>JALAZF010000166.1:2823750-4235625 GCA_022829125.1 Lathyrus tuberosus | reverse complement strand
GGATGTTCTATAATGGAAGTGATAGGTGGAAGATTTCAATATTAATCATGTACTAATATGTAAATGGATGTATTAGTTACATGTTTGGTGGGTAAATAACAACGTTGTTGTATTGATGTTATGTTTGGTATTCTGGTTTTGTTGATGTTGTTGAGACGATGTTGTGTCGTGGGACTTTAGGTTCTTGTCTTTGTTGTTGCCTCGTTTCCATCGTGATGGCTCGAGTGCGAGTAGCTAATCCCTGTGTGGGAGATTAGGGGAGTGTTACCTGGGTGTTGGTGACATAGTTTTCTTTGAGTCGTGAGTTGGTCGTCAAGTGCATTGTATGAGCTTTGCATCTTGTCGTTGTAGTTTTCGTCGTTGTCGTGTCATTGTTGTAGCTGTTGTTAGCAAGGTGGTTTGTCAGTTTGTGTTATTTGTGGTATGCCTAGTGTTGGCATGTTGATGGGTTAGTCGGATGTGAGAGTCGTATCTGGAGTTGTTCGTCTCAGTTATATTTTCGAGGACGAAAATGTCTAAGTGGAGGAGAGTTGTAACGCCCCAATTTGTTTAATGGTATTTATTTATTTCATTTATGTGAATTTTGTGAAATGTGTGAATGTATTGTATTTTACCTGCTAATTGAGTTAATTGGTTAATTTCCCTGATAGGTAAAATATTTGCAATAAATTATAATTTCTTTTCAACTTTTATTTCCCGAAATATATTTCATCGTTGTTTATGTTTTATCGCATTTTGAAAGCGTTTGGGAGATATTTGAGCGTAAGGGCAAAATGGTCAATTGATAAGTTAGATATTTATATAAATAGATAATAGAGAGAAAAAAGAGAGAAAGGAAAAGAAAAGAAAGAAAAGGGAAAGAAAAGAAAGAGAAGAGAAGGAAAAAGAGAGAAGAGGAGAAAGAGGAAAAAGTGAAGAAACTCCGTTTCAATCGCGAATAATCGGGTAAGGGTGAGAAGTTTCGATTATATTGCGATTGTACATGTATATGTGTGTGATTGTGTGAATGTTTTCTTGTTTTTCCATAGTTTTCATTTCTAGGTTGAAAATGATCAATATGAATAGAAATCGATGTTTTCACGGTCGAAAGTCGGAATAAGTCGTGTAGTGGAGTCGAGTGATGTTAGGCCGTGATTTAGTATGATTGTTTGATTGAATTGGGTTGAATTTGTAACTTTTGTGTTTTTTATATATATTGATGTTTTGTGCAAATTGATGTTGTGATCGAGTATATGTGTTCGGATATGTCTGGTAACATTGGTATAGGTTGATATTTAATCGGGAATGGCTGTTTGTGTGTTTTCGAGTGGTTTCGATCGAGTTTGGAATTGGGTTAAATTGATAAAACTATGTTTCAAAATATTTCAACAATGGAAAATGTGTTGGATGGCTTTTTAATGGTCAAAATATTGTAGTACGTTGAATTATGAGATCGCAGCTTTTTACGGAATCGAAAACGGATGTCCGGAAGTCTTCCGATGGTGTTTTTAAGCCCAATGTACGCAGGTAGCGCGCTTAGCGCGGGGGTCTGCGCGCTTAGCGCGGTTTGGGCAAAAATGAAAAATTTACGAAACTTCAAAAATTCATAACTTTCAAACCGTAAGTCCGTTTTGACCCCCGTTCTAAGCTTTGGAAAGCTAATGAAATATTCTTTCTATTAAAAATGGTTTGGAGGATAGTAGATGAATTATTTAAGTCATGGTTTTGTAAAAGTGTTGGGTTGTCGGGTTTTTATCGCGTTAAATGCGTGTGGTAGGTGTTTTACCGTGTGTTGTGATATTGTTATATAACGTGGAGCTTTTATGTGGTTTATATGATGTTGATGCATGTGATAATGATGTTGTTGTGTGGTAAAATCATTGTTTGATTGAATATCAATGTATGTTGTTATGATTGTTGTGGTTTGTGGATTATGATGAAATCCAATGTGTGTTAATTGGTGGCCTTATGGCAAGTAAATGTATTGTTTGAATTGATTTCCAATGCATGAATAATGATGATGAGATAACCCATATTGTTGATTTGTGAAGATGCATTTGATTGTCATGAGTCCTTGTATGCCAAGCATCATGATATGCATCTTATGATGTCGTGTGCCCTAGTGGTGTGAGCGACGAAATGGTTCCAGAGGGAATCCGCTATAACATCGTGAGCCTTATACAAAGAGGTGTGAGCGATGATTATAGACGATCGTGTGCCTTATACAAAAAGGTGTGAGCGATCGGTTCGTGTGCCTTATACAAAGAGGTGTGAGCGATCCATAAACGTCGTGTACCTTATACAAAGAGGTGTGAGCGACGGGAGAACATCGTTTCCCCAACGGGGAGTTACACTAAGTAACAAGCAATGATTCTAATAGTTCCTGAGTGAACTGATGATGAGAATGATGGATGGATGGACGGTACAACATTGCATTGCATAGAGTCGTTGTGTCAGACTCTGTGCATTTGCATGAATCATGAATGGATTGATTATGTGTGGAAAATCATGAATGGATTGATTATGTGTGGGAAATTGTGAAATGATTGAATATGTGTTGAGCTTGTGATAGCATTGGTGATTTGATATGCATTTGTGGTAAATGCATTGGTTATAGGTGATATGTTTTATGTATAGACATATGCTATGTTTTGTGGGGATGTTGTACATTACAATGATTGTATTAATTATCTATGGTATGCTATATATGAATATATGTGATGTGGTGGTGTGTTTCCATATGTCATAACCTTGGTATGCCTTATGTGTGAATATATGATTATGTTGGTATAATTGATATATGTTATATGTATTGGTATGTGATGCTTGTGGTGAGAATAACTATGCATGTGAATTTATATGTGTTTGCATATTATTATGCAATCTTGATTTAGTTGTTATTTCTCACCCTTCTGCTGGCAATTGCAGATTAGTATCTTGGAGGCTTTTGTGAAGATTAGTTCTCCATCCTTTTGTCAGTCTGTCTGCTCTGATACGTAACACGGGAGTCGGGGAACGCTTTTGTTATATATGTATACATTTGTTGGATCTATTTTGTATTACCTTTGTATGATTATTTTGATGTTATAAAACAATTTATTTTGTAAAACAAGTCAGTTATGGATCTTTCCGCTTTATTCCATAATTGAACCTTGCTTTGGTTAGAAAAAGTTTCCCTTTTATGTTTATTCCATTTTGTGTTATCCATCAAATTTATGAGCAGGGATTCTGTTTTCTTTCTTTAAATGTGGCATCCTTGTTTCTGTCTAAGGATAAAAAATTTATTCAATCTGATTTATTTATGTATTATTTATTCGCGATGGGAATTGGGGTGTTACAAAGTTTGCAAATGACAACACTCTAGCAGCTGAAGGTGTTGGTGATGTTCTGATTATGAGGAAAGATGGCAAAAGGTCAACAATTTCCAATGTGTTGTACATACCAGGCATGAAGAGTAATTTGCTCAGTATAGGGCAGCTTGTCGAAAAGAACTACAAGGTAGTTGTCGAAGACAAGATGATGAGAGTTCTCGACGCAGGTGGTAGGTTGATCTTGAAGGGTCCAATGTCTCAGAATAGGACCTTCAAGATTGAACTCAAGGTGATGGAGAACAAGTGTCTAGCAACAGCAGCCAGTAGAGATGAGTGGTTATGGCATTTTCGACTAGGCCATCTCAACTTTAATGACATCAGAGAGCTGAAGAGAAGAAATATGGTTTCAGGATTACCAGAAATCGACATTCCAAGTGAAGTCTGTGAGGAGTGTGTTCAGTCGAAACAACACAAGAATAGCTTCAGCAAGGATGCAGGAAGGAAGTCGAAGGCAATTCTGGAAGTCATATACTCTGATGTATGTGGTCCAATCCAGGTGGATTCGATTGGTGGCAACATATATTTTGTCACGTTTATAGATGATTTCAGTCGAAAGTTATGGACTTGCCTCATCAAGAAAAAAAGTGATGTGATTGAGGTATTTTCTAGATTCAAATCCATGGTTGAAAGACAGAGTGGTCGAAAGCTGAAAATTTTGAGGACAGATGGTGGTGGAGAGTATGTGTCGAAAGAGTTTGATGCATTATGTGAAAAAGTAGGGATTGTGCATGAGAAGTGTGAGAGCAAGAATTGTCTCTACAAGTCAATCTATGTTTTGACGATAACAATACGTATTTGTGAAAGAACCATTTTATGTTCTAACGTGTGTTGTGTGCAGATCATATTCATAGAAGTTATCAGATCCAACAAGCACTATCATGAATATGGTGAAAAGTGTAAGAGCAAGAATGGTCTCTACAAGTCAATCTATGTTTTGATGATAACAATACGTATTTGTGAAAGAACCATTTTTTATGTTCTAACGTGTGTTGTGTGCAGATCATATTCATAGAAGTTATCAGATCCAACAAGCACCAGCCAGATGAGCGTAATTGATAATATGCAAAGTTATTATGTGTGACACAAGTCGCAAGAAGCAAGAATGCTTCTGTATCTGATCGTGATCAGTCAGATCCAAGGATGCTGATATTGTTGTTGCAATGCTCTTGTGGATGCTCTCTGAAAGTGATCGAGATTCTGAAGATTGCGAAGCTTCTGAAGAAGAGAACCGAAGTGCTGAAGACTCTCATTACTTGAAGTTCTGAAGGCGGAATGCTCTGAAGACCAAGTGCAGAAAGAATCTGAAGACTTATCTGTTCTGAAGATTAAGGTTCTGAAGATCAAGTGCTGAAGACTCTGAAGACGGATTCCTAATGGACAAGTTCTGAAGTTTCGGAAGACTTGAAGAAGTAAAGGGTAATGTTCTTAAAGACAAGTGTTGAAGTTCTGAAGACTGATTCCTAATGGACTTCATCAAATGACTGAGGACTTGACGTATCAGATATCCTATTAAGAAGACTCTACTCATGCTTCATAAATTTACCATCAGAAGCCTCTGAAGTTTGGAAGTCACATGTTACCGTTGTGAGTGACTGTACACGGCGCCCAAGAAAGATATATCCCGTCACTTCTCCCACGGTAAAAAGGAGATATGTCAGTACAGATAGTTATTACGCAACGTCTCTTTTCCAACAGCCAATAATATTTCAAACGACTATATTTCTACTGGGCTATTTAAAGGAAACAGTATTCGCTTCTAAAGGATGTAGTCTACCAATCAATTTACTCTCACAAAAGATGAATTAATCAAGTCATTGTGTGAAGATAGCAACAACGATGAGTTCTCGTTATAACACTTAGAATATCCAAAGTTATCACCATTTACACATGGCCATTGTTATTGAAGCTCAAAGATCATCATTCAACACAACAACAATGAATTGGTATAGAAGTTGTTGATGAAGAAGACAACATTGCAAATTAGTCAAGTCATCAACCACCTTCTCGTCAGCGCTACATTGAAGATCTGAAACAAGGAGTTGTTGCTCAAAGCTTGCTCACCCAAGAAGACGAAGAAGAAAAAGATCTACAAGATGTCAACAACTGTCAAAACATTATACATCTTTGTAGTTTCTTAGATTAGGCAAGGAGTTGTTGCTCGAATCTTACTCGAACACTTGTGTGTTCTTTGTACTTAAACTTAGGAGTTATCTGCTTGTTAAGAAGCATCTTTGTAATCTCCTGTAAAACTAATTCTTGGTGAATTAGGATTCCTTGAGTGGTCAGTGCGACCGGAGACTCGAGAAGACAATGGCGAGATGTCATTGTGGGAAAAGCCTGAAATAGGGTCAGTAACGTTATATTCATTGCGATGAATCCCTGAACGTCTAGCTGTGAAAGCCTAGCAGTAGATCTTGCGAGATTGGAACTTGCAGGTCAATGTTCGTTATATTTATTAAGTTGAATCCTTGAACGGTTCATTGCATGTTAGTCACAGTGCGGCTGTGCAAGTGGTTAGTCACCGGCTGTTGCCCGTGCATCTCTAACCGAGATTAATTATAGTGGATTAAGACATTGTGTTCAAGGCAAAATCACTTGAGGAGGGTGGACTGGATTAGCCTTTGTGGTGAACCAGGATATATTGTGTGTCCTTTACTCTTATGCTTATTGTTCTTATTTATGTTTCTATATTAAGTATCAGAACCTTACATAAGCAGGCCAGAACTTTGCAACTCTGATAAGCTTCCGTTCAATAAGATCTGAATGATTCATATAGTGTTCAGACTCTTAAGAAGTTCTCACGTTTCAAGCATTATATAACTTTGCAAGTCAGAGTCTCTCATCGAACTCTGATGATATCTCAGCGTCTTAATGACAAGAAGCGAAAAGTTTTAGAAAGAGTAAATACACAATTTAAACCCCCTTTCTTGTGTCTTTCTCGCACCTTTAAGAAGTATGTTGAATGGAAATCATCTACCCAAAGAATTATGGGGAGAAACGGTTTCGACAGCAACATATATTTTGAACAGATGTCCGACGAAGAAGCTTGAAGGAATCACACCAGAAGAATGTTGGTCTGGTGTCAAGCCTAGCCTCAGTCACCTGAAGGTGTTTGGATCTATAACACATAGACATATGCCAGATCAGTTGAGAAAGAAGCTTGATGACAAGTCGAATCAGATGATCTTGATAGAATATCATTCGACTGGAGGTTACAAGTTGTTCGACCCAGTGAATAAGCAGGTAGTGATCAGCAGAGACGTGATCATAGATGAGCTTAAAGAATGGGATTGGACTGAGAATGCCAAGAAGGATTCAGTGAGAATCTCTTGTGAAGAACCAGCCACTGAAGTCGAAAGAGAAGTTCGACAGGAACCAGTCGCAGATGAAGCAGGTTCAAGCAGACCTCGACGAACAAGACACATGCCTGCAAGGTTGCAAGAATGTGTAGTTACATCAGATGATGTGGTCGATGAAGAGGGTGAGCTGGTACATTATGCTTTCTACGCAGATGTAGAACCAGTCAATGCAGCTGAGGCATTGAAAGATTCAAAGTGGGTGAAAGAAATGAATGAAGAGTTAGAGTCCATTGAAGTCAACAACACCTGGTCACTTGTCGAATTGCCTCAAGGCAAGAAGGCAATTGATGTAAAGTGGGTTTACAAGGTGAAGGTGAATCCTAAAGGAGAAGTAACTCGACACAAGGCGAGACTTGTGGCGAAAGGATTTCTATAGAAGGAAGGAATCGAATTCGATGAAGTGTTCGCACCTGTTGCTAGAATCGAAACAATCAGGTTAATTGTTGGTCTAGCAAATATGAACAATTGGCACACATGTCAGATGGACGTGAAGTGTGCGTTCCTTAATGGCCCCTTAGATGAAGAAGTTTATGTCGCACAACCAGCTGGGTATGTGAAACGAGGCAAAGAAGGAAAGGTGTACAGGCTGCATAAAGCCCTGTATCGACTTAGGCAAGCTCCAAGAGCTTGGAATAAGAAAATCGACATCTTCTTAAGGGAGAAGGAATTTGTGAAGTGTATGACTGAGCATGGAGTGTAATTAAGGAGAAGCAATATGAATTGCTTATACTATGCCTCTATGTCGATGACCTGTTAATAACAGGGAGTTGCAAGAAGGAGATCGAAGATTTCAAACATGGCCTAAGTGAGGAGTTTGAAATGTCAGACTTGGGAAATCTCTCATATTTCCTTGGCATCGAATTCTACAAGACTAGTAGAGGTTTGATGATGCACCAAAGAAGATATGCAGGCGAAATACTCAAGAGATTTGAGATGCAAGATTGCAACCCAACTTCGACTCCAGCTGAGACCAGACTGCAACTGTCGAAGGATTCAGATGAAGATGATGTCAACCCAACCCAATATAGAAGACTTATTGGGTCACTTAGATACCTTTGTCACACAAGGCCTGACTTAGCATACAGTGTGGGTATGGTAAGTAGATTCATGCAGAAACCAAAGGTATCACACCTAACAACGACGAAGAGGATACTGAGGTATCTGAAAGGGATTCTCGACTACGACATTTTGTTTCCTGTAGCTGATGAAGAGAAAGAATGCAAGTTAGTGGGATACACCCACTCTAGTTGGTGTAGTGATGCTGAGGATAGAAAATCCACAACTGGATATGTGTTTATGTTAGGTGGTGCACCAGTTGCTTGGAGTTCGAGAAAGGAGCCAGTAGTGGCATTGTCATCATGCGAACCAGAATATATAGTTGCTTCTCTTTGTGCATGTCAAGCAACATGGATGGTGAACTTGGTCGAAGAGATTATAGGGAAGAATTATGGAGCAATTACCATAAAGATAGACAACATGTCAGCTATCAACTTGGCGAAGAATCCAATAGATCACGGTCGAAGCAAGCACATCGAAATGAGATTCCATTATCTTCGAGAGCAGGTAGCAGAAGGGAAGATGAATTTGGAACACTGCAGAACTAAGAATCAAATTGCAGATATCATGATGAAGGGAGTGCAGGTCGAAGCCTTCAGAAGACTAAGAGCTATGATGAATGTGGACAGCTTAGACACAATGAATTAGGTGGTGTGTTAAATTGTAATTCCTAGCGTCTAAGTGTGTCGAAGTCGAAGTAGAAGCCAAGTGTCGAAGTCGAAACTTTCAGTGTTTCACCATAGATTTGTTTCTAGATTAGATTTGATATGATTTAGATTTGATTTGATTTAGTTCAAATAGATATTTTGGGCCTTTAGAGTTTTGGGCCTTTGTAATTCTAAATCTATAAATACCTGTACTTTGTAATAGAATGTAGAAGCAGAACAAGCAGTGAAGATTATCACAGTGCTAGTGTTTTGTATATTCACAGTTGCAAGATTGCAAGTGAAATAAAATCTGAAATCCCATAGTTCGTGGGTAACAATGTTTTCTCCAAATATTTCTCCTCTCTCTCGTGTCTTTTCTTGCTGTTTGTTCTTCATCTTCATCATTGTCATTGCGTGTTTGTGGTTTGTTATCAATCTTGAGAACAAGATTGAAGAGGAATTACCATAGTTTGTGGTGAATTTCCAACAGAGTGGATGTGTATACTATACATAAGGCAACTATGCCACTACAATTGAGGAGTTCCAGTGAGTTGGCAAAGAGATATTTTGAGTTAAAAAGCCATCAAATGCATGAGAAATATATTTGGGGTATAAGGATGTGTTCCTATTGATAAGCTCTAGAAAAAATATTTGTTAGTGGTGAAGGAGGTCGACGATGTCTGTTTAGAGTCAAGATTTATGGAAGAAAACATAATACCCTATTGTCATTGTGAAACAATATAACTCACGATTACTTGAGAGCTATAATTCTAACTTTTAAGAATCTAAAACCTCCATGAAAGAAGTTCGAGCAAGCATGAAATATGAGAAAAACTCCATTAATGGAGAATGAAGAAGGAGAAAAATGATGATGAAATGAAACATGCAATACTTGTTATTGAACTTGAAGCTATCAAAAGAGTAATACAAGTATATATAGTGGATCAACTCGTAACTGTCATAACAATTTACTCTAACCACCTATTAACAACCCTAACAACTTTCTATATATGGAAACAATTATAACAAACTTATGAAAAAAGCTAAAAGGGAAAACTTCTATCACAAGCTTATGAACTATTAATATATTGATCTATTATCAATAAGGATCAATATTTCAACAACATCCCTTAAGCTCAAGCATGGTGGATGTCAAGCATGCCAAGCTTGGATACACACTTTTAAAACTTGCTTGTTGTCAATGGCTTCGTGAGAAAATCAGCCAGTTGCTCCTGTGAAGTTATAGGTAGTAACTTGAGGACACCTTGCTTGATCTTTTCTCATACAAGATGACAATCGATCTCGAGATGTTTTGTTCTTTCATGGAAAACGGGATTTAAAGCTATATGTATGGCACTTTGATTATAGCAATATAGAACCGGTGGTTTGCAACATGTAATATGAAGATCCTTCAGAATATAAAGCAACCAAGTTAGCTCACAAGTAGCTGATCCAAAAGCTTCGTACTCCGCTTCAGATGAAAAGCTTGCAATGAATTGTTGCTTCTTAGCTTTCCATGATACTAGAGGTGATCCTATGAAAAAGCAATATCCGATGTAGATCTCATTGAATCAACACAACCTGCCCAATTTGCATCAGAATATCCCAGAATTTTTAGAACTTGAAGTTCTAGGAAATAGCAAACCTCTGCCAGGATTTCCTTTCAAATATCTAATAACTTTGCATGCTGCATGATAATGTATCTGACTAGGGTTCTGTAGGAATTGGCTCAACTGTTGTGTTGTCGGTGTAATGTCATACAAATATATATAGTAAATCAACTTGTAACAGTCATAACAGTTTACTCTAACCAGCCTATTAATAACCCTAACAACTTTTTATATATGAAAACAATTATAACATATTTATGAAAAAAAAAAGCTAAAAGGGAAAACTTCTACCACAAACTTATGAACTATTAATATATTGATCTATTATGAATAAGGATCAATATTTCAACACTAACCATATGGACCTTAATTTAGGAATAAAGCTTGGTGTTAGTAAGCGCAAGATTGTACAAATTCCATGAAACTTGTAGAGGAATAGAATAAATAGAAGAATGAGAAATTGACTTGCTCAACGTCAATGAATATCTCATTTAAGTCCCATCAAAGGATATGTAAACAAAGAGAATTTTGTTACAAAGAAACGTTTATCTTATTACTGAAACATCAGTAAACATACAATATAAGTTAAATGACAATTAAATCCTCAAACATAACTAGAATTGTATTTTAGGCATTATAATAATAATGTATGCTGTTACAATACCCTCCCATGTCACTTTTTCTATGGGAAAATTCTCCCACTGCACCAGCACCTTAGTGGTTGCAAGACTGCCTCTTATGACCATTTTTATGTCTAAAATTGTTGTAGGTTCACCAGCACCTTAGTGTCTGGTAATTGCTGCACTTGACAAGAAGCATGTTTGACACAAAGTTTAAAATGTGACATGAAAGACATTGTGGATTTCAGCAGTAGGCGGCAGTTCGAGTTGGTAAGATGATGCACCAATGCGATCTATGACTTTAAATGGACAATAAAACTTGTAGAAGCGTTTGCGACGTATTTAAATATGCATATATTGTTGAAGTTTCAGAAAAACAAAGTTACCAATTGCAAACCTTCGGTCACTTCTATGTTTATAAGCTTGATGTATCATCATAATCTGAGCACACAACAAGTGAAACATCAAAATTTGGATGGTAGCCACTCTAGCTGCCAAGGACCGAACCATTGTTAAGTTATTAGATTCACTTGGTAAATAAGGAAGACGAACGTGTGGTTGTTGGCCATACACCACATAATAAGGAGTTGTTTGGATTAAAGAGTGGAAGTTGGTATTGTACCAAAGTGAGCCATTTGGACCAAGTATATGGTTTATCCGAGCACATGAACCTCAAGTAAGTTTCAAAGCATTTATTAACAACCTCTGTTTGAGATTTGTCCATAAACAATTGGGCCACCTCAGTAGCGGAATATGTGTGAGATAATGTCATGAAGTGATCATACTTGCTCAAACGATCCACCACAACCAAAATGACATGTTTTCCTAAAGATGGAGAAATACCTTCAATGAAATCCAAGTTAATTGCATCCCACACTTTTTCTAGAATATTCAAAGGTTGAAATAGCCTTGGGGAAGCTGCGAGGTTTGGTTTACTTGCTTGACAAATGGGGCAATGTTGTATATAATGTTGAACGTCGTTAAACAGGTTTTTCTAATAAAAATATTTAATGCGTGTAATAGTGACATCTCGGCCAGAACGTCCTCTTTATGGTAAATCATGCAAGACATTAGTTGATTGGTTGATTGGTTAAAAATACACTACCCAACTTTTTGTTGTGGACAGAGAAATTATCCCCTTTTAATATATGCAACTAGTGGGATACCCGTGCGTTCGCACGGGTACTGGTATGATACGCGCATTTTATTTTAAATATAATAAAAATGATATTAAAAAAATTAAATAGTTCAACCAAAAAAGTTAATATTTTTAAAAGATGGTACCAGAAATATAATGTAGATCCAAAAAAGTTATCATGAAAACCATTATATTTTTTCACAAATATAATGTAGATCCAACATATTAAAAGGTTTATATACCTTTGATATCAGTAGTCATATTAAAAACATATTAAAAACATGTGCATAAAATAAATGTCTCATAAGTGCAACTAAGCATAAATAGAACATGTCTTAGTATGATACAAACAAACTGGTATTAATAATTTGTTGGAGTTAAAATAAAAATAGGAAAATCATGAATAATAATATAACTATTTTACGTTAACAGCATTCTCAATCCACAAAGCTTCATGGGCTTGGCAGATTGAACCTCCCCTAATAAGATGCAACAAAACTTTGAAAACACTTAAGTATTTGACATCCTTGCTTTTCTAATTTCCATAAAAAAGTAATTCAGATTTTTTGCTTACAAAAATGTAAGGCATTAAACCACCCAACACTGTGATTTCCATCAGGTTCAATTAGATCACATGCACTTGAAGAATTCCAGTAACTGAAATTGGAAGCATTTGGATCATATGTTTCAATTTCTCCATCTGTCTCACAATTCGAAGTCCCCACAAGATTAGTAAGAGTAGATCACAGAAAATAGAATTTTACTCAAATTCCACTATAATACACATTGTTATAGGCTCTACATATGAATGCATAAATGGACCAGTGATCGAGACGATTTGATGCAAGAATTGAAGACAGATGTGAAGCAATATATAGATATTATTTGACAAACATGCATAGCACTGTCCATCAAAGCTTAGTACAGACATGTAATATATATGATGGTATCCACCATGTCTACCAAACATCATGTCTTGTTGAAAGCAAACAACTAAGTTTAGGCAATATTAAATTATAACATAACATTCCACAAAAAACCCACAAAAAACAGACTTTGAGTATCATACTTGTCTAATTTGCTTCAGGTTCCAACCATACAGCAGTAGCACGACACGAAGTCTGAACAACCCATTCATAATCTAAGGGCGTTCACGTCTTCTAACAACGGAGACATAAAACCTTCTGGGAGGAATCGTTATTGTGAACTGAAGCGTATCACCCCTATCGAGCCTCTTACTCACAGCAAACTGGTACCAGCCATTCGCCATGAACTTCTCCATCTTGTTGATCTTTCCGTTACGCTGGGCGGAACGCACCTCAGCATGATAAATCCTCATGTCGTCTACATCCACCAACTCAATGTCTCTCTAGTTCACGCCTAAAATGTCCCTCGTAACAGTCTTTGGAAAATGCTGAAAAAATGGAAGCATAAGAATGACTTATACAATTTGTATGCGTTAACTCCATTATGTGCAAGGACCGTGTAATTTGAAACTTACCATGACATTCCTTGTAGCCCTGTATCCGAAAGTGACTGTCTTTTCCCAGTAGAATTCATCTTCGCATTCCTGATCATCTAACATCTCTCCATCATCAGATTCTTCGTTGTCCGACCGTTCTCCATCATCATCATCATCCACATGAATGATGTCTACACTTCCATCAGATGTGTGTTGGGGAACCTGTTCATTCATTGCAGAGTTGTACCGAATGTTGAAGAGATAGTGATTAGTATAAGGATAAAATGAAAATGACAAATTGAAAGTGCAATATAATTTCCATTGTTGATGACATGTCAAAAAGGTATCGAACTGAGTTATATTATTCATAGAAAGGATTTTATAACCAAATTGAAATAGTTGCAGTCCAATGTGTGTTTGACAGAAGACAGCGGTGGTGTTTGGACGTAAAACAGCATATATGTTTAGTTATGTTACGTATTACCTGAGTTTGGTTGGGATGTCTGTGTTGTTCTGTATATTCCCAGAACTGTTGCTCCCTCCTGGCTGCATAGGTATTCTTGGCCTTTTAAAAGTGTTTTGATCATACTTATGACGATTAGATTCAGCAGTATGCTGCTCATTTGACAAATGCTGAGACAGTGGAGTAATATTAACAGACATTCTACTCGAGGAAGGTGTGTAATTGTTGTTGGAAACTTGCAGGGGTGAAACATTCTCCTTGTTGCGTTGTTCAGTGGCATTTTTTTTGCTAAACATGGAAAGCTTTCTTTTTTTTCTTGCAATAGATGCAAGTGTTTCATTGTTGGTAATCGTTGATGTATCCATAACAGTTGTGTTAAAACGTTCTCATAAGATGCCTTGATGATGAATTTGAAATAACAACAGCCATAATACAAATGAGTAAGCTGAGAAGGAAAACAGTTGCAGCGAACATCATAAAAAGATGGTGTTGGTTTCCATATGTGGATCCGGAGAAGAACTTAGTTTTTGAGTATTGTGTAAACTAATATTTACTGAAGTTGTTTAGTGGGAAAGTAAAGAAAAACAACAACGTATTAAGAAGGTGGAGGTACCTGGCGGTAATCATGAAAACAGTAGTATAAAAATATTGTTTAAAAAAGTGATATAAAAATCATTAGGTGGCCTTGATACTATAAATTTTTATTGAGATAAGTGATTAACTTGGAAAAGTAAATGGGCAGAAATATTAAATCATAAAAAAAGTGAAGGAATGATGAAATAGGACGGCAAAATTGATTGATGTAGACATGGCTGTGGACAGGAGGCTGTGTATAGCAGAAGTTGCATTGGTGTGGAAGTAGACTGGGTTTTGTTATAAAATATTAATTATGATAACTAAATAAGAAGTGAGATAGTAATATATGCAATGATGTGGTAACGACTTAATTAAAATGGATCCACTGTATTGGGGTTGCAGTATATGACCCACCCGTGTGGTTTGTAAAGGTTTAATAGCTGAACACATAGTTTGTAAAACTAAAAAGGATCCACTGTATTTGTAAATAATTTATTAAAATGGATCCAGTGTAAAGGTTTGTAATATATTGTATGATTTTAGTCCATAATGTGTCTTGTAATGGTTCATGTATAAATTGAAAGGAGCAAACATTGAAGTGTTAGAGAAGCCAGTGTATAAATTGGCAGTATATAAGTGTTTGAGAAGCTGACCAATAAGCCAAAGATTTAAAGGGGCATGACAGTATATAAATTGAGTTAACATTAGGTTGAAGTAGATAAAACTGATAGTTTGATAACGTTGTGTCGATTACGACTAAGTCATTCATTTCAAATATACATTACACATACATTTAATTGTTCAAGAACAGGAAGACAATGTAATGCCTAGTGGTTATCAAAAACAAGACAAAAGGCAGAATGCTTAAATATTGCTTCATAGATTGAAATCATCATTTTTCCAATTTGATATGCTTCTTGAGTTTGGTGGAGGAACCTTCACAGTCTGCCAATTCACTTGAAGGAGCAGAGGCCTTTACAACGTCCGCAGCCAGTCGCTTTGAGGTAGAAATAGGTGTAACCGGATCGGTGTTATTTTTGGAGGTGAATTCAATTTCTTGGAATTGAGACAGAACGTATTGTAGATTCGTTGTAAAAAATAAAACACGATTCAAGATAACATAAAAAGTGACACAAGTAAGAAGGAAGTCAAGTTTGGAAGAATTAGAATAAGTTACTGCTATTAAATCCCATTCCCCAATTGGCATGGCTTCATCAACACTTTCCGTAATCTACAAAGAAAGAAACGATGTGAATAATAAGTACACAACCAACACAACAACATATATCATGATTTAAGCATAGAAGGAAAAATAAACTATGTAGGTCAAAGACTAACCTGTAGGAGATCATCTGACTGGGGAGTAGTGTGTGTTGGCTGATTGATAGAAACAAAATCAAATAAGTTAAAATTAAACCAGTAGATATGAAGTGGAAGGCAGTAAGGTTGGGACACTTGTACTGTACCACTGTGATATGAATAATAAGTACAGAAGTAACACAACAGCATATATCATGAAATAAGCAATGTGGTTCAAAGAATAACCTGCAGGAGATCTTCTGACTGAGGAGTAGTGTGTGTTGGCTGAATGATAGATAAAAAAAATGTTAAAATTCAACCAGTAGGTATGAAGTGGAAAGAGTAAAGTCAGGACACATGAATTGTACCACGACAGGGACAATTGTTGATTCAATGTGTTTAATGGCAATTTCATCTTCATATATGGAGACAACCGAACCATTAGCCCATGATGGTTGCCACTTAACCTTAAAAGCAAGTTTGAGACCTACCAAAGCATCGAGGGCTAAAGGAAATTCAAGAGGGTCCGTGACTCCATCCTATTTGGGAAGGGGTATGAGAATGAACAGAATTAGTAGGGCTACATCCTTGAAATTGTGTAAGTCAATAATCCACAGTTATGTGCAAGTGAAGATTAAAAGAATAGAGATTGACCTTGATCATGTTGATGCGCATTTGATCAGCAGTTATTTTCAACAACTGTGAACACTCACGATCCCATAGTACAAATGTCGCACGACAACCGTGACTTGCGACCTCAAGCATTACCTTATACCTATTTATGCCAGTTTATTATGTCCACAGAGAAATGTAAAACATGGAAGATTTATGTTTTGACGTTAGTATATAATGACCTATAAATCTCAGTCTTCGTATTATGGCTAGCACCACATATGTATGGTGGCTGTTGACCCTTGGCAACCCTTGGACACTCATGACACGCTTGGTAATACCAGCCCCCGTGGGATGCTTTCAGTTTGTCGGTCTTTGCCACCGTCACACATTGTGTGATTTGTTATTTAACATAATAAGTTTTAAATCATATAACATAAGTAAATGAAACAACCAATTTTGATAGAACAATGAAGATGAAGGAATAAGAATATTTGTTACATCTTTAAGTTGCACAATATCAGTTAGAGGAAGTAGTATAGCCTTAAACATGAATTTGTCATAAGGCGTGAGTTGAGAAGAACCAGATGTCTGAGACCAGTTCTGTGAGAGTGTTGTCAAAGTATTACTTGATCCCTCTTTGGCTACCATTGTTGGTAATCTATGTGATAACACATCAAAATAGGATAACCATGAAAGAAGGATATGTGCAGAATACAAAATACAACAAAACATACATGATATCATAGGCAAGAAGTCGTTACCTTTTTAGGAATTCACGAATTTCAGGTAAGTCATCATTGATGTGCAATTTTGTAACATTGAATGTGTTTGAAACACATAATGGATACTTGCCTAAAGAACCAATTTGAAAGAAATATTGAAATGGTGTAAGAAGTTGATACATAAGTAATCCACAACAGAAAAATTTAACAGTTTTATACCTTCTTCTTTGACTTTAGCAAATTGTAAAACGATAATTGTCGGTGCCGAAGTGTCTTTTGTAGTTTGTAGGTACTGATGGAACTGAAGAGCATAACCTTCCCACAGCGTACGATGTATTGTGTTGTTACTGCATGAATATGGAATAAGATGGTCAGGCAAGGTAATATGGATGGAGACAGAAAACCAAAATGCAAAGAGACACAAAAAGTTGGGATACAAACCCTAAGTCCTTCAACACCAAATTAACTTGTTGTTTTTTGTGGCCACTCTGCATATGTGTGTAGCCAATGTCAGTTATAATGCCCATCACATCTGCAACACAGATAATAGTATAAGAAACAAAGAGTTATGACACAGTATGCTATAACATTATGAAATTTATCCTTTCATTATATACAAACTTAAGAATTAAAACATATTTTTTCCACTTTTCAGTAATAATATCAGTAAATGGTGTGAAGATCAACTTCTTTGGAGGTATTTCGTGTTTATTTTTGTCACAGACAGAAGTACCACCGGTGAAAACCAAGACATACATGTGCATAGAGGGTTTGAACATGGCATCATTCGGAAGCACTTGGAATTTTGCAATTGTATATGTGTTATGGACAGTTAAAACAGAATAAAAAGATTGTTTAAACATCGTTGGAACTTTGATTTGTATGTCTGTACCCTGAAAGTTACAAAGAAGTGCGAAGGTTACTCAGACAATACATGCACAAGGTTTCCATTTGGAAATGGAAAAAAATCCAGGAATGGCATGTCAAGCAAGAAAAATTTAGAACAAATGAAAATTGAGTCTAACGGTTATAAGCAGCTGAAGGGAAATATACAAAGATTGAAGAAAGTTCAAGCAAAATCACCTCTTTATCAACCACAATCATCTTAAAGTGTTCTTTATTCTTTGAAACCACGCTCCACTCGTGATGGATTCTCACTGCAATCTTCCAAAGCTCCTTACCATCATTGATGTCCTTAACCATTGAAAAGGGTCTCGCCATTGCTATTCTTGCTTAGTTTAGAAGAAGAAAAGCGACCGTGAGAAGAAGAAGAGGGGAAGTGAAAAGTGACAGATAATTTGGGATGTGTTCCAAATGTGAGTGTGAGAAGAAGAAGAAGAAGAAATGCAGCGCTGGTTTCCATGGTTTGCTGCATCGGGAAGAGAAATTTGGTTACAATAGGTCAAATCAAACCAAAAGTAAAAAATAGTGATGTACAAAAGATAGTTGTGTTGGATAACTGAATTAACACTGTACAGTTTGGTTTGGATTAATTATAGTATATGAAGTGCAAAATAGACAATTAGTATTGAATTAGATGCTGATTTGGTTGGAAATTGTTGGATTAGAACACAATTTGCCCCTAATTTGATGAGTTGTCAACCAAAGATCAAAGGTTAAATTAGTGTTATCAAGAACACATGGATTTCTTATATTATAGATTTCAAGTCATGATTGTTGTCGATGACAAGCTTATCTTTCCTCCTTAGTTATTCATATGGCTGTGAGAATTTAATAGGGGTATTAGAACTAGCTTGCAAGTCAGAAATGATGTGTTTAAGAGTCGAGTCAGTTTGCCAAGATTGCTTAATTAAGTCCAATAGACCATGATGCACATTATCCAACATTAATGGCAATAATTTAGCAGCAGAGTTGCGAGAAAGGGCATCAACAACATTATTAGGAGACCCTTGCTTATATTGTATCTCAAAGTCCAAGCCTATGAGTTTAGATATCAATACCTACTGAAATATAGCGTTAAGTTTATGCTCTAAGAGGTATTTGATACCATTTTGATTCGTACGAATCAAAAAGTGGCCATGAGCAAGGCAAATGCTCCACTTTTGGATGGCATGAACCACAACAAAAGATTCCCGCTCATAGATGCACATGCATTGTTGTTTAAGGCCCTAACTAAGATTTACTTATACACGATAGGATGGTCGTTTTGCATCAATGCGATGCAGACACATATTTCCTTGCCCGAGGCTTCAGTTGAGCTAAGACAAGACTAGAGTTTGTTTCAGCCAGGGCTGGCCCAACATAAATAGAGGCCTAAAGCGAATTTTGCAATATAAAATATTTTTAAATTTAATTATTTGTAAAAAGAATTGAAGTATATAAAAACAAAAAATAAATTCACAATTTCATCGGTAGTTGTTAGATTGTTGAGTAAAATAGACAAATAAAATAATATATTAGTCATTTTCATTTTCAATGAAAAGTTTTGCAAAGATATATTATTTTTTGTGTTGCTATGTTTTATTTCTAACTTAATAAGTATGAGACAGGTTTGATTAGAATCACCTATAAATAGATTCACAATTTAAAATAAAATATGTGAGGCCTTTTTTTAATAAAACATGAATGAATAGACTATGTAAAAATTTAAGGCCCAAGACAGCAGCCTTGGTGGCCTGTCCCTTGGGCTGGGCCTGGTTTCAGCGATGTGAATGCAGAAACAACTTTATACAACCAAGTAAAGTTGTCTCTCTGAAGCATATCTGTCAAAGGTTGTTAATTTTTCCAAAACTGCTAACAAACCTACAGTAATACCTGACCATACCAAGAAAGCACACAATTGTGAAGGAGGTAGGTTATGACCAAGTTGTAACAACATTAATCTTGGTATGATCATTGTTGATGCCTTCATGAGAAATAATCTGACCAGGGTATTCAACACTTGGAGAGAGGCGAACAACACTTTCCTTTATTCAAAAATAATTCATGCTCCCGAGCCACTTGAAAAAATAACTGAAGCTGAATATGGTGGTCCTTGGGAGATGTACTATAAATGAGTATATTGTCAAAGAAAACAATGACGAATCTTCGAAGAAATGGGTGAAATATGTGATTCATGAGAGCCTAAAAAGTTGTTAGCGTGCCAGTGAGCTCAAACGGCATCACCAAATACTCAAAATGACAAGCATATGTCTTGAATGCGATCTTTGACTCTTCATCTTTTTGCATACAAACTTGGTGATAACCTGAACAGAGGTCCAATTTTAGAGAAAATTGTGGCACCACATAATTCATCCATAAGGTCTTCAATAAGAGGAAGTGGGAATTAATCCTTGATAGTATTTTGATTAAGTTACTTGTAATCAACATAGAGGCACCATGAACCACCCTTTTTTCGAACTAAGACATTTGGGGATGCGAGGGATTGTTGTTGTGCTTTATAATTCCCTTCTCTAATATTTCCTCCACAATGTTATCGACAACATCTTTTTGCAAAATATTATATTTGTAAGGACGCAAACTAAAAGCATTAGTGTTATCTAAAGTAATGCAACCAAATTCTGACCTTGGAGGAGACAACATATTATGTTCCTCTTAAATCAATAGTAACCCAAAGATAAAACAATGTGAGCCATTGAACCCCCAAATCATAGCAACCCAAAGGTAAAACAATGACATCAGGTGATAGAGTATATCGATAGAGTATGAATTGTAAATGAATTATGAATAAATATTTTAGATATTAAGTTAGAAGTAGAATTTATATTAGTTGGTGAAAGCTCCAAGAGTTTGACTAAATTTTGGCAAAACATAATGTTGGGAAATATATTCCAACATGAAGGTTTCAGCCCCAGACTAAAGATGTCGAGTGAAATGTCACAGCATGTAGATTCGACATCATAACTGTCACAACAGGTTTTGTTTAAATCTATTCCAAGATTCAAGGCGCGATTGGCAGTGGATCAAGGATCAAGATATGAAGCCCAACAAAGCAGAAGACTACAAAAGAAGACTAAGACCTAATACAGAAGGTGAGAGAGGACAACATAGACTTAGGAACCCTATTTTGTAAAGTATGGTTTAGGTTTTGAGAGTCGTAGGTTTCTCTTGTAAGTCTCCCTCTGTATCGATTTGATACAGTGTGGTAGACATAGGTACTTGTACAGATTCAGAAACTCGTAGGCAATGAATCGTGTAGTGTTCTTGGATGAAGCTTTGAAGAGAATCCAAGTTAACTTGTTAGTCAAGGATGCTTGACTAAGCTTTGTATTGGAAGGGGTGTCTTTTAATAGGGATGATACATTTATGAGGTATTAACTGTTAGATAATCACAAGGTGTGATTTAAGGAGTGAGATGGGTTTCTCTTATCAATTAGATGTGACTTCTAATGATAAAGTCTTCATTGGGTAGTGATAGGTTAGTGTGGGTGATTTCTGTAAACCTGAGGTTGTTTACATAAAACTATACTACTGATAGTGAATTCTTCTTCCTGGATTGGTATCCCCTAGATGTAGGTGAGTTGCACCGAACTGGGTCATCATATTCTGTGTTGTTTATCATTCTGTAATTTACAGTTAAGTCTTGATTAACATGTTGGATCAGATGTTATAACATATGTGTTGTTGCAGTTCTGATATTCAAAGTATCAGTCTATTATTTTATTCTTTGTTTAAATGTTTATGCAGAACAATGTCTTGACATGTGTTAGGACATATGTTGCCTGTTATGCCAGAATTTCAATTGGTATCAGAGCATGCATCCTATCTATTTCTGGATGAAATCATTGGGAGATACTTTCTAGCGTTTAAACAAGGAGGGGTTTTGAAGATCAGATCAATCAACTCATACATACTTAAGGGTATTAATGGATGGGATGGATCTAAGGTAACAACCCGGTGGTTGTTCATGTTGCGAGGAGGTTCTACAACAATTGCAGAAGAAGTAGCTAATTCTTCTATTGAGGTGTCTTATAAGATGTTCTGACATCTTATTAGGGCAAGCAGAATTTGTTCCTTGGTAGTTCCGCTGCATATATTTCTGATGGAAGAGTTCTAGAGTTATGGGATTCTGGAGTTGTTGCTGAAGACAGATGGTGAAAGATCTCAATCGTCGGCCTCTATTTGTGAAGATATCTGCATCTTTTTATTCCAAAGTCAGGAGCGATGGAATGGAAAGATTTGTTGGAAGATGTATGTTATGGCGACTTGGTACTTGGAAGCTTGGTTCCATAGTGCAATTTGAAGTCAGTTGAAGAGGAGAGGAGTTGAGTTTAGGTTTATCAAGTTCTTGCTCTGAGAGTTTGATAAATTATTGATCGGCTAGGTTGTCAAAAATACTTGAGAATTCTCTCAAGTCCATTCATAAAGGCGTCTCAGTCGTGAATCTGGAGTCTTCTAGTTATTCTTCTGACTAGAAGGTGTTTCTGTGAAACATAAACTTGAAGAAAGTGAAGGTGATTTATTTTCACCATCCAAAATAGCAAGGAAGGATTCATCTCTCCTAATCTTAAGGGAGGATCCAATCTATATGGAGCTTTCAGAACTGTTGAGGTAAATAGGGTTCGTTTAGAGAGAATCTTAATTACTTGAGTCAATGGTGGCAGCCTTGGTATCTCAACAAGTTGTGTGTCATAGAAGATACTTACAAAAGATTGAATACTTGACAAGTGTTCATGAAGTGATCTGGTGGAGCTTAGCTTCAACAGTTGTTCCAGACTGGACCAATGGCTAGACATGGCCTAATCCACTTCTGCTCTCAGAACGGTCCAATTTCCTAAGTCCAGTCAATAAGGGGTAGAATTTACCTTTCTGCCCTCCAACCGGACATACATGGTCGGATGAATCCCCATGGTCATTCGGTATTCTTGCCCATCACGCACGACTTCCTTGTCCAGGGACAGTCATGGGCTTGTGCCCGAAACTACTCCTTCGCCCGACATAACGACTAGTTTTGGGCATCCTGCCCGACATAACGGCTAGTTTTTGGCAGTTACCTATTCTTCAAGAAACGGTTATTCCGCCCCGAAAATAGGACCGTTGGCCACGCGCTGGGGGCATTATATAAACCCTCTCACTTGAGAGGGTCAGGTATCCAATTTTCATCCTAAGAACACACTTTGTACTTGCCCCTTTTCTCTGACCTTTTCTTACTTGAGCGTCGGAGTGCCTTGCAGGTACACCCCCTCCTCCTCTCACATCCAGCATCACAGACGTTCTTGGTGGCCCATCACAGGATCTGATCAGCCTTCACGATCAGTGGCGCCATCTGTGGGAAACTTATTTTCCCCATCTTAACATCTACCTCAGTTTCTAAGACCAAAACACATTTCTCGTCCAAGATTACGATCATGGCCCCTCAAGATCATGTCAAAGGTGTTCACCATCTCTCTGTCCACCCCGTCAATAAAACCGATGCTGACGGTTCCTCATCCCTCCTCGGAGGAGACGACCATCACCTAAGGGACGGGGCAACTGCGTCTCCCTTCCCTACTCCTGCTGACCGTGTTGACGACCAGCCTATACTGGCCCTACAGCCCGTTCCAGCACCACCCAACGTCGACCCGGGCATGGTGGCCCTCCTCAAAGTGATCAACAAGACTAACCTCTTGATCCTCCAACAAAATGAGAGGATTTGGGCGTTAGAAGAATTCGCCCGTCTGAGATCCCCCCACCGAGGAAGAATCAACGACGATCGAAGAGTCCTCGACCCCGACGGGAAACTGACCGTAGGGGGCGCCAAGAGCCAGAGTCTCATGCTGTTCAGAAGCACGATCACGTTTCCCTATGAAACCAATCTTCCCTGGGCCACAAGAGAACCCGACGAGATCAATGATCACCCCTGGTCTGACCAAAGGGCTTGTCCCATACACCTTCACCCCGAAGAAGTTGCAGTTACGAGCAAGTCGTCTGCTCCCCTTCCCGAACCAGTTCCAGTAACGACGATGAGCCCCACGGCCCATTGTCCCAAGAGATATTAGCTACCCACCTCCCCAAAGGCCTGGAGAAGCCCCCAACTTTGGGCACCTACGACGGAACGACTGACCCCGATGAGCACATCGAAAACATCAATGCTCTGTTGGATTACCGTGGCATCCGGAGCGCCATCAAGTACCGCTTGTTCCCGGCCATGCTTCGGAAAGGGGCAATGATGTGGTACAAACAATTGGCCGAGGAGTTCATCACCTCGTGGAAGCAACTGGGCAGAATGTTTTCTAGGCACTTTACTGCATCACGCCGCCATCCCAAGACTGAAGCGTCCCTAGGAGCCATAATCCAAGGGAAGGATGAACCTCTCCGGGCATACATCAAGAGGTTTAACAAAGAAGATGTGAAAGTCCCCACTACCGACGACATGAAAAAGTTTCTGCTCGAACAGGGACTCCGCCCGCACTCAGAGTTTTCTAAAGTTGTCGGCCTCGCACCTCTAAGAAGCATGGATGCCTTCCTCCTCAAGGCGCGGTCGTACATCCAGTATGAAGAAAAGGAAACGGCCAACTCCGCCCGCGCCTTCCGCCACCAAGAGAATGCCCGGGCCTCTAAAGGCGATAAGCCCTCGACATCTCTTCGGGGGAAAGAATGCGCGAAGATCGTCCCCGGGAATCCAGGGACAACAAGGGACCCTCTGGCAGGTTCCACGACTACACTCCCCTGACTGTCTCTAGGGAAAAGATTCTCTCCGAGTGCGCCAACTCAGAGTTTAAACAGGCGGGAGTTTGGTTCCCCAAGCAGATACCGGCCAAGCCCAACGCCGACAAATCAAAGTACTGTCGTTTCCATAAGAGTCATGGCCACATCACCGAAGATTGCATCCACTTGAAGGATGCTATAGAAATACTGATCAGGGATGGCCACCTGAAGTAGTTTACAAAAAAGAAAGACGCTCCCCGCCAAGACGTCCAGGAGTCAAAGAAGGTGGAGGAAGAGGTGCCTTCCTCCGAAGAAGCCAACCTCCAAGTCGCCATGTCTATTTCACGGCCAGTGGATTTCTACGTACCAGACGAGCTTAGGGCTCCCGCGTACTTCGCGGCCCATAGCCCATGGGAGACCTTCCTCTCCGCGATGGTCATCTCCGGAGGGGGCTTCAACAAAGTCATTGTGGGCTCCGTGAAGAGGAAGTTCGAGCATCTGATCAGCACGAGCTCCAGTAAGGTGACAACGCTCGACAAGGCCTAGAAGGGATCAGTCCTTATCTCCTTCTATAGAGAAGAGCTCCTCGCAGGGTCCCCGAACTCAAGTATCCCACTGCTCATCCGCGCCCAGGCAGCTCGGTCGATATTATGTACTCTCAGCTTTTCTCGACCCTCAAACTGGACAAATCGCACCTCACTCCATACGTGGGTTCCGACCTCCAGGGTTTCAATGGGTCGGTCACGAAACCCTGGGGGTACGTAGAGCTGATTATGACCTTTGGATCTGCGGAGATAGCCAGATCCGTTAAAGTACAGTTCTTGGTGATCGGCTGCCCGTCACTCTATCAGTGCATATTCGGGCGGTCAACTCTGGCCGAACTGGTAACTGTACCTTCCACCGTCCACCTCAAAATAAAGTACTACACTTCGAAACGTATGGTTACCACGCTGCACGGGGACATCGAAGCTGCACGACGATGCTTCGAGGCGGCAACCAAGGGACTCAATGCCATCGCTTCCAAGCCTAAGACGTCCAACAAGCCAGCCTTGCCCAGCATCTCGGAGGAAGCCAAGCCACTTCCTCGCGTCGACTCTATCGATCTTGACAGCCGCTTTGCCAAAGATGACCAGAAGGAAGATCAGGCCAGCCCGACCAGCTCATCCGCCACGACCAGCAATAACTCCCATTCGACGTGCCCTATCCCGGATGGTAACTTCGAGCTCGTACTGCTTGGCGACGACCCTCAGCGGGGAGTAAAGATAGGCACCGGTCTCCCTGAAATCGCAAGGAAGCAACTCAAAGCCTGCCTTCGTGAGAACGCAAACTTGTTCGCCTGGAGTGCCGTGGAAATGCCCAGCTTGGACCCATTCGTCGCCTGCCATCAACTCACGATCGACCCAGCCATCAAAGCAGTAGCACAACGTAGGAGGAAGCAGTCTCCGGAGAAAACGGAGGCTGCAGAACAAGCTGTAAAAGACCTCCTCGAGGCAAAATTTATATCGGAAGCCAAGTACACCACTTGGTTGTCCAACGTTGTACTAGTGAAAAAATCTAATGGTAAATGGCAAATGTGCATTGATTATACTAATCTTAATAAGGCATGCCCGAAGGATGCCTACCCCCTCCCCAATATTGATAAACTTGTTGATAACTCTGCCGGTTTTAAACTATTATCATTCATGGACGCCTACTCGGGCTATAACCAAATACCAATGGCAATAAGTGATAAAAAATACACGGCTTTCATGACCGAATTGAGCAACTATTACTACAACGTAATGCCCTTCCGCCTGAAGAACGCCGGCGCGACCTATCAGACGATGATGAACAAGGTCTTCCGGGGAGAAATAGGCAACATGCTCGAATTCTATATGGACGACATGATCATGAAATCCCATGAGGAAACCGATCATACAGCCCACTTAAGGAAAGTCTTCGAACATGCCAGGAAATACCGGATGCGTTTCAACCCAGAGAAGTGCACGTTCGGAGTCCTGGCACGCAAGTTCCTCGGCTTCTACCTGAAAGAACGAGGAATCGAGACCAACCCCGACAAGTGTCGGGTATTCTCCGAATTTCCAACGCCCAATTCGAAGAAATCCATCCAGCCCCTCAACGGGATGCTCGTGTCCTTGTCCCATTTCGTGGCCAAGTTTGCACAGCACGCCCTACCATTCTTCAAACTCCTCCGCAAGAAGGCGACATTCGAATGGACGGAGGAATGCGACCAGGCTCTCCTCCATCTGAACCAGGAACTGTCTGAGGCATTCATCCTCTCCCGGCCAGACAACGGCGAAACTCTATATCTATATCTCATCGTAGCAACTGAGGCCGTGAGCGTCGCTCTTATCCGCGAAACACCTGACGGGCAGAAACCCATATATTTCACCAGCAAAGCATTGTAGGGACCAGAACTGAGATACCAGCAGATAGAGAAGGTGGTGCTGGCCCTCATCAACGCCGCTAAAAGACTAAGACACTACTTCCTGGCCTACACGGTTGTGGTACTGACAAATCAACCTGTAAAGCAACTGCTGGGATGACCAGATATGGCCGGCAGAATGCTCAAATAGTCGCTAGAGCTTTCCGAATTTGACATTCAGTATGAAAGAAGGAAAGCCCTCAAAGCCTAGGCTTTGGCTGACTTCGTCGCCGAAATGACGTTCGTGGATAACCCCCACCTGCGGAGCACGCAAGTGGACCATTTTCGTAGATGGGGTATCCAGCTCGGCAGGGAGCCGGGCGGGCATCATATTGGAAAACGATGAGGGTATCGTCGTAGAGGTATCGCTCACCTTGTCCTTCCCCACGTCCAACAACCAGGCTGAGTACGAAGCCTTCCTTGTCAGCTTGCGCCTGGCCGAAGATTTTGGGGCAGAGGAGATTGTCATCTGCACGGACTCATAACTCATGGCCCTCCAGGTTCGAGGAGAGTACCAGGCCAAGAACGACATCCTGTCCAAATATTTAGCCTTGGTTAAAGAAAAGATGATGAAGTTCGCTGCAGTGGAGGTGAGGCACGTTCCCCGCGAACATAACGTCATAGCAGACGTATTGTCTAAACTAGCAAGCATGAAGAAAAAGGGTGAAAACAAGTCTGTCATCCAGGAGGTACTTCCTCGACCTAGTATCGAGAAGGCATCCCCAACCCTCGATGTGCAAGTTATCGGCGACAACAACTGCTGGATGACCCCCGTATATAACTACCTCGATAGGGATGAACTTCCGTCTGACCCCAAAGAAGCCAGCACAGTCAGATGTAGGGCCTGCTCCTACATCCTGGTCGAAGACAAACTCTACAGGCGAGGGTTCTCCATCCCACTACTCAAGTGTTTTGAGGAGGAGATGGTCGCCAACGTCTTGCGCAAAATCTACGAAGGAATCAACGCCCAACATCTCGGTGGAAGATCCCTCGCCTGGAAAGCCCTTCGGGCAGGGTACTACTGGCCAACCATGCAGAAAGATGCTAAAGAACACGTGAAGAAGTGCGATAAATGCCAATGACACGGGGACATGCACCTAGCTCTGCCTAACGAGCTCAAGGCTATGTCCTCCCCGTGGCCATTTGCCTGGTAGGGCCTGGACATCCTGGGGTCATTCGTAGTAGGATCAAACCAGAACAAATACATAATAGTAGGCATTGATTATTTCACGAAATGGATAGAAGCGGAAGCTCTAGCTAAGATAACAACCCTCAATATACTGTGTTTCTACAAACGAAACATCCTCGCACGCTTTAGCATTCCCCAGGCAATAGTCACAGACAACGAGACACAGTTCACGGACAGGAAGTTCCAGGATTTCGTCGCCCAGATGGGCACGAAACAACACTTTGCATCCGTCCAGCATCCCCAGACTAACGGGTAAGCTGAAGCGGAAAACCGAGTCATCCTTCGAGGCCTCAAGCGAAGGCTAGATGAAACGAAGAAAGCTTGGGTCGAGGAGCTGCACAGCGTCCTGTGGGCATACCGCACGACTCCACGTTCTTCAACCGGGGAAACCCCTTTCCGCCTGGCCTACGGGACCGATTCCGTAATTCCCATTGAAGTTCACGTACCCTCCAGGCGGACCGAATCACCCCTAGACGAGGAAATGAACAACGAGGCACTAAGGGAGGAACTCGACCTCGTCGAGGAAGTCCGATCAGGGGCAGCCCTTCGCGGAGCCTCATTAAAACAAAAGACTATCATCCGGCACAACGCCAAAGTCATACGACAAGAGTTTGAAGTGGACAGCCTTGTCCTGCGAAGAAACCATAAAGACTCTCGTGAAGGCAAACTCGCTGCGAACTGGGAATGACCCTATCGCGTCCGAGGAAAAACGGAGAATGGGGCCTACTACCTAGAACACCTCAACGGGGAAGAACTTGCTCGACCATGGAACACCTAAAAACTAAAGCAATACTATATCTAAGGCCTTAACAGTCGGTTTGCTTCGTCTAAGCGACGAACGTCACGACCCGACCACGATGCATGGCTAGGTACAAGCGTTGCATGTCAGCTAAGGCAGGACCCCGCTCAAGAGCGAGCCAGGTCCTTGTCCGGCAGCAGTCCCTCAACCGAGCACCGCCGTCGTCAAAGTACCACGATAGGTAGAACACCCAGCTCACGATGGGAAGTTCACGCCGCGAACTCAGGCCTCAAACACGACTTGAGCTCCACTATCTCGCCCGAAAATCCCCTGGCCGTTCGACCAGCCCCCCCACTGCCGAACACATCTACTTCGAGCAATTCCCCAAAGCTTAAAACAAATCAAAGTGATCCCTGTCACGGACACAAAAGTTTATCGAGCAACAGTACAACACTTAGCAAAAATAAGCAATAAAAGCCATGCGCAAACATACAAAATTGGCCATACTCACCGGATACATACATTGAATTTAAAGTGACCACAAGGGCCACAAGCTGTGCGTATTACAAAACAAGGGGGCCATGACCCCAAACAAAATAAAAGTTACATCAAAACACGGCACGCAGGCCGAATACATTACAACAAAACAAAGAATCCAATATCATTCCTGCATCTACTCTGGCTGCTCGGTGTTAGGCTCAGGCTCCTGGTTCGCATTGTTCAGAAGCTGGGCATGCTCGTCACCAATGTCGAACAAGAATGGATTAACTATTCTACCGTCCTTTACTTGGCCCAAGAAGTTGGTGCCCTCCGTGGAGATCTGAACCCCTGGAGTGACCAGCCGGAGTTGGGCCACAGCATTTTTGAATGATTCCTCCCTAATGGCGATAACATCCTCCTCTGCCCATAGAAGACGAGCAACAAGCTCAGCTCTTGCCTTCATTGTCTTTACGTCCTCGGGCTCATCTTCAGTCGGGGCACCCGCTTCCCTCAATTGTCCGATCAGCTCCTCGGCAGCCTTCTTCTCCGCCGCTAGCATAACATTCTCCCCCCTCAGCCTGTCAGCCTCCTCGTCTGATTTCTTCCTCGCCTCATTGGCTGCCTTGGCCTCTTACCTGGCCTTCCTCTCCATCTCTTCCAAAGACTTTATGGTCGCTCGGGCATTCTTGAGTTCAGACTCGGAGGAGGAATCTCCCTCGGCATAGATCGTCGCCATCTCCAGGACCCTGACCAATGCAGAGGCATCCTGCGCCAGCAGCACCCTCTTGCTCAGGAAATCCATACCTTCCAGTTGGAGAGACTCTGCCCGTGGCACCACCAGGGACGTCCCCTCGAAGAATTTCCTATCAAGGACACAAGGAGGAAGCTCGAACTTCCCTTTCTCTGGTGCCCGGCTGAGGTCCAGCATTTCATTAGCTCTGGTCTGCTTAAACCTCGCGGTCAAAGGCAAGGGAGATCCCTGGGCAGGAGCGGGCGAAGAACTCACCGTTGTAGGATGGGGAGAAGGTGCACGCTGCACAAACCAGGACTTAGAAGCGGCCGCCCCAGGCTTGTTCCTTGCCAGGGCATTCTTCACCATTCTCTCATGGGAAAAAAGCATCTCACCTGTGAAAACACAACATATTAGACGACGAAGAAAATACAATTTGGGCAAGTCAAAAGGCTAAAACTACCGAGCAGTTTAAAGGCGTCTGCAGGAGTCTTGCACTCCAAAAGTGCCTTTGTATTAATATAATAGTACTCCACCCGTTGACCACTATCCTCATTGAAAATTGGATTGCCCTTCTTCATCCAGCAGTCAGCGAGCCTAAAAGAATTGACGTAGTTCACCAACATCTTATAACTGACCAAGTCTTGATCGTCCAACATGCTCGGCTGAGCGACATAACCAGGATGCTCCCGAGCAAAATGACTCCCACTCCAATGAAAGGGAAATTTGAACTCCATATCCCCGATCACTTTCCCTTCCTTGTCACGCATGACGTTACCATTCTCATCCGTGGACACTGCCCAAACATACGTGTTATCTTGGGCTCGCTCCGACACGAGCTCAATAATGTAGAACCTCTCCTTGAATGTCTAGATGGACTCCGAGAAAGGCTTAAACAGCTTCCAAGGTTGCTTCAGCGACACCCAGTCGTATCTTCTCCACGTGACCTGCGTCTGAAGGTGGAAGATAGTGAATAACAGAGGCAAAGTGGCTCCTATCTTTAGGAAATCACACGTCAGCTCGAAGGCGCGGATGAATGCCAACGAGTTTGGATGCAATTGTGACGGGGCCAAATCCAGGTGTACAAAGATGGATTGCTGGAAGTCTGTGAAGGGCAACCTCAACCCTAGCTCCTTAGAGGCGTACTCATACATGGAGAATCTCTCCCTGTAATCAGTGTAAATCCGATCATCTTGGGAGGGGAAATGCACCTTCCACTCCCTCTTCGGTCCTACGTCCATGAAAACATCTCCCGTGAAAGACGCGAAGGTTGACTCATGCTCGGCAGGCTCTGCCACCGACCATTCCTCCACAAGATATTGCTCAAGCTCCTCCCCGACTTCGCTGGGGGCAGTTGAAACTTCTATGCCACTACTCTCCAAGGAGCTCTCCTTGGACGAGTCTATTAAAATCTCTCTTTCAGGCCCTGTCGACATCTCGATCACCTGAAAAGCAGAGGACAAAAGTGAATTCGACCGCAAAACCAAATCCACCCTTCCACCGCTAGTCAAGTGAAAGGGCACGCGAAGGGCCGAGGACGGCGTCCCCGGCCTAAGCCCTAAAATAAACAAAAACACTAGAGTCTCCCACGAGGAGATGCTCAGTGCAAAACCCTCATACAACGAGGAACTTCCCCGAACCACTACCCAGTTTCCGTTTGAAGATCCCCCTGAAACTTCATACATCCATCAAAAACTTCATCAGAACACCGAAAAACTGGGTAGCCACCCCGTTTATACACCACCATCATCGCAATGGCGCCGGAAACGACCTTACTCTTAGCTCTCTAAGGGGCTCCGACAGCCACATCAACAGCAGAAGATGGCCTAGCCACCGTCCACCACTAACAGACACCAGAAAGGCATCACTATCTCGCCTAAAACTAACCTAACCGCGTGCATTCTAAACAAAGATGAAAAAGCTGGAAGAAAGCAAGGAATTAGATGACTTACGTTGTCGAAGAGGGTATGAAGAAGTGCTCGAAGCTTTTCACGGTGGCTGAAATGACGGTCGGCGGCTACGATTAGCTCAGTTCTCTGAGGAAGACGAAGAAGAAGAGAGAGAAATGAAATTGTAAATGATCAGACCCTCTCTCCTTATATACAGTTGAGAGCACGTGCATGAGCATGCTCGGATAGGTCATAATGGCCCTAGACTAGCCATTATTGCCTATTCAATATAGCACAGGGCTCGAGGCACACGTGACGCCCCATCGCTTCAGTTTCCTCTACCCGTTGGTCTCCCCGAACGACGGGCAAACCAAAGAGCGCTGTGAATCTCGCGAGCAATGGAAGTCTCGAGCACCACGAGAAAATTCCCCGCTGTCACCAAACGACGAATCCGTCACGATTCCCCGGAGCTACGGGCTATCCTTAAGTCATCACTCCCATGCTCGGGAGCAACGACTTGGGGGGCTCCTATTTCGAACTGGACCAATGGCTAGACATGACCCAATCCACTTCTGCTCAGCGAACGACCCAATTGCCTAAGTCCAGTCAATAAGGGGCCGAATTTACCTTTCTGCCCTCCAATCGGGCATACATGGGCGGATGAATCATCATGGTTATTTGCTCCTCCTCGGTATTCTTGCCCGTCATGCACGACTTCCTTGTCCAGGGACAGTCATGGACATGTGCCCGAAACTACTCATTCGCCCGACATAATGGCTAGTTTTGGGCACCATGCCCGACATAACGACTAGTTTTTGGCAGTTACCTATTCTTCGGGAAACGATTATTTCGCCCCAAAAATAGGATCGTTGGTCACGCGCTGGGGGCATTATATAAACCCTTTCACTTGAGAGGGTCAGGTATCCAATTTTCATCCTAAGAACACACTTTGTACTTGCCCCTTTTCTCTGACCTTTTCTTACTTGAGCGTTGGAGTGCCTTGCAAGTACACCTACCTCCTCCTCTCACACCCAGCATCATAGACGTTCTTGGTGGCCCATCACAGGATCTGATCAGCCTTCACGATCAACAGTGAAGAAGGGTTATTGGACAAGGATTTAAGATCAATTGCTATTTATGGAATTCACAAGTATTTAATTGATTATCCTTGAAAGTCAAGATTGCTGATGTTCAACAAGATGTTGGAACATCTCTTCATCTGGTTTGTTCAAAATCATGGGAAGGGTACAACATAAGCTTTTGGTTATTTTTATCTTAGGTGGTGACCTAAGAATCTGATTCAATTGGTGTGGCAGAAGCATCTGATCTCTGGATAGTTTCCTGGCAAGAAACTGGTCTAGACAATGGTGATGTGGAAGATGAAGAAGAAGACGTCATAATCTTGATGGATGGTTCTTGGATCAGTTTATTTCTTATCTAAGAGTATTGAAGTATAGCAGGTGTGTTCAAGTTATTACTAGAAGCATCTGATGTTTATCTGGAAAGTGTCCTGGCAAGAGACTTGTCCAAAATGAAGTGCTGGTGGTAGCACAACTTGGATCAGATTATTTCTGATCTAGGTACTTAGGAGCATGGGATGTTGCTCATTTTGAAGGTCAAGGTTAAGTGGCAGTTATCTCTGACTTTCTACAGACTGCTCTACTAAGGAAAGTGGCATTCTTTGGCATGGCTATGGTGTAGTCTAGGACTACTTTATCTTCTGAAGATTCAGACGTGGCGGGTGTGAAGTCTTTGAAGTTTCAAAGCAGTTATTCATCAAGGTGTGAGCTTGTATGGAATATTTGTGATAAGTCTAAGCAGGATGGACGTTGTTTACTCAAACTTGGTTGTTGAATCAAGTCTATGAGAGCATGTAACTCTTGTTCTGTTAAAGGGATGAGGTTCTTCTAAGTGGCAGAAGGAGGAGCTGAATTCAGCAGCTGGATGTCGTATCAGAATATTCTGGCATCTAGCTTAACATCAGAATCTCAGCTGGTGATGTGGCACATCAGCTTAAGTAAGGTGATCTACAGGAGAATGGAAGTTATGGATGCTTCAAAAAGGTATATCCCATGCAGTTTGTGGGAGCTGTGGATGGAGAAGATGTTACATGTCTAGAGGCTTGGTGGATCCAAGATGTCTTGCTATGGAGCAAGTAGTTCATGTAACTTGAAGATTAGATTTCATTGGTGGATCAGTGTATCTTGTGGGAGTTATGAAAAAGAGTGAGATCAATCAAAAGGTGGTAATTGGTTGGTTTCATAGTGTACATTCAAGCAGGGTGCTTAGAACTAATTACTCTTAGGCAGAAGGGTAGTTGGTTGAAAACGTAAGGAGGATCTGGTTCATCTTGGAGCTTGTGGTAGAAGTTCTAGGTTGAGGATGAAAGTATGTCTTCTTTTGGTGGATGAGAGTTTATTTCTCTCTTTAGTTATCTGGAGTTCTTATTGATCAAGCTGGTGGCGCAGTGTTGTTTGAAGATCTTCAGTTTGATTACTATGCAGATAGTAAGTCCAGTGATGGAGCATATCTAGAACCATGTTGATATGTGAAGGATGTCCTAACTGATGTTAGAATATTTTCAGGGTTGGTTATCCTTGGAGTAGGATGCTAAGTTCTAAGTGTAGAACTTGACACTGACATCTAGTCTAAGAAGTATTTATCTTGTCATACGGGAGAATGGTGGGTAAAGGATTGTCTTGGAAGTCTGATGTGAATAGGACATGCTAGAAGTGGATCAGTTTGGTGCTTGTGGAGAAAATGGGTTAAAGATTTCTGGAGCATATGTTTGATGTCCTTCAATTGTGAAAAATATATGGACGAGCTAGCAAACTAAGGGGCCCTGTGTGTCTCTTTGAGGAATGTGAACCATTCAAATTCAATTGGGTTGTATCTCAAGGAATAAGGAGATCTATACATGAGAATTCATGAGGAATTCGTGTGGTGTATGGATGGTTTCTGGACGAGAGGGATCAATGGAGATTTGGTCTCAATCCAAGAGTTTGTTAGTTATGGTGCAAGGATGCGTTCCTGGTACTCTCACTGTATGATCATGAAGTTGTCATGGGATATCATATGGTGATTTTGGGTGGTTCTTGCTGAAGAATCATTTTTTAAGAAAGATAGTAGGAGGACTTCTATTTGATTAATGTACTGGTGTGGTACATGGTTTGCTTGAGGGTCAAGCAGTACGTGAATGCGTTCAGCAGGTGTGTTGAACTGAGGATGCGCTATTGAAGACATGAAGATGCGTCTCATGTTTTCCATTCATTTAGGGTGTTCTTCTGGCAAAGGAGCACTGGTTATCTACGACAGGGGGACTTAGACTTCAGTTGTGGATATTTGGCTGCAGTGGTGCAAATTGTTTATCAAGATTATTTGTGGTTTCAAACAGTTTGTGATAAATTACCTCATGAGAGGATGATATGTCAGACGAGATGTCGTGACATTGTCCTACTGGTATAAGTTCTGGATTAACTTATCAGGTTGTTCTGATTCTGTTGTTGGGTGTCAATGGATTGAATTAGAAGTAATACAAGTATCTTGGGAAATTCTGTTGCTGTCTGGAAGAAATTAGTTCTCTACTAATGAAAAGATAAGTAAACTAATTCTACTGTAATTAAGTTTGCTAAATCTGGATTAAGAAAGTCTTATCTGTGGGGACCATAAGCCTGTCAAAAATTAGGACACTGTTCAGAAGCAGTTTCGAGGACAAGTCAGAAAAGGTGGAATCTTTCGAAACTAACCCAACCAGCAGTTATTGCTCTCTTTAACTAGTCTTTTATTTGGATTTGCTCTACCTACATGACTTCTTAATATTTAAGGAAGATCGAGCTAGAACATCCTTCTTAGGATGAAATCAAATGAGTTTTATTTGGGTGTGGGTAAGCATTATTTGGGTTTGGGTTTGCATGGGTCACTTTTGCCATCTTTTGGCTAAAAAGGGGGAGAATGGTTGTGTTGGTGCTAAGGAAGGGTTGTGTACACTTGAGTTACCGATCTGCATAAATGTCTCAAAGGATGTTCTAACATTATGGGTTCTAACATCTTGGGTAGATTGTGTTTCGTGATCAGAGTTAGGAAGCAAGTTATGTTTTGTGATCTGAGTTACATTCTCTATGTACTCAGTATCACAAGGAGAATGAGGAGGGGAACTTGAAATTATCTTCTCTTTCCTTCTTGAATGAGAAGAGGGTCTAGAGATTATCTTCCCCCTCTTTCTTGACACTTGCTTCAGGTTTTTCCACTGTATGCACCATCAGGCTGAAGAATGTTTTAGCCAAAATTTGTCAAAAGGGGGAGATTGAAAGCTCCAAGAGTTTGACTAAATTTTGGTAAAACATAATGTTGGAAAAGATGTTCCAACATGAAGATTTCAGCCCCAGACTAAAGATGTCGAGTGAAATGTCACAGCATGTAGATTCGACATCATGACTGTCACAGCAAGTTTTGATTAAATCTGTTCCAAGATTCAAGGCGAGATTGGCAGTGGATCAAGGATCAAAGATATGAAACCCAACAAAGCAGAAGACTATAAAAGAAGACTAAGACCTAATGTAAAAGGTACGAGAGGACGACATCGACTTAGGAATCCTATTTTGTAAAGTAGGGTTTAGGTTTTGAGAGTTGTAGGTTTCTCTTGTAAGTCTTCCTCTGTATCGATTTGATACAGTCTGGTAGACATAGGTACTTGTACAGATTCAGAAGCCCGTAGGCAATGAATCGTGTAGTGTTCTTGGATGAAGCTTTGAAACAAATCCAAGTTAACTTGTTAGTCAAGGATGCTTGACTGAACTTTGTATTAGAAGGGGTGTCTTTTAATAGGGATGATACATTTATGAGGTATTAACTGTTAGATAATCACAGGGTGTGATTTAGGGAGTGAGATGGGTTTCTCTTATCAATTAGATGTGACTTCTAATGATAAAGTCTTCATTGGATAATGATAGGTTAGCGTGAGTGCTTTCTGTAAACCTGATGCTGTTTACATAAAACAATACTACTGATAGTGAATTCTTCTTCTTGGATTGGTATCCCCTAGATGTAGGTGAGTAACACCGAACTGGGTCATCATATTTTGTGTTGTTTATCATTCTGCAATTTACAGTTCAGTCTTGATTAACATGTTGGATCAGATGTCATAACATCTATGTTGTTGCAATTTTGATATTCAAAGTATCAGTTTGCTGTTTTGTTCTTTGTTTAAATGTTGATGCAAAACAATGTCTTGACATGTGTTAAGACATATGTTGTCTGCTATGCCAGAATTTTAGTTGGGTTTTTGTTATTTAGTTGAACTTTTAGTCATTGGACCTTTTATTCTACTAATTTATTACCTTTGCCAACTACAACTGTCATTAGTGCAATCTTCTCAAGCTTGCATCTCAATTTCTTAGCAATCTCCAAGTATAAGAAATTATGGGTGTTGTCGCCGTCTAAAAGAATGTGGATCAGTTTCTTGTCATGTGTTACAATAACTTTCATAGTTTGAAAACTAGCATTCCCTGTCATAGCATTTGAAGAAATTTGAGGAATATCTACCGAAGCATTAGAGTCAGAGTGCTCTTCCCCAACATGGATGAAAATTGGATCACCACGTATATCCTCATAACCCATTTTTAAAAGGAAAATTGAAAATTTATGAGCATTTATGTTTTAATTGATACCCCAACACAAAGGTATCATCACAAAATATGCAAAGGCCTTTCCCACGTCGATCTACCCAATCAAAAGCAATGAGCGAGTGATGGGTAATTAATGAGAGGTGTCTGATAAGGATTCGTAATGGTGGTTAGGATGGACTTGGTGTTTGTGGGTTTGAGATTTGTGAAAGTGGTGTTTGGGGTGTTAAGTGGTTTAAAGAATATGGTAACTTTATTACAGGTGTTAGGACATAACACATAGTTGTTTTAGAAGTATTCCATGAAAATACTCAAAGGGTGTTCTAGTAAAATGGATAGTTGGGTGAGATTCAATTGAAACACGTCAATATACTCGATCATAGTGCCCATGTGTTTCATTGGGATGGGCGCTGCAAACAAATGCAATGTTAGACTATTGAGTAGAATCGACGGGTCATCATTTTTGCTTTGCTCATTCTCTTTTTAACTCTCTCTCAAACACTCACTCTTTTATTAGATGAAACACACTCACTGTTTTATTAGGTGAAACACATGTGGATCTTACCACTTGAGACTTATTTCCATTAAAAAAGTGAATGTAAGTGAGTGTTAGAGAGAGTGTTCCTAGCACTCTTGATAAAAAAACTTGTAGATGCGTGGGTTTACAATTTATGTGTTGTAAAATTCTGATCATTGTTACGTTCTATTTCATACACTTTCCTTTTATTTAGTGCTTTTTAAGGACAACATTGGAGTAAAGTAAGGCTCTCTTTCATAAATGTTGTTGTACGCTGTATCTTATTCTTCAAAATAAGAAAGGAAACGCGAAATCAAAATAAAGTTAGACATGGAAGAATGGTCAAAGGCAGAAACGAGGCAGTGCTTGCTTGACTATTGAGGAGAATGAGCAACCAAAACATTGAACAACCTTCTTTCCCATCCTATTCTATTGTACAATACATACATACATACACTTTAAAATTATCATCTGTAAAACAAAAGCACATAAAAACAACAATTCATACATTCCTTTGCACCATCATCTCTACACCAAAAACACCATCTCCATTAATAACAAACTCAGAACAACATTTACCCAAATGAGGAGCAAAAACAACACTCATCCTTCTCCTTTTACTTTCCCCATATTCATCCCTCGATAAGAACATTCTAGAATTCACACAATTCGCCCACGAAAGACCCAACGCCGGGCAAACCCTCCGCCCCGACGAATACATCTCACTCAAATTCCCAATCCTCACACCATTCTCACCCTCACTCATCAAATCAACAACTTGATTCGTAACAACCACAACCAACCCAAACCTCTCCGCCAACGATTTCAACCCACCGGAAATCTTGAAAAACAGCGACGACCTACGCCTAAGGTCGAATCTAGTGTTATCAAATTCAGATCTAAACAAAGCAGCGATAGAATCAACAACGATTACCCTAACAGGCAACAATCGTGATTTCCAGTAAGTAAGAAAAATCTCAATGTCTGGTAATAAATTAACGAATTTCTCAGCGGAGAAAATCCCACGGAGGAAGACGCGGGAGAGAGGATCGGAGCTGAGGAGACCGGGGTGAGATGAAAGGAGAGAGCGGGAGAGCTGTTTTAGGCGGCGGACGGGGAAAGGCGACTCGGTGAATATGTAGAGAGATGAGGCGGAGAGGCCGCCGTGGGAAGGTGGAAGCTGAGCCGAGAGGACGAGTTGGAGGCAGATTTGGGTTTTGCCGCTTCCGCTTTCGGCGACGAGTTCGGTTATTGATTTAGTGGGTACGCCGCCGTTGAGGCAGCGATCAAGTACGGGACATCCCACGGTGCATTTTTCGGTTCTTTGGTGGAGCTGCTGCACTAGATTCTGCGGCTGTGTGAACATTTTGATCGCTTTCTATTCATACCGATTGCGATGGTTCGTGTAAACCCTATTCACATGGATATGGGTTTTGTTTTTGTAAAACCGGGGGAAAATAAAATGGTAACCAAACAGCTCTAGATAACTATCAAGTGGTGGCAAAATATACACAAACGATATTTAAAAATATCATTTTAAATGCGAAGAAATGAAAAAAAAAAAATCTTTAAAAGAATAGTAAATAATAGAGTAATGTATATGTTAGTAATTTGATGAAAATAGAGCAATGGATAGAAAATCAATTATTAATTGAATATAAGGAAATAAAAAATGTTTAAATTTTAGTTATTTCATTATTTACCACCTTTATTGTGTATATTTAGTTAATTTTCCTATATCATATCTTATTTGGACCGGATTTAAGATTTAAAAAAAATAGACGTGTAAATATTTCTCTTTTGCGTCAAAGCAGGCATGAGATTCGCTTTTTAAAATTTCACTCTAACTTAAGTGATTTCACAAACTAACTTAGATGTTGGAGTGTTAACCTTGTAAGTTAACCTCCGCATTCACACTGGGCTGCGAGCATCGTCATGAGCATCAGGACCTACTCCCTCAACTCTGGTTCCTCAACGGAATATTGGTGTCATTTGTGAGAATCGACATTTGATTCATATTAATTTTCACTACCAAACATTTTCATTCCAAATCTCAACAAATTCAACAGTCGCACCAAATGACTACGATTTTGGATGTTCCTGAGCTAAACGACATTTTAGAACTCCCTATTGATGTCGCTGGAGAAGATCCATCCAATTGAACTGAACCTCTCCTGTCAGCCTCAAAGGGAGACGTGTTGGCAAGTGAAGGACAAGGAGATGGAAGACCAGTTCTATGGTTTCTGGATGAAGAAAAAGTAGATGGAATCCATAATATAGATCTTTCATGAAGGTGAGAAAAACACGGGAAATGGGGGTTGAATTGTGTTAGACTTTTTATTTCTTTTTAAAACTCAAGTCAAATTTTAAACACAAAGTTTAGAGTCTGAATCATAGGTGAGTGATAAGCAGCGAATAAAGAATGAAATAAAGGAGACACTCAAAGTTATCCTGGTTACTATCATAAACCGAGAGTAGTTCAATCCCCTTGCACTTTCAAGGGATTTCACTATAATCACACAAGATTACAATTTTCTCAAGCACACAACCAAGAGACTTGTAATGCTCAAACACCAAGTAAGAGACTTCTAATGCTCAAACACACAAGTAAGATACTTCTACTGCTCAAACACAAAGTAAGAGACTTCTAATACTTAACCACACAAGCAAAACTCTTCAGATGCTCAAGCATACAATCAAGAGACTTCCAATGCTCAAACACTAAGTAAGAGACTTCTAACAATCTACCAAACAGATAAAAGATTTTTTAGGGTAATACACTTGATATACAATCAGAGGTGTAGACAAAATACAATACTAAAAGACTCTTTATGACTTAGGGATTTTTAAGATATACAAGGATAAGAAATCCTAAGTTAAATGTGTGCTTATATTTTGACATAGTAACTGCTCCTTGAATGTCAATTGTTCGTTATTGTTCTTCAAGTCTTCAACTCCTTAAATATAAAAGGAAAAGACTCGTTGGAAAGTTTGCACAAGAGATTCTTTGAGAATCTTGATTCATAGGCATTGAGATGTTTCTGAAGGTGGGAAAATACACAAGAAGGAGGGTTGAATTGTGTTTACTAAAAACATTTATGCTTTTGAACGGAGTTCAGATTCTAAACACTCGTTTAGAATCTGATCATAAATGCAACGGAATAATATATCAGAAGTAGAGTAAACAGAACCATGAACACCTCAGATTTATCCTGGTTCCTCTCCAACCGAGATTACTCCAGTCCCCTTGCCTCGCAAGAGATTTTCCACTACAATCAACTCATGATTACAACTTCTTATGCAGTTAAGCATAAGACTTTTACAGCTCAGACCTACAGTCTAAGATTCCTTGCTCAATCATCACTTGATCAAGACTTCTCTGCTTAGATCCTCATATCCTAAAACTTTCATTGCTTAAACCCATCTGGTTCAAGACTTCTGCTCAGACGCATTGTCCAAGGCTTTTTTACTCAGATTCTCAATACAAGACTTCCCTTGCTTAAATCCACCTGGTTCAAGATTTCTGCTCAGGCGTACTATCCAAGGCTTCTTTGCTTAATCAACACATATCAAGACTTTCAATGCTTAAGCACGTCGCAAGAGACTTACTTGGCTCAAGCTTTTCAACTGGAGACTTTGATGCTCAAGCACATAGTAAGAGACTTTGATCTAAATTATTGAACAACATGTACAGTAAAATAGAGAATAAGGTGTACTTGATACAGAATCAGAGGTACAAGGTAATCACCTTAATAAAGACCTTAAGCACTTAATATTTCCAGAATATTCAATGTTTAGGAAACCTTAAGCCTGTTTACAATTTACAACTAATAACAGGATATTCTGCATATTCACTAGTGTTGCGCATTGTTGATCTTGTTATTTCTTCATTCAGATAGAGGCTCTGAACACTTTTATCTTTTTTGACACTTATTCTCCTTCTTATTCCTTGTTAAAGATTCAGAATAAACCTTCAGCTACTTATATAACAGTTTGTTAAAGACTAGTCATTGGAAGAGATAACTTAATCAAATGTCTTTGTTTTCTCTGTAGTACAAGAGTCGTTGAAGATAGATACACCAAAGGTTTTTGATCCATTATGTAACATGTTTAACCATTGTGTATTCAAAGAGATCATGTACTATAGAGCCGTTGAGAGTGGTTATCCATAAAGCATGTCAACTCTTCATGACATCACTTAGCAAGTGTTCTTAAGATTCTGTATCATCAGAAGCACTTAACTCAACTTCTCTCAAGTGTGTCTTCATATCAGATTCTGAATATATCTTTAAGTATAAGAACCTGCATATTTGAACACACATTAGATAACACCATTGTTATTTTAATACTTTGTTATCATCAAATCCCAAGAAATATATGTCATGAACAAATCTTGTTCTAATAGTTTCTTGATATGGTTAATATCGTTGAAAGCTTGTTTGAGATCCCTTTTCTACAAAAGGAATTATTTGTTGTATCTTAGATGTCTTCACCGGATTTTATGCTTAAGTCTTCACGTGATCAAAAGAAGACAAAATAGACACAGAGTCTGATAGCGACCTATTAGAGTAACCTTGATATTTGCACTTTGATTGACTTCAGAGTTTGATCTTCAAAAGTAGACTTCTTCAAAGTCTGGTCTTCAGAGGTTGGCTTCTTCAGATTCTAGTCTTCAGACATTGACCTCATTAGAGTCTGGTCTTTAGCTTCTGATCCTCTAGCTTTTATTCTTTAAATTTCTCTTTAGATGTTCACCAACAGAACCAATACTTAGTTTATTCCTGAAATTTTAGTCTATGTTCCTGCACACTTGAACAAATATTAGTATTCTCAATTGTTCTTTAAATACTTTATTATCATAATAACCTAAGGGATATAGTACAAACCAAATTTGTTCAAACATTCCCTTAATCATCACTTTTTTCATAACTAATCATTGTATCTTTGAAGTTCTAGTGGATGAGAGAAGCTCCTATAATTGATCTATCTGGAAATCCTCGCTAAACATGGACTAAGACCAAAAGATCACAAATCCTGTAAGGATAAAAGTCTACTCACTTTTAATGACTCATTCACTCATTATTGCAGACCGATCTACATGTATCTCACCTTGGGAGAAGGAGAGAAGAGAAGGATATTGAACATGAACTTCTTTGGGATCCTAGGAGAAAATACAATAGCATATTAGGATGCTTGTTACTAGCCACACTAGACACAGTCGAATCTCTAATACATTTAAAGTTAAAGTACCATGACAAATCCGGTAGGCCCGTCGTGATAAAAGTGAACCTCTTTGGAGCTCGTCGAATACTAAAAGTGAGTATGAAGAGATTTACCTCCGTCTCTAACATTTAGGAGAAATACTTCAAAGAAAGTAGTCTGACAACAGGTGTAACCGACCTCGATGCACTTGATGAAGAGCATTCCCTGCATATTGAATTGAAACTAAGGATTATAGTTAAAGTGAAAAACTTGAGAGCAACTTCAGTTGGTGATTTTGAGGCCATCCGACTGAATAATAACCCTTTGAGAATTGTGAATATAGGAGCCACCCTAACCGTTGTAGTCAGAGAAGGGTTTTATGAATTGTTTAAAAGCCAATGCCTAGCTTTTAGTTGTTTCCCTCATGAGATGCCCAAGATAAATCCCAAAGCGACGGGCCATTAGTTGAATGTAGATCTCGGTGTCTGGTATGTATCGTAGAGACACCGAAGACATTCACCTAAGAAATCAAAATTAGCTACGAAGACATTTCAAGGATTATTATACGCTAATTTCATCTCTAAGATCAAGTATACCAAATGTATGTTTAACATAGTACTAGTCAAGAAAGCTTATGGAAAACTAAAAATGTGTATTGACTACACTGACACGAACAAGGCGTGTGCTAAACATTCATAGCCTCTCCCTAACATAGATAAGTTGGTTGACAGCTCCGTATGGAAAAATCTTTTGTCCTTCATAGACACGTACTTCAGCTATAACCAGATTTCAATGTTTGAGCCAAATAGCGAAAAATAATGCCTTTAGGATCGAACAAGCAACAAAAAATAAAACATCATGCCATTCAGTCTAATGAATGTCGGGGCCACATATTAGAGGGTGGTGAATAAAGTCTTTAAAGAAGAGATAGGTGAAACGCTGGAAGTATATATGGAGAATACGATTATTAAGTCAAGTAAAGAAGATCAGGGTGAGGTGAAACGAGAGAGTAAGAGAGTTGTTTTAGGCGGCAGACGTGGAAATGGGACTTGGTGATTATGTAGAGAGATGACGCAGAGAGGCCGCCAAGGGAAGGTGGAAGCTGAGCCAAAAGGATGAGTTAGAAGCAGATTTGGGTTTTTTCGCTTCTGTTTTCGGTGACAAGTTCAGTTATTGATTTAGTGGGTACGTCGTCATTGAGGCAACGATTAAGCACGAGACATCCCATAGTGCATTTTTTGGTTCTTTGATGGAGTTGCTGCACTAGATCTTGTGTCAGTGAGAACATTTTGATCTCTTTCTATTTATACCGATTGTGATGGTTCGTGTAAACCCTATTCACATGGATATGGGTTTTGTTTTTGTAAAATTGGGGGAGAGTAAAATGGTAACAAAAAAGATCTATATAACTACCAAGTAGCGGCAAAATATACACAAACGACATTTAAAAGTATCATTTTAAATGTGAAGAAATGAAAAATAACTTTAAAAGAAAGGTAAATAATAGAGTAATGTATATGCTAGTAATTTGATGAAAATAAAGTAACGAATAGAAAATCAATTATTAAATGAATATAAGGAAATTAAAAATGTTTTAAAATTTTAGTTATTTCATTATTTACCACCTTCACTATGTATATTTAGTTAATTTTCCTATATCATATCCGTTTCGGATTGGATTCAAGAAAAAAATTGGAAGGCTCGATCATATTCATCGTATAAATACTTCCTTTTTGTACCAAAGCAAGTATGATATTTGTTTTTCAAAATTTTAGTCCACCTTAAGTGATTTCACAGACTAACTTAGATGTTGGGGTGCTAACCTTGCAAATTCACGTCCGCCTCCACACTTGAGATGCGAGCATCATCATAAGGACCTACTCCCTCAATTCTCGTTCCTTGACGGAACAGTGGCATCATCTGTGGGAATCGAAATTTGATTCCTACTAAATTTCCCCACCAAACCTTTTAATTCCAAATTTGACAGTCGCACCTAATGGCTACGGTTTTGGAGGTTCCTGAGCTAAACGACATCCTAGCACTCCCTATTGATGTCGTTAGGGAAGATCCATCTGATCGAACTGAACCTCTCCTGTCAGCTTCAAAGGGACACGTGTTGGCAAACGGATAATAAGGAGATGGAAGAGTAGTATTAGGGTTTCTAGATAAAGAAAAATTAGATGGAATCCCTAATGTAGATATTCCATTGATAATCACTCTTGCCATAACTAATCAATGTGTCTCAGAAGTTCTAGTGAATGATAAAAGATCTTGTAATTTGATATATCTATAAATCCTCGCTAAATTTGGACTAAGACCAAAGTATCTGAAACCCTATAAGGATAAAAGTCTACTCACTTTTAATGACCCCTTCGATCATTATTGGAGAGAGATCTACCTGTCTGTCACCTTAGGAAATGTAGGGGAAAGAAGGACATTGGAAATTTGCTTCTTTGTGATCCCAGGAGAAAGCGCATACAACGACATCTTAGGACACTCGTGATAAATCTAATTGAATCGAATAGACACAAATTATAACTTATATTCATAATTGTGGTAGATAAAGAATGACACCTTGTAAGATTGAAGAGATTGTCATCGTAGATAGTGAGTATGAGAGAATTACTACCCTCATTGTCGTTTATGGTTTTCACTGTATGTTAATCGTCTAACGGGGCAACAGATAAATAACTAAACGGCTGAGGGCATAGACCTCTCATTGGACTTAACTTAATGGTCCAACTCATCACAGTTCATTCAGACACAAAATCCAATCAAGCAATTCCTCAATAATTAGTGTTTTTTTAACAATTAACCATAATATAATTTATTAATAATTAATTATATCAATCCACATTTGATTAATCAAATAATTAATCTAACAATCTCCCACTTGGATGATAATAATCGATTATTAAAAAATATTAATTTTAAAATTAGATTATTTATTATGGTCAGGCATTAATCAATCAAAAGAGAAGTAAGCTTCAAAGTTGTAGAAATTGTACCCGATAGGAAAAATAATTCATACATGTTAAATATTCATAACTTATATAAAGAATGATGAACTTAGAGTAACATATTTAAATTAAGATAAATATGTTATAAAGAATTGCTCAAACATATGAATATGTTAATGATAAACTTCCATTAACCCAAAATATCAAAGACTTACTCATGTGTATAAGTCTATGGTTAGTGATTATTGTTAAGTCTTTGTATTTGTGATTGGCAGTAATTTTGGTAAAACTAACTTGGCAGCAACTTGTTGAACAAGATGTTCTAATATGAATAAAAACATGTTGAACAAGATGTCCTAACAAGAAGTCTCGACATCTTGTCTGTTACAGTTTTGCAGTTTGGATACAGCTGGTGTAATGACATATTACTAGACATTCTGTGAATATTAAGTAATCTTATGTGGTGTCCAAGATTGAGGAATCATAGATTCTATTTGAATCTAAAGATATTTTGTTTTTCTAAATGTTGAAGACATTTTAGGAAACCCTTAATTGAAGACCTATTTTTATGGAGAATAATCTGCAGACTTTTAGCAACTGCCTTGCTGCGTTTGTTTGAAGCCCAAATCCAGTCCCGGCGATGTTTATAAATAGGATGGCACAACCCTACTTTCTGTGTGGAACGTACTGTGTGTTAACTGATATTTTATGGTTTGTGTGTTCTTGTTAATTGTGAACCTCTCTAATATCATTTTGATATAAGAGTAGGACTGTCTCTATTGGGTTGTAAGTTCTGTCAATCACTCCTAAGATTTTAAGCATTGAGTGATTATGTGTCTTTGAAGTGTGTCTTCTAAAAAATTTAAAGTATTATTATTATGTCACGGTGGTGATTGAAAGGGAAGTGAGAGGGTCTCATACCTATGTGAGTCTTAGGTAGAAGTTAAGCACGGGTAGTGATTAGGTGAGTAGATTGTAGACTGGAGATAGTTTGCTGAAGATCTACAAACTGATACTATTTAGTGGATTTCCTTCCTGGCTTGGTAGCCCCCAGACATAGGTGTTGTTGTACATCGAACTAGGTTAACAACTATTTGTGTTCTGTTATTTTCTATACCTTTAACTGTGTTTTATTTTATCGTTGTGTCTTAAACAGATATCAGTGTCTCGACATCTCTTAGGACATTTGATATCTGCATACCAAAATTTCATTTGTATCATAGCAGGCATCCTGCTTTGTACCTGGGTGAGATCTAGGGAAGATACTTTCTGGTATAATGGAAAAGGAAGGAGGATTTATGAACATACCACCCATTCTTGATAGAACCAATTATGACTATTGGAAAACACGTATGATGGCCTTTCTGAAGTCTATGGACATCAAGGTTTGGAAGTCAGTGGTCAAGGGATGGGATCCACCAATGGCTAGAGATAAGGATGGTAAGATTACTGATGTGCTGAAGGCTGAGGAAGACTGGGATGATGAAGATGACAAGCTAGCTCAGGGAAACCCCAAAGCATTGAATGCCCTGTTCAATGGAGTAGACAAGAACATCTTCAGACTGATAAATAATTGCACTGTTGCTAAAGATGCTTGGGAAATTTTGAAGACTGCTCATGAAGAAACCTCAAAGGTGAAGATGTCAAGACTTCAACTTCTTACCACCAAGTTTGAGAACTTGAAAATGAAGGAGGATGAAATAATTCATGACTTTCACATGAATATTATTGAGATAGTCAATGCCTCAAATGCCTTGGGGGAGAAGATGTCAGAGGCTAAGTTGGTCAGAAAAATTCTCAGATCTCTTCCAAAGAGATTTGACATGAAGGTAACTGCCATTGAAGAAGCCCAAGACATAAACAACATGAAAGTTGATGAACTTATGGGATCTCTTCAGACCTTTGAATTAGGGATCAGTGAAAAGTATGAAAAGAAGAAAAGTATAGCCTTTGTGTCTAATGTTGAAGACTCAGAAGATGAATGTGACCTAAACACATATGAAGGTATATCTAATGCTATTGTGTTGCTTGGAAGACAGTTCAACAAAGTGATGAAGAATATGGTCTGGAAGTTAAGATCAAATGTCAATAACAAGTCATTCGACATCAACAAAAATCAAGATTCTAGAAGAAGGCCCAAAACTGAAGAGAAGACTAACCAAGGCAAAGGAATCCAATACCATGGATGTGGAGGTTTTAGACACATAAAAGCTGAGTGTCCTACTTACCTCAAGAAGCAAAAGAAAGACCTATATGTGTTATGGTCAGAAGATGATTCTGAAAGTGATCCTGAAGGGGAATCTGCTAAGTAGGTTACTGCCTTGACTGGAATTTGTGATTCTGATGAAGAATCAGATGGTGAAGAACTTACTTTTGATGAACTTGCTGCTTCATACAAGGAGTTGTGCCTCAGAAGTGAAGAAGTGTGTCAACTGGGAGAGGATCAAAAGAAAGTCATTGCTCAACTTCAGGATGAAAAAGTGGAGCATCTGGCTATCATCTCTGGTCTAAAGGTTGAAGTTGTATTGCTTAACTCGAAACTTGACAATATGACTAAATCTGTAAGAATGCTTAATAGTAGTTCTGATGTGCTGGATGAAATTCTTCAAACTGGGAAGAATGCTAGAGATGTTAAAGGTCTTGGTTATGATAATCAAGTTGTGATGAACAAAGTAAAAGGGCCTACAATGAATTTTGTTCAACCTAAAAGAAAACAGGAACAAAAGATGTCAAGTCGAATGTCCCAACATCATCAAATACATCAGAATGATTACTCAGGAAGCAAGACCCAATGATGGAGATGTCATTATTGTGGAAGGTTTGGTCACGCAAAACCCTACTGTTATATATTATATGGTTATCCTAAACCTGTTACACAACCCAGAAGGAAACAGGTTATTGTTAAGGCAAAGAAGAAGTGGATTCCCAAAAATGACACTTCTGGACTCATAGCTCACACCTCTCTAAGAGCTTATGCTAGAGAGGGGTGGTATTTTGATAGTGGTTGTTCTAGACACATGACTGGTGTCAATAAATTTTTGGTGGATATTAAACCATATTCCACTAGCTATGTAACTGTTGGAGAAGGATCAAAAGGGGAAATAAAGGGTGTTGGGAAGCTGGACTATACTGGACTTCCTAGTCTTGATGATGTGGTGTTTGTTAAAGGGCTGACTGCAAATCTAATAAGTATCAGTCAACTATGTGACCAATGTCTCAAAGTTAACTTTACTAAATGTGAATGTCTGGCAACAAATGAGAAGAATGAATTTATCATGAAGGGAGCCAAATCTAAGGATAATTGTTACTTGTGGATTCGTCAAGAAATAAATTGCTCCTCCACATGCTTGATGACAAAAGAAGATGAAGTGAAGTTATGGCATTAAAAGCTTGGTCATTTACACCTGAAAGGAATAAAGAAAGTCTTGTCAACAGAAGTTGTCAGAGGTATTCCCAGTCTGAAAAATTGATGAAGGAAGAATCTGTGGTGAATGCCAAATTGGGAAGCAAACAAAGATGTCACACAAGAAGCTCCAACATCTAACCACTTCAAAAACTCTGGAGCTACTTCATATGGACCTGATGGGACCTATGCAGGTTGAAATTCTTGGAGGAAAAATGTATGTCTATGTTGTTGTTGATGACTTCTCAAGATTCACCTATGTGAATTTTATCAAAGAAAAGTCTGAGGTGTTTGAAGTGTTCAAAGATCTATGTCAAAAAATTCAAAGAGAAGTGACCATGGAAAGGAATTTGAGAATAGTAAGTTTGATGAATTCTGTTCCTTTGAAGGAATTAGTCATGAGTTCTCTTCACCCATCACTCCTCAACAAAATGGTGTGGTTGAGCGCAAAAATAGGACTATTCAGGAATGTGCCAGGGTCATGCTTCACGCTAAAAAACTACCATATCATTTTTGGGCTAAAGCCATGAATACTGCCTGCTATATCCATAATAGAGTGACCATCAAATCTGGCACATCTGCTACTTTGTATGAACTATGGAAAGGAAGAAAACCAACTGTGAAATACTTTCATGTTTTTGGAAGTAAATGCTATATTTTGGAAGATCGTGAGCAAATGAGAAAAATGGATCCTAAAAGTGATGAATGAATTTTTCTGGGATACTCTACAAATAGTAGAGCCTATAGAGTATTCAACTCCAGAACTAAGGTTATGATGGAATATATAAATGTTGTTGTTGATGACTCAACTACAGAAGTTGATGTCATAGATGATGCTGAAACATCAATTCCCATGAACGATGTTCCTGAAGATGTTACAGACTCAGGTGCTAATACTGAACATGTAGAGACTGAGCCTGCTGATAAAGGAGCTTCCATCAGAATTCAGAAAGATCACCCTAAGGAGCTTATAATAGGAAATCTAAATGAAGGGATAATTACCAGATCAAGGGAAGTTGTGTCAAATACTTGTGTTTGTCTCAAAAATTGAACCCAATAATATCAAGGAGGCCTTGACTGATGAGTTCTGGATTAATGTTATTCAAGATGAACTGGGGAAGTTCAAAAGGAATAAGGTATGGGATCTGGTGCCAAGACCTGAAGGGATAAATGTTATTGGTACAAGATGGGTGTATACGAACAAGTCAGATGAACAAGGTGTGCTTACCAGGAGCAAAGCTAGACTTGTTGCTCAAGGATACACTCAAATTGAAGGGGTGGACTTTGATGAAACATTTGCTCATGTGGCTCGCTTGGAATCTATCAGATTGTTACTTGAAGTGACATATTTGTTGAAGTTCAAGCAGTTCCAAATGGATGTTAAAAGTGCATTTCAAAATGTCTACTTAAATGAAGAGGTATATGTTGAACAACCAAAAGGATTTGTTGACCCTACCTTCCCAAATCATATGTTTAAACTAAATAAGGCTTTGTATGGTTTAAAACAAGCTCCAAAAGCTTGGTATGAGAGGTTGACTGAGTTCCTCATCAATCATGGATACAAGAAGAGTGGAATTGATAAAACTCTCTTTGTCAAATAGAAGGATGGAAAACTTGTGATAACTCAGATCTATGTAGATGATATTGTATTTGGAGGGATGTCAGATGTGATGGTTCAACATTTTGTCAAGCAAATGCAATCTAAGTTTGAAATGAGTTTGGTAGGTGAATTAACTTACTTTCTTGGTCTCCAAGTCAAGCAGATGGAAGACTCCATCTTTCTTTGTCAAAGCAAATATGCAAAGAATATTGTGAAGAAATTTAGTTTGGAGAATGCTAGTCACAAAAGAACTCCTGCTCCTACACACTTGAAGCTAACTAAAGATGAAAAGGGCATTAGTGTTGATCAGAGTTTATATAGAAGCATGATTGATAGTCTTCTATATCTTACAACAAGTAGACCAGATATAGCTTTTGTTGTTGGAGTTTGTGCTAGATATTAAGCAGAACCAAAAGTGAGTCACATCAATCAAGTAAAAATGATTTTGAAGTATGTAAATGGTACATGTGATTATGGAATGTTGTATTCTCACGATTCAAACTCCATGTTGGTGGGGTATTGTGATGATGATTAGGCTGGTGGTGCTGATAACAGGAAGAGTACCTCTGGAGGATGTTTCTTTTTAGGAAACAATTTGATTTCATGGTTCAGCAAGAAACATAATTGTGTATCCCTATTTACTGCTGAAGTTGAGTACATAGCAGCAGGTAGCAGCTGTTCTCAACTAATGTGGATGAAACAAATGTTGACTGAGTATAATGTCACACAAGATGTCATAACATTATTTTGTGGCAACTTGAGTGCTATCAATATTTCCAAAAATCCAATTCACATAGTAGGACTAAACACATTGACATCAGGCATCATTTTATTAGAGATCTTGTTGAAGACAAAGTCATACCACTTGAGCATGTTAGCACTGAAAATCAGCTTGCTGATATTTTTACTAAGGCATTGAATGCTACTCAATTTGAATTGTTAAGGGGAAAACTTGGCATTTGCGTATCTGAAGAATTATAGCAGTTAATGCAATGTGGGAAAATTAATCATATTGCCTTATTTTCAACACAAATATGGCTCACTTATTAAAAGAAATCATTGCGTTGTAACCTAATCAGTCTTCCCACACGCTATTGCTCCATATTCTCTCTGTTCATACGACTCCTCACATTTTATCTTATAGAACGGGCTCATTGTACTCATTCTCACCAGACTCGCAAAAACTTCAAGATGTCTCAACAACCTGATTTTGCTTCATCCAAAAATACTTATGGTAAAGTAAAGGGATCTTCTGCCAAAGTTAGGGCTAACATTTCTTTTGAAGAAGTGGTTGATGCTACTCCGTTGTCAATCGTTCCAAGTGTTATGGGTGAACTGCAGAGACCTAGAACGTTACATACAAAGGGAGGGAATAACCCATCTGTAAGTCACGCTTCTAAACCCTCTATTGATGTTACTTCCAAGAAAAAAGTAAAAGAAAGATTTGATGTTGATAGGAAGATTAGAAATATTATTTCTAAAGTGTTATATGGAAACCACAATCTTGTTGTGCATGGTATCAATACTCTGCTTTCACAAGTTTAACCTACTATTAGTTCTATAGCTGGTCCATCTGTTGTGAGTACTGTTCATGTCGCTGGCTCTTCTGAGGCTGAGAAAATTAGTTCCTCAGAGAATGGTACATCTGAAGAAAAAGATATGGGTGAAAGTCTCCATAGGCTTGCTAATTCTGTTCTTGAAGATGATGGGAATGATGTTATGTCAAATGTTAAAACATCTTCTATGAAGGATCCTGCTACCAGTGTTCCTGTTCCTAAACTTACTAATGGACACAAGGGTAATGTTGCTGAAGAAGCTATTATTGTAAATGATTGGCCTTCTGATAATGAAGTTATCAGAAGTCTTAGCCTCGATGTTGCAAAGAGACTTAAAAGAAGAAAGGGAAAGGCTGTGATGTTTGAGAATTCTCCTTCTAAAGGAAAAATTTGTTGGTATGGATAGAGGATCTAGAGGAAAAACTCAAGTTGGCCCTGCTAAATCATGGAGCAAAGTTGTTACTTCCACTTGGAAGAGAAAGACTGTTTCCTCAAGTGATTCTGAATTTGAAGTTGAAGAGGATGTCCAGCACATCACTCCTATCGGAAAGTCTGCTTCAAAAAATACATGTGTTGTTGTCCCTGAGGCACCATTAGATAATGTGTCTTTCCATTCTGTGAAGAATGTGGAAAGATGGAAGTATGTGCTTCAAATAAGAATAGCCTTGGATAGAGAGTTGGGGAAGAATGCCCTAAATTGTAAAGAAGTTGTGGAGCTTATAGAAGCTACTGGATTGATGAAAACTGTTACAAAATTTGGCCATTGCTATGAAAGATTGTCAAGGAGTTTGTTGTGAATATCTCTGAGGGATGTGATGATATGAAGAGTGGGGACTACAGGAGAGTCTATGTTAGGGGAAATGTTGTGACATTCTCTCCTGCTATGATCAACCATTTTCTAGGAAGATCTAAAGAACCTTAAGCAGAGCTTAAAGTCACAGATGATCGAGTATGCAGGGAGATAGCTGGTAAGCAGGTGAAGTCCTGGCCAAATATGGGAAAACTGTCAGCTGGAAGACTTAGTGTTAAATATGCAATCCTTCATATGATTGGTACAGTGAATTGGGTTCCCTCAAACTATACCTCCACTATTTCTACTGGGCTTAGGATGCTTATCTATGTTGTTGGTATAAGGAGGGCATTTGATTTTGGAGAATACATATTTGACCAAATTCTAAAGCAAGCACTCTCATTGGCTGTGAATATGCCTATTTGTTTTCTCTCACTCATCTGTGGTATAATCATGAATCAACACCCTGGTATCTTATTGGCTGCTGATAGTGTGAAGAAAAGGGACTCTCCTTTATCTTTGCATTATAAACTATTTGCTGAAGCACATGTTCCAGATATTGTCATGACTTCTGCCCAGGTACCTGGTCCTGTAACTTCTAAGGAAGGAATAATTGCTCAACTGAAGGAGACATACAGGGAATTAGATGACTCCATCAGGACTAGCACTGCTGGGAAGACCAAGCTTGATAAGTTGATTAAAGCTTTGATGGAGGAAGGGGAGAAGCAAGTTAGACTTGCTGATGTTGTTGTTGCTGAAAATGTTGCATCTGATGATGATGATTCTGATGATGAAAATGAACAGGGTGAAGATGAAGAAGAAGGAAAAGAGTAGGCCACTGAAGATGATATTGACTGTAGTGCTTTTGTTTGGTTATTGTTTATGATTTTTGTAAGGGTGAAAAGCCCAGGATATTTTTAGCACCTGTGTGCGCTTTGTGCTTCTTAACTTTATGTGCTAATGTGGTTTCAATGTTTTAGTTAGCTGCTTACCTTTATCATATTATGACTAAAAAAGGGGTGTAATGTCTATGTGCACTAACCACTAACCACTGACTGCTGAGGGGGAGAATCACTAACAACTAGCTGTTGGAGAAGGAACGTTGTGTGTGAAGCTATATGTTTTTTTTATCTTCCTACTGATGTACTTCTTATATGTGTGTGTTTGATTTATTTTCAAACCTATGATATGTTGTTTTGTGTAAACTGGATTGTGGTGTTTGTGTGCTAGGGTTATTTGTTTGTTTTAGCCAAAATTTGCCAAAAGGGGAGATTGTTAAGTCTCTGTATTTGTGATTGGCAGTAATTTTGGTAAAACTAACTTGGCAACAATATGTTGAACAAGGTGTTCTAATATGAAGAAAAACATGTTGAACAAGTTGTCCTAACAAGAAGTCTCGACATCTTGTCTGTTATAGTTCTGTAGTTTAGATACAGCTCGTGTAATTACATATTACTAGACATTCTATGAATATTGAGTAATCCTATGTGGTGTCCAAGATTGAGGAATCAGAGATTCTATTTGAATTTAAAGATGTTTTGTTTTTCTAAATGTTGAAGATATTTTAGGAAACCCTTGATTGAAGACCTATTTTTATGGAGAATAATCTGCAGACTTTTAGCAATTGCCTTGCTGCGTTTGTTTGAAGCTCAAATCCAGTCCAGACGATGTTTATAAATAGGATGGCACAACCATACTTTCTGTGTGGAACATACTGTGTGTTAAGTGATATTTTAGGGTTTGTGTGTTCTTGTTACTTGTGAACCTCTCTAATATCATCTTGATACAAGAGTAGGACCGTCTCTATTGAGTTGTAAGTTCTGTCAATCACTCTTAAGCTTTTAAGCATTGAGTGATTGTGTCTCTTTGAAGTGTATCTTCTAAAAACATTTAAAGTATTATTATTATGTCATGGTGGTGATTGAAAGCGAAGTGAGAGGGGTCTCATACCTAAGTAAGTCTTAGGTAGAAGTTAAGCACGGGTAGTGATAAAATGAGTAGATTGTAGACTGGAGATAGTTTGCTGAAGATCTACAAACTGATACTATTTAGTGGATTTCCTTCTTGGCTTGGTAACCCCTAGACATAGGTGTTGTTGTACACCGAACTGGGTTAACAACTCTTTGTGTTCTATTATTTTCTATACCTTTAAATGTGTTTTATTTTGTCCTTGTGTCTTAAACAGATATCAGCGTCTTGACATCTCTTAGGACATCTGATATCTGCATACCAAAATTTCAATTATACTAATGAGTTTTAAATTATAGGTCATAGAATATTCACATAGGTATAAGAATAGTAATTACATATAGGCGTATCCTATTAATAGAGTAATTATATTTAATCTTAAGTACTTTCATAATACAATATCATACTCGATAGAAGCATTGATATTATACTTATACTTTCGTATTTATGACCTCAAGAGTGTGGATGTTAAAGATAGAATGACTCAATATTATTGCATGCTAAGAAATTATTGTGTTCTTTTAATATCGACCTAAACATCAAATTATGATGTTTTTTGAGATTAAAAAATTATATATATATATATATATATATATATATATATATATAAAAGACTTTTTAGAGTTATTGTATATTATGAAGCCTTTTTTAAAATGTCATATTTATAATGCGTGCAAAAATATACGAATAATAATTTAAAATTTTTCAAATTATATGATTGTGTACACATGCACTCCCATTGATCCAATATGAATATGATAAAGATTTATCGGGTTAATAGCCATTTTGCCCCCTGCCATATAGGTGTTTTTCGAAAAACCCCCTATAAAAAAAACTTGCAAAAAATACCCTAACATTTAAAGATTCTATCAATTTTGACTTTCATCACATCCAGTCGTCCAAAAAGCTGATGTGGTAGCGTTTTTTTTTTTGTGATGTGGAAGGCCAAGTGGCTTTTTAATTTTATTTTTGATTTATTTAAATGCCACGTTGGCATTTCGTTTTTCATTTATTTTTGGTTTATTTTTAAAAATATATTAAATGTTCAAAAAATGTTAGAGATGGGAATAAAACCCATGACCTCTTAACCCAAAGCACCACTCACTACCACTAGGCTATGTTATGTTTTATGATATTATTTGCAACTATAATATACATAATACATAATTAACCAGTTAATAATTTTTACTAAACTAAAATCTATTAAATCATTTTTATTAAACTATTTAATATTTTTTCTTAATATACTGTAACTATTAATAATATAGTTAAAATGTTAAAAAATAATTATAATTTAGTTTAAAAATGTCAAAAATTAGGTTAGTTTAAAAATGTTTAAAAATGTTTTAGTAAATTAGTTTAGTAATAAAATGTTAATTTAGTATATTAATTTAGTATATTAATATGGTACAGTAATTAACATTTTAATTAGATTAAATAGATTAAGTTAATATTAATATTAAAATATAATATTAAAACATAATAATTAACATTTGTAAATATTATGTTTTAATCTAAACTATTCTATTTTATTAAACTATTTAACCTATTTAATAATTATGTTTTAATATTAATATTAATTTAATCTATTTAATCTATTTAATCTAATTAAAATGTTAATTACTGTACCATATTAATATACTAAATTAATATACTAAATTAACATACTAAATTAACATTTTATTACTAAACTAATATACTAAAACATTTTTAAACATTTTTAAGCTAACCTAATTTTTAACATTTTTAAACTAAATTATAATTATTTTTTAACATTTTAACTATATTATTAATAGTTATAGTATATTAAGAAAAAAGATTAAATAGTTTAATAAAAATGATTTAATAGATTTTAGTTTAGTAAAAATTATTAACTAGTTAATTATGTATTATGTATATTATAGTTGTAAATAATATTATAAAACACAACATAACTTAGTGGTAGTGAGTGGTCCTTTGTGTTAAGAGGTCATGGGTTCTATTTCCATCTCCAACATTTTTTGAACATTTAACATATTTTTAAAAATAAACCAAAAATAAATGAAAAACGAAATGCCAATGTGGCATTTAAATAAATAAAAAATGAAATTAAAAAACCACTTTACCTTCCACATCACAAAAAAAAAAACGCTACTACATAGCTTTTTGGATGACTGAATGTGATTAGGGTCAAAATTGAGAGAATCTTTAAATGTTAGGGTATTTTTTGCAAGTTTTTTTTATAGGGGGTTTTTCGAAAAGCGCTTATATGGCAGGGGGCAAAATGGCTATTAACCCAAGATTTATCATAACACTAGTATTAAATACTCTAATTATATAATGGGATACTAATTTTATTTTTAGTTTAAACACTACTATAAAATACACCTTCCATAACATAACATTACTACGGTTATGCCTTCCACCGTTGTAATATCGCAAACTGGAAGCGCCTAATGCTTATTTATTTTTTTGAAAGTTATTTAATCATGGTTGCTATAAACAACTGCGGTGATAAAGTGAATGGTACAAAGTTTGAATCCTGGCAACTACATTTTTTCCATTTTTCCTATTACAAAAAGCCTTTGTCACTTAATTTCATAAATAAATAAAAAATTGAAAATTATTTAATAACAGTTTTAATATTCAACCGTTGTAATATGATATGTACAACCTTTACTCTTTCCAAAAGAGAGAAACGACTATAATGATGATTGAATTTTTTTTTCATTTCTTAAGACGGTCACAAGTCATTCAAGAATATCAACCATTATAACTTATAAGTAATCATTGCAATGATTAAATTATCAGATGTTTCATCTTCAACCTCTTCTATAAATGCACAGTTTCATATAACGAGTTTCCACTTCTTTAAACTGTTCTTATTAACTTACTATAACAACATGAGTTCTCCATCTGAGAATGCTAACATAAATATGTCAACTGAAGTCACCACAGTCTAATAACATCAGCAGTCAACTGAGGAGGTCTAGCCATTTGGATCGACTGCTGTCAGGGATACACTGAGGGTGGGGAAGACCAAGAAGAAGAAGAAGCTGAAGAAGAAGAAGAAGAAGAAGAAGAAGAAGGCGTCAAAGAAGATTTTTTACTATGATTCTGATGAGGGCAGTGAGGAGCGAGTCATAGATTATGACGTTTCCTTTAGTGCTACAAGATATTGTTCCGATCTCAATAAAATTATATAATGAAAAAAAATATGTTTTATATATTTTTCCCTTTTGGGCCTTTTAATGAACTTATTTATTAGTATTGTTTTATATACTCTTGCCTTGATATACTCTTTCCTCTTTACAAAAAAAAAAAAACAGTACAAGCCAACAAAATAACAACAATAATAACAATAGTGACAAAAAATAACAATAACAACAATTAATAACTCTTTCACTATTGCGTTTATAAATAAATAAATAATTGAAAATTATTTAACCACGGTTTTACAATACAACCGTTGTAAAATTTAAAAATTGCATCACAGTTTTTCTTTCTAACCGTGATGAAAAGTGATATTTTTTAGTATATAAGCGAAAGTATCTATCGTTCAGTACATAAAAGTCGTTTCTCTCAAAAGAAAACCCTAACGTATTTCACTCTTCTCTCTCATAACATAACCCTAACATCCATGTCACTTTTTCAACATACTCCAACCTTCAGATTTTTCTTCATCAATCGCTAACTTGAGGTTCGCTCATTAAACTTATGCTTCGATTTCGTTTACGTATCTTGTTAAAAATGGGTTCTCATTTTTTCATTTGGTGAATGTTCTCATTTTTTTAGATTCGTATTCACTACTTTAACGAAGCGCATACTTTGGCTATGATACATATGGTTTGTGTAACTATGAAGAAAAATACAAGAAGTATGAAGCTATTGTGCAAACTTCATTCACATTGTACTTCTTCTTCATAACTTCATAAATTAGATGAACTTTATTATTTGTTCCAGATCCACGATTAGTTTTAAAAAAAGTGCGTTATTGAAACAATACATAATATCCTGTGTTGTTGTATGTTGTTTTATGTTGTTGTTGTTGATTAATGTTCTCAGAACTTTATAATTTGTTGTTGTTTTTCTTTATTATATCCCGTGTTCTTTGTAATACCCCGTATTATCTAAATGCTCAATTGGATATCATATGAGATCGGGTGAGAATCCATGTGCTCTATCTTTGGTAAATTGGATTAATGGAATATTCTAAGTATTTTAAGTATTATCAATTGGGATCAATAGAGCAACTTGTGAACTCCGAAGAGATCAATTATTTTCTTAAAGAGACGGATTAATATTTATTAACCCGAGAAAGTAATTTTATGGAATTTCTAATAATTGATCAATTGGGTTGAGACGACAAAATATCAATTGGAGATATTTTATCCTGATGGATTTATATTATATAATAATAGTATTATATATATATATGTATATATATATATATATATATATATATATATATATATATATATATATATATATATATATATATAGTTAGAAAAGGAAATAGAAAGAAAGAGGAAGAAGAGAAGGAAGAGAGAAAGGAGAAGAGGAAGAGGGAAAGCTTGGGAAAAGCTCGTGGATCATTGTTCATCATCTTCTTCAAACTCCTCTTCGGTTACCAGGTGGGTTCTAGTTAGACACTCTAAGTCTAGGAATATAATAATTGAACTTAAGTTAGATTGAGAGAAAATGAATTCTAACGGATGAAATTCGATATAAATTGCGTTGTATGATTACACTGTGTTTCGGAATAATTGTTGGTACCTGTTTTGAGGTTAAAAATTGATTTGAGGATGAAAAATGGGATTTTTGGGTGAAAAATCGTAACAGCAACGCAGCAGGAAAAATTCTGGGTTTCGCTGCCCATACGCGTACGGGACAGGTCAATACGCGTATGGGGTAGGGCAATACGCGTATTGGTTAGGGCAATACGCGTATGGCAATGAAGGAAAGTAGGAAATACGCGTATGGCTTAGGGCAATACGCGTATGGCTCAGGGCAATACGCGTATGGCCAGCAAGGGTGCAGAATGTGGTCTTTTCGCAATTACTTTTCTTGTTAAGTCCGTAACTTTTGATCCGTTTATCCGTTTTGAATGTTCTTTATATCGTTGGAAAGCTAATAAAATGTACTTTCTTATTAAAATGGTTATAAGATCATTGGCCAATTTAATTATGTCGGGATTTTTGGAATAGAGTCGTGTGGTCGACTTTTATCGTTTAATGGTTGGTAATTGTTGTTGAATTATGTGTTTCCATTACGCGATTGATGATTATTTTGCCTATGCTCTTATCGTTAAACATGGTTGTGTATATGCATATTAAAATATGAATTAGGAAGAGTGAGGAAACTTTAACCCAAAACAAATGGTTGAGTAAGATTGTTATAATTCTAGGTTGTGAATAGAATTGTGAAACACTAGTATGGAACATGTGCGTAAACCTTTGTGGTTGTGATAAGGCATTGTGGCCTTGTGATTGTCGAATATAATCACGTCGTGTGTTTATTAATCGTAACCGGTTATTACTTTTGATAGTGCGTTTCATGGGTCTCGAGCTCCTCTAAAACATATGCACCATTACTTGACAGGTTTGATTCCCGCGTATAGTACGAATGGAACCCAAGGGTAGAGACTTGTGATGGTTAACAGGCCATGAAAAGTGACGGTTCACGGCTAACAGGCCGTTGTTCCCGAATCTATTTCGTATGCCAAGTAATTTCGAGGATCCATGACCCGGGTCGTCTTCTAGACGTAGAAGCGGACGGGAAAAGGGGATGCCTTGGTATGGTTATTGATTAGCGAAATTCTTGAGTTAACAGGCTCAGGACACATTCTGATTCGTAAGGAATCTTGAGTTAACAGGCTCAGGGCGTAATTCCTTTCGTGTGATTTTGATGAGTTTACAAACTCATGACATGATTCCATATAGGGTGAGATTGTGAGATCGTGTACTCAAAGTCATTTCCCTTCCCCTTGACTTGAGTTAGGATTGATAGAACCTTGTACAGCCGAGAGAATCTATAGGATAGGGAACTCACTGAGATTTGATGTATCTCACCCCACTATAGTTGCTTTATTTCAGGTGCAGGTTTGGTTACAAGTGGAGCGATGCTCAGGTGTTTCAAGAGAAGCTTAGTTAAGCTTATTCCGCTGTGTATTCTTTTATTGTATACAATTGAGGATACTGTATATTATTCTTAGTTTTTATTATTTCGGGTTAGTTTCCATGACTTGTGCCATGCAGTGTATTTATGTTTTAGAAATGGATAAGTATGTGAACTATGCCATTAGGCGCTTTTGATGTGTCAGTACCAAATAAAGTGTTTGTATTGTATTATTCTAGATATATATTATACAGGGCATTACAGTTGGTATCAGAGCAGGTCGTATCCTCGACCTAGCCTTGAAACATCATAAGTAAATCTATTCCTGCCTCTTAAGTGTGTCTTGCCATCATGAAACTTAATATCATACTATGTAGTGTTGGGTCTAATCAACCTAATACTATGTATGTGATAGGTAGAATCATGGTTGAGCGACCACGAGGACTCCGAGGTGTTGTCGGAACTTGTGCTATGAGGGTTGGCTCAAGCCAAGAGTTAGTAGTAAGGAGTTTTGTCAGCTCAGTTGAGATCTTGGTAGAAATCGTGCATGGGTAGCATGGGAATGAAAGAGTGGTGCGTAGTTAAGCAATCCTTTGGAATGGATGGAGTCTAAAAGTTGAGGACCTCTACCGGACGATGGGTCACAGTATCAAGGATTATGTAAAATTGCTGGTGGATCTGGATTGACCACTAGTAGGGATAAGGATTTCAAGTAATCTCATTCCATGGAAAAGAAAAGTTGTTTTGTGGAATGTGTGATGTAAAGTCCGGAAGTGAGATAAGTATTGGTTCCTCAGTTTTAAGGTCGCTATGGTATCTTGAATAGGCGAGAGTACCTTAAGGAATGTGTTCGGAACAATATCTTCCAATTGGTTTAAGATTGAGAGTTAAGGGCGTTCGGCTTCTATGGGAACCTAAAGTGGTAGGGAAGTGTGTGAGGGAACACCAGGATGTGTTTACATGCTTCAAGTGAAATAAAGTATGTGTCGGACGAAGAGTAGGAGATGAATTGTGTATCTTCAGTTAGGTAGAGAAATTAAGTTCTATATATTACATCGGGATTTTTCTGTATTCGATGAGAGACCAATTTGGAATTTTGGAAATGTTAAATTACCCAAGGAACAGTATAAGGTATTATGTTGAAGAAAGAATGAGCTTCATTAAGTAACAGAAAGTGTAGTGGTACGAACCAGAACAAGTTGTATTAAGAAACAGAGTAAGAACCTTGGACTTAGGAAAATGTGAGTATGGCGGTTTTATATTTGGACCTAAGAGGATTACAATGGAGGGCGAAAGTAAGTACGATGTAGAAAATGGTATTAATGGTATGTTAATAGGAAGTGGAAATGGAATGTATTTTTGGACGAGTGTGCAATAGAGTTTTAAGGTGTTGGGGAACTTGTAGTTAAAGAAGTATAATTAAAGATGATTCACCCACACGAACCCTACTATTATGAGTTGAACTGAAGAAGTTACACCTTGCTATTAACAGCAAGCGTAGTAGCAGCACTGTGGTCACAAGTGTACGTGATGGATTCTTATTCTTGAGACAAGTGTGAAGGGACGTACTTTGTGGAACAGTGAGTATTGTATATTAAAGAAATAAGATTATGGTAAAACAAGGAGAAGCAAATCAGGACTTATTACGGACTAAGTGTAAATCATGGAACGATTTATACCAGAAGGGCTGGGTAAGTAGTTGTTGAGAGTTGTCGGTTGCGAATTTTCCATTAAGTAATTTGGTGTAAATGGGATGTGTAATGGATAGTGAAGGGTAAGAAATCCCGGTTAATGTGTACGGAGTGAGAGAATAAGGTGGTATGCTTGATATGACATGTCCATTAATTTTGTGGTACCATATGATGATTGTGTATTGGATTTTGCTTATGGACGAATCAAGCATGAGTTGTGGCTGAAACCCTATAATGTTGTCATTTTGGCTTTCATCTAGTGTAGTTGTTGAGCAGAAAAAAAAATGATGAACTATTCCCCTAGAGGTTATAGTGTGGCCGCCTCAGAATTTGGAAGTTTGCATGTCGCTTGGTTGGAGTGTGTTGTCTGCATGCTTTAACCTTGTCGGTTTTACCTGAGTGGGTCATGGGTAGTGAATGTTATACAAGTTAAGAAGCCACGGGTTGTGAATGATATTTTAAGTAGGATGAGTTGGATTAAAGGTTTGAGTAGGAATGGCTTTGAATTAAGAAGAAACTGGCTTTGTTTCTGCAGCAGTGTTATCCGACTAACGCAAGGTGGTTAACCAATTAACACGTGCAAGGAAGGTGTTACGTGGGATGGGGAGAAGTTAACCGATTAGCCCAGATGGTCAATCGATGAACGCATGGGTAAGCTATGGAATCTCTTGAAAACCATCATCTGTGTTTAGTTACCTTAGGTGGCTCCGAGGGGAGATTATTGTGTGAATTGAAAACGGGATGGTGAGTAAATGAAAGATGGATTGCGTTTTGGAATCATAACTTTTGGAAAGGTGTGCCTAGTTGACTGTCTGTTTCGATGACAAGGGAATTGTCTTCGAGGAAATAATCTTGTAAACGATGTTGAGTATGAGAAGGTCTTGGGTGTTTTGTCGTTGTGAGCCTTAAGGACGAAGTTAAAGAATACCCACGAGGTATTGATCTTGCAAGGAATATTTCGGTGTGTAATCATGGTATTAGTAAGGTATGATCGGTTGGTCAGAACTAGTAAGTGCTAGCAGCCGTGGGTTCATGGTATTGGATTTAGACTCCGTGAGAGTGGTACTAGTTGTGTGCAATTGTGTTTTACCAAGTACGAGTGAGAATTTGATGTTCCGAAGTTAAGCATGTAACTTGGAATCGTTTAGGGAACACAACGATCGAGAAAAACGGATTCAACTGAGAGCTGTGGTATGTGAGTGGGTGAGTAATATGGAACCTCACAATCGTGATTTGGATGAGTTAAGTTTTGATGAGTGGTGACTTGCATATGTTTGAAGCTTCGTGATGGTGCTATGTAATATTAGTCGAGAACTCGTACCAACAGCAAACCTTGAGCAACTCGGAGACCTGTAAGAAGACTTAAGGGGAATGTGGTAACTAGAAACAAAAGTTGTTAATCTACCTTGGATGAATTATTCCAAGTTTGGAATAGATTGGAAGTTGTGTACATTATGGTGGTAGTAGTGTAACTCCTGTGTCTTTATCGCCTGGAAAGTGTTGGACAGATGTTATAATGTTGTATTGGCAAAGAAATTGTTCTAACATAGGACGCCAGTAAGTTTCTTATATCATTGGTTAGTAAGGACCCCAATAGATGAGTGTGTTCTCCATGGGTCGTTAGCTACTTGGTAGTGCTTAAGAATTCGTGGTGTTCCACTGCTAGAACTGGAGTTGCTCAGTGGAAGTGACAAATGAAAGGGGCTTAGTCAGATTTATAAGAATCAGAGGAGAAATTGATTGTAAGATTGGAAGTAAGAAGATTTTGTTCTAAGTGGGTTACCTTTTGGTGTGATACGAAAGGAAGGAAATCTTGGGTTTAGTGAGTACAACGTGCAGCGTCAGACCAGATGGAACTGGTAAAGAGGTCGTTTAAATAATAATGAAGTAGTTTTGGATGTTGAAGTTATGGAAATATAAATCTTTGTGGATTGCATGAAGTTGAGAAATCATTGAATTACCTCATGAGGAGGTGATGAGTGTTTGTTATCCTAGACCAAGATAAAGTGTTGAGGTTTTGTTGTGTGACTCAGTGGAGGAATATGGAAGGGTACCTTCTTGCCGGAAGTAGTATGCGGCCAAGGGTTTGTATAGAACAATAGATGAACTATGGAAAAAAGTTAAGTTCGAAGTTAACCCAATGTTGGAATAAGAGTATGACTAAGGAACCGAAGTTTGATAATTCGTGGAAATAAGGATTTTGGTCTGTGAAGTGTTGGAATTGGAATACATCAGGGAGTTGAACGGAAGTGAAGTTAAGTGTGAATCTAACACCAGGATACAAGTTGTGGTTATTGCCGAGTAGAGGAAATTTGGGGGCGAATTTCAATTTAAGGGGGGGGAGTGTAATACCCCGTATTATCTAAATGCTCAATTGGATATCAGATGAGATCGGGTGAAAATCCATGTGCTCTATCTTTGGTAAATTGGATTAATGGAATATTCTAAGTATTTTAAGTATTATCAATTGGGATCAATAGAGCAACTTGTGAACTCCGAAGAGATCAATTATTTTCTTAAAGAGACGGATTAATATTTATTAACCCGAGAAAGTAATTTTATGGAATTTCTAATAATTGATCAATTGGGTTGAGACGACAAAATATCAATTGGAGATATTTTATCCTGTTGAATTTATATTATATAATAATAGTATTATATATATATATATATATATATATATATATATATATATATATATATATATATATATATTGTTAGAAAAGGAAATAGAAAGAAAGAGGAAGAAGAGAAGGAAGAGAGAAAGGAGAAGAGGAAGAGGGAAAGCTTGGGAAAAGCTCGTGGATCATTGTTCATCATCTTCTTCAAACTCCTCTTCGGTTACCAGGTGGGTTCTAGTTAGACACTCTAAGTCTAGGAGTATAATAATTGAACTTAAGTTAGATTGAGAGAAAATGAATTCTAACGAATGAAATTCGATATAAATCGCGTTGTATGATTACACTGTGTTTCTGAACAATTGTTGGTACCTGTTTTGAGGTTAAAAATTGATTTGAGGATGAAAAATGGGATTTTTGGGTGAAAATTCGTAACAGCAGCGCAGCAGGAAAAATTCTGGGTTTCGCTGCCCATACGCGTACGGGACAGGTCAATACGCGTATGGGGTAGGGCAATACGCGTATTGGTTAGGGCAATACGCGTATGGCAATGAAGGAAAGTAGGCAATACGCGTATGGCTTAGGGAAATACGCGTATGGCTCAGGGCAATACGCGTATGGCCAGCAAGGGTGCAGAATGTTGTCTTTTCGCGATTACTTTTCTTGTTAAGTCCGTAACTTTTGATCCGTTTATCCGTTTTGAATGTTCTTTATATCGTTGGAAAGCTAATAAAATGTACTTTCTTATTAAAATGGTTTTAAGATCGTTTATGTCGTATGGTTTTGATCTGTTTAATAAAACCATTTAATAAAATGTACTTTCTTATTAAAATGTACTTTCTAATAAAATGTACTTTCTTTATGTCGTGTCGTTTAATAAAATGGTTTTAAAATGTACTTTTGATCCGTTTATGTCGGGATTTTTGGAATAGAGTCGTGTGGTCGACTTTTATCGTTTAATGGTGGGTAATTGTTGTTGAATTATGTGTTTCCATTACGCGATTGATGATTATTTTGCCTATGCTCTTATCGTTAAACATGGTTGTGTATATGCATGTTAAAATATGAATTAGGAAGAGTGAGGAAACTTTAACCCAAAACAAATGGTTGAGTAAGATTGTTATAATTCTAGGTTGTGAATAGAATTGTGAAACACTAGTATGGAACATGTGCGTAAACCTTTGTGGTTGTGATAAGGCATTGTGGCCTTGTGATTGTCGAATATAATCACGTCGTGTGTTTATTAATCGTAACCGGTTATTACTTTTGATAGTGCGTTTCATGGGTCTCGAGCTCCTCTAAAACATATGCACCATTACTTGACAGGTTTGATTCCCGCGTATAGTACGAATGGAACCCAAGGGTAGAGACTTGTGATGGTTAACAGGCCATGAAAAGTGACGGTTCACGGCTAACAGGCCATTGTTCCCGAATCCATTTCGTATGCCAAGTAATTTCGAGGATCCATGACCCGGGTCGTCTTCTAGACGTAGAAGCGGACGAGAAAAGGGGATGCCTTGGTATGGTTATTGATTAGCGGAATTCTTGAGTTAACAGGCTCAGGACACATTCCGATTCGTAAGGAATCTTGAGTTAACAGGCTCAGGGCGTAATTCCTTTCGTGTGATTTTGATGAGTTTACAAACTCATGACATGATTCCATATAGGGTGAGATTGTGAGATCGTGTACTCAAAGTCATTTCCCTTCCCCTTGACTTGAGTTAGGATTGATAGAACCTTGTATAGCCGAGAGAATCTATAGGATAGGGAACTCACTGAGATTTGATGTATCTCACCCCACTATAGTTGCTTTATTTCAGGTGCAGGTTTGGTTACAAGTGGAGCGATGCTCAGGTGTTTCAAGAGAAGCTTAGTTAAGCATATTCCGCTGTGTATTCTTTTATTGTATACAATTGAGGATATTGTATATTATTCTTAGTTTTTATTATTTCGGGCTAGTTTCCATGACTTGTGCCATGCAGTGTATTTATGTTTTAGAAATGGATAAGTATGTGAACTATGCCATTAGGCGCTTTTGATGTGTCAGTACCAAATAAAGTGCTTGTATTGTATTGTTCTAGATATATATTATACAGGGCATTACATTCTTGAACCTTATTTTTTTTTATTTTGTTGTATGTTGTTGTATTGTCAATAAATGTTGTTGTATGTTGTTGTTGTTGATTAATGTTTTTAGAACAAGAATAAAACATTGCTAAGTCACAAGATAGAAGCTTCTTGTGACTTAATAATGTTTTGTTCTTTAAACTCTTATATTCTATGTAGATGAAGTTGAGTTTATTATATGCTATGTAGATTATTTGTTTCACTAACCCTTCACTGAAAATACATTTCATTTAAATTGACATAGAAGCTTATAATATAAAAATTAAGTTATATTTGAAAACTAACTTATATAAATTAATATTTTTCGAATTTCATTTGTCTCATCATTCATCTCCCGCTCTTTAACATATAGGATGTGGTTTAATGACCTGATTTCTTCATCACATTCATATATTCTCTTATAGTTTAATTTGAATAACAATAATGTATTGATATTACTCAAATTAAACTAAAATAGAAGGAATTGATGTCATGAAGGACTTTGACCATTGAACCACATTCTATATGTTAAAGAGTGAGAAATGAATGATGAGACGCATGCAATTTGGAAAACATTAGTTTGTGTAAGTTGGTTTTCAAAAATAGTTTAATTTTCATCTTCTTCATCAATTTGAATGGTTGTATGTTGTTGTGAGGTTTATTGAAAAACAACCAATCTACATATTTTATAATAAATCTGGGTACTTTCAACAACAATTATTTATTTTAACCGTAATTAAATCTTATTTTCATAAATGTATATACCACAACGGTTGATACTAGTAACCGTTGTGATAGGTAGCACGCGTCCTGTCATACTATCACGGTCTCGCGACCGTGGTGGAATACACCAGACATGCAATCACCATTTACCTCACAACGGATGGTCAAACATTGTGGTATCCCTTTTCCAACCGTTGTCGTATGACTTTTCCGTAGTAGTGAAAACTATACAAATAAGTGGTTGTATAATATATCATCATTAGAGTTTTACTAACTTTACCACATATTTTGCACGTAAATAAAATATATCATTATTTAGATAATTTCACATGAAAGAATATGATGGTCATATAAAAATGGTTTACCATCATTTGAGTGAGATCAAACCCTATAATTTTAAATATAATATAGAGTTATATATAACATTTTAATAACTCACTAAAAACTCAAATGCTACAATTATAATCACACATTTGAGAAACATATTATGTTATACACTGCGAAAAAAATGAGACTTTAATTTATTTAATATTGAATATATAACAAAAGTAGTCATATATTTTGTAACGCCCTGTATAATATTTATCTAGAATAATACAATACAAGCATTTTATTTGGTACTGACACCATCATAAGTGCCTAATGGCGTAATTCACATACTTGACCATTCTAAAACATAATACAATCTATGGTACAAGATATGGAAATTAGCCAAAAATATAAAATCTAAGAGCAATATACAATATCCTCAATTGTATACTACAAATACACAGCGGAAATAAGCTCAACTAAGCTTCTCTTGAAACATCCCAGCATTGCTCGACTTGTAAATCAAACATGTACTCAATACCTGAAAATAATCAACAATAGTGGGGTGAGATACATCAAATCTCAGTGAGTTCCCTATCTTATGGATTCTCTCGGCTTTACAGGGTTCTATCAATCCTAACTCAAGTCATGGGGAAGGGAAATGACCTTGAGTTCGTAATCTCACAATCTTACAATCATACTATATGGAAACATGTCATGAGTTCATCAACTCAAAATATCACTAATCGATAACTTGTACCAAGGCATCCCCTTTTTCCATCCGCTTCTACGTCTAGAAGTCGACCCGAGTCATGGATCCTTGTAGTTACTTGGCATAAGAAATGGATTTGGAAATAAGGGACATATTATCACCTTAAATCGTCACTTCACACTGCCCGTACACCGTCACAAGTCTCTTTACCCGTAGGCTCCACTCGTACTACACACGGGAATCAAACCTGCCAAGTAATCATGCCTGCACTTCAGAGGAGCCCGAGACTCATAAAGGCCTCTCAAGGGAAACTCAAAAGAAAATGGTTACGATTACGTGATCATATACACAAACGTGATTGTATTCGACAATCAATAGGCCACATTAGCCTTTAGGCCTCTCATGCCTTTAATAATAAAACATAACAATTACACATGTTCCATACTAGTGTTTCACTCATTTCTATACCATTCGGTAATGGACACACGCCTCGGCCTCTTCTGCACGAGTGTTGTCGTTAAGTTATCTACTCTAGGCCAGAACTCGTCAATGAATGCACGAGCGTCGCCATCCAGAGTTTCTATCACAATTCTAATCACAACCTAGAATTATACCATTTGGTTTTGGGGTAAAGTTTCCTCACTCTTCCTAATTCATATTTTAAACATGCATATTTCTTTCATTCACAATTTACAATTAGATAGACATGGTATAATCACAAATATTACAAGTAAACACATATAATAACATAATATGTCAAACATAACCACATAGTAGTCCGCACACATTTTTAAGGCGTATAAGCCACTAATATCCTCTACCAAGCATCCTTGGTTAAATCATGGTCTCACACATCATTTAATAGCACACTGGATTCTCTTTCCAAGGCCTTAAGTCCCATATCAATCGGCTTCCCGATTCATGAATTTTGGTGGAAACATAAACCACACTTTTCACACATACATTACTTTTCCATATTTTTCTTATCAATCCAAGGAAAAAAATATGTTTCTATTTCACTATCATAAAGAGCATTGAAATAGGTTTCCAACGCATCCGACCGTGCCTCAATCCGAGTTACGGATCAAAAGTTATGAAGGAAACAAGATGGAAAAATCTGTCACGTTCGCTCCAGGGTTCGCTAGGCGAACCCCAGCGAACCAAGGCAGAGAAAAAATAGCATAAAGTTCGCTAGACGAACTTCTAGGCGAACATTCGCCTTGCCTTTCGCTGTGGTTCGCTAGGCGAACCCGCAAACTCAGAAATTCTCAGCAGCGTCAATATAGGTCATTTGGGGCCAAAATCCATCATTTCTTCCACCCAAACACTTCCAATCCATAATATATCAACCAAAACATGTTCCAAACATAACAACAAGTATTCTACGCAGTTTATATCGAATTTCATCGGTTAGATTTCATTGATTGACCCGTTTAATCATTTTCTCTCAAAACTAACCTAAGTTCTAAACTTATATTTCTAGAACTTAGAGTATCTAACTAGAACCCACCTGATAATCGAAGAGGAGTTTGAAGAAGACGGTGAACAATGATCCAAGCTTCTTCTTCTCTTCCTTCTCTTCTTTCTCCTCTTTCTCTTTTCTTTTTCTTCTTCTTACTAACTTCTTCTTTTTCTTATATATATATATATATATATATATATATATATATATATATATATATATATATATATATATATATATATAAACTTATTATATAATATAATCTAATAGGGTAAAACATATCCAATTGATATTTTATCATCTCAGCCCAATTGATCAATTATTAGAGTTACCTTAAAATCCTTTCTTGAACTATCAATTATTAATCTGTCTCTTTAATAAAATAATTAATCTCTCCAGAGTTCATTAGTTGCTCTATTGATCCCAAATGTCACTACTTAAAGTACTTAGAGGATTCCATAAATCCAATTATCCAAAGATAGAGCACATAGATACTCATCTGATCTTTATCTGATATCCAATTGAGCATTTAAGATAATATGGGGTATTACACTCTCCCCCCCCCTTAAATTGAAATTCGCCCCCGAATTTCCTCTACTCGACAACAACAGCAACTTGTATAACTGTCTTAGATCCACACTTAACTTTACTTCCATTAGAATATTTAACATAATCCAAAATTCAACTTGACTTCACAGACCAAAATCCGTATTTTCACAATTTATCAAACTTCACGTCCTTAATCATACTCTTGTTCCAATATCGGTTTAACTTTCAACTTGCTTTTTCTCAATTCATCTGTTGTTTCATACAAAAGACTTGGTCGCATTCTACCTTCGGCAAGAATGTACCATTCTATACTCCTCTACCGAGTCACAACAAAACCGTAACACCTTATCTTGGTTCAGGATAACAAACACTCATCAAATCCTCATGAGGTAATTCGATGATTTCTTTCCTTTAAGCAATTACCGACAATTATCCTTTCATAACTCTTTCAATATCCAAAACCACTTCATAATTAGTCAAACGACTTTTTTTCCAGTTTCATCTGGTCTGATGCTAAACCTTGTAACCATCACATCTGATAATTCTTTTCTTTCGTGTCACACCAAAATAACACAATTAGAACGAGATCTTCTTATTTCCATACTTAAAAGCAATAATCCTTCTAAATGCTTGTTATTCTGACTTAACTCTTTCGTCTGTCCCCTGCCACTGCGTAATCCCATTTTAACAGTGGAACACCATGAATCCTCGAGCACTACTCAATAGTTAACAGTCGACGGAGAACGTACTTATCCACTGAGGTCCTTACTAATCAACGGTACAAGAAACTTGTTGACGTCTTATAGTAGAACAATTTCCTCGCCAACACACAGTATCTTAACATCTTTCCAACACTCTCCAGATGATAAAGACCCAAGAGTTACACTGCTACAACCATAACATATATAACTCCAAAAATCATTCTAAACTCGAATCAATACATCTCAAAATAACTTAACAACCCCCGATTATGGTTACCACATTCCAAATCAATTATTCTTACGGTTTTTCCGACTTACTCAAGGTTCCTTGCTGATTCGAGATCTCAGCCAATAACAACGTAATATCAACATAGAACCTCAATCATATGAGGGTCACCACTTATCAAAACTTAAACCGTCCAAAGCACAATTGTGAGTTTTCATACCACTCACCAATTCACGTACAACACTTCACATACACCCACACTTTCAAAGATCAAGCCACGTTTCTCAATTGAATCCACTTTTCTTAATTGTTCTGTTTCATAAACGATTCCAAGTTACATGCTTAACTTCAGAAACTCCAATTTCACTCTTACTTGGAAGGATAACCTCCAAATTTCATTCTCTTGGTAAAACACAACTGCACGCAAGTGGTACCACTCTCACAGTCTAAATCTGATACCATGAACTCGCGGAAAATAACAATTACTAACTCTGACCAACCGTTCATACCTTACTAATACCATAATGACACATCGAAATATATTCCTTGCAAGATCAATACTTCGTGAGTATTTTCCAACTTCGTCCTTAAGACTCTCAACGGTAATACACCCAAGACCTTCTCACACTCAACATAGTTCACAAGATTATTTCCCCAAATCAACTCTTTTGTTGTCTGAACAAATGGTTAACTATGTAACACCTTTCCAAAGTTCCGATATCGAAACACAAATCCGTCTTTCATTTATTTGCAATCCCGTTCTCCATTCACACAATACTCTCCTATTGGAGCAACATAAGGTAACAAAACGCAGATGTTGGTTCTTAAGAGATTCCATAATTTACCCACACGTTAATCGATTAACCGTCTGAGCCAATCAGTTAACTTCTTAAAATCCAACGTAAAACACCTTCCATGCACGTGTTAATCGGTTAACCACATTGTGTTAATAGGTTAACACTACTGCAGAAACTAAAAACCAATTCCTTTTAGTTCAAAAGCTTTCCCTACTCAAAACAATCAATCCGGTTTATTCTAACCTGAAATGTCGTTCTCAACTCATGGCTTCATAACTTGTATTACATTCACTAACCATGATCCACTCAGGTGAAACCGACAAAGTCAAAACATGCAGATGACACACTCCAACCAAGTGACAGGCAAAATTCCAAATTCTGACGCGGTCACACTACAAAACTTTCGCGGAATAGTTCCTTCTCTAATCAAACAACTACATTAGCGGGAAGTTAATAATGATGACACTATAGGGTTTTAGCCACAACTCCTACTTAATTCGCCCATAAGCAAAACCCAACACACAACCATTACACGATACCACAAAAGCGATGGACATCTCATATCAAGCATACCACCTTATTCTCTCACTTGAACTCCTTAGTGAGAAATAAAACAACAACGTTCTTAGTCCAACAAAAGGTAGATTCCAAATATTCCGATTATTCACAAATACAAAAGTTTCTCTACACTTGAAAGTAAATCGGGGCAATGCATCCTCTTGAAGAACCTTTTCATCACTTCGTACATGTTAACCAGGATTCCTTATTCTTCACTATCCATTACACATCCCACTTACACCAAATTACTTAACGAAAGATTCGCAACCGACAACTCTCAACAACTATTTACCAAACCCTTCTGGTATAAATCGTTCCATGATTTACACTTAGTCTGTAATAAGTCCTGATTTGCTTCTCATTGTTTTACCACAATCGTGTTTCTTAAAATACAATACTCACTGTTCCACAAAGTACGTCTCTTCACACTTGTCTCAAGCATAAGATTCCATCACGTACACTTGTGATCACGATGCTACTACTACGCTTGCTGTTAATACCAAAGTGTAACTTCTTCAAATCAACTCATAATACTAGGGTTCGCGTGGGTGAATCATCTTTGATTACACTTCCTTAACTATAGGTTCATCAACACCTTAAAACTCCATTGCACACTCGTCCAAAATACATTCCGTTGTCACTTCCTCTCAACATACCGTTAATACCGTTTTCTACATCGTGCTTACTTCCGCTCTCCATTATAATCCTCTTAGGTCCAAATATAAAACCACCATACTTACATTTCCTTAAGTCCAAGGTACTTACTCTGTTTCTTAATACAACTTATTCTGGTTCGTATCATTACATTTTCTGTTACTTAATGAAGCTCATTCTTTCTTCAACACAATACCCTATATTATTCCTTGGGTAATTTAACATTTCCAAAATTCCAAATTGGTCTCTCATCAAATACACAAAATCCCGATGTAATATCTAGAACATAATTTCTCTATATAACTGAAGATACACAATTTATCTCCTACTCTTCGTCCGACACATACTTGTTTCACTTGAAGCATGTAAACACGTCCTTGTGTTCCCTCACACACTTCTATACCACTTTACGTTCCCATAGAAGCCGAACATCCTTAACTCTCAATCTTAAACCAATTAGAAGATATTGTTCCGAACACATTCCTTAAGGTACTCTCGTCCATTCAAGATATCATAGTGACCTTAGAAACTGAAGCACCAAAATTTATCTCACTTCCGGACCTTACGTCACACATTCCACAAAACAACCTTTCTTTATTCGGAATGAGATCACTTGAAATTCTTATCTATAACAGTGGTCAATCTAGCTCTACTAGCGACTTTACATATTCCTTGATACCTTATCCAAACGTCCAATAGAGATCCTTAACTCTCGGACTCCATCCATTCCTAAGGATTACTTGAACAACACACTACTCTTTAATTTCCATGCTCCCCAAGCACAACTTCTACTAAAACCTCACTGAGCTGACCCAAAACTCTTCACTACTAACTCTTGGCTTGAGCCTACCCTCACAGCACAAGTCACGACAACACTTCGGAGTCCTCGTGGTCGCTCAACCATGATTCTACCTATCACATACATAGTATTAGGTTGATCAGGCCCAACACTACATAGTATATATTAAGTTTCAAGCTGGCAAGACACACTTAAGAGGCAGGAATAGATTTACTTATGATGTTTCAAGGCTAGGTCGAGGACACGACCTGCTCTGATACCAACTGTAACGCCCTGTATAATATTTATCTAGAATAATACAATACAAGCATTTTATTTGGTACTGACACCATCATAAGTGCCTAATGACGTAATTCACATACTTGACCATTCTAAAATATAATACAATCTATGGTACAAGATATGGAAATTAGCCAAAAATATAAAATCTAAGAGCAATATACAATATCCTCAATTGTATACTACAAATACACAGCGGAAATAAGCTCAACTAAGCTTTTCATGAAACATCCCAGCATTGCTCCACTTGTAAATCAAACCTGTACTCAATACCTGAAAATAATCAACAATAGTGGGGTGAGATACATTAAATCTCAGTGAGTTCCCTATCTTATGGATTCTCTCGGCTTTACAGGGTTATATCAATCCTAACTCAAGTCAAGGGGAAGGGAAATGACCTTGAGTTCGTAATCTCACAATCTCACAATCTCACACTATATGGAAACATGTCATGAGTTCATCAACTCAAAACATCACTAATCGATAACCTGTACCAAGGCATCCCCTTTTCCCGTCCGCTTTTACGTCTAGAAGTCGACCCAAGTCATGGATCCTTGTAGTTACTTGGCATACGAAATGGATTCGGAAATAAGGGACATATTATCACCTTAAATCGTCACTTCACACGGCCCGTACACCGTCACAAGTCTCTTTACCCGTAGGCTCCATTCGTACAACACACGGGAATCAAACCTGCCAAGTAATCATGGTTGCACTTCAGAGGAGCTCAAGACTCATGAAGGCCTCTCAAGGGCAACTCAAAAGAAAATGGTTACGATTACGTGATCATATACACAAACGTGATTGTATTCGACAATCACTAGGCCACATTATCCTTTAGGCCTCTCATGTCTTTAATAATAAAACATAACAATTACACATGTTCCATATTAGTGTTTCACTCATTTCTATACCATTCAGTAATGGACACACGCCTCGGCCTCTTCTGTACGAGCGTTGTCGTTAAGTTATCTACTCTAGGCCAGAACTCGTAAATGAATGCACGAGCGTCGCCATCCAGAGTTTCTATCACAATTCTAATCACAACCTAGAATTATACCATTTGGTTTTGGGGTAAAGTTTCCTCACTCTTCCTAATTTATATTTTAAACATGCATATTTCTTTCATTCATAATTTACAATTAGATAGACATGGTATAATCACAAATATTACAAGTAAACACATATAATAGCATAATATGTCAAACATAACCACATAGTAGTTCGCACACATTTTTAAGGCGTATAGGCCACTACTATCCTCTACCAAGCATCCTTGGTTAAATCATGGTCTCACACACTATTTAATAGCACACTGGATTCTCTTTCCAAGGCCTTAAGTCCCATATCAATCGGTTTCCCGATTCATGAATTTTGGTGGAAACATAAACCACACTTTTCACACATACATTACTTTTCCATATTTTTCTTATCAATCCAAGGCATAAACATATGTTTCTATTTCACTATCATAAAGAACATTGATATAGCTTTCCAACGCATCTGACCGTTCCTCAATCCGAGTTATGGATCAAAAGTTATGAAGGAAACAAGATGGGAAAATTTGTCACGTTCGCTCCAGGGTTCTCTAGGCGAACCCTGTAACATCCCGGGCCCCTCGCAAGGCGACCCCGGCACTGCTACCTCATGATCTTCTCTATCCCCCTGTTCGCTGGCAAATTTGGCGAACAATCTCTGGTTTCCTAATTTATGAAAACTAGTTTACTAGCAGGACCAACCACACAAATCCTAGGACAAAGTGCTTTTGAATATGTCTTTGATTTGAATAGGAAGGTATTCGTTTGTATTTGCTAAAGTTTCTTTTAATGGTTTTTCGACTAAGAGAACAAAGGTATAATATGGCGAAAAGGTAATTGAAGATAAGTTTAAACGAGAAATAAAGTAAATTGTTGAAGTAAAAGAAATGACTTGAATGTAAAGAAATGAAGAAAAACTTGGAATTTTATTAAAGTGTATAAATGTAAACTGGTGTTTTCCATACATACATTTTCCAGAACACTCGTTTCTCTCACACGGTTACTTTGAGTAATTGTGGTAATTTGTACAAAGTTTGGAACACCCTGATTCCTATCACAACTATCCTATTTATATACAAATAAAATAACTGTTAATAATAGCTACTTCCTAAAAATACGACACATGGCTTCTTGCATGTCTTTTATCCATCAGATTTGCTCCACGTGTAATCTGCCAAAGGTAACGCCCTTTTACATTCAAATTTCAAACTTCATGTCGAAACAACGCACCCTTCCAGCAGTGTCAAAATGTCGAAGTCTTATATTTCAAATATCTTCTTCAATTTATACTTCCAACTGCGAATTCTGTCGAAAATACTAAAAAATCTCAAATCATTTAATGGCGTCGAAAAATCCCCATATACAAATTTCCCCCCAATAAATGATTTTTCGATCAATCCAAGAGAAAAAGCATTTGTTGCCAATATTTATTCGACGCCTTTAATGACTCAGCAAGTCAACTGTTTCCATGATTTGACAATTCTGACCCTAAAACCATCATTACACTTTATCAAAACATCAACTCAGCCCACGTTTCTGACAACCACCAACATCATTGCCTAAACCCTAGCACGTCCTAGGTAATTCAACTGCCACCGCCTTACTTCTTCCATGAGAAACTGCCACGTGGGCCACGATAAAAAAAATCCTCCAAACTTAAACGTTTCAGTTTTTTAACACCTATAAATGCATCAAAAACCCTTTTCTTTTAATCTTTCAGAATTCCTTCTTCTTCAAAAGATTTCTTCCGTTTCTTCATTTTTTCTGCAACTCTCTCTTCAACAATGGCTACTCCCACAGCTCCTTCTACAAGCAAGAACTCCAAAGGTTCCAAATCTTTACCACCTGCACACAGAATAGCTAGACCAAAAATTGTAGGCAACCAACAATATGTTCTTGAGCCCCCAAATGAGAAAGATAAAGAAAGCATCTATCTCTCCCAGGTACTCATCCCTATTCTTATTTCTGGTTCATGTCACGCAATGCTAAGTCCATTACCAAACCCAAACGCAGACCCAGTAAGAATGAAAGAATTTTTTCCTACCTACCACCACTACAAACCCATAGCTGCTGGTGCAAAGCCTAAACCTACTGAAACAAACCTTGTAGAAGAAACCCCTGATAACACAAATCAAGATTCGATCGCTAATGAAGATCTTAACCTAACTTATTTGAATCATGCTAGAATCTTTAGGTCTTGTCCTTTGTCGAAAGACCCTTCTGATTATCTAGCTTGGTTAGCCAAAGTTGAAAAAGTTAAAGCATAATTTTGGAAAGAATTAGGAATTTTCGACTTAATCCAGTTGTCGAAATCTGGCCCAGGTTACTGCCCCAACATGCTCTTAGCCTCCCTTTATTTTTGGGATAGCACCTATAACACTCTCCACCTTCCTTGTGGAATGATTACTCCCACTCTTTTCGACGTGGCTGCTATTACTGGTCTCAGTCCTTTAGGAATAGATTATAATCCTAACACCCTTTGTGACGATTCCATAGGATTCGACACCAATAAAGCTACCTTCACTACATACATTGCTAACTATCATGACAAGAAATCTGAAGAAGTCTCCGACCAAGAGCACATCGCCTTCTTAGCCCTATGGTTATCAAGATATGTCTTTTGCTCCAGATCTCTTCAGGTAGCCAAGCGTTACATTACCATAGCTAACCAACTTCATGCAGGGAGCAAATTATGTTTAAGCGAAATGATTTTAGCGAATCTTTATGAGGCTTTGAGCGAAAGTGTCACTTTTCTTAAGACCGTGAAAAACAAAGGATATCTTCTCCTTTCTGGGCCATTTTGGCTCCTCCAATTGTGGCTCAATGCCACCTTCGAAGCTTTTCTCCCTATCAAGAACCTCGTAAATGAAGATAAAGTGAAAGACAGAGATGTCGAATGGCCCAGGCTAGTATAACTAACACCTATTGACGAAGGGATCAGCCTTCGACAAGCTTTTACCAGTTATGTTATGATGTTTGTTAAACGTCACAACTTCAGTCCCAGCATGGCTCCTTTCGCCAACAGGACGATTGGTCCAGAATGGTTCACCAGACAGTTACCCGTAGAAATGAAAAAAGATGAAGACGATTTCCTTAATGTTTGGGAGTTTTTCCTAACACCCAGGCTTTTAACTTCCAAACTTTACCCTGACAAGTCGAAGATTACTTTGATAGTTTACCGACCAAACCTTGTCTCTCGACAATTTGGATTGATACAACTAAAACCAAAACCACTTTTTCCATGAAAAGGCTCCCTTATTTTTTACAACACCTTCCATAATGAAGAAAAAAGTGCAGCATTGTCAGCCAAGTACTCTGACTTAGTTGAGATCCAACCAGTGGTCTTTCGACCATCTTTTCTATGTACCCAAGAGTTTGACGAATGGTGGAAAGATTACTACACCCACAAATTCTTCGACGTATCTTCCTTTAATATTCAGCTAACCAAAGCTTTTGCCCTTGTGCAGGACAAGACTAAAAAAGGTATTTCAAGACACATCAAAGAAGTGCAAGCATTTCAAAAATACTTTGAAACTATCTATAGACCTGATGAACTTAGTCGAACCATAAGCGAAGCAGCCGTCACTTTAAAACAAAAAATTTACAGAAAAACTAGATAGTTTAAAATTACCTTCATACGTTCGACCAAAACAACGTTATGAGTTGGCTTTCAATCTTTATCCACCAAAGTTTCCCCCTCTACCTTCTGCTGAATTTGGTGTGGCATTAAGCCCTCCATTTCCAGATTGGTTCATTTGTGGGGATTCAATGAAACTGCTTCGACAACATTATAAAAAACGTGTTGAGTGAGTGGTTCCGACTAAGTACACATTGGACAATTTCAAAGGTCACCTTCATATTGACATAGAACACGTTCGCGTGGAAACTCCCATTCTTGAAGGTGTTAAATGGGAACGTTTTTTCGACATTCTAAATTTACTTTCCACGTATCTTTCCTTACATTTATATCTAACTTTTCTCTCCTTTTCTTAGCTGTGAGAATTCCTGCCAAGAAAGCAGCTGTCGAAAGTGCATCAGCAAGGATGGAAGAAGATCCTCAAAACACAACCACCAAAAAACCTGTGGCGAAAGTACAACCTCCTCCTTCTGTATTAATCTTTCCTCCATTTTTCCAAAAACTAATAAAGTTCTATTGTTATGTTCAGGTAAGTCGAAAGCCTCCTCCAACACCAAAAAAAAAACACAAGGAACAAAAGTCCCTAGTGAAGAATCTGGTGACGAATCCCCAGAACACAATCAACCTTTGAAAAGAAAAAAGACTATAAAAACTCCTTCCCAAAGATCCTCCACTGCCAGAACCTCAAAGAAAACTCCTCCCAGCAGCCCAATTTTGGAATCTCAACCAAAACCTATTGAAAGTGGAAACTCCAGCCTCAACACAGCTATCCCTCAGGTATGTCCCAACTTTCAACTACTGGATTTTTTATCTTGTATATTTCTTTTTCTATCTAATTTTAATTCATTTTACAGACTCAAGTCGACATTCATGGAAACCCCATGGTACAAGTGCTCCCAAAAACTAGCAGTGATCCAACCTACAATCCCACCAGTGCAACAAACACATCCCCAAAGGATTCGACCAAAGAGTCAGCAACAGAGGTCGAACAAACCCAGAAGACTCCCCAGCCTGAAAATCTTCATCCAGACAAAATTCAGGAAGAAACAAGTCCTAAGGATGATACCATGGAACGACAAACTAAAGCAGCATTTGAAACCACGTCCATAGATAACCCTTTTGACGATAATTTTCCCCCTCATCCAAAACCAAATGAAGAAAACGAGGATGAAGATGCTGAAACTGAAACTGAGGTAAAAAAGGAAACAGACGAAGAAGGAAAAGATAATGAAGAAGAAGATGACGAGACGAAGAAGCAAAATGCCGAACCAGAACCAGAACAGAACACCCAACAACATCTTGACCAAACAAAAACCAGTTCGTTGGGAACTGGCTTGACCAACTTCTCTCGTGAAGAACTTGAGAACATGAAAGTGCAAAAACCATTAGAATATCTAAAGGCCATACTGAACGGTCGTCACACCTTCTATGACTCTTCTTACAGCAGTTCGACTACCTCTGGGACAGTTTCTGGCGTCAAGTCCGTAGATGCTATAATGGCTGAAATTAAGGAAAAAATTATGGATGTGGACTTGTTCAAAACTTTGGAAAATGATTCAGCCGCCCACTTCGACTTGAAAAAGATCCTGAAGCAAGTTAATGTTTTGGAAGCCCCTGCTGAAGTAAGCAACTTTGTGGTGGACCTGACCACCATGATTGACCTGACAATAGCAGACTTTCATCGCCTCAGAGATTATTCCCAGAAAATCACAAATAAATCTGAGACTCAACTTGCCGAATGGGATGTTGTTGCTGTATCTACCAACAAAGTCTCTGAATTAGAACAACTTTCTGAACAACACAAAAAGGAGACTGTTGCGTGCGATAATAAAATCCAAAAATGGGAGAAAAAGATAGCTGCACTTCAAAAGAAAATCTCCCGAGAGAAGAAACGCAAAGAAGCACTACAGCAACCCAAACAAAATGAAATTGACCAAGAGTAGACAGTGGGTTTGCATCATGCTGACAGAGCCCAAAAACTAAGTCAAGAGATTGAAGAACTTTCGACAAACAAAGCCCTCTGTGAGTGTCGACTTCAAATCCAGAAGAACAAGTTCGACCAACTGAAGAAATCTTTTCCTGAATTGACGTTGTAATTTAGCCTTTTAAGGCCAATTTTATTTGTAATGACATATATGCCATTCGTTTGGCGAATTTCACCACTTTCTTGTTTATGCAAACTTATTCCATTGTTATTTTAATTTCCTGCAGTATAGGCTTGTATTTCTTTAAATACTTCCCATTTATTTTAAATACTCTTTTATCTTTCTCTAACTCCTCAATTTCATAAGCGCCATTTGAAAAAACTCTTAGAATCTGAAAAGGTCCTTCCCACTTAGGGGACCATTTTCCCATTAACCTGTCTTTTCGATCCATGGGAAGAATTACTTTCCAAACTAAATCTCCAATTAGGAAAGTCTTATATTTCACTTTCTTATTGTAAAACTTCTCGACTCTTTCTTTTTGTCTTTTCAATAAATCCAGCGCATTTAATCTTTCTTCGTCCAAATCAACTAACTTGTCCATCATCATAATCCAATATGTATCTGATGGAATTTCATGATGCCTCTGAATTTGAATCGACTGTAAATAAACCTCAACTGGTAAAACTACATCATGTCCATATGTCAATCTAAATGGAGTAGTATTTGTTGCTTCTTTAGGGGATGTTCGACAAGCCCATAAAATTTGATCCAGAGTCTTATGCCAATTCTTAGGCTTTGTCCCCACGTGCTTTTTAATCAAACTTATCACAACCTTATTTGCTGCTTCGACCTGTCCATTTGCTTGAGCGTAATAAGGTGTCGAAGTGAGAAGCTTAAATCCTGTTTCCTTTGCAAATGTTTGCGTATTCTTCCCAGTAAACACAGATCCTTGATCTGTTGTTATTGTCTCAGGTATCCCATATCTATAGATGATATGCTTTCGAATGAATTCTATGACTGCTTCTTGATTAACATTTACCAAAGGTATGGCTTCTATCCATTTTGTGAAATAATCTACTCCAACCAAAATGTACCTTTGGCCTTTCGAAGATGCTGGTCGAATTTCTCCAATTAAATCTAAAGCCCAGCCCCTAAATGGCCAAGGCTTCACAATAGAATGTAACTCACTTGCAGGAACGTGTGGTATTCCTGCATGTACCTGACAATCCTGGCAACCTTTTGCAAATTCGACACAGTCCTTCAACATCATTGGCCAATACATTCCTTGTCGAAATAACAACCATTTCATTTTATGGACTGCTTGATGCGCACCACATGCTCCACTGTGCACATTCGACAAAGCTATAAAAGCTTCATCTTCGCCCAAACATTTTAACAAAACTCCCTCTGAAGTCTTTTTAAACAACTCATTTCCAAAAATCACATAACTTAATGCTCTGTACTTAACTTTTCTTTCGACTTTCTGATTTGGGTCTTGTAAATAACCCTTAATGGGCTTTCTCCAATCTTCAACCCTTGAATCGTCTATATTAAATATCTCAAAACTCTCTTCGTCACCATACCCTAACTTTCTTATCTCCAAATCTGATAGGGACAACTTAGTTGATACAACTCTTCCTCTTACTTCAATGGCCTTTTCCAATTTTTCCTTCGACACTTTATAACCCGATGCGAGTTGTGCTAAATCATTCGCCACTTGATTTTCCATTCGAGGAATATGTCTGATGGTTACATTGTCGAATTTCTTCAAGAGCCTGTTAGCTATTACGAAGTACATAATTAAATTTTCTTTAACACACTTGTACTCCTTGGTCACTTGCTTTATTACCAATTTAGAGTCCCCCATTATTTCAACTCTAGTTGCCCCCAATTCCAATAAAATTTCAAGTCCAGTTATCAAAGCTTCATATTCTGCTTCATTGTTCGAGCATAATCCTTCGACTTTGTACTTGAATTTTGTTGGAATTCTATTAGGAGAAATAATCAATATCCCAATACCAGTTCCATTCTTATGACTGGAACCGTCGAAGTATAGTTTCCATGGCTCTATTTCGACAAATTCAACATAATCTTCATTTATGGCATGGTCAACTATAAAGTCAGCCACCACTTGTCCCTTAACAGCCTTCAAAGGCAAATACATTAAGGAATATTCAGTCAATGCCAAAGCCAATTTCCCAATTCGACTATGTAAAATTTATTTTGATAACATATGCTTTATTACGTCAAAATGAGAGGAAATATATACATCGACTGGCTTTATATAGTGTTTTAACTTCATACACGAAAAGTAAACACACAGACATAGCTTTTCTATGACACTATACCTAGTTTCGGCATCATTTAAGACTCTACTGAGGTAGTAGATGGCTCTTTCTACGCCATTTTCATCCTCTTGACATACCATACTTCCTAATGTCCTATCTGATGCCGCTATATACAACCTCGTACTTTTACTTCTACAAGGAGACATCAAGATTGGGGGATGGGTCAAGTATTCCTTGATTTTGTCGAACGCAGCTTGTTGATCCTGCCCCCATGCAAAATCTTCCTTCTTCAGTCGAAGTAGAGGAGATAAGGCTTGCGTTTTTCCACTAAGGTTGAAGATGAACCTTCTGAGAAAGTTGATCTTCCCAAGCAGAGACTGCAACTCCTTCTTTGTCGATGGCGCTTTCGCCTCCATTATTGCTTTGGCTTTGTTTTCATTGATTTCTATCCCCTTCTTGTGGACCACAAAGCCAAGGAAATCTCCCGCCTGCACACCAAAAGCACATTTGAGAGGGTTCATTTTTAAACCAAACTTCCTCATCCTTTCAAAGGACTGTCGAAGATGGTCCACATGATTTTCTCCTGAAACATACTTAATTACAATGTCATCTATATAGATTTGCATGAAAGTTTCAATAAAATCATGAAAAATTGAATTTATGGCTCGCTGATAAGTTACCCCAGCATTTTTTAAACCAAAGGGCATTACCACCCATTCGTAGGTGCCTATGGCTCCAGGACAACGAAATGCTGTCTTAGGGACATCTTCTTCAGCAATAAAAATTTGATTATAGCCAGAGTATCCATCTAACATACTCAGATACTCATGGCCTGCAGCAGAATCTATAAGCATTTCTGCCACTGGCATAGGATATTCGTCCTTAGGGGTAGCTGAATCCAAATCTCGAAAGTCAATGCATACCCTTAATTTGCCATTTTTCTTTATTACAGGAACAATATTTGCAATCCATTCGACATACCTCATTGTGCGGATGAACTTACATTTCAGAAGTCTTTCGACCTCCTCTTTAATCTTCGACAAAATCTCTGGTGCGAAGCGTCTGGGAGTTTGCTTTACAGACTTCTTTCCTGCTATTATGGGTAACTTCAATTCGACCAAACTCCTGTCGAGCCCAGGCATTTCGTCATAGTCCCACGCGAAACAATCTTTAAATTCTTTCAGCAGTTGGACTATTTCGACTTTTAACTGAGGGTCCATCTTGGCACTTACGTAGGTTGGCCTTTTTTCTGCCCCCAGTCCTAAATCGACTTCTTCCAATGGATCATGCACCACCATCTTCATGTCTGTTGAAGCTGGATCCTTTTCAAACCCCAAGGGTTCGTCATCATAAATGGCGTCTAACTTTTGATGTTGCCATTCGCCAACTTCTGCGTTGAACAGATCCTCTTCAACATCCCTCTGAGGACATTATTTGTTGAAATTATTTCTATTGGCTTTGACAGCCATGTATTTTACTTCGGCTTCAAGAGCCGCCTTGAGTTTATTTTTGGCTATATAAGCCGTAATCTTTTCGAGCGCTGCTGACTCACTCATCGTCACCAAACTCACTTCCCTAGCCCGTTGGCTCTATATGTGCAGTCCCAAAGACACAGTTTGCCTCATCGACCACTTCCATATTCTACTGGAAACCATATGTGGGGTGGAGATACAGCGAACAGAAAGCAATATCAGTTGCCTTCAGGTCGAAAGTTGCTGGACTGCATGGAGCTATATGGGCCAAGTGTTTGTCGAAGCTGCATCGATCAACATGGTTTACCTCAACCATGAAATAGCTTTGACCCGCCTCTATGTTTTTGACAATTCCATCAGCTCGCCAAATAGCTATACGCTGATGCATCGACGAAGGCACAGTACCCACACCATGGATCCATTCTCTACCCAGAAGTAAATTATAATTAGCCTTTGAGGCTATGACCATGAACATCGTTGGTCTAGTTATAGTCCCAACAGTTAAATCCACTTGGATAACACCCAAAGTGGTTCCCACTTTGCCTTCATAGTTTGATAATACCATGTTGCGGGGCTTTGCATCAGACTCATCTTTCCCTATCCTCTTCAACATATAATGAGGCATTAAGTTAACTCAGCCCCTCCATCAACCAGGATTTTGTTCACTCCCACGTTCTCCACTTTCCCCTTTATGCATAGAGGCTTAAGGTGGCCACGCATGGAGTCATCTGGCCTTTCAAAAAAGGCATTATGTTCCTCGACACAGCCGTTATTCATAATATAGTAACATACTGGCCTGTGCCCTATAACTTCACTCTCCATAACATCCTCCTCTTCTTCGACCTCCATGACTTGGTCGTATTCTTTTGGAAGGACAGAGACCACGTTTGATACGATGTCGAGAGACGCGTCTGACTCAGACCTGAAGTCGTCAGTCATTTCGTCATCCTCTCCCACTTTTTCTTTAGATGGTACTGGTTCAATTGCACTGCATGAATTGTTGCTGTAAGATTTCTCTTTTCGATTCACCACTAGGACATTGCTACTTGACTCTTGGTTGGTTTTTTCGACAACAACTTTCTCAGCAACCCCTTTCTCAGCAGCTTCCTTTTCCGCCCTTTTTTGTCTTTCGAATCGCCTCCATTGGGACTTCGACATGGGATTCTTGCCTTTATAATTCTCCGAGGGATAAGGCCTTAGTTTTGGCCTTTCGCCTTCTTTATTGCCAGCCACTGAAGAACCCCTCTGAACTTCAAAATTTTTCCACTTTCTCTGTCCCTGGGCTTCCCTGATTGGTTGAACCCATTTATCACTAGGAGCTTTGTTGGTGGGTTTGAAGGTATTTGGGTGCCTTCCTCCAAACTTTTGCTGGTTTTGATCATTTCGCCTTGGGTCGAACCTCTCCGTTCTAGCAGGTGGAACTGCCCCCCAGTTTCCTTTCCTTTTTTCCTTTTCCATTCCCTCCAGATTGTCTGCTGCCTTCTTGTCGAACACAGCGCTACAGCGGGGGCACAACATAACCTCAGATTTTTTCTTCTGATACCTTTGAAGGAACTCAATCAGATTCTCTTCCTCTTTAGGATACGCCACCTTTTGATATTCCTCTCTATGGCGCTCTTCATCCGTCTGCATTGGAGCTTTCTGGGATACTTCCACCATATTAACATTGGTTTTTTACCCATCTCCAATACTTAACTTGTTCATCTTCAGAGTGAGCCCCTCCTCAATTTCATGCTTCTTCTTTGCCAGGTCGAAATCTCCCTGGCCCTCTTTTTTATCTCCTTCTGGAGATGGCTTCTTAATGTCATGTTGGCGACAGAAACCAACATATTTCTCTCTGGGATCCTCTATTATTCTTCGTAGAATCCCATAAACAGTTGGCTTCGCAGGACCATCAGTAGTCTTTGCGTTAATCTTAGAGATACCTTCGCCAATCTCAGTATTGGCTTGGTCGAAAGTATTGCCAAACTCCATGTTGTCTCCATTAAGGCCCTCAGTAGCCTTATTCTTGTCTTCAACAAAACCTTCAGCAGTTTCGTCATTCTTTATAAAGTTTAGACCCTCAGGGGCCTCCCTCTCTTTCTCGACAGAACTTTCAGTAGTTTCGCCATTTTTTGTATTGTTGAAACCCTTAGTTGTTTCATCCTTGTTCACATTGTTGAGGCCTTTAGTGGCCTCCTTGTTGATGCAATTCTTCAAGCTTCCTTCACCAAGGTATTCAGTAACCTTGATCATCACTGGTTTATTGATAAAGTCTTCGGATATTTCCTCCACATCACTTTCATCCGTAGGGATCTCCGCGATTTCTACCATGTTCACATTTGTGTCGAAACCTTCAGTGGCTTCTATCATTTCAAAGCTGCAGTCAGAACCCTCTTCGACCTCCACCATGTTTACTGTGGATGGTTCAGCATAGTGGGCTTCGACCATCTGCATCGGATTTGAATCAATCTTCATTTGTGGCTTCGACTTGTCGCCGAACTTCAATCTTCCGTCACGAATGGCATTTTGCACCAGATCCCTGAAAAGGAAACATTGAGATGTTTTATGACCTAAAAAATTATGGTACTTACAAAAACCTCTCTTTTTCTGTTGTTCTATAGGAGGCACTTTCGTGTCAAGTGGCACTATCATTTGGCCATCTTTAACTAACAAGTCAAATATTTCGTCACACTTAGTGACGTCGAATGTATAAGTCTTTTTAGGAAACTTATCATTCTTTTCAGGTTCGACTGGGTTTTTTCCATTCGACAGAGCCAATACTTTACAGGAGTATGGAGGACCCTATTTCAATTTTGCTAAATCGACTTCTTGTTCGTCGAAACTAAATGATTCGCTCTCGTCATCATCATCTTCTTGACATACCCCCACATAAGTCACTATTTCTTTCTTATTTTTAGTTACTCTAGCTTTTTCAGCTTTTAAACGTTCGACCTGTCTCACCCTATCCGCCAATTGTGCCATATCCCTCAGATATTGAGTGTCTAATTTCTTTCTAATTGAATAGTCAAGACCACCTGCTGCCATTTCGACTAATTCATGCTCAGGCACTTGCGTGAAACATCTCGCCTTGAGTAATCTAAACCTATTCAAATAATCGTCAATTGGCTCAGAGAATTTTCTTTTAACACTAGCCAACTCCTTCAAACTTATTTTCGTTTATCCCATGTAAAATTGTTCATGGAACAACCTTTCTAACTGAACCCATGTATGGATCGAATTTGCAGGCAAAGACGTGAACCAAGTAAAAGCATTTTTTGTTAAAGAACTTGGAAAATATTTCATTTTTAAATTTTCATTGCGTGCAATTTCTCCTGCTTCGATCAAGTAACGAGCCACATGTTCGACAGTGGATTTGCTAGTATCCCCTGAGAATTTGGTAAACTTGGGGACTTTCCATCTTGGGGGTAATTCTTGTTGTAAAATATACTCAGACAATGGGGATGTATAACTGGGCCTTTGCAGCCCCACATTCACACCATTTCTGGCCATAATCCTTTCGACCATGACTGCTAAATTGTTTTCTGCTGGCACGTTGTTATGACGCAATTGTTGCACAACATCATCAACATCTTGGTCTCTATGGACTAACACCCTTCTGGGCTCTTGTTGGACAGGCATTTTGACATGAGGCTGTTCGACCACTACCTCTTGGTTTCTAGGGTTTACTTGAGGAACATTTGCTGGTCTCTGGTTTATTGTGGTTTCCTCTTCGACAACTACTCTGGGATTCTGAACTATTTGTTCCCTTGTTGGGTTTGAGGAACACCAAAGAAGTCAGCAATGCGTGTCATTTGCGCTGCTAATAACTGGTTCGTTTGGGTGGTGTTTTGTATTAAAGGATTAAACACAGCCCCCATTTGTTGTGTTAGCATCTGCACCATATCATGGTTGCTTTCGTCCATTTTTTGCCTAATTATTTGTGCGGAATTGTTAGTGATTGCAGGCATATAAGTTTGGTATCCCGTTGACACAGGCTGACCCATTCTGCCTATGTGGTTCGCACCAGACCCTGATCCTTGTAGGGGCGAAGTAACATTAACCAAAGGATCAGAGTATAATGAAGACACATTGTGCAAACTTGCCATCACAGTTGTTGGCATTCCATAAGGATGTTCTCTATTATGTGGAGGCATTGAAAAATTTGTCGCAAATGGCCTATGAACACCCCCTAAAGGAGGAGGGGTCATATGAGGCATTTGGGGTCCAACTATAGAGACATTATGCGCATTTTGGGATGCCAAAAACACTGGTGTCGGCCCCGTTGATGATGGTATCGCCTCTGATACAGAAACTGACGCCACATTTTCTCCTGTCGAAGGAACAGGCGTTGGGTTGTTAACATTTTGATTATTAGGCACGTTTTGATTCACCATTCTTCTTATTCTTGTTCTTTTTGGTCTTTCTTCGTTGTTCACGGCTAACTTGCCACTCCTTAGAATCATACAACGAAATAAAACTTTTTCCTCTAAGAATTTTCTATAAGAATAAAAGACAAACTAAACAAATGCACTAGGTCCCACCGGGTGTGCCAATTTGTTCGCTGGCAAATTTGGCGAACAATCTCTGGTTTCCTAATTTATGAAAACTAGTTTACTAACAAGACCAACCACACAAATCCTAGGATAAAGTGCTTTTGAAAGTGTCTTTGATGTGAATAGGAAGGTATTCGTTTGTATTTGCTAAAGTTTCTTTTAATGGTTTTTCGACTAAGAGAACAAAGGTATAATATGGTGAAAAGGTAATTGAAGATAAGTTTAAACGAGAAATAAAGTAAATTGTTGAAGTAAAGGAAATGACTTGAATGTAAAGAAATGAAGAAAAACTTGGAATTTTATTAAAGTGCATAAATGTAAACTGGTGTTTTCCATACATACATTTTCCAGAACACTCATTTCTCTCACACGGTTACTTTGAGTAATTGTGGTAATTTGTACAAAGTTTGGAACACCCTGATTCCTATCACAACTATCCTATTTATATACAAATAAAATAACTGCTAATAACAGCTACTTCCTAAAAATACGACACATGGCTTCTTGCATGTCTTTTATCCATCAGATTTGCTCCACGCGTAATCTGCCAAAGGTAACGCCCTTTTACATTCAGATTTTCAAACTTCATGTCGAAACAACGCACCCTTCCAGCAGTGTCGAAATGTCGAAGTCTTATATTTCAAATATCTTCTTCAATTTATACTTCCAACTGCGAATTCTGTCGAAAATACTAAAAAATCTCAAATCATTTAATGGCGTCGAAAAATCCCCATATACAAATTGCCCCCCCAATAAATGATTTTTCGATCAATCCAAGAGAAAAAGCATTTGTTGCCAATATTTATTCGACGCCTTTAATGACTCAGCAAGTCAACTGTTTCCATGATTTGACAATTCTGACCCTAAAACCATCATTACACTTTATCAAAACATCAACTCAGCCCACGTTTCTGACAACCACCAACATCATTGCCTAAACCCTAGCACGTCCTAGGTAATTCAACTGCCACCGCCTCACTTCTTCCATGAGAAACTGCCACGTGGGCCACGATAAAAAAAAATCCTCCAAACTTAAACGTTTCGGTTTTTTAACACCTATAAATGCATCAAAAACCCTTTTCTTTTAATCTTTCAGAATTCCTTCTTCTTCAAAAGATTTCTTCCGTTTCTTCATTTTTTCTACAACTCTCTCTTCAACAATGGCTACTCCCACAGCTCCTTCTACAAGCAAGAACTCCAAAGGTTCCAAATCTTTACCACCTGCACACAAAATAGCTGGACCAAAAATTATAGGCAACCAACAATATGTTCCTGAGCCCCCAAATAAGAAAGAGAAAGAAAACATCTATCTCTCCCAGGTACTCATCCCTATTCTTATTTTTGGTTCATATCACGCAATGTTAGGTCCATTACCAAACCCAAACGCAGACCCAGTAAGAATGAAAGAATTTTTTCCTACCTACCACCACTACAAACCCATAGCTGCTGGTGCAAAGCCTAAACCTGCTGAAACAAACCTTGTAGAAGAAACCCCTGATAACACAAATCAAGATTCGACTGCTAATGAAGATCTTAACCTAACTTATTTGAATCATGCTAGAATCTTTAGGTCTTGTCCATTGTCGAAAGACCCTTCTGATTATCTAGCTTGGTTAGCCAAAGTTGAAAAAGTTAAAGCACAATTCTGGAAAGAATTAGGAATTTTCGACTTAATCCAATTGTCGAAATCTGGCCCAGGTTACTGCCCCAACATGCTCTTAGCCTCCCTTTATTTTTGGGATAGCACCTATAACACTCTCCACCTTCCTTGTGGAATGATTACTCCCACTCTTTTCGACGTGGCTGCTATTACTGGTCTCAGTCCTTTAGGAATAGATTATAATCCTAACACCCTTTGTGACGATTCCATAGGATTCAACACCAATAAAGCTACCTTCACTACATACATTGCTAACTATCATGACAAGCAATCTAAAGAAGTCTCCGACCAAGAGCACATAGCCTTCTTAGCCCTATGGTTATCAAGATATGTCTTTTGCTCCAAATCTCTTCAGGTAGCAGAGCGTTACATTACCATAGCTAACCAACTTCATGCAGGGAGCAAATTATGTTTAAGCAAAATGATTTTAGCGAATCTTTATGAGGCTTTGAGCGAAAGTGTCACTTTTCTTAAGACCGTGAAAAACAAAGGATATCTTCTCCTTTCTGGGCCATTTTGGCTCCTCCAATTGTGGCTCAATGCCACCTTCGAAGCTTTTCTCCCTATCAAGAACTTCGTAAATGAAGATAAAGTGAAAGACAGAGATATCGAATGGCCCAGGCTAGTACAACTGACACCTAGTGATGAAGGGATCAGCCTTTGACAAGCTTTTACCAGTTATGTTATGATGTTTGTTAAACGTCACAACTTCAGTCCCAGCATGGCTCATTTCGCCAACAAGACGATTGGTCTAGAATGGTTCACCAGACAGTTACCCGTAGAAATGAAAAAAGATGAAGACGATTTCCTTAATGTTTGGGAGTCTTTCCTAACACCCAGGCTTTTAACTTCCAAACTTAACCCTGGCAAGTCGAAGATTACTTTGATAGTTTACCGACCAAACCTTGTCTCTCGACAATTTGGATTGATACAACTAAAACCAAAACCACTTTTTCCACGAAAAGGCTCCCTCATTTTTTACAACACCTTCCATAATGAAGAAAAAAGTGCAGCATTGTCAGCCAAGTACTCTGACTTAGTTGAGATCCAACCAGTGGTCTTTCGACCATCTTTTCTATGTACCCAAGTGTTTGACGAATGGTGGAAAGATTACTACACCCACAAATTCTTCGACGTATCTTTCTTTAATATTCAGCTAACCAAAGCTTTTGCTCTTGTGCAGGGCAAGACTAAAAAAGGTATTTCAAGACACATCAAAGAAGTGCAAGCATTTCAAAAATACTTTGAAACTATCTATAGACCTGATGAACTTAGTCGAACCATAAGCGAAGCAGCCGTTACTTTAAAACAAAAATTTACAGAAAAACTAGATAGTTTAAAATTGCCTTCATACGTTCGACCAGAACAACGTTATGAGCTGGCTTTCAATCTTTATCCACCAAAGTTTCCCCCTCTACCTTCTGCTGAATTTGGTGTGGCATTAAGCCCTTCATTTCCAGATTGGTTCATTTGTTGGGATTCAATGAAACTGCTTCGACAATATTATAAAAAACGTGTTGAGCGAGTGGTTCCGACTAAGTACACATTGGACAATTTCAAAGGTCACCTTCATATTGACATAGAACATGTTCGCGTGGAAACTCCCATTCTTGAAGGTGTTAAATGGGAACGTTTTTTCGACATTCTAAATTTACTTTCCACGTATCTTTCCTTACATTTATATCTAACTTTTCTCTCCTTTTCTTAGCTGTGAGAATTCCTGCCAAGAAAGCAGTTGTCGAAAGTGCATCAGCAAGGATGGAAGAAGATCCTCAAAACACAACCACCAAAAAACCTGTGGCGAAAGTACAACCTCCTCCTTCTGTATTAATATTTCCTCAATTTCCTCCACCCAAACCCTTCCAATCTATAATATATAAACCAAAACATGTTTCAAACATAACAACAAGTATTCTACACAGTTTATATCGAATTTCATCCGTTAGATTTTATTGATTGATCAGTTTAATCATTTTCTCTCAAAACTAACCTAAGTTCTAAACTTATATTTCTAGAACTTAGAGTATCTAACTAGAACCCACCTGATAATCGAAGAGGAGTTTGAAGAAGATGGTGAACAATGATCCAAGCTTCTTCTTCTCTTCCTTCTCTTCTTTCTCTTCTTTCTCTTTTCTTCTTCTTCTTCTTACTAACTTCTTCTTTTTCTTATATATATATATATATATATATATATATATAAACTTATTATATAATATAATCCAATAGGGTAAAACATCTCCAATTGATATTTATCATCTCAGCCCAATTGATCAATTATTAGAGTTACCTTAAAATCTTTTCTTGAACTATCAATTATTAATCCGTCTCTTTAATAAAATAATTAATCTTTCCAGAGTTCATTAGTTGCTCTATTGATCCCAAATATCACTACTTAAAGTACTTAGAGGATTCCATAAATCCAATTATCCAAAGATAGAGCACATAAATACTCATATGATCTTATCTGATATCCAATTGAGCATTTAAGATAATATGGGGTATTACATATTTTTATCAATAACATAAAACTATAATATTCTCAATATAAGTCTCTATAAAATAATATTGTTTTAAACAAATAATATTTGTTTCTCTTTTCTATATAATTGACATGTGAAATTCTTCACTTAATAGAGAATAATAGTTGAACTAAAATTAAAAATTTTGACAAAAATTTAAACAAATATTCAACTATTTTCTCTATCACACAATTATTATGTCAAGTAACATCATACCGATAGAGTATGTCTATCTCTTACATAAAACATAGATGAAATCCATTTTAATAAAAAGATATTAAAATTAAATTATTGGATTTCATAAAATATTACATGTCTTTAAAACAATTTCTTATTTATTAAATAATACTTTCAACAATATTAAATAAGAAATATAACAATTTACAAATATTATGTCACAAAAAATTTCAATACCAATAGGGTACTTGAACCATAATTTACATAATCATAAATCACAAATGCATTGAATAATAATAAATTATATTAATAATAACATACCGATAGGATATGACTGATATCAATATAAAATTTATTAGTAGAGAACTTTTAGATTAAATGACATCAAATATTTAAATAATAAATTTGCAATTCTAATATTCAAGAATTGAAATTAAATAAAATTAAATAAAATTCAATCAAATATTTTTAATTGATTATATAAGGAATATATGAACATAATCTTATTATATAAGGAACTTATATCATAATCTCAAAAAAAATGTGAAAAATATTGGAGACAGAGTTATGAGAATTTTACATTTAAAATAACATTTGATTTTAAATAAACTCATGTCAGTAAGTTCTTAAATGGATATAAGAAGATCTTGCACACGTTTGATTCACGCATTATTGTTGGTATTGATTTGGGAAGATTTATTTTATTTTATTTATTTACTTATTTATTTATTTAAGAAACCCCAATAGAAAATAGTGATGTAATCCCATAATCATGACTAGCGTCCCGTGCCCGTTTGTCCGCTTTTTTTAATTCACACATGCGTTAAGAAATAAAAAGATATTTTTTTATTTAATTTTAATTTTGATTTAAAATATTTATGTAATTCCCGTGCCCGTTTATCCGTTTTTTAATATACACACGTCAAATTATATATTATGTTTTTTTTATTTAATTTTGGTATAACTGAAATGATTTATGTCGCAAAATAAAAAAAATAACATCAAATTAATTATGATTTCCACACATGTATCTATATGACACTTAAATATTGTTAGGCTACTTTCAACTTAAATACATGATTTTAAAATTGAAATAAGATGAAAGATGAATTTTTCAAAGGTGGGAGAAAATCATTTAATAAAAATGATTCTACAAATTAGAAATAAAATTAATGTTGATAATGTTCATTAAATTTCATAAAATACATGGAGTTCGATATGAAATTAATAAAATTCTATTATAAAAAGACACACACTCAACACTTAAAAGATTAAGACTAACACAACCACAATAGTCACATAAGGTTATCCTCTTTTCATACAAACATCATATATTTCTCAAATTTAATTAATGAGGGTAGAAGTGTGGGAGATACAATTGAGGGTGGGAGAGTGAAGGGAGTTATAGCAAGTTCCAGAAACCGTCTAATTGTAATTCCCCATAAAAGAGAGTGTCTGTCACGCTTCTACCTTTTTTTAAGCCTGCTAAAGAAGAAAAACAGAAGTGACGGGTTCTAAAAGCAAGAAGTTATAATTAGAATTTAACAACACTGATGCCGGAGATAGAATTCATCTAACAATGCATCATATATCTCATCACTACCGTTGCAAAGCAATGAAAGTAACTAAATTAACTCAACTAACAATCAAGTCATATAAGTTACTTTCATTAAGTTAATTTAGTTAATTTATATGATGCATTGTTAGATATATGATGCAGCGGTATATATATATATATATATATATATATATATATATATATATATATACTACAAGAAAATAGTTGATTTGCGACATTTAGATTGCGACAGTTGACACACAACTGTCGCAACTTAAGGATTGCAACAGTTCAGGCGACAGTTTTGACTAACCGTCGTGAATCTACAACCACCTCACATAACAAACAAAACAAAAAATTCTGAAATTTTATTTTTTTGGATTTCTTTAAACTTTTTTCCCTCTTTTTACATTTCACTTTACTTTTTATTTAAAAAAAAAAGTGACCAACAACCCTAGAGAACTCTCTTTCTCCCTTTTAGACTCCATCTACGAACAATTCTTCTCCTTTCAGTTCAACTACTGATTTCTCTATTAAGCTCGACCAAGCTCTTTGTTCGACTCGAACTCACCGAACAAGAAGAAACCATCGATCTCGTCCTTAAACAGCTTGAACACGAATCCAGTAACCTCTCTCTTCATAACTTTTTTCGTTAATTTTTTATTCAATTTATCACTGATGTGACATTTTTGTACGTAATCGTAGTTCAATTCTACAGGTCCAGATTGCGGGTCGGCATTTTCATTCTATCTGTGTGTTTCTTTGTCATAGCTTCTCGGGCCCTTGTTCTCTTGTCGTGTATAGATCCCTGATTCCGTTAGTTAATGATTTGGATTCAAGTGACCCTCTGTGTTGTGGGTTCTTCTTAATATTGTTGTCTACTTGTCTTTGGTCTTAAGCGGCAGTTCTTGATTTAGGGTTTATTTTACTCTTTATATTAGTTATGTATGGGTCCTCATAACGTTTTAGTAAGTTGGGTGGTGGAGGAGTATCTTTCACCCATAATTACCCAATTTATGTTTTGCTTTTATGTAATTTTTCTTTGATTCCCTCGCCTATGTTGTGTTGGTTCACACTATTAATGTGGTTTTGATCTTGTGTGTGCTTTCTCTTTTTATTAAAGTAAAACAAATTGATTTGTTGCCTATTAATCTTTAGAATTAGTTTAACTATTTATTCGATTTGTTTCTTAATGAATGTTTAGGAGTTTAATTATGGATTATGGTTTACTAATTAAGTGAATTATTTATATTATATGAAATTACTTTTACATAAGGTTTTGAATTATTATTTTAATCAGTTTGAACTTGTATTACGGGTTTTATGCCTCTAATCGCTACCTATACTTTATATGAACTCATTATAGGTTTCAACCTTTCTGACAAAGAGAACACTTCAAATGCATGCAATAAAGATGTCATGGCCTTGTTTAGAAATAGTTGGTGTGCTTTCTGCCAGAGAATGGAATTGATTGTTCTTGAAGTGTATCAGACCATCAAGGGCTACGTGGATATGTCAAAGAGGGGATCTCATAACGTTTATGATCCCAGCAAGAATTTAGATTACATGTATGTGTCTATCTGTATTCATTTTAACATGTTTTTTTGAAGTAAGTGTATGTGTTGTTTAGTGACTTCTATATTGGCAATGAATTTTCATGTATCTCATATGCATGTCTAACTTCCTGTCATTTGCAATTCTAGATTTCATTATTAATTTGATTTTAACTTATATTGAAATGCTGATTTTTACTAGGAATTTGTAAATGAGTTTGACATTGCACCTTCAACATTTTCTTTAATGATACTATCTTATTTGGTGGACTTGATTGATGTTGGAGGATTGTGCTTATTGATGATGTATCATGTTGATTTTTTCTAGTCAGCTATGTCTTTAAGCTATCAAGGGGAACTATGAAAACCAGAAACATCATTAGTTTGTTGATTTAATCTCTATTTTAAATTCAATAATTATAGTTTGTATGAGGAATATTACTTTAGTGAAGGCAAGCTTAATCTCCCTCAATAACATGTCATTCAAATATCCTTTCTCTATTTTCTCACTAGCAGCAAGTCATTCAAACTCAAATCTTCTTACTTCACAAACTTTGATTGTAGTAAAACTAAAACTACTTTTCTAGGATTAAAGAAAAATGAATAAAATAAATACAATTTTTTTTACTAACCTAACGTATAAAACTTGCAAACTTATGAATCAATCTCCGAGTGTTGCTTTTGCTATTATGAGCTTCTTCCACTAGCTTTGATATCTTAGCAACCACATAGTCTTCAACTAATGTAAGTAGTATTCACATCAATATAACCTTTTAACCATTAAAAAAGTAGATTAACTTCCCTAAATCAGTCTAAGAAAAAATAAAAATAAAAACCAAACTTTGTTTCTTCTTTTATTAATATATATTTTATTGTGCTAATGGAATCAAATAACTTACCTTTTAACTTCATTCTGCCAGCCCATACAGTAGAGGCTTTTAAATTCATTATGCAAATCTACAAGTTCTATATCATTTACTGTTAAAATTGAAACAGTGGACCTTTTTTATGTTCTTGTGCAACTAACAGAATTTTTGTAGAGTTTCTTAGAGCATCATGTTAAGATCCTCTAAATCTAGTAGACTTACATTACATTGTCAAATTCTCAAGGAATTTAAAGTTTTAAGAGCAATATGATTTAGGTTCATGTTGCCATGGGTGTGCTATTAGAAAATTAAGCCAAACATTAAGGTCTTGATGTTCACAAACCAGTTAACTGTTTATTTCTTGTAAGTGTATTTAATTTTTTTATATAATGGTAATAATTATTATCTCACAAAATTATCATATGTTGATTTCTGTCTAACTCAACTCTGCAGCCATCTAAAGTGTGCAGTGAAGCTTTATAAATAGTTGATTTAGCTAAACTATTTCCCCACATTAGAAGACATTTGCATTATTCAACATCCCTCCTCCAAGAGAAAGACTACCAAGAAAACTTACCTTTATTTTCAAACCATGGGATTTTTGTCGGTTAGTCATGCCAATAAATATTTATTGAAATTGGAACATAATCTAATACTTAAGCAATTCGTGTTTTATGCTTCTTTTTCGATTGAATTTCATGTCACACAATGATTCAAATCCATCCCATGGAGCAAGATAAGCTAAGCATTTTACTTAGATATACTTGACACCTATTTGAACTGCACATTGATTATTCAAGAGTGGCTTTTAGAGCATTTTGTCATATTCTTTCATTTTTTTCTTCAAAATAACGTAATGGAGGATGAATTTGGTTCATTTGCTTATACATGTGGTACATGACCATGCGGTATGGGATTATAATCCTTTTTAGCTAATTGATACTGTAGTTAGGGGAACTCCATTAATCTTGTCACTTTATGTATTGGTAAAGTTACAATTATGTAATTTATTGCCATGAGTCTAGAAGATCTTGTATTGATAATAATATCATTTGAATAATATGAAATTAAAGAGTTATTGTGCCTTTATTTTCTTGTGCATGCCCTGCTACAACTGTGAAAGGTTAGTGTTTCTCATTTGCATTGTTACCCAAAGACCGTCGGCATATCCTCATATTTGTAGCTTCTGACCTCTTTTGTGTATAAAGTGATACTCCATTATCTTTTCTTTATAATTGAATTTAACTTGTTGCTTTTTTTAAATATATTACTTTTTATTTCGTTGGGAGACTAGAAAGATTGTCCTTTTGACTTGTTGTATTTTGCATTGTGTCCAGGGTGGGTTCAAATGGTAAATGAATCAAAAGTATGCAATGCTCTTCTGCTCAAGTTACTTTCATTCTACTAGTGAATATTTTTGATAGAAGTTATAGGGCCTGGGTAGATAAATATATTGATACACTATTGCTTGACATACATGAAACAAACAGGTGAATCAAATTGGATCTATGACTGAGAATATTAAAACTGTGAGGATGTCTAAAAAGGCTGGATGGATATCATGATCATGACAAGCCACCGAAGGTTAGAACTTTATCTTTAATATTTTTTTAGTAAGGCAATCACTTACTATAGTACTAACATTCCTATATTTTAGTTTTAAGGCAATCACTTACTATAGTACACCCAGATCTCAAAGTCCTGATTGGAAAGTTCCATTTGGTACAAGAGATAGTTTAACAATAATTTTTTCTAATAAATGAATTTGTCTTGTGTGAAATGCAGAACTCCATGTAAATATCCGAGGAGAAAAATTGCATTCCATGTTAATGAAGGTTCCACGCCATTTTGGTTATCACTTATGGTTTACTTTTAAGATGCAGAAGGAGATATAAGCACCATGCATATGCGGGAAGTATGCACCTTTCTCCTCTTACTTGTGTTATTGTTTATGTTTGTATTTATTTTTATTGCTAATGTAAACTTGACTTATTTAACTAATAAAGTGCAAAAATCTTTGGAACAATGAATTTTGAAAACTGTTGTAGATTTTGATTGGAAATATTTGTCTAAAGTGAATTAAAGTATTATGGTGATTCACGGTACATTTATTTATTTATGTTCCTTGATAGTAAAAACTAGTAATATTTTGATAGTAAAAACTAGTAATATTTCAGTTCATACCCAGAGTTAAACTATTTCAAACTTTAGGGGACGTGTCTGTTAAATCACGTGTCTTTGTCCCACTCTTTCACCATCTTTTGCAATTGAGAGAGACCCTATCAGTTAGGGATGCCATTCCTAGCAATTGTGTTCCAAAGGCCACTTACACAATTCTGTTTATGTTTCATGTGAAATGAATCATATTTGAAAGAACACTAAATATTTACTGTTACTCTATTTTGTCCTTATCATCATATGTATGCTCATAAATCTTTAATTGTAGTTTTTTTGTTCTAAAATTTAGAGGCGAAACCTCATAATTGTATATGATGTTGTTGGAACTCTAGCTGAAGCTGTTGGTGGAGAGCTGAATTAGGTAGGCTAATCAATATTCTTCCTCATCCCTAAATTTTGAACATACAAAGGCCTAAGGATGCCTAATATAAAACTTCCCTGACCCAGTCTTGCTCTTCACATAGTGGTGCCTTAATTAAACATCCAGTTGAAAATCTCTGAGTTCTCTTGACAGACGGTGCTGCTCATGCTGTTGATTCTAGCGAACTTGCCTTTAAGATGGCTTCTATCTATGCTTTTAGACAGGTTATTTTCATTGCACATATTATAGTTGTGTATTGATTCCTTCACATCGATATGATATGATTGCCTCATTCCCTTACAATTTGTGGTGTTGTCTTATGTAACAGTGTTACGCAGCTTCCAGACCAGTTATATTAGAACCTGTTATGCTTGTTGAGCTGAAATTACCGATAGAATTTCAAGGAGATGTTGCTGGTGACCTCAACAAGTAAGAATTCTTTACCTTTATTATTTCTTCTGGATATTATTTATTTATGGTAAATTTTAGAATTTTCTGACATACTTTTATTACAAATGACAGGAGAAAAGGTCTGATTGTTGGCAATGATCGGGACGAGGATGATTTTGTCCTTACAGCTCATGTAAGTATATACCTAACAGGTCTATTAAATCATTTTAACTACTACTCTGTTAGATTTGATGATTCTACTTCGAACTCAACAAAGATCAAATATATGACAGATGGTTTTGAATTATTTATTTTGTATTAATCAATTGATTTGAGTATTTAGGACTATTGGTTTCGGTTACGCAGGAGTTGTTGGTGAAGGAAGGCTGAGAAGTTTAGAGAATTCAGGCATTTTCTGCTCCAATTTGCAGCATCAAGTGAATCGAAGGAAATTTGTGACCATGGCTTCAACCATTCCTGTTGAACAAGTCAATAGTGGTCCTCTTCAGGTTACTGGTGACTCCTTTATCAGACATCACAAAATAGCTTTTGTAAAAGGGTTCCGATGGAAGCAAGAATTCTTAGCTTTTGTGTTGAATAAAATTAAGAGGGAATGGTATTAATAGGAGGAAAGACAAAATCTATTTAGAAATGAAGTGAGTTGAACACTAAGATCTGTCAATCGAATGTCATCGAAACTAACATCCTATCTCCGTAGCTGTGAGTTTTTAGTTAGAAAAATTGTGTAGGATTTGGTTCAGTTTTAATTCATTCTTTATTGTGGATATTGATAATTTTTTTGTTTAATAAAATTATAAATTTTCATTGTATTTTGTATTGATTGAATTGAATATTGCAATAGTATTGTTATTATACTAACGTGAAGAGAGGAGATAATGTAGCAATTATTATTATTTTTTTAAAATAAATAAAATTACAGCGGTTCTAAACCGTCACTATTTTAAATGAAATATATAATATATACTTATGGCGGTTACAACCGTCGTTATTTACAATGAAATATATATTATATAATTATGGCGGTTACAACCGTCGTAATAATATATGGGAGACGGTTTGAAACACCGTCGTGGAATGTTACGACAGTTGGAGCGACAGTTTTACAAACCGTCGTAAAACAGCCTCGCGACACATGTTTTTACGACATAAGAAAAACCGTCGTGACTTGCAATTTGCGTCGGTTGTAACCTTCGTAATCTACAAAAATTAACCGTCGTAATTTTCCAATTTTCTTGTAGTAAGTTATGTTAGAAACATAATAAAACACAGTATGTTGAACAAATCACTTTTCTTAGTGCAAAACCAAGTTAAAGAAAATGACAAATTTAAAGAATTTGTTATACCAAATGACAGTGAACTCAAATTTAAATGTATGGAGTAAACTGCTACAATGAAAATTGAAATTTCTTTCATCAACAGTATATTTTTAATAAACAAAATTATAATTAAGGTTTCATATCTTATCATCATAATTTTTTCTAAATAACCTACAAATGTGAAAGATTGAAACCCAATAGAAATAAAATAAAAACAAAATATAATGAGAATTGATTGTTTCTCACAAAAATTTTGATTGCACATTTTCAAATTGTTTCGACCATCTCTATTGCTTTTTTTTCTCTCAAATTTCTTTCTTAATATCGTTTTGAATCTAACAATAGTTACGGAAATAACCGCATCATGGAAGTATGTAAGGGTAATAGAAGGCTTAAATGTATTTAAATTTAAAAAACATTTGAACGATTATCATTTAGTGGGTTGTGACGGGTTTTATTAAACTATAGACACGTGTAAAAACAGTTGAAGGCATAATAATAAATTAAACTATTTATTTAAAAAGCAGAAGGAGCTATTTAGAAAGTGTAGTTTATCATTGAGAGTAAAAATGGAGTTAATTTATTTTTTAAAAGTTAAAAATAGTAACCGTAAAAAAGAAAAAGGGCCACGTTGCATTTTAGTGGTGGAAGTTACACGGGTGTGACGTGGGTGTTATTTAGAAAGTGATTTTTTTTTGTATTTTTTAAATTTTAATATTTGATAGAAATTGTAACAATTGGTAAAGGATAAAATTGAAAAAAGAAATAGGCCAAGCCCAATTTGGTATATCCTCTTTATACATAGGTATAGATATAAACTGTCTTTGTGTCCAATAACCAACCACTCCTATACTTTTGCAAAATAACCTCAAGTATGATATCATCTTCTTCTCACTTTCTTACGAACTATGTCATTTCAAGTGAGTTAGCAATTAATTTTTGGTATCTTTTGGCATGATTTTGAAGTACATGAGTTAGTTAGAAATATTTTTTTCCAAATCCATTACTCTATTGCATTATATTAATTATTTCAATTATATGTATTTTAATTTTAATTTTGTACCTCCATTAATAAATATTTTAGAAATATTTAATAAATAAATGAATTCATACCACATACTTTTTTACACAAATAAATTAAATTAAACTCAAAATTTAACAGAAAAGTATTAACTTAAATTAGTGTACTATATGAAACTTATTTTTACCTGATCAAAAACTCTCCATCATCTTAACTCCATCATAACTACTTGACAGTTCTAAAAAATCATAATCAACTTCTCTCTATTTAATCCAATTAAAATATGGCTATCTTTATACTTCAACCATCGAAAACAAAAATAATGAGAGAGAATGAAAATAAATTAGGTAGAAAATCAATAAAAAAATAAGTGGATAGTAAAAATGGAATAGAGTGCAGTATGCTTTCTTCTACATGGCAAGAGTATATTTTATTCTTTCTTTTTTTTTTCTTCTTCAAATCCTCTTTTTTTCCTCTTTTTAGGTTAGTTTGGTTATCTTTGTTTTTTTTATATTAACTTTCACATATTCAAGTAAACCTGAGATTAAAAGAATATATGTAATATTGATTATGTCAAAAAATTTACATTCAAATTTACATTAATTTTTACCGGTACAAATAAAACACACAATTTAGTTGTTTTGAAGTTTTAGATATGTTGTTTGTGCTTTGTGATTCCATTATTTTGATTTTAAATACTTTCTTTTATACAGTCTAAATTTAATTTATTCTATATTTTTGTAACTGAATTTTTGATATATTTGATTAGCACTTTTATTTATAATGGTTTTATTTTTATGACATTTTCTTTGAGTTGATATCCATTTTTTTCACCCAGTGTTTTTTACATTTTTAAGAGAGAAAGAAAATATTCAAACCGTCGTAAAAATACATAATAACTAATATAATTTTTATATTTTTAAATAATTTTTTATAATAGGATAAAATCGATATTATGAAATCATAAAACTTATACATATGCTATAGGTATTATTTATGTAGTTTTTATAGATGTTCAAGTCGCTATGTTTATTAAACATGTACTTCACTTTATAGAACTAAATAATTTGTTATTTGTTTATATGTTATTGTTATGTAAGAACTCAATATAAAAATATTATATATTCACATTCAATATTTTTGGTCTTCCTATTAAATTGACAAAACAATTTTACTTATGATTAACAAAATATAGTGCAATAAAATATATATGACACCACATAAGTAATTAAAATTAAATTAAATAGAAAATATGTTAATAATTTCACAAGTGTGCATTCAAGAAAGAAAGGGAGCCAGGAAGAAAGAGAGATATATTGATGGATTGACTTATAATTTTTTAGGCGTGCTTGCTAAGAAATAGACAAATAACCATATGAAGATATATCATAAAGTTTACATATAAAAATATTCGTTTATATTTTGGCACGTAGCGAACTCGTGCCCGTTTGGATGCTAGTATATATATATATATAAAAGTTATGTTAGAAGCGTAATAAAACACAATATGTTGAACAAATCACTTTTCTTAGTGCAAAACCAAGTTAAAGAAAATGACAAATTTAAAGAATTTGTTATACCAAACGACAGTGAACTCAAATTTAAATGTATGGAGTAAACTGCTGCAATGAAAATTGAAATTTCTTTCATCAACAATATATTTTAATAAACAAAATTATAATTAAGGTTTCATATCTTATCATCATAATTTTTTCTAAATAACCTGCAAATGTGAAAGATTGAAACCCAATAGAAATAAAATAAAAACAAAAGATAATGAGAATTGATTGTTTCTCACAAAAATTTTGATTGCCCATTTTCAAATTGTTTCGACCGTCTCTATTGCTTTTTTTTTCTCTCAAATTTCTTTCTCAATATCGTTTTGAATCTAACAATAGTTACGGAAATAACTGCATCATGGAAGTATGTAAGGGTAATAGAAGGCTTAAATGTATTTAAATTTAAAAAACATTTGAACGATTATCATTTAGTGGGTTGTGACGGGTTTTATTAAACTATAGACACGTGTAAAAACAGTTGAAGGCATAATAATAAATTAAACTATTTATTTAAAAAGCAGAAGGAGTTAAATTTTTTTTGTTTGGAGAATTCAGAAAATGTAGTTTATCATTGAGAGTAAAAAAGGAGTTAATTTATTTTTTAAAAGTTAAAAATAGTATCCGTAAAAAAGAAAAAGGGCCACGTTGCATTTTAGTGGTAGAAGTTACACGGGTGTGACGTGGGTATTATTTAGAAAGTGAATTTTTTTTGTATTTTTTAAATTTTAATATTTGATAGAAATTGTAACAATTGGTAAAAGATAAAATTGGAAAAAGAAATAGGCCAGCCCAATTTGGTATATCCTCTTTATACATAGGTATAGATACAATTTTTCAAATATGTTTTTTGTGTGCAAAGTGTCAAGAAAAAACAAAACCCACAAGTATTCAATTTTATAATAACATGGTTGAAGATTGAATTATAAAAATTGGGTTTATCACATAATATTAGCAAGGAAATTTTTTTAATCCAAATACATAAAAAATCAGCAATAATATTAATACACATTAGGCACAACTGCATAACATAGTCGTAGAATTAAACCATGTATCCGATTTTGGCATAAAATTGCACAATACCTTGTAAAATCATATTATCTTATATAAACCCCATTAAAATTTCAGATGATATAAGTACGTTATTCTCCAAGATAAATTGATTTTATAATGCAAATATATTCGAGGATTTAGTTCATAACAGACCAAATTAGTAGAGTGATTGAATATAAAATATATGTGATTCATACAATTATCAATAGCAATAACATGTATTTATATGGATCTAATACCAATTGATATATGTATTCGAATTAAATAAACACAAATTATAGCATATATTTATAATTGTGAAATCAATAACGGTACCTTGTAAGATTGTCGTTGGAGATAGTGAGTATGAGAGAATTATTACACTCGTTGTCGTTTAAGGTGCACTGTATGTTAATCATCTAACAAGGAAACAGTTAAATAACTAAACAACTGAGGTCAGGGTCTTCTCATTGGGCTTAACTAAATGGTCCAACTCATCACGGTCTATTCAGACACAAAACTCTATTAAATAATTCATCAATAATTAGTGTTTTTTAACAATTAATCATAATACAACTTATTAATAATTAATTATGTAAATCCATATTTGATTAATTAAATATCTTACATCTCGTTCCTAGCCACACTAGACACAGTCGCATCTCTAGTACACATGAAAGTAGTATGACGATAGGTGTAGCTGACCTCGATGCGCGTGATAAAGAACATTACTTGCATAGTGAATTGAAACCAATGATCATAGTCAAAGCGAAAAACTTGAGAGCGACCGTGGATGGCGATTTCGAGGCCATCTGACTGAATAGTAACCCTTTGAGTATTATGAATATAGAATTCACCGTACCCGTTGTAGTCAGAGAAGGGTTGGTGAATTGTTTAAAAGTCAATGCCTAGTTTTTTGTTGTTTCACCCATGAGATGTCCGAGATAAAACCTAGAGTGACATAACATCAGTTGAATGTGGATCTCGGTACCTGGTATGTATCATAGAGATGACAAAGACATTCACCTAAGAAAGAGAAAGCAGCTGCGAAGACATTTCAATGATTACTATACGCTAATTTCATCTCTGAGATCAAGTATACCAAATGAATGTCTAACATGGTACTATTCATGAAAGCTTCTGGGAAGTGGAGAATGTGTGTTGACTACACTGACATGAATAAGGCGTGCCCTAAAGATTCATATCCTCTCCATAACATAGACAAGTTAGTCAACTATTATTTAGGGTACAATCTTTTGTCCTTCGTGGACGCGTACTTTAGCTATAACCAGATTCCAGTGTATGAGCCAGATAGAGGAAAAACTTCCTTTAGGATCAAACAAGCAAACTACCAATAAAATATTATGCCATCCAGTCTGAAGAATGTCGGGGCCACATATTAGGGGGTGATGAATGAAGTCTTCAAAGAAGAGATAGGTAAAATGCTGGAAGTATATATAGACAATATGATTGTTAAGTCAAGTGAAAAAGAATTGCATGACCATCATTTTGCCCGCCTTTTTCAAAGAGTCAGATAATATATTACGAGGTTAAATATTGAGAAATGTACCTTTGTGGTGAGGATCGGGAAGTTCCTGTGTTTCTACCTTCCTAATATGGGAACATAAACGAATTTGGAAAAGTGTGATGCATTGATGCAGATGAACGCACCTACGTAGAAGAAAGATGTAATGAAGTTTGACATGATGCTAACAACTCTTAACATATTCATCTCAAAGTCAACACATCATGCTCTCCCATTCTATAAATTATTGAAGAAAGATACCCAAATCGAATAGATTTTAAAGACTCAACAAGCTTTCAAATAATTGAAAATATCCTTATCCACCTCACTAATCTTAACTAGACCTTTTGCAGAAGAATCCCTATTTCTTTAATTAGCTATCTTTGAAGAACCGATTAGCGCCATCCTTATCAGAAAACTGGACGACCACCAACACCCGATGTACATCATTTTGAAATCCCTAGCAAGAACAGAAACACAATATCAAAAGATTGAGAAGGCAATTTTAGCCCTCATAACCACTAAATGGCCCTCCCACTGAAGCGAATTCCCACCGACTCAATCTGGCAGAAGGTTGACTAAATGGTTTATCAAAATATCTAAATTTGACTTTGCATATAATGTTAGAAAGATGTTAAAACCCTAAAAAATCACAGATTTCTTAGTATAAATGACGCCCAGACGCCTGGAACCTGAACACCCCTAGGCAATGTTCGTCGATGGATCATTCAATAGCCGAGGGAGATGAGCTTGACTCATTTTAGAGATTGAAGTCAGATTACTTATCAAAGTAACCTTGCAGTTTGAGTTTTTCACCACCAATAATCAGTATGAATAGGAAGCAGTGATAACAAGCCTTATGTTAGCATTCAAAATAGGGGCATAAAGAATCAAGTTGAAAGTATATTCTCAGTTAGTGGTATTGCAAATCAAAGGAGAGACTCAGATGAAAGAACTAGTGGTACAACACTATATCCAATTAGCTAGAGAAAAGTTAACTAAGTTCAAGATGTCCGAGACAGAGCATATCCCAATAGAGGAAAACACTAAAGCAAACATCTTATCTAAACTAGAAAGTACAAGGTTCTCGGACATGAATTATTCATTCATTTGAAACCCAAATATAGAAGCCCTAAGGGTAGTCAAGATGGAAATAAATGATAACGAACAAACATCCTGGACGAAACCTATAGTAAGGTATACAGCAAATAGAGGTTTACCTATGACCCATCAAAAGCAAGTCTTTTGAAGAGAATAGCCAACTTATACTCCTTAATCGAGGGAGTGTTGTATAGGAAAGAATTATCCACCCCTTTCTGAAATGTTTAGAAAGAGAGGAAGTCGCATATACCTTGACCAAGGTACACAAATGAATCACAAGGAAACACTTAGACGCCCAAGCACTAGAGAAAAAAGGTCCTAAGAGCCGACTATTATTGGTCAACCATGGTAAATGATGCAAAGTAATATGTTCACAAATTTGACCAATGACAAAGACACAGTCATATGGAAGGCTCATTGCTATCATATGTCTCTCTGGGCGGCGTGATTCCATAGTTTGCTTTTTTTTATCTTTACTTCTTGAAAAATGTGCCATTTTTAACTTAAGGCTCTCTGAGTAGCATTTCTTGGAGATTTTCTGGTCTCCTCGGACAACTCCCACTCGCCCATTAGGAACTGGGTATTTCATGCACAAATACAAGGTATATAAAGCAGCCCCTAGTCGGTTAAAGGCTAGTTTCCCAATAATCATATTATACGAGGAAGGGGTGTCAATGACTAAGTACTTAACCTTTATTTCCTTGGCATGGTATTGCTTTCCGAAGATAATCCTCAGGAGGAGGTAGCCTTTCATCTGCACCCGTTCTCTTGAGATCCCAACCAATGATCCCTTAAAGGGCTTCAGGTATTCGGGGTCGAGATGCAATCTCTTAAAGGCGTCCCAATATAATATGCCGACAGAGTTTCCCTGATCCACTAGAACCCTTTTGATCTCTCATTTTTCACATTTGACGACAATGACCATATTGTCTTCATTGTGAGGATGAATGCCAAACGTATCCTCCTCCAAGAAGACATTCGCGACTTCATGTGCTTTTGTATCCTTGACCTAAGAGAGGTCTTCCATGCTCAAGACTTGACAGGAATATCTTCTGCAGGCGAAGTTGGTCTCGCCGCCCCCAAAAAATCCTCATGTTATGGTATTAAGCATGTGACATTCCACTGTACTGCCTTCACCCTGGGATGCTTCTTTGGATTTGATTAGCCCTAGACTTTTGGCATTTTCTTGCTTGTGCGGGTTGGATGGAAGAGTCGTTATTCACATACTTTTTGAGGTGACCCTCCTGTATTATATTTTCTATTTCCTTCTTTAACTGGTAGCAGTCATCGATATGATGCCCTTTTACCGTGTGGAACTTACACCACCTTTCAGGCTAAGATCCTATCACCTCGGACCTAAGGGAAAATGTTGTCGGGATGTTGTGTAAGTGTAGTACCTCGCGCCAAATCTGTTCTCAGCGGGTGTTCAAAGGAGTGAAACCCTCCATCACATTCCCTACTCTTTTAAATGTGGATTTATGGTCTATAGGTGAGATATAACAGTTTTACCTCGAGGGATGAAAGCTCTTGGCATCAGGAACACGCTCTTTGACATTGCGGGCCTTCTTCTCAACAATACTATCTTCGCCTTTGATATAACACTCCGCCCTGGCGACTACCTCGGCTAGCGTGAGCGCTGGCTCTTGTGCGAGGGATTCTTTGAAGTGTCCCGCCTTGAGTCCATTTTGGAATGCCCCTACAAACATTTCTTGGTTCGGAGGGAAAACCTTAATGGTGGCCTTATTGAAGCGAGCGAGATAGTCCATCAACAATTTTGACAGACCTTAAAAGATGTTGAGCAAGCTCGTGGTGACATCTTCCGATGGCGAATGACGGCGAACTGGTCTACCAACTTTCTCACCAATTCCCGATAGCTGTTAATAGAGGCACATGTATGGCCCATGCACCATATGAGGGCGACTTCCCTGAAGGTGTCTGTCAATAACTTATATTTTAGGGAGTCTGGTGCTCATATGATAGCCATCTGTGTGTTAATGGAGGCGTCATGTTCGTATGGATCAGTGCGCCCATCGAACTTGGCCAAGGACGGGGGTTTAAAACCTTTGGGGACATGGGCCCCCCATATTTCATCCGAGAGTGGATGAGGATCTAGCAGTTCCACCTCTTTTGGGGGATTGACATCCTGTTGGGGTTGTCTGATATTCTATACGTCATTTTCCAACGTCCGGTTGTGGCGTCATAACTCTTCCATGGTGGCTCACATCTCTGCCATGGCCTCGATATCATCTGTACCATTGGCATCCTCAGGAGTAAGTGATGAAGCACTTCTCTTCACCATGGTCGATAATAGTTAGGTGCTGGAGTTAAGGGTACGACAAGGAAAATGATGATTGTTAAAAAAGGGTGTGGACCAAGTTAGTTTTACTATGGCCCCACAGTGGGCGCTACTATACTGTCCAAAAAGTACAGGGTGCGTGTGTTCCCCCTACAAGGGCAGAGAGACTCAAAAACCCTAGTAGGTACATTACAATGGGGGGTGAGGTATAGCTCACAGTGGCGAATATCCATGTATGGTGGTTTTTGATGCTGTTTGAAGGACCATCTCACGTGAGGTGAGAGGCCCTGTTGGTGGTCGGTGCTGCTGGGTTGTAGACGAGCAGTTAGATCGATGGTGTTAGAGTTACTAGGAACATAATGATCTCTGAGTAGTATTAGATGTGTATGACTTGAGACTTTCTTATTCCCTTTACGGAGAATGTATTTATAGGGGTTCTCGAGGCATTGAGTTTTTGCCTCCTAGACGTGGTCTTAACCGCTCTCCACTTATTAAGGAAGTTGTTGACCATCTATATTCTCAGAGTCAACAAGGACTTTCTCTCACATGGTCCCTATGTACGTAGGCCCTTCCAGACGAATCCCTTAGATTTCGTTTGGGCGGCCAATCTATTGGGCGATGACGTCTTAGTCTAGGACTTCCCAAATTTAACACTACAAACTTCTTCTCCAGTTAAGGCCTTTGGGGTAACTTTAAGTTCATGACATCCATGAAAAGCCTTTTTCAATCTTCGATCTGGGTGATTATGATTAAGAAATCTTCGGTGTCCAAGGTAAACAATCTTCCCTTCTTTCTCTAACTGACGGTATCATGTGTCTTTTTCACATATAAGGCATTCACATATAGGATAAATCATTGATAATATAACTGAAAGCACCTTTGGTCTGACAAAATTTTGGTAAAACATATTGATGATAAAGATGAATAAATCTGGACTGAACAGAGATGTTGAAGAAGATGTCATGACATCCTGAAGTACTGCACTGATTTAGCAAGTGTCAAATCTGTAACAAATCAGCCAAGAAATAATGCGCATGGATCAAGGACCAAAAATAGAAAGCCCAAGGAAGCATAAGCTTATAAATATAAGACTTAGACCTATGTTTTTATATGCCTCAGTAAGCCTTTTGTAACCTTGCTTTCTTGCGTAAGAAACAAGGGTTTAGGGTTTTGAGAGTCGTTGGCTCTCTAGGTTGTAAGTCTCCCTTTGTATCAGTTGATACACTGTGGTAGATATAGGTGTCGCACAAATCCATAAGCCTTGAGGTATTAGATTGTGCATTATTCTTGGATGAAGCTTTTAAGTAAATCCGAGTTAGCTTGTTTGTCAAGTATGCTTGACAGATTTCTGTATTGATAAGGATGATGTAGAAATCACAGTTGGTGATTAAAGGAAGTGAGCGGGGTATCTCATATCAGGGTTGTAAACGTTTGAGTTTAGCCTTGGTAAAGATGTTTATTGGGTAGATGTTAGGTATGAAGTTGTAAACGGGGGAGTTTAACTTTGTAACAGTCTACAGATAGTGGAGTCTTCTTCCAGGATTGGTATCCCACAGATAAAGGTGAGTTGCACCGAACTGGGTTAACAATTATTGTGTTCTTTATCATTATGCAGATTTATGTTTTCTGTTAGGGTTCATGATAAACATGTTGGATCAGATGTCGTAACATCTGTGATTGTGCAGTTCTGATATTCAAGGTATCAGTCTGTTGTTGCGCCTCTGAGTTTAAATGATTATGTAGCACAATGTCTTGACATGTATTAGGACATCTGCTGTCTGCATAGGCCAGAATTTCAATAACGTTGTTTTAAATGATCCCATACACCTTTGACATTCTCGAATTGCCCAAATTACAGATGAATACGTGTAATGGAGGTATTTCGAAACCAAGTAATGATTTGATGATTTTGGTTGTCCCGTTCCTCTAATTTATCAGCATAAGCCTTTGAAGTCTCATCGACACTTCTCATCGGACACTTTTTATCGCCTGTCATGTATCGCCAAATTCAACGACCTTTCAAGAATCTGCTTATTGCTTTAGTTCACTAATTATAATTGGAGCCATACATAATTATGGTAATTGGACGAGTAACATCATATTTCTCCATTATAGTGTAATAAAGTTTAACCAAAAATAAAACAAAAATGCAAAGTATAGACTCCCACCGATTACAATTCCACGATAGTGAAAGAATTTCCACTGTTGGAAGCGGAAGCGACAAAAAAATTGCTAACAAAAAAAAAAACTCAGAAGGAGAAATGAGTTAAAAAAACCAAATCTCTTTGATACCATGTAGGAACTTAAGAAGATATAAATATATTTGTGTAATCAGTATGTATTTCAAGTACAATCAATAAAAAGTTCCTATTTATAATATATGAATGTAGAAAAAAATAAAATAAATATAATAATTACACATAAAGATTAATAAAATCTAACATAATTATAAAATAAATTACAATAATATGAAAATCTTTAACCTATTGTAATAATTATATATTTGTTTTAAAAAATATAAAATTTTGTTAGAGTGAATATTTTCATCTTTTTTACTTGAAAATAAAATATAAATTATGATAAATTATTTTAAAATTTAATTAAAATACACTGACAGTGTATTTTAATTATTAAACGTTGAATATTGAGAGAGGTTTGATTTTTATTTTAATTATTAAAAAAGTAATGCAAACGGATGATAGTGTTAAATAGACATAGTAAATTTTTTTATTAATAGTACATAATAATTAATCTCATTATTTTATACTCATAAAGCTTAAATATGTTTTTTTTTTATAAATTTCGTAACAAACATGAATATAATTAACTGTTAGCCATTTTGGTATATTCTTTTTTAAAGTTTAACTTCTCTTACACTAACAATTTTAAAACAATTTACATATTCTTTTTATTCCACATCTAGTACTACCATTTAGTTGTTTTATATCATACTAGTATTAACTAAAATTAAAATGACGAGGGGTGGTAGGGTGAAACGAGGGCGAGGGGGGCGGGGGCAACCACCATTGGTGTCGCCGTCACCTGAAACCCTTAACTCACCGGTCGTATCACCAATCCCTAGCAATCTGATCACAAGCGAGAAAAACCATGACAACAATGAGTAAGAGATAGTGATTGACGATAATAAAGAGGATGAAGACAAAACCCAAAAACTCAAAGAGAACCCTTCAATCCAAAATGAATCTGAGAAACCCATTAAAGATCGCAAGCTTTGGGTGGATGTGGTTAGTGAGAATAGGAATCCATCAAAGGGGCTTACGCTTGAATATGTAGCATCGTCTATGGTCAATGGAGAAATTGAAGTTGAAATTCAGGAAGAAGACATAGAATCTGAAGTGAAGTTTTGGGGTTTAGCTCTTATCCTATATGCATTGGCCGAAGACCTAAGTATGAATTCAGTCAAGAAATTCATGGAAAAGATGTGGAACTTTGTCAAGCTCTCTGACATGTTTTTCCATGAAGAGGGATTTTCATACTTAGATTTCATTCTTTTGCTGAAAGGGATGTTGTCCTACTGAAAGGTCCTTACACCATCAGAAATGTTTCCCTTCTCTTGATGGAGTGGAAACCTGATTTCAATTTACAATAGGATATGCTGCAAACTCTGCCTTTATGGGTTACATTACCTCGGCTTCCTTTACATCTATGGGGGAATAAGAGCCTTAATAAAATTGGTAGTGCAATAGGAGTACCTCTGATGACTGATGAATGTACTGCAAGTAAGATTAGAGTATCGTATGCTCGTATGTTTGTTGAAGTGGATATAACCAAGGAATTGATAGAGGAGATACCTATCAATGATGGTACTGGTAGGAGAATCATTCAGACTGTGGAGTATGAATGGAGGCCAAAATATTGCAACAAATGTCAGAAGATGGGGCACCAATGCAGGACAAAGATTACTCTGTGAGGAAAATAATGGAAAATCAAGTCAAAACCAACAGAAACAACTAAAGAAAGGGACCCTAGTAATGGTGTTCAAAACACTGAAACTGGAAATGTAACACCCCAATTCCCATCGCGAATAAATAATACATAAATAAATCAGAGTGAATAAAAATTTATTATTCTTAGACAGAAACAAGGATTCCACATTTGAAGAAAGAAAACACAATCCCTGCTCATACATTTGATACGTGACACAAAATGGAATAAACATAAAAGGGAAACTTTTTCCATACAAAAGGAAAGTTCAATTATGGAATAAAGCGGAAAGATCCATAACTAACTTGTTTTACAAAATAAATTATTTTATAACATCAAAATATTCATACAAAGGTAATACAAAATAGATCCAACAAATGTATACATATATAACAAAAGCGTTCCCCGACTCCCGTGTTACGTATCAGAGCAGACTGACTGACAAATGGATGGAGAACTAATCTTCACAAAAGCCTCCGAGACTACTAATCTGCAATTACCTCATAGAGCAACAAACCACGGTAGAAGGGTGAGAAATAACAACTAAATCAAGGTTGCATAATAATATGCAACACATATAAATTCACATGCACAATTATTCTCACCACAAGCATCACATATTAATACATATAGCATGCCATAAATACATAACATATCTATATTAATCCAACAACATAGCATATATCAATTATATCAACATAATCACATATTCACACATAAGGCATATCAAAGTTATAACATATGGAAACACACCACCACATCACGTATTTTCATATATAGCATACCATAGAGAATTAATACAATCATTATAATGTACAACATCCCCACAAAACATAGCATATGTCTATACATAAAACATATCATCCATAACCAATGCATTTATCATAAATGCATATCAAATCATCAATGCTATCACAAGCTCAACACATAATCAGTCAATTCACAATTCCCCACACATAATCAATCCATTCATGATTTATGCAAATGCAGAGAGACTGACACAACGACTCTATGCAAATGTGGTACCATCCATCCATCATCTCATCATTAATTCACTCAGGAATTATTGGAATCATCGCTTGTTACTTAGTGTAACTCCCCGTCGGGCAAACGATGTTCCCCGTCGCTTTAGGTCCTCTTTGTATAAGGCACACGACATTTATGGATCGCTTTAGGTCCTCTTTGTATAAGGCACACGACCCGATCGCTTTAGGTCCTCTTTGTATAAGGCACACGATCGTCTATAACGTCGCTTTAGGTCCTCTTTGTATAAGGCACACGACCGTTACAGCAGATTCCCTCTGGAATCGTTTCGTCGCTCACACCCACTAGGGCACACGACATCACAAGAATGCATATCATGATGCTTGGCATACAAATGACTCATGACAATCAAATGCATACACATATACAACCATGTGAACCATTTCAACATCCATAATCATGCATATATAATCAAACCCAAAACAATGCATTTCATCATAATCCACAAACCACAACAATTAGCATTTTAGCATATACACTCATATTAATTCACATCAAGAATTACTCACCATCAACCACAACAATTACAACAACTTAACACATGCTTCAACATCATATAAACCACAACAATCCCACCAAACCTCATAACAACATACATTGATATTCAATCAAACAATGTATTTTACCACACAAAAACATCATTATCACAACATTCACCTCACATGCATTCGCATCACATAACAGCACACAAGCTATACGTTATATATCAAAAGTATATCACATGATAACACATCAATCGCACACAATTACGACGATAAAAGTCGACAAAACGACACGTTTTCAAATTCCCGACACAATTAAATCGGCCACCAATCTCCAAACCATTTTTATAAGAAAGAACATCTCATTAGCTTCCCAATGATACTAGGAACGTCCCGATCCAAAGTACGGATAAAAAGTTATGCATTTTCAAAGAAAACAAAAGTATTGAAAAATCCCCAGGAGCGCCCAGCGGTACATATTTTCGCCCGGCGGTGCTCCCTTCGCCTCTGCGTCGCCCGGCGAAGCAGCGGCGTACATTCCCCAACCAAAACTTTAAAAGAGTCAGCAGCGTGACAAGCTGCGCCTCTTGGGTATCGCCTGGCGGAGCAGTGGCGCAACCCATGCGTCGCCCAGCGCTCAAAGCACCGCCCGGCGCCCTACACCAGAAACAGAAAATTCTGTTGCGTTTTACACGGTTCCAAAACCCCAAAATTCCCATTTCCCACCCCAAATCAATTCCAACAGCAAAACAAGTATCAACGATTGTTCATAAACACAGTGTGATCATACAACGCAACTTATATCGAATTTCGACCGTGAAAACATTGATTTCTATCAATTGATCACAGATTCAACCAAATGGGAAAACATGTATTTTTCAACCAAACATTCAAACAAATACATACATATACATATACAAGCAAGATATAATTGAAACTTCTCACCCTTACCCGATTATTCGCGATCGAAACGGAGTTTCTTCATTTTTTCCTCTTTCTCCTCTTCTCTCTTTTTCCTTCTCTTCTCTTTCTCTTTTTTCCCTTTTCTTTCTTTTATTTTCCTTTTTCTCTTTTTCTCTCTATTCTCTATTTATATAAATATCTAACTTATCAATTGACCATTTTGCCCTTACGCTCAAATATCTCCCAAACGCTCTCAAACCTAAACAACGATGAAATATATTTCGGGAAATAAAAGTTGAAAAGAAATTATAATTTATTGCAAATATTTTACCTATCAGGGAAATTAACCAATTAACTCAATTAGTAGGTAAAATACAATAAATTCACACATTTCACAAAATTCACATAAATGAAATAAATAGATACAATTAAACAAATCGGGGCGTTACAACTCTCCCCCACTTAGACATTTTCGTCCTCCAAAATATAACTGAGACGAACAACTCCAGATAAGAATCTCGCATCCGACTAACCAACTAACATGCCAACACTCGGAACACCACGAATAACACAAACTGACAAACCACCCTGCTAACAGCAGCTACAACAACGACACGACAATGACGACAACTACAACGACAAGATGCAAAGCCCATACAATGCACTTGATGACCAACTCACGACTCAAGAATACCCAAGTTATGAACACACACAGGTTCACTCTTGAACCGAAACACAACAAAATCGTTACCCTCACCACAGATAACACTCCCCTAATTCCCCACACAGGAATTAGCCACTCGCACTCGAACCATCACGATGGAAACGAGGCAACCACCCAAACAAGAACATAAAGCTCCATGGCCCAACATCGTTTCAACAACCTCTACATAACCACAATACCAACAGCCTTGTCACACAGCATCATTACAACAATGCTACGATTCACCAATCGAACATACAACCAAAACATCCAACTACATAGTAGCTCATGAATAATATTTAAACCTTTCACCTAACACTTTCATTCTGAAACGTCCAATGGTCTCATCATTCCTACATGTTTTCAATGTTCAACCTATGAACTCTTACAAGTCACACACGCATATACGAATTATGCAACATCACGCTTCTGTTGCGCACTCTAATTACTCGCAACAATCAAATCCACCAATTTCATATCCAAAGTCTAACTCTTCCTCATATTCACCAAAAATCACTGTTCACTATTAATATACCCAACCTCACACTCTGCTGTGTTAGCTTACACATCAGACCCAAGTCTCGGAACTGCTCAAATAATTCTAATCCTCTGACTATCAAAACAGACATGTATAAAAGCTTTCGACTTAACTCATCACGCACGACATTAACTTTACCAATAGGATAATTCGAGTCAAGGTCATAACTAATCAGGAATTCCAACCATCCTCGCTGTCTCATACCATATTCCTTCCGACCAAACAGGTACTCAATATTCTTGTGATTACTAAACACTTCGAACCCAGAACCATAAAGATAATACCTCCAATTTTCCAACACAATACAACCGCAACCAATTCCAAATCCTGAATATATAGATCCTTTTATGAATCCTCAATTGGTGTAAAGCATAAGCTACGACTTTACCCTCTTGCATTAACACACTGACTACACTCATCAAAGACACATCATAATACCTCACAAATAGTTTATCAGGATCAGGCAGAATCAAAATTGGAGCCGTAGTCAATCTCTACTTCAGCTCACCAAAACTTACTCACAACGAACATCCCAAACAAACGACTTACCTTTTGCAAGTTGTTGCACCCCAAAATTTGCCCTCACATCTTTGAGAAAAATTGATTCAAGAAGCTTCCTCACACTCCTAGGAGTCTCAAAAGCTCAAGACTACTCAAGGATTGACCATACAAGCTCTCCTCCTAAACAATCAACCTACAACTAGGGTTTTATTTCTTCTCAAAAGGAATTGAGCTCTCAATACCTCAGATGGACTTCATGGTTCTCTATGTGCTCTAGGGTATCCTCATGTCAAGTCTCAAGCCTTGCTTCACAAGTTTGCTCAGTCAATTGCTCAAATGATCAATAGTCGATTGTATTGGACCAAAAGTCAACTTTGACCAATGTACAGTCAAACGTCATCATTTCTTGCCAACATCAAGATTTTGAAGTCCCATTCATCATTTTATCAAGAGTTGATCATGATTCCTCAAGAAAATCAAGATTTACTCAAAGGTCAAAAATTGCCAAATTAGGATTTTCTTAAGGAAAAGTCAACTGAACTTTGACCACGTACAACTTTCACATACTTCATCAGAAATTCCTCAACCAAAGCTCATTTTAAAGGAAATTCAATTCTCTACAACTTTGTCTCTCTAAGCTCAAGGCCAAAAATTCCTCGTTTTAGAGATATGGACCAAAACTTTACAGGTCATTTTGAAAGTCAACAAAAAGACACTTTTTTTCGTCAAAGCATTTTACACAACAATAAAGACTTCAAATGAAAAAGTGATCAACACGAAAGTTGTAGGGGACATCTCAAGGGTTCCAAAAAGTCCAAGATCACCTTCATATGACAAAAATTAAGAGAGTTACGATTGTGCAAGTTGAGCAAAATTTGAGAAACGCATGAAACCTACATTGAACATTTTTTAGCTTTTGGACCAATGGGCCTATCTTTTAAGGTTGAATCATGTTTATGACATATTCAAGGACCTCAAAGTTCACTTTGGTATTATTTTGATTTTGATTTTATTTTATTTTGATTTTATTCAAAGAAATAAACAAAATTAAATAAAACAAAATAAATCAAATAATGGTGGGCACATGGATCCTTTTAATGGAGTTTCTAGAAGGTTAAAACATGTCCTTCAAGACCATCAAAACCCAAATAAAATTGTGGAAGAGAGTGAAGGAAACATGGTTTTCAAAAAATTAAAATGGTTGGAAACATGTTCCTTGATCCTACCTCTTCAATGATTCTTTGTCTACCATGTTTCTCCTATAAATACAAGGCTCAAACACAAGAGAAGAGGCTTCAAAAAAGGAAGGCTTCCAAATCACAAAATTCTTGAAAAAAAAAAGAGGTGAAAATTCAAAACTCCATTTCCAATCATTCTCAATCCAAACCAAGGATTAAATACTCATCCTGAAGGTTCGATTCCCACCCCATGCAATTTCCTTTTAACCATTTTCTAATCCATTTCTTTTATCATATTTCAATTAATTTATTTATTAATTTTCAATTAAATTAAAACAAAAAAAAAATCATAAAACCGTTAAAAGAATAAAAAATATAGTTTAGGTTATGTAATCATTTTTTAGGCATAGATTATTTTTATTAAAATTAATTTTTTAGACTTAGGCTTATAATTAATTAATTTTTGTACAAATGAATTAGAAATTAGGTTAAAATTATTCCTCAAAAATAAAATAAAAAAACGAATATTGACTTAGATATTTAGGACATTTAACTTGATTTTTAATATGTAATTGCTTTTCGTTTATCATTTATTTTCTTAGAATAAATGTATAGGTTTGTGCATAAATTGTAATAGTGTAGTTTACATTTCTTGTACGATCATATTATGTAACTGTTCATAAGCCTTGCAATAGTGTAGTTTACATTTCTCGCACGATTATATTATGTAACTGGCACGATTATATCATGTAACTGCCCATAAGCCATGTAATAGTGTAGGTATTTATTTTTCGCACTTATATTTTATTTGTTAGATAAATAGGCATGTATGGCAAGATCTAAAATCAAACGTTAGAATAACCTATAACTCAAGATAATATAATTGAATCAACGCACATTGCATATATTCACATCTAGGGTAGCCTCTCTCTGTTGTCTTACGATTAAAACGGTCATGTCCCTCGAAAGTAGGGGTACTTTAGCAAAAGACGCTTACGAATAATATCATCATAGTCCCTTCGATATAAAGATCATAGTCCCTCGATGACCCTTCGAGCTTCCTACAAAAAAAATGATCTTGTCCCTCGACGACCCTATGGAAAAATGATGATAGTCCCTTCGCATTGCTAAGGTATCCTTACATGTTGCCTTCTATGACCATTCGATGACCCTTCGCTGTCCCTCAACATCCAATAGACAGTACTACCTACCCATTAATGGTATGGATAATACTATCTCTCAAGGAAAATGATAAGTACAAGAAAGACCTTACAAATTAGGGGTAAGTAACTTTTAAATGCTTGCTCACAACTAAAAAACAAATACTTTTCATATCTCACTTTTCCAAAAATATTTTCAAAAAAAAAAAAAACAAACACTTTGTATACATTCTTACACGAACTATTACAAAGTCAAACTTTTACAAAATATTTTCAAAACAACGTTCACACACATTCAAAAAGTAAGTAAAAAAAAAGTGAGCTAAGCATTTAAGAGCCCGTGGATAACCATGGATACAAAGGGTGCTAATACCTTCCTTTTGTATAAATTACCCCCCGAACTCAAAATCTATCAAGGTCTTTCCTGTTCTTTTCAGCATTTCCTTATTGGATAAAAGAAAATTCGGTGGCGACTCTTGCTAACCGCAACATGTTTTGCGAAAACAAAACAAAAAAAAGTCAGTTCTCCTACCGTGTTACAGAACTGGCGACTCTGCTGGGGAGTACAATAAAAGAGGGGTTACCTTAGAGTTTGATCACTTTACCACTTGCTTAAAATTGTTTGACTTATGTGCTTTATTTCTATTGGGCTTTGTTTTGGGGTTACTTGTGTGAAAGGTCCTACACCCGGACCTAGTGATTCCTTAGGTAAGTGACAATAGATCATGGAGACTGTACGGCATGTACTGATATGGTTGATATGATGGTCACAGTCTTTAGAACCCTAGTTAACTCATCTCTGGCCATTAGAAGGTAGTGAGATGGCCGGCTTTGGATTTAGACCGAAGTTGATACTCGAGGCTACGCTCATTGAGATCAAACTTTCGGGATGTTTTGGTCGGCCACTCGAGTGTCACACTAAAATAAAGCCTTTGAGAAAGATCCGTGATATGAGTCCTTTAGAACCCAGTTACTATTCTAGGACAGGTTGAGCCAACTAAACCTCAGTGGGGAAGGATACTTACCTTTGGACTTCATACAAGCCTTTAAACCTAAGGCTCTTGTATAACTTGTTTGTGTGTGCTACTTATTTACTATTATCATGTACATGACATCATAACATCATAATATATCATTTTCACTAACCATTTCAAGGACTAAGGAATTTATCTTTATTCGTCGTTGCAGGCCATGGCTTCAGTTCCTAGAAATTTCGTCCGAGTCAACTTTGTAAGGGTTCCTTCCCAGCTTAAAGAATTGGTCTCAAAGGTTCCCGATGGCTCTCGATTCACCAAAAGGCATGGTTTTCTACTCAACTTGGTTACCTCAGGTTTTGAAGAAGACATGATGAGAGTCCTATTCCAGTTCTTTGATCCTAAGCACCACTGTTTCACCTTCCCGGATTACCAATTGGTGCCCACGATGGAGGAGTTCCTAAGCTACTTGGAATACCTATTCTCGATCAGATACCTTTTACCGGTCTAGAAGACGTTCCAAAGCCTGAAGTCATTGCAGCTGCTTTACATCTGAAGAGGTCAGACATTGTGTCCAATTGGGAAATAAGGAGTGGAGCCAAGGGGTCTCTTGCTAAGTTTCTGATTGAGAAGGCTCAATTATTCCTAAGCGCTATGAGTTACCATGCTTTTGAGGAAGTATTGGCTTTGTTGATCTATGGGTTGATGTTGTTCCCTAATCCAGACCAACTCATAGACGTGCACGCTATCAAAATATTTCTGACTCATAACCCGGTACCTACCTTGCTCGGAGATATTCTGCACTCGCTTCACACTCGTACTATCAAGGAGCGAGGGACTCTCATGTGTTACGTACCCTTACTATCCAGGTGGTTTATTTCGCACCTTCCCCGGTCAGTGTTGAAGAATGAACAAAGGTTACAGTGGTCTCGAAGGATAATGTCACTCTCCCATTCAGATATCTATTGGTGTGCCCGATCTCGTGAAGACTTCACTCTTATTGATCATTGTGGGGAATTCCCTAATGTGTCACTCCTTGGCATTAGGGGAGGCATCACCTATAATCCTTCGCTAGCTTTGCGCCAATTTGGTTATGCTCGAAGGGATGGTCCTCATGATATGCTTATTCAGGGTATTGTGTTCGATTATGAAGATGATCCTCAAGGTTACCGTCAAAGGTTTATACGCGCGTGGAATAAGGTGTATAAGATTGAAAGCAAGACCTTGGGACAGAAGAACTTTATTCCTTTAGAGCCTTACCTCAGATGGGTGTGCACTCGTGCTCGAAATTTTATTATGCCATATCCAGCTGTCAGACCAGTGATTGTTGAACCTGAGTTTGAAGGAGGTGTTCCTCAAGTCATTCTCCATCCAGATATGCCTACCGATCTTGAAGAGCTGCAGAAGTCCTGGGTTTAGATGAAATAAGAAAGGGACACCTTTGAGACTCAGTTCTATGCTAGTGAGAAGAAGGTGTTGGAGTTGACGAAATTACTTTATGAGGAGCAGAGCATCAATGCTTACATCGGCACAAAGAGGAAGCGCTCGGGGAGACCTGTGTCTTGAGTTCTAGGTCTTCGGCATTTTTGAATTTTCTTTTTGAAATTTCCTTTCATTGTAGCCCAAGAGGCATAAAAAAAAAAGAAATTTTGAGTTTACTAATAAAATTTTTCCTTTTGTTTCTGTTTGTTTGCAAAGATAAACTCTAAAGTGCTTGAAATCATTGCATATGCATCTACATCTCATAATCATTGCATAGCAGGTTTCTAAGACAAGTTTCTCATCTTCTCGCTGTTTATTTCAGAAGAAATGGCTCTCGAGCAAACCGTCAAAGATCTCCAGGCCCAGAACGCCCAGTTCCAAGAGCTGATCCTGAACTTGTCCAAGGGGCAAGAAGAACTGAAAGCACTTCTGACCAAGAAGAAGAAGAAAGCAAGAAAATCAACTGGCGTCATCAACATGGGGAGGAGATTCAAAGGTCCGGCTAAACAGGTCAAGGAAATTGGGATCCTAGTAGACCAAGATGATGAACTGGATGACAACTATGAAAGTGACAAACATGAGGAAAATTGTAACCACGGCACCGGTGGACACTCTGAAGAGGAAGATGATTATCTGGATGATCAGTATCCCCCTGGTGATGAGAAATACAAATTACTTGAAGAATGTCTGATGGCCATGGAGGTTCAGAAAGTACCTGGTTTAGATTTTGAGGACTTGGGCTTGGTTTCAGGAGTTGTCATTCCTCCTAGGTTCAAAATTCCCACGTTTGCTCAATATGACGGTGTGTCTTGCCCGAAGCTGCATTTGAGATCTTATGTTCGAAAGATTTAGCCACGTACTACTGAAAAAAAGTTGTGGATGCATTTTTTCCAAGAGAGTTTGTCTGAAGCTCAACTGGAGTGGTACTATCAACTTGAGAGTACCAATATTCGTACCTGGAATGATTTGGTTGAAGCTTTCTACCGGCAATACCAATATAACTCTGATTTGGTGCCAACTCGAATGCAACTCCAAAGCATGTCCATGGGCCCTAATGAAAGTTTCAAAGAGTACGCCCAGAAATGGAGAGATCTTGCAGGCAGGGTTCAACCTCCTTTAGCTGACAGAGAGTTGGTTTACATGTTCATGAGCACACTAACCGGTCATTTCTATAGTCATTTACTTAGAAGCTCGTCATCCGGTTTCACCGAGCTGATATTGACAGGAGAACGTGTTGAAATTGGAATTCGAAGTGGTAAAATACAAGTGGCTACATCTTCAAACACTACAAAGAAGCCACATAATGGGAAGAAGGAGTCTAATGCTGTGTACGGCCAGAAGGGTCATAATAAGAATGACCGCAACCAATCTGTTGGGGAAATTCTGATCTCTGCACCGGTGCCACAACAACAACAGGGTAGTCAGCGTAAGCAGGATGCACCCAGGAGACAGTTTACAAAGATCAACATGTCATTGGCTCAGGCGTTGCAGCATATGTTGAAGGCAGAATTGATTATTTTGAGGGATCCTCCTAGGAATCTTAATACTTCTGCTCCTAGCTATAATCCTAATGCAAGGTGTGCATACCATTCTAATAGTCCTGGACATGATACGAATAACTGTTGGGCACTGAAGAACAAGATTCAAGACATGATTGACGCTAAGGAGATTGAGTTTGATCCCCCTGAGACTCCTAATGTGATTATCGCTCCTATGCCGAATCATGACAAGATCGTTAATGCTATTGATGATGGTTCTTGTGTTTCTACCGTGGTTGACTTGATTGTTCCTCTATCAATTGTTAAGAAGAAGCTGTTGCAAGTCGGTTTATTTCCGGGCTACGTTGAAAACTGTTATTATTGTGCATCTTAATCCAATGGTTGTGTGAAGCTAAAAGAAGGCATTCAGCGTTTGATGGACGACCGTACTATATTGTTTGAGAAGACTCCTTCTATGGAGAGCTTATGTGAAAATTTGTCCCGAGGTCTGAAGTTTAAGGACATATCTGTGGTTACTAATTCCAAAACTCCAGTGAGGATCACCTCTAAAGGTCCTGTGAAGATTATTGCCGAGCCTAGAGTGGCTCCCCTGATTATTACTACGCCCGGTCCGATTCCATATTCCTCTAGCAAGGCTAGCCCTTGGAATTATGGTGCTGATGTTTACATTCATGGTGTCAAGCAAGAGCCTTTGACTGATGGAACTGCTGAAGTTACTAATCCCGATGTCGACAATATCATTGGGACTAGTAAGGTTACCCGAAGTGGAAGGATCTTCTCCCCAGAAATCTCTCCGAAGATTGTTACTACTCCAATTCGTATCTCTGCCTCCGAGCCAATTACTGAGACTCGAGGCAAATAACCAATGATTGAGCCTGCCCAGATGGAGGCCCCGGGTGAAACTACTATCGAAGATTCCTCTAAGCAAGAAATGGAGAAAGTGCTGAAAATTATCCGCAAGAGTGATTACAATGTTGTTGAACAGTTGGGGTACACCCTCTCCAAGATCTCTATGCTATCTCTGTTGTTGTGCTCCGAGGCCCATGCTAAAGCTTTGGTGAAGTTTTTGAAATCTGCGCACGTGCCGCAAGAAATCTCTATTGACCAGCTTGAAAATTGTGTCGCTAGCCTGACAACTGATAATGGTCTAGGCTTTTCTGATGCTGATCTGATTCCCGCCGGAAGGAACCACAATAAGGCCCTGCATGTCTCTATTGAGTGTAGGGGCACTACCCTATCTCATGTATTGGTGGACAATGGTTCCTCATTGAATGTGTTGCCAAAGGCTGTTCTAGACAAACTCGACTATGAAAGGGTTGTGCTGAAACCTAGTGACGTCGTGGTAAGAGCCTTTGATGGTTCGAAGAGAATGGTGCATGGAGAGGTTGATCTCCCGATCAGAGTGGGTTCTCAACTCTTTGATTCTACTTTCTATGTAATGGATATTCGTCCTGCCTATTCCTATTTGCTTGGACACCCTTGGATACACGGGGCAGACGCTGTGACTTCTACCTTACATCAGAAGTTGAAGTATCCCGCGAAAGGCAAGATTGTCACCGTCTGTGGTGAAGAAGAGTACATGATTAGTCATTTGAATACCTTCAAGTATGTTGAGATGGATGGCAAATTCCTCGAGACTCCTTGTTAAACATTTGAATTAGCTCCTCAGACTGTTCTTATTGCTAAACTAGTTCCTACTATTCCCAAGGTTACTAGAGTGCCTCCTACAATGGCTTCCCTAAAGGATGTTAGAGCTGTGGTTGAAGAAGGTGGTTGTACCATTTGGGGTCAGCTTCCGGACATTCCTTACAAGTCTGACAAATTTGGTTTGGGCTTCACTTCAGAGGCTCAGAGGCATGTACGTCGTGCTCGTGCTATTCGTATCACCAATAAAGGAGTTCATAAAGATCAGGTCAACACTGTGGAAGATGCTGATAGTGACTGTGACCTAGACAGTTGGATCTTTCCTACCATTGGCAGTGGGCTCAACAATTGGAAGACTGAAGACATTATTCCTATCTCCTTTAGTCAGGAGTAAATGATATTTTCTGTTTTTCTTATTTTCAAAGTTTGGTTTTGTAATTTGAACAATAAAACTTTTAAGCCTTATGCCTTGCCCAGGGCACAGTGGCCCATTTGTTAGGGTTGTCATTTCATCGCATATTTTCATTCAATAAATCAATGGACGTTTTGCATTCAAATTTTGAGCTCTTTGTCTTTTCTTTTACTTTATCTTCATCAAAATAGCTATGTGTTCTTACACACATCCATGCGACAAACTGCAGATCCACATCCACCCTGGATCCCATTGATAACGGTTCTGCTATTGTCAATTATGACTTCGAAAATCCGATCTACCAAGCCGAGGAAGAAGGTGAGGAAGATTGTGAAGTACCTAGAGAGCTTGCCAGACTATTAGAGCAAGAAGAAAAGACCATACAACCGCACGAAGAGCCAGTCGAGGTCGTAAATCTAGGTACTGAGGAGGATAAGAAAGAAATCAAGATAGGTGCTGGATTAGAAGACCGTGTCAAGAAAAGACTGATTCAGATGCTACGTGATTATAGTGAGATTTTCGCTTGGTCTTATGAAGATATGTCAGGACTTGATACCGATATCGTGGTTCACCGTTTATTGATGAAGAAAGGATGTCCTCCGATAAAGCAGAAGGTTCGTCGTATGCGCCCTGAGATGTCTAAAAAAATCAAAGTCGAGGTTATGAAGCAGTTCAATGCAGGTTTTCTAGTTGTCACATCATATCCTCAGTGGGTTGCAAATGTGGTACCAGTGCCTAAGAAGGATGGTAAAATTTGTAAATGTGTGGACTACAGGGATCTGAACAGGGCAAGCCCCAAAGATGACTTTCCTCTCCCACATATTGATGTTCTGGTAGACAACACTGCTCAGCACAAGGTATTCTCATTCATGGATGGTTTCTAAGGTTATAATAAAATCAAGATGGCACCTGAAGACATGGAGAAGACTGCGTTCATTACACAGTGGGGCACCTTTTGTTACAAGGTAATGCCATTTGGTTTGAAGAACGCAGGGGAAACATACCAGCGCGCTATGGTTGCTTTATTCCATGATATGGTCCATCACGAGATAGAGGTATACATTGATGATATGATAGCCAAGTCTCCGAATGAAGAAGAGCACCTTGACCACCTACACAAGCTGTTTGAGAGGTTGAAGAAGTACAAGTTGAGATTGAATCCAAACAAATGCACCTTTAGGGTTAGATCCGGTAAACTTTTGGGTTTCGTCGTCAGTGGTAAAGGTATTGAAGTCGACCCTGCAAAGGTAAAAGCTATACAAGATATGCCCACTCCCCGTACTGAGAGAGAAGTCAGAGGTTTCTTGGGACGTTTAAACTATATTGCCAGATTTATCTCCCATTTGACCGCTACTTGTGAGCCAATCTTCAAATTACTGAGGAAATATCAAGTAGTGAAATGGAACGACGAATGTCAGATAGCTTTTGATAAGATCAAGGAGTATCTCCAAGAACCTCCGATTCTGATGCCACCAGTTGAAGGAAGACCTTTAATCATGTACTTAATAGTGCTAGAGAATTCAATGGGGTGTGTGTTGGGGCAACATGACGAGTCTGGTCGAAAAGAGCATGCAATATACTACCTTAGCAAAAAGTTTACTGACTGTGAAACAAGATATTCACAGCTTGAGAAAACTTGATGCGCTTTGGCATGGGCTGCTCGCCGACTAAGATAGTATATGTTGACTCATACCACTTTATTGATATCTAAGATGGATCCTATCAAATACATATTTGAGAAACCTGCTCTCTCTGGACGAATGGCAAGATGGCAGATGGTCTTGACAGAATACGACATCCTGTACACTACACAGAAAGCAATCAAAGGAAGTGTACTAGCTGATCATTTGGCTCATCAAGCGGTGGATGACTATCAGTCTATGAATTTTGAGTTCCCAGATGAGAATATTATGCTTGTTACTGATTATGAAGAACCTGGACCATATGAAGGACCTGAACTGGGATCCCGATGGACTATGGTTTTTGATAGAGCTTCTAACGCACTTGGCAATGGTGTTGGTGCTGTAATTATCTCTCCTAAGGGTTGCCATACGCCGTTTACTGCTAGACTTTGCTTTGACTGTACTAACAATATGGCTGAATATGAAGCATGCATCATGGGTATCACAGCTGCCATTGATATGAAGATCAAATTCTTGAATGTATATGGGGACTCAGCCCTAGTGATCAGTCAGATTAAAGGAGAATGGGACACGAAGCATCCAAATCTCATTCCTTACCAAGAACATGTGTTGACTTTGATTCCATACTTTGAAGAAATCACTTTTGAGCATATTCCACGAGAAGAGAATCAGTTGGCAGACGCGTTAGCCACCATGTCATCTATGTTTAAAGTCAGATGGGACAACGAGGCTCCTAGGATTACTATTGACATACTAGACGAGCCGGTATACTGTTATGAAGTTGATACTGATGGGGTAGAAGAGAAACCTTGGTTCCACGAAGTGAAAAGATATCTCGAAACTCAGGAATATCCTGAAGGGGCATCTATCAATGACAAGAAGTTTCTAAGGAGGTTCTCTACCAAGTTCTTTCTGAGTAACGAAATTTTATACAAACGCAACCACGATTCAACCTTGCTTCGCTGTGTAGACAAGAAGGAAGCAGAAAAGATTATGGAAGAGATGCATGACGGAATCTTTGGCACTCACTCCAGTGGGCATACAATGGCTAAGAAGATTTTGAGAGCAGGTTACTACTGGTCTACCATGGAAACTGATTGCCATCATCACTCCAGAACTTGTCACAAGTGCCAGATCTATGCTGACAAAGTACATGTACCTCTGGTTCCATTGAATGTTCTGAATGCTCCTTGGCCTTTTGCAATATGGGGCATTGATATGATAGGAGAGATTAAACCTACCGCTTCCAATGGACATCATTTCATCCTTGTTGCTATTGATTACTTTACGAAGTGGATGGAAGCAGCCTCGTTCGCTTCTGTTACCAAGAATGTTGTAGCTCGGTTCATCAAGCATAATCTTATCTGTCGGTATGGCATCCCTGAAAGGATTATCACAGACAATGGTACTAATCTGAACAACACTATGATCACTGAAATCTGCACGCAGTTCAAGATTAAGCATCACAATTCTTCTCCATATCGACCAAAGATGAATGACGCAGTGGAAGCCGCCAACAAGAATATTAAGAAGATCTTGCAAAAGATGACGGTGACATACAAAGATTGGCATGAGATGTTACCATTTGCTCTTCATGGTTATCGGACCTCAGTACGTACCTCAACAGGGGCAACCCATTTCTCTTTAGTCTATGGTATGGAGGCAGTTTTACCTGTTGAAGTTCAGATTCCTTCCCTAAGGATTATGAAAGATGCACACTTAGACGAAGACGAATGGGTTCAGACTCGACTTGATCAGATAAATTTGATTGATGAGAAGAGGCTCGCGCCTGTCTGTCATGGCCAGATGTATCAGAAGCGTATGATCAAGGCCTTTAATAAGAAAGTCAAGCACCAAGTGTACCAGGCCGGTGATTTGGTAATAAAGCGTATCATACTACCACAGGGTGATCCCAGGGGCAAATGGACTCCCACATATGAAGGTCCATTTGTAATCAAGAAAATATTTTCTGGCGGCGCTATGATGCTTACTACTATGGACGGTGAAGATTTCCCGCACCCTGTGAACGCGGACATAGTCAAAAGATACTACGCATAAAAAGAGACCCGCTAGGTTGACTGGCCTAGGCAAAAATATGGGCATCCCGGCGAACCAAAAGGGTTCGGGCAAAAATTAGGGATATATATACAAAAGAACTGTACACCCGACAAGTCGAAAACCTGAAAAGGCGGCTTGGACAAAAAAAAGGGTATCCCGGTGGACTGAAAACCTGAAAAGGCGGTCCAGGCAAAAGTTAGGGATTAAAGTGTACGTCTATATCCCGTTGGATCACTTATCTACTTCCAGCTTAGTTTTGTTCGAACGACGCAGATCAATCCAGTCATCTTTCTTCCGACAGCAAGGGATGAGATGCTTGAAGATATAGTGGCAATAGCAGAGTTGAAACCCAATGGGATCATTTCCACATAGCTGTTTTTCTTTGTTTATCACTTTGTACCTTTTCAATTTTTACGACAATTTCCTCTTACTAGGATTTCTGTCTCCTTGTACAAAAATGCCTGTTTATAGGCCAATTTCAAAATCAATACAAATCTACTTTCAAATTCAAAATTGTTTTTACTTGCCCTGTTTTGTTTGCGTAAACGTCCAATGGGTACTTTGAATGAACATACGCACTTGAATATGATTAAAGTTTACCAAAAATATACGTGAAAACAGGAATAGCCTTTACTAAGGACTCTAGGAGTTGGGGTAATGTTTAAGATGTCCACGAACCCCCATAGAGCCAGTTTCATGGAAATATCCCCATAGAGCAATCTCCATGGAACTATCTCTATAGAGCTATCTTCACAAGCTCATCCCCAACAGAGATATATTCCCCGACATAATTAGTATGCCCTCATACAGAAATTGGGGCATCTTTCAGCGGTTCACTTCCATATATTTGATTGAGAGCTTGGCATGATCATCTTCCCCAATAGGTCCCCTAGCAGATAAGGAAGTTGATCATTTCCCCAACATACAGCAGAAATTTCCTCAGCGTAGCCTATGAAATTCTAATCCCCATCAGAGATTATTCCCTCTTTGTAGTATACAGAATTCAATTCCCCAACTGAGTTTATTCCTCTAACACTATAAATTCACCAACAGAATTCTCTCCCCTAGCATAGTTGTCGCTCATATCTGGAACCCGGGCAGATATTGCATCGGAGGATTATCCATCTCGTTTATCCCCTGTCAGGGTACATGCAGCCAAACTCTCCTTGAACGCTTTTATCCCCAAGCAGAAGTCGAAGATCCCCAGCGGAGTATTCCCAAATAGAAAAGCGGGAATTCCCAGTATAGTCATTCCAAACAAAAGATGAAGAGTGATATTCTTCATTCCCAGCAATAGACAGGGATTTATTTTCCCCAGCCAGACGTTACTATTCAAAGCCACCGCTGTCGTCAGCAACATTGACATCCATGCATCATGTACAGAATATCATAACATATACATACAAAACATATAACATTCTCATTTATCTTGAGAGCATCATTACGCAATGCATTACATACATCATGACATTGCATAAAACTAACTTTGCCTTTTTCAGGTGAGTTCACAATCAGACAAACATTATCATCTTCTAGATACGGTGCAGAGATAATTGAGACAACGATCTAATTCTGACATTGATTCAAAGACAGATTTAATTCTGGTACTTCAACAATTCAGAAATAATCAAGATAGATAATTTAATTCTGATACTTTAACAGTTCAAAAATAATCAAGACAGATGATTTAATTCTGATACTTCAACAGTTCAGAGATAATCAAGACAGATGATTTAATTTTGACACTTAAACAGTTCAGAGATAATCAACCCAGAGATTTAATTCTGATACTTAAACAGTTCAGAGATAATCAACCCAGAGATTTAATTCTAATACTTAAACAGTTCAGAGATAATCAACCCAGAGATTTAATTCTGATACTTCAACAGCTCAGAGATAATCAACCCAGAGATTTCATTCTAATACTCAAACAGTTCAGAGATAATCAGGACAAAGATTTAATTATGACACTTATCCCAGAAGATTTTCCAAAAAAAATGGTTCAGAGATGATCGAGACGAAGATTTAATTCTGATACTTATTCCAGAATATGTTCCAGATTCAGTTCAGAGATGGTCAAGTATATTTTCCAGATACGGTTCAGATACGATCTAGATATAAATTTCATTCTGATACTCATTCCAATACATCCTCAGATATAATCAAGGCGTAGATTCATTCTGACATTCCCTAGCACATCTGCTAGATACAGTTGGATACAGACTCATTCTAGTATACTCCTCAGATACAGTTAAACCTAGACTCCTTCTGATACTCCTGTCAACAGTTACTTTGGATGGCATCTATAAGCCCATCTCCATCCTGTCATCTTTCCGAATGGCATCTTTAAGCCCATTTAAGCAATACAATCAACCAACTGCGTTACTTCGTGCACCCGTGAGTGCAAATTTCTAGGCACTTAAGTGTTCAATCCTCTTCCACCTTCAGATCACGAATGGCGGATGTGTCAATCTAACTCTTCAGGTTTAAGAAAATTGAACAGGGGCAGCTGTTGCACCCCAAAATTTGCCCTCACATCTTTGAGACAAATTGATCCAAGAAGCTTCCTCACACTCCTAGGAGTCTCAAAAGCTCAAGACTACTCAAGGATTGACCATACAAGCTCTCCTCCTAAACAATCAACCTACAACTAGGGTTTTATTTTTTCTCAAAAGGAATTGAGCTCTCAATACCTCAGATGGACTTCATGGTTCTCTATGTGCTCTAGGGTATCCTCATGTCAAGTCTCAAGCCTTGCTTCACAAGTTTGCTCAGTCAATTGCTCAAATGATCAATAGTCGATTGTATTGGACCAAAAGTCAACTTTGACCAATTTACAGTCAAACATCATCATTTCTTGCCAACATCAAGATTTTGAAGTCCCATTCATCATTTGATCAAGGGTTGATCATGATTCCTCAAGAAAATCAAGATTTACTCAAAGGTCAAAAATTGCCAAATTAGGGTTTTCTTAAGGAAAAGTCAACTGAACTTTGACCATGCACAACTTTCACATACTTCATCAGAAATTCCTCAACCAAAGGCCATTTTGAAGGAAATTTAATTCTCTACAACTTTGTCTCTCTAAGCTCAAGGCCAAAAATGCCTCGTTTGAGAGATATGGGCCAAACCTTTACAGGTCATTTTGAAAGTCAACAAAAAGACACTTTTTTCGTCAAAGCAATTTACACAACAATAAAGACTTCAAATGAAAAAGTGATCAACACGAAAGTTGTATGGGACATCTCGAGGGTTCCAAAAAGTCCAAGATCACCTTCATATGACAAAAATTGAGAGAGTTACGATTGTGCAAGTTGAGCAAAATTTGAGAAACGCATGAAACCTACATTGAACATTTTTTAGCTTTTGGACCAATGGGCCTATCTTTTAAGGTTGAATCATGTTTATGACATATTCAAGGACCTCAAAGTTCACTTTGGTATTATTTTGATTTTGATTTTATTTTATTTTGATTTTATTCAAAGAAATAAACAAAATTAAATAAAACAAAATAAATCAAATAATGGTGGGCACATGCATCCTTTTAATGGAGTTTCTAGAAGGTTAAAACATATCATTCAAGGCCATCAAAACCCAAATAAAACTGTGGGAGAGAGTGAAGGAAACATGGTTTTCAAAAAATTAAAATGGTTGGAAACATGTTCCTTGATCCTAGCTCTTCAATGATTCTTTGTCTACCATGTTTCTCCTATAAATACAAGGCTCAAACACAAGAGAAGGGGCTTCAAAAAAGGAAGGCTTCCAAATCACAAAATTCTTGAAAAAAAGAGGTGAAAATTCAAAACTCCATTTCCAATCATTCTCAATTCAAACCAAGGATTAAATACTCATCCTGAAGGTTCGATTCTCACCCCATGCAATTTCCTTTTAAACATTTTCTAATCCCTTTCTTTTATCATATTTCAATTAATTTATTTATTTCTTTTCAATTAAATTAAAACAAAAAAAAAATCATAAAACCGTTAAAGAATAAAAAATATAGTTTAGGTTATGTAAACATTTTTTAGGCATAGATTATTTTTATTAAAATTAATTTTTTAGACTTAGGCTTATAATTAATTAATTTTTGTACAAATGAATTAGAAATTAGGTTAAAATTATTCCTCAAAAATAAAATAAAAATGAATATTGACTTAGATATTTAGGACATTTAACTTGATTTTTAATATGTAATTGCTTTTCGTTTATCATTTATTTTCTTAGAATAAATGTATAGGTTTGTGCATAAATTATAATAGTGTAGTTTACATTTCTTGTACGATCATATTATGTAACGGTTCATAAGCCTTGTAATAGAGTAGTTTACATTTCTCGCACGATTATATTATGTAACTGTCCATAAGCCTTGTAATCATAGTTTTAAAAACCGGACCGGACCGGCCGGTCGGACCGGGAACCGGCCAGGTAACCGGCCGGGTTCGCTTGTTGGATCGACCATGTCGTTGAACCGGTGAGAACCGGGAAAACCGGCGAACCGGCGGTTCAACTTCTTATTTAAAAAAAAAAAAAATTTTTTTTTTTTTTTTTTTTAATTTTGTTTTAATTTTTTTTTTTAAAATTTTTTTTTAAAATTTTTTTTTATTCAAATACATAGGAACTTTTCTTCAAGAATAATAGTAATCACTCATTTAATTTAAGTGATACACAAATTAAGTTTTGTAATATCCACAAAACTATTTTTACTATTTTGTATTTATATTGATTGAAAAACCATCATACAAATATTTGTATAGAAATTTAAGAACACAAATTAAGAAACTAAATATAATATAATTTTAGACTTAACTGATTTTCATTATATATATATATATATATATATATATATATATATATATATATATATATAGACTTGGAAAATTTATTATTTAAAATAATATTAATATTTGTATTGTTTTAATTATTAACATTAAAACTTTTATTTTATTAACATTAAAACTATGAATTTAAATTAGACTCTGTTTAATTTAGACTCTGTTTAAAATTTATAATTAGACTCTTTTAAAATTTGAATTTAAATTATGAACCTGTGAATTTATGATATGATCTTTTCAAAAAATTTAAGTGCTAGTTATAGTTTTTAGAGACTGAATCATCCGGTTCGACCGGTTTTACCAGTTTTATACCTATTATAATGACAGGTTTATTCAACCGAGTTATCCGGTTTAATCCGGTTTAATCCGGTTTGGTCATGCGGTTCGACCGATGACCCAGTGGTTCGACCGATAAACCAGTGAACCAGTACCCTCACCGGTTTGATGACCGGTCCGGTTTTTAAAACACTGCTTGTAATAGTCTATGTTACATTCTCGCACGATTATATCATGTAACTGCCCATAAGCCATGTAATAATGTAGGTATTTATTTTTCGCACTTATATTTTATTTGCTAGATAAATAGGCATGTATGGCAAGATCTAAAATCAAACGTTAGAATAACCTATAACTCAAGATAATTTAATTGAATCAACGCACATTGCACATATTCACATCTAGGGTAGCCTCTCTCTGTTGCCTTACGATTAAAACGGTCATGTCCCTCGAAAGTAGGGGTACTTTAGCAAAAGACGCTTACGAATAATATCATCATAGTCCCTTCGATATAAAGATCATAGTCCCTCGATGACCCTTCGAGCTGCCTACAAAAAAATGATTTTGTCCCTCGACGACCCTATGGAAAAATGATGATAGTCCCTTCGCATTGCTAAGGTATCCTTACATGTTGCCTTCTATGACCATTCGATGACCCTTCGCTGTCCCTCAATATCCAATAGACAGTACTACCTACCCATTAATGGTATGGATAGTACTATCTCTCAAGGAAAATGATAAGTACAAGAAAGACCTTACAAATTAGGGGTAAGTAACTTTTAAATGCTTGCTCACAACTCAAAAACAAATACTTTTCATATCTCACTTTTCCAAAAATATTTTCAAAAAAAAAAAAAACAAACACTTTGTATACATTCTTACACGAATTATTACAAAGTCAAACTTTTACAAAATATTTTCAAAAAAACGTTCACACACATTCAAAAAGTAAGTAAAAAAAAAGTGAGCTAAGCATTTAAGAGCTCGTGGATAACCATGGATACAAAGGGTGTTAATACCTTCCCTTTGTATAACTTACCCCCCGGACTCAAAATCTATCAAGGTCATTCCTGTTCTTTTCAGCCTTTCCTTATTGAATAAAAGAAAAGTCGGTGGCGACTCTTGCTAACCGCAACATGTTTTGCGAAAACAAAACAAAAAAAAACCAGTTCTTCCACCGTGTTACACAAGTCAATCGAAGTAACGAAAACGCTAACTTGAAAAAGCCTTCCATAACCTCCGGTAATAACCAACTAAAGTCCAAAAAGATTCTAATCTCCTTAACCAACGTCGGAGCCTCTCATCTGAAATAACATATCCAAGAAAACTAACCTCTTTCAATCAAAATTCTCACTCGAATAATTTGGCATAAAACTTCGTCTCTTTTCAACACTTGTAATTCAATTCTCAAACACTCTACCTGTTCTCCCTTTGAGTTTATAACAGATCCGAATATCCTCAATCAAAACCACTACAAACTTATCCAAACTTGTCCATACTCACATACAAGCTTAACCGAGTAAATAACAACCTATTCCGATAATAACAAACATAACCAGTCACATGAAATCGATCAAAGCCTCAACTCACACAAATTCACCACTCTTATCAAACGTTCCAAACAATTATAATTTCAATCAAACTCAACCAAATCATTCCGGTCATCTATTCTTGAAAGTGGACACTTATTCTCAATCGTCACCTTATTCAACTGTCAGTAATCCATACACAATTTCTTCTCTTGACCGTCCAATTCCACAAATTCCAACATGTATCAACAACCAACCAAAAAGAACTCTTAATATCAATATTACATCCGGAAATACATCTGAAAATCACACACAACTAGCAGCCCATCACTGTGGCCTTTCCGCCAATTTCTAGAAAACTTTCCTCACAAACATGACAAACATCTGAGTTTCACTTCCTAAAAGTTCTCCTACTTACTTAGCAGATCCAAACCTCAAATCTTCACCTTCGTCAAATTTGAGTTCATACTCTACTCTTCGAGAACAACCATTAACGATACCCAATCGTTCTCTCTCAATGACTTCCCAACTGGACCAACATACCAAAACCTCTAATCTGCCTCATCTTCCGATATAGGAATCTTCATCTACTCATCAAAACAATCCATAATCATTTTCTTAATTCCAAACAATTCATTGCACACACTATCAAAGCCGGAAAGACACGTTTATTCCATCCAACATAATTCCTGTCTGCTATCAACAAGAGATTAAGGGTGATCAGTTCCTCAATTTGTCAATAGACAGCCGACAATCATGATGGGGCATAAACCATCTTTACCAAACTATAATAGCATTTCTTGCATCTTGTTCACAAAACTACCTAAGGCACAATTCCTTAGTAGACATAACCCTTACCTCCGCATTCCTTCAAGAACCGGGAACAACACCGTCCAAACAACACTTACAATCTTGCAACCAACGCTCCACAACTGAGGCAACTTGGAGAAGCACTAGCTTCTCCCCCACTTATCTCATTCTCAATCCTGAAGACAAAGGATTAGAAAACCATAAAGCACTGACAGTGTTTCACACACATATCACGTACTAAGGGACAAACAACATCGACCGTATTCAACTGCCACACTAACTGACTCAACAACTTGGTCGGACATACCGACCTGTTCTGATACCACTAATGTAACACCCCAATTCCCATCGCGAATAAATAATACATAAATAAATCAGAGTGAATAAAAATTTATTATTCTTAGACAGAAACAAGGATGCCACATTTGAAGAAAGAAAACACAATCCCTGCTCATACATTTGATACGTGACACAAAATGGAATAAACATAAAAGGGAAACTTTTTCCATACAAAAGGAAAGTTCAATTATGGAATAAAGTGGAAAGATCCATAACCGACTTGTTTTACAAAATAAATTATTTTATAACATCAAAATATTCATACAAAGGTAATACAAAATAGATCCAACAAATGTATACATATATAACAAAAGCGTTCCCCGACTCCCGTGTTACGTATCAGAGCAGACTGACTGACAAACGGATGGAGAACTAATCTTCACAAAAGGTTCCGAGACTACTAATCTACAATTGCCTCATAGAGCAACAAACCACAGCAGAAGGGTGAGAAATAACAACTAAATCAAGGTTGCATAATAATATGCAACATATATAAATTCACATGCATAATTATTCTCACCACAAGCATCACATATTAATACATATAGCATGCCACAAATACATAACATATCTCTAATAATCCAACAACATATCATATATCAATTATATCAACATAATCACATATTCACACATAAGGCATACCAAAGTTATAACATATGGAAACACACCACCACATCACATATTTTCATATATAGCATACCATAGAGAATTAATACAATCGTTGTAATGTACAACATCCCCATAAAATATAGCATATGTCTATACATAAAACATATCATCCATAACCAATGCATTTATCACAAATGTATATCAAATCACCAATGTTATCACAAGCTCAACACATAATTAGTCAATTCACAATTCCCCACACATAATCAATCCATTCATGATTTATGCAAATGCAGAGAGACCGACACAACGACTCTATGCAAATGCGGTACCATCCATCCATCATCTCATCATTAATTCACTCAGGAATTATTGGAATCATCGCTTGTTACTTAGTGTAACTCCCCGTCGGGAAAACGATGTTCCCCGTCGCTTTAGGTCCTCTTTGTATAAGGCACACGACGTTTATGGATCGCTTTAGGTCCTCTTTGTATAAGACACACGACCCGATCGCTTTAGGTCCTCTTTGTATAAGGCATGCGATCGTCTATAACGTCGCTTTAGGTCCTCTTTGTATAAGGCACACGACCGTTACAGCAGATTCCCTCTAGAATCGTTTCGTCGCTCACACCCACTAGGGTACACGACATCACAAGAATGCATATCATGATGCTTGGCATACAAATGACTCATGACAATCAAATGCATACACATATACAACCACGTGAACCATTTCAACATCCATAATCATGCATATACAATCAAACCCAAAACAATGCATTTCATCATAATCCACAAACCACAATAATTAACATTTTAGCATATACACTCATATCAATTCACATCAAGAATTACTCACCATCAACCACAACAATTACAATAACTTATCACATGCTTCAACATCATATAAACCACAACAATCCCACAAAACCTCATAACAACATACATTGATATTCAATCAAACAATGTATTTTACCATACAACAACATCATTATCACAACATTCACCTCACATGCATTCGCATCACATAACAACACATAAGCTATATGTTATATATCAAAAGCATATCACATGATAACACATTTATCGCACACAATTACGACGATAAAAGTCGACAAAATGACACGTTTTCAAATTCCCGACACAATTAAATCGGCCACCAATCTCCAAACCATTTTTATAAGAAAGAACATCTCATTAACTTCCCAACGATACTAGGAACGTCCCGATCCAAAGTACGGATCAAAAGTTATGCATTTTCAAAGAAAACAAAAGTATTGAAAAATCCCCAGGAGTGCCCGGCGGTACATATTTTCGCCCGGCGGTGCTCCCTTCGCCTCTGCGTCGCCCGGCGAAGCAGCGACGTACATTCCCCAACCAAAACTTTAAAAGAGTCAACAGCGTGACAAGCTGCGCCTCTTGGGTGTCGCCCGGCGGAGCAACCCATGCGTCCCCCGGCGCCCTACACCAGAAACAGAAAATTCTGCTGAGTTTTACACGGTTCCAAAACCCCAAAAACCCCATTTCCCACCCCAAATCAATTCCAACAGCAAAACAAGTATCAACGATTGTTCATAAACACAGTGTGATCATACAACGCAATTTATATCGAATTCCGACCGTGAAAACATCGATTTCATCAATTGATCACAAATTCAACCAAATGGGAAAACATGTATTTTTCAACCAAACATTCAAACAAATACATACATATACATATACGAGCAAGATATAATCGAAAGTTCTCACCCTTACCCGATTATTCGCGATCGAAACAGGGTTTCTTCATTTTTTCCTCTTTCTCCTCTTCTCTCTTTTTCCTTCTCTTCTCTTTCTCTTCTTTCCCTTTTCTTTCTTTTCTTTTCCTTTTTCTCCTTTTCTCTCTATTCTCTATTTATATAAATATCTAACTTATCAATTGACCATTTTGCCCTTACGCTCAAATATCTCCCAAACGCTCTCAAAATGCGATAAAACCTAAACAGCGATGAAATATATTTCGGGAAATAAAAGTTGAAAAGAAATTATAATTTATTGCAAATATTTTACCTATCAGGGAAATTAACCAATTAACTCAATTAGCAGGTAAAATACAATAAATTCACACATTTCACAAAATTCACATAAATGAAATAAATAAATACAATTAAACAAATCAGGGCGTTACAACATCGACAAGAACCAGATTGGACAACAGTCAACAGAGCTGCTAGAGATAAAGGTAAGAAAGCAATGTCTGGTGAAAATACACCTATAGTGAATTGTATGAACGGATTTAATGCCCTTAGGGTTTTGAATGACCCTATTGTGCCCCATGATAGGGGACCATAATCGTGTCTTGGAACATAAGGGGGCTGAATAAAGCTGGCAAACTTAGAGAGATAAGCTTCAGTCTCTACAAGTTAAAGCCAGATATTGTGATTCTTATAGAAACAAGAGTGAAGAAGGAGAAAACTGATACTATTAGGAACAAGCTCAATATTCATAGGAAGTATTTAGATAACTACCAGAATCACTATAATGGTAGGATATGGTTGTCTTGGAATGATAGTAAATTTAACATTCAGTTTGTGAAAAGCAATGACCAATTCATTCACTGTGGAGTATTTGATAAACTAGGGGTGTTTAAGTATTGGCTAACTGCAGTATATGCTCATAACCAGTTGGAGAATATGAAACATTTGTGGAAAGATTTGACTCATCTGCATCATAGTCAACAGGGCCCATGGTGTGTGATAGGTGATTTTAATAATGTGACTCAAGCTATTGATAGAATTGGGGGTAGATTGGTGATGGAAACTGAGTATAAAGATTTAATTGATATGATGAACCTCACTGGTCTTAGTGAAATGGTCAGTTCTGGAGATTACTATACATGGAGCAATAAGCATACTCATGGGACTATTTATTCTAGAATAGATAAACTTATTGGTAATGCAGCCTGGTTCCAAGACAATATTGATAAACAACTGAAGATTCTTCCCCTCAATGTGTCTGATCATGCAATGTTGTGTGTAGAGGATACTACTCACGCTATGAAGAGAAAGAGCAAATTTAAGTTTAACAATTATATGATTGATATGATAGGTTATGATGATGTTGTCAAAAGAAGCTGGAGTAAACATACTTATGGTAATCCTATGATTGTTCTGTGGCAGAAATTGAAAAGACTTTAAAGAGATCTGAGTATGTTTAGCAAGCAAAATTATAATGTGAGGCACCAGTTGGAGAATGCTAGAAAGGAATTGGATGAAGCTCAAGAGGAACTTATTCATAATAGAATGGATAGCCACCTGATTGAGAAAGTTAGAAGCTGTACTCTTAAAGTGATGCACTGGAATGATGTTGAATAGAGAATTCTGGTCCAAAGGGCAAAGATAGATTGGCTTAGATTGGGTGATGGGAATAATGCTTATTTCCATGCCACTATTAAGGCTAAACATCATGCAAATAACTTGACTACTTTATTCAAAGCTGATGACACTTGTATTGACAACCAGAATGAGATCCACCAAAAGGTTTTAGATTACTACAAAGGGCTGATGGGTACTAAAGCCAACACTACTAAACACATTGATGTAGATGCTATGAGAAAAGGAATGCAAATAACTAAAGAATATGGTGATAGATTGATAGCTCAGATATCAGAAAAGGAAATTACAGATGCTTTGAAAGACATAGGTGATTTGAAGTCTCCAGGTATTGATGGCTTTGGGGCGAAAATTTTCAAGGCTAGTTGGTCAATTATCAAGAAGGATTTTATTGAGGCTGTTCATGAGTTCTTTGATAGAGGAAATTTGGCCAAGGGGTTCAACAGCACTGTTGTGACCCTTATCCCTAAAAATGAGAATGCAAAGTATGTGAAGGATTATAGACCCATAGCAGGGTGCACTACCTTCTATAAGGTCATTTTAAAATAATGACTAATAGACTAGGTAAGGTGTTACAAAAAGTGATACATCAAAGCCAAGCTGCTTTCATCCCAGGGCAAATTATTCAAAACCACATTCTATTGGCTTTTGAATTAATGAGAGGCTATGATAGAAAAGGGGGGGCTCCAAGATGTATGCTTCAATTGGATCTCCAAAAAACATATGATATGATTGATTGGAATGCTTTGGAAATTGTTCTTAAAGAGATAGGGATGCCTCACAGATTTACTGCATGGATTATGAAGGTAGTTAGTTCTGTCAGCTACTGATTCAATGTAAATGGAGAATTGACTGAGATGTTGCATGCCAAAAGAGGTATTAGACAGGGAAACCCTATCTCCCCTTTGTTGTTTGTGATAATGATGGAGTATTTGAACAGAATCATGGTTAAAATGCAGAAGAATTCAAACTTTTATCATCATAGTAAATGTGAAAAACTTGGCATAACTCATATGTCCTTTGCAGATGACATCTTATTATTCAATACAGGTGATAAAATATCCATTGAGATGATCCTTGAAGCATTCCAACTGTTTTCTGATTCTACAGGTTTGATCATTAATCCAAACAAGTGCAAAATGTTTTGTGGAGGTATGACAGATGATATTGTTCAAACTATCAAGATACAAACTGGTTTTGAGCAAGGAAAGTTGGCCATTCGATACCTGGGGGTGCCTTTATCTGGTAAAAGGTTGAATGTTGATCATTATATGCCTCTGATAGATAAGATAACTACTAGATGTAAACACTGGTCTACGAAATTACTCAGTGCTGCTTGGAGAGTTCAGCTTGTCAAAAGTATATCTCAAGCAATAACACATTATTGGATGAGTTGCCTTCCTCTTCCAAAAATGGTATTACACAAGATTGATGCAATTTGCCGCTCCTTTATTTGGACTGGTAAGGAAGAGATCAGCAGAAAAAGCCCTATTTCCTGGAAAAAGGTATGTAGCTCTATCAAAAATGGTGGATTGAATATTATAAATCTAGATATTTGGAATATTGTTGCTTTGTTGAAATGCTTGTGGTGTATTAGTCTTAAAAGTGATAACCTTTGGGTGAAATGGATTCACATATATTATTTAAAAGGTGGTGATGTTTTCAACTGCACAGAAGATAAAAGTAGATGTTTTTGGATTTTGATTAATATTTTGCAGCAAAGGCATTTGATTATGAGGATTCAAAATCTATGGGATTCTATTATTATGAATAAGAAGTTTTACATGATGGAAGTTTATCTTTTGCTCATTGAAGACAATAATGTTACTAGTTGGAACTCTTTGCTTTACCATAATATAGCCAGACCTCGAGCAGTTCAGAATTTGTGGCTGGCTTGCCATGGGCGTTTGTCTACAAAAGCGAGATTACATCATCTTGGTTTACTCACTGATGACTCCTGCAGTTTATGTAATGATGAGGCTGAGACTATTGAGCACCTGTTTTTTTATTGTAGGGGTACAAAGGATATTTGGGAACACTTCCTTGATTGGCTTGAGATTAACCATAGGCCTAAAAGATGGAGTGAAGAACTTTCTTGGATAGTGCATACTACAAAAGGTAAAGGCTGGAGAAAGAATTTACTGAAGACTGTTTTTACTGAGGTTGTCTATGGCATTTGGATGTTTAGAAATAAAACAATCTTTGATGGTCATGCTGATAAAGTAGTGGTCATTAGGGAAATTAAAGATAATGTGGTTTATAGATTGTGGCAAAAAACCAAGTTTAGAGTTCATATAGCCAACTTGCTTATGTAATCATTTGGTTAGGGTGAACAACTTAGTGTTTTAGTCTTTGGCTGGACCGTTTGGTCGTCTTTCTTGGGCTTGTATTGTTTTTGTGAAATTAATATATTTCATTCATTTAAAAAAAAATAAAAAAGTTAAAATGAAACAATTGTTATTTTATATTTCTACACGTGCGTATTAAAAAAACGGGGATAGTAATACTTTGACTTTGTTTCAGAGTCGTAGACGAATTGATTCTCATTGCAAACTCGTGATCGCTCAACTCCCTTCAACTTCAACCTCTATCCATCTCTTCTCTAGACAATAAACATCACTGTTGCGTTCAATTTTATAAAATCAACTCTTTCATGCTCGCCACGGACCCCGCCGTCGCGCTCCGAATAACCGTTCGCAACCCGACCCGATCACTGTTCACATCCACCAGCACTCGCTGCTTCGATTCAGGAGGAACTCGATCGAGACCCTGCTTCTCCGGGGGTCCCACTCTTTCCCCCAATTCTGTCAAAATGCAACTGCTCCGCCGAACCGGTTACTGCAGTAGCCCCCGCGCCGAAATCGGCGGTGAAGAGTTCTTCAACGCGGATGCCACGGATAAGCGAGCTCCGAATCACCTTATTATTATGGTTAATGGTATAACTGGAAGGTAATGGAATGGTTCAAATACATTTTAGGGTTTCGTTTCGTGATCGTGTAAATTTGCTTTCCTTTTTCGGAAATTGGAATTAGGAATAACTGTAGTAGCTTTTGTTACTTGTATCATTGTTTAGAATATAGTTCCAGAATCGGTTTCTCTTTTGTGCGATGAAGTTTATTACATATTTCAATATAGATTATATGTGGGGGCTATGGTTACAGTGAGTGAAACATGCTTTGTTTTTTCAGTGCTTCTGATTGGAGATATGCTGCTGAACAGTTTGTGAAGAGGCTTCCAGATAAAGTTATTGTGCACCGTAAGCATTCCCAATTCTTTCATAAATATAGCTGCTACATTTCCTGTGCATCAGAGTATTGTTGATACCTTAGTAGAATTTGAAATGCACCATATCACTGAAATGTTATGTTTTTTGGCTGGGTTTGTGATCTGTGTCAGTTGTTGGATTACAAATGGATAGTATTGTTGTTTGGCTGAACTCTCTCCATCTTTCTGTGTCACTTAGATGATGTAAAACATCTTTCTCAAACAGAAATGTTACTGATCACATAAATTTATCAACTATTTTTATTTTGTATTAATGTATTTCTCAAAATATAAAATCATCCATTGCATTTTACTCGACAATTTATGGACAGGCAGTGAATGCAATTCTTCAAGATTGACGTTTGATGGTGTTGACACCATGGGTGAGAGGCTAGCTGAAGAGGTACTTTGGTAATAATAATATGACCTTTTTTTCTTTGCTCATCTTAATTTTTCATACTTCCCTAAAATCTCATTTATAATGTTGGTTTTGCCATTACTCACTTTCACCTAAATATTCAGTTTTATTTCTTATTTGACCAGGTACTATCGGTTGCTAGACGATGGCCAGAGGTGCAGAAGATATCCTTTGTCGCACATTCTTTAGGAGGCTTGGTGGCAAGATATGCAATTGGGAGACTTTATGATAATTCTTTAAAATTGGAACATGTTGGTACCACCAGAAACTGTTTCAATGAAGAGGACACAAAATATTCAAAGCAGTGTCTTAAACAGAGTTATGAAGCCAAAATTGCTGGTTTAGAGCCAATGAACTTTATAACATTTGCAACACCTCACCTCGGTTCAAGAGGAAATAAACAGGTATTTTTATTTGAACAGTAGCTCAAAATTTGGTTGAGGTTGTCACTTATGTAGAAGAAACGTACACATGGATTGCCTTTAAGTCGAAACTCACTACAATTAGGGAAATGGTTAGGTTTGGTTATAGCCTTTGGCATGTAATTTCTGACAATCATTTTTATACTCTATTGGTACAACTTCAGAATGATATTTTTATTTTGAATTTGTTTTCGATACACTTGTATCCTTGTCCATTAGATATTGTTAGAATATTTGAAAATATCTCATACAATATTTATATTATGCTCGAATATTTTAGTTTATCTAGTAAGATCAACTTGTAATAGTAGAATATCTTAGATTATCTACTAGGACAAGTTTTTTTTTTTTTAAATATTTTTTAGCTATTATGATTTGTTTCCTTATTTCCCTATATATTTAGTATCTAATGGCATACTATCTAGTCACTGGTCTTAGCAAACTTTCTATAATCTCCGGTAGTCCCTTAGAGCAACAAACATCTAAGTTGAGTCATCAGCATGGGCAACAAATGAATTGTCCAACTTAAGTTTGTTTTGGTAGTTTTGTCGTCTGACCATCACCATGGCTGTGCTGCTGGAAGCAGTCACATAACTGTTAACGTAACATGTTCCAAACACAAGTTGGTTGTTTTAGGATAAGGACAATGTCTAGGCCAATATCACCGTAGTTTAATTTTCTTGCAGTTCGTGAAAGTTGGAGAGAGATTAGCTACCTTTACATATTGCTACCTTTGGTACCTTTCTCTCTATCTCTCACTAAATCAACTCATCTCTCTCTAAAAATAATATATTTTAATTACTCATTAATTATTTGCACCAAAGTTACAAAGATACTGCTACAGTAAAGGTAGCAAATCCAAACCCGCGAGTGAAAGTTGGTTATGTTTAAAAAGGAACATTTTCCTGCACTTTACTCTCTTAAGTGTAAATCACACTTGAGAGAATCCATTTCCTCCTGATATTTGTATATATATAGATATAGAAAGAAAATATTCTATAGGATATTCCTTAGTATATTCTAGAATAGAATAGGATATTCCCATTTGTAATTAATGCAATAAGCTGTATAATTTCCTATATAATGCAATTTCCGTAATGCTATTCAGTCATACGGTTTATCAAATGTCTCTTAACTTCTCATATTTCAATATGGTATCGAGAGCCTATTAAGAGACAAATCTTCACCGTACGCTACCCGGTTGACCCACTGTCTTCCGGTGAGAAATTTCCTTCTGCAAACCGTGTCATCATTCCGGTTTGCCTCACATTTTTTGCCCACAAACGCACTGTTCACCAATTGGAACTGTTCATCAATCGGTACTGTTCATCAACCGCACTGTTCACCGCCGCCGTTACTGTTCATCGTTGCCGCTACTGTTCACGAAGATTTTTTTTTCCTTTTTCCGGTTAGCGTGTTTTTCGGTTCCAGATCTGTCTTCCGATATTTTTCGTCAGTGAAAAATACGTTTCCCTTGTTATTATCAAACAATGGGAGAAGCGTTCACCAAAGTTCCGCTTATCCCATGTGAAAAACTAACAGGGACACCCAATTACAACATTTGGGCAGGTGCGGTCAAGATGTGGTTTCAAGGTCAAGGATTTGAAGATCACCTTACCACAAAATTGGATACTGTTGCCGCCGACAAACTCGCTAAGTGGAAACAAACCGATGTCTCTCTATGCACCGTGTTATGGTATTCCATTGCCCCTAATCTCCCAGCACAATATCAAGCCTTCACCACTTGCTATGAGGTTTGGGAAAAAGCAAAGAAAGTATTCTCCAACGATGTTCATCGTCTCTATAGTGTCATCCTCCAACTCAACTCTCTGAAGTTGGAGAATATGGATATGCAAGCCTATCTGAGTAAGCTTGATGCCTTGAAAGCAAGCTACGCAACCCTAATGCCCTATGCGAAAGATGCAACAACTCATGCTGAACAACAGAGTAAATTTTTCATGATCATGGCACTTAAAGGACTTACGCCAGAGCTCGACCCAGTTCGTAACCAGATTTTATCAGGTACTACTATGACGCAGTTAGTGAACAACTATTGCGGTTGGCTACACCTCATGCCTTTGGCACGGTTTCTCCTCCATCTTTTGCTGCCCCAACCCCAGGTGACACTGCTGCCCTTGCATCCCTTGGCAACAATCAAAATCGCTTTCGAGGAAGGTCATCCAACTCCAAACCTCGTCCCAAGTGTGACCATTGTAACCGACTTGGGCATACTGTTGACCGTTGCTGGAAGTTGCATGGTAAACCATAACGCCAGGTAAATGCAGTTCAAATCGATCATTCAGACACTCAGCATACCTCACCTTCTCTTTAGAGCTCTACGCCAAGCTACGATGATTTTCTCAGGTGGTGTCAGACTAATCAGAACTCTGGTTCCACGGCTTCGGTTGCACACACTGGTAATTCATCTGTTTGCTTTTCTCAATCATCTCCTCTTGGTCCTTGGATCCTTGACTCTGGTGCGTCTGATCATGTTACTGGTAATAAAGATCTTTTCTCTTCTCTCTCTACCTCTGGTTTCTTACCTAGTATAACTGCCGCAAATGGTTCTCAAACCCAATCCCAAGGGATTGGTACTGTTCAAATTCTACCATCCATCTCTGTTACTTCTGTCTTGTATATACCTAATTGTCCATTCAATTTACTTTCCGTCAGTCGTTTAACCCGTTCCCTTGATTGTTCTATCACCTTTACTAATAATAATGTTACCCTGCAGGATCGGAGTTCGGGACGGACGATTGGCGTCGGATGTGAATCTCAAGGCCTCTACTACTTCTCTGCGTCATCCACCACATGCCCAACCACAAATTCTCCACTCATTATACATGCGCAATTAGGTCATCCAGGTCTTCCCAAACTACAAAAGTTGGTGCCCAGTTTATCTAAATTATCCACTTTACATTGTGAGTCTTGTCAATTAGGGAAACATACTCGTAGTCACTTTCCCGATCGAGTCAATAAACGGGCTGCGTCCCCCTTTGCTTTAGTTCACTCCGATGTTTGGGGTCCCTCGCGTACCAAGTCTACCTTTGAGTCTAGGTATTTTGTAACCTTTATTGATGATTTTTCGCGTTGCACGTGGCTATTTTTAATGAAGAATAGACCTGAATTGTTTTCTATTTTTGAACAATTGTATCAAGAAATAAAAACCCAATTTGGTTTGCCTATTCGTACCTTAAGAAGTGACAATGCACGTGAATATTTATCCCAACAATTTCAAACTTTTATGTCATCCAATGGGATTCTGCACCAAACATCTTGCCCCCATACACCTCAACAAAACGGGGTAGCCGAACGCAAAAATCGGCATCTCGTAGAAACCACTCGAACCCTACTTCTCCATGGTAATGTTCCTCTACGGTTTTGGGGGGATGCAGTGCTCATGGCATGTTATCTTATAAATCGTATGTCCTCATCTGTCCTTAATAATAAAATCCCTCATTCAATTCTGTTTCCACAATCTCCCCTTCACCCAATTCCTCCTCGAGTCTTCGGGTCTACATGTTTTGTACACAATCTTTCTCCTGGACTTGATAAACTATCAGCTCGCTCACTAAAGTGTGTCTTTCTTGGTTATCATCGTTCCAAAAAGGGTTATCGTTGCTGTTCACATACCCTACAACGATACCTCGTGTCGGCCGATGTTACCTTCTTCGAGTCTGTTCCTTATTTCGAGTCCAACCAGCCGACTCCGGAACCCCTTCAGGAAATCACTCCCACACCTCTTCCGGAAGTCCCATCGGTCATTATCCCCCATCATTCTAGGGAAACTGACCCACTAGATAATCCTACAGTTGACCCCCCACTTCTCGCCCACTTCAAACATATCAGCGTCGTCAACCAACGTCTGTCATACCTATCCCTGAGGTTGTATCTGTCCCTGAGGTCATTGCAGACTCTCCTCCGACGCCTTCGCCATCAACGGATCCGATCCTGCAGTCAGAGTCCGATCTTCCAATTGCCCTTCGAAAAGGTATACGTCAAACACGAAATCCTTCTCCACATTATATTGAATTATGTTATCATCATCTTTCCCCTTTGCAGTATACTTGTTTGTCTTCTTTGTCTTCTGTTTCTATTCCTAAAACTCCAGGTGAAGCATTATCTCACTCTGAGTGGAGGCAAGCAATGATTGATGAAATATGTGCTCTTCAAAGCAGTGGAACCTGGGAGCTGGTTTCTCTACCCCCTGGGAAAACTGTAGTAGGTTGTCGTTGGCTTTATACAGTGAAGGTTGGTCCAGATGGGAAGATTGATTGTTTTAAAGCTCGCTTGGTAGCCAAAGGATACACTCAGATTTTTGGGTTGGATTATAGTGATACCTTCTCGCCTGTAGCCAAGATGGCATCTGTTAGACTTCTTATAGCCATTGCTGCCATTCGGCATTGGCCTCTTCATCAACTTGACATCAAAAATGCCTTTTTACATGGTGAATCTTGAAGAGGAAGTATACATGGAGCAACCACCTGGGTTTGTTGCTTAGGGGGAGTCATCGAATATGGTTTGCAGGCTACAAAGGTCCCTTTATGGTCTCAAGCAATCTCCGAGAGCTTGGTTTGGCAGATTCAGCAGTGTGGTACAACAATTTGGTATGGTCCGCAGCGAAGCTGATCATTCTGTTTTTTATCGTCACTCAGCACAAGGGTGTATCTATCTTATTGTATATGTTGATGATATTGTTATAACTGGTAGTGATCAACAGGGAATACTCCTGTTAAAACAACATCTCTCGAATCAATTTCAGACAAAAGATCTTGGTAAACTCCGATATTTCTTGGGTATTGAGGTGGCCCAATCTAAAGATGGTCTAGTAATTTCCCAACGGAAGTATGCTATGGATATTTTGGAAGAAACAGGGTTGTTGAATGCTAAACCGGCCGATACTCCTATGGATCCAAGTGTCAAACTCCTACTCAATCAGGGGGAGCCTCTATCTGACCCAGGAAGATATAGGAGATTGGTTGGAAAGTTGAATTATCTCACAGTCACTCGTACAGACATTTCTTTTGCAGTCAGTGGTAAGCCAATTCTTAAATTCCCCTTGTCAAGAACACATGGATGCTGTTATCCGGATTCTGAGATACATCAAATGTGCTCCAGGAAAAAGTCTTGTGTATGAAGATAAAGGACAGACTCAGATAATTGGATACTCCGATTCTGATTGGGCAGGATCACCCATTGATAGACGATTCACCTCTGGAAAAGTAAGAAACAAAACGTAGTTGCAAGATCAAGCGCCGAGGCAGAGTATAGGGCCATGGCAATGGTAACATGTGAACTTATTTGGTTAAAACAGTTACTCAAGGAGTTTCAAATTAAAGAAGCAAGACCAATGACACTTGTGTGTGATAATCAAGCTGCGTTGCACATTGCTTCAAATCCAGTCTTTCATGAGAGGACTAAACATATTGAGATAGACTGTCACTTTGTCAGAGAGAAGATTGAATCAGGTGACATCGTCACAAAGTTTGTCAACTCTATTGATCAATTGACAGATGTGTTTACAAAATCCCTGCGAAATCCCAGAACTAATTATATATGTGGCAAGCTTGGTGCATTTGACCTATATGCTCAAGCTTGAGGGGGAGTGTTGATATTTGTATATATATAGATATAGAAAGAAAATATTCTATAGGATATTCCTTAGTATATTCTAGAATAGAATAGGATATGCCCATTTGTAATTAATGCAATAAGCTGTATAATTCCCTATATAATGCAATTCCCGTAATGCTATTCAGTCATACGGTTTATCAAATGTCTCTTAACTTCTCATATTTCAATACCTCCAATGTTGACACAATATGACTGACACTGAAATAAACTAAGGCAAATGGAGACAAAACAGTGAGTTAGTGGGGTCCAATGGAGACAACATTAGTGATGACGGGTTAGGCTTGACAAGACGCTTCAGATCCAGTGGTTGCTGGTTTGGAAGGCGACTGACGACTGCAGGGAGTTGTGAATCGAAAAATGAGTTTTAAGTTCTCTGAGAAAGATATACACAGCAGTGAGACTTGAAGCCAGAGGTGAAACACAGTTTTCAGCAAATTACAATTATACTTGCAGGCCATCATGGATTAGGATTGTTTCATGTTTAGGCTTTAGGTACCATGTTAAGAGAAAATGAAATGAGAAAAAGGAGGTATATGATGTTAGAAACTGAAAGTAAAAGGAACAAGAAGATAGAACCAGAGAGAAAGAGAAACAGAGAGAGAAAGAGAGTAATCTGTTATTTCATTATGTGAGAATTGATTACAATGAGAGAGGTTAGGTTACTTATATAGTAACCATTGAGTCTAACTAATTCTGTTACATAACTGTAACAGAATGTAACTAACTCTAGCTGTTGACAGCTCACACTACTAACAGCTGTCTAATTACAATAGTACCCTTTCATACATATAGTCTAATATTCCCCCCTCAAACTTAGGGAGGTTGATCAAGTGTCAGCTTGTCAATAACCCTAAGTTTGTCTCTCAGAATTATAAATCTGCTTGTAGATAGAGGCTTAGTCAGGACATCAGCCCATTGGTCTGAAGCTGGAATATGGGCAACAACAAGACTTTTGTTGATAACCTTTTCCCTTAGAAAAAATATGTCAAGCTCCATGTGTTTTGTTCTTGAATGCAAGACTGGATTGTGAGCCAAGGAAACAGCACTTAAATTATCACAAAGAATCCTAGGAGTTTGATGTGTAACTCTGAGCTCAGAGAGCAAGGACTGAAGCCACAGTATTTCTGCAGTAGCATGAGCCAGACTCCTATATTCAGCCTCAGCACTGGATCTGGCAACAAGTGTTTGTTTCTTTGCCCACCAAGAAACAAGATTAGGACCTAGGAATAAGCAAGCCCCTGATGTAGATCTTCTGTCATCAGGGTCAGATGCCCAGTCTGCATCACAAAACCCTGTAATTGTAATAGGAGAGCTGAGATTTGCATAAGAGAAGACCATGGGAGAGTGTGCCCTGCAGGTACCTTAGGATTCTTTTGACTGCCTTCCAATGGTCCTCCAAGGGATTGGACAAAAACTGGCACACTTTATTAACAGCATAAGATATTTCAGGCCTAGTTACTGTGGCATATTGTAGAGCTCCTACAACAGATCTGAAGTAAGTAGGATCACTTACTTGAGGAGACCCAACTTTGGATAATTTGGTGCTAGAGGCCATGGGAGATGCAATGCCCTTGGCAGCAAGCATGTTTGTTTTGGCTAAGAGATCCCTCACATATTTCCCTTGAGACAAAAGAAGTGAGCCATTTGAAAGGTGGTGCACCTCTATACCAAGAAAATAGTCAAGCTGGCCTAAATCTTTTAGGGAAAAGGAAAGGTTAAGCTTGGAAACCAATGATTGAATGAACATTTGAGAGGATCCAGTAATAATGATGTCATCCACATATACTAAGATAAGAGTGAAATTCTTAGTAGAATGCAGAATGAATAGTGAAGGGTCACATTTGCTGGCTACAAACCCAAGGGAAAACAGTGCACCTTTGAGCCTATCAAACCAGGCTCTAGGAGCCTGCTTAAGACCATACAGAGCCTTGTGCAACTTGCATACCATAGTGGAATCACCTTGTACAAAACCTGGAGGCTGCACCATATAGACCTCTTCATTGAGAATGCCATTCAAGAATGCATTATTGACATCTAACTGCTGAATTGCCCATTTGTGAGATATAGCAAGTGTAAGCACAGCCCTGACAGTAATAGGCTTGACAACTGGTGAGAATGTTTCAGTATAGTCAAACCCCTCAACTTGGTGAAACCCTTTAGCAACCAACCTAGCCTTGTACTTATTAATGGAACCATCTGGGTTTTCTTTTACTCTGAACACCCACTTGCAGCCAATAGGTTTTCTGTGAGCAGGTGTAGGAACAAGTGTCCATGTGTGATTTTTCAGCAAAGCCTCATACTCAGATTTCATAGCTGCCAACCATTCAGGAGCAGCCATAGCTTGTTTGTAAGATGTGGGTTCTAGATGGGTGAGTAAAAGTGTGGGATTCAGTCTTGGTTGGACAATTCCATTTTTAGACCTAGTGACCATGGAATGTGTGTTTTGTGGAATAGAAGGTAAAGAAGAGGACTCAGTACTGACTGAGATAGGTGGTGAGGATTCTGTGTGAGATGAAGAAGGTGCCACAAGGGCCTGAGAGTGAGCTTCAGGTTGAGAATCAAAGGGAATAGCAGTTATAGGCATGGGTTGAGGTAGGTCAACAGGGCTAAGTACTGAATGAGGACTAGATGGTGTAGGTGTGGAACTGTTTAGAGATTCTGAGGTAGACTGATTAGATATGGCAGGTTGTGAAGATTGACTAGATGAGGAATTTGAGGAAACTGAATCAGGAGAACTTGGTAAGGTAGAATAAGACTGAGTGGCAATAGGCATAGGTGACAAATGAGGAGTTGGTGGATGATTCAACAAAGGCCTAGGCAAAAAGGAACCAAACTGAGGTGCATTTGTTGAAACAGAGGTAGAAGCAGGATGGCTGGAGGGAAACAAGTCAGGGAAGGGAAACCTGACTTCATTAAACACAACATCCTTTGAAATGAAGATTTTTCCATTGGAATCCGTGCATTTATAACCTTTGTGGGATGAGGAGTAACCAAGAAACACACACTCCTTTGAATGCATGGCAAACTTATTTGCATTATAAGGCCTTAAATGAGGGAAACACGAGCAGCCAAAAGGCTTCAGAAACTTATAGTCAGGGTATTTAAAGTAGATGAGAAAAAAAGGGGAGACATTTGCCAATGTGGGTGAAGGCAATCTGTTGATAAGGTATGTGGCAGTTAAGAAAGCATGGTCCCAGAAGTGAAGAGGTAAATTTGCTTGAGCCAAAAGTGTTAGACCAGTTTCAACAATGTGTCTGTGTTTTCTTTCCACAGAGCCATTCTGATGATGTGTGTGAGGGCATGTAATTCTGTGGATAATGCCATGAGAGGTCAGAAAATGAGTGAGGGGCTTGAATTCACCCCCACCATCAGTCTGCACAGCCTTAATTTTGAGATTGAGCTGTAGTTCAATAAGTGCCTTGAACTGAACAAAGGTGTTTAGAGTATGAGACTTCAATTTCAGAGGATACACCCATGTGTACCTACTGTAGGCATCAACTCATGTAAGAAAATATGTAAAACCACAAGAGGAGGTAACAGGGGAGGGTCCCCAAAGATCACAAAAAATCAATTCTAAAGGCTTAGTGTAAACAGCAGTAGAAGCAACAGAGGGTAATCTATGGACTTTACCCAAACAGCAAGCATTGCAAAAATCTGTAAGCACTTTATTAGGAATTTGAATATTACAAAGATGAAGTACATGTTTTAATGTTTCATGACTAGGATGCCCTAATTTTTTATGCCAAATTTGATACAAACTAGGGCTAGATCTATACACATTATTACATTGAGCCTGAGAAGTAGGACTAGAGCCCAAAGAAAAAGAGGAAACAGAAGTGCTTGCTGGTTGATGAGTAACACTCAGAACTTGTGAAGTGGATGAGGAGTGAGGAAAACTGTCAAACTTGTAAAGTCCATCACTACCAAGTGAGCCCTTCAGCAACACCTTAGAGGTAGCCTGGCATTTGACAAAGCAAACATTAGCATGAAACTCAAAAAAGACATGATTATCTTTTGCAAACTGACTGACACTAACTAAATTTTTAGTGATTGAAGGGACTAAAAGAAGATTATTCAATTTGAATGACTTTGAAGGGCAGAAATTAGAAGAAAAGGTCATGGAACCAAGAGATGTGATAGCCAAACCTTGACCATTGCCTACATGCACTTGATCAGATCCAGGTAATGAAATGGAGTCTGCAAGATTGGAGGCATCAGGGGTGACATGATGAGTGGCTCCAGAGTCAGGATACCAATTCTGATTGTAAAAGGGAGTGTAATCAGTGCAAGCAACAAGAGCCTGAGGTCTTGGTGTTGCAAAGGAAGGCTGAACAGAGGGATTGCCAGGTCTAGGTGCAGAGTAAAACTGAGAGCTAGGTGCTCTATATCCAGGGTGAGTCCATACATTGGACTGAGGCATTCCAAAGATTGCAGGAGTAGGAGGATATCCATAAACATCCTGACTGTGACGAAAATAGCAATAGCTTGCATCATGGCCAGTCTTGTGACATATCTGACATTGAACTGTACCTCTATAGTTGTAGCGTGCACCATTGCCACGACCACGAAACCGTCCACCACGTTGGCCTCTGCCACGAGACTGGCTCTGTCGTCCACCATAACCACCATTTGAGGTGTCATATTGAGTTGGATCCATAGATTCAGCAGGAGCAGAGGGATTAGGAGTAGCATTACCTTGTGTAAGGTTAACTGAAACAGCTTTAGTAACCTCCTCCTTTGTCTTTTCAATGCGTGATTCCTGAGCAAGAAGAAGATATTCGAGCTCATCAAGAGACACAAATTCAGGTCTGGTGTTAACAGCAGCCACAACTGAATCAAATTCAGAGGGAAGAGCTTCCAGAATAAGCTCAACTTGATCACGATGCAGAACAGGATCACCAATTGACATCAAGGTATCAATAATGGTGCGAACTCGAGCAAGAAACTCAGAAATGGTGCGTGATCCCTTTGATAGCGATCGCAGCTCAGATCTTAACTGCCTGGAACGGGTTTTCATCTGCGTGTTGCAATAGGAGTGCACTTCGTCCCAAACTTGCCAAGAATGACGCAGAAGAACAAAGCGCGAAAGCAGAGAATCAGAGATCGTGGACAGAAGCCACGTGCAGAGCAACGCATCTTGTTCCTCCCAAGCTACGAAGCTAGGGTTTTCACTCCCTGCGTCGCGATCAGCCACAGACAAGAATCGCTCAGGAATTTGAGGTGAAACGACGAATTTCACCATTTTAGTGCCTCGTAAAACTCCTTCAACCTGTTGACGCCATTGACGATAGTTGGAGTCATCCAATTTTACAGAAATTTTCTGTTTGAAGGTTGTTGCAGCAGCGGAATTTGATGTAGAAGATAGTGAATTTGTAGGTTGAGCCATTGCGCAAAGAGAAACAGGTTCCAAGGATCAGAAGCTCTTGGATACCATGTTAGAAACTGAAAGTAAAAGGAACAAGAAGATAGAACCAGAGAGAAAGAGAAACAGAGAGAGAAAGAGAGTAATCTGTTATTTCATTATGTGAGAATTGATTACAATGAGAGAGGTTAGGTTACTTATATAGTAACCATTGAGTCTAACTAATTCTGTTACATAACTGTAACAGAATGTAACTAACTCTAGCTGTTGACAGCTCACAGTACTAACAGCTGTCTAATTACAATAGTACCCTTTCATACATATAGTCTAATATATGACGGAATTGATGTGTCTCAACTACTTAGTAGGCTACCTTATATAAAATTAAAACAATAAATACACAGATTTGCAGTTATCATAATCACTTTTAATTACTAATACTATAAAACTTATAACTAACCTATTTATATTATAACACTATATTCAAGTACATATATTGAAGTTGCAGTAAATCTCTCATTGCTTTTCTCCATTGGTTGTTTGTTTTAGCTTCCCTTACTTTGCGGTCTTCCTTTTCTTGAGAGAAGAGCATCTCAAACTGCACACTTAGTTGCCGGGAGATCTGGGAAGCATCTCTTCCTCATGGACAGTGATGATGGAAAACCTCCTCTGCTCCTGCGGATGGTTGATGATTCAGACGATTTAAAATTTATGTTAGTACTAATGTATCAGTTAATTTCAACAGATCATTTTATCCATTTCCGTAATATTGCCACTGTAATTGTTTGTGATGATGTAGGTCAGCTTTACACGCATTCAAGCGTCGGGTGGCATATGCAAATGCGAATTATGATCGTATCCTTTTTTAATTTAGATATTGAATAATAACCCATCTTTGATGTTTATTAAATTTCCAATATTACAAAAGCTTAAGATTTATAAATCTAGAGTCAACTACATATGTCAAAGTATGAAGAGGTAGTTTTATGTGCTTTGTAAAGAGTTTATAGACTGCTTGAAACCATGTCACCTTGGCTAATAATAAATTGGTAATTTTTCAAGTATAAATTGGCACAAAGGTGCTGATGAAAATTTCAAATAAGGAAATACTTTTATGCATGATGATTCTTGACTTTGCTTGAAGAGATGGTTGGATGGCGTACCTCCTCGATTCGCCGTCAACATGAACTTCCGAAGGTATTGTGCTAGTCCAATCTAATAATATTATTCTACCTTAATAATTCAACTTGCCTTTAGAGACTAAATTCTGTTTTCTTTTGTGCTAGTCCAATCTTATTGTAAATGATGAAAAATACCCACACATCGTTTATGTTGAAGGAGATAACACCAACGGCATTTACAATACAGAGTCTTCAAATGTTGGAGGCCAAACAGCTGACTTAGAAGGTTCTCTCCTTATTTTATGACGCAAATTAGCTCCATAATAATGCTTTGTGTTGTTTTTCTGTACTGCTCCTGCACAAATGAGACTGTACTGAATACCTAGGAGCATAACTACTTCATTTGGATCCATATCTTGAGGGTCGATATGCTTTATTTTGATAATTAGTACAAATGTCTAATTCTTCAAGAATTAAAAAAATAAAATAAGAGCAATCTTCTATTGTTTATTTTTTATTTCCAGTAGGTTTTATGACCTTTTGCAAATTATATTGTTAAGCATAAAAAAATATTTAAAGCATGCAACAGTTTTCATTGATTTTATTAAGCAGAATAGATTTTATATATGGACCAAAATTGAAAATTTTCAATTTTAAAAGGACAAAAAACATATTTTCAATCTTTTGTCCTTTTTTGTCCATCTCAATTGGACAAATACGTTAAACTTAGATAGATACGTCACTTGGTATTCTCTAATTAAATCTATGCAAATACGTTAGCTGGCACTAATTAAGAAGTTCTAATTTTCAGAAATAATGTTAAAAGTAAGGGATTGAGATCTGTTAACAACAATAGTTGCATCACTGATATCTAATGAATTGTTTCAAACAAACTATGCAGTAGCTGATTCTTTTGATTCGTAGATTACTATAAAGTTTTTATTTTTATGATATTTTAATTCTTCCTTAATGTAGAGAAGATGATAAGGGGTCTCACTAAGGTATCTTGGGAGCGTGTGGATGTTAGCTTCCAGACAAGTAAACAGCGATACGTTGCTCACAGTACAATTCAGGTATGCTTTGTTGTATCTTAAATCTTTATTACAAAATTTGTGTGATTTCCATTTGATGCAGTCTCTCCAAATGTTTTCTTCATGTTTTGTACTTGACTCATGAAAATAGATGATACTAGATATAATGTACTTTAGAATGTCGATGTTCTGCTTATTATTTGTGGCAACATTCAGTTTCAGCTTTTATAGAAAATCAAGTTATGTCCAATGGTTACATAATATCCAAAAGTGGGTTTTCTATCCGTCGTGGTGAATTTAGAAAAGTGAATTATCACACCTTAATGAGGTTATTTATATTGAGTATTGTGCAACGAGATTTTCTTGATTAAAGGGGATAAATCAATATACAATCAATTCTAATGGTATACAAATCAATCATATCTCAACATACAAACTCATGCCGGGGGTGGGAAACATTTTTCCCAAAAGTTAAGTTAGGTTTATGAGATAAAGTATTATTTTCTGTGCGACAAGGAGATAAGTCTGGGTTAGTTGATACTATAAACAGGAACTGCAGATAACCAGGTCTTGAAGACTAAACCTGATGATCTTAAACAATTTTGGCTTGGTAAAGCCTATAAAGTATTGCAATCTGGTAATACTCTGAATAAAAAAAAATACTCTAAATAAATAGCACATGGAAATGTCACCTTATGCTCTAATAATTTCATTGCTGTGTGTGAGGGTATTGTGCACTCTATTGACAGTTGCTTCTGCTCGCATCTGTTACATGCCAATAGAATAGTGTTATTTGAACATCCAAAATTTGACATTGTATAACAATACATTTCTTATAACTATTGATTTGATGGGATGAAAGAGAAAAAACTAATTAAAAATTAAAATTGTATTTACACCGTATACATAAAGGGCGTTCAACATTTAAAATGGTGTCAAAATATCATTTCTCATGGCAATAATAGAATTTGGCACTTTCTGCGCATTGATACATCTGACTGAAGTTCTAATCTACATTTGTGATTTGGATTTTTTTTTTCCTTGATAGAGGTTAAACCAGATTTTGGCTTTTGCGTATATGTTGTTTTTTACTTGCTCTGAATCTTCCCTCACATTTTTTGTTTGGAGACGAAACCATTAAACTTGCAAGCTTCTAATAGGCTGTTTTTGCGAAACTCTAATGTCAAAATGCTTCAAAGATAACGCATTAGATTGATGTTCCTTGTTATGTTTTTATTTTTTGTGTGGTTTCTCAGGTGAAAACGTACTGGTTGAATTCAGATGGCGCTGATGTGGTTTACCATATGATAGACAACTTCCATCTTTAACCGTTTTGTAAAGTTTGACGTCAACAAATCAATGTTGGTTGAGTATTTTCGATCATCACGGATGAAGAGTTGCACATTTTATTGTGGCTATTTGAATTCATCTTTATGTATGAGACCTACTATTTAGTGATTTCTTCATGAATTATTAATGTTATTAAAAAAGCTGATAAATTTTATTGTGTATATACATATTTTTGTATGTTGTACACTGTTGTGATTTATTTTCAAACAACTCCTATAGCACGCATGAATTTGGCAACTTCTATCTAACTCATAATAATTGCTCATCTATTTATGTAATGATTTTTTTTGTTCTCATGCAACCTAGCGTTCCAACATTTCAAGCGTTCATGCAATTTCTTTATTATTTGTGCTCTGTTTACTATACATTTGCAAAGACAATTTAGCAAGGGTAAACAAATCCATATAGCCTCCATCTTGTACATTTTTAGCTATACAAACTCAAATCTTCATTAGTATATCTTTCTTCTGTGTAACCAATCATGTATTCAGGAATGAGATTACATTTGTTAAAATTCTCATCAAATTCAATGCTCCATTTGAATAAAGTTATGAAGAGCTATTGTTGCAATTATGATTTTTTGTTGTTTGATCAGTGAAAATGGTCTTGTATCACATAATATATGCTACTTTTTCTTCTAAACATCAATTATTTGTTCAACGACAATTTCTCAAAGAATGTGCATGGCTGAATATTTCATACATGCCTTCTGTTTGACCACTGATTCTAAAATTTGGATTATGATATCTTTCACACTTATATGTCGATGGATACCCTTTCATATTATAGCAGGTATCAATGCAGCATGAGTGTCAGGGATCTCTGTTTGATTAATTTGGGTCTTTTGGGTAAATGGAGGCGGAGGCTGATTTCGGGTGCTTTTGATCTATAGTGTGATGTCCTATATGCTAGATATGAAGTTCATGTCATTTCCTCCTTGATGGAGGTAGGTCTTCTGGTTTTCGTTATGTGCTCACTTAATGGAAATGAATGTATCTTTTTGGATTCAAAGTAGACGGTTCTTCTAATTGGTTTGTGGATAATATTAGTAAGAGAATGTGATATATGGCCTACACACTTATTTCTGAGTTCACTTATCCATCATGCACTATTTTTCCAGTATGTGAACTTTAACCTTTCTTTCATTTGGGGTAAGCTAAACCCCTTCTAAAGTGATGGCTTTTTGCCAACTTTCTAAGGATTTTAGGTTTCTCTTTGAGTTATATATCTCTCTTGACGTGGTATGTCTAAGGTTAAGGGTGGACTTGCTATGATTTGACATTGTGTAGTATGGTTGATTTGAAAATCTCATAATGATATTAATTTTTCTGGTTCACCATAATGTGAAGGATGTGGAATAAAATAAAACATTTTCTTAACTTGAAAATAGTATCTTGGAAGGTATGCGATCAACTCTTGTGCTTTTTCTATTTGACTGGAAATTCCTATCCTCTATCTGAATCAATAGATGTTTGAGAGTCTTTGACATTGTTTTGTGGAGTGTTATCGGTGCTTTTCATTGAGGACTCTGTTTCTATTGATGGTGGTTTTATGTGAGCTGAGATCTAGCATGTGTTCTCTTAGTAGGAGATTTCTTATCACACCATCCTTGTTTCTTAGGCACCATCTGAATTTTCGATTTTGCCTCCTGATTTCGGATGTGCACATCCGGACGCACCATTTTTTTAAAAAACGTTGATGCGTTCCGGAAGTGCACATCTGGAAACATTTCTGATCTACAGATTCGAAAAATAGCAGAACTTTATTTTTTTTTTTAAAATCATTTTTTTTGCTTGGTCGCATATATTAATAAATCGTCGCAACTTAATATACATTTGACAACATCCATATATAAAATAAAATGATATATATATATATATATATATATATATATATATATATATATATATATATATATATATATATATAATAAAAGTCTGTCAAAATACAGTGCATACATGTAATATAAATATGATACATAAAAAAAAACTACTGCGTATGGCGAAGGATCTCTCCTGGCTCCCCTGCTCCTCTGCCCCTACCCCCCACCTGGATCGATGTCTGCGGTACTAAAGTGCCCCCCAGCAATCGCAATCATCCTATCCACGGCAAGTCTGGCACCAGAGCCCTCAGGGAGGTGACCGGCCTCAATGGCCTGCTGCCCTATCTGTACTATCTGACGACAGCGTGGTAGGACATCCTGAGTATGGTCCAGCTGAGACTGCAGCTCCTCTAATATCTCCTGATGAGCAAGTCTGGGTGGCGATCCCTCAGCAGTGGGCACCATGCATGAGTGTGAGACGGTGTAGAACCACACGATGTATCCGGCAACAACACTCCAGTCTGTCCCCGCTCTGGTCGCCCGAGCCTCCTCCGGTACCAAGTGGAACTGGTAGTCAGCATATAGCTCATCTATCTGCCTGCGGGTCAAGCCTAGAGGAGCAGACTCATGAGGCATTCTGGGGATCGTCTGCGTGTAATCGAACTGACGCAAGACGCGCTCCGGTAGGTATCGGGCAGTAACCGTCGAACTGCATGCCAACCATCCTAAGAACAAACAAACTTCATCGAACGGGCGCGTCACACGGTGAGCGGCATAGGGGCAATACAAAACGTCCTCAGCAGCCATCCGATCTAGATACACTCTGAAGGGGTCTGGCGCCTGGTTCCCTCTGAGCAGGACAAATGCAGCAGCACGTGGCATATCCTTAGTGTACTCCTGAACACTCCCCCAACTAGTAATGAAGGGAAAGTGCTGTAAAATCCACGCCTGAAATGGAAAACATAACATGGGTGTCAAACATTATAATGAATACAGAAAGAAAAGAAATGAAAAAATCACTTAGAATATTAGATTGTTACCACGTATAGTGTACAGCTGCCTGCCACAGTCTTGGCTGCCCAGCGGCAACCATCAGAGATCCTGGAATAGGTGAATGCCAGCGCAGCCGCCCCCCAGTTGTACCCATGGATCTCTGTCTGATCCGAAAGGTACCTGAGGTAGACGATATCAACATAATAGGCGTTGGTGTCCACAAACACCTGCGTGCCCAGCAAAAACAAGTAGTAGCATCTCAGGGCACGCGTCCTGTGGATCGCCACCTCAGCTGGATCACCATCTGCCCGTCCTGCCTCTGCAAGCGCCTCAGCAAATCTATCCATCAGAAACGAGAAACGGACGTATGCGCCCCTCAACTGGTGCTCCTCCGCATGTGCCTTCTCTGGGCTAGCCCCAAGCTCTGTAACCAGCAACTCCATGCCGTCTACCTTCGTCATCCTACCGTGACGGAGAAGGGTACCCGTGATCGGTAGATGTAAGAGGCACGAGATGTCGTCCAGCGTGATCGTGATCTCGTTGTACGGTAGATGGAATGAGGATGTCTCAGGGTGCCATCTCTCAACAAATGCCATCAGGATACCGTATTGGATCTGGGAATACCCAATCCTAGACAGGCCTCAAAGACCAGACTCCGCAAGTGCAGACGTGAACCACTCAACCTCTGGCAGCATCTCAATCGTGTCCATAACCTTGCCCCCATAGTTATAGAACTTCTGTGAATCCTTCTCCTGAAAATTTCCAAATAAAACAATGTTACAAATGAACATATTTTAAACGAATACAATTCTATAAATAAACCGAGAAAGGTTATCTGTTCTAGCTAGACATATCTGGCAGTATGCTCAAGTATCCCACGAGTAGGGACATATCAGACGGTCCCCCGGGGTAACCGCCCAGCTCATCGAAATTGTCATCAGTGTCAACACCCTCATGTGCTGGGTGATCACCCTCTGGAACAGGAACAGAAACAGGGGAACGAGGAGGAGCAGCTGATGGAGCTGGAGTCTCCCGACGACGTCTGCGTGCGGGCTGGGACCCTAATGAACTACCAGTAGAAACGTGACACCTACGAGATGTAGAATCGGTGGCTGAAGGGGGAGTGACCTGTACCTGAGATGTGGAAGTGGCCTGAACCTGTGATGTGGATGACTGTGGTGTAAGATGTCCCTCAGCTGTAGGGTCTACCCCAACTCCCTCTGCGCCGGAAGCCTCGGCTGTAGACTGCATCTGCTCACATCGGACAGATGCGTGTTGAGCTGTTCGTCCATGTATGGTACGATCGTCTCTGTCAGCCATCTAATCTGCAAAGCATAATAAATAAATTAAATTTTGTTTAAAAATAATTAAACAAAAACAAACAAACAAACAAAAAAAAATTGTCTTCCGGATGTGCACATCCGGAATGACACATAATTTTTAACGTTGGGTATTTCCGGATGTGCACATCCGGAAACACTCAGAAAACTAAACGTTAAAATCTTTCCGGATCTGCACATCCGGTACATATTTTGAAGTTTAAAAATGGCAGCCATGGCCACTGTAACATGCAAAAGGGCATTTTAATGCCCTGATCGTCCGTTTGAAGCAGTAAAAATGACCTACATTGTCTCTAACCTATGTTATTCATACAACCTAACAATTTTTACACCTAAATGTCTACTCTAAATCGATTACTCGAAAATTACGCCGAAACTCTAAAATTTGAAAACTTACCGATTAAAATGAGATACGGAGGATTTGAAGTGTGTTGATCGTTGTAGAAATTGCTTTGCGCCGAACTCGAGTTGAAAAAATCGAGATTTGTGGTGATTGAAAATTTGAGAGTTTGAGAGATTTTGAAAATGGAAAAGTGAAGAATGAGGAGGAAGAAGAACGTCTGGCGCGAATTAATAAGAAATCTTTCCGGAAGTGCACATCAGAATTGTTTCCGGATATGCATATCCGGAAAAGCTCTGCGTTTTTTAAAAATTTGGTGCGTCCGAATGTGCACATCCAAAATCAGAGAGCAAAAAAATAATTTCACGTGGTGCCTAAAAAATTTGGGTGGTGCATTAAGAAACCCCCTATATTTCCTTTACTGTATTCTATTTTCCATTGCTTGATTATTATTGGCCGATATGTATTTGTGATTTTTTATTTTATTTGATTGTTTCTTTTGTTCGCGTTTACTTTATATGTTTAGTGGTATTAATTCAATATATCTTGTGTTAATTTATAGTACCCTTCTTTATATTTTGATGGGCCATTAGTTGCCATTTCTTTTATTTTATACATTTCTATTCTAATAAAAAAAACTAGATAATACCTTCCTATAAAAAATCAAACTTTTTTTTATTAATAAATATGAAATTTTAAATTTAAGAAATTATTAACTTAAATACAAAATTGAGATTATGATTACTTTAAGAGAATGAGGGAATATTTTTGACCATTTCTTAATACATCATCCAAGTTTTTTATACACCACGTAACATTTCGTTTTTACCCCCTGATTCCGGATGTGCACATCCGGACACACCGTTTTTTAAAAAAACGCTGATGTGTTCTCGATATGCACATCCGAAAACATAGGATAACTTTATTTTTTAAAATTCCTGATCTGCAGATCCGGAAAATAGCATAATTTTTTTTTAAATCAGTTTTATCGGTTGGTCGCATACGTTAATATATCATCGCAAGTTAATATACATTCGAATTAGGGGAAAAAGGAGGTCTTGACAGCATGATGAAGATCTTGAGTCAAGGGATTAGGTTTCCCGCCCATTGAAAACTTTGTTCTTCATATCTCTCAAATAGAAAACTTTGTTCTTCGTATCTCTCCAATAGAAAACTTTGTTCTTCGTATCTCTCCAATAGAAAACTTTGTTGTTCGTATCTCTTCAATGTGTTGTTTCGGTGTAGCCATTAATCTTCAGTCAATGTCAATGAGTAAACATGCATTTCAGAGTGAAACGTTGATGATTAAAAAACAAGTTTGTATGCATAAAAAAACGCATTATTATTTACCTGTAAGGGCACAGAGCACCGAAAAGACTGAGCTTTGTGGAGAAGAAAGGTTAAGAATGAGAGTAGTTACTAACTTACACGATACAAGAAACGTGTTTGAATGCATAAATAATTCATTATTATTTACCATTTTAGTTTTCAGGGAGTGGCGTGTGACTTTCTATAAATCAACTGGGTTTAAGCCTAAAAGGATTATATTTTCCAAGTTCGAAGATTGTAGGACAAATGAAGATCAACAGTAAAACATTACTTCATTGACGTTATCCAAGATAAATGGCAGCAGAGTCGACACAAAATTGGTGGTACTCCTATTACCACTTGCAGAACCAGAATCAGAATTTTCGACTTCACTTATGTAGTATCGAGTGAGGAAAGCTAGCAAGTGTTCCCCAATTTTAGCCATTATGATAACAACTAAAAAGTTAAAGTTACTTATGTCATACCTTCCGAATTGCATCCAACTCATAAAGCAAAACCTGACTGAACTGACCCTCACTTACTCCATCTCTGATAAGCAGAAATTAACAATGCAAAATAAATCAACTATAAAATTAAAACAAGTTATAATATATACATATACATAAATATACATCAACATGTATCAATTTGGCACCACCTTCAATACTACATAAGTGAAGTCGAAAATTCTGATTCTGGTTCTGCAAGTGGTAATAAGAGTACCACCAATTTTGTGTCGACTCTGCTGCCATTTATCTTGGATAACGTCAAAGAAGTAATGTTTTACTGTTGATCTTGATTTGTCCTACAATATTCGATGATAGATTTGGGAGTTCGGATATTCACAGTGTCGTTTTAGGATATATAACTTATGGTTACAGAGGTCATGTTTGTCACCATAGGTGGATGACCGTTATTTTGTTTAAATATGAGTTAGAACTACTAGACAGCTTTTAGATACGGAACAAGTGGCCATCATGCGTTTTGATAAATATTTTGAAGTTATCATTAAAGGATGTTTGCCATATTCGTTCCTCTAACCTTCTGTTAAAATACATATTATTATTTCTTAAAATTAATATACCTTTTAAGTTTCAGCCATTTTTTCGGATGTGCACATCCGGAATACGCGTAACTTGTTATTCCGGATTTGCACATCCGAAACAAGGCAACGTTTTTTAAAACAACAGTGCGTCCGAATGTGCACGTCCGGATCTGGAAGGCAAAAACGAATTTTCACGTAATGTATAAAAAACATGGATGGTGTGTTAAGAAATGGTCAACATATTTTTACTTCTTCAATAGTAGAATAAAGACTACGTCTATCATGTGTAGGAATAAACAAACCAACAAAACAAAAGTAAATAATATATCTAAATTGCACACAAACCTGACATTTTGTGTTGAAAATTACTTCCTACCAATATAAAGAATTTGATCTTTAGTAGGAACAATTCCAATAACATATGTTTCATCTACGGGACTAATGCATCCTTAAAAATGAGGTCATTACTTATAACTACATCTGATTTTGATGGAATTTCTACAATATTAATATAAAGAGGCTTGACAATTTCCTTTGCTTATAAATATAAAATTTCTAAAACATTATCGAACTTCCTACTTATGACCTCTCTCCATTTTTCAGATTTGTTTTGGATATTTTTGTTAGTCTTTTTACACGCACAATTCCAAAGAAACACAGTTAAAGACTCAATTGATATCATTTCTTTGAATGAATTTAACCATCCCCCACCGGCTAATAATTTTGGAAATTGATTTTCCCACCCTTAAACATTGCTTTCTCACTCTAATGAAAAACCAAAATTACTCTTAAAATTCATAAATGCATCTACAGAAGTACGTCATTCAGACACAATCTATTCGTTTTTGAGCTAGACCCTAAAGTTATGACAAAACATAATCTTAAAACGTATCTCTGGATACATTACAAAAATGTATTTTCGGAATCCATTGAACTAGAAATAAATGCAAAAACGAAAAAGATGTAAAAACAGAGATAAATTAACATCAATAATTGTTATGACATACATTAAAAAACGAAATGTTACATAGATAATCGTTAATGTAAATCAAACAATACATTTTATCATCAAGTATGACGTTTCAACATCTTTAAAATATCTTCGGTCGATCTTGCAATCTTTGCATCTAGCTCAATCATACCTTTTGTTTTGTAATGGTGAAATGTTTTCCACATAAACTTTAAGTCTTCTGCTCAAACTTGCCGAACTGAATCTTTATTTTGTCGTCAATCGAGGGTGAACGATATTCGAGTTTCAGAACACTTTGATTGTTTTAGTATTATACGAAATTATCCAGTATGGATTTCAGATCTACAAGAGAGTTGTACTCTGTGACCCTAAATTCATGCAAGGACTTCACGTCGTTGAAGTAGACAAATATGACAAGCCAGTATATGTTCATTCTGGTATGATGTGTTTTTGTAAACAATTTGAGATGAGAGATCCTATATTATATAGGGTTTAGGCCAATATGAACCTTAGAAATTCAATCTTGTATCAGGGGACATTTCAGAGATGTACATCCGAATACACCCTATTTCGTTTAAAATTTGTTAAATTAGGGTGCATCCAAAAATGCATTTTTGAATAAACCATTGTTCATATTTTTTTTTAAACATTTGAGGTGTGTTCGGTGATGCATTTTTGAAATCACCCAACATTATTCACACAACACCTATTTTAGAAACAAAACCTGTTTTAGAATAGAAAAAAGGAGATTTATTTTTGGAAAATGAAACATACATTGAGATCTATGAAAATATATACATTTTTACATCATTAATATTAGTACAAGATTACGTATAAATATGTATAACTGTCATACCCCAATTTTGTTATGCCATCATTTTATTCTTTAACATATTTTGCATTTTTCATCTTTGCCTTATTAGGACTGAACCCAGTTGGTTCTTAGAAATCATCTGATTAAAGGCCTCATATTGCATTTCATGGTATCTAGTGCATTCACTTTTCCACTTGCATTCATAATAAGCCATTTGGCTCTTGGTCATGTTCATTTATAATTTGACTGTATTTGTTATAATTTGTCTCCTCCTATCCTAGAACTTGCAAGTAATTATGAATATGTGAGGATAAATTCACTGTTGGAGATATATTTTAGATTCATCCTGATTCTGTGAAGTTGTTCAACCCCTTTCCCTTCAAGCTCATAATTGACTCAATATACAAAACAAACAAGTATAGACTTCCATTCTTGAAAATTATTGGTGTTACTTCTACAAACATGACTTATTCAACTGGCTTTGAATTTTTAGACTCCGAAAAAGAGGACAACATTACACGGGCTTTGGAAATGTGCAAGAGTATGTTGAAGGATAAAAAAAACATGCCACAAGTCATAATCACCGATCACAACACTACATCGATGAATTCGGCTGCAACGATGATTCTTACATGATCTGCATTACTTTGTAAGTATCACATAACCAAAAATGTGAGAAGTCGAGCAAAACCTGCGATTGGCACGAAACAAGTAAATGATGAAGATGGTAAAATTGTCAAACCTAGTGTGGTGGTGGAAAAGATAATGGTAAAATTGTCAAACATGCATTTGTATTTCAGGAGTGTGTGTGTGTGTGATATATCTAAATTTACTAAAATATGTTGAGGGCACGATGCTGCATCAGGTTAAAGAGAATATTGTTTGTGTATGAACTGATCAGGTTCGACACTTTAGCAATACAACAACTAACAAAGTTGAATCTGCATATTCTAGTCTGAAGAATTGGCTGGGAAGCTGTAAAGGTAATATTTGTCGAGATTGGGATGCTGTGAACCAAATGCTCTGAAACCAACATAATGAGATACAAACATATTTTAGTCGAAGCATTACTGTATTCGAACACCAATTCAAAGATAACATTCATTATTCACAATTGGTTGGTAATGTATCTCGGGCGACATTGAATTTTATTTTTCACGAATCCAATCGAGTGGATAATACAGGTTCTGATAGCTCAAAATGTGGATGTACTCTTCAGAATACTTTTGGTCTTCCATGTGATTGTTTAATTTCAAATAAGCTGAAGCTTGAAAAATCAATACGTATGGACGAAGTTTGCACTCACTGGACAAAGCTCCACTTTGATGGCGATGGTGATAAATCAAACATATCTATCATGACCGAGTGGAAAGTAGTCCAAGAAAAATTCATGAAATCTAGTGTCATCATGAAATTGCACATCAAAGAGCAACTTATGAAGATTTCATATCCAGAACAAAAAAAAGATTTCAAATCACCGTTGGAGTCGGTTAAAATAAATTTTGCCCTTAAAAAGGTTTAAACCACTCACATTTTCCAGACTATTTGACTCCAAAATCTCAAAAGAGTGTTTTCAAGGATGGTCACATTAACAAACCATCTCCTCCATCGTCATTACCAAAAATCAAATTCATTGAAGAGATGTCACTTTTTATGCACAAACACATCGATCGGATTGTAAATGTTGAAAGTGACGACAATTGTGTTTTTTGGGCTGTTTCGAGTTTACTCGATAAAGTAGAGGAAGAATACCAATTTGTTTGTTGTCATCTTATTCCAGAGATGACGTCTCATATGGAATCATATACAAAGCTATACGGGAACAAAGTAAATTACGATACAATTCTCAATGCTCATGTTCCATGTCTTAGTTGTCTGGCTCCATTTGACAAATGGATGCACTTTTCGGATGAGACATCTTATAGCAAGTGCTTATGATATGGTGTGCATTGATTTAACGATATGGTATCTCAGAAACATTCTTTCCACTTCAGACTAATCCACCTCAAAATCCATCTGAACGCACCATGTGTATTAGTTAGTTATTAAAAAACAACATTTTGTTCAAGTTTATTTGAAATCGGGATGTCCTATACCATAGACATTGTAACACCCCACTTTCCCAATTTATAAAATACATAAATAATATGAAAATAATCAGAGTTTACAACAAAGTAGGATGTCACATCTCATAAAAATTGCCTGAAGTCTTAATTACTTCATTCACTTTATTACTCATAAAAAATTGTTTTTACAGCGGAATCATAATTCAATTCAATCAATGGCACTAAAACCTTCACCATAATACTCTCCACATAATAAGTGGTCTAATAAAAGTTTAATAAATGAGATACGTAACGAAATAACATGGTATAAAACATAACAAATCCCCCAATATCTCGTGTTACGTATCAGAGCGACTCCTAAGACTCGATCGAGCAACACAAGCTCCACGCACTACTCAGGTACCTGCTTGTCTGTACTTCCCGAGAAGCACAGACACAACAAACAACAAAGGGGTGAGAACTACATTCAATAATTAACGGTGTATAATACATGTTAAGGAGTAGTCATCACACAATCACACATAAACAACACACCATCACGACACACTTGTCACTTTCAATCATAATTCAATAAACACATAGTAATGCAATGTGACTCGATGATTGACACTATGCATGTGGTACCAATACACCATGGTTCATTCAATCGAACCTGATTCCTATTGGAATCCAGATAAATCACATACACTCCCACTGAAAAATGATTTATCTCCATCACAACTCCACATTGGAGTACGGACAAGACTAGGCACCCATCATGGATTCCCACCTAGCTGTCTCCACCAGACACATCATGAAATGTATGACACAAAAGATGCACAAACACATGTATAACAATCAGTTATACATCTACACGATCCTCCTGATCACACGTGAGTTACATACTCACCGTAATTCACAATAGAATTACCACCCTGTCCAAGACAGTCCACATAATAGACAAAATCGAAGCACAACACCTCACATGGTCTTAATTAGCTAATTATCTAATTAATCTACCTAAATTCAATTTTTATTAATTTTCCTACCATTACTAGGTTCAGCAAGTTCTGACATCTACCCCATCCTCTCAGACCAAAAGAACTGCAATGGACGCGAAACCGGGAAAGAAAATGCGACAAAACTCCCACAACACGACAATTTTCCAAAATCACAGAATAAATACATCATCTATTTCCATCTAAAACATTCTCAATAGAAATAATATTTCATTAGCTTTCCAACGCTTCGAACGGTGGTCAAAACGGACTCACGGATCAAAAGTTATGAAGAAAACAAAATTTGACATTTTGGAAAAACTGTGCAACCTGCGGGTCCGTACAGGTCGACCCATGAGTCGACTCATGCTGCGCAAAAACATAAGATATTTCCGTTTTTCATCGTTAAATGCCTTCCGGACCTCCGATTTCGATTCCGTAAAAAGCCTCGGTCTCAGAATTCAACATACTACGATATTTTCACAATTAAAACACCATCCAACACATTTACAAAAATTAACACCATTGTTATCAAAAGTGGAAAAAGTTAGGTTTTCAATCACTCAATTAAACACGTGTCGAAACATACCGACAAGTATTCCCGATTAAATCCCCTCATCACCCGACTATACTACGCAATCTATTCCATATTCTAACCGTTAAAACATCGATTATATTCATTTGTTCATCTATCATTCACCTATTATTACTAGCCAAATTATCATCTATTAGATCTACATTCGTCACTCTTAAACCTGTCAAAAATCAGATCTGTAAACACAGTATAACATGGCAACAACAACAACAACAATTATCATTCCTATTCACAACAACAATGATCGATTTCATGCCATTCACAACAGATACACACATACCAGATTCAGATCTGCAACCACAATTACACAAGTAAAATCCTACGAGGGAAATGACCACTCACTACACTCTCATGATAGTAACACCTATATTGAGCCCATTCTCCCCCTTACTTCGAATTTGGGTATGAATTCCTGCGAAAATTGGAGCAGAAAATCCTGCTCTAGCACCCTTGTTTTTCCTCTTCTTGCTCTCTTTCTACGTGAAAAGTGATTAACTCCCTAAACCCTTACTAACTCAGTCTTACTTGTTTTATTTCCCTTAATTCTCTCCCACTAACCAAAATATTAATAATAATACTAATAATGTCACAATAATAATAATAATAATACGCCAATAATATTAATAATAATAATACTAATGATGCCAACAATAATAATAATAATAATCATAATAATATTAATAATACTAGTCATAATAATAATAATAATAATAATAGTAATAATAATAATATTAACCATACTACTATTACTACTTATGCCTACATATTATTTATTTATCATTATATTATTATTATCCTAAAGTTTTCTTTTAATTCCCACAACTAAGGGTAACTACCACACTCACCCTTAGCCACAATTCTCTCAATTAATCAATAGATTCCATAAACAACACACAACGAATAATTATTTTAAATGGGGTGTTTCAACTCTCCCCCACTTAAAATATTTTCGTCCTCGAAAATGTACCTGATGGAAACAATTCTGGATACGACTCTCGCATCTTGCTTTCCAATTCCCAGGTCACACTTCCCCCAGTAGCTCCTTCTCAAGCTACTCTCACCAAGGAACTATCCTTGCCTCTCGGTTGCTTCCTCTCAATCACTTCAGTAATCTGTTACACAAACTCGGGTCCAAGTAACACCTTCCACCCGACTCACTAATATAGAGGTTTCCTGCCCTCCTACCATACAATGCTTTGCAAGACACCATCCCAATACTAGAATTGTAGTTAGTATAATATGTGAACTAGATCAATGGCGGATGAGTATCGCATATACCATCTTTCTCCACACGCAATTTCCCAATAAATCTTCCAACGACTGAATAGTCCTTCCTGACTGACCGTCCGTCAATGGATAATAAGCCGAATTTAATTTTTGTTTAGATCCCAAAGCTTCCTGCAAGCTTTTCCAAAACTTTGAAGTAAACCTCAGATTCCTGTCTGATACTATGCCCAATGAACCCCACGCAAATTCACTAATACCCTAATATAAAATATGCTGATCTCATCAATCGATCTGCAATTATTCAAATAGCATCAAAAGTCTTTCGCCTTATTCGGTAATCTAATAGCAAGTTCTTCAAAATATTATTGCACTTCCATTCCAGAATTTCCCAAAGGTTGCATCAACCTAACCGTTTCTGACGCTCAACTTCTGATTCCCGACACAGCAAACAATCATACATAACTGAGTTATATTACTCTCCATGCCTGGCCACCAAAATAATCTCGTAATGTCTTAATACATTTTCGTAGCTCCCGACCGAAAGTTCAAGCTATTCTCTATGACTTACCGCTAGGATCCTCTTTCTCAATTCAATGTCACCTGGCACACAAATTCTTCCTTGAAATCTCAACACACCACACCATCCATCTTAAAGTCGCTATCCGAACTGCCCTCACCTACAGGCATCAAATCAAATAGCTTCACGTCCAGCTTCTGTTTCTCCTTAATCACATCAAGAAAATCTTATTCGCTTTAAGCATACCCAACCTGACGCTCTCCGGTGTCAACTTACAAACCATACCCAAGTCTCGGAACTGTTTAATTAAATCTGTTTCTCTCATCAACAAGATCGACATATGTATTACCTTACTCCTCAAAACATTTTCTACCACATTAGCTTTTCCCGGATGGTAACTCAAACTAAATTCCTAATCCTTCAAAGGTTCTAACTCCTTCTCTTCCCATATTCAATTCTTACTGGTCCCATAAGTACTTCTGAATCATGCGACCACTGAAAACTTCTAACCTCGATCCATACTAACAATGTTTCCAAATTCTCGACACAAAAACCACTGTAGCTAACTCACAATCATGAGTAGGGTAATTCCCTTCATTTATCCTCAATTGTCGTGAAACATACGTCATTACTTTACCATCTCGCACCTGCATTCTGCCTAATCCCATTTTAGACGCATCGCAGTATACCAAAAGGTTTACTCGAATTTGGTAGCACTAACACTGACGCTGTAATCGGCTTCTTCTTCAGCTCTCTAACACTTCTTCTCGCACACAACATTCCAAACAAAGACTTAACCCTTTCTATTTAACTGAGTCAATGGCAACGCCAACTCATAAATTCCCCTGATGAATCTTCGATAATAACCTGCTAAGTCCAATACACTCTTAATCTCTGTCACTGTCTTCAGAGGTCTCCACCGAAGCAGTGTACTTACTTTAGACGGACTCACCACTATACCATTTACAGAAATAAAATGTCCCAACAACTCACAGTTTGCAACCAAAAACTCACTATTCGAAATTCGTAAATAACTTGCTATCCTTCAGCACCTGCAAGGCAATCCTCAGATGCTCTGCATGATCTTCCTCGGACTTGGAATAAATCAAAATGTCCTCAATAAATACCACAACCACCAAATCTAGATAAGCATGAAAGATATGATTCATGTACTCCTTAAATACACCCAGCGTATTAGACACTCCAAAAGGCATCACTACATTTTCGCAATATCCGTGACAAGTTTTGCACGCCGTCCCCCAAATATCATCCTCCTTCACTCGAATCTGATGATGACCCGATCTCAAATCAATTTTTCTAATAACACGAGCTCCCACAAGATGATCCATCAAGTCCTCACTCCTTGGAAGCGGATATTTATTCTTAATGGTCACTTTATCCAATTGGTGGCACTCAATGCACATACGCATACTATCACCCTTCATCTTAACCGAAAACACGGATTTAACCCGCCAAGAAACATTTGGTCGGACAGACCTTTCCTTGAGTAATCCTTCCGATTATCTCTTCACAAGACTCTGGAGTTTACTTTCTGTACGGAGTCATTGACATCAGATTTGTACCAAGTGCTAAATCAATAGCCAATCCTACTTCACCCTACGTCCGGAAATACATCCAAAAATCCTCTAACAACAGGTAACTCAACCCATGTAACTTCACGATTAACTCGCAACGATGCGAACATTAAGACATCGAGCCTTCGCCCAATATAAGCTCGTCCATTTGCTTAGCACACCACGACAGCAGTCCTCTGCTATCACCCAACTCAGATCCACACCTTGGAAGGCATCAGGAATTACACACTACCGGCATATCTCTAGCCGTCACCTTGCTCTCTACTCACTGAGAAGCAATCATCAACCATACCAGACCGTCCTTCCTCAGAGACGTCCCCAACTTGACTGACAAACAAGTACCTCTCGTCCACATCGTCTTCAGGTATAAGAATCTATACCGACTCATCACAACCATTTGTAAGCACTTGGCTTAACTCCAAACAATCCACAGCATACGCTATCTTAGCTGTCAAGGCACGTATATCCATCCAACATGATCCCGTCTACTATCAACAAGAGATTGAGGGTGATCAGTTCCTCAATTTGTCAATAGACAACCAACTATTATGACGAAGTATATGTCATCCTTACCAACTACAACAACACTCCACTACGCACTAATCCATCCTTCCACACTGGAAGCATCTCGGAGAAGCACCAGCTTCTTCCCCACTTATTTCATCCCCTACTCCTGGAGATAACAGTTAGAAAACAAACAAGTATCAACAGTGTTCCACACACATGTCGCATACTAAAGACCAAACCACGTCAGACAACCTAGCCGGACGGACCGACCTGCTCTGATACCAATTATAACACCCCATTTCCCAATTTATAAAATACATAAATAATATGAAAATAATCAAAGTTTACAACAAAGTAGGATGTCACATCTCATAAAAATTGCTTGTAGTCTCAATTACTTCATTCACTTTATTACTCATAAAAAATTGTTTTTACAGTGAAATCATAATTCAATTCAATCTATGGCACAAAGGCCTTCACCACAATACTCTCCACATAATAAGTGGTCTAATAAAAGTTTAATAAATGAGATACGTAAATTCCCTAATATCCCGTGTTACGTATCAGAGCGACTCCTAAGACTCGATCGAGCAACACAAGCTCCACGCACTACTCATGTACCTGCTTATCTGTACTTCCCGAGAAGCACAAACACAACAAACAACAAAGGGGTGAGAACTACATTCAATAATTAATGGTGTATAATTAATGGTGTATAATACATTCAATAATTAAGGAGTAGTCATCACACAATCACACATAAACAACACACCATCACGACACACTTGTCACTTTCAATCATAATTCAATAAACACAAAGTAATGCAATGTGACTCGATGATTGACACTATGCATGTGGTACCAATACACCATGGTTCATTCAATCGAACCTGATTCCTATTGGAATCGGATAAATCACATACACTCCCACTGAGCAATGATTTATCTCCATCACAACTCCACATTGGAGTCCGGACAAGACTAGGCACCCATCATGGATTCCCACCCAGCTGTCTCCACCAGACACATCATGAAATGCATGACACAAAAGATGCACAAACATATGTATAACAATCAGTTATACATCTACACGATCCTCCTGATCACACGTGAGTTACATACTCACTGTAATTCACAATAGAATTACCACCCTGTCCAAGACAGTCCACATAATACACAAAATCGAAGCACAACACCTCACATGGTCTTAATTAGCTAATTATCTAATTAATCCACCTAAATTCAATTTTTATTAATTTTCCTACCATTACTAGGTTCAGCAAGTTCTGACATCTACCCCAACCTCTCAGACCAAAAGAACTGCATCGGACGCGAAAGCGGAAAAGAAAACGCGACAAAACTCCGACAACACGACAATTTTCCAAAATCACGGAATAAAATAAATCATCTATTTTCCTCTAAACCATTCTCAATAGAAATAATATTTCATTAGCTTTCCAACACTTCGAACGGGGGTCAAAACGGACTCACGGATCAAAAGTTATGAAGAAAACAAAATTTGACATTTTGGAAAAACTATGCAACCTGCGGGTCCGTAGAGGTCGACCCATGAGTCGACTCATGCTGCGCAAAAACATAAATTTTTTCTATTTTTCATCGTTAAATGTCTTCCGGACCTCCGATTTCGATTCCGTAAAAAGCCCCGGTCTCAGAATTCAACATACTACGATATTTTCACAATTAAAACGCCATCCAACACATTTACAAAAATTAACACCATTGCGATTTAAAATCTTGATAAAGGTGAGACCTTTCTTCTTTTTCTCGATTTTATTTCATTTCTTATGATGTTCATTTCACATATTCTTTTATTTTCACTTTTGGTCAATGAAAGTTAAAAATCATAGCTTGTCGATTATCGATCTAAGTCTTGATTAAGACGAGACCAACTTTATTATATCTTGTTCATTTTTATCTTTATTATATTGTTCATATTATTCATATTGTCCATATCATATTATTCATACTTATTCATCTAACCATTTTCTTTGTTCATACTTTAATAAAAAAACATTAACAAATATCGAAACCCTAAAACAATAATTTGATGGACTGTTGGTTATTATACTTCGCTTGGAGATTTGGTTCAAGGCTTAGTTTAGGACACCTTGCACACACACGGCTTTCTCTTGGGCTACCTTACAATGAGACCCTTTATTTCATGTCATCCCTTGTAATTTACATGTACCCCTCTCCCATTTCGATGTATGCATTTAGTTTTCTTTTGATTGTGGTTTGTTTACTAGGAGCACCCCTAGAGACTAGCATAGGCAACCCATTTTCAAACTAATTCTCGACTCGTCGTCGAGCCATATTCAAACAAACCTCTTTTCAACCAAACTCTCGATTCGTCGTCGAGCCCATTTTCAAATCAACCTCTAACCAAATCCTTTTTCAAACCAAACTTTTTTCATAACAAATAAACCCTTGATCCAACGTCAAGCGGATTTTCTTGATCAAACTTCAAAAACAATTAACAACTATCGTAACTCTTTTAAGGTAAAAAATGGGGGTACAAGTCTTTGATCTCTCTTCGATTGTTTGGGTGCGAGTTCTTTTACTCGTGTGTGAGCAATTGACGCCTCTTCTTTTAAAAAATTAAACTCTTTTCGAACTAACCAAGCGCATACAAATAAACCCTTGATCCAACGTCAAGCGGATTTTCACAATAAAACTAAAAAACGACTAACAACTATCGGAACTCTTTTTCAAGGTGAAAAATGGGGGTTCAAGTCTTTGATCTCTCTTCGATTGTTTGGGTGCGAGTTCTCTTACTCGTGTGTGAGCAATTGACGCCTCTTTAAAACAAACCAACACTCCCTTGTTTCGTGGGCGTACCACGAACTACGACTGCTCTGATTCTTTATTCTCGTCCGAGTAAAGATACGTAGGCACAAGATTGCGATGATCTTGGCGAGCACACTACCATCTTTTTCCGTCAAACCCCGTAGTCGAACTACGATTGCTCTGATTCCTCATTCTCGTCCGAATGAGCATACGTAGGCCCGAGGTCGTGATGATCTTGCCGAGCAACTACTACCAAACCTAGGGTAAGCCATTGAATAAACACAAAATAAGAAGAAATGAAAATAAAGTTCTGATTAATTTTCTACCCTCTCAAGCTGAAAGTTGAGGTTTAAATACAAAAGGACCACTAATGGGTCAGATTAAGGGCCAGGCGCAAAACAGAAATTAACTAGCTTAAAATTCTAAATAAAAATACAATTCAATTAAACACAAAATCCTTCATCCAATTGGGCTTCTTTAAAATACGAATGGGCCTTATATCATCACTGTCCGGCCCAAATACAATCTTGTCCTCAAGATTGGGAATATTAAGTGGTTGGGCTGAAGGCAAAATGGGAGCCCAATTGTGTGTCCGCCCAGGTGATGTGGGAAGCGGTTTTGAATTTGAAATGGTGGGATAAGGATGAGTTGAATGCGGGCCAGCTGGATTGGAGGGCGGCTGCATGCGTGCCAACTGGGTTGTGGTTAGAAGCCGCGTGGGTTGATGGGAGGGAAGCGTGTGCAGAGGAGAATCAGAGCAGGTGTGGGAAAGTGGATTTTCACGTGGCTCAATAAGGCTAGGTGGCATACTGATGAGCGGTGGGGATTGATCATTCAAACTTCCAGCTGCATCGTGTGGTGGAGACTCATTCTTTTGGGAAGTTTTGGGAAGTAAACTAGCTGTAAGTGTACTTTCGGGAAACTCACTACTTTTATTTTGTAGAACTTTGTTACATATACCAACTAGTTTCCCACTTTACATTTGCTGAGTTCCTTCAACGTTCTCTCTACTTCTCTGAGAAAATGAAGAGTCTTGTAACCTTTCATCTAAAAGCTCAACCTTTTCCAAACCATCTTGCTTCCAAACCTCCGAACCTTGTCCTTCTTCTTGATTAATCTCAGAACTTGTTGTTGTTTTTGAAACCTTCAACCTCTGTTCTTCATTCAATCGAACACTGTCTGTTGTGGTGGGATCAGAGCTTACATGCGGGTTTTGCGTTGCAACTTCGTCTAAACTTGCATCAGGATCATGAAACTCCGGTGGAATCAGGGAAAAGTGCGATGTCGGGTCTGTTCCATGGTAAGGTCGAAGCTGCGACACATGGATAACTGAATGGATCCGTGAAGATGGAGGAAGATCCCGCTTATACGCGACCTTACCAATTCGTTAGAGGATCTTGAAGGGCCCGTAATAGCGTTTGGAGAGTTTGTGAGACGCACGGCGATGGACGGAGGACTGACGATAAGGTTGAAGGTGTAGCAAGACTAAATCACCTTCTTTAAAGGTACAATCAGATCTTTTTTTGTTACTTTGAGTTTCCATCCTTTTTCTTGCTTTCTCAAGGTTATGTTTGATTGCCTGTAATATTTCTTCTCTTTGTTGCACAGACTCGTCTAGCTGAGGAACCGTGGTGGATCCGCGTTGGTACGTGAGTAGAGACGGAGGTGGTCTTCCATAAAGAACCTCAAAGGGAGACATTTTTATGGCAGAGTGATGAGCCGAGTTATGCCAAAACTCGGCCAAGTGTAAGTATCTGAACCACCTTTTTGGGTTATCGCTTGTGAAACAGCACAGATAAGTTTCCAGACATCTATTTGTAACTTTGGTTTGTCCGTCCGTTTCAGGGTGGTAGGCGGAGCTATACTTCAAGGTGGTACCCTGTACTCAGAACATCTCTTTCCAAAAAGTGTTAAGGAAGAGTGGATCTCGGTCTGAGACAATAGAAGAAGGTATACCATGAAGGTGACAAATCTCTACTGAAAAACGCAGTGCCAGATCCTTAGCTGAGAACTTCGTTGGAAGCGCAATGAAATAGGAGAACTTTGTCAGCCTATCGCAAACAACCCAAATAACCGTGTGGCTGAAGGAGTTCGGTAAGTGCATGATGAAATCCATACTCAGTTCGTCCCAAACTAATGATGGTATAGGTAGCGGTTGTAAAAGTCCTTGTTTCTTAATGGGTTTGTACTTGTTGTGTTGGCAAACTGGACATCTCTTAACAAATGCTTTTGTGTCTTTGTAGATCCCTGGCCAGAGAAAAGAAGGTGAAAGACGAGCCAGTGTAGGCTGGATACCAGAATGACCAGCAGTTTGTGTGGAATGATACTCTGTGAGCAGAGCCTCGCGGATTTCCTGAGTTGAAGGTATGTAAATTATGTCCTTATAGTATAGAAGGCCATCTTTAACATGGAAGAAGTTTTGCATTGAGATGTCTGTACCGGCTTGTTGCATAAGTTTCTGACCTTCCGGATTAGATTTATAATAGTTCTTTAACTGTGTCAGGAGAAGTGGAACAGGAGAGGAAATGGAGAAGAACATTGTTGGCTCATCTGTGTGTTTGCAGCTCAAAGCATTTGCAACCTGATTTGCTTTTCCAGGTTTGTAGAAAATCTCAAAATGAAACCCTTGAAGTTTCGTGGCACACTTCTATTGTTCAAGGGTCTGAATAGTTTGTACAAGCAAATTCTTTAGACTCTTTTGTTCAGTGTAAATATGAAATTTTCTGCCTATTAAATACTGACGCCACTTTTTAACAGCTTCGGTGATCGCATATATTTCGCTGACGTACACTGAAGATGCTTGAAGTCTATTACAAAGTTTCTTGCTGAAGAAAGCCAAGGGGTGGCCCTGTTGTGAAAGCACTGCACCAACCGCTACCGCTGAAGCATCAGTTTCAAGGATGAAGACTTGGGAAAAATCTGGAAGGCTGAGAACAGGAGTTTCTGTCATTTTTTTTTTCAAATTTGTAAAAGCTGTCTCAGCTGATGTACTCCAATGTAATTTAGTGGAACCCAACAGATCGGTAAGAGGAGCGGCGAGAGTGGCGTAATGACGAACAAATCGTCGATAAAAGCCGGTGAGTCCTAAAAAACCCTGAGTGCCGTGAGTGAACGTGGCTTCGGCCAGCCCAAAATAGCTTGAATTTTTGCAGGATCTGGGGTTACACCTTCACTTGAGATAATATGACCTAGATAATCAACACTAGGGACAGCAAACACACATTTTGACAATTTGGCATAAAACTGATTAGTAACAAGTAATTCTAAAATCAATTTCAAATGATTGGCATGCTCAGAGATACAAGAATTGTAGATTAAAATGTCATAAAAAAACTAACACAAACCGACGTAAATAAGGCCGAAGTAAATCGTTCATCGCTGATTGAAAAGAACTAGGAGCATTTGTAAGCCCGAATGGCATTACAAGAAACTCATAATGACCATTAAAAGTACGGAAAGCAGTTTTGTGTGTATCCTCTGGTGTTACCCGTATTTGGTGATATCCAGATCGAAGATCGATCTTAGAAAAAATAGTTGCTGAACCCAATTCATCAAATAGCTCATCGATAGTAGGTATAGGAAATATGTCTTTGACTGTAACCGCATTAAGTGCACGATAATCAACACAAAATCGCCAGCTGCCGTCTTTTTTTCAAACTAAGAGGACTGGGGAGGAGTAAGGACTGTTGCTGGGTTTAATGATACCCTCATGCAGCATGTCTTGGATTATGGTTGTCATGGCGTCCTTTTGGGAATGAGGGTATCGGTAGAGCTTAACATTAATGGGTGTTGTGTTGGGTAGGATGGGAATGTGATGATCGTGGGTCGATTTGGGGGTAATTCTTGTGGTTTATTGAAAATTTGAGCAAATGACTTAAGGATTGTGGAGATTTGGGGTGGTAATGTGGATGGTAAGGAATCAAGGGTTGAAATGGTGCATGGAGGGCTGGTTTCATTTGATGTGGTGGGTTGGTAAAGTAAGAGATGGATAGATGCAATAGAATTAGTGTGGAGGAGCTGGCAAATGTGGTTGTATGACGATGGTGATGGAAGGGTTTTTGGGTCGCCGGAAATAGTGATGTCATTGTCCTTGTAAGAGAAGGAAATCTTAGGAATGGAAAAATCAGCGACGAGAGGACCGAGGGTTCGCAACCACTCCATACCAAGGACAACGTCGACTCCTTCAATAGGAAGTAAGTGGAAAAGGATTGTAAATAAAGTATTTTGGAGGGTAATAGGCACTTGTGGGCAAAGGCCTGAACAAAGTAACTTAGAACCGTTACCAACCATGACTGAAAAATTGGGGATTGGTGTAGTGGTGAGTTTGAGATGGTGGGCAATGCGGGGTTGTAAGATGTTGTGGGTACTTCCTGTGTCTATCAAAACAGTCACATTTAAACCAAGAATAACTCCATTGAATTTAAGAGTTTTTGGGGAAAAGAGGCCATTGGCAGCTTGGGGAGATAGTTGAAAGTAGGTTTCCTCCTGTTCGGTAGGTGTAGGTAAAGTATCGTTTGGCTCATTGATGTGGACCTCGGTGGATTCCTCCTCATCTACCATTAGCAAGAGGAATTTTCCAGATGAGCATTTATGGCCTGGGATGAATTTTTTGTCGCAATTGAAGCATAACCCTTGTGCACGACGCTCTTGAAGTTGGGCATTGGACAAGCGACGAATAGGAAGTTTAGCTGGCTGTTGGGGTGGGGTGGGTTTTGGGGAATTGGATGATGGGGCATTTGTCTGAGATGTGGGCGGGGCTTAGTGTATGGGCTGGAAAATGTTTTATGAAATTTAGGTTTTGATTCCCTTAATTTGGATTCAATTAGCTTTGCAAGTCCAATGGCCAGTGATATAGAGGTAGGTTTATGAATAGCAATTTCATTCTGAATATCAGGGATCAGACCAGAGATAAAACAATTCAATATAGCTTCATGTGAAAGGCCAACAACCATATTTCCCAATTTTTCAAAAGCAGCTTGGTATTCCACAACAGAGTTGGTTTGTTTAAGTTTAAACAATTCTGCTTGATGGTTTGCAAACGTGGAGGGTCCAAACCTTAATTCCAAGGCTCTAGTAAAACTGAACCAATCTGTTAACAATTGACTTTGATGCATCCATTTAAACCAACCAAGTGCTTCACCTTTCATATAAAATGATATCATTGACAAACGATTTTCAGGTGGTAATTGGTAAAAATTAAAAAATTGGTCAGCTTGAAATAACCATTCCAATGGGTTAGAGCCATCAAACATAGCCAACTCTAGTTTTGGAGTACGAATTTGGGGTAAAGGGGTTGTGTGAGTGTATTGCATCTGGTGGGGAAATGGGTTTGTATACGGGACTGTATGGGGGAAACTCGTTGGGACAAAGGGATATGATATAAATTGGGGTAGGGTTTGTGGGATAGGTGTTTGCGTTGCTAATGTGACATTGGTATGGATGGAGGTGGGGGAAAATGTGGCGGACTGCCTTAGAGGAGTAAAGGCTGATGAAGTCACATGAGAAAAAGGAGCAGTAGCCATTGGTGTTGAATAAGGTAGGTGGGTTATACCTGACGAGCTGGCTGCTGAGGAGATGATAGCAGCTGGTTGCGTTGAAGAAACAAATGCAGCAGCTTGCGGTGTTCTTTGAGTGAGTAATTTGTTGAGGGTGGACATGATTGAGTCATAGCGAGAATCTGAGATCTGTTTTTCGTTCTCCATTCTGGTGTTAATAGTACCCAGATTTTTTTGAGTATTTTCCAGATCTGAGTGAACTTTGTCAAATCTCTCATCCAGATCTGAGTGGAGCTGGTTGACATCATTATCTAGATGTATGTGAGAGGTTTGTACAACTTGTTCAACAATTTCTTGAGGGGTTGGTTGAGGTGGTTTAGGGGGAGGAACCATGAATACAAAATGAAAGCACCAATGATAGAATAAAGTTCAGCAACTACTACCAAACCTAGGGTAAGCCATTGAATAAACACAAAACAAGAAGAAATGAAAATAAAGTTCTGATTAATTTTCTACTCTCTCAAGATGAAAGTTGAGGTTTAAATACAAAAGGACCACTAATGGGTCAGAACAAGGGCCAGGCCCAAAACAGAGATTAACTAGCTTAAAATTCTGAATAAAAATACAATTCAATTAAACACAAAATCCTTCATCCAATTGGGCTTCTTTAAAATACGAATGGGCCTTCTATCACCATTGTTATCAAAAGTGGAAAAAGTTAGGTTTTCAATCACTCAATTAAACACGTGTCGAAACATACCGACAAGTATTCCCGATTAAATCCCCTCATCACCCGACTATACTACACAATCTATTCTATATTCTAACCGTTAAAACATCGATTATATTCATTTGTTCATCTATCATTCACCTATTATTACTAGCCAAATTATCACCTATTAGATCTACATTCGTCACTCTTAAACCTGTCAAAACTCAGATCTGCAAACACAGTATAACATGGCAACAACAACAACAATTATCATTCCAATTCACAACAACAATGATCGATTTCATGCCATTCACAACAAATACACACATACCAGATTCAGATCTGCAACCACAATTACACAAGTAAAATCCTTCGAGGGAAAGGACCCCTCACTACCCTCTCATGATAGTAACACCTATATTGAGCCCATTCTCCCCCTTACCTCGAATTTGGATCTGAATTCCTGCAAAAATTGGAGAAGAAAATCCTGCCCTAGCACCCTTATTTTTCCTCTTCTTCCTCTCTTTCTACGTGAAAAGTGATTAACTCCCTAAACCCTCACTAACTCAATCTTACTTGTTTTATTTCCCTTAATTCTCTCCCACTAACCAAAATATTAATAATAATACTAATAATGTCACAATAATAATAATAATAATAATAATAATAATAATGCCAACAATAATAATAATAATCATAATAATATTAATAATACTAGTCATAATAATAATAATAATAATAATAATAATAATAATAATAATATTAACCATACTACTATTACGACTTATGCCTACATATTATTTATTTATCATTATATTATTATTATCCTAAAGTTTTCATTTAATTCCCACAACTAAGGGTAACTACCACACTCACCCTTATCCACAATTCCCTCAATTAATCAATAGATTCCATAAACAACACACAACGAATAATTATTTTAAATTGGGTGTTACAAACATCACCGAAGTGGATGACACATTTCACGTAAGACGCTGAAATATGGTCGGATCACTTTCTTGAAAGGATCGAAGAGTTCACCAAGTTGAGCGACATTGAAAGAGAAGCAAATAAGGAAAGATCGAATAATGAATCATTAATAGATTTAGGCAGTGACATATGTTTTGATGCATTTTAGTTGTAATCTAACAATGTAACGCATTTTTTTGTATGTAACACATTGCATAATATTATGAAATTCGATGGTATTTTTGGGCAATTTTTATGTTTTGAAATTCTACTATGCGTAATCAATTGGTTCTGTTTTGCATAATTTTTGGGTGGATCCGGAGATGCATTTCCGGACACACTTTTTTATTCATTGCAAAAACAAAACAGGAGACAATCTGGAGAAGCATCTCCGTAGCGATCCTTATTTTTTGAAAAAAAAAAAGCGAATCCGAAGATGTATCTTCGAAACATTTCATGCAGATATGATCATGTTTGTAAGACCCTTATTGCTCTACAACTTCTATAAATAGAGTCTCTCATTCCATTTTCTTTACACAAACAAGAATGACTACATATCCTCCATCTTGCATTTGTGTATTTCGATAGTGCAAAATCTCCCACTTTAATTTTGGATCTACGAGGACATACTTCTCGTTGATAGAGGATATATTGGGAAAAATGTCTTTAATGTTGCATTGCAATTGTAAAGTAACTTATAATTTGTGACAATTGTTTTACAAAGTGACTTATAATTTAGAACATAAGGGGTAGTCTTTAGAAAGAGAGAAAAAATGATTAAAAATGACGAGCAATTCATGGAACAATTTGTCATTAAAATATATATTTTTGTATTTTTTTTCTAATCATCACTATCACGTCTTTAAAAGTGGGGGACCAACAAAATCTCAAGAGAAATAAAATTGAGACAAAGACTCTATTTGACAAGACATGTTTTGAGCTCATAGCTGATAAACTCATATAACGATAAAAAATTAGTTTGGTAACAATCTTTTCATCACAAGTTTATTATAGCTTATTTTATAAACATATAGTTTATTTTTCAGACGCTATTTCAAATAGTATTTTAACTTATAGCTTATCATTTTTTCTTTCACCTTTGTCCTTATTATCTTAACCAAAATTCACTACTATCCTTTATAATTTATTTTAATTTACAATAAAATAATTATATATTAAATGTCTTTTATGTCATTTCAAGTTATTTATTAAATAAGCCACTAATTTTATCAAACATTTCAATTAACTTATCATTTATAAGTCATTAGTCATCAGTTATAAACTATACACTATTAGTCATCAATTATGAATCATAAACTATAAACTATCACTAGTTTATTAGTCAACCGCAAATTTTATCAAGCAGAGCCAAAAACTAATTTTTAAAATGGCAAACTGAGAAAATAAAAAATACGCTTAAACATTTTTTTTAACTTAAGTTTTTCTTCTTCAAAAAATTATTTATCGTTCTTCAAAAAATGCATAAAATCTTGCATATTTAAATTTTGATTTTTTTTACTAACAATACTTCATTCTTATAAGAACAAGATAAATAGTAAAAAAATAGTGACGGCCTTACAACAGTGCAGTGGCTAGTCATGAAAGATAGCGAGATTCTAATTTGCCAACCCCCAATTGAATCTGACATTTCATAGTTTTATAATTTCAAATTCAAACTGCATCTAAAATAAATTTGAAATAAATTTTTTAATGAAATTTTTGGTAAATAAATTAGAATTTTTGATACATACTAAATTTTCTATAATATATTTATAATTTTCGGTATATCGACATTTCTGAAATTTATGTGAATTTATAAATTATTGAAAATTTTAAGTGTTCCATTATATATCGGAAATTTCAACCAAAGTGAAATTTTCGATAGTTCATATTCAATAACAAAATTAACACTATCAAAAATTTTGTAAAGTATTGTAAGTTATCGAAAATTTTGAAAAGTGTTGTAGTTTACTTTCCGGTAGTATAAAAAAAACAATTTTAAAAAGGTTGGAATATTATTTTAAAAATTTCGGTATTCTTCAATTTTTTTTTGAAAGTATTCATTTTTTAATGGAAATTTCGGACAATTCTGATAAAAAATGAATAATTTGAAAATTTCTGATAAAAACTACAAATTTCTTGTAAAAACAGATAATTTTTTTTTTAAAATCCAATTTTTCCAAAAGGATATAACAGTACAAATGCTCTAAATGGAGAGGTGTGCCAGATTTAAATGGGTTCGCAAGTTAAATCCCAAAGAAGCAAATAGCACAATCAGAAACAACGAAAATTCGAAAATAAGAGGCATTAAGTTATGAGTTTTGCATTCTTTCAAAAAAAATTATGAGTTTTGCATGAAGAATACGAATGAGAAATGGGTTTTTGAACAGAAAAGTCTATGTGAAAGCAATTAATTTTATTTTCAAAAATCTGACATTCAAATATTAAAATTGCAGATTTATTTAATATTTATATAAAAATATATTAAATCAGAGCCACACATCATCTTGTTATATTTCAACTATTTTTATATCACATAACTCATATTCCTATCTTCTCGCGATATTTCAACTATATTTATATCACATGACTCATATTCCTTCGTAGAATATACTTAATTCATTTTCACTTTTCAATAGATAAAAACAATAATTATTCTTTATTAAACGTCTTGGATTCAAATCTTATGCCAAAATATATTATTTTCATAACTTTTAGTATTTATAGTTGTCTTTTTATAATTTCATAATTATTAAATGAAAATAATTAGATACTTATTTATGTATCAACTATTTTACTTCATTAAAAATTTCATACAAATTTCACAACAATATTTTTTCAAATGTCATTTTATAAAAAAAAAATTAAATTTAAATTTAAAAATTTCAAAAATTAACAAATCAATCATAAAACTTAACTATTAAATCGCATCCATTGAAATTTTATTTGCCGCACATCTATTTAAGAAACAGGACAGAAATTGGATAATATGAACGGAGCAGATACAAACTCAAATAAGTAGTGATGCTTATGAACAGCAATGAAAATATTAAATATACTTTTGAAAATGGCGGCTTTGTAATAATGAAGGCATTCCAATGTCCAAATTACTGAAACTTTGAACAGAGTGTAAACCAGTATACTCATAAATAATTTATAACAATTATCATAAGATTTCTAGTAGTGATAAAATATGTAATTGAACAATAATATCACCCGAGTCGGCGTGAAACAAGAAAAACAATTGTTGGTGTCTTTGCTGTCTGGTTAAACGTCAGCTGTGTAGTCCTCAGGTTTGTACCATAATGAGAAATCAATTCCCTTGTTTTTTAATTTCTCAGTTGCAGGTCCAATTCTCTCCAGAAGCTGTCAAATACACGTAAAAACACCCTCAATAAAAAAAATGCATTTTCAGTAAAGTGCAATGTTCAAACCACTCCGTGGTATATAAAGTGATTTACTTGAGTTACAGGAAATTAGAACTTACAAGAAAACAGAAAATTATCTATTAGCAATGATGAATCTATAGGGATCCTATGGTAAGTGTGAATTCTGTTGCTGACAAACCCCCAATGTGGCGGGTTTATACTCTAGGAAAAATAAGAGGGGTCCAGAGGAGAATGTGAGTTAGTTATGACATGTTCCCATAGAATATTTTCGAAGAGAATTTGAAGGGGTTCTCTCTCTGGTTTAGGAGTCACTGACTCTGGTTGTTACTTTCTTATAGAGCTTTGCTCCTTGTTTTTCATCAACAATACTCTATATTCCATTGATTCTCTTCCTGATCCTATGAGAACTCATAATGAACTTCAACATCAACATTAGAAGAATAAAGGATCATTTTCTTGCATTAGCTCAATTCAGTTAAAAGCTTAGGATCATTTTCTTGCATTAGCTCAATTCAGTTAAAAGCTTATATACAAAGTTATGAGGGATCACCATAACCAACTAACTAAGCTCTAGATGATTGTTACTTACATGACAAGTAACTAACCATAACTGAATCATAACTAGCTAAATGCCTAGTAACTAACTGCTAACTTCTTCGTCTTCATCATGTAATACTATCAATGAAGAATATAAAATTTAATAATTTAATATTAGCATATGATGTGGCAAGATGTTAGAGGCAACATGAAAATTTCAAAGTGTTATGAATAGTCTCAATACCGCCAAGGAGTTTTACAATAATATCTAGCTTAGTTGTCAATTCTAGATCAGTCTGACCACAAGTTAGTATTAGCCTGTTTGTTCACATTTCAGCTCACCCCAACCGGAAAAAAACCGAATTACTGAGGATTCTATATTTTACAAAAACATTTCTACACAATTTTGATGATAACAATTAAAATGGTTAACACAATTCAAATATGTGGTCAAATATATTCATTGGAGAATGAATGAATATAATAAGATATCACAATTTAATGTATATGATATTTGTTAATCACAACTTTGTTCAATTATACACCTGAAAATAGTGATTAATGACATTCAAAATCATGGTTAATTGTGTTCGTGGATGATTAATTAGTTGTAATGGCCAGTAATATCTATTAACCATTCGCTAGACATAGTTAATAATGTATTTGTACTATGTCAACCATTCAAATTATTATCGAAAGTTATCTCTTTTTGAGTCAAAACCATAAAACTCTTATTCTCAAAGCCCAGAGAGGCTTGCTTTTAACAAAATTAATTTGAACCCTCCAAAAGGATGTATGCATATGGTGAATAACACTAAGGTTTTGTTTGGAAGTTTGGAGGGGAAGGGAGGGGAGGACTTTGAAAAAAGAGAAGAATTGAGTGAAAAGAATAGAAGGATTTAGGTGGTGAGAGTTTTGGAGAATTTATTTTTATTCATAAACCAAAATCCCCCTAATTTGAGGGAACTAAAAAATTGTATTGGAGGGCTTATACAAATTGTTCAAATATAATTTATGTTGTTATAGTACTCCAAAAATTAAAAATATGTTAATCATAAGCACTCTTTATCATTCTAAACAAAATCATTTTTTCGAAAAATGTTAAAAATTTGTCTATATTTTTTTTTTAAAAAAATCGTTTTTTGAAGCCCTCCCTTCCCATCCCCTTCAAACTCACAAACAAAGTCTAATGTGTTAAATGAACAAATTTGTAGTTGAAATGATGTAGGTTGGGCTGAATTATGACTTATAAGGAAGCTTTACCCCACGAGGCATGGAAGCGCTTGAGCCAACAATTGATAAATATGAATAACTTACAGATTTAACAGAAGCTCCGTTTCTATGAAGAAACTTGTTTAAGTATCAATTTACAAGGTTGTTGACTAAGATGAATTAAGGAATGATAATGTAGAAATTTTGTATTTCTTATTAAGTTTTTACATAATAGAATAGGATATATATAGCCTAGGGAGTACAAGTAACTAAAGAAACTAATTAACTCAAATTAATTCCTATATACAAGAATGGAAATATTCTATATGACTGTATAAATAGGTATAAATGTATTCATATAATATAGCTATAAAATCTGCATTGCTGTCCCTTATTAATGGCTGCATAGCTGTGCCTTAATGGTTGCAGATCAACAACCAACACTCCCCCTCAAATTGGGTCATAAATGTCTATCATGCCCAACTTGAATCTTAAGTTTTCATAGTTGGTTCTAGGAAGTGCCTTGGTCAAGATATCAGCTGTTTGATGACTTGAGGGTGTGTGCTGAAGGGAAACTAATCCGTTGTCAATCTTCTCCTTGATAAAATGTCTATCAATTTCTACATGCTTTGTCCTGTCGTGTTGCACAGGATTTTTAGCAATACTTATGGCAGCTTTGTTGTCACACAATAGACTTACTTCATGGTAAATATGAACTTGTAGTTCCGCAAGCATCCTTTGGAGCCACATCCCTTCACAAATCCCATGAGCCATTGACCTAAATTCTGCTTCAGCACTGCTTCTTGCAACCACAGATTGTTTCTTACTTCTCCATGTCACTAAGTTGCCCATACAAATGAGCAATACCCACTGGTTGATCTTCTATCAGTTACTGAGCCAGCCCAATCCGCATCTGTGAATATTTCTATTTTCCTGCTTGTGTCCTTTTTGAAATGCAGCCCCTTCCCTGGTGCCTTTTTGAGATATTGTAGAATACGATTAACTGCTTTCATGTGAGTTTCTTTGGGATCGTTCATGTAGCAGCTAGCCATGCTGACAGAAAAACCAATATCTGGCCGTGTATGGGTTAGGTAGATAAGTCTCCCAAGCAGTCTTTGATACATCTCTTTATCAACTAGTGGACTCTCTTTTTCCTCTCCTATTTTCACATTAGATTCCATAGGAGTGTCTGCTGGCCGGCATCCTAACATTCCTGTTTCTTGAAGTAAATCAAGAGTATATTTCCTTTGAGACAAATAAATTCCAAATTTTGATCGTGCCACTTCCATTCCAAGAAAATACCTTAACTGACCAAGGTCTTTAACTTCAAATTCCTTAGCTAGTAACAATTTTAACCCTTCAATTCCAGTATAGTTATCACCTGTAATAATAATGTCGTCTACGTACACAATGAAGATGGTTACCTTGCCTTCCTCTGAATGCTTTAAGAACATTGTGTGGTCTGTTTGACATTGAGATAAACCTTGCATCCTAACCACTCGTGTAAGCCTATCAAACCAAGCCCGTGGGGATTGCTTGAGCCCGTATAGTGATCTTTTGAGCTTACATACCTTGCCCGAGTTTTCTAACGTCTCAAGTCCAGGTGGTATTCTCATGTAAACATCTTCTTCAAGTTCACCATTTAGGAAAGCATTTTTTATATCTAGCTGATGAAGTGGTCAATCCAAATTTACTGCCAAGGAAAGGAGAACACGGACCGAGTTTAATTTTGCTACAGGTGCAAAGGTCTCTTCGTAATCCACCCCATAAGACTGAGTGAATCCTTTTGCCACCAATCGAGCTTTATACCTGTTCACATTCCCATCCACATTATATTTCACAGAGAATATCCATTTGCATCCAACTGCCTTCTTTCCATCTGGAAGGTGACAGAGCTGCCATGTACCATTCTTTTCTAGTGCCTTGATTTCTTCCATAACTGCAGCCTTCCACTCTGGAACTAGGATAGCTTCATGGAAATTTTGAGGAATGTGGGTGTTGTCCACTGAGTTGATAAAATTCTTGTACTCTTGCGACAATTTTTTACTAGATACATGGTTCCCAATTGGATGTTTGGTACAAGACCTCACTCCCTTTCTTATGGAAATAGGTAAGTTTAAGTTCTGGTCATAAGTATCATTATCCAATAAATTAGAAGATGAGTCAATGCATGGTAATTTACCTTTGTGAGTAGGTTCAGAATCTGAATTTTGGGCAGAGCCTTGGTTCTGCTTCGGAAGAGTGCATGTTTCTACTTCCTTAAGAGTTTGAAGCTTGTTTTTCTTCCTTGTGTATACTTTTACTTCTTTTCTTCCATTTGTTGACTTGGTAACATAGAGAGTGGTTGCTTGCAGGTCCAATTCAGGTTCAACTATTATTTGGGCAGATTCTAAATTTTTAGTGGTTGAGCCAGGTTTCGGTGGGTTAGATTTTGGGACAGATTCTTGCGGGACAATTCTGGTACAGTATCTGGAACGATTTCTGGGACAGATTTGGGTACATTTTCTAGAACGGTTTCAGGGACAGATTGCGGTGTGACAGATTCTGGTACAGTATCTGGAACGGTTTCTGGGACAGATTCTGGTACATTTTTTGGTATAATAATTTCCCAAGGTTGGTGTTCATCAATTGTCACTTTCTCCCCCTGAATGGCAACCTTGGAATAAAAGGCATTCCCTTCATAAAATGTGACATCTATAGTGTGATAGATTCGTCTTTTCTGAGGACTATAGCATTTATATCCTTTCTTGGTAGGAGAGTATCCCAAAAATATACATTTGATGGCTTTTGGGTCCAGCTTGTTGGGATTTGGTTTTTGATCATGTACAAATGCAGTACATCCAAAAATCTTTGGTGGGAGATTTGTGATGAGTTTAGTCGAAGGATAAAAGGACAAGAGGGTTTGGTGAGGTGTGTTTAGGTTGAGTGTTTTGGAGGGCATTCTATTTATTAGGTATGATGAAGAAAGAACTGCATCTCCCCAAAAATGGCTAGGTACATTCATGGACAACATAAGGGCTCGAGTGACTTCTAATAGGTGTCTATTTTTCCTCTCTGCTGTTCCATTTTGTTGGGGAGAATATGGACATGAAGTTTGGTGTACAATCCCATTTTTGGCAAGGTATGTACCAAGGGTGTGGTGGAAGTACTCCCCTCCATTATCAGTTCTTAGAATTTGAATGTTGCTTTGAAATTGGGTTTGAACCATTTTATGGAAGTTCTCAAATATACCCCCTACCTCTGACTTTTCTTTCATGAGAAACACCCAAGTAACTCTTGTATGGTCATCAATAAAGGTGACAAACCACCTTGACCCAGTAATATTGCTCACTCATGAAGGTCCCCACACGTCACTATGAATAAGGGTGAAAGGTCTAGATGGCTTATAAGGTTGTATGGAATAATGAGACTTGGTGTGTTTGGCTAATTCGCACTTCACATTTGAAAAAACCAGAATCTTTATTAAATAATGATGGAAACATCTTTTTCAAATATATAAAATTTGGGTGTCCTAGGCGATAATGCCATAACATTACATCATTCTCATTCTTTGATGAACACGTAAGGGCAGCCTTGTATGATCTTTTATTTTGTTCTTCAACTCTTAGGTAGTAAAGGCCTGCACTCTCCTCAGCATTGCCAATCATCTTCCCCGAATTCATATCCTGAAATTCGCACAAATTTGGTAAAAACTTAGCAGTACATCCCAAATTTTTGGTTAATTTACAGATAGACAACAAGCTGCAATTTAATTTTGGAACATGTAAAACTGAATCAAGAGTAATATCTTTAGTGATAATCACTGAACCTTTACCAGCCACTTTAGAGGTAGTACCATCTGCTATTCGATCCATCTTGACAGGGAGTGTATTTGGTAAATACATTGATGTCCCCAGTCATGTGATCCGATGCGCCGGAATCAACAATCCATTGGTTTGTTTTCTGGTGATTAACATGAAGGGCAGTAGAAAAATTACCTTTTTGGGCAAGAGTAGCAGTGGAAGAAGTACTAGTGTTTTGTATTGCTTGTTGCATCATTTTCTGCAACATCTCTATTTGTTCTTTGTTGAAAGGGCTTGCCTCTGCAGTACTTTTGGATTTGCTTTCATCAACAGCAGCAGCATATGCGCGTGTATCCTTGAATCGTGGTTTCAGATCCGTGGGTTTCCCGTGAAGCACCCAGCATGTTTCCTTTGTATGTCCGGGACGCTTGCAGTGATCACACCATCCTCTACCTTTCTTTGGTGGGCCTCTTGCTACAAGAGCAGAACCTTCAATGTTTGCACTTTGGCTTCCCAGCATAACTTTTCTTCTACTTTCCTCCCTTCTTACTTCTGCAAATGCTTCACGAATGCTAGGGAGAGGTTTAGTTCCAAGAATCCTTCCCCTTACTTCATCTAAATTTTTATTCAGTCCAATAAAAATTGATAGATTCTATCCTTCTCGATCAATTTTTTGTAGATTTTTTCATCCTCCGGACACTTCCACTCTGTGTCAGCATAGATGTCGAGTTGCTGCCAATACTTTGTGAGAGTGTGATAGTACTCCGTTACTAGAGTCTCCTTGTTGAAGGTTATGTAAGAGACTTTTGATCTCAAATATGGCTGAAGTGTTATCCGCATTTGAGTAGGTCTCCTTGGCTGCATTCCAGATTTCTGCAGCATTGCCATAATACATGAAATTTTCACCACACTCATTTGTCATGGAGTTGAGTAACCATGACATCACAAGACTGTTTTCAAGTTTCCACTTTGCATGGTTTGAATCAGTCTTTGCTGGCTGCTTAGCGTCGCCGGTGATGTAGTCTTCCTTTCCCTTTCCTTGGAGGAAGAGTCGGACAGATCTGAACCACTTTGTATAATTCTGTCCATTAAGCTTGTAACAAGTAATGAGAATTGTCTCATTATGACTGGTGGTGTTTCCAGTCGCTGCCTTTGGATCAGCATCTGAGATGCTTGAGCTGTTTGTTTTTTCCTTCATGGAAAAACCCTAATTTTTTTTTCCGGATCAGAACTGTAGCTCTGATACCATGTAGAAATTCTGTATTTCTTATTAAGTTTGTACATAATAGAATAGGATATATATATAGCCTAGGGAGTACAAGTAACTAGAGAAACTAATTAAGTCCTAATTAACTCAAATTAATTCCTATATACAATAATGGAAATATTCTATATGACTGTATAAATAGAGGTATAAATGTATTCATATAATATAGCTATAAAATCTGCATTGCTGTCCCTTATTAATGGCTGCATCAACAACCAACAGATAAAGTAGCCAGTAGCAAATATTTCAAAATGTTAATAACTCATTAGAGCAGGTGAAATGGACCACAAATTCATCGTTAAAAAAAGTTGCAACGTAAACATATCCCAATAGCAAAATCAGAGACTAACCTTTCCATGGAGCACACCATTTGAAACCAAAACAGATCTATCAAAAACACAAAATTTGCCGCCATCCATTCGAGAAACTGTGCCACCAGCTTCCTCTACCATCTATAAGTTAATGAAAAAACTGTAAGCAAAATTACCACAAGTATATGATTCAATAAATGGTGAAAGTTTTTCATAGATATCATAATTCTAATGTTTCTGATTATAATCCTGCTTTTGTCAACTCTGCAGGAAGCACGGCGGCCGCGCAGAGCAGGAAGGTGACTGGCAGGATTCAGGGTCACGTTTTATATTCTCAGTCTCACTATTACTAGTTTTCAAGATTGGTTTTTTTTTCCATAATCACTTTACCAATTATCAAATTTTGTAAATTCAATTGATTTTTGCTGGAGAGTGATTTAACTAATGTATAATTTTAATTTTTATATGTGAATCTTAAACGTATTGAATCCTATATTTTCCAATGACTGGCGTATTGCAATATAGGATATGTATCATATCCGATACTTGCATCGTGTCCATGCTTCAACAGATGGTCTAGGCTCATTAATTTAAACCCGAAATTCAGGGATCTTGGTTCTGTTTTCACTTGTATATATGATTGTACAAATTCTTGAAAAATGTGTGAAATATTCAGATTCCAGTTGTTCTTATTGTTCTTAACCTAGAGCCTTTGAAATTGTGAGTCTTCTAACAGATTTTCCTGTTATAATCCTTAGACAAAAAATTTCTAGCTTGTCTGTTCATTAGGAAAATTTACAAAATCCAAACACTTAATTCAATCTCAAAAGTAGGCCTTAAGAGTAATTTTTGATAATGTATAACTCACCAAAACACCAGCAGCCATATCCCATGGCTTTAGACGATATTCCCAATAAGCTTCTACAATTCCTAAAGCCACGTGACACATATCCACTGCAGCTGCACCAAGCCGTCTTACACCCTTATAATCAAAGTCAAGAAAGTGATTAGTGAAAGGCAGAGAAATGAAAAACATATTTTGTATATATTAGATGAATACCCTGCTGACGTCTGTAAATTCTTTGAATAAGTTTATGTTAGTAGCCCAGGCTTCATCATGATCATACCCAAAACCCGTCACTAGAAGAGATCGTTCCACCTAAGAAAAAAATAACACCGAAATAATGATATGATACAGGATTGAGCAGTTCACTTTCTGTATTCTAAGGTATTAAAAAGTCATAATCACCTGATTAGTTGCACTAACTTGAATCCTTTGGCCGTTGCAGAATGCTCCACCGCCTACAAGGTATGCAAGAGAATTATAATAAGGCAGAAACAATACTGTTATTGATAAAACTAATCACTAGAAAGAGTAAACAAGTTTGCTAAATAATTTTTAGTTTCTCTAAGGGGTTGATAAAAGTTGGAATAGAAATTTATTTCACCGGCAGTTGCAGTGAAAATGCGAGTATTCCAACACATAGGACCGCCAACAAACTCAACCTGAAATTAATAAAATTAGATTAGCATATCATGTTTTGTCCTAATTATGTTTTCTCCATTATTTAGCATAATAGAAAACTAAGTAGACATTAGATACTATTTCATATCTGATGAGCAGTCACACATCTAAAGTTATAAGTTTCTCCTATGTTAAACGAAAAAAGAAAGAGCAGATGGCAATATTTTCCTTCTTGGATCTGCGATTTCAATATAAGGTATGGGGAGAGAAAGTGACCGATGTATATGGGGATGTCAATTGAGGTTAGACACTCCTCATGACTCCAAGTTTTGTAATTATGCTTTTAATCATATTTGATAACCCTTGTATGAGCAAGGGGTATGACTGCAGTCCAGTGACAAATAGTTCGGATTCTGATCATCACAAGAGTAATGATCTGAAAATTGTTCAATGCTTATGATTTTGAGTTGTTTATGATATGCTTGATCTATCTAGAATCTGTTTAGAGATGATAAAAAAATTCAAATAACATCCTGCCACAGCTATCCCTCTATCCCAGGTTCAGGATCGCCGCTTCACTATCTAGGATAGACATCTATGAGTTAGATACGTCATCCACAATCATCACAGTAATGTCATTTCCACAGATGACTCAAGATGAATAGTGGCTGCCAGACCCTAATGGGATAAAGATTAAAGTATTTGTTTCTTCAGCAAATCAATATTCTGCCATGGAATTTAATATCCTTTGTCATACCACTCCATCAGAAAATAGCTGATTTTCTACACGGAAATTTAGTGGTGTGAATGGAGGTTCTTCTAGGACATGGCTGTAAATGGAAGAAACGAGGCATGGAGACTATGGAGTCGTATAAAGATGCAGAATGAATGACTGATAGAAGGTTGGCTTATGATACGCTTTTTAGAGGATATCTTGTTACACGGAGAAGAAAAAAAAAAGTATAGTTGTTTGATCAAGCAATGAGGCTAAATTTTAAGTTATGGCACAAGAGTGAGTTATTATCAATGAAGTTTGCATTAAGCAACATGAAATAGAAGTAAAAGATAAGAATAAATCACCACTGTAGCAGCAGTAGGTTTTCCTCGATATAGAACCCCAACAGAAACGGCAAAGCTGGGATAGCCATGTGCAAAGTTTGTTGTCCCATCTACAAAATTATACAAGATTTGTAATCGAAATATCCAACTTCCAAGTGATGCATATTACAACAAATGCATGAAAGATTTTATATTATGAAAATTGTAGAAATATGTTGTATATTTCATTGTATTTGGAACTCTTACATGTGAGGTATAAATAGAATACAATAAGCTGAAAGCTGTACCCTAATTTGTTAATAAACAGAGAAAATAATTTCCTATAATTGCTGCTACCTAAATAAGGAAATAGTAATAATAGATAATAATTCTATTTACACCACTGTTTTATAACAGCTTGACAAATCAAAATTAAATGATTATGATTTGATGTGTGATAATCTTCAACACTCCCCCTCAATCTGGGTGGTAGATGTCTATCATACCCAGATTGGATTTGATATTTTCATAAGTATTTCTTGGAAGAGCCTTGGTTAAGATATCTGCAGTTTGCTTGCATGATGGGACATGATCAATACTAATAATTTTATGATCAATTTTTTCTTTAATGAAGTGTCGGTCAATTTCCACATGTTTTGTTCTATCATGTTGGACTGGGTTCTTTGCAATACTTATAGCAGCTTTATTATCACATAGTAACTTCACAGTAGGGTTCACATGAATTTTGATTTCATCTAGCATGCTCTTAAGCCATATTCCTTCACAAATACCTAGGGCCATAGCTCTAAATTCTGCTTCTGCACTACTCCTCGCCACTACAGATTGTTTCTTGCTTCTCCAAGTTACTAAGTTCCCCCACACAAATGAACAATAGCCTATAGTCGATTTTCTGTCTGAGGAGCACCCTGCCCAATCTGAATCTGTATAAACTTCAATGCCCCTGCTTGAATTCTTCTTGAAGTAGAGACCTCGGCCTGGTGTGCCTTTGAGGTATTGGAGGATTCTATTCGTCATTTTCATGTTAGACTCAGTTGGAGTTGACATGTAGCGACTAGCCATGCTTACCGCGAACCCAATGTCGGGCCTAGTGTGAGATAGGTAGATTAGTTTCCCAACTAGACTTTGATATCTATCTTTGTCGGCTGGTGGACTTTCATTTTCTCTTCCTTTTATTTGTTCTATTGGTGTATTAGCTGCCTTGCACCCAAGCATTCCGGTTTCTTGAAGTAAGTCAAGGGTGTATCTCCTTTGTGATACATAGATGTCATTCTTTGTTCGAGCAACTTCCATTCCTAAAAAATACTTAAGTTGTCCCAAGTCCTTAACTTCAAATTCCTTTGTCAAGAGTCCTTTTAAATGATCAATTTGATCATAATCATTTCCGGTAATGACGATGTCATCAACATAAACAATGAACAAAGCTACCTTTCCTTCCATGGAGTGTTTAACAAACATAGTGTGATCTGATTGGCATCGGTTGAACCCGTCTTTCTTGACAACTCGAGTCAATCTATCAAACCACGCCCTTGGAGACTGCTTGAGGCCATAAAGAGATTTTCGGAGCCTGCACACCATATTTGCAGTGCTGGATGACTCAAGTCCAGGAGGAATCTGCATATAAACTTCCTCTTCTAGGTCACCATTTAAGAAGGCATTCTTGATGTCTAGTTGATGGAGTGGCCAATCTAAATTTGCAGCCAAAGAGAGAATAACTCTAACTGAGTTTAGTTTGGCCACCGGTGCAAAAGTTTCTTCATAGTCTACTCCATATGATTGAGTGAATCCCTTTGCTACAAGTCGAGCTTTGTACCGATTTATACTCCCATCTGCATTATACTTCATGGAGAATATCCATTTGCATTCTACTGGCTTCGTCCCTGCAGGTAGGTTTGTGATCTCCCATGTGCCATTCTTTATTAGGGCTTGAACCTCTTCAGTTACGGCTGCTGCCCATTCAGAATTTTGGAGTGCCTCATGGATGTTGCTTGGAATGTGTGTATTGTCAAGAGTTGTTACAAAAGTCTTGTAACTCTGGGACAATTTTCCATAAGATACAAATCTTTCAATGGGATGTTTAGTACACGATCTTACATTTTTTCTCAAGGCAATAGGAATATCAATATCATCAACATTCACAGAGTTAGAGTTAGGAGCAGTATTATCTGAGAGAACACCATTTTCTAGAGTCTTGGAGGTTTCTTGGTTCTGCCTTGGAATTGTGCAGGACTCTATTCCTTTCTTGCTCTTCCTGGAGTACACTTTCATGTTGTTTCTTGGTGCAGTTTCTGTTGTAGGGGTTGCAGTTTCTATTGCAATATCCTCTGCATTTTCTACTGCAATATCTTCTGCATTTTCTGAAATAATCTCTTATGGTCCATGAGTAGGTTCTGCATTTTCTGTTGCATTTTCATTTGGTTTAGGTAGCTCAAGTTCCAAAAGTTGGGATTCTATCACTTCAATTGGATATGTGTTCTCCCCCTGAATGCCAACTTTGGGGTAATATGGTTGATTCTCAAAAAAGGTTACATCCATGGTGTGGTAGAATTTTTTGTTTTGAGGTGAATAACATTTGTATCCCTTTTGGTGAGGAGAGTAGCCGAGGAATATGCATTTAATGGATTTCGGGTCAAGTTTACTGCGTTGGGGATCAAGATTATGGACAAAGGCTGTACATCCAAAAATTTTCATAGGAATAGATGTAAGGATACGATTGGTTGGGTATAAGGTTTGGAGAGTGGAGTAGGGCGTATGAAAGTTAAGGATCCGGGAAGGCATTCTGTTTATAAGGTAGGTTGCAGAGAGGACAGCTTCTCCCCAAAACTGATTAGGTACATTTGTAGCTAGCATGAGAGATCGGGTTACTTCTAGGAGGTGTCTATTCTTTCTCTCGGCAACCCCGTTCTGTTGAGGTGTATCCACACATGAGGTTTGATGTATTATTCCATGTTGCTGAAAGTATGAGCTTAGTGCAGAATTATAGTACTCACGGCCATTATCACTCCTAAGCACTCGAATTTTGCTTTGAAATTGTGTTTGCACCATGGTATGGAAACATTCAAATATCCTACCAACTTCCGATTTGTCTTTCATAAGGTATACCCAAGTGATCCGTGTGTGGTCATCAATAAAGGTGACAAACCATCTTGATCCAGTTACATTTCTGACCCGCGATGGTCCCCATACATCACTATGAATAACACAAAAAGGTTGGGAAGGTTTATAGGGTTGAGGTGGGTGGGGGTTGCGTGTATGTTTGGACAATTGACAAATTTCACATTGAAACAACTTCTGATTTTTATTAAATAATTTAGGAAGCATTTCTTTCAAGTACATAAAATTTGGGTGGCCTAGTCTATAGTGCCACAACATTGCAGAATTTTCACTATATTCAGAAACTACAGCGCAAGAGGTTGCCTCAGATTCTGGTTTAGATGTTTCAGCCTGAAGGATATAGAGTCCAGCACATTCTTTAGCATTGTCAATCGTCCTCCCCGACTCCAAAATCTGAAATTCACACAGGTTAGGGAAGAATTTAGTAATGCACTTCAAATCCTTTGTAAGTTTACTGATGGACAATAGGTTGCAATCAAGTTTAGGCACATAGAGTACTGAACTAAGAGTAATATTTTGTGAAATAATGACAGAACCTTTACCCATGACCTTAGACAGGGTACCATCAGCAATTCGAACAGTCAAATTGTTTTGGCATGGAGAATAGCTATCAAAGACAGCCAAGTCTCCAGTCATGTGATCAGACGCTCCTGAGTCAATAATCCATGAATTTTGTTTTCCCTTGCTAGTGTTTAGAGCATGCAAAAAATTACCTTTATGTGCCACAGTAGCTGTACCAATTGTTTGTTGAAGCATTTTTTGTAAGGCTTTCATTTGCTTCTTGCTGAATGGTGATGAGTGGGAATTTACCTCAGCTGTGTTCCCTCTGCTGTCCCGGTTTTTGGTCCATTTTAGCTCTGATGGCTTTCCATGAATGATCCAGCATGTGTCCTTGGTATGACCCGGTTTCTTGCAGTGGTCACACCAAGGTCGGGTTTTCTTTTGGAAAGAACGCAGATCTCCCCTTGCTGCCATTGCAGATCCGTTTATAAATGGGGCTGCATTGGATTTTCCAAGCATCACTTTTCTCCTGCTCTCCTCTCTTCTTATTTCCGAGAAAGCTTCTCGAATTTTTGGAAGAGGTTTGGTTCCGAGGATTCTCCCACGAACTTCATCAAGTTCCGTGTTCAAACCTAATAGAAATTTGTAGACTCTATCTTTCTCCACCAATTCTTTGTACTTCTTTTTATCCTCTGTGCAGCTCCATTCATTTTCATCATATACATCTAGTTGTTGCCAGTGACGATTGAGAGTATTAAAATACTCTGTGACTGATTGGTCATCTTGACGTAAATCATGGAGTATGCTCTTGATTTCAAAAATTGCAGATGTATTGTCGACATTAGAGTAGGTTTCCTTTACGGCATCCCACATCTCTTTGGCAGTGTCATAGTACATGAAATTTCTCCAATTTCATTTGTCATGGTGTTTAGCAGCCATGACATTACTAGACTGTTTTCTAGTTGCCATTTTTCGAGGTTTGAATCCTTCTTTTCTGGACACTTGGAGTCTCCTGTGATATAACCTTCCTTCCCTTTTCCTTGAAGGTAGATTTTGACTGAGCGCACCCATTGATTGTAATTCTGGCCATTCAATTTGTGACCAGTAATAAGAAGAGCATGTCCTTCAGCCAAACTGTTGGCTGAATTTTCTGCATTTGTATCTGCCATGGGTGGTGCTCAAGGTTTAGGAATGGTTCAGATCTTACAAAACCGGTTGGTAAGGTGAAGGGTGTCACTCTATATAAACTATTTCATTGCTCTATCTCCAACCAATGTGGGACTTTTAGGATTTTCCTAATACACCCCCTCACGCCCAGCACTCTTTTTGGGCTTGGTGCGTGGATTTAAACGGTGGGCTGTCCAAGGTCCGATCGATAGGCTCTGATACCATGTAGAAATATGTTGTATATTTCATTGTATTTGGAACTCTTACATGTGAGGTATAAATAGAATACAATAAGCTGAAAGCTGTACCCTAATTTGTTAATAAACAGAGAAAATAATTTCCTATAATTGCTGCTACCTAAATAAGGAAATAGTAATAATAGATAATAATTCTATTTACACCACTGTTTTATAACATCTTGACAAATCAAAATTAAATGATTATGATTTGATGTGTGATAATCTTCAACAAAAATTGTTGGGCCAAAATCATTCATCAAATGAAATGGCACATATATTGGAGTCCCAGTGTTATTCTGGAATTAAAAAAATCCAAATCCCTTGATTTAAGGAATATATACTAGAGACAAGATAGCCAAGACTTAATTACAGTTACAACTTCCTAGTGTTCGTGTGTGCTTCATAGCACATACTATACATGTGGTTACATTCAATTATTCAATTTTCTCGAACTATTAACGGTGTTACATTCAATTATTCAATTTTCTAAAACTATTAGCGGTGTGTACGTGTCAATGCTTCATAAAATAGGATGCATGCTACGAATGAAAGGAAGAACATAAGCCTTAGAATTTAAGTTGGGTCTAATTCATCCCTATTTATAAACACAACACAGATCATATCTCTAAGCAATTTGGACTAAATCCACCCCTTCAAATCCAACACAATGAAGGTGTTGGAGACTGCAACGAAGGCAAGTCAAATGCCGCAATTAGGCGACTAAGGGCGGACCGCAATGAAGACGGAAATTCCAACACACACCCTCATGCTCAAGTCTCAATGAGACTGAAGCGTGGACGATGCGAAAAAACCCAACAACGAATCTACGATAGACTCTGATACCATCATAGAATTTGAGTTGGGTTTAACTCATCCCTACAAAACCAAGTTGTAAGACGAGGATTGTCTCCACTTATAAACACAAGACATGTCATATCTCTAAGCTATGTGGAGCTAAATCCATCCCTTCAAATCCAACACCTTGAAGGCAGGCCAAATGCTGCAAATAAGCGACTAGGGGTGGACCGCAATGAAGGCGGAAATTCCAACAATAACGAAGTTCAATTGATGCCTTTCTATCAAAGAAACTAGGAATTCAAATAAGGCATGAGTGAAGAAATATATTTGAATGCCAGATTCTAGTTTCTAAGTAAACTCTTATGCTCTAAAGGAGCATTGAACGAAATCACAAACCTAAGGGATCAATGCACCAGAGATAATCAGAAGCTACTTCTCCTATAATGCCTCCTTCTTCCCCAAGAATAAGGTGATCTTCAAAATTCTTTTTCACCACTTCTAATATGGAAGCTTCACTCATTTTATCCGTCCTGTTAATTTACAAATGACTCTTGTTTGGTTAAAGAGACAAAGAAAACATGCAAAAAAATTATCAGTGCAATAAGTGGAAGATCAACAACAAAAGGAGCTTTAAGAAAAAAAAAACTAAAACAATAAAGAGGAGCTTAGAGTTCAAAGTTGATATTTATCAAGCACATAATATTTGCAGCACACAACAGAGCTTTAACAAAAATAAACACCGTGCAAGTCAAAGATTGTCCAGTCATTTATATAATATAACTAAATGAGAACAGGAAGAAAGGACATAGAGGAGAGAACCGATAGATCGTTTTGATAAATTCATTTGAAGGTTTGAACATCAAAGAAGATAAGCAGCATTAATTGGAGATTCAATAAGACCTTACTCAGTCACCAAGTCAGTTAATCCTTTATATGTAATATTCCGCGGCTTATTAACAGCATCCATCACAACCTGTATATAACAAAGTGGTGGAATTCATATAAAGACGACTGGATGTCAAAAGTCAAAACCCTACTCAACTAGGAAAAAATAGTATGCCATAGTTAGCGAAATGCAGTATACAGTGGAAATTTAACTGAAACAGCCCAAATCTGTAAGCCTGTGATATTATACAAAGTTACCTAGTGGTGGCTTAGCAATATATATTTTGACAAATAAATTAATACCACAAATTGTACTTTCCTATGAGTCTCCCCTAGAGTATACACAAGTATAACTATGGTGCCTACTCTATTTAAGAGTGTCTTCACGATATTGATGTACTAAAACTTAAGAAACGGATGATAATCAATAATTAGACTTCGTTGACAAACATGTCCCTTACTGAATTAAAAAATGTTCTTAATTCTATGTTATCAATCTCAGATAGCGGTGCGGGGTGGCAATCCCCAAAAAGGGAATGGAACGGGAGCAGGAGTGGATGGCCGATATTTTAGAGACAGATACTAATACAATAAATATATACACCGGAGTGGCCCCGTCAGAGCGGCGTCGTTCCGAATCCAATACCATTATCACGGTCGTTCCAGCCGAGTCTCCCATCTGTGGCGGACGACTTAACGCGGTTTTCTTGGTTTTGTTGTTCCATGCCGAGATAACAGCCGGAACGGCCGAGTTTGATAACATGGCTTAATTATTGTAAGAAGCTGTTAGCTGGCCGAATCAGGAATTTTGGTGGCATGGAAGAGTGAGAAGGAAAACGTAGTTGCAAGATCAAGTAAAGAGACGGAATTTATAGCTATGGCTCAAAGGTTTTTATGGCATTTATGTACCTTAGTCTACAGTATACCTTTGCATTTGTACAGAATTAAAAGTGAAATCATATTCAGTTTTCCTTCTCCATATTTTTACTAGTTCTAATTAACATTATAGTATATAAGTCTCCCTCTCTCTATTCCACGATTACAGAAACCAATTTAAATGCTATTCTTCTATGGTTTTTTTTACCATGTATCCTAGAATACAATACATCATATCATCTGAGGCTTTGCTAGCAATACTCTCTCTCAAAAGTTTCACCTTATTTTCAAGGCGAACATCACGAAAATGCTCCTGAATGGAAGTATAGGGCTCTCAAATATGCTCAAAACCTACCAAAACAGGTCATGAATGAGCACCAATATATTACCGAAGAGTTAAGTCAAGCCCGTGGTTTAAGAGAAGAACGTGTTGAGCCTGTAATTCGCATTTTTCAGAGAGCATGAAGATCAATGGTTGGCGAAATACTCAAGTCTGTAGGATTGCTTCTTAAGATAACTCAATCACTTTCTTGATACTGGATATCACTCCTACATTTAATGGCTAGGGTTCACATTTGATCTAAACCCTAAAGTAAATTAGACTTTATCAAATCCTCGTACGTAGAATCCTTTCCACATGATTACTACTTTAGGTTGATAATCTAGTTGTGCACGATAAGCTAACAAAACTTAAGGTTCACTCCAACAATGTAAAACAACTCGGTCCTTCAATATGTATATTTCATTGATCAGTCAGACTAATAGCATCACTAATAACAGGTTTGTTGATTCCAGTCAAAGCGGATAACGTTTCAATGAAAAAGAAATATATATATGGAGACACCTGACCACTCCTTCAATCAAGTTCCAGCAGTTTTGACTATCTAAAACTAAGATACGCTGTTGAGCCCCAAATTCCTATAAATCCGGAAAAAAAAACAATGGGCAAAAACACACTTGAGTGGAAACTGAAATAGGGAAATTTCATCAAAATTATAGAGAATTATAACGGCGTCTCGAACTTATATTCTTGAAAGAAATACTAACCATTAACATTCATTGTACTAAAATTGGGAGGGAAGCAGGGAACAAAAAAGAAGAACCACCGTGAAAGCCTAAATCCAATCCAATGCATTGATGAGACTCTCAACTAGCCCTGTCAAGCCTAGGAATGAACATCTAGAGCGTGCTAGATAACAGGTGTAAGGTAGTAAAATAAGAGATAGTACAACGGATCTGATACCACTCTTCAGGTTGAACTTAACTTGATACCAGAAAATCAGCTTATAAAGTGAAGACATCATAATTCATACTTGTTTTGGGCCTCCCGCAAGTCCTACAAAGAGGCCTAGTAACGAGTGTTGAAGATTCGCTCATGGAACACGTGGACTCTCGCCCCTGCCGAGGACACACGATCACGCCCTCCATATGATCTATCGCTGTTGGATCTAATCGAATGGCAACCCACACAAGGTGCCGAATCACGTGCGGACGGTTTTTACCGTCCATACTATATAATGATCAGTTCACACCATTTCAGGTATTCAATTCATTCTCATTCTAAAATTATTTGTCACTCATTCACTAACTTAGACTTGGATTACTAACCTTGCAGATCCACCCTCTCGTCTGGTCCATCGTATCTGAGCTCTATTCCATCACTTCATTACCGATCTCTAGTTTCTGAATGGAACAGTGGCGCTGACCGTGAGAACTTGAAGTTCACACCGTGCCCCTTAATCTTAATTAGGGGCAACTATTCTAGATTGGCCAAAATATTCTCACATTGCTTGGAAATCGAGGCTAAAGGTACCCATACACCTCAACCAGAGGCGCCTTTTCTAAAAGACAAAGTTGTAAGGGTTCTGACACCCAAAGTGGACAATACCTTGTAGCCACATGGTGCGGGCTTGAGGTTGACCGGAACAATAACCATTTTTACAGTTCATATCAGATGTAATATGGGACTCTTAACCCAATGTAATGCACCAGCCATAAATAAAGTCATAACAAGTGCAAGGAATAGCAAATATCAATAACTTACACAAATGTTCAAATCTACATGGAGTTCGAACGATTCAAATCATGGTTAATAATAGTATTAAATTTCTTGGTTAGTTAAATTGAACCTGAGCACCGGTCTGAGCAGCAGTCGTAGCGACTTGAATGAGATGAGCAGGTGGAATAGGTCCGGTGGAGGTTGCAGCAATTCTTGGAAACTTATGATCCGTGTAAATTTCAGATTGCAAAGAGTTCTTACATTTCAAGCTCCAACTTCCAATTCGACGGCACGGAGAGGTTTGACGGTAAGTAGGAAATAGTGAAGAAATTTTTGTAGCTGAGGAGAAAACAATCGACATCACGGCTGCTAATGAGCTCTTGTTCTGAGATTGTGTTTTGTCAAGGAGAAATCACTCTGAAAACTCCTCCACTGGTTTGTAATTAATATATATATATATATATATATATATATATATATATATATATATATATATATATATATATATATATATATGAGATTTCTTAATACACCACCCAAGTTTCTTAAGCACCATGTGAAATTTCATTTTTGCCCCAGATTCTGGATTTGCACATCCTGACGCACCAAATTTTTAAAAAACGCTGATATGTTCCGGATGTGCACATCCGGAAGAATTCCTGATTTGCAAATCCAAAAAAAATCAAAAGAATTTCATAAAATCATTTACTTCTAAATATAATTAAATCCAATATAATTAAAATCGAATATAATTAAAATTAATATATTTTTTCAATATAATTCAATCCAATATAATTAAATCCAATATAATTAAAATCTATATTAATTAAAATTAATATGATATTTAATATGATTAATTTTTTTTCAATATAATTAATATGATTAATATGGTATTTAATTTTAAATGATATTTTTATATTGAAAAAATAAATGTAATTATATTGGATTTAAAATTATATGATATTTACTTCTAAAATTGGATTTAATTATATTGGTATTTAAAATTATATGGTATTTACTTCTAAATTATATGGTATTTACTTCTAAATTATAATTAAAATTATATGGTATTTACTTCTAAAATTAATTTAATTATATTGAAAACATCATATTAATTTTAATCATATTAATTTTAATTATATTGGAGTTAATTATATTGAAAAAATCATATTAAGTGTAATTATGTTGGATTTTAATTATATTGGATTTAATTATATTTAGAAGTAAATGATTTTATGGAATTCTTTTGATTTTTTCCGGATTTGCAGATCAGGAATTCTTCCGGATGTGCACATCCGGAAAAAACTGAAAAATTTTAGAGAAAGGGTGCGTCCGGATGTGCACATCCGGAAATTGGGGGCAAAAACTGAAATTCAGGTGGTGCCTAAGAAACAAGGGTGGTGTGATAAGAAATGCCCTATATATATATATGAAATGCTAACACATACCCAAAATTGATGCGCCCCACACAAAAATACACTATATGTATTTTTTTTTATTTTTTTTTTCATCTTTCTAACGTGGGTTCCACTCAAAAATGATGAGCCCTACAAAAAAATACACTAAGATATATGTTGCTAATGCACATCTACATGAGTATGTATTAGCATGACTCATATATATATATATATATATATATCGACATATCTAGGGTGCTCAAATAAACAGTTTATTTAAATAATCTATATCTATACTCAAATCTTATTATTAAAAACTTGTTAATTATTAGTATAGTTTTAACCAAATCCATATTTTAGATAAATTTTTAATATGATTTTAACCAAATCCATAATTTGAACATGCATATTTAAAATAAAAACCAAATTAGTCAATTTTTTTATTAAAATAAAAAAATTTAAAAAAATATTATTATTTTTTAATTTTTTTTGAAACAAAAATTTTTTTTTTTTATTTAGAAAATAATTTTTTTCAAAAAATTAAAAAAATAATTTTTTTAAAATAAAAAATATATATGTTTCCAAAAATTTTAAAAAATTATTTTTTATTTTTGAACATAAATATTTTTTCTTAAAAAATTATTACAAAAAAATGATTTTAAAATAAAATTAAATCAAAACTAATGATAAAATTAATTATTAATATATCCAGTTAATAATTGGTTTATAACCATTTTACAAAAATGAAAACCGGTTATGACAATTGATTTTAATAACCGGTTATGACATATGAATTATTTATGGTTATGGATTGGTTATAAAAATTAATCGTCCATGAGCATCCTTAGACATATCTAATGAAAATGAATATATTACATGAGAATGTGAGAATGAATAAGAACTATCAGATTTAAAGAGTAAAAGTTGAGATTAAATCGTGATTTTCAATAAATCATGCGTCATTAAGAGAAAAGAGAAATCATTAATCAAATTTTAAAAATATCTTTTTATCTCAATTTTTTTATAAAATTTGATTGTTGTTATTTATTATCACATTTTCATATATATATATATATATATATATATATATATATATATATATATATATATATGGTATCAAAGAGGTTATGAATTATTTTTTTTTCTTTTAAATAAATAAGGTTATGAATTATAAAAGAGAAATATGGTATAAAAGGCAGAGAGGAGGACTAGATTAATGCTCTCCGAGAATTTAATCTGTCATCTTCTAAATTATATTTGGTATTCTCAAACTTTCTTATTTTTAAAATTGTCTCTGTTCGAAAAATATTCTAAATTGTCTCTGCTAAAAAAATATTTCAAATTTTCATAGGAAATTTCTGATAGTTATAATGAAATTTCTGATACTAAACTAAATTCCCGGTAAGTTGCAAACATTTTCGGAAATTTGAAATTTACATGTTGATACTAAAAATTTCAACCTAAATGAAATTTTCGGTAGTGTTATTTGTTTGATTTTTTAGATGATCAGGATTTTGCCGATAGTTTTGGATGATTGTGATTGCACCGACAGTTTGTGTGGTCTAAAATAAATAAAAAGTTGTTTAAATAAGGGTCACGTGTTGTTTGATAAACACGTCTCAAAAAATGTCTCTTCCTCAATTTTTTATTAAGACAGAAGTGTACTTCAACGGAGTTTCTCCTCCTGTAGAGTTTCGGCTTTCGGATGGCACCATATCTCTTACCGATCTGACGTCGAAGTTGAATGAACTATTGTCTGATGTCGAAAATAGAAAGGTGAGAAAGATCGAGTTTCGTGAAGATTAGATTGATACTAATAGAATGGTGAAATACAACCTTATTGAGTTGAAGACCGACGAAGATGTGAAGGAAATATGGAAATCATTTCGCTGTAGGATAACAATGGGGTCATTCGAGTTAGATGTTAAGCTTTCACGATCTGTTGACGACACAATGGAGATGGTGAAACGTCCAGAAGCGTTTGGTAGTGTTTAGGTTTTTCTTATTTATTAATCATATTGTAGTGTTAAATTTTTTCTTTTTAAGTTATGTAATCCATTCTCAGATGTTAGTTAATATTCATGTTGCAATTTAAGGAAGATCAATAATATTAGCAAATAAAGATGTCTGAATAATATACAAATGAAGATTTATGAATAATATACAAATGATACAAATAATACAAAAGATATCTAAATAGGACCCTTGCTGGGTATGTGTGCAGCCCAAATAATCCAGTATAAACCTCGACATCTGGGTTTACCAAACCCATGAGATTATCCATAATAACTGCAATAATCTGGATGCGATGCTGGTCACTGGCGTGATCTACTGGAGGAGGCGGTGGTGACACGTCATAAACAAGTACCACGTCATTAGAAGGCCAAACATCAGTTGTAGATGGGGTGATGTGAGGGTGTGATACAGTGAGGTACCATTCTAAGTAACCATCCTCACGCTACAGGGGGTGCTGAATATTGACTGCTCGATCTCTAATGGAACGGCCAGAGCAGATAAAGTTACTTTGAAACTACCAATCAATACCTAAAGATGGTATATCTGGAACTGGTCGTGGGATACTCTGAACATAACCATATTGTCGCAAACACCTCTCAGGCAAGTGTCTAGTAATCATGATCTCCCACCGCATATAACCTGAATATAATGACGACTCGTCGAACTCACGGTGGACTCTATCACGAGTGTATGGTATCCATATGACATCATCTACCATCAGCGCATCGAGGCTACTCCTGTACTCAGCAACACCACCGGGATGTGCCTGCTTAGCCTTCCACCTCTGCACCCACGAGGACCCCACCTCGCAATGATGCACCCTCCTGTCACAAATTGTGGAGAAATATTAGTATGTCCAGCACTGATATCAAAACAGAAACACAACAAATACTAAATAAGAAATTTTATTCGTAACAATTAAATAAGAAATCAACAACAAATAATAATTTCAAGTATACCTGTAACAGACTCAAATAACCATCAAGTTGTCTGGTCTCAAAGATTGACGCCACTCCTAGGGTTGTATACAATTGGGTCAATGCAGCACACCCTTAAGCCCAACTTCTGTCTTGGAGGTTACTAAAGAGGCACGTGTACCGGGCATCGATATAAACACCAGACTTATTCGCAAAAAGAGTACATGCTACTTGTAACGCCCCGATTTATCTTATTTATTTTTTCGTAATTAAAATTATATGATGTTGTGTATATGTGTGTGATTATGTGTGTTGGGTTACGTTTGGATTTCCCTTAGTATGGGATAGTGACCTTAGAATTATAGAGAATAAGGTAATGGGGGTGTGTGGCCAATTGTGTAGAGATGAGAGGTGTGGTTAGTTAGTATTATTTATTGGAATAATATTATATGGAAAATAATAATTAGATGATTATTAATTTAAATAAATCAGTTGGAATTATCTAGATTTAAAATAATCAGTTTATTTATTTTATTTATTTGAAAATTTGATAATAGGAGCAGAGAAATAGTAAGGGCAAGGTGGTCCATTCATGAGGATTAGTAAGGGTAAAGAAGGAAAATCATATTAAGGGTCTAAGGGTTATAGTAGGAAAAAGAAGAAAATTGGGAAAAGAAAGAATCACTTTGTGAACGATCGTATTCTGGAGAAAAGAGGAACGGAAGAGAGGAGCAGAGTTAGGGCTTAGAGAACATTGGAAGAATCTTCATCTAAGGTAAGGGTGGGGTTCTTTGATCATTTAGGGGATAAATAATGTATGTATAAGGGTAGATAAATCATTAGGTTCATATCTATATGTTTCTCTCGTTGTGTTGGTTGTTTCGGTGTGAAGTTGAGGTTTTGCGTGTCAGTGATTCTAATAATATGTAAATTTTATAAATTGATTGGTTGAATTGTGATTTTGTGTTGCAAGTGTTGTTGTTGTGTGATAACCATGTAATTATGTGCATTCTGGACTGTATGTTGTTGAAATTGTAAGAATTTTGGGGTCTGAGTTATGCAAAGAACGCAACTGCAGAGTTGCAGTTCGCAGAAATTTGTCGGGCGAAGGACCTGTTCCGCCGGGCGAAGCGACCTCGCTTGAAGTTCGCCGGGCGAAATTGAGAGGTGAGCGAAGGGTACAAATTAGGTGCTACTGAATTTGTATGGGGGAGGACTTCCGCTTCAGTTTCGCCAAGAGAGCCTTGGGCGAAAGGGATATTTGCATGGCGAATGGGGAGTTTCGCTGGGCGAAGAGGAATTCGCTGGCGTCTCGCTCGGCGAACATCAGGCGAGCAGAAACAGTGTTGACTTCCACTGGAACGAACATAATTTTCTAAAACTTTTAAAATTCATATCTTTGGATCCGTAGGTCCATTCCAGTCGTCGTTCGGATCGTTGGAAAGCCGGTTGTCTGTACTTTCTGTTAAAACTATTTTCAATACCAGAATTCCAACAATTCGACGCGTTAGTTGTGTTTCCGTGTGCGTCGTGATGTGTTGAATGTTGAAATGTTGAGTTCGGTTGTGTGAATGCGTGTTGTAGCTGCAGATTGCAATTGTTACATGTTTTGGCAAATATATATTGCGTGTTGGACAGTTGTGGTGCGATGTATTGGTTTTATGATAGTCATATGCATTGGTCGTCGTTGTATATTATCGTTGATGCATAGCATGCTTGCATAAGTTGTATGATAAGTCGTGTGCTCATGTGGGGTGTGAGCGTCTTATCCGGATTCTTTGAAATGGAATCGTATTGTGGTTGTTGTTGTTGAGGTAATCGTGTGCCCATGTAGGGTGTGAGAGATTACGGGTGTTCGTGTGCCCATGTGGGGTGTGAGTGATCACGGATGTCGTGTGCCCATGTGGGGTGTGAGCGACTCATATGGAAATTCTGACGGGAATTATGATCATGAAAAAGGGATTGAATTGGTACCACATGCATTGAGTCGAGTTGTGAGTCTCATTGCATTGCATCGTGTTGTGTTGTGTTGTGTTGTGGATCAGATGATTGTCTGCTTGTGTGGGGAATTGTATTTGTGTTAATGTTGTGATGATATGGTGAATCGTGTAATGTTTATATACTCTTACATTTATATTATGTATTTCCTTTGTTGATTTGAGAATCTCACCCCTTTTGTTTGAATGTTGCCTCCACGTGGGTAACTGGCAGATAATCAAGAATAATGTGGAGTTGCAGTTAGTGAAGATGAAGTCCTTCACTTTATGTTTTAAGTCGGCATATGCTCTGATGTGTAACACTGGGGGTTGGCGTTTGTGGTTGTGGAGAATTGTGTTATCTCATATGTTGAATTTTTGTTATAATTATATATTTTTATAACTATATTTTCAATAATCATTCCATGTTAATGTTTCCGCTGCTTAAATAAAATTGAAGTTTAGACATGGTGAATGTTTTACTATTATTATTACTGTTAGTAATTTTAAAAGAGACAAGTGTTACATATATGATTGCATGAGCAGGTGTTTGTCGAACCGTAGCATCCTAAATGTTTTTGTATTGATTTTTCCTTGAATTTTACTCTGATAATTGTATTATTTTCACGCGGGGGTTTTAGGGTGTTACACTACTATATGTAGCATGTATGCCCTAGCGGCAACCTCGTGCCTTCAGGCAACTACAAGTTGATCGTATGTCTTTCGAAGCCAAGACATACGAAGGTGCGCACCCCTGGTCTCACCAAACTCTTTCCTCACCTCTGCCTCAGACAATCCCAAATCTCATGCAACAACCTGGCATGCAAGGGTCATGCTAAGAACGAGACCTGTCTAGAATCTGTCATCGATGGGGAGATGGAACAAGGCAAAGACATCATCCAAAGTGATAGTCATCTCCCCGAATGGAAGATGAAATGATGATGTCTCCTTGTGCCACCTCTCAACAAACACACTAAGTAGTGGAGCGTCGAGCATGGTGAGGGTGCAGTGCACAAAATCAGGCAGCTAGAAGTCCCTTGTAATCTGACTGACTTGCTTAGAAATCGCAATCTTTGGGAAGTCATTCATCTTTGACCCTTGTGATGTCACCTTCAGAGTGGGTCGCTCATGTGACAAGAAAAAATAAACAAATTAGTTGATACCTCCAGTGACAAACATATATAAACAAAAATTAAAGTTAAACATTAAAGACATATATCTCGCCCTACCATAGTCGTAAGGCCACATGCTCAGCATACTCTGTAAGCATCGACCGGTCGAAGGGTACTCCAGTGAATCCTTCATCTGTGTGTCCAGAGAGCTCAGTCGAATGAGCTATAACCTTTGTGTCAGCAATAACCGATGGGGTGATTGATGCGAGGGTGTGATACAGTGAGGTATCACTCTAAGTAATCATCCCCACACTACAAGGGGTGTTGAACATTGACTGCTCGATCTCTAATGGAACGACCAGAGTTGACAAAGTTACTTTGAAACCACCAATCAATACCTAAAGATGGTATATCTGTAACTGGTCGTTAGGGGTGTGCAAAAAAAAAAAACGGTTATTGTTAACCAAAATAGTATCCAAATTGTTCCACTTTTAAAAATCCAAACCAAATGCTAAAATATAAATGAGGTTATCCATTTTATTATCCAAATATAAGCCGGTTTCAATAATAATAATGTGGTTTAGTTATTGGGTATCCAAATTTTATTATTTGTTAAATTGATATGTTTGTCTCTTTTCATGGTTTATCATATACACGTTATAAACCAATTTTATATTTTGAACTATTTTAAAGTTAAATTTTTTGAATTTCATAAAATAAAATATTTTACAAAAAATTTAGAATTTTGTTTCTCAAAATGAAAAAAAAAAGTTAATTCTATTACTACAAATTCTTTGTAGCTTATTCTGCATAATGACTATTAAAATTGGTGAGAATTCACGCATAACCAGAAAAACATTATGCTGATTGAATTAATTCTATTACGACAATTGCATAACGATAATCAACAAAATCATTATAACTACAATACCCATTCAATTTCCAATTGTTTTTTAAATGTTTTTTTTAATTTTTAAAAAAAATTAATACCTTATTAAATTTGTTTAAGTATTTAAATTTAAGAATTGATATAATTTAAAGAAAATAAAGTTTAAATTTAACTAAATAATTTGGATTAAAATCAAAATTCATTTAGAACCGGTTTTAAACTGGTTCGCAACAAGTGGTTTGGTTTATAAACCATAACCATAAAAATAGATTGGTTTATAAACCATGACCATAAAAATGGATTGGTTCATATTAAATGGTTATCCATGCACACCACTACTGGTCGTGGGATACTCTGAACATAACCATATTTTCGTAAACACCTCCCAGGCAAGTGTATAACAACCATGATCTCCCACCGCATATAACCTAAATATAATGACGACTCATCAAACTCACGGTGGACTCTATGACCAGTGTATGGTATCCATATGACATCATCTACCGTCAGCGCATCAAGCCTACTCTTGTACTCAGCAATACCACCGAAATGTGCCTACCTAGCCTTCCATCTCTTCACCCATAAGGACCCCACCTTGCAATAATGCACCCTCCTGACACAAATGGTGGAGAAATGCTCGTATGTCCAGCACTGATATCAAAATAGAAACACAACAAATACTAAATAAGAAATTTTATTCGTAATAATTAAATAAGAAATCAACAACAAATAATAATTTCAAGTATACCTATAACAGACTCAAATAACCAGAAAGTTGTATGGTCTCAAAGACTGACGCCACTCCTAGGGTTGTATACAACTGGGTCAACGCAGCACACCCTGAAGCCCAACTTTTGTCTTGGAGGCTACTAAAGAGGCACTTGTACCAGGCATCGATATAAACACCAGACTTATCCATAAAGAGAGTACATGCTACTATATGTAGCATGTACGCCCTAGCGGCAACCTCATACCTCCAAGCAGCTACAAGTTGATCGTATGTCTTCCGAAGCTAAGACATACAAAGGTGCGCACCCCTGGTCTCACCAAACTCCTTCTGCACCTCCGCCTCAGACGATCCCAAATCTCATGCAACAACCTGACATGCAAGGGTCATGCTAAGAACAGGAGCTGTCCATAATCTGTCGTCAATGGAGATATGGAACAATGCAAAGACATCATCCAGAGTAATAGTCATCTCCCCGAATAGAAGATGAAATGATGATGTCTCCTTATGCCGCCTCTCAACATACTCAATAAGTAATGGTGCGTCGAGCATGGTGAGGGTGCAGTGCATAAAATCAAGCAGCTGGAAGTCCCCTGTAATCCAACTGACTTGCTCAGGCATCGCAATCTTTGGGAAGTCCTTCATCTTCGACCCTTTCGATGTCACCTTCAGAGTGAGTTGCTCATGTGACAAGAAAAAATAAACAAATTAGTTGATACCTCCGGTGACAAACATATATAAACAAAAATTAAAGATAAACATAAAAGACATATATCTCGCCCTACCATAGTCGTAAGGCCACATGCTTAGCATACTCTGTAAGCATCGACCGGTCGATGGGTCCTCTAGGGAATCCTCCATCCGTGTGCACAGAGGGCTCAATCCAATGAGATATAACCTTTGTGTCAATAATAACCGATAGGGTGATACGAGGGTGTGATACAGTGAGGTACCACACTAAGTAACCATCCTCACACTACAAGGGGTTCTGAACATTGACTGCTCGATCTCTAATGGAACGACCCGAGCTGATAAAGTTACTTTGAAACCACCAATCAGTACCTAAATTTGGTATATTTGGAACTGGTCGTGGGATACTCTAAACATAACCATGTTGTCGCAAACACCTCTCAGGCAAGTGTCTAGCAACCATGATCTCCCACCGCATATAACTTGAATATAATAACGGCACCTCGAACTCACGGTGGACTCTACGACCAGTTTATGGTGTCCATATGACATCATCTACCCTCAGCACATCGAGCCTACTCCTGTACTCAGCAACACCACTGGGATGTGCCTACCTAGCCCTCCATCTCTTCACCTATGAGGACCCACCTCGCAATGATCCACCCTCCTGTCACAAATGGTGGAGAAATGCTCGTATGTCAAACACTGATATCAAAACAGAAACACAACAAAAACTAAATAAGAAATTTTATTCGTAACAATTAAATAAGAAATCAACAACAAATAATAATTTTAAGTATACATATAACAGATTCAAATAACCAGCAAGTTGTCTGGTCTCAAAGACTGACGCTACTCCTAGGGCTGCATATAACTGGCTCAACGCAACACACCCCCAAGCCTAACTTCAGTCTTGGAGGCTACTAAAGAGGACATGTACCAGACATCATTATAAACACCAGACTTATCCACAAAGAGAGTACATACTACTATATGTAGCATGTACGCCCTAGCGGTACCCTTATTCCTTTAAGCAGCTACAAGTTGATTGTATGTCTTCCGAAGCCAAGACATTCGAAGCTGCGTACCCCTAGTCTTACCAAACTCCTTATGCACCTCTGCCTCAGACGATCCCAAATCTCATGCAACAACCTGACATGCAAGGGTCATGCTAAGAATAAGAGCTGTCTAAAATCTGTCGCCGATGGGGAGATGGAACAGTGCTAAGACAGCATCCAGAGTGATAGTCATCTCCCCGGATAGAAGATGAAATAATGATGTATCCTTGTGCCATCTCTCAACAAACACACTAATTAATGGAGCGTCGAGCACGGTGAGGGTACAGTGCACAAAATTAAGCAGCTGGAAGTCCTTGTAATCCAACTGTCTTGCTCAGGAATCACAATCTTTCTGAAGTCCTTCATCTTCGACCCTTGCGATGTCACCTTCAGAGTGGTTCGCTCATGTGGCAATAAAAAATAAACAAATTAGTTGATACCTCCGGTGACAAACATATATAAACAAAAATTAAAGTTAAACATAAAAGACATAAATCTCGCCCTACCATAGTCGTAAGGCCACATGCTTAGCATACTCTGTAAGCACCGACCGGTCGATGGGTCCTCCAGGGAATCCTCCATCCGTGTGCACATAAGGCTCAGTCGAATGATCTATAACCTTTGTGTCAGCAATAACCGATGGGGTGATGTGAGGGTGTGATATAGTGAAGTACCACTCTAAGTAACCATCCTCACACTACAAGGGGTGCTGGACATTGACTGCTCGATCTCTAATGGAACGACCAGAGCTGATAAAGTTACTTTGAAACCACCAATCAATACCTAAAGATGGTATATCTGGAACTGGTCATGGGATACTCTAAACATAATCATATTGATGCAAACACCTCTCAGGCAAGTGTCTAGCAACCATGATCTCCCACCGCATATAACCTGAATATAATGATGACTCCTCGAACTTACAGTGGACTCTATGACCAGTGTATGGTGTCCATATGACATCATCCACCATTAGGGCATCGAGCCTACTCCTGTACTCAGCAACAGCACCAAGATGTGCCTACCTAGCCTTCCATCTCTTCACCCATGAGGACCCCACCTCGCAATGATGCACCCTCCTGTCACAAATGGTGGAGAAAATGTCCAGCAGTGATATCAAAATAGAAACACAACAAATACTAAATAAGAAATTTGATTCGTAACAATTAAATAAGAAATCAACAACAAATAATAATTTCAAGTATACCTGTAACAGACTCAAATAACCAGCAAGTTGTCTGGTCTCAAAGACTGACACCACTTCTAGGGTTGTATACAACTGAGTCAACGCAGCACACCCTAAGCCCAACTTCTGTCTTGGAGGCTACTAAAGAGACACGTGTATCGGGCATCGATATTAACACCAGACTTATCTGCAAAGAGAGTACATACTACTATATATAACATGTACGCCCTAGCGGAAGCCTCATACATCCAAGCAGCTATAAGTTGATCTTATGTCTTCCGAAGCTAAGACATACAAAATTGCGCACCCCTGGTCTCACCAAACTCCTTCTGCACCTCCGCCTCAGACGATCCCAAATCTCATGCAACAACCTGACATGCAAGGGTCATGCTAAGAATGGGAGTTGTCCAGAATCTGTCATCGATGGGGAAATGGAACAATGCAATGACATCATCTAGAGTGATAGTAATCTCCCCGAATAGAAGATGAAATGATGATGTCTCCTCGTGCCACCTCTCAATAAACACACTAAGTAATGGAGCGTCGAGCATGGTGAGGGTGTAGTGCACAAAATTAAGCAGCTGGAAGTCCCCTGTAATCCAACTGACTTGCTCATACATCGCAATATTTGGGAAGTCCTTCATCTTCGACCCTTGCGATGTCACTTTCAGAGTGGGTCGCTCATGTGACAAGAAAAAATAAACAAATTAGTTGATACCTCCGATGACAAACATATATAAACAAAAATTAAAGTTGAACATAAAAGACATATATCTCGCCCTACCATAGTCGTAAGGCCGCATTCTCAGCATACTTTGTAAGCATCGACCGGTCTATGGGTCCTTAAAGGAATCCTTCATCCGTGTGCACAAAGGGCTCAGACGAATGAGCTATAACCTTTGTGCCAGCAATAACCGATGGGGTGATGTGAGGGTGTGATACAGTGAGGTACCACTCTAAGTCACCATTTTCACACTACAAGGGGTGCTGAACATTGACTGCTCGATCTCTAATGGAACATGTAACGTGCGATTTTTGTCGGTGACGCGACCACCTTACCGTAATATTGGATTTGGGTGCTACTTTCTGATTTCTTATATATCCTATGAAGCTGGAAAGGAAAGAGAAGATATCTAAAACTAACCTTGCACACAAATGTTTTCTTTTACAAATGCTAAGAGATCGGGGATCGGGGTCTGGTTATACAAAGGGAAGCTATTAGCACCCAGTGTATCTATGGTAATTCATAGGAACCTTTTATTGCATGTATCTCTGTTAACTTGAAATGCTCTCGCGTTTATCTGTTGTGACTTGGGAAAGTTTCTCCTTTGGGAGAATTGGGAGAATATTTATGTGGTTTTCGGGCTTTCCGTTGTTTTTGGGAAGGTACTGAACCTAAGGTTTTTTATTTATGTGCTCGCTAAGATTTCACAATCTTATGCCTGTATTCCCGTAAGGAAATCTGAGAAATCAGAGCAATCGTAGTTCCTCCTGAAAGATATGTGGTGTCTTGTTTAAAGCCCAAGATTGAAGTTGTCAGAGTATATGTGTCTTGTTCGAGGCCCAAGATTGAAGCTAAAAGGGTGACTGAGAGAGAGAATTTGTCATCTTTAAAGGGAGATATCTCACCTATTCATCACAAAAATGAGAAATTGGTTATAAGGGAAATTACTTTAACTAGGATACGTAGAATCCAGCAATGCCATAATTTCCTTTATAAGGGTGACGTCATAAAGGAAGAAAGGTTTAACTCAGTATAGAGCAATGCCACTTTTTCCTTTATGAATCTTTCATGCTAAGAGAGGGACATTGGCTTGGATGTGAGGAATCCAGAGGCTTGCCACTTACAACTGTTAGATGAAAGATGGGTTTTAGCCAGGATAAGAGAAGGACTCCAGCTTGGATTTTGAATCAACAAATGTGCCACTTATAGCAGTTATTTGGATAAAGTTTTGATTGTTTATTTTTTGAGATGTGATGTATAGAAGAAATATCCTCCTGCAGAGGGAACTCATGGTCTCATCTGACGGGATGTTGATTTTTGTGTGCCTTGATCAAAGCCCAAGGTTGAAGCTAAAAGAAACTGACTCCACTGGGGAGGGTTTTATCTGTCTTGTACAAAGCCCAAGATTGAGGCTGACTGAGGAAATTCTTATATGAAGCCTAAGAGGAGGCTAACTTTTGCTGAGGATTTATTGAAATCCAGGAGCAGGTCCAACTTGTATTGGGGAATCCAAAGGGGGTTTACTCTTGCTGGGAATCAGAGAAGAGTGGAAGTACCAGATGCCATGAGGCTCTGATTCCACTGGGGATTTGTTGGTGGTAATTTGACCCTAGCTGGGGATTTTAAAATGAAAGCTTAATCCTTGTTGGGGGGGTCAGAGGGGTTTAAAGGTGAGTTGAAAACCTTAGAGGTTTTAACTCTTCTGGAGACTGGTGTATTGGTAAACTGATCAGGGTTCTTCCTATGCTTTTAGGAAACTTGAGGGTCTCTGTGTGAGATCCAAGAGGAGATGATACTTTCCAAGTCTACTTGAATAAAGCCCAAGAGGAGGCTGAGACTGTCCAAGTCTCTTAGGAAGAGGTAGGCTCTGGTGTTGAGAGAGATCTCTGTATGATGCCCAAGAGGAGGCTTTTGGTTTAAGGGGATGAAGATCGACCTTAGAATGGTCTGATGCTCTGGAAATTTGACTCTCCTGGGGATTGAACTAGTAGAGATGACTAATTTCTATCCCATGCCTTTAGGAGGCTTTTGGGTCCTTGTATTAAGCCCAAGAGGAGGCTGGGGAACTTCTAAGAAGCCTGTTGGTCCTTGTACTAAGCCTAAGAGGAGGTTGGGGATGCTTTTATGAAGCTTGTGGGTCCAAGCCTAAGAAAAGTTCAAGAAAGGTTTCACCGGGAATTAATCCTTTCTTTATTGAACAGTTCTAAGATTTGAAGAAATTCAAGAGAGGTTTCACCGGGAATTAATCCTCTCCGGGGAAATGAATTTCTTGTACATATATATTTCTAAGTTTGACAGTCTTGAGAAAATTTTCACCGGGAATAATGCTTTTCTCTGTTCCATATTGTATAAGCCCAAGAGGAGGCAGACTGTATAGGGAATTTCCTATGAGGGAACTAGTTTTGACTAAGTTGAAAGTAACCTCTGGTTTGACCTAAACATAGACTTAACTGCTGGGGAATCTCTAAGCAAGATATACACAATTATATACAGACAATTGAATTGATATATATATATATATTTAAACAAATATGCATTGAAAAAGATGTTAGGGCTTACATTTTGAGAAGAAGCCCAAGTGTATTGTGATCTGCTGTATTGACTACAACTGTATAATTGATTAGGGTTTTCAAGAAATTTAAGAGAGTTTTGAGAAAACTTTGAATTTGAATTTGAATTAAAAGAAGTTTGTTTTAAAAAGAAGAGAAAGTTTAGGGCTTATAGCTCAAATAGAGGCCCAAGTGGTCTAAGAGCAGTTTCACCGGGAATAATGCTCCTCTTAGTACCAGTTTAAAAACAGACAGATGATTTTGAAAATAGAGGTATGGGGCTTACAACTCAAGGAGAGGCCCATGAAAGTTATTTGTTGTTAAAAATAAAGTTTATGTACAAAAAGATTGGGGATTATATTCAAGGAGAGGCCCAGATGACTTATTTGAAAACATTGATCGCACTGCGATACCGAAAGACGTTGTGGGACTTATACTACATCAGAGGCCCAAAATTTATTTTTTGTACAAAAGGGGGTAGGGTCTTATACTCTAATAGAGGCCCAAAAGTGTTTGTGAAGAAAGAAAAGTGGGGCTTATACTTAAGGAGAGGCCCAGATGATAAATTTGAAAAGGCGACGATCGCGTCGTGATTTTGAAAACCACAGAGGGACTTATACAATGACCGGGGCCCAAATTATTTATGTTCAAAGAAGGAATGGGTCTCATACTCTAATAGAGGCCCAAAAGTTTAATTTAATACAAGAGATGGGGCTTATACTCAAGAAGATGCCCAGATGAAAAACAGCGATCGCACCGTTTATTTTAAAAATCGTATCGGAACTTATACAATGACTGAGGCCCAAAATGGTATATTTACAAAGGGGATGGTCTTACACTCTATTAGAGACTCAAAAGTGTTTCAAATGAAGTTTGAAAAAATCAAAATTAAGAAAAACCCTAATTTTAATTTAAAAATAACAATTTTCAAAGGAAATTAAATAAAAAATGATATAAAATATCAAATGTATTCAAAAACAAGTTGTCAACTTTGAAAAATGTTTTCAAAAATCATGTTTAATCACATGAAAACTTGGAATTCATTTGAATTTGAAAAACCAAAGTGGAAATTTCATTTAAAAATGTTAAAAAACAAATAAAATGAAATTATTTACAAAAATTCAAACTATATCAAATAAATAATATAAATTTGATTTTTTTTTTGTAGAATAAAATATTTTAAATTTTTGTGAATTTTTAAAAAAAGAACCAATAAAAAATGATTAAAATTGAGAGAGAAATTAATTAAGAAAATGACCTAAAAATTCAAAAAATTCAAAATATGGCGCCAGCGGTCATCTTCTTCCTCACGACCTCCCTCCATGGCTGTTTTCCAAAACCTCACATATCTCTCTCAATATGTAATGGTTTTGACTTTTGTAAACACGAAAGTTGTGTATTTTTAAACAAGGATTTCAGTGATATAAATTAATTGCATTTATATTAAGTGTGGAGTGAGAAATCAAAAGATGAACACATGAACCCTAATTTCTGCAAGAACATTATGAAATCCTATACACGATAGCTACAAAGCAATTGCTTGAGGGGAAACACTCTATATAAGTGCAGAAACATGTTTGTAACTTGCAAACATATTTATGATGCATAGATCATAGAGTTTGAGAGTGTCTGGCTTACCTCTGCAAAAGGAAATTGAATCCTCAGTTATAGGTGTTGCAGAAGTGTTTTGATGACCTGAACAACTTCCTTGGACAATAGTGTGTTTGGAAGCTTGGAATGGATTGAAACAACCTAGAACTTGTTTTGGTACCCCAACTGTAAATAGGCCAAAAAGCTTGAGTTAATGGATGGTGACTTTGTGATTCTGGTGTTCCAGATGTGTTTTGAGATTATGGATCACTTGTATATGACATATGTGAGGTGTTAGGATAGCTGGTTTGGATGGAATTGCTCTCTATTTGAAAATTTGAATGTGGCCTGTAAGAGAAGCAAAATATGGTTTTTTTAGAGTGATTGGAAGAAAAGCATGAGTTGTTATGCTTTGGGGTACTTAAACTGATCAGAAAGAACCTCTATTTATAGTAGATCAACTTTGTTTTGGGAGCAATAGTGATTAGAGGCTGGATCACTCCATTATCCATTGAACTTTGTCATGTAGCCAAAGTCTCCTCTAGCCATTGACTTGGGTCAATCTTGCAGGCCTATGGTCTTCTAATGCTTGAGTTAATCTTGACTCATTTACAATGTTATGGATTGATACATGCCAGCTCCATGCATCCCTTAAATGCGTCATGACAAATTTGAAAGTTTTGGATTTTGAACTTTGAATGTCACATGCCTAAAGGATGAGGTTTTTTGACTTGGTGACCTTGTGATCAGATTCTTCATCATTCAAGTTGATTTTGGACAGAAATGAAATGATGCAAGTGTCCAAAATTGGCTCAAGAAATCGTGGGAACCAAGTTATGTTTTCATGCCTTTGTGTGGGCAAGGTGAAAAATGCCATTTTTAGAGGCTTATAACTCCTTGCTCAAGTTGAACCATGAGAGGCTCTTGTACTTTTTGGAAAGCCCCAATAACATACTTCAACTTTTATGTTTAACTTTGGTCTTGAATCATCTTGGATCATAATGAAAAATGGCCTCAAAGTTGGTGAAAATGCAAAACAGATTCTGTCCAAAATTTCACTAATTGTTGGAAAAATGGTCATTTTCATATTTTTGTGATTTTGATCAATCCATAACTTAAAATCCATGAGGATTTGGAATCTGTTGTAGTTGATAATCTTGAAGTATGTAATGAGAGCTTTCATTTGAGCTTTGGATGGAAGAAAAAGGTTGCTTGGATCACAAGTTATGGTCTTGCAAAGTTGGGTATAAACCGCTTTTTTTCATAACTTTGTGAAATTTCAAGTTTCTTATGGTTGCCCCTTTTGCAAGTAACTCCACTTTTCTTGATTTTTCTTGATGGATGATGATCCAAACCATAATTTAACATTGTTTTTTACTTAGGGAAGCCTTGTTTATCAAGAAATTCAAAAAGTCAAACTTGGTTTTTTGGCACAGTTGACTTTTTATCAGATGAATTTCAAACTTTGTGATCCTCTATGAAATTAAGTCCTTGACCTAATTCAAACCTAATGGATAGATTCCATAGGTGTTATAGAGTGTCTTGAATCATGTCCCAAGGTTTGGGATCATGCCTTGGTCAAAAGTCAAAGGTACAGTTCACTTTTTATATGAAAACCCTAATTAGTCCAGATGAAATTGAATCCTTGTACTGCTTATGAACCAAGTTCTTTGAGTCAATCCAATCTTGTAAATGGATCAATATGATGTATTGGAGGTCTTCAAAACACTTATTGAGGTCTTTGCTCATGCCTTCCTTCAAAAGTCATCTTAGGGGTGAATTAGACCAAGAAACCTTAATTCCTGATTTTATATGAATGCGTCCCCTGAGGCTATTTTGACTTTGTGATTGGGTCCATGAGGACCCTTTGAGCTTCTTGGATCATGTTTTAAAGTATTGGCCCATGCCCAGATGAAAATTTCTCTCTGGAGGCCTTGGTTGACCAAAACCCTAATTTGGTGACACTGATGATCTTGAGGCTTCATCAACTTGAGATATTTCATTTTCATGCTTGATTCTTGATGTGGGAGGCCTCTTGATCCTTCATGGATATTTGAGAGGCTTGACAATTTGAGGATCATGTCCATTCTTGATTGATCCTTTGTCTGAGTACTCTGAAAGGGCTCAAAACCCTAATTCTTGGTTGAGGTGAATGCTTAACAATCTTTGAGAGGATTGATAAGGTATGAAGGTACATCCATATTGTGGTGATGATTTACACAATGATGGGAAATCTTGTGGTCAAAATTTAGGGTATGACAGAACGACCAGAGCTGATAAAGTTACTTTGAAACCACCAATCAATACCTAAAGATGGTATATCTGGAACTGGTCATGGGATACTCTGAACATAACCATATTGTCGCAAACACCTCTCAAGCAAGTGTCTAGTAATCATGATCTCCCACCGTATATAACCTGAATATAATGATGACTCCTTAAACTCACGGTGGACGCCATGACCAGTTTATGGTGTCCATATTACATCATCTACCGTCAGCGCATCGAGCCTACTCATGTACTCAGCAACACCACCGGGATGTTCCTATCTAGCCTTCCATCTCTTCACCCATGAGAACCCCACCTCGCAATACCCTCCTGTCACAAATGGTGGAGAAATGCTCGTATGTCCAGCACTGATATCAAAACAGAAACACAATAAATACTAAATAAGAAATTTTATTCGTAACAATTAAATAAGAAATCAACAACAAAATATAATTTCAAGTATACCTGTAATAGACTCAAATAACCATCAAGTTGTCTAGTCTCAAAGACTGATGCCACTCTTAGGGCTGTATACAACTGGGTCAACGCAACACACCCCTATGCCCAACTTCTTTCTTGGAGGCTACTAAAGAGGCACGTGTACTAGGCATCGATATAAACACCAGACTTATCCGCAAAGAGAGTACATGCTACTATATGTAGCATGTACGCTCTAACGGCAGCCTCATACCTCCAAGCAGCTACAAGTTGATTGTATGTCTTCCGAAGCCAAGACATACAAAGGTGCACATCCCTGGTCTCACCAAACTCCTTCCGCACCTCCACCTCAGACGATCCCAAATCTCATGCAACAACCTGGCATCCAAGAGTCATGCTAAGAACGGGAGCTGTCCAAAATCTGTCGTCGATGGGGAGATGGAACAATGCAAAGACATCATCTAGAGTGATAGTCATCTCCCCGAATGGAAGATGAAATGATGATGTATCCTTGTGCCACCTCTCAATAAACACACTAAGTAATAGAGTGTCGAGCATGGTGAGGGTGCAGTGCACAAAATCAAGCAGATGGAAGTCCCCTGTAATCCAACTGACTTGCTCAGGCATCGCAATATTTGGGAAGTCCTTCATCTTCGACCCTTGGGATGTAACCTTCAGAGTGGTTCGCTCATGTGGCAAGAAAAAATAAACAAATTAGTTGATACCTCCGGTGACAAACATATATAAACAAAAATTAAAGTTAAACATAAAAGACATAAATCTCGCCCTACCATAGTCGTAAGGCCACATGCTTAGCATACTCTGTAAGCATTGACCGGTCGATGGGTTCTCCAAGGAATCCTTCATCCGTGTGCACAGAGGGCTCAGTCGAATGAGCTATAACCTTTGTGTCAGCAATAACCGATGGGGTGATGCGAGAGTGTGATACAGTGAGGTACCACTCTAAGTAACCATCCTCACACTACAAGGGGTGTTGAACATTGACTGCTCAATCTCTAATGGAATGACCAGAGCTAATAAAGTTACTTTGAAACCAATAATCAATACCTAAAGATGGTATATCAGGAACTGGTCGTGCGATACTCTGAACATAACCATATTGTTGTAAACACCTCTTAGGCAAGTATCTAGCAACCATGATCTCTCACCGCATATAAACTGAATTTAATGACGACTCCTCGAACTCACGGTGGACTCTATGACCAGTGTATGGTGTCCATATGATATCATCTACTGTCAGCGCATCGAGCCTACTCATGTACTCAACAACACCACCGGGATGTGCCTACCTAACTTTCCATCTCTTCACCCACGAGGACCCCACCTCGCAGTGATGCACCCTCCTGTCACAAATGGTGGAGAAATACTCGTATGTCTAACACTGGTATCAAAACAGAAACACAATAAATACTAAATAAGAAATTTTATTCGTAACAATTAAATAAAAAATCAACAACAAATAATAATTTCAAGTATACCTGTAACAGACTCAAATAATCAGCAAGTTGTCTAGTCTCAAAGACTGACGCCACTCTTAGGGTTGTATACAACTGGGTCAACGTAACACACCCCTAAGCCCAACTTCTATCTTGGAGGCTACTAATGTGGAACGTGTATCGGGCATCGATATAAACACCAGACTTATCCGTAAAGAGAGTACATGCTACTATATGTAGCATGTATGCCCTAGTGGCAGCCTCATATCTCGAAGCAGCTACAAGTTGATCGTATGTCTTCCGAAGCCAAGACATTCGAAGGTGTGCACCCCTAGTCTTACCAAACTCCTTCTGTAACTCTGCCTTAGACGATCCCAAATCTCATGCAACAACCTGACATGCAAGGGTCATGCTAAGAACGGGAGTTGTCCAGAATCTGTCGCCGATGGGGAGATGGAACAATGCAAAGACATTATCAAGAGTGATAGTCATCTTCCTGAATGGAAGATGAAATAATCATGTCTCCTTGTGCCACCTCTCAACAAACACACTAAGTAATGGAGCGTCGAGCATGGTGAGGTTGCAGTGCATAAAATCAAGCAGCTGGAAGTTCCCTGTAATCTGACTGACTTGCTCAAGCATCACAATCTTTGGTAAGTCCTTATCTTCGACCCTTTCGATGTCACCTTCAGAGTGGGTCGCTTATGTGATAAGAAAAAATAAAAAAATTAGTTGATACCTCCGGTGACAAACATATATAAACAAAAATTAAAGTTAAACATAAAAGACATATATCTCGCCCTACCATAGTCGTAAGGCCACATGCTCAGCATACTCTGTAAGCACCGACCGGTTGATGGGTTCAATTGGCTAGACCAGTCGAGCAACCTCTTCTTTATCAACCTCCACATCAACTGGATCAGCGACCGGCTTAACAACTGTATCAATAATCGAATGATCCACAAGATCAAATACAACAACATATGATACCACCTCATATATAGGCTGCTCTACTGATCAAATCGGTCAGCGTTGAGTGGAACAAGGTGTCCAGAACTGACACCGTTCAACCAACCGTTTATGGTGTGAACCGGTTAGGGCCACTCGTCCTACCCGTATCTGGGAAGATTCAGCACCATCACCCCTGGCTCTAATATGTCACTCGATCAACAGCTCTCCTTGCAATAATGTCATCTATACCTCTGGATTTCACAGCAACTACAAGAAAATTGGCAAGTTGCAACGGTTAATATTGGCAGATTACGGCGGTTTGAACCTCCACAATTTTCTAGTCACGACGGTTTTGTTTCCGTCGCAAAAACGTGTGTCGCCAGGCTGTATCGCGACGGTTTCTAAAACCGCCACTCCAACGGTCGTTCTATGTTGCGACGGGTAGGGAACTGTCGTAAATTGAAAATTGCGGCGGTTACAACCGCCATAAATAACACTGTTTTTTGTTATGCTTTCATACCCCAAATTTTGACCACTAAGATTTCCTGTCATTGTGCAAATCATCAGCACAATATGGATATACCTTTGTACCTTATTAGTCTCCCCAAAGAGGGGTGAGCGGCCACTACAATCAAACTAGGGTTTCAAGCCCTCGCAGAGCTCTTAGACAAAGGATCAATCAAGGAATGACATGATCTTCAACTTGTCTAGCCTCTCAAATATCCACAATGGATCAAGAGGACTCTCACTTCAAGGATTAAGCATAAGGTTGCTCCCTTCTAGGTGGATCAAGCCTCAGGATCGCCAGTGTCACCAAATTAGGGTTTGGTCGACTAAGGCCTCTAGATGGAAATTTTCCTCCGGGCATGAGCCAATGCTTCAAGGCATAACCTAATACGCTCCATGGAACATCATAAACCCCATCATCAAGTCAATTTAGCCTCTGGGGATGCATTTACCAGAAATCCAGAATTAGGGTTTCTTGACCTAATTCACCCCTAAGTTGACTTTTGGGACAAAACACGAGCCAAGACCTCAAGAGAGGATTTGAGGATCCCTAACACACCACATTGATCCATTTGCAATAATGGATTGATCCAAGAAGCTTGAGCAACAAGTTTCAATTTCATCTGAACCACAGTTAGGGTTTTGCGGGAAAAGCCAACTGTACCTTTGACTTTTGACCCAGGCATGCTCCCAAACCTTGGGACACGATTAAATACACCCTATAACACCTATGGAACATGTCAATCAAGTTTGATTTAGGTCAAGGACATGATTTCCTAAAGGATCGCACAGTTTGGATTTCATCTGATAAAAAGTCAACTGTGCACAAAAGTCAAACTTTGACTTTTTGATATTTTTCATAAAAATGGTTTTTTAACCCTAAAATGATGTTAATGTGTGATTGGAATCATCATTCATCAAGAAAAATCAAAGAAAGTGGGATAACTTGTAAAAGGGGTAACCATAAAAACTTAGAAATTTTTCTAAGTTATGAAATAAAGTGGCAAGGGTACCAACTTTGGAGGATCATAACTCCTAAACCACAAAGCCATTTTTACCCATCCAAAGATGGATTTGTAGCCCTCATGGCCCTCTACAAAAGTGTCTACTACACCTCATCCCAATTCATCATGGATTTTGAGTTATGGTTGGATCAAAATGGCTAAAAACCTAAAATTGACATTTTTCAGCACTTAGCCAAAATCTGCCTTGTAATTTCAGCACAATGTCCCAACTTCAAGGATATTTTTCTCCATGATCCAAGTTGAACCAGGTCTAGGGCCAAACATCAAAGTTGAAGTACGTCATCTCAGCTTTCCGGAAAGTCCTAGAACGTCCATGTAGCATACTCGAGCAGGGAGTTATGGATTTTACAAAAAGGCTTGCTGCAGCTGAATTTTTCAAGACAGATTTGCACATTTTTTGTGCCACACGAATTTTCAAGCCTTGTCATCATTTTGGACACATCTAAGGATCAAATCCAAGGGGGATGATCTGATCCATGAGCCTGCCAAGTCCAAGGAACCAAAAATAGCATGCCAAAACCTAGAAATCCCTAAAAGAGGGACAAAACTCCAATTTTGGTTTGGAGCATTTAATGGATGCTTAGAGGTGGCATGAACTGAGCTTCCTCCAACTGAATTCAGTCAAGATTCCTCCAACAACTAGGGAACCAGCAGCCTGTGCTCTAACCTCTAGTCAATGGCAATAGGAGACTTGAATTCTCATTGGCCAACATTGGCCAAACCTCTGCTGCAACCACCATTCACTATTACTTGCAAAACAAACTTGATCTACTATAAATAGAGCTCATTTGTGCTCAGTTTGAGTACACCAAAGCCATCAAACATATGATTTCCTCAAATTCTCTCTTTCACTCCAAAATGCCTTTTTTAGTAAGGAAATTCTGAGTTTTTGAGTTAGAGAGCATTTCCATCACAGCTCATGATCCTAACACCTCATAAACATCATATGTAGGTGATCCAAACTCTCACAAGTGACCTATAACACCAACATCACAAAGTCACCTCTCAAAACCTCAAAATGGCACTTTTTGCATTTTTCAAGCCATGTTTTGATTCAGTCACTTTCCAAACCAGATAAAACCTCAAACACACTCCAAATATCATCCTTGAACTTTCCCAATTGGTGCCACACATCTGGAACACCATTTGAGAGAGTTGGCATTTTGGCCATTTTTGACCATTTTGCGAGAAAGTGCTCAAACTTGCTCCAGAGGTTTCCAGCTAATTCCAACCATCCTAAAAGCTTCTAAGAGGTCATTTGAGGGTGTCCAAAGCATCAAATCATTTCTGGAACAAAGCACTTGGTAGGTTGCCCAAAATCTCCAAAAAAGAGGTAAAATTCACAACTTGAATTCTTTGAATCATGCTTTCCTTTGTTGTCCACATACATGCATCGTATTGAACAATTCTTGAAGCAAAAATGTAGTCCTTAATGTGTATGTTGTGATCCTCCCACTGTTTGCATTTTAACATGTTTATATGTGGAATTTTGGTTGTTTCAAAATCATGTCCAGTTCTGGTTTTTTTGATTGGTGTGTTCTATACATTAAGTTTTAGTGTGCATGAGTAACACCATTGGATTCCTTGCGAAAAATCGGTCAAGATAGGTTTTTACGGATTTCAATTCCGATGAAAATTGAGAGAGTTACGCGCGTTGGAAATTTGACACGAAACGACTTCGAATTAACGATAGCAGTTCTGGTTTTTTGCTTTGTGTGTTCTGTACAGTGAGATTCCATGTACGTGAATAATACCATTGGATTCCTTGCGAAAAATTGGTCAAGATAGGTTTTTACGGATTTCAATTCCGATAAAAATCGAGAGAGTTACGCGTGTTGGAAATTCGACGCGGAACGATGTTTTCAAAACACGTGCAGTTCTGGTTTTTTTATTTATGTGTTTTGTATGTCGAGTTTCCGTGTGCATGTGTGATACCATTAGATTCCTTACGAAAAATCGGTCAAGATAGACTCTTTCAGATCTTAATTCGGTTAAAAATCGAGAGAGTTACGCGCGTCGGAAGTTTGGCGCGAAACGATGTTTTCAATTGGTAGCAGTTATGGTTTTTTAATTGCTGCGTTTTGTACGTTGAGTTTCAGCGTGCACGTGTAATACCATTGGATTCCTCGCGAAAAATTGGTCAAGATAGGCTCTTCCGGATCTTAATTCGGTTAAAAATCGAGAGAGTTACGCGCGTCGAAAGTTTGGCGCGAAACGATGTCGACAAATTAAGTGCAGTTCTGGTTTTTCGATTTGCGTGTTTCGTACGTCGAGTTTCAGTGTGTATGTGTGGTATCATCGGATTCCTTGCGAAAAATTGGTTAAGATAGGTACTTCCGGATTTTGATTCCGATAAAAATTGAGAGAGTTATGAGTGTTTGAAATTTGATAAAAAACGTGTTGAAAGTTAAAATTTCGGTACTAGTTTTTACCCCATAAGAAATGTCGGAGATGATATTGTGACAACTTTTCTCTTTTTCTTATTTTTATTTTCAAAACTCAACCAATTCTTTTACATAGCAAAAAATTATCATTTTCCAATTCATACCCCATAATATTTTAATCCACAAAAAATCACAAAAAAGTATTTTTTTTAGATTATTTTTAATATATTTAAAAATAGTGTTTTAAATTGTTTTAAATGCTTTTAAAATGATTTCTTTTTTCTTGATTTTTAAAACCAAAATGATTTTAAATATTTATGTGGATAAAATATTTTTTTCATAAACCTTAATCATTATTTAATGATTTTATTTGATATTTTTATCATTTTTTACTTAATTTTTTTTGGAAAAATGCCTTAAAAAATGAAATTGGGGTTTTCTTTGATTTTCACCCTAACAAATCTTTTTCAAACTCTTTGGGCCTCTATTAGAGTGTAAGACCCAATCCCCTTTTAACCAAAACAATTTGGGTCTCACTTATTGTATAAGTCCATCTGCGTTAAAAGAAAACCTCGGCGCGATCGCCATTTTCAAACAGAAAATCAACAGGGCTTCTCTCTGAGCTGTAAGTCCCATTTCTTTTCATTTTTTAAACATTTGGCCTCTAATAGAGTGTAAGACCCAACTCTTTTTTAACGAAAATATTTTGGGCCTTAGTTATTGTATAAGTCCCGATACGTTAAAAATCTCTGCGCAATCGTCATTTTCAAACTGAAAATATTTTGGGCCTCTCTCTGAGTTGTAAGCCCCATCTTTTGTACAAAAATACACTTTGGGCCTCTAATAGAGTGTAAGACCCAACCCCTCTTTTTTATATTTTTCTCATTTTTCATATTATTTTTTAATGATTTGGAAAATTAATAACTCCCTCAATTTTGATTATTTTTTATTGGTTCTTTTTCTAAAAAATCACAAAAATAGTAAAATATTTTATTCTACAAAAAAATAAAATTTATATTATTTATTTAATATAGTTGGTATTTTTGTGAATAAATTCATTTTTAATTGTTTTTAAACATTTTAAAAGTCAATATTCATCTTGAAAATCAAAACTAAACAAGTTTTAAATCATCTTGTGATTAAAACCTCATTTTTCAAACCTTAACCAAAAATCACAAGTGGTTTATTTAAACTTATTTGATTTTTTTTGTCATTTTTTATTAATTTTCTTTGAAAAATTACTTTTAAAAAGTGAAAATTAGGGTTTCTTTGATTTTTAATCATACTCAAATGTTTCAAGACTCTTTGGGCCTCCAATAGAGTGTAAGACCCAATCCCTTTGTAAATACCAAAATTTTGGGCCTCAGTCACTTGTATAAGTCCCACGGTGTTTCCAAAACCTCTGCGCGATCGTCGCCCTTTTCAAAATTAACCATTGGACCTACCCTCGAGTAGTAAGACCCATTTCTTTTCTTAAAACTCACTTGGGCCTCTAATAGAGTGTAAGACCCATCCCTTTGTACAGAAAATCTTTCTTAGGCCTCAGTCACTTGTATAAGTCCCTCTGTACAAATTCAACAGTGCGATCACTGGTAAAACTTTTTGGGCCTCTCCTTGAGCTGTAAGCCCCAACCATTTTTATTTCAAAGCGCTTTCTCCTTTGATTTTGAATATACTGTTGTTTTCAATCTTTCTTTGTTGAACAACTAACCAAACAGCATGGAAGCTCTACAACCGAGTAAGTGTTTACCCGCTTTCATTTACCGCTTTCATATGTATATAACTGTATTGTGGGGCTGTTTCAATGTAAGTCTCCTTTCACAAGCTCATATATATATATATATATATATATATATATATATATATATATATATATAATTGTATTGTGGGGCTGTTTCGCTGTAAGTCTTCTTTCATAAACTCATATCGACTGTGTAATAATAGTATAGATATTAGAGTTTCCCCGGCAATTACGTCTAGAACTAGACAAACTCTGTCTCTTCCCGCCCGACGTTCTCCCGGATATTGCACCAGACCTTTTATAACAATTATCTTAGATAACTAGGTCTAGGAAATTTCCCCCTTGAACAGTTCAATATACAAAAGGCCATCGTTTCTCTGTGAAACCCCTTTTGGAACTGTTCACCCGCCTCTTCTTGGGCGTTATACAAGGACCCACGGGCTTTCTAAAAGCATCCCCGCCTCCTCTTGGGGGTTGTACAAGGACCCGTCGGCTTCTTAGAAGTATTCACAGCCTCCTCTTAGGCTTCGTATAAATGATTTCTTCCTCCGGGAATGATAGCCTCCTCTTGGGCTTCGTACAAATTGTCCCTCGGCTTCTTAAAAGTTTCCAGCCTCCTCTTGGGCTTCGTACAAATTGTCCCGACAACCTCCTAGAGGTATAGGAACATAAATTAGTCATCTTAATAGAACAGTCTTTCAAAGAGTCTAGATTTTTCTACCGTGAACGTACTACTACTGTTTCTTTAAGCATAGTACAAAAGATAAAACTCTAGACTTGGACATTCTAATTTCCTTGAGTCTCAAAGACATTCTCAAGTCCCTTTCAAAAATAGGAAGACACCCGCAGACTTGGACAGTCTCAAATACCCTTTGGATTTCCCATTTCCTTAAAGAACAGGAAATAACCCTGATCCTCTGATCAATCCCAAAGCACAGCCTTACCTTTAATCAGTCTCTTTATAAGAACTGATTTTCTCTTAACCAACATACTGGACATGTCACTCAACTGAAACAGAACCTTTAGCCTCCATCTCGGGTTTCGTACGAGATACAAAGACTCTCTTGTTGAGTCAAACCTTGTAGCCTCCATCTCGGGCTTCGTATGAGATACAAAGACTCTCTTGTTAAGTCAAACCTTTAGCCTCCATCTCGGGCTTCGTACGAGATACAAAAACACTCTCTTGTTGAGTATAAAAGACTCTCTTGTTGAGTCAAACCCTTTCAGCCTCCATCCCGGGCTTCGTACAAGATACAAAATCGCTCTCTTGTTGAGTATAAAATATTCTCTTGTTGAGTCAACCTTTTTAGCCTCTCTACCGGGCTTCGTACGAGACACATAAAAACTCCCTCTTGTTGGGCCAATAGCATCCTCTTAGGCTTTGTATAAGAAAACCACTGGTTGAGCCAATCAACCTTTTAGCATCAAAGCTGTGCCTCGTTCACAGTACACAAACATCAACAACTCCTTCCCCTTCATCTAATCGCTGTAAGCGGCAAGCCTCTGGATTATTTACATCCATGCCACTGTCCCTCTTTTAGCATGAAAAATTCCTAAGGAAAGATGACATTACTCTACACTAAGTTAAAGTCTTCTCCTTCAGGTTAGAACTCCCCTATAAAGGAAATTATGGCATTGCCGGATTCACATATCCCGGTTAAAGTAATTCTCCTTTATAAACAGTTGTGACAAAAACCCCCTCTTTAGAGATGACAAATTCTCTCTAAAGTCAACACCCTTTTAGCTTCACATCTTGGGCTTTGAACAAGATACAAATGGACCCTTCAGCTTCACATCTTGGGCTTTGAACAAGATACAAACCACCTTCAGCTTCACATCTTGGGCTTTGAACAAGATATAGATCACCTTTCGCTTCACGTCTTGGGCTTTGAACAAGACACCAAAACACCCATTTCCTCCCATAGAATAGGAGGAACTACGAACGCTCTGATTTCCTTGTTTCGGTAAATGGGAATACGTAGGCATAAGATTGAAAGAAAAATCTTAGCGAGCACACTAATCCAAAAACCTAAAGTCCCCTATCTCCACCCAATCTGACAAATTCCCCATGAATAGTCCCAGTTTTCCACCTTAATAAAGTAAGAAGAAAGAAAGACCCCATTACCATATAGCATCCTTAACCTAACAGACCGCTGTTTAAACTCAGTATACAAGCAGGGTTAATTGGAGACATCTATTTCCCTTCCTTAGTCAGCTCACAATAGGATAAAAAATGAATCGACCTGTAGTAAACCCCAAAGAGCGACAGCGCTTAAGAACCGCGTCCAAAATCGCTCGCTACATATGCAAAGATAAAAACCGTAGGTATTTCCAAAGGTAAATCTGCAGGAAATCTTTAATCCGCAGGTAATTTCGCAGCTAATATATTTGTAAAATAAAAAAAAAATTTCAAATGAACTTTTAGCACACAGTATTCCATAAAATAAACCTATATTAAAGAAATAACAAAGAACTTACATACATGACATTCAAATGAACTTTTAGCACACAACATTGTTTTTATTTACAAAAATAATCCATACGAATAATGCCAAAGAAGATTAACCAAACCCTTGTCAGAGAATTTTTACATGGGATTTTACTATGGGTGAATCTGATGTTTCTACCTGACACATCTTCTCAAATTCTTCTTCTGTCTATTGATCTTCATAGGAACATACCTTTAAAATATAAGATGGTGGATGGGGATTAGTGACTTTTTGGAAGGAAATATATGGTAACTTTGATGCATTTTAGGTGTTTTATGTGAAAAATAAATAAGAGAAAAACAATAATTACAAACCCAGTAAGAAATTACATAGTATACCTAACACACACCATGAGTGTTTTCAATTACTTCTTTTTTCCAGTGTTTTCAATTTCTTCTTTTTTCCAATTAAGTTACAGGGAGGTGGAGGTGAAGTTATACGTATCACTATTATGCAAGTCTACTACCTATAAGGAATCTCAGATGACAAGATTTTAGTCACGTTTCTTTTTCCCCCCTTCTCTTTTTGACACAAAATTTGGGTGGGTTGCTAGAAATTATAATATCTTGGCCACAACATAGACTGACTGACATAACAAATTGAAGCTATGAATACAGTTACAGCAATAACAAACCTCAGGCTGAGATGCCAATAAGTTTTTCCTTTTCATTTTTTCCTGATACTAATAATATGAGTAAAGCAATGAGATAGAAACAAGCTTGAAACATCGTCCAGACAATAAAATATCAAATCTGATTGGCATCATTTGCATAGACACAGAGCAAAAAAACAAGTTCTCACGTTCTTCTGACATTATCAACGACCAAGATGAATTTATAAGAATTTAAATCATACCATTGTCATTCAATAATCACTCGGCTAAAGGCATACCTTATTTCTACTGTGTAGTGCTCTGCGTCTCTCTTTTTCTCTGCAAATTGCACGTTTGATCCCATGGTTATCCATGCAACCATTTGGCCATAGTTCTGCTAGCTGAAGACATAGGACTTTAAAGTTAGAAAAAATTATGTTTATTTATATTGGACACTGAAACTTTGAAAATTCAACACACAAAAATAACAAACACATGTGATGTAACAGACATGAAATAAAAAAGAAAACATCATAATTTAATAGTGATGTTACTTATATTCAAATATGTAACCAGTCATTAGTTCAAACTTCATTATACAACAATGTTATAATGCAACTACGACAGCTATGTGACAACCTTTCGTATTAAATCGTGTTATCGCGTTACAACATCGATTTACTAATAATCACTGTCGGTCCCAGAGATTTGCATCCATGGTACAAAGGCGAAAGTGGCGCGGAAAACAGAGTCGCCAGCAATGTGTATTTATCCCAAGAGAGGGAAAGGAAACACTGCGTAAACCTGAGGGAAGGGAAAAGCATGGTCTCACGACTAAGAGAAACGGGTAAGGGAGTCGGTTACGCGAAGGGAAGGTGCTAGCACCCTACACGTCCATCGTACTCGATGGGATCCACGCTTGTTGTCTCGATTAAAGGGTGTTGTCATCTGGAGCTCCACTGCTACTGGAAACGAGAAGGAATAGGAACGAAGAAACGAAAAAGAAAAGAAAAAAAACGTGACTCGATAGGACATCGCTCGTCCTATGCCTACGTATTCCCTCGTACAATGGGAAAGTCAGAGTCAACATAGTTCGGATACGAACCAAGGGGGTAGGTTGTTCGGCAAGACATCGCCGTCTCGTGCCTACGTATCCTCAATCGGACTAGAGAAAGGAAATCAGAGCAGTCGTAGTTTGACCTAACAAGGTCAATCAGTGTTTTTTATGAGCAACGTTAGATTCGCGTCCGACAGTTAGGGTCGATGCCTGTTTGCGACGAGACGGAAGTAACGTGCCCTTTTCTGAAAATGATTTGAACTTAACAATCCCAAAGGATGAAAAAAGGTTTGAGTTTGTTTTTATGTTTCTTAGACAAAAGTGGATTGAAGTTAGTTCGTAACTTGCATTGCACCGAAGTCTATGAGGTAGGAACAAATGTTTAGCAAATCGTTCCAAGATGGAACGTCCACCAAACACTCTAGAAAAATGAGAGGAAACCCCTCATTCCTCACTTCCCACAAGCAAGGCTCATGCGCAATACACGTTAATTTTATTAAGTATTTTAGAGGTGTTATGAGATGAGAAGAGAAGACTCAAAGGAAAAGAAAACACTAAGGGGAATTCTATCCTAATGTTGTCATGCAAGAGGTGGCCCTAAGGTTGAGTTTGAAATGGGAACTTCTACCTAAGTTAGCATGCAAAGGGAAGCCTAATGCTAATCCTACTCCAAGCTTAATCGAAAATTAAGTTGGACTAGGTAGCTCTAAGGGAGTGAATCCAAGACTTAAACAAGTCTTGAGATTCAAGGGAAGGAAATAGTGAAAGAGAAGAAGAAGGAAAGAAGAAAAGAACAAAAACAGCAGCTACAACAGCACATCTGCAACAACACAGCAGTAAAAAGCAGCACACAAGCAAGACAACTTTCCTCAGCTCATAATTTAGCACAAAGATAGGTGTAAAATGTTAACCAGCAGCACATACAACAACATACATGCATATAGACGGCAGTAGAAACAGGGCAGCATGTGATTCGCTTGAACACAACTCAAACATGACAAAGCAAGCATGCATCAAGCATTACATTTCACAATTAACCATGATCACAATCACGTCATACACCATGGTACACAATACTTGAATTCATCATGAATGAATGCACATCATATGATAATGGACAAATCAAAACAAGCATGCATCTCATGAAGTTAAGTGCAAGCAATCATGTTCAAACAAACAACTCCAGCAACATCAACAACAAGTCACAATCAACATGCTCAAGAAGTGTGTGTTATGTGTTCATCGCATTGGGAATGCAACATCGCAAACATAATCATAAACGATAAAAATCCAAGAGTCGCGTGTCGGAAAATTGTGTGCATACAATGGTGTGAGGTGCAACAGCATCAAAACAGTCCTTAGATGAGTATCATATCAATCCATGAAGATTAAAAGTGAAACGGGATCGAAACATGCTAAAAAATGCACAAAAAACACACTCTCCAGCAGTGTTAATCGATTAACCAGATGCAGTGCAATTGTGTTAATCGATTAACAGCTCTGAATACGCACATTTTGCACTGGTTAATCGATTAACCTAATTGAACTGCAATTATTTAATCGATTAACACTGTAAAATCAACACAAAATCAGTTTGAAAAATCACTTCCAGCAGCAAAAGCACTTATCCAATCATCTCCAATAATCATGTAATCGACAATGCACGAAAATTAGGTTCAGAAACAACATTCAAACATCATTTAAATTCAATAATCATCAACATCCACAATCAAGATCAACCAAATGAATCAAAACACATCAAAATTCATGGATCTACATTGTATAAGTTGCAATTAAGCTAAAATGAGTATGGATCTGAAATTAACCAACCTACAAAGTTGAGATTTGCTTTGGTAAGTGTTGTAAACAGAAATGGATGAATTCAAGTAGAGAAATCCAAGATCCACAAGCTTCTTGCACTCAAAAGTTGAAGATCCAAGCAAATAAGCAACAAAACTCCAAAATCACTTTCAATAATCACTTCTGAAAAAATCAGAACTAGATCCAAACGAAAATCCAAGTTGAAAAGCTGAAATGTAGTGATGATGAGAGGCTTTAGCTCAAGAATTAACAAGTTCCAATGAAGAACTTGTTAATCTTTGAAAGAGAGCTTTGAGTGTGGTTGAAAAAATGGAGGTTGAGGATGAAAAAGTGAGAGAGAATTGAGAGAATTCTGAAAATTGGGAGTGAAAGTATGATCTAGGTTCTAGAGGTTTGGAATGAATTGGTTTAAATAACCCCTAGGTTAGGAGTTAAGTTTGGGTTTGGAGTGAGGTTAAGTGAGTGGAAATTGGAATGAAATGTGAATTAGGAAAGGAAATGTGGAATTGGAGTGGAAAGAATTTGAATTTTTGAATGGAAAATCAACACTCTAGATCCTTCTACTGATGTGTAGAATTAAAATGGATGATTAAAAATTGGATTAAAAAGAAACAGCTCTGAAAATGCAGCATTTGGGCAAAGTTCACAATGGTTAATCGATTAACCTAATTGCACTACAATTGGTTAATTGATTAACACATTCAAAATTTGAATTTTTGCGCCAAAATGAGGGAAACTTGGATATTCGTCTGGTACTGCCCGTTCTGAACCAAGATAGACCTCTGAAACTTGCCATTTGATATTATCACTGGAATACACTTGAAATATGCCGAGAAATGTTTTTTCGCATTCGGATCAAACTGCTGATAACAACTGTCTGGTGCTGAATAACTGATCAAAAATTGACTGTCGGAGTTTCTGATCATCCAGTCATTTAATGAGCAAAATAAATGCTCAAAAAGACTTGGAAAGCTATCTGTTTGGCTTTGAACACTATTAAAAATCATACTGGAACTGATGACGCCGTGAGCTACTGAAAGAAAACCTTGATCCCATGCCCAAAAGAAAAATGCAAATGCAAAAATGGCAATGCAAATGAAATGAAGCATAAGCCAAAAAGGTTAGCAACACTAGGGCAAATTTTGAGGTGTTACAGCTGCCCCTATTCAAACTTCTTGGAACCGAGGGTATGGAAGTAACGACTTTTAAATAATCGGGATACACAGAGATTGAATACCAAAATAACCTGGAAATTTGCATCCTGTGGGGATGATGAAATAACGCGAATACGAGAATGGTCGAAGGCGAACTCGGAAAGGCAGACCGACCGAAAGCGAATTAAACTGGGGATACAAGGATACTACGAGAACGGCCGAAGGCGGACTCGAAAAGAAAGACCAAGTCGAAGGTGGGATTTCAAAGAAAGACTATGCCGAAGGTAGACTTTCACACAAAGGATACGAGACCATGCCGAAGGTGGGCTCGAAAAAGAAAGACCAAGCCGAAGGTGGGCTTTCAAAGAAAGACTATGCTGAAGGTAGACTTTCAAACAAAGGATACGAGACCATGCCGAAGGTGGGCTCAAAAAAGAAAGACCAAGCCGAAGGTGGGCTTTCAAAGAAAGACTATGCCGAAGGTAGACTCTCAAACAAGGGATACGAGACCATGCCAAAAGTGGACTCGAAAAAGAAAGACCAAGCCGAAGGCGGACTTTCAAAGAAAGACTATGCTGAAGGTAGACTTTCAAACAAAGGATACGAGTTCATTCTGAAGGTGGACTCGAAAAAAGAAAGACCAGGCCGAAGGCGGGCTTTCAAAGAAAGACTATGCCGAAGGTAAACTTTCAAACAAAGGATACGAGACCATGCCGAAGGTGGACTCGAAAAAAGAAATACCAAGCCGAAGGTGGGCTTTCAAGGAAAGACTATGCCAAAGGTAGGCTTTCCTGGGGAGAACAAGATAACAACGGGTGCGAGGACGGCCGAAGGCGAACTCGAAAAAGAAAAAAAAGAGAAAGACCAATCCGAAGGTGGGCTTTCAAAGAAATACTAAGCTGAAGGTAGACTTTCAAACAACAATATGTAGAATCGACAGATATACAAAGATGACTCTGCCAGGGAAAAGAGGAATCTAAACAGACAACTCTGTGGGGGAGCATGGGAAGAACCATCAAGAAGGACGAATCTACTGGTTGCGGTGTAGTGTTAAACAACATCTTCTGAATTTTATTACTTTCTGCTGGGGAAAGAAACCGGTAAAGGATATCAAACCTGGCTTATACTTTGAATGCATATGTTTGAATTTTTCTATGGCGTAATGCTCCATATGAAATGGAAATGCTACGCGTTTGGGAGGATGTCATGCAAAAATGCTTATGCAATGCAAAAGAGGCGTCTCAGCAAAATAAATGTTGAAGACCAAGGCAGCTCCACTGGGGGATGACAAACTAAATTGTCCTCTGAAATAAGAGACCCTACTGAGAAAGACTTCACTCTGCTGAGGAAGATCCTGATCACAAACTCTGCTGGATATGAAAACTCTGAGAGAAGATCCATTCTGCCGGAGATGGATAAAAATGAATAATGAAGATGGAAACCAAAGAGAAATTCTCTCCGTTGGGGATTACCAATGACTTTCATTGAAGACAGAACTCAACACCTGGATTTGAAATATGCCAATAACCATTGGACTTAAGACCTGCAGGGGATTTCAACTGCTGTTGAACAAACCACGGTGAAGATCACCATCAAACTTTGCTTGGGGAGACAGGTCAATAATTCCAAACCTGTTTGGGGATATTACCGAACTCAACCTGCTGTTGGGAGATGCCCTTGCTTTTACCCTGCCGGGGAATATCAGTACTGAAATTCTGGTACAGATGTGTGATGTCTCGTGCAATGTCACAACATCGCAATCTGCTGTATGAACAAGGTAATAATAGTAACAATAAATCAACACAAGGATTGTTCACCCAGTTCGGTTCAACAACCTACATCTGGGGGCATACCAAGCCAGGAAGGAAGTCCACTATTAGTAGTATCAAATTACAGACTCAACAGACCAGTTGACAATCTACCTAATTCAATCACTACCCAATGACCCTTCTACCTAAGTCCTCCCTAGGTAAGAGACTCCATCTCACTCCCAATCATCACAATGATGTCTAGCAGTCAACAACTCCGCCACTGCATCGACAACTTGTTTACCAACAACTTTTCTAACACAGAAAACCAGAAGACACACTTCCATGACTCATATTGGAGTTGCTTAACAGCTTCCTCCAAGAACAATACAGTACTCATTACCTACAGGTTTCTGAGTAATAACACAGTGACCATCTCACAACCCGAGTGGTTCACTTAGACAAAGCCCTAATGTTCTACATCTTAGACCCGTACCTTTTCTTAGGTTACAAGCATTCTATTTATAGCTTTTTCCCAGCTGGATTTGGGCCTTCAAATCATATCAAATCTTCTGTACCAAATCTGCAAAAGATTCTGCTCCTAAGTAGATCTTCAATCAAATCTTCAATTAAATCTTCAATCAAATCTTCATATTTTAAATACTCAATCTTTACTAGATTTTATCTTTAATCTTCCACACCTTTAAATCAGCTCCACATAATATTTCCAGGATATTATGTATCTTTTAAATCTTCAATTTTTAATTCAGCTGCAAGATCTTCTCCACACAAATAGGAACAATTCTCCATGTCTATTTGCACAAAAATAGTAACAAACTATTCTCCACAAGATATGCAGAATTAATTGTATCAGAATAAATCTTCTCCAATAAATTCGCCTGCAATCTCTTTAGCTCTCAGCAGAAAATCTTACTAACAACAAACTTGCACATGCGCAGCCCTAAAACTTACCAAACTAATGTTCTGTCATCTGATGTTATGACATCGGGTTTGACATCAGCACAAAACTGCAACCCTTAAAAACCAGAACGTTAACTAAACATAACCAGGCTGTTAAAAACTCATGTTGAAACATCAACCATGACATCAACATTGTTTTACCAAAATTCTAGCCAACTACAAGAACTAACAATCTCCCCCTTTGGCTAATTTTGGCTAAAACAATTTCAGCCTACATCAGAACAACTTGCAGCGGCAACTCCCCCTCAAAACTAAAACAGCTACACAAACTACACGTTCCCTCTCCAGCCTAGAACCACAACAGACAACTAGGCAACTTCTAGGCTAACCACGTGCCAACAATATTCTATCAATAGACAACTAGGCAACTTCTAGGCTAACTTTCCCTCTTTTTAGCCACAATTGGACAAACTCTGAATCTGCCAACCAACATACTCAGAACAAAATCCAGACTCAATAGCTCCTATTGTACATTCTCTCCCCCTTTTTGGCCAACAATTGACAAACATTTGGGTAAATGTATACTTCTGATTCAATCCATTGACACACCATGAACTTCACCAAAATATCCAAAACAAAAGATCAACTCCCCCTATCTAAGATAACCAGTGCTCATTTGCAAGAAGAACACCTTAAATGAATGGAAAACATAAGACTCATCTTCATGTCTTCAAGAGCGCACCCTCTGTTCAACACACCTGCTGAACGCATTCACTTAATGCTTCATCCTCAAATAATCCAAATACCAAAACTCACATCTTGCCAAGTTGATCAACTTCTCTATACACAGGTATGATCACAATGAACTCCTTGATCATAACATTTAAAAAATCCAGTCAAAGTCTTCATTCATCCAGTCAGGAATGCTTCACACAATCATCCACAAGTTATGAAGCACACACACAATGCATTCCAATGAACTCTAAGTCAACTCCTCACACTTAGAATAACACGCACCAAGACAAGTGTACAATCTATTCAAGGCGATGATTCAATCTTGTCTTCAGACATCTCCTCAGAAGCATGTGTGCATATGATTCAAACAATTAGCTTCACATGGCTAAAACCATTCATGTCCACACCAACATGTCATCCAACAGCCTAATGTCATAACATGTTATCTGACATTATCTCCTCACAAGAGGCAACCAATCTCCACAAGCTTGATCAACATGCAAGCTTCACAATATATGCACCTTTGCTGCAGAATCCATAGACAATTACTCCCCCTGTCATGGTTAACTAAGGCTTTAGATGGAGATGAACATTTGAGCACACTTGCTGAGCACTTTCACATATTGTACTTCCACTATTGGAGAGCACATTCAATTATCCTGACTGGTATGACACTGCTCACAGACTCCACAAATTATCAGCTTTACTGAGATCTAATCTCTTCAAGAGACACTTGTAGCAGAAAAAGAACAGCTCTTTTTTAAAAAAACTTTCTGATCAGATCACATCATATGACACAATTCCTCTGTCATTACATTCAAAAATTAGTAGTCATGCTTTGCCAGAACATACTACTACAAACAAGCTCAGAATCTCCACATTCTAATCCACATAGTCAGAAACACCTCTTTTGACAATAATGCTTGAGCATCCATCTCCACATGAAGTTACCATTAGGCTATTTGTGAGGAACATAAGAATCACCATCCTCCTTCAAACAAACTGTTAGATAAGGATCAAAGTCACATAGATCCCCCAACTCTCCAAAAGCAGTCATTCCCTATCATACTCTTCATCTTCAGCAATCAATACCTGATCTACTTCAGTCTTCTCTACATTCTCCATCCAAGGCAGACCTTCTACTTCATCATTCTCCCGTATGACTATGTAGACACTCCTTAGGCATAATGTATGCACCAAGCTCCTGAATTAGAGCATAATCATCCTTCATCAAGGATATTCAACCAGATAATGTCCCAACACAAGTTAGAACATCTGCCACACACCAAGACATCATCACCATGATTCTTGATATGCTCCACCAACTGGACTTACTATTGTATAGTGATCCAAAGAACTAGAGAGTTAACTTCTCATCCACCTTCAAGAAGACTAATCTCCTTGAGTATTCAACTCATCACCCTTCTGTCCAAGAGTAACTTGTTCCAAGACAATCCTCAATAATAACCAGCTGCCACACTCTAATTATATTGATTCTTCGAATCCACTACTGAGATCAACCAACAGACAAAGTTTGATCACCTCATTCACGAATCCTCATATGAAAGCAGCCAAATGCCACATTTTGACCTTTTTCACGTTTGTCAGAACTCTCACAATGATATCTTGATCCACCAAGGAACCTTGATTTTCAAGTCACATGTTCCTCTTGCCCAAAAGCAACCACACTTAGATTCCCTAAGCCATGGTCATGTAAAATTTTCTCCTTCCAGCAGCTCCCGCAAACTGCTATGAGAACGATCTTTTTGAAGCATCCTTTTGTTCATTCCTGTAGATCACCCTATCATTAGCTGATGTGCCACATCACCAGCTGAGACTCCTGATGTTAAGCTAGATGTCAAAACATTATGATATCTAACTGTTGAATTCAGCTCTTCCTTCTGCCACTTAGAAGAACCTCCTCCCTTTGCAGAAACAGATTTCCATGCTCTCATAGACATGATTCAATAATCAAGTTTGAGTAGACAACCTTCATCCTGCTTAGAAACTCCAAAGACTTCAAACCTCCCACATCTGAATCTTCAGAAAATAAGTAGTCCAAGACTACCCCATAACAATACTAAAGAAAGTCACTTCCCTTAGTAGAGCCGTCAGTAGAAAGCCAGAGATAACTGCCACTTATCCTCGACCTTCACACCCAGGGCAAACACCATTCTCCAACCTGATCCAAGCTGTAACCACCAAGATGTGATGTCTTCATATCTTTCAGCCTTAAAGCCAACAACTTGTCTGACTTGAGATGTTGGATGTTATCAACATTCCATAATCAATCTGCCTCTCATAATCCAAACCCATCCCAGACTATTTGGATGATACTTCATAGTAACCAATCAACCCCACCAGTTGATTCAACTCTAAAGTGCTTAACCCTTGAAAATACTTCCAAAACGGCTACATAGAGAAAAGTAAATTCTCAACACTTCTGCAGTCCTGCACTTTTACCTCAGACATATACATAGTCTCCCGTCAATGTATATTGTCGTTAGTTGAATGCACATCATTATCAAAAGCAGACAAATACTCAACTATTGTCAAGCTATTTATCACAAGAAACACCATCTGGTCTGACATCCTTTTCCTGCAGACTTGAGGCACTAGTTGATCCCTCTTTTGCTAATCCATACCACTGATTACTTTAGATTAGGCAAGTGGCTTGACCTGATACTTCACCATGAGCACACCTAACTTTCTTTGGCTGAGAAAGCAAAGAACTGAAATGATGTTTCAACATCAGTTCCGACATCACCTTAAACAACTGTTATGGCTTTGGAGACTATATCCACACATATCTCTTGGAGGGAACACATGAGAACAAATCAAGCTCAACTTCTTTCTTCATATATATACAAGAACTATATCATAACCAGAAAGATCCTCCTAATTGGGACACCACTACTTAAGAGATAACTTATCAAGTTTTTCACTCCTGCATGAAAGTTTTGACAGTGACACTCTTTTGCTTTGGTTCCACCCTCTACTTTCATCAATGTTCTGAACAGATTGGTCTTCAATGCCTGATTTGAAACAGAATCTTACAGTCTTCAATTTGATCCATTCATCTTTTTGTCACTTCTTTCCCCAAAACAACTATATGAGATAATCCTCAAGTGACTATGGTATCTCTAACAAAACGGTTGAAGTTGTCTTGTATCAACTACAACATCATAGAATATCCTGCTGAGGAGATCAAACCCTAATGTATTTACAAGAGAATACCTTCCTAGAATCTTACCACCAGAGATACAGGAACCAACCAGGGTTACATCAGATACCAAGCAGCGGAACACACACCAACTCCTCAACCACCTTTAGGCACTACTCAATTACCCATAAACCAAGTGCCAACAACTCAAGCAGTTCTCCAATACACACTCTATTATGAATAGTTCATCCTTCACTCCAAGGGATCATACAACTGAACAAGTCCAAAACTCAGCAAAACTATCTTCCTTGCTCATGAACCAGAAAGTATCTTCCCTAGATCTCATCCAGAAACAGACAGGATGCCTGCTCTGATACCAATTGAAATTCTGGTACAGATGTGTGATGTCTCATGCAATGTCACAACATCGCAAACTGCTGTATGAACAAGGTAATAATAGTAACAATAAATCAACACAAGGATTGTTCACCCAGTTCGGTTCAACAACCTACATCTGGGGGCATACCAAGCCAGGAAGGAAGTCCACTATTAGTAGTATCAAATTACAGACTCAACAGACCAGTTGACAATCTACCTAATTCAATCACTACCCAATGACCCTTCTACCTAAGTCCTCCCTAGGTAAGAGACTCCATCTCACTCCCAATCATCACAATGATATCTAGCAGTCAACAACTCCGCCACTGCATCGACAACTTGTTTACCAACAACTTTTCTAACACAGAAAACCAGAAGACACACTTCCATGACTCATATTGGAGTTGCTTAACAGCTTCCTCCAAGAACAATACAATACTCATTACCTACAGGTTTCTGAGTAATAACACAGTGACCATCTCACAACCCGAGTGGTTCACTTAGACAAAGCCCTAATGTTCTACATCTTGGACCCGTACCTTTTCTTAGGTTACAAGCATTCCATTTATAGCTTTTTCCCAACTGGATTTGGGCCTTCAAATCATATCAAATCTTCTGTACCAAATCTGCAAAAGATTCTGCTCCTAAGTAGATCTTCAATCAAATCTTCAATTAAATCTTCAATCAAATCTTCATATTTTAAATACTCAATCTTTACTAGATTTTATCTTTAATCTTCCACACCTTTAAATCAGCTCCACATAATATTTCCAGGATATTATGTATCTTTTAAATCTTCAATTTTTAATTCAGCTGCAAGATCTTCTCCACACAAATAGGAAAAATTCTCCATGTCTATTTGCACAAAAATAGTAACAAACTATTCTCCACAAGATATGCAGAATTAATTGTATCAGAATAAATCTTCTCCAATAAATTCACCTGCAATCTCTTTAGCTCTCAGCAGAAAATCTTACTAACAACAAACTTGCACATGCGCAACCCTAAAACTTACCAAACTGATGTTCTGTCATCTGATGTTATGACACCGGGTTTGACATCAGCATAAAACTGCAACCCTTAAAAACCAGAATGTTAACTAAACATAACCAGGCTGTTAAAAACTCATGTTGAAACATCAACCATGACATCAACATTGTTTTACCAAAATTCTAGCCAACTACAAGAACTAACAAGTACTTTTACCCTGCTGGGGAGTACCGGCCATGACCAGCCAATCTGCTTGAGGAACGGTAGATGCTGACATCCACCCTGCTAGAGGATGACATCAAGCTTACTCATCTGAGGGGATTAACTCATACCATTGCTGGTGAGGAAAACATTTCTCGACTAGCTGAGGAGAATGAGTGCCCAGGCCCTGCGGGGAAAATAACATCTTTGTCCAAAGAAGATATTCTATAAGTCTCTTGCTGGGGATGCGTCAGCATCAACTTTTGACTGCTTGCAGAAAGAGTAATGAAACAACCACAACTCTAGCTGGGGAAATAATCCTCCGTACTCTGCGGAGGAAGATAATCCTCGACACCCTGGCTGGGAAAACAACAACCTGCTGAGGAGGATGAACTTTTCAATGTCGAGGAGAGTAGCTCTACTGGGGAAGAACAAACCTGTTACCCTGCAAACAAAATCAATAGAAAGTTCTATATGCAAAAGGCTACTTCTATTACCATTACAACGACCTTTGCCTAAGCAATTTCCACTGTTTTTTGATATGCTTCACAGAGCTTAACATTTTCGCATGCAACATTTTTATCAAAATATCAGACGTTTTCACAAACAAAACAGTAAAAGTAAAAACATAAATGGAAAGCTTTTGAGTGAAATGAAAATTTTATTAAATGGAATTGGCCTGTGAATAGGTATTTACATTCAGAAGAAATTCCTGAAAAGAGGTAATTGCAAAAAAGAAATAAAAGAAAATACACATGTCGGCAATGTGGGGAACAGAAATCCACCATGATTCAATTCAGCTATGACCCAATATGCCTCGGTTATCTGCAGATGTTTTGGCCTTCGAAGAGACTAATTGGACTGATTCCTTTCCTTTGAAATTTCCACGTATCAAAAGTGTTCACAGATCGAACGCAGCTCGTAGCCTCTTGCTTTCAAATCCCTAACTTTTGCCTAGATCGCCCTTATTGGGTTTTCAATCCACCGGGATACCCTATTTTGCCAAAGTTGCCTTTTCAGGTTTTCAACCTTGCGGGTTTTTTCTTTTTCTTTTTTTTTATCCCTAATTTTTGCCCGAACCTTTTCTTTTTTATGGTTCGTCGGGATACCCATTTTTGCATGGACTTTCTTTTTGTGTCCAGCGGGTCTCTTTTATGCAAAGTATTTTTTGACTACGTCTGCGTTCACAGGGGACGTAAAATCCTCGCCATCCATAGTTGAGAGTAATAAGGCTCCACTAGAGAAAACCTGTCTTACTACATATGGCCCTTCGTAGTTTGGAGTCCATTTGCCCCTGTGATCTGTCTGAGGAGGAAGGATCCTTTTCAAAACCAAATCACCAGTCTGAAAACATTGAGGATGCACTTTCTGATCAAAGGCTTTCTTCATCCTGCTCTGATACAACCGACCATGTGCAACGGCTGCCAATCTTTTCTCTTCAATAAGGTTCAGCTGATTCAGTCTAGAACGCACCCACTCAGCTTCATCAAGCTTCACGTCTGCCAGAATTCTTAAAGAAGGAATCTCAACCTCTAATGGTAGAACTGCTTCCATACCATATACCAATGAGAAAGGAGTTGCCCCAGTTGATGTGCGTACCGAAGTACGATAACCGTGTAAAGCATAAGGCAACATCTCATGCCAGTCTTTATAAGTCACTACCATTTTCTGCATAATCTTCTTGATGTTCTTATTTGCCGCTTCAACAGCCCCATTCATCTTCGGACGGTAGGGAGAAGAATTATGATGCTCAATCTTAAAGCTCTGACATAGCTCCTTCATCATCTTGTTATTCAAATTTGAACCATTATCAGTAATAATTCTCTCCGGGACTCTATACCGGCAGATGATGTCTTTCTTGATAAATATGGCTACCACCTGTCTGGTGATGTTGGCATACGAAGCTGCTTCCACCCACTTCGTGAAGTAATCAATGGCAACCAAAATGAAGTGATGCCTATTGGAAGAAGTAGGTTCAATCTTTCCGATCATATCAATGCCCCACATGGAAAAGGGCCAAGGTGATGACAACACATTCAGAGGAGTAGGTGACACATGCACCTTATCAGCATATATATGACATTTGTGACATTTTCGGGTGTATTTGAAACAATCAGATTCCATAGTCATCCAATAATACCCCGCTCTCAACAGTTTTCTAGCCATAGCATGCCCATTGGCATGGGTACCAAAAGACCCCTCATGATCTTCTCCCATTAACAGGCTTGCCTCGTGTTCATCAACACAACGCAGCAAGACCATGTCAAAGTTCCTCTTGTACAGTACATCGTCTTTATTAAAAAAAAAGCTCCCTGCCAATCTCCTCAGTGTTTTTTTATCTTTGGAAGACGCATCCTCTGGATACTCTTGACTCTTCAGAAAAACCTTAATATCATGATACTAAGGTTTGCCATCTGATACACCTTCAACTGCAAACACAAAAGTTGGTCTATCCAGACGCATGATTCTGATCGAAGGAGTTTCATTCCAACGATTCACTTGATACATCGAAGACAATGTTGCCAACACATCTGCCATCTGATTCTCCACCCGAGGTATATGATGGAAATCGACTCTGTCAAAGAAAGGTAACAACCTTCTGGCATAGTTGTTATAAGGTACCAAGTTCGCTTGACGAGTCTCCCATTCACCTGTAATCTGATTAACTACCAACGTGGAATCACCATAAACATCGAGGTTCTTGATTCTCAAATCAATTGCTTCTTCTAACCCCATAATGCATGCTTCATACTCCGCCTTGTTGTTGGTACATATGAATGCTAACCGGGCAGTGAAAGGTATATGAGAACCTTTCGGAGTTGTAATGACTGCCCCGATTCCGTTATCGTATGAATTAACAGCCCCATCAAAGACCAGCTTCCATTGGGATCCAATTTCAGGTCCTTCATCAGGTAGAGGTTCTTCATAGTCTTTCATCTTCAGATACATGATATGCTCATCAGGAAATTCAAACTTCATCGGTTGATAATCCTCAATTGGTTGTTCAGCGAGATATTCTGACAAAACACTTCCCTTAATGGCTTTTTGGGAAACATACTGAATATCGTATTCTGTCAGAACCATCTGCCAACGAGCTATTCTTCCAGAAAGCGCCTGCTTTTCAAACACATACTTGATCGGATCCATCTTCGAAATCAAGAGGGTTATGTGGTTTAACATATACTGCCTCAAACGCTTAGCTGCCCAAGCGAGTGCACAACATGTTTTCTCCACCATCGAGTACCTTGACTCACAATCAGTAAATTTCTTACTCAGGTAGTAGATGGCATGCTCCTTTCTACCTGACTCGTCATGTTGACCGAGCACACACCTCATTGAGTTCTCAAGAACCGTAAGATACATAATCAATAGCCTTCCTGGCACTAGCGGCATAAGGACCGGAGGTTCCTGAAAATATTCCTTTATTTTTTCAAATGCCTTTTGACAATTTTTGTTCTACCTGACCTCTTGATCTTTTCTTAACAACTTGAATATCGGTTCACACGTGGCTGTAAGATGAGAGATGAATCTAGCAATGTAGTTTAACCTCCCTAAGAACCCATGAACCTCTCTTTCTGTTCTTGGCTCAGGCATTTCTTGAATGGCTTTTACTTTAGCAGGGTCAACCTCGATACCTTTTTCGCTGACAATAAACCCAAGTAACTTTCCAGATCTCACCCCGAAGGTGCATTTGTTCGGATTCAACCTCAGTTTGAACTTTCTCAACCTTTCAAACAATTTCTGAAGATTAACCAGATGTTTTTCCTCCGTTTGTGACTTCGCAATCATGTCATCAACATAGACCTCGATCTCTTTGTGAATCATATCATGAAAGAGAGTCACCATCGCCCGCTGATATGTTGCCCCAACATTTTTCAATCCAAAGGGCATCACTTTGTAACAGAATGCTCCCCACAGTGTTATGAACTTCGTTTTCTCCATGTCCTCTGGGGCCATCTTGATTTGGTTATACCCAGAGAAGCCATCCATGAAGGAAAACACAGAATACTAAGCGGTGTTGTCCACTAACACATCAATGTGAGGAAGCGGGAAGTCATCTTTTGGGCTTGCTCTATTCAGATCTCTGTAATCAACGCACATCCTGACCTTTCCGTCCTTCTTAGGTACAAGTACAATATTAGCAACCCATGGAGGATAATTCATTATAGCAAGAAACCCGACATCCAACTATTTCTGAACCTCTTCTTTAATCTTGACAGGCATTTCCAGTTTCGTCCTTCTCAGCTTCTGCTTAATCGGAGCACATCCTTCTTTGAGCGGCAGCCGGTGTACCACGATGTCAGTGTCGAGCCCAGGCATGTCTTGGTAAGACCAGGCAAAGATATCCACATACTCTCAGAGTATTTCAACCAATCTTCCCTTGACAGTGTCTTCCAAAGTAGCCCCAATCCGTACCTCTTTCTTTGCGTTCTCGGTTCCCAAGTTAACAACCTCGATTTCCTCCTAATGAGGCAGAATGACCTTTTCCTCCTGTTTTAACAGCCTGGCTAATTCCTCTGGTAAGGCACAATCTTCATCAGTCCCCTCTTCAGCCTGATATATGGGATTATCGAAGTCATACCGAGCCATAGCCGAATCATGATGGGTGGAATCTGAAGAAGAAAACCTGCATGATTGATGATATATGTTTATTATGGATGCATCAAACAAAAACACATTGCCATTTTGTTGTGGTTTTAATGCAAAAAATAAAAACAGGAAAACAAGGATCAAAACATTTGAATGCGAAAACGTCCTTTATTAATGATAAAGAAAAAGCATACAAAAACATTCAAGCCCTACAAACAAGAATCACTATGTCATGGGCAGAAAGTAGGATTAACATAGATGACAAACAGGAGCAATTACTCTGGTCCGGTCACTTGAATGGCTCTCTCTGACGACCAGTTGCGAAGACTTTGACCTGGGATGCAGGGGCGGATCCAACTATCCATATCACAATCACTATCCCCATCCTCCTCAATAGCATTGATTCTGTCAAAGAATACACCGGCACTGGTGAAACGAACTAGACCATAGAACTGGGGAGGCTCTTCAAGACGCCTGGGTGGCTTATAACCCAGTCCATGAGTATTCCGGTTTTCCTGGACATCGATAATATGACCCCACTTTTATGAATCGCCGGCTTCAACCACGGCCCGAGCATCTTTGAAGGAAGACATACAAACCTCCGGCTGATGTACCACTATAGGCTGAACCACTTCAGATTGGCTACCTTCCTTGAGAGGCTTCTCAGTGATCTTCACTGCTTCGAAACCCTGACATAGAGTTTCATGTATTTCGCCATCTACCTCCACATACTTGAAAGTAGATAGCTGGCTTATCATGATATCCTCTTCTCCACAAACCGTCACCACATGTCCGTCTACCATGTACTTTAACTTCTGATGCAATGTAGACGTCACAGCCCCAACACTGTGAATCCATGGACGACCCAGCAGACAGCTGTAGGCAGGTTGGATGTCCATGATATAGAAGGTAGCATCGAAAACTTCCGGCCCAACCTTAATTGGCAGCACAATCTCACTGAAAACAGACCTCTTCGAGCCGTCGAAAGCGCGCACCACCAAATCACTAGGTGTGCATATCAACCCTCGGGTGTCCAGCTTCATCAAGGCTTTCTTAGGCAGAACATTCAAAGAGGATCCAGTATCCACAAGCATATGAGACATCAACGATCCACGACACTCAACAGAAATATGCAGGGCATTATTATGGTTTCTCCCTGCTGGGGTCAAGTCAACATCAGTAAAACCCAAACCATTACCCGTATTAACATGGGCCATTACCCCCTCCAACTAATTAACCGAGATCTCCTGGGGGACGTAAGCGGCATTCAGTACTTTCAGCAGTGCATTTCGGTGTGTCTCGGAACACAATAACAGGGACAAGATAGAAATCTTGGACCGAGTCTGATGCAATTGATCAACGATTTTATAATCACTTTTCCGAATCAGTCTCACAAACTCTTCTACGTTCTCGGAGAAAGAATTATCAATCGGCCCTACCGTGGAGTCATTCACTACTGGTGCTTGCACAAAACTATCTACAACCTGCTTTCCTTTTTCTTGTTTAGAACTACCAGCTTGATCACTTGAAGGGATAAAGACTCTACCACTTCTCGTGATAGCCCCTGCCTCAATATTGTTTTCAACACAAGAGTTCACTACAGAAGTTCCCACCAGTTCTTGTTTCTGTCCATTGACAAACACTTCGGCTCCATAGTTCCAAGGAATGGCCTTGGTAATCTCATATGGTACGGGTCCGGGAGCTGTAATAATAACCGATGCTGGTCTTACCGGCCCTGAAATAGTGATTGTTTTGAAAGGTATAGTAATGGTAGCAACCTCATTTTCCTGCTAACAACTTCTTTCTGTTGGTTACACCGGTCAAACTGCAATCGACCTTCATCTATCAACTTTTGAATTCCTGACTTCAATAAGCCACACCCATTCACTTGCGACATACACTCTGAACAATTCTCAACACATCCGGGGGACACCCCACCCCTCAATAACCTCTCATTTACCACCATCAAAGGAGTCTTTAATTCATTAACATCCATAACCAAATTCAAAGATTCATTATCCTCTAACACAACATTAACCCTCGACCCACCATGGTTCGGTATTGGGTTTTGGATGACATTTGGCCCATCATTTGAAAAGTTAATGGCCTTTGAATCCATCAAGTCTTGGACTATGTGCTTAAAAGCTTTGCAGTCCTCAATATAGTGTCCGGGTGCCCCAGAATGAAAGTTACAGTGGGCGTTAGGATTATAACCCGGAGGTGGATTACCGGTGGGGGGAGCTAGAGTCCTTTTCTGGATTAACTGCAACTGTAGCAAATGCTGAAACAACTGTGAATATGGTAGAGGTGGAGTATCAAAATGTCGTTTCTGTTTAGGCCTTGGCTGATATTGGCGCGGAGCCTGATTTTGCTGCTGCTGAGGTAGAAGCGCTGCAGGAATTGTCACTGAAGCTACCTGCTGGTTATAACTCTGATGCTGCTTTCCTTTACCTCAGTGAGACGACACAAAATTTGTTTCTTCCTTTTTCTTGTAATTCGCATAGGGTTTCTTCCCCTGACCAGAAGACGACCCATCACTATCTGCTACCTTCCACGCTTTGATTCCACTCTCTAACATTTCCCCGACCATGATCAAATCAGCAAACTTGCCTGACGCGCAAGTTAACAGTTTCTCATAATAACGTCCCGATAAAGTATCCATAAACAAATTCAGCATTTCCTTTTCCAACACGGGCGGCTGTACCCTTGCTGCTAGTTCACGCCATCTCTGCGCATATTCCTTAAAGCTTTCATTATTCTTTTGAGACATATTCTGTAACTGGGTCCTGTTGGGAGCCATATCAGTATTATATTGGAAATTCTTGATAAAGGCCTCAACCAACTCTCTCTAATTACGGACATGGCATCTCTCTAATTACATATACCATTCCAAGGATGCCCCAGACAGGATGTCCTGGAAGAAATGCATCAGCAATTTCTCATCTTTAGAGTACGCAGCCATCTTCCTCGCGTACGCCCTGACATGCGTCTTGGGACAGGTGGTACCATTGTATTTCTCAAAAGTGGGCACCTGAAATTTGTGCGGAATTACAACTCCGGGAACCAGCCCCAAATCCTCCAAATCCATTCCTACAGAATTCTGATTCACCACTCCCCTTAGTTGTTCTTCAATCAATCTGAACCTTTGATCATTGTTGACTTGAGGACCAACATCCCCGCCTGGCATAGAGAAAACGTCATCTTGTTGGTCTTCAAAACGACGACCATGAACAGCATAAACACTTCATCCTCCCACAACAGAAGGAATCACAAGCTGCTCTCCTCCGCCCGGAGGGATCACAACACCAGGAATGGGGATCTCTACGCCCACAGGACCTCCCTGAGCACCGTTACCAACAACGCCATTATGGACTCCGCCATGAAGAACCCTGTATTCATCCATTCTTGCCACTAAGGGTTGGACCAGAGTCCTCAATTGCTCTTGCCCTTGGGTAACACCTTGCATCAGCTCCATGAATTGGTCTATACGGGCTTGCATGGCGGCCATCTCTGCTTGCATTTTCTCCATAATTCTCCTCTGATTTGATCTAGTAGAATACCGGTGAAATTGCTGGTTATCAATCCTGCCTGCAACCAAATAAAGGTTAGAAAAACCCGGGACGAGCACCTGCTATGCAAAAAATGACTATGATTATGCAAATGCAAATGAACATGTTTGAATATTTGCAAGGCGATCCACCCCTTGATTCCAGTTTAAAGACAAGGTAGGATGAAACTGCTGCTCATATAAATCAGAGAAACTCACTGTCAGAGATTACAACCCAAAATAGCAATAATAAGTCTGAAACAAACGAAGTAAAGATCCCAGCCAACAATTCTGGCGGTGACCCGAGATACAAAGAAAAACAAACTATAGAGTATCACCCATTACCTAAGCTAGAGCCTTCACCCCTAATCCTCTTTACTTCAGCTCGTATCTTCAGCTCTTCTATGGTTGCTATGGCCTCATTCAGTCGCTCCTCAACTGCGTGTCTCTGGAATGTCCTTGATAAGATCTCTTCATTTTTCTTCTTGAGCTTCGTCTTCAAACTCTCGATCTAATCTAGGAACTTATCTTCTTTCTGTTTGTTGGCAGTTATTGCAGTATCTCGGTAAGCGTTGAACTTGTGAATTTTTGACCAAGCCTTGGCTAGGTCTTCCTTCTTGGATTTGAGAATCTTGCTAACACCTTTTAGAGCTTGCCCTACCTTTTGTCTGGCTGTGACCTCTTCAGCTAGCTCTTTTTCTTTCTTAGCGATAAGCTCTGTCTTCAACTTGGTGACATGAACAGCTTCACCTCGCTCATGTTTCAACTGGTAAATTTCTTTGTGTAGCTCGTTGTTCTCTTCTCGCAGCTTCTCTTTCTCAGCCCACAATTTATTATACTTCTCTATCTTCACCGTGGTTGGTGGCTCAATCAACAGAGGGTACAAAGGCGACTCTATTGGGAAAGGAAGAAGCTCTTCTTCTGCCCTTTTCCGGACCCACTCCACATACGGAGAGAAAGCTTGGTTGTTACACTTCCCAAAGAAAGTCTCTCCTCTCTTAAAAACTTGTTTCCAAGCGTTCACGACTTTCCTTACCATCTCTTGGTCTGCAGTACCATTGAAAAACCAGGATTCTCTGATATCTTGTTCCTCAGGGGGAGTCTTCAATGCATACCCAAATTGTCTGATAGCAAGGGAAGGGTTATAATTAATTTCGCCTTTCCTCCCTATTAAGGGCACATTTGGGAATCCTCCGCAGTTGAAAATGATCTCAATCCCTAGCAAACTGTGATTAAACCAAACGATGTTGTCAGCAGTCAATCCCATCAACCTTTTAGACCACTTCATAGAATCCCTTGCATCAACAAAAGCCCCAACTTTAGGGAGATGACCAAAAAACGATGTAGATAGGAGCGGCGTTCAACAACTTACAGTCCTTCCTCGTCTCTTTTCGTTCTTGTAGTGGACTGAATGATACACGTCACCAAGAAGGGTAGGCACGGGGTTTCTCAAGATGAAAATCCGAATTGCATGCATGTTAACAAACTCTGGGATGTTGGGGAATAGGACAATCCCATAAATGCAAAGAGCTAAAATAACATTGAAAGCAGACTAATTTCTCTCCTTAGCACACGAGCTGGCTTGGACAAACAGAAACTTCAAAGGGAGGCCTTTAAACCCTTGCTTGTCAATAACATTGTTACTCAGAATAGATTCCCCAACGTGAATAGCAGCCGCCATCTCTTCCAGTCCTGGCTGTTCCTCAGAGAAGAATGGTATCCTCGGCTCGACAGAGATTCCCAAAATAAATGAGAACTCCTCTAAGGTTGGAGCCAATACATAATCCGGAAAAGTGAAACAACACAAAGGAGGGTCATAGAATTGGAGGAGCGTGTGAATGGCCTTCGTGCTCTTCTTGTGAAATATTTCAGACAACCTTCAATATCTTCCCATATTCCTCCTTGAACTTGGCGCGGATCTCAGAATCAGTCATACTAATCAACTTGTGAATCAACTTCAGAGTCGGATCTAGGAACGTGTATGCTACATTCTTCTTCCTCTGAGCTTCCATGACGAGAACACCTCAACAACCGGAATCAAGGGTAAGATGCAAGCCCTGAAAAATGTCAAACATGTTAGAATGCAAGAAATGATGCAAATGCAAACATGGGATCAAGGTATCACTGCTCTGGACATGTGCTGTGCTGTTAACTGAACAAGAACCACAACCCAGAAAACCAGAATTCCAGAACATCAGACCACTGAGATAACCAGAAAACCAGGTAAATAACTATACACTGTCGAGAAATCCAGAAAACCGGGTAGGTTGAAGGTTTCGGTTACCTGCAGACCTGCAAACACCTATCCCCTCTCACATGTGGGTTCTAGAAAATCGGATCCTCAGTCTCGGATTCTCAATTTGAGAAGCAATAGTATATTCATCCCTCGGGGTACAATACTATCGCCAAACAAAGAGGTCGTCCACTGATTCCCCCAAAAATAAGGTCATCATATGCAAGTTCCCAGCATTGGGTCCTCGGATCGACGAGTGTAATGGGTTTACCATTTCTGGTCTGCCATTATCACATGTCGGGAGGAGAGGCGTTGCTGAGTCCTCGGAAGAAACGGTCGCCAGAGTCGACAACTCTCTAGATCAACATTCTGAAATGCGCAAGACACGCACGTCAGAATATCTCCCAAGATAGCCTCGTCTGGATGTGAATTTCGTGAACACCAAACACACCAAGACGGCACATAGGTCCCACTACTTTCCACTCTAGTCCTAAGTGTATGCTCAAGCCTGTGTATTGGGCTTATCTCTCAAAGAATCCCAACCTGCCAAACAGAAAACCAGCACAACACAGCACAGTCCAGCATAATAATGAAATGCAATGCAATAAATGCGGTAAATGTAAAACAGTAATACAACAATACAGTAATATACAACAAAATAAAGCACAACAGATAAACACCCAATGAAACAAAAACAGACAAGCGCTAGGATTGACTCGCAAAAGGGGATGGACCAGCAAGAGGTCAACCTGTCCCCAGCAGAGTCGCCAGCTGTCGCTCTCGGGAATTTGCATCCATGGTACAAACGCGAAAGTGGCGCGGAAAACATAGTCGCCAGCAATGTGTATTTATCCCAAGAGAGGGAAAGGAAACACTGCGTAAACCTGAGGGAAGGGAAAAGCATGGTCTCGCGACCAAGAGAAACCGGTAAGGGAGTCGGTTACGCGAAGGGAAGGTGCTAGCACCCCACATGTCCATCGTACTCGATGGGATCCACGCTTGTTGTCTCGATCAAAGGGTTTCGTCATCTGGAGCTCCACTGCTACTGGAAACGAGAAAGAACGGGAACGGAAAGGAACGAAGAAATGAAAAAGAAAAGAAAAACAACGTGACTCGATAGGACATCGCTCGTCCTATGCCTATGTATTCCCTCGTACAATGGGAAAGTCAGAGTCAACGTAGTTCGGACACGAACCAAGGGGGAAGGTTGCTCGTCAAGACATCGCCGTCTCGTGCCTACGTATCCTCAATCGGACTAGAGAGAGGAATCAGAGCAGTCGTAGTTCGACCTAACGAGGTCAGTCAGTGTTTTTTATGAGCAACATTAGATTCGCGTCCAGCAATTAGGGTCGATGCCTGTTTGCGACGAGACGGAAGTAACGTGCCCTTTTCTGAAAATGATTTGAACTTAACGATCCCGAATGATGAAAAAAGGTTTGAGTTTGTTTTTGTGTTTTTTAGACAGAAGTGGATTGAAGTTAGTTCGTAAGTTGCATTGCACCGAAGTCTATGAGGTAGGAACGAATGTTTAGCAAATCGTTCCAAGATGGAACGTCCACCAAACACTCTAGAAAAATGAGAGGAAGCCCCTCATTCCTCACTTCCCACATGCAAGGCTCATGCGTAATACACGTTAATTTTATTAAGTATTTTAGAGGTGTTATGAGATGAGAAGAGAAGACTCAAAGGAAAAGAAAACACTAAGGGGAATTCTATCCTAATGTTGTCATGCAAGAGGTGGCCCTAAGGTTGAGTTTGAAAGGGGAACTTCTACCTAAGTTAGCATGCAAAGGGAAGCCTAATGCTAATCCTACTCCAAGCTTAATCGAAAATTAAGTTGGACTAGGTAGCTCTAAGGGAGTGAATCCAAGACTTAAACAAGTCTTGAGATTCAAGGGAAGGAAAGAGTGAAAGAGAAGAAGAAGGAAAGAAGAAAAGAACAAAAACAGCAGCTACAACAGCGCATCTGCAACAACACAGCAGTAAAAAGTAGCACACAAGCAAGACAGCTTTCCACAGCTCACAATTCAGCACAAAGATAGGTGTAAAATGTCAACCAGCAGCACATACAACAGTATACATGCATATAGACGACAGTAGAAACAGGGCAGGATGTGATTCGCTTGAACACAACTCAAACATGACAAAGCAAGCATGCATCAAGCATTACATTTCACAATTAATCATGATCACAATCACGTCATACACCATGGTACACAATACTTGAATTCATCATGAAAGAATGCACATTATTTGATAATGGACAAATCAAAACAAGCATGCATCTCATGAAGTTAAGTGCAAGCAATCATGTTCAAACAAACAACTCCAGCAACATCAACAACAAGTCACAATCAACATGCTCAAGAAGTGTGTGCTATGTGTTCATCGCATCGGGAACGCAACATCGCAAACATGATTATAAACGATAAAAATCCAAGAGTCGCGTGTCGGAAAATTGTGTGCATACAATGGTGTGAGGTGCAACAGCATCAAAACCGTCCTTAGATGAGTATCATATCAATCCATGAAGATTAAAAGTGAAACGGGAGCGAAACATGCTAAAAAATGCACAAAAAACACACTCTCCAGCAGTGTTAATCGATTAACCAATTGCAGTGCAATTGTGTTAATCGATTAACAGCTCTGAATACACACATTTTGCACTGGTTAATCGATTAACCTAATTGCACTGCAATTGGTTAATCGATTAACACTGTAAAATCAGCACAAAATCAATTTGAAAATCACTTCCAGCAGCAAAAGCACTTATCCAATCATCTCCAATAATCATGTAATCAACAATGCATGAAAATTAAGTTCATAAACAACATTCAAACATCATTTAAATTCAATAATCATCAACATCCACAATCAAGATCAACCAAATGAATCAAAACACATCAAAATTCATGGATCTACATTGTATAAGTTGCAATTAAGCTAAAATGAGTATGGATCTGAAATTAACCAACCTACAAAGCTGAGATTTGCTTTGGTAAGTGTTGTAAACAGAAATGGATGAATTCAAGTAGAGAAATCCAAGATCCACAAGCTTCTTGCACTCAAAAGTTGAAGATCCAAGCAAATAAGCAACAAAACTCCAAAATCACTTTCAATAATCACTTCTGAAAAAATCAGAACTAGATCCAAACGAAAATCCAAGTTGAAAAGCTGAAATGTAGTGATGATGAGAGGCTTTAGCTCAAGAATTAACAAGTTCCAATGAAGAACTTGTTAATCTTTGAAATAGAGCTTTGAGTGTGGTTGAAAAAATGGAGGTTGAGGATGAAAAAGTGAGAGAGAATTGAGAGAATTCTGAAAATTGGGAGTGAAAGTATGATCTAGGTTCTAGAGGTTTGGAATGAATTGGTTTAAATAACCCCTAGGTTAGGAGTTAAGTTTGGGTTTGGAGTGAGGTTAAGTGAGTGGAAATTGGGATGAAATGTGAAATAGGAAAGGAAATGTGGAATTAGAGTTTTCGACTTTGAATTTTTGAATGGAAAATCAACTCTCTAAACCCTTCTACTGATGTGTAGAATTAAAATGGATGATTAAAAATTGGATTAAAAAGAAACAGCTCTGAAAATGCAGCATTTGGGCAAAATTCACAATGGTTAATCGATTAACCTAATTGCACTGCAATTGGTTAATCGATTAACACATTCAAAATTTGAATTTTTGCGCCAAAAGGAGGGAAACTTAGATATTCGTCTGGTTCTGCCCGTTCTGAACCACGATAGACCTCTGAAACTTGCCATTTGATATTATCACTGGAATACACTTAAAATATGCCGTGAAATGTTTTTTCGCACTCGGATCAAATTGCTGATAACAGGGCCAGTCCAACGTATTTGGAGGCCTAAGGCGAAATTTAAGGAAAAATATTTTTAAAAATAAAAATGATATAATAATATAATTTATTTTAAAATATAATATTTATGATTAATATTAGTTTTTGTTGTGCATAGATAATAATAGAGTTTTAATGATTTTTAAAATAAAAATAAAAAATGAAATGTATTAAAATTATACATAATTTTTTTATAATAATTATAGAAGCATTGGTATATATTTAGTTTTTGATTGAATTAGAATCATACTCATTATTATTATTATTGAAAATGTCTAACTGTAAAAAAAAAACATACTTTTTTTTCATTAAAATTTAAAGTTTTTAAGAAAATGTCTAACTAATAAAAATTAAATATTTATAAAATAATTTTGAATTGTTTTAGAAATTAAATATAAATTTTTTAAAACATAGTATATATCTTTTAATATACATGTTTGGTTTTATGATTTAAGGTATCAAAAACAATCACTAGTACGAGGTAGTGCAAATATGCACCATGTGATGTTGAAAAATATTTAATAATGTTGCCATAAAGTATCGAACTCATCTACTTCAGCTGGAGAAAAAAACACATTACCACTTCACCAAATCTTACAATATTAACACAGTGCGGTAACACATGACAATTGTTTTATAAATTATTTAACAAGTGAGGCCTATTTTTTTTAGCATTTGAGGCCTAAATAAAGGCCAAAAACTATGAGGCCTAAGGCTCTTGCCTTACTTGCCTTGGGCTTGGGCCGGACCTGGCTGATAACAACTGTCTGGTGCTGAATAACTGATCAAAAATTGACTGCCGGAGTTTCTGATCATCCAGTCATTTAATGAGCAAAATAAATGCTCAAAAAGACTTGGAAAGCTATCTACTTGGCTCTGAACACTATTAAAAATCATACTGGAACTGATGACGCCGTGAGCTGCTGAAAGAAAACCTTGATCCCATGCCCAAAAGAAAAATGCAAATGCAAAAATGACAATGCAAATGAAATGAAGCATAAGCCAAAAAGATTAGCAACACTAGGGCAAATTTTGAGGTGTTACAATCACAATAAGCTAGGTTATACTTTTCAAACCAGGTTATGCTGATAAATTACAGTAGTGGCATTGAAATGAAAAATAAACATGATATAGTAAGTATGAACAACGGCCACGTAGAGCTTAGTGTAACATAATTACCTTGAAAGAAAGCTTCCCTGCTCCCAACACGAAACCGACAACAGTATTACCAATCACTGTTGCAAATTGACCAAATGCTCCAGCAGTACAAGTATGGGAAACAGTGCCCGAGAGAACCTACAGGAGCAACCTAGTTAGCAAAACATGAACTTAATAAGCAATACCTCATTGTTCTTTCAAATAACTAGTTAAACTAATCGAACCTCTCCTGGCCTACAATGACCTTCCAGGGAAAAAGCAACGTGACAAACACCTTTGTAAATTGGATTTATCTGTATTATTATAGTCCAACATTCATCTTCTAGTGACATTAAGCATATTACAATACTCTTAATGAATTGAAACAACCAAATCTATATTGAAAAAATGGTAAGAACAAATACCTTAAAATTACTAAGATCCTTAATATTATAGTGATCAAGTATTATTACAAGCTTTTCACGATCCCAAACCTTTGAATGAACAATACAGTCAGGAAATTACAAAACTTGGGCCTCACTGTTATAGCTTAAAAGGAGAATGACAATCTAGCAACCTTAGAAAAACTAAAATCGTCCTACACATGATAAAAGCAACACTATTGAATCGATTATAAATTCATAATCAGTAAATGCAAACAAATACTTGGAAAATAGAAACAAAGTATTACATTATTGTCTTCATCGGAAGCACACCATGTCTTGTATACTGATACACCCTTAGAGTCGGGATCCTTGACCTAAAATTAAAGTAAATGTAGATTAAAATTTAGAATGACTTAAATACCAAAAGCAAGAAAAGCGTATATGTGTTTGTGCGTAAAATAATATTCGTATGCATGTTTGGATATGCATTAATAAATGGTTGTTACTTAAAATACCTTTTTTGTGACCTCACGAATAAGATTGTTTAGCTGAGGAGTTGAGTCAACAAAGAAACCAGGGTCTTGAACAACACAATCCACATTAAGGTATGTTACAGCTTTGGAACCAAGATTGATAAGGTTTTGTTCAACCCATTCAGTGGATCCTATTGACATAAACAGATAAGCTTGATTTACAGAAAATATTACACGAAATGACACCATAATGAAAATAAAGCAAACACGCTTAATTTAATAATGAGTACATTCGGCAATAGAAGAAGGAAATTGATGATGCACTTAAGAAAATTGAAGATTTATAAGCATATAACAGGTAAAAATTATGTGTACACAATCTTTACAAGAATGGCTTTGCAACAATGCATGTCATAGGATCAGTACAAAGTCCTAATTGTTATTAAAAGATAAGTAACATGAGCATGTGACAATCAAATTGATCCCAACACAATACTTCCAAAGGACTAGACCTCCAACATAACATCAACTAATAAACAACATGCTTCACATATGGGACAGAATTTAAAAATAAAGTAAGAATCAGCAACACAGTTTTATTTTATTGGTATCTCTACGAAAAGTTGTTATTAACATTTTTTTCTCGTGTCGCCTTGAAGTTCTTCATGACATCCAAATTTAGGTTCTCAAACTCTGTTGACAACTCTTCTTAAGGCCTTTCATAGGAAACTTAACCATGCTTGGCCATGTTTAACATTCAGTCAACATTGAAGTCACTGTCGTCAATTAAATTTGATAAACCAACCACACAAGTCAGGAACTACAAAGCTGGAAAAAAAAAGTCAGGGCATCATCCATATTAGATTACACAAAAAAAAGCTTACATTATAAATAACAAAACCCAAAGAAAAAGCAAATACATCAGACCAAATTGACACTTAAAAACAATATCCTTCTAACAACACTTATACATTCTCATTACACAAAATTACACTACAATTATGCATACAAGTATGCCAACCTGATTGAAATTTGTGATAAATCGTGTAAGAAAACTAAAAAAACATTCAAATCTAACAATATAGAAAGATAACATCAATGCCAAATCACAAAACTCACCGCATACAAATTTTTTGTTTGGATTTTCTTTCAAGAACCTCTCTGAATTCAGACCGACAATATTCACCAAAACATGCAGCTGCTATCATAAAAAAATTCATGTAGCTTCTCAATATAAGTATGCGCTAAAGGTGCCTTCAAAATGACACTTAACAGTCAGAGAAAAGAATGCTGATGCACACTTTTTTAACATAGAAATCACATTTGTAATTTATTATGCACCACAACAAACTCCTTAAGTTGAACGAGAAACGTTAACATACAAAAAATGTAAATTTCAGCAATCTTCATTCAATGATATATGCCTGAGATTGGTATTGTATTTTTTTACCCTGAATTTGTGCTTTTCTATTAGTGGATCTAGTAAGGAACATTGACAATATCAACAAGTATGTTGTATGAATACATATGGTACACAAAAACTGCAGTGCCTAGTTACATAATTCATAAAACCACCAAAATATATATAAAAAAATTGCAGTTCCTAGTTACTATTTCAATAGAAAAAGCTTATTCACACAAATGCATATAGTGTGTGAGCTCTATGTGGCATCATAAAACTATTATTTCAATTTTTTTGAATGGTATTGTTTCAAATGTTTATAAATAGAACACTAAAGGCATTATATAACTAAAAAACGGTTGTGATATCAAAAAACTAACAAAGGTAGTAACATATGTCCAACTTAATATGTACGAGTAACTACTAAAGAACAACCATTCATAACTTTTATGTTTTCTAGGTAAAATATAAATAAAAGATAAGTAAAAATGGAACAAATCAAACGTACTTCCACACACAGCACTTCGAGCTCGACACTCATTTTCACCATCATCGTCGTGGGTATCACTTTCGGAACCAGATATACTTGACACATCATAGTCTTTAACAAAATAAGATGTCAGAACCTCAAAATCATCTTGTTTCACAATATGTTTCCCAGCAATTGTCAGCTTCTCCTGTTATAATTACATCCATTATATCATTTAATCAAGAACCACTATCATTCCCTTTCAAATGAATATCTAGTAAACTGTAATAAAAAACCCTGAAATCGAAAAAAGACGCTGAAAGTGAAATTTGAAAATCGAATAAATAGCAAATAATGAATTATATAGAAAGGGATGAAGTGAATCTAACATTGAATCGATGAATGTTGGATTTGAAGTGGGAACGTGGTCTTGAAGAGATTTAAACTGAGCCTTATAGGTATTGCAGGTTAACCTAGTACCCAAAGTGACGACGTCGTTTGAGGGTGATTAGAGGGTTTCATGATTGGCGTTGAAGAGGTCTGAAACTGAGGAGTGAGGATTAAGGGTTTATGAAGTTTTTGTGCGAAGAGAAACGTGAGAGTTCTGAGGAAGGAGTTGTTTATTTTTTTATTTACTTTTAAAAGAAGTTTTTGCGAATAGGTTTTGTGAATTATTAAATTTAGGGTTAATAGTGAATTTTACCCCTGTAATGTTTGCGAATTTTGTTTTTCCCCCCTCCCTGACTTTTGGCAACGATTTTTTCAAGCAAACCGTTGCCAAAACCTACCTTTGGCAACGGTGGGAGGTACGCTCATATGGCGGGGTGTAAAATGCTATTAACCCTTAAATTTAAAATAATAATTTTAATAATTTTAAAATAAGTTTAATTTATTTGATATTTATGGAAAACAATAGAATTTTTTTAAAAATTGTTAAATAAAATTTTGAGAAAAATATTCAAAAATTTTTATCATTTAAATCATATTTAAAAAAGTGAGAAATATACATATAATAATGTGTTTATCAAAACAATTATATAAAAAATATTTATAATATATTAAAGTAAATTGAGTGTCTAGTTGAGAAATTGATAAGGATTTTTTTATGAATTGGGAGGAACAAATTTTCCCTTTTCATTTAGTGCTCAATCAAAAAATTATTTTATAAAAAAAAGTTAAGTAAAAAACATAATAAGGACAGTTTTGTGATAATTGTCGTGACAACTGTCGCAGTCCAGTCCCTAACTGTCGTGACAACCGTCGCAGTCCAGGAATAAGGACAGTTTTGTGACAAGAAAAAATAAACAAATTAGTTGATACCTCCGGTCACAAACATATATAAACAAAAATTAAAGTTAAACATAAAAGACATATATCTCGCCCTACCATAGTCGTAAGGCCACATGCTCAGCATACTCTGTAAGCACCGACCGGTCGATGGGTCCTCCAGGGAATCCTTCATCTGTGTGTACAGAGGGCTCAGTCGAATGAGCTATAACATTTGTGTCAGCAATAACTGATGGGTCCGACTCAACAACAACATCATTTGGCTAGACCAGTCGAGCAACCTCTTCCTTATCAACCTCCTCATCAACTGGATCAACGACCGGCTTAACAACTGTATCAATAATCGGATGATCCACAGGATCAAATACAACAACATCTGACACCACCTCATATATAAGCTGCTCTACTGATTGAATCGGCCGGCGTCGAGTGGAACGAGGTGTCCAGAACTGACACCACTCAACCAACCATTTATGGTGTGAACCGGTTGGGGCCACTCGTCCTACCCGTATCTGGGAAGATTCAGCACCATCACCCCTGGCTCTAATATGTCACTCGATCAACAGTTCTCCTTGCAATAATGTCATTTATACCTCTGGATTTCACTGCAAAAGAAAAAAAAAATTAAAAAACAAATTGGCAACTATCGGAAATTTCAAAATTTCAGGTATCAAAACCATGGCATATACCGAAAATTTCATAATTTCTAGTACAAAACCAGGTTTTTATAACTACCAAAAATTTTGAAATTCCTGGTATAAAGAATGGAATTTGTAACAGAAATTTTGAAATTTCCGGTATACATTTCAATATAAACACCAGAAATTTTGAAATTTCTAGTAAAAAACTCAATGTTTTTGAAATTTCCGGTAGTTCGCTCGAAATTTTCAGTATCACCCTACAAATTTCAAAATTTCACCCCAACACTGTGAATTTCGAAATTTTTGGAAATAATTTTTCAGGGCCAGTATTATCTTTTCATACACTTTGGAGGAGCGTCAGGTATAAGTGGAGGTGTCAAGTTAAATCCTCAAACTCTCCAAGGGGAAACAAATTTTTTAAAAAAAAGGCAAGGTAAGCTTATTTTTTTACAAAATCATTTCTAATTCTGGTAGGTAAGGGTGGACAGATACCCGTGGTACACTCCAAAATGTAAAAATCGACCCTAAATACTGACATGCGGGAAGGTGTAAATGGATTTTGGGTCTACATGTTCAATTCCATCAGTTATATGCAGTTTTGAATGGGCGGGTCGGTTTTCATAAATTCATCGGTTGATGACCGCACACACCTAAATTATTATACATAAAAATATTAATTTCACTTAATTCTGGTATAATAATCACTACTACGAAAAACCCATTTAACAATGGTTGGGAATGACATATAATGACGTGGACGAAGGTGTTGTTATGTAAATTGTCGTTGTATATATGATACTTACAACCACGGCCTAGTAGGCGTTGTAATAAACTGGAAAGTGCGTTAACTATCACAACGGATTTTACAATACACTGTTGTAATAAAAATAATTGTCCTCGGTTCGATTCCCAGCAGCGCAGTTTTGATATTTATTTTTTCCTGGACAGCGCGCCAGATATTATAACGGTTATGAAATATAACCATCGTTAAAGTTTCTGCAAAATTAACAAATATGATCCTGCTTTTATAATTAATCCCATTTTTTACCTGTATTATTGTTCTCCATGTCACAGTACAGCAGAAAAATACAATTCACATTTTGTGATAAAGTTTTCATAATAATATTAATCGTATCATATTCATAATATCACATATACCACATTACAGTTTATCAGAACAAACAACCTACATAAATAAAATATCACATATATCATATTACAGTTTACACACATTACATAACTTCACATAATTGTAACTTGGTGTATTGGTATCTTGTCTCATGGTGTCTTGTCTCTTGGCCTGGTGTCAGGACTCAAAATACCTATAATTTCAAATAATTATACGTGTTAGTAAAAATACTTCTAAACTATAATATACAATTAATATATTATGAATAAATAATAAATTACGTACTTGTTAATTTTCCCATATGCCTTCTTCATGATCGAGTCGTATAGCATGCACGGCATCTCCATCAACTTCATCATATGAGGTAGGAACTTGTGTTGTGTAACAAGGTGTGGACAGAATATCAAGACTTTCATCACTAAGAGGAATGTATTTTCCTTGGAGAACGATTGACCATTTCCCCGATATGTCCGATGGATCGGTAACATAGAAAACTTGTTTTGCTTGAGAAGCCATGATGAATGGTTCTGTATTAAAAGATGCCTTGCCAAGGTCGACCCGGGTGAATCCTAAGTCATCAATGTCTACACCATTACTATTATTGGGAACCCACTTACATTTAAATAAAGCCACTTTGAAAATAACATAATCAATCTCCCAAATCTCATCAATGACACCATAAAACACGGTAGTTGCCAATACCGGATTCTTATCTTTCGAACTAGAGAAATACATCGATTCGGCTTCAACCATAACCCCACTATTTTGCATTGTACTACGATCACCTTTTGATTTTGTATAAAAGGTATAATGACCAATTTCGTATGCACTCCAGGTAATGACACAAAATTTTGGCTCGTACGACAACCATTTAAGTATCTCGGATGCACTACGATCATTAGATACACTTTTATTAAACCAATCCATGAATCTATTGTTATGCTCTATCAACAACAACTTGTCACTCATTTGGGGATATTTTTTCTTCAAAAGTCTTTTGTGAGTATCTATGAAAGGTTGAACCTCATCTATATTATTCAATATATAGAAATGTGATTGAATAACTACATCCCAAGCCATTGACCTAACATTTATACCATGAATACCTCTTCCGTCTGTGTCAGCATGACGAGACTTTGGAATTCCTATAGAATCTGCATCCGACAAATAGTTTGTACAAAACTCAATAGCTTCTTCTGTGATGTACCTTTCAACAATCGAAGCTTCCGGTTGGTGATGATTCTTCGTATATCCTTTAAAGATATTCATATATCGCTCTATTGGATACATCCACCTTAAATAAACTGGACCACAAATTCTGATTTCTCTTACGAGATGAACAAGTAAGTGAACCATAATGTCAAAAAATGATGGCGGAAAATACATCTCCAATTGACACAAGATTATGGCAGCCTCATCTTCTAATTCATCTATTTTTTTGAAATCAAGAACTTTATTACATATGGCATTGAAGAATAAACACAGTCTCGTTATAGTTACTCTCACATTTTTTGGAAGGATCCCACGGATAGCCACTGGTAGAAGTTGTTGCATCAATACATGACAATCATGAGATTTTAAACCAATTAACTTGAGATCTTTCATTGATACAAGTTTCTTGATGTTTGATGAGTAACCTTGCGGAACTTTAATACCTTGCAAACACTCGCAGAACCTCTTCTTTTCCTTTTTAGATAGAGTGTGACATGCTGGAGACAGATAAGTTCTTTTTCCTTTCTCTATTGGAGCCAACTATTTTCGTATACCCATCTTCTCCATATCAAGACGGGAAGTCTTACTATCTTTAGTCTTGCCTGAAATGTTTAGAAGTGTGCCAATCAAATTATCACACACATTTTTCTCCATGTGGATCACATCAAGACAATGTCTAACATCAAGACTTGCCCAATATGGAAGATCAAAGAAGATGGACCTCTTTTTCCATATATTTCGCAACTGCCCTTTTTTCTTTTCCTCTCTTCCCACCTTTTTTTCTCTCTTCCCACCTTTTTCTTTTTCTCTCTTCCCAAAGACAACATTAATGTGTTCCTGCCGTTGATATACTTCATCCCCGGTTAAAGGTTCAGAAGCCTCACCAAACTCTTACTCTCCATTAAAAGCCTTTCGCAATCTACGATAAGGATGACCCGATTTTAGAAATTTTTGATGCCCAAGGTAAACGGTTTTTTTTTTTCAAACTCAAGTTGGTGATAACAAGTATCATCTTCACATATAGGACACGCTTTGTGTCCTTTAACACTGTATCCAGCCAAGTTACTGTAAGCCGGAAAGTCTTTAATTGTGCAAAATAACATTGCACGCATATTAAACTTTTCCCCAGAATATGCATCATCAACTTCAACGCCTTCATCCCACAAGAGTCGTAAATCATCAATTAATGGACTTAGATAAACATCTATTTCATTACCAGGTTGTCGTGGTCCAAAAATCATCATACTTAAGAGTATATACTTGCGCTTCATGCACAACCAAGGAGATAGGTTATAAATAGTGAGAAGAACAGGCTACGAAGTATGATTAATGCTCATATTACCAAAGGGGTTCATTCCATCGGTGGCAAGCCCAAGCCTAAGGTTTCTTGGCTCGACTCCAAAATCCGGAAACAACGAATCAATTTTCTTCCATTGCAACGAATCAGCTACATGGCTAATGTTTCCATCACGAATCCTTTCATCTGCATGCCATCTAAGATTCTTTGCGTCATTCGAATTAGCAAAAAGTCTCTTTAATCGTGAAACTATGTGCAAGTACCATAACACTTTAGCAGGAGGATGCTTCCTACTAACATTGTCATAGTGATCATTGTCATCACTATTGTTAGCCTTCAGCTTGTAACGCGACACACCACATTTCGAACATTGAAATAAGTCTTCATACTCTTTCCGGTATAATATGCAATCATTAGGGAAAGCATGTATCTTGATATACTCCAGACCCATTGGACACAATATCTTCTTTGCCTCATAGCAAAAACCCGACAATTTGTTATCTTCTGGTAACATTTGCTGTAGCAATTCAAGTAATTTCGTGAAACTTTTATCCGACCATCCATTTTTTTCCTTCAGATTAAACAACTTTAACACCGCCGACAATCGTGTGAACTCTGTGCATCCCTTATATAAAGGGGTGTCTTTATCACTACATAAATTATCATAAATATGAGCATTCATAAAAGAAGATTCCCCAATATCACGGAACATATCCTCTAGTTGATCTTCCATATATTCATCTTCATCCACTATTTGACTTTGTGACACCCGAATTTCCTTATTATCCACCTCACCATGCCACGTCCATATTATATAATTTTGACATATACCATCACAACAAAGGTGATTGTGTATTTCTTTCTTTGTACCCTTTTTGATATTCGCGCAAACAACACAAGGACAATAAAAGATACCATTATTGCCGGGAAGATGTTTATCAGCGTATTCAAGGAATTCACGAACTCCGTTCTCATAATCCGGACCTAATATATTGGCTTTCATCCAACTACGATCCATTACAACTTCTGAAATTTATACATGTATAATAATGTGAATGACACACCAAAATCTAATCCAAAAACTCAAGCATATGCATATACAATATGAACAAAGAAAAAATCAATGAAGATGCACTCTCATACTAAACGTAAAACATATGAAACATCTCATTCTGACTTGAGCATATATAATATGAACAAAGAAAAAAAATGAAGATATTGAAGAATACCGTACTTCGAAGCTGTAATCAAATGAACGTAAGGAATGAAGATGTTAAAGAGTACCGTACGTCGAAGCTGAAGAATCAAATGAACGAAGACGGTAATTATTTGAGCATAAACCAAGAAAAAAGGAATGAAGATATTGAAGAGTACTTTACTTCGAAGCTGAAGAAGCAAATGAATGAAGACGGTCAATATTTGAGCATAAACCAAGAAAAAAGGAATGAAGATGTTGAAGAGTACCTTACTTCAAAGCTGAAGAAACAAATGAATGAAGACGGTCAATATTTGAGCTCTAAATGAATGGATACAAAGAGGGTAAAGGTTAGGGCGTCTCTGGCTCACTTGTTCGATTAGGGCGTCTTATGAAAGAAATACGGAATAAGTTTTGTTTTAATTTATCAGTAAAGCTTTTAATCTTGGTTGGAGAAACAAACCGTAGTGGAATCTTAAGTGACACACGCTAAATGTATCCTAAAAAATGGAAAAAATGTGTTGCAGGGAATCGAAGCTTGTTACATTTCATTTATTACTACAGTTGTTCATCTTAACCGTTGTAAAATCATTTACAATTTATTTTTTAAATAATGGACTTAAGTGACACACGCTAAATGTACTCTAAAAATGTAGTTGCAGGGAATCGAATCTTGCTACATTTTATTTATTACTATGATGGTTTAAGTCAACCGTCATTAAATGACTGTTTATACCCCAGCTTTTGCCTGGGCGCGAAATTTTTAACCTATTACAAAGGCGTAAAAGGATGCGTTGTAAGCCTGGCGTTGTTATTTTAGCGTTTTATAGTAGTGAATTGTGAACAAAGAATGTCAACTTGTACCTAATCCTTTAATAGTCAAAACCTATAGCTATGTCATGATTTCTAGATGTATCTAGGTAATAGGCTTTTGTTTAAATTTTAATATTATAAGGAAAATTGTATAAGAAACATTTTCTATTGTTCACTATACAAAAACAAAAACTTTAAGCTTCAACGGGAAACTACTCTCTCTCTCTCTCTCTGCCTTCACACCATCCTATCACATCTTTCTCCTCAAAATAAACTTCTTTAAACACTATCTTTTCTAATCTTCTCACTCAAGATGAGAATTGAAAGTTGTGAAAAAAATAATACTATAGAAGAAATCGAGGATAAAATTACCTACAAATGGAATGCCATTGTTGGTTCACAAGATGAAGAATAAAAAGATGGGGGGGGAGAGAGAGAGAGAGAGAGAGAGAGATGTTGTAACTAACTTTTAGATGCAAAAAATGGTCACACTTCAGAATCTGTTAAAAGCTGAATTAAACTCAGTTTATATACTATTAGAACCTACTAAATTAAATTCAGATGCAAACTCTAAATGCAACTTGAAATGAATCTAAATTACAACTAACATCATCCCTTAATTCATATTCAGCTAATTAAAATCAACAACACCAATTCCATCCCTCAGATGAATAAAATGTTCAATCTTTATTGCTTTAGTCATCACATCTACAAGCTATTTCTGAGTATTATAGTGAACAACTTCAAGCATTTCATTCTGAATCTGATTGCACAAAAATTGGAACTTCGTGTCAATATGCTTACTCTTTCCATGTAACACTAGATTCTTGACAGGACTAATAGTTGACTTGTTGCCAATCATCAACTTCACATGCTTGATCACCTTGATTTTTATTTGTTTCAACAAGTTCAGAATCTAAATAGATTTACATGCAGAGAAAACACCAACAATGTACTCAACTTCACAAGTTGACAATTCAACCACTGGTTAATTCTTGGAGCACCAAGAAATGGGATCTCCTAGATACTTGAAGAAATATCCAAAAGTACTTCTTATGTCAACTTTATCTCCACACCAATCAGAGTTTGAATATTATATCAGCTCTGAATCATATTTAGCACCAGAAGGGAACAAAACTCCATACCTTAGAGTCCCCTTAATATACCTTAACATCCTGACAGCAGTTTAGTAATGTGACAATTTTGGTTTGTTCATAAACCTACTCACCATTCCATCTACATAGCAGATTTCAGGTATGGTGTTACAAAGATATCTCAATGATCCCACCAACTATCTAAAAGTTGTAACATCTACTTCATCACCCTCATCATCAGAATCTAGCTTGTGATTTGTTTCGGCAGGTGTGATTGCATACTTGCAATTCACTAGCTCAAATTTCTTCAGAAGCTTAAGTTCATACTTCAGCCGATGCAAAATTATACCCTTATCAGAGTACAAAACCTTCATCCCTAGAAAATATACCATATTTCCTAGATCAATCATCTCAAACTCATTTATCAACACCTTTTTGAACTTGACTATCTCATATGAATAGCTTCATGTTAGCAATATGTCATCAACATAGAGAAATACTAATCCGTTGTTGCACACGGGTTAAAAACGAGTTTAATAAATGTAGTAAACGGAAGCGACACTAGAGTCGTATCACAAGGACTCTCGAAATAATTTAACCAACCAAATGAAAGAGGGGGGTTTTTAAGGTTCATAACTTAAATCAAAGATAATTAAGGTAAAAGCAAAATTGTTAAAAAGCTAATCTACTGTATTGATTTCCAACTTATCATCAATTCTTATAATTCTAATTCCCTAAGTGAATCTAATCCTAATCGATTACAATACCCACTAACAAGCGCAATTGGTATTATATGATGTATATTCCTAATTTCTGAATTAAGCATACGAATTTAAGCAGTTGCAAATTAAGCAAACACGACTTAATCAAATGTGATAACGAAAAAGCTATGTTAACGTCATTATAGTTAAGGATCATACAAATAATCGGATTTAATCAACTCTATCCTATAAGCAAAAGTCGAGTTAAGAAACCAAAAGCAATCAAATTAAGCAAACGAGTTTATAAGAAGAATTGAAAAGAAATCAAAATTAAAATGAAATTTATAAAAACCTCAAAGTGGAATTTGACTACAGCTGATTGGCTCTTGGGGAATTAGCTCTCCATAGAATTTGTAATCCATATTTCTTATTTCGTGAATGCTGAATAATAATCCTAAAACTACTAATTTTTTTAAATAGAGCAAGGGAATTTGGGCCTAATAGCAACCAACTCGAAAAAAAATACAAAATCGGCCCAAAAACTAAATATTTTCTTAAGTCTGAATCGAAAACAAATTATGCGACTCTTCTGCACTGTGAATTTGATTTTGACCAAAACTTGTAGCTTATCCTTTCAGCTTTACAACGCATATCAGAACCCTTCAATCTGATTCTCGTAGCTCAAGTTTTGACCTGCACGACGAGAAGGTGTAAATAATCATTTATTCAAAAAATAAACAATTATTCAGAAAATAAACAGAACTCAACTTAACTTTCAAAAACCTATTAAAAGCAATTAAAATAATATGAGAAGTCATATAAAAGTCTTAACAAAATGTAAAAGATAGTGTATTAAAATACAATAATCAAATTCTCCCATACTTAAACTTTTGCACTCCGAGCAAAACTCTAAATCAAAATTCAAAAGAGAAAAACAAAAACAAAATAGAACATGCAATTTCAAAGGTTTTCATGATGAAAAGGGGCAGGCAAAATTTTAATTCTAAACTTCAAGAATATGACATTAATGAGTAAATTTTTGTGACAGTCAAAGCAGATAAGAAGACAGTTTACCAAAAAATACATCATAAGCAGCAAGATCCTCACAGAATAAAATTCATCCAACTCTCAAGTGTTTAGGTTGATTGTTTACACTCAAAACATGCCATGAAAGAAAGCACTACCATAAGCTTGAAAAGAATCTAACATCCGCACTTGAAATACATGCACACAAAGATTAAAAGGACTTTATTTGGGTTGTAACTTGGCCAAGGTAAGGGTGAGATGAATCCTAAGGGACACTATGCTAAAATTCAAAGGGTCAGAAGAAAATTGAAAGAAACTGCGGGAGTTGAACAAAATAAGACTTAGTCACTTTCAAACAATAACACTGCAGCTATTTCTCTCCCCTTTTACCTTTTTATTCTTTTTTTGTTAGAAGAAATATGTATTTTACATCTTTTTTTCTTTCTACTTTATTCTATTTTCGGCTAACTTTTTGAATTAAATATACAACCATAATTATTCAACCCCACACAACTCCAAAGAAGACTCTTTCAACCCTTTGAATAGGGTGATAGAATTGTTTTCAACTTTTAGGCTTGTAATGAGTTTTAAACAAAGAATGGGATAAATAAGCTCAAGGAGTTTTCAAAAAAGGGATGATATTATTCAGGGTTGGCATTTTGGCTAACCAGCTAAAAAATAAAACAAAAACAACTTGCCTTTATCATATTAGTGTGCACAAGTAATCAATAGTTTCAAAAAGAGTCAGATCAAGTTCTAGAGACTAACAGACATGAGTGAAATCACACAAGAAATAAAGAGATGAATTTTTTAATGTTATCCATTATTAGGCTCAAAATCTCATAAAGGTTAATGATCTACCACAAATGATGCACAATTTAGCATTTAGTCCTACGTATTATACTAAGAATGCACAATAAATTAGTTACATCACACCATAAGTCTCTAGTCAAGAGAACTAAGAAAATACTCACAAATGCAATTCAAAACCCAAAAGAAAAAGCATGCATTTTTATTTATTTTTTATTTTTTTATTTAAGAAAAAAAAAAAAAAAAAAGTAAATGAAGAAACAAAGCAAGAAAGTAAACGACATCTCACCTCCATACGTATAATATACATTGTCCTAAATGAAAGAATCAAGTATAAAATAAGAAAGAGGAGAGAGAGGAAAGAACACACCTAAGGAGGCAAGGCGGATAGATGGTTGCATAAGTAGCCTTTCCCAGTGAGAGATCTTATACTATTTCTTCTTCCAATGTGGGGCTCTCATGGAATAACTTAAGGAATTGTCCATTGACTTTGAAATTTTTATCGATGTCTTCGTTGTTTATTCCAGAATCAAAGAACATTCTTCGATAGGTAAAATTGTCGAATGGGAAAGTGAAAATGGTATTCTCTTTATCCTCTAGTGTGATATAGATCTCATTTTACACAATATCCAAAATCAAGGGTTTAAGTCATCTTTAGGGCTTCCTCACTGCTTTTTCTCCATCTTCAAGTAAGATCTGATGCATACACATTGATGAGCTAATACCAGGAATGTCAGTCGAGGTCCGTCCAATTGTCTTCTTATGTTCCCTCAATACTTGTAACAACTTATGTTCTTGTTCAAATTCAAGTTTAGATGAAATTATTACAGGAAAATTTTCATTAAATTCTAAAAATGCAGGGAGTGGCTTTAGCTCTAAAGTAGGTGGGTGCTCAATGAATGATAAAGTTTTGGCAGAAACGGCTACATTTACATCTACAACATTAACTTTGTCAGTAGAAATATCATAATAAATATCAGTAGAAATATCACCTTATAAAGCAGCTTCAATTTCAGTGCAAACTGAACATAAGTGACTATTATTACAAACATCACAAGTATAAGTGTCATCAAAATCAAACAAAGAAGAGAAATCAACAAAAAGTGAATCGGGTGAAGCAAATTCTCTTAATGTTATAATTTGATCAACCATGACATAATTATCAAATTAACACATAATCGAATAAAATTTGAAAGCACTGCAATGCAACAATTACGAAAATGCCAGCAATGTCCATATTGAGAGAAAGAATGGAAAAATAGAAAAATGATTAAAATAAAATCTAAAAGTTATGAAAATATGACTAAAAATCAAATAAATTAAAATAATGAATCTAAAAATTGTTTTGGATTTTTTTTGAGAATATGAAAATAGAAAATAAATCAAATAAAATAGAAAAACGAGAAATTTGCTTTGAGGGTCAAAACCCTTAAAAGTCTCTTTAAATGGAGTAACATTTGTTGATTTTTTTTCTAATTTTCTCGAAAAAATTCGAGCAATTCAAAATAGTAGCTTACAGAGTCACCTGATAGCCTGAGATACTTACCACTATATTGCAGCCCTGAAAATCAACAAACAAAAACAAAAAGACAAAAACAAAAACAAAAGAAACAAAAAAACTTTCTAAAAAGACTCAAAACTATGATTCTAAAATTGGTTAAAATAAACAAAGGGTCCCCGACAACGGCGCCAATTTGATTCGCTGTCACACACGGGTCAAAAACAAGTTTAATAAATGTAGTAAACGGAAGTGATACTCTAGTCGTATCGCAAAGACTCTCGAAATAATTTAACCAACCAAATGAAAGAGGGGGTTTTAATGTTTAGAATTTAAATCAAAGATGATTAAGATAAAAGCAAAATTGATAAATGAGCTAATATATTGTATTGATTATATACTTATTATTGATTTTTATAATTCCAATTCCCTAAGCGGATTCGATCCTATTCGGTTACAATACCCATTGACAAGCACAATTGGTATTATATGATGTATGTTCCTAATTTTCGAATTAAGCAAATGGACTTAAGCAGTCGCAAATTAAGCAAACACGACTTAATCAAAAGCAATAACAAAAAAGCTACGCTAACGTGATTATAATTAAGGATCATACAAACAATCGAATTTAATCAACTATATCCTATAAGCAGCAATCGAATTAAGCAAACAATTTTATAGGATGAATTGAAAAGAAATCTAAATTAAACTGAAATTTATAAAAACCTCAAAGTGGAATCTGAATACAACATATCGGCTCTTTGAGAATTAGCTCTCCATAGAATTCGTAATCCCTATTTCTTATTTCATGAATGCTGAATAATAATCCTAAAAATACTAATTTGTTTAAATAAAGCAAGAGAATTCAGGCCTAATAGCAACCGGCCCGAAAAAAGTACAAAATCGGCCCAAAAACTAAGTATTTTTTTATGTCTGAATTGAAAACAAATTATGCTACTCTTTTGCACTTTAAATTTGCTTCTGGCTTCAAAACAAAATATGTAGCTTATCCTCCCAGTTTTGCAACGCATATTAGAGCACGTCAACCCGATTCTCGTAGCTCAACCTATGACCTGCACGGCGAGAAGGTGTAAATAAATGTTTATTTAGAAAATAAGCACTTATTTAGAAAATAAGCAGAACTCAACTTAACTTTCAAAAACCTATTAAAAGCAATTAAAATAATGTGAGAAGTCATATAAAAGTCTTAACACAACGTATTAAAATACACTGACCACACACCAAAATCATATTGTTATCTGATGTATGTTGAACATAAACACCATACTCCATCTCACATTTTCTGAATCCTTGAAGCTTGAAAAATGAATCAATTTTTAGATTCAAAGCTCCAGGAACTTGTTTCAGTCCATATAAGGCTTTATGCAACTTGTACACCATCCCTTCCTAATTATTTTTCACAAATCTAGGAGGCTGTGAACATAAAATTCCACTTGTAAATGACCATTCAGAAATTTAGAATTCACATCTAAACACATCATATGCCAATTTCTATTAGCAGCAATAACAATCACGAATCTGATTGTTCCATGCCTAGCTACAGGCGTAAACATCTCAAAGTAATCTAATCCAGATTTTTGTAGAAACCTTCTAGCTACTAACCTTGCTTTGTGTTTGCCAATTCATCCATCTAGCTTCAGTTTCAACTTATAAACTCATCTCACACTGATGGCTTTCTTGTTCTCTAGAAGTTTAGTCAACTTCTAAGTCTTATTTCTTTTTATAGCCTCAACTTCTTTCATGGACTTCAACCACACTTTCCTCTTGAGAGCTTCTTCAGTACTAACTGATTCAGATTATACCAACATGGCACACTGAATGACTTACCCTTCAGAGTCTATCTCAGTAACTTGCAACATGTCAAACTCTGCAAATTTTCTTGTTATTTATCTGATTCTTTGTGGCCTCTAAACTTATTTAGAATCTTCTTCAGATGCTAGAACAATATCAGATGCTAGACTACCTTTAGAGGCTGAACCGCCTTTAAAGGCATGATTACCACCAGAGTCTAGATCATCATCAAAATTTGGATAAGAATCAGATTAACCTTCAGAGTCAGACTCACCTTCAGACTCTACTTCAACATCAGAGTCGCCTTCAGACTCTGACTCATCTTTAAAGGAAGAACCTCCTCCAGAGTCTTGTTCAAACTCTTCTTCAGACTCACCTTTAGAGGAAGATTCTCCTTCAGTGTTTGAAATATCTTCAGAAGTTAACTCAGGTGTTAACATTACACCAGAGTTGGATTGAGACTTGTTCCAATCCCATTTTTCTGCTTCCTTCACAATAAAATCTCTATTGAATTAAACCTTGTTGGTAACTGGACAATAAAGCCTATGAGCACCTGTACTGTGGTACATAATTAGTAACATTACTTTGCTTCTATCATCCAGCTTCTTTCTAGTAGCCCCTGGAACATGTTTGTAACAAACAGAACTAAATACTCTGAAATAAGCCACACTTTGATTATCTACAATCCACTTCTCAAAAGGAATAGTTTCCTTCAGCTTCTTGGTTGGACTCCTGTTGAGCACATATGTTGCAGTGGTAACATCATCTCCCCCACAAGGAGTGAGGGAGCTTTTTCTCCTTCAGCATACTCCTTGTCATATCAAGCAAAGTCTTGTTTCTTCTTTTAGCAAGACCATTATGTTATGGAGTATATAGAGCAGTCACCTTATGTTCAACTACATTCTCTTCACAAAACCTTCTGAATTCTGATGAGTTGTACTCACCTCCACAGTTTTGAGAATTTTCAGCTTCTGACCACTTTTTTTTTCAGCCTTCACCTTGAACTTGTGAAACTCAGCAAATACCTCAACTTAAACTTGATGAGTTCTACCCATGTCATTCTTGTGAGCTCATTTATAAATGACACAAAGTATGTGTTTCCTCCAAGTGAAGGTACTTCAAATGGTCCACATACATCATAATGCACTACTCTGAAAGCATGTTTTGCTCTTGGAGCCATTTCTGATGTAAATAGCAATCTAGGTTTCTTGTCTTTCATGCGTATCTTACATGACTTCTCAAGCTTCACAATCTTAGGAATTCCATGTACCAACTTCTTAGAACTCAGATGTGTAACGCCCCTAAATTTGCTCTCCTTTTCTTTAACCTTTTTGGCTTATGCTTCATTTCATTTGCATCTTCATTTGTGCATTAGCATTGGCTCTAAACATGGGATCAAGGTTTCTTGACTTTCCTCAAAAGGAAGAGATGGTTCTCAAAGTAAGGAGTAAGAATATAATCTCAACATCATGTCATTATTGAGCTTCAAAGTCCTTTTATTCATCAAGGTATTCTCAACAACCTCACACAATCATCTGGATTAAAGTTTTCAAGCATTGTCATAATATTCTATCTTTTGTGCTTGAATTAGGGTTTTGATCAAAAGCTTCTTATGATTGATTCTTGGATCAAATCTTGGTTCTATGGCTCAATCTACATCTCAAGGGGTTCATACATATATCATGTCTCATCACAAGTCATGACATAGGCCTCAGTCAATGGAAAGAGGATTAAGGTTTCATCTGATCAAGAAAGTCAATTGTGGCCTCACAAAGTCAAACTCTTGAGTTTTGGGTCATTCACGGGCATTTCAAGTCGTCATAAGTGTTATCATAAAGGTTGATTAAGAAGAATCATAAAATCAGTAGAATTGTCAAAATTAGGGCTTTAGTGAAAATTTTCTAAGTATGGAAAACCCTAGTTTTTAGCCATCTTGTAAGAACCATATCTTTCTCATCCTTGACCCAAATGAGGCAAACTTGTAATCAAATTAAAGAGGACATCATGAACTACAAGTTTTTTAAAGGAAGCAAGTCCATGGAATTATGGAGCTGAGGTATTTTATAACGGCAAAAAACAAGAACTGGTGGGTCCCTCAGATGTTGGATCTAATGTGGATAACATTGTTGGGGTTTGAGGTATTACGCGTAGTGGCCGGATTTTCTCCCCTTCGGATAGTAATGTTGACAATTCTGAAAAAGGTAAAGGCAAGTAGGTTGTGGAAGATTTCGCGCAAAAACAGTCTAGTGATGCTTCCTTTTCGAATGATGTTGAGGAATTTATAACAATAATTAAGAAAATGATTACAAAATTGTAGACCAATTGAACTAGGATCCATCTAAAATCTCCATTCTGTCTTTGTTACTGTGTTCAAAGGCACATAGAAATGCTTTGCTAAGAGTTTTGAATGCTGCATATGTACCGCAAGATATTTTTGTGAATCAGTTAGAAGAGGTGGTGGCCCATGTCAATGTAAGTAATGGTTTGGAGTTCACTGATTTTTGCCTTGACTCCATCTGGGAGGAACCACAACAACGCCCTACACTTCTCTATGGAATGTAGTGGTTCTTTGTTGTCCCATGTTTTGGTGAACACTGGGCCTTCGTTGAACTTTTTACTAAAGAAATCCCTCATGAAGTTGGATACACAGGGGGTAATCTGTAGACCCAGTGATCTGGTGGTCTGAGTTTTCGATGGATCGAAGAGGTCTATGTTCGGTGAGGTGGTATTGCCCATTAAAGTTGGTCCCAAGGTCTTTGATACGACCTTCATTATCATGGATATCCAACTGGCATATAGTTATCTTTTGGGCTGTCCATGGATCCATACTGCTAGGGCAGTAACTTCGACCTAACAACAGAAACTCAAGTACGTGGTCGAAGGAAAGGTGGTTACCGTCTGATGAGAGGAGGATATTATGGTCATCCATTTTTCGTCATTCAAATATGTGGAGGCTGATGGTGAATTACATGAAACTCTATGTCAAGCTTTTGAAACGGTTCAGATTCAGAAAGAGCCTCCGGCGGAGGATAAAAAGCCTGAGGTTTCTATATTTTCATTGAAGAAAGCTCGTGTTGTAGTTAAAGCTGGTAGTTCCCAGGGTTGGGGCCGAGTTCTCGAAGTTCTAGTGAAGCAAGATAGGTTCAGATTTGGATACAAGCCTTCCCAAGCTCCTCTGAGGTTCAGAGGTCCTGTCAAATTTTCAAGTGCTGGGGTCATTTTTGACCTGACTAATGCCATAGGGGAAGACGTGGTCGACAGCGACTGTGATATGGATACCTGGATCCGCCCCTGCATTCCAGGCCAAAAGCTTTGCAATTGGTCTTTTGAGGAAGTCATCCATGTCACTCATGAAGAGTAATTTTCTTGTTTTTACACATGACAAGTCCTACGTCCTGCCTAAGACTTAGTGACTCATTTTTAGGGCCACATGTTTTTGATTTCAATGTTTATCATTAATAAAAGGATGTTTTGCATTCAAATATTTCGCTCCTTGTTTTTCATTTTACTTTTACATCTTAAAAAATGGCAATGCATTTTTTTTTGTTTTGTTTATTTTCTCATTCTTAATAAAGCTTAAAACATCAATCATGTAGATTAATCATCGCAGATTCCATCAATAATGACTATGCTATGGCTCAGTATGATTTGACAATCTAATCTACCAAGCCGAATAGGAGATTGATGAAGACTATGAACTTCCTGAAGAATTGGCCAGACTTTTGAAACTGTAGCAAAGGGTTATTCAGCATCATCAGGAGGATATTGAGATTGTTAATCTGGGTACCGAGGACGCCAAGAAAGAAATCAAAATTGGGGCTACTTTGGAAGACAGTGTCAAGAGAAGATTGGTCTTACCAGGATATGCCTGGACTTGACACGGACATTGTTGTGCACCGTTTGCCTCTCAAAGAGGGTAGTCCTCCCGTCAAGAAAAAACTGAGAAGAACGAGGCAATATATGGGTGTCAAGATTAAAAAAGAGGTTCATAAACCGTTGGATGTCGGGTTTCTTGCTGTGACTAGTTATCCTCCGTGGGTTGCTAATATTGTTCCTGTACCTAAAAAGGATGGAAAGGTCAGGATGTGTGTTGACTACCGTGATTTAAATAGAGCAAGCCTAAAATATGACTTCCCGCTCCCTCACATTGACGTGTTAGTGGACAATACTGCTCAATATTCAGTGTTTTGCTTTGTGGATGGCTTCTCTGGATATAATCAAATCAAGATGGCCCCAGAAGACATGGATAAAATAACTTTCATAACACCGTGGTGAACGTTCTGTTACAAAGTAATGCCCTTTGGACTGAAAAATGTTGAGGCAACTTATCAGCGGGCGGTGGTGACTCTCTTTCATGATATGATTCATAAATAGATTGAAGTCTATGTTGATGACATGATTGCGAAGTCCTAAATGGAGGAAGAGCATCTGGTTAATCTGCAGAAATTGTTTGAAAGATTGAGGAAATTCAAGTTGAGGTTGAATTCGAACAAGTGCACCTTCGAGGTGAGGTCTAGTAAACTGATGGGTTTTATTGTCAGTGAATGAGGTATCAAGGTTGATCCTGCTAAAATAAGAGCAATACAAGAAATGCCTGAGTCGAGAACAGAAAAAGAGGTTCGTGGTTTCTTGGGGAGGTTGAACTACATAGCTAGATTCATCTCTCATCTCGCAGCCACTTGTGAACCAATATTCAAGTTGTTAAGAAAAGATCAAGCAGACAAGTGGAATGAAAACCGTCAAAGAGCTTTTGAAAAGATAAAAAGTATTTGCAGGAACCTCCGATCCTCATGCCTCTGGTAGCAGGAAGACCATTGATAATGTATCTGACGGTTCTTAATAATTCAATGGGGTGTGTTCTCGTTCAACACAACGAGACAGGTAGAAAACAACATGCCATCTACTACCTGAGTAAGAAATTTACTGATTGTGAGTCGAGGTACTAAATGCTGGAAAAGACATGTTGTGCACTCGCTTGGGCAGCCAAGCGTTTAAGGTAATATATGTTAAACCACACAACTCTATTGATATCGAAGATGGATCTGATAAAATATGTGTTCGATAAGCAAGCACTTGCTGGAAGGATTGCCCGTTGGCAGATGGTTTTGACAGAGTACGATATCCAATATGTTTCCCAAAAAGCCATCAAGGGAAGTGTTCTGTCAGAATATCTTGCTCAATAACCAATTGAAGATTATCAACTAATGAAGTTTGAATTTCCTGATGAGGACATTATGTATTTGAAGGCCAAAGACTGTGACGAGCCGTTGCCTGATGAAGGGCCTGAAATTGTATCCTAGTGGGAGTTAACTTTTGATGGAGCTGTTAATGCGTATGGCAACGGAATCAGGCCAATTATTACTACTCCTAAGGGTTCTCATATCCCTTTCACTTCCCGATTGACGTTCATCTGTACCAACAATGAAGCAGAGTATGAAGCATGCATCATGGGGTTGGAAGAGGCCATTGATCTGAGGATAAAAAATCTTGATGTATATGGCGATTCATCATTGGTGATTAATCAAATTAAAGGTGAATGGGAGACTCGTCAGGCCAATCTAATACCTTACACGATTACGCCAGAAGGTTGCTACCTTTCTTTGATATGGTTGACTTTTATCATGTGCCCTAGGCTGAGAATCAGATGGCAGATGTGTTGGCAATGTTGGCGTCTATGTATAAGGTGAATCTGTAGAATGAAGTCCCGACAATACGAATCATGCGTCTTAATATGCATGCTTTTGTGTTTGCAGCTGAAGAAGTGTCAGATGGTAAGTTGTGGTTTTATGATATCAAGTGCTTCCTCAAAAGCCAAGAGTACCCACCTGGGGCATCCAACAAAGATAAGAAGACTCTGAGGAGACTAGCTGGTAATTTCTTTCTAAATGAGGATAATGTTCTGTTTAAAAGGAACTTTAACATGGTCCTGCTGCGTTGTGTTGATCAACGCAAGGCAGACCTGTTAATGGAGGAGGTTTATGAGGGTTCTTTTGGTACCCATGCCAATGGTCATGCCATGGCCAGAAAATTATTGAGAGCAGGTTATTATTGGATGACCATGGAGTCTGACTGTTTTAAATACGCCAGAAAATGTCATAAATGCCAGATTTATGCGGACAAAGTGCATATGCCACCAACTCCTCTGAATTTATTGACATCTCCTTGGCCCTTTGCTATGTGGGGCATTGATATGGTTGAAAAGATTGAGCCGACTGCTTTCAATGGGCATCGCTTTGTTCTGGTTGCCATCGATTACTTCACCAAGTGGGTGGAAGCGGCCTCGTTTGCCAACGTTACCAAGCAAGTAGTTGCCTGGTTCATAAAGAAGGACATCATCTGCCGTTATGGTATTCCTGAAAGAATCATTACTGATAATGGCTCGAATTTGAATAACAAGATGATGAAGGAGTTATGCCAGAGCTTAAAGATCAAACATCATAATTCTTCTCCATATCGTCCGAAGATGAATGGTGTTGTTGAAGCAGCTAATAAGAATATTAAGAAGATTGTGCAGAAGATGGTTGTGACGTATAAATATTGGCATGAGATGTTGCCATTAGATTTGCATGGTTATCGTACTTTGGTATGCATGTCGACAGGGGCAACCCCTTTCTCACTTGTGTATGGTAAGGAGGCAGTCCTACCATTGGAAGTTGAGATTCCTTCTTTAAGGATTTTGGCGGATGTGAAGCTTGATGAAGCTGAGTGGGTACAGGCCAGGTTGAATCAGCTGAACCTCATTGAAGAGAAAAGACTAACAACCATTGCACGTGTTCGATTATACCAGAGCAGGATGAAAAAAGCTTTTGATCAGAAAGTGCGTCCTCAGTGCTTCCAGACAGGTGACTTGGTATTGAAAAGGATACTTCCTCCTCAGATAACAGATCACACGGGCAAATGAACTCCGAATTATGAAGGACCATATGTTGTGAGAAAAGTTTTCTCTGGCGGAGCCTTATTGCTTTCAACTATGGATGGTGAAGATTTTACGTCCCCTATGAACGCAGATGCAGTCAAAAACTACTTTGCATAAAAAGAGACCCGTTGGACCACAAAAATAAAGGTCTGGGCAAAAAAGGGCATCCCCGCGAACCACAAATGGAAAAGGTTTGGGAAAAAATTAGGGATAAAATAAAAGAAAAACATTGAATAAACCTGCAAAGTTGAAAACCTAAAAAGGCAACTTTGGCAAAAATGGGTATCCGGGTGGATTAAAAACCCAAAAGGGCGATCCAGGCAAAAGTTAGGGATTTGAAAGCGAGAGGCTTCAATCTGAATTCGATCTGTGAGCTCATCTTGACACATGGAAATTCTGAAGGATAGAAATCGGTCCAGTCAGTCCCTTTAGAAGGAAAAGTATTTGAGAATGTCGAAGACATACGAGTCATAGCTGAATTAGAACCTGATGGAAATTTGTTTCCACATTGCCAATCTGTGTATTTTCTTTTACTTTTGCACAATTACCTCTTTTTAGGAATTTCCTCCTCTTGTAAATGTCTATTCATAGGACAATTCAATCAATACAATTTCACTTCATTCAAAAAGTTGTCCATTTAGTTTTTTACTATTTTATTTGTGAAAACGTCTGATATTTTGGTAAACATTGCATGTGAAAATATTGAAGCTTTGCAGAGCATGCTAAAACAAGGGAAATTTCTTAAATTGTGAGTGTCGTGGGTGGTAACCGAAGTTACCATGTTACCCCTGGACATTCTTTTTGTTTGTGGTTGCAGGATGGTGTGATCTATTTTCCCTAGTAAAGTTGCTAAAGTTTTATCACCCTCAGCAGAACGCTGTGAGATTTTTGATTATTCTCTTCAGCGAGTGCCCAAAAGTTTGCTACCCCAAACAAGATAGTAGTGGTTTATTTATGCTTCTCGGGCATGTTTCCATCCCCAGTAATGGTGTTTCCTTAACCCCAGCAGGGTAAGGGTAGAGGATAATTCCCCAACAGAGGAGGGAGCTCAGTATCGTCCCCTAGCAGGGTTGACATCATTGATTCTTCTCCCCAAGCAGAGTTTGTTATTGATTTCCTCAGTAGATAAATCAGCAGTGGTTAATATCCTCAGCAGGTTCAAAGCCCAAGTGTCATTAGTACTCTTCTTTATCAGAATCCAAGGGATGTTTCCCCGGTATATATCTGTTATTCCTACTTTTCGGTAAATTTGAAGTTCAATGGTTCTTTTGCAGCAGAGATCATGGCCCTAAAGGCAGTTCAGTTTGTCTTCCCCAACAGAGTTTGTTTCTGGTTTTTCAGCACTTCTCTCGGTGGAGTGTCCTCTTGCATATCATGAGCATCATTGCATTGCATCCTCAAAATGCGTAGCATTTCTGTTTCGTATGGAGCATTACGCCATAGAAAAATTCAAACATATGCATTCGAAGCATAAGCCAGGTTTGACTTCCCTTTGCGTAAGTTTTCCTTAGCAGAAAGTGGTGTAACTCATGAGATATCATTTAATGTTATACCCTAAGCAATGGTTTTGTTTGTGTTTCCTTCCAGAGGAATTATCTTGCGCTCCCCCTGAAGAGTTGTCTGTTTAGGCTTCTCTTTTTCCCTAGCGGAGTCATCTTCCCTTTACTTCAGGTCGTAAGTCCGTTAATTCTACTTCTTGTTAACCCTGTAATTCCAACTTTTGGTTGATATTCTGTTTAAATTCCAAATTTTTGGTTAGTACCTTTTGATGTAAGTCCGCCTTCGACCGTCGTTCTTTTTGAATCTTTTAACCCCAACTTTTGGTTGGTATCCTTAATTCCAACTTGTGGTTGGTGTCTTTGAAGAAACGAAAAAACACAAGAAGGGGGTTGAATTGGGTTTTTTAAAAATTAAAGCAAAAAAGGAGACACGTTGGTTATCCTGGTTCGTTTGAACTCAAACTACTCCAGTCCACCCGCCAAGGTGATTTCGCCTCTCTCTCTTGAGGACTTAATCCACTAATCAATTAAGATTACACAGACACAGGGACAACCGTCACTGTCTTCTTGAGTTTTAACCACAACTCGGTTTTCTCAAGGAATTTCAACTTAAAATACTATGCTTCTAATAAGTTTTATCACAACAGTGAGTTTTTACAATATCTTTATGAAATAATGAAAACAGATGAGGAACTTGATGAATTGTGAAAAGTATGCACGCAAGTGTATTTGGTCATCTGCAGGTGCTCCCTTAAATAGATGAAAATAATTGATCTGTTGGAGTCGTGAGAGTTATTTTTGGAGATTGACAATAATGCCTTTGAATGCTCTTTCCAAAAATACAGATTTTGTCTGTTTCAATCCGTTGCTTTGTGATACTCATAAATGTGGAGGATAGCGTATCAGAGTCCACGTTGATTTGATGCATTATCAGAGTTTTTGTCTTGATGCAGCTTTGGTGCTGAAGCGTGAAACATCCTTCATCAGAACTTAGCTAGTTTAGATCTGTGATTCTTCCATATCAGAGCTTCGCTTGATTAGAACTTCGCTTTGCTTAGATCTTGTGAACTTCGCTTGATTAGAACTTCGTTTTGCTTAGATCTTGTGAACTTCGCTTGATTAGAACTTAGCTCAGATGGGATCTTGTGGACTTCTATATCAGAACTTCTTTACATTAGAACTTCCCTACATATCACAAAAAATGAATTAAGAAGCATCAAGTTTTAAATAATATAATGTTTGTTATCATCAAAACTATTAGGAATGTAGAATCAATTCTTGTTCTAACAATCTCCCCCTTTTTGATGATGACAAAAACTTATATTTTGATAATTAATTAATAGAGTATGGAGTAGAGAATACTCCCCCTGAGTTGAAGATTTCCTTGAAAATGTTAATTTAAGACTTCCAAGAAGTTCTGATTGCCATTTTCCTGCTTTCTTAACAAAAATATAGAAGCAGAGGTTAAAATGTTCGAGACATAGTCATGGTGCACTGTTATATTTCAAAATATTCTACGTTCTCCCCCTTTGTCATTAATCAAAAAGTGAAAAGATACATGAGAGAATAGTAAAAAAAAAAGAGCAAGATAAAACACAAATTAAACAAGGCAAAAGAAACACAAAGAAACATAAAAAGAATCTAAGGTTGAGGAGCAGGTGGAGGTGGAAGTCTTGTGAACAATGCTTCCAGAAGGCCTTTGATCTGATTAGCGGATTCTTCTTGCTTGCCAAACATCCCTTTAATTTCTGCGTTTGTTTCATCCTGTTTGTCCAATCTCTTTCTAACTGCCTCATTCTCTTTCTTCAACTCATCTAGAGTTTTCAGCACTAGAACAGATGAAGTAGGTTCTTCAGAAGTTACCAAATCCTCAGAGCTTTTTGTAGACACTTCCTTTGGAGAGGCTTCAGGTGATTTATTTTCTACTTCAGCGATAACCAGAGTTTGATGCTCAGAGTTTTGTGCATGAGGTTCTGAAACCATATGAGCTTTCCAGCCTAGAGGAAGAATGGGTTTCTTTTCCCAGAATCTTAGAACTTGCTCATTGAAGATATTCATATGGTCACAGAAGTTCTGTTGGGCTATGTCATAGCTTAATTCCTTCATTTTCTGAGATTCAAAATTAAACCACTTTCTGAATTTGGTCCAAAGATAGTCAGAGGCAGCTGGATTCAGATTCTCCAAACAACCCTGCTTCAGAAAGTTAATCCATTCCTGCATTTTTACCTCGAAAGCCAATAAAGAGTTACCAACATCTGATTTGGATACAAATGGTTTTGGTTTGGGAATGGCTATTTTGTGAGAGGTTGAGGTAAGCTTGTCTAGAGCTTCTAGGTCAATTATAGTTCTGAGGGGATCATCTGAGAGATGTGTTGAAGGGGAGTCAGAAATGAGAATAGGAGAGTTAGGTGATGTAATTTCTGAAGAGATTTGAGGGTGACTGGAGAAATTAGGTGAAGGTTGAAAGAAGTTGAGAGGACAATTGATACCAGGTATAGAAGTGTCAGGGTGTTGAGTTTGATGTTCTGGTTCTGGTTGGGAAGATGTGAAGAGAGGTTCATGAACAATGTCCGACAGAACTTGAGCAAGTTCTGGTTGTGGTTTAATAAAATCAGAAGAAGTGGGGTCAATGTCAATGTCAAAATCATCAAGAGTTTGTGGTGAAGGTGGTGGATTTTCAGAAGGTTTAGGAGAAGATGGGGTTTCAGATGTTGATACCATTATGGATTCGACGATAGAAATGAAAGAAGAGTTACCTTTCTTCTTGGCAGCTTTAGCAACTTTTGGAGTTTTCTGAGGAGTTCCTTCAGAAGCTTTTCTTTTTCTTGAATTTCTGGGGGCAACTTCTAGAGGTGTTTGCCTGAGCTGTTGCATAGAAACTTCTGGAAGGGTTCCATTAGCTTTACATGCATCCAAATATCTGAGGACAATTTCTGGATGAGTATCTGATGAGAAGAGAGGAATATCTTTCAGAGGAATTTTCCTGGTGGTGATAACTTCCTTAGAGATAAGGGTTGGATCCTTCTTGATGGTCTCAATGATTTTCATCTTCTTGAGGTTCTTTGCATTGAGAGGTCTTCCAGCAATAGTTTCTAGATCAGAGATTTCCTGAGCTTCAGTTAGGTGTTCTATCAGCTTATTCTCTGTAAGAATATCTAATATTAGTCTACCTAGAGGAATCCAATCTCTCTTGGTTCTTTCGTCTTCTCTTGTTTCCTTCACACTGTTCTTCAGATGATTAAATAGACAATGAGGAAGATTCGCTTTGGTAAAGGTGGAGATGAGGTACAGAAGATACTGTTGATCGTTGTTGATGTAGTCAGACGAGCTTGAAGGTTTCCTGTGATAGATACACCCAAGAATGATTCTGGCCCAAATTCTGTGACGATCCTTTAGGTCTTTGATTTTGTTGGAGTGTTGACCGGTGGTGAAGATTTCCTTTGAGATAGTGTTTAGATCAGTCCCCTTTTCCATTTCACTGCATCTAATTCCTGATCCATCATGATCAATCAGCTTACCAATAAGATCTTCAGTGATGATAACCTTCTTTCCCATAACATACGAAGTTACTTGATGTATTGAGATTGATGCAAAAATCCAGATTTCCTTAACGAGTTGGGGAAAAACTGGACCCATTAAGCGATTAAAGTATTTGCTCCATCCTTGAAACTCAAACTCAAGAGTAAGGTCATACCCATTGTCTTTCATGCTTTCAAAATCAACAATGAGTTCACAGAGAACTTCAAGAGAGGCAAAGGGGGTGAGGAGAGTTCTTGAGGGCTCAACGTACCTTTCTTCAATGACTTGGTCAGCTGATTCTTGAGACATTGCTTGTTGAGAGCTTTGTTGAGAGCAGGAGGCCATTGTTCACAGACTTAGGGTTTTGGGAACTTAGGTTTTTGGGAACACAGAGAAACAAGAAATGCAAATAATATGGAGAAGGCGATAGAGAGCTGAGTGAGTGATAGTGAACGTGTGAGGGTGTTAGAAGTGACATTTATAAGAGTGACCAAGAATTAAATAGCAATTAAAAATAATAAACATAATGATTAATAGCCGTAATGATTTCTGACAAGGGAGATAGCGTGAGAAATTTTGGGAACAGTTACCGATGTGACTTGGCGCCTCGATCTGTCAACACAGACGTTTCAGTTTTCCAGAGTTTGACACGCGTTCATCATCAGAGAAAATCTGGAGCGTAGGTTAACAAGTGTTTTCTAGAGTGAACTTAATGATCTATCCTTGAAATGAAAAGTTCAGATCTTCTGAATAGATTCTGATGCAATCTTTCTTCTCACTTCTGAAGAATTATTGGTCAGATGTTCACAAAAGAAAAGAAATTCTGAGAGTTAAAAATATAGAAATTACATTTTTCATTCTGGACAAACTTTCATACTGAGATTTTTCAGAATGAAAGTAAATCTATCTTCAGCAAGGGGTTTGGTGAAAACATCAGCCCATTGATGGTCTGTGTCTATAAATTTTAAACAAAGAATTCCCTTCTGAGTATAGTCCCTAATGAAATGATGTTTAATTTCTATATGTTTAGCCCTAGAATGCAGAATAGGATTTTTAGAAAGACAGATGACAGAAGTATTGTCACAGAGGATAGGGATGTTACTCTCGTAAATGTGAAAGTCTTCAAGCTGATTCTTTATCCAGAGCATCTGAGTACTGCATCCAGCTGCAGCTATGTATTCAGCTTCAGCAGTTGATAGTGCAATGGTGGATTGTCTTTTGCTGGACCAAGAGATTAGGTTGTCTCCCAGAAACTGGCAGCTTCCAGAGGTACTTTTTCTTTCTATTCTGTCTCCAGCAAAGTCAGCGTCACAATATCCTACCAATTTGTATTCTCTGGACTTTCTATAGCAAAGACCAAGATTAGTAGTACCTTTCAGATATCTGAAAATCCGCTTAACAGCTGTTAAATGGGATTCTCTAGGATCTGATTGGAATCAAGCACAAAGACAAACGCTATAGAGAATATCAGGTCTTGAAGCAGTTAAATAAAGGAGGGAACCAATCATACCTCTGTAGAGCTTCTGTTCTACTTTCTTACTTACCTCATCTTTTTCCAGAATGCATGTGGGATGCATAGGAGTTTTGGAAGGCTTACTTTCTGACATTTCAAATTTCTTCAGAAGATCTCTGACATACTTGCTTTGATGTATGTAAGTTCCTTCTGGAGTTTGATTGATTTGAATTCCCAAGAAAAACTTGAGTTCTCCCATTAAGCTCATTTCAAATTCTGCCTTGCGACTGGAGCAAAGGTTTCTGTATAGTCTATCCCTTCTTGCTGACTATAACCTTGTGCAACCAGTCGTGCTTTGTTTCTGACAACTTCTCCCTGTTCATTTAGTTTGTTTCTGAAGACCCATTTGGTTCCAATGATGTTGAAGCCTTTGGGTTTAGGAACTAGATCCCATACGTCGTTTCTGGTGAACTGATTCAATTCTTCCTGCATTGCGAGGATCCAATCATTGTCTGAGAGTGCTTCGTTAATAGTAGTGGGTTCGACCAGAGAGACTAATCCCACTAGAGATTCTTCAGTCTTTTTGAATGAGGATCTTGTTCTGATTGTGTCATCCTTCTTTCCCAGAATTTTTTCTTTGGGATGTATTAGAGAACTTCTGGATTGTCTTTTCTGGATGGGTTCTTCAGAATTAGAGTTTCCTTCTGTTGTGTTCGCCTGTTTTTCTGATGATCTGGTTTCAGTGCCTGTTATCTGAACTTCTATTTCTGCAAGAGATTCATCATGCTTTGGCTTTTGAAGGCCAAGCTTATCATCAAATCTGACACAAATGGATTCTACCACACTTCGTGTTTCTGTGTTATATACTCTGTATCCTTTTGAACGTTCAGAGTATCCTAACATGAAACATTTTTGTGCCTATGGTTCCAGAGCCAATGATTTTACCTTTCTGATTGCCTCCGAAACCTACATACCCTCCAGCTTTAAGTTCCAGACTTTGGAACATATGCTTTCTTCCCGTCATGTGTCGCGAGCATCCAGAGTCCAGGTACCATGATTGGTGTTTCAATCTTGCTGTTAAAGACATCTGCAACATATAGGATTTTATCCTTAGGTAGCCACAATTCTTTGGGTCCTTGTTTGTTAGTGTTCACAGAATTCTGATTGAGTTTTGGTTTCTCAATAGAATTTGAAGAGTAAGACACGCTGGTATATTTTATGTCATGTTTGTGTCCATATGTGAAGTGAGAGTTTAAAAGAGAGTATTTTATGATCATATCATCAACTTGTTTTGGTTTATATGGAGCTTCACCTTTAGGATTAACATAACCTATGCCTTTTCCCCCATTTCTACTAACTCTATAGATCATTGAAGCCATTTTGCTTCTGTCTATGTTTTTAGCTAGAAATTTTTTAAAGTTATAGTCGTAATGTTTTAAAATATTATCAGAACTAGTGGAAACTGCTGAGTCAGAATGTTTCTGAGATTTTTGAGATTCCAAAGAGTTGAGTTTTGAAATGGTTTCTTTTAACTCAGAATTTTCTGCTTTCAGGTTTCTGTTCTCTTCAGACTCAGATACAAGATCGTGTTTTAGATTCTTATATTTGAGCTGAAGTTTCTGATAATTTTCAAGAATTTCTGACAGACTATCTTCTAATTGAGATCTAGAAAATTTAGAGAATACCTCTTTAGTTTCTGAGTCAGAGTCTGATTCTGATGAGTTTGAATCGTCTGATATGTTGGCCATTAGGGCAATGTTGGCGTGTTCATTTTCTGATTCGGATTCTGCTTCAGAAGATTCTGAGTCATCCCAGGTAGCCATAAGACTTTTCTTTCTTTCCTTGTTAAACTTCTTATTTGGCTTTTCTTTCTGCAGCTTAGGACAATCACTTTTGTAGTGTCCAGGTTCCTTGTATTCGTAACACACTACTTCTTTGTTCTTTGACTTTTTGTGTCCAGAGGATGGTTCAGAATGACTGCTTGATCTTCGAGAGTTTCTGAATTTTCTTTGCCTATTTTTCCATAGTTGTTGGATTCTTCTGGAAAAGAGTGATAGTTCATCTTCTTCCGAGGAGCCGCCAGAGCTTTCTTCTTCTGCCTGAAAAGCTTTAGTTTCATATTTATATTTAGATTTAAGAGCAACAGACTTACCTTTCTTCTGAGGCTCATCTTCTTCTAGTTCTATTTCGTGACTTCTCAGAGGGCTGATCAGTTCTTCAAGAGATATTTCGTTGAGGTTCTTGGAGAGCTTTAGTGCTGTGACCATGGGTCTCCATACTTTAGGTAAGCTTCTGATGATCTTCTTGACATGATCTGATGTGGAGTACCCTTTATTCAGAACCTTCAGTCCAGCAACCAGAATTTAAAACCTTGAGAACATTTTCTCAATTGTTTCATCATCTTCCATTTTGAAGGCTTCATACTTCTGGATAAGTGCCAGAGCTTTAGTCTCTTTTACCTGAGTGTTGCCTTCATGCGTCATTCTCAGCAAATCAAATATGTGTTTGGCTGATTCTCTGTTAGTGATCTTTTCGTATTCTGTGTGGGAGATTGCACTAAGGAGAATAGTTCTGGCCTTGTGATGATTTCTGAAATCTTTCTTCTATTGATCCGTCATATTTTTCCTTTCGATCTTCTGACCGTCTTTTCTAACAGGGTGAGTGTAACCATCAGTCACCATATCCCAGAGATCGTCGTCGTGAGCCAGAAAGAAACTTTCGATTAGGTCTTTCCAGTAATCAAAGTTTTCTCCGTCAAACACTGGTGGTTTGCCACTGATTTTGTCATTGTATTTCTGAACGGGTTCCGCCATAGTGTTTTTCGTGAAGGATCTTTTATCTGACACGGTTAAGTGTTAGCACCCAGAACCAGGCGCTCTGATGCCAATTGAAGAAACGAAAAAACACAAGAAGGGGGTTGAATTGGGGTTTTTAAAAATTAAAGCAAAAAAGGAGACACGTTGGTTATCCTGGTTCGTTTGAACTCAAACTACTCCAGTCCACCCGCCAAGGTGATTTCGCCTCTCTCTCTTGAGGACTTAATCCACTAATCAATTAAGATTACACAGACACAGGGACAACCGTCACTGTCTTCTTGAGTTTTATCCACAACTCGGTTTTCTCAAGGAATTTCAACTTAAAATACTATGCTTCTAATAAGTTTTATCACAACAGTGAGTTTTTACAATATTTTTATCAAATAATGAAAACAGATGAGGAACTTGATGAATTGTGAAAAGTATGCGCGCAAGTGTATTTGGTCATCTGCAGGTGCTCCCTTAAATAGATGAAAATAATTGATCCGTTGGAGTCGTGAGAGTTATTTTTGGAGATTGACAATAATGGCTTTGAATGCTCTTTCCAAAAATACAGATTTTGTCTGTTTCAATCCGTTGCTTTGTGATACTCATAAATGTGGAGGATAGCGTATCAGAGTCCACGTTGATTTGATGCATTATCAGAGTTTCTGTCTTGATGCAGCTTTGGTGCTGAAGCATGAAACATCCTTCATCAGAACTTAGCTAGTTTAGATCTGTGATTCTTCCATATCAGAGCTTCGCTTGATTAGAACTTCACTTTGCTTAGATCTTGTGAACTTCGCTTGATTAGAACTTCGCTTTGCTTAGATCTTGTGAACTTTGCTTGATTAGAACTTAGCTCAGATGGGATCTTGTGGACTTCTATATCAGAACTTCTTTACATTAGAACTTCCCTACATATCACAAAAAATGAATTAAGAAGCATCAAGTTCTAAATAATATAATGTTTGTTATCATCAAAACTATTAGGAATGTAGAATCAATTCTTGTTCTAACAGTCCTTTGTTATCCCAACTCTTGGTTGGTATCTTTTGTTGAATTCCAACTTTTGGTTGGTATCCTTTGTTGAATCCCAACTTTTGGTTGGTATCCTTTTCGAATTCCAACTTTTGGTTGGTATCCTCGTTCTGTTTAAATCCCAACTCTGGGTTGGTATCCTTTATTCTAACTCTTGGTTGGTATTTTTTGTTGAATTCCAACTTTTGGTTGGTATCTTTTGTTGAATTCCAACTTTTGGTTGGTATCCTTTGTTGAATCCCAACTTTTGGTTGGTATCCTTTTTGAATTCCAACTTTTGGTTGGTATCCTCGTTCTGTTTAAATCCCAACTCTTGGTTGGTATCCATTATTCCAACTCTTGGTTGGTATCTTTTGTTGAACTCCAACTTTTGGTTGTTACTCTTTCTTGTTATTCTAACTTTTGGTTGGTTATTTCTTGTTATCCTAACTTTTGGTTGGTTATCTCTTGTTATCCCAACTTTTGGTTGGTACCCTGTCGTTGAATCCCAACTTTTGGTTGGTACCCTGTGTTTATCCCAACTTTTGGTTGGTATTCTTTTCCAATTTCAACTTTTGGTTGGTATCCTTTGATGCGAGTCCGCCTCTGGCCAATATTATTCCTTTAACCCAACTTTTGTTTGGTACCCTGTCGTTGAATCCCAACTTTTGATTGGTACCTTGTGTTTATCCCAACTTTTGGTTGGTATTCTTTTCCAATTCCAACTCTTGGTTGGTATCCTTTGTTGTGAGTTCGCCTTCGGTCGGCGTTCTCTTTATTCTAACTTTTGGTTAGTATCCTTTATTCCGACTTTTGGTTGGTACCCCTTTGATATCCCAACTTTTGGTTGGTATTTTGTATCCTTTGTTATTCCAACTCTTGGTTGGTATCCTTTGTCGTGAGTCCAACTTTTGGTTGACACCTTATCCATTACTTGTTCTTTCCCCGCAGAATGCAAATTTTCGAGTTCTTTATTGTATTCAATCCTCTTTTACCTTGAATGTCTGAAAGTCATTACTATCATCCTTTCAGGTCAAAGTTGATTGAATAGGGGCAGCTATAACACCCTAAAATTTGCTCTCCTTTTCTTTAACATTTTTGGCTTATGCTTTATTTCATCTGCATCTTCATTTGTGCATTAGCATTGGCTCTAAACATGGGATCAAGGTTTCTTGACTTTCCTCAAAAGGAAGACATGGTTCTCAAAGCAAGGAGTAAGAACCTCACACAATCATCTGGATTAAAGTTTTCAAGCATTGATCATAATCTTCTATCTTTTGTGCCTGAATTAGGGTTTTGATCAAAGGCTTCTTATGATTGATTCTTGGAGCAAATCTTGGTTCTATGGCTCAATATACATCTTAAGGGGTTCATACATGTATCATGTCTAATCACAAGTCATGACATAGGCCTCAGTCAATGGAAAGAGGATTAAGGTTTCATCTGATAAAAAAAGTCAACTGTGGCCTCACAAAGTCAAACTCTTGAGTTTTGGGTCATTCATGGGCATTTCAAGTCGTCACAAGTGTTATCATGATGGTTGATCAAGAATAATCAAGGAGAATCATAAAATTAGGAGAATTGACAAAATTAGGGTTTTAGTGAAATTTTTCTAAGTGTGGAAAACCCTAGTGTTTAGCCATCTTGTAAGAACCATATCTTTCTCATCCTTGACCCAAATGAGGCAAACTTGTAATCAAATTAAAGAGGACATCATGAACTACAAGTTTTTATAAGGAAGCAAGTCCAAAAGATTCATAGATTAAAAGTTATGATGGCTTAAAGTTGAGAAAAATATAGAATTGTGATTTCAATACTTGGAATTTTTTTCTAAGTATGAAAATTCAGCTTGGAGGGCATGTTTTCAATGGCCATTTTCTTAATGATCCAAGCCTCATCTCACTTTTCCTCTAACATGAAAGTTGTTCCTCCTTATCCAAGCTTTCATTGGATAACAATAACTCTCCAATTGGATGTGTAGAACTCAAGTTATGGTGTCCCAAAGTTAGGGGTTTCAAGGTGTCAAATTTAGTAAGTTATTTGTCAACTTCATGAAGCTAACTTCAAGGGCAATTTTCATCGTGATCAAAGCTTCAATTCAATCCTTCATCAACATGAAAATTGTAGAGCTTCCTTCACGCTTTCCATGCATATAAAGAAGTCCCCATTGGATAAAAACTCCCCAAGTTATGAAGCTCCAAAGTTGGTGTCACAAAGTTGCCAAATACATCACTTTGACTTAGAATTTTTCATGGTGTTTAGGCACATTTTGGAGCAACTTTCAAGTCCATTTCTTACATGGTTTCAATCCTTATCTCATAATACTTCCAACATGAAAGTTGAAGAGTGATCTACAAGCTTTCTTTTGAGTCCAAGATCTCACAATTTGAATCATCCTTTCTTAAGTTATGATCATTCAAAGAGAACTATATGAACATGTGATTTTATGCATCATGTCATATTTTTCTTAGCACAATCTGAGTTGGTCATGCAACATGCCTTATTCACATCATGTCCACACGCATCACCATCAATTTTTTGCCAAAATGTTGCCAAAAAAGGACCAACACATAACTTGCTCCATGAGAGAAAGGAATGTCAAAGTTTGTCGTATGTGGAAATGCAAAATGGATCAAAATCAATTTAGAAACTTGTACATCAATTTCAGCCCATTACCACACGCGTGAACACCTCATTATAAGCCTCAAGCCAAAACAAAATCAACCAAAATCATGCTTACCCGAGCCTACACCATAGCATGTGCATTCTTACTCATTTTCCTCTCCAAGCCAAGATAACTAATTTCTAATTCTCAGCTTTGGATCCAACCCTAAAGGAGATCACTATTAAAGTTGATTAACTCCAAACCTGAGTCATTCTTCATCAAGTTTCAGATCTGAACCTTCAAATTCTCTCAAGTTTTCTCATCTTCGAATCTCATTTTCCCAAAGGGATCTCCTCATTTTCTCGCTTGCTTCACCATCTTTGAAGATCAGTGAAGCATTTGGTGAAGTTTTCCTCAAGCTTTTGCAAGTTTTGAAGGTGCAGTGGACACTCTCCACTAGGTAAGGTTTCATGATCTGATCTCTCTCATTTTAGATAGATGTTATGGTCATACTGAGTACATCTGAAGTCCTGCAGTGTGTAGGCAATGTTTGCATATGCTGTTGTGTTGATTTGTTGAAGTTCAGTTCATGTGATCTTATTTTCATGCCAGCCTTTCTCTATGATAACGTGTTTATTTTTGAAAATGGACAATGGATTCGTGCTCAGCATGAAATCTGGAGTGGGGTAGTGGTCTTTTTCTTATTTCTGGGTTTGTTGGCGTTGCTCTGGTGGAGATGTGGCCGGAGAAGACGATCGGAGCTAGGGCTCTGGCATCTCTGAGGTTGTGGATGATGACACGGCCTCAGCGCCATTATTTGAATTCAAATGAAATGTGGTGGTGCGTCCTTATTTGCCTGCGTGTGTGATATGGAGCTAACTAGATTAATAAATCCACGTATGCATTCGATGGTGTGTGATTCTGGACTACTGGGTTTGGCATATTTTTCTTTCCACACCCCTCAGTTTGAGCCCAATAGCGTGCTATAACATGTTTTCAGTTCATTTGCTTATTACTTCTGCACCCCCTTGGCTTGCTTGGTTCATTTTATTTTATTTTTGTGTCATTTTTAATTTCATTTGATTTTTAATTGTTAAAACTATTTTAAAAATTAAAAAAAAAATACTTTTCTGGTTATTTGACATCTCTATAATTTTATCATATTTTTATTTTATTTTTCAATTAATTTTCATATTTTATTTTGAATTTATTTGTGAAGTGGTTTGACATGTTTACCCTTGAATTTGGGTTTGATCTTTTGATACCTTTTTCTTACCTTCTTGAGCCAATTTTTCTCACATGTTTGGACACTTAATTTATGAATATTTGAAGACTATTTTGGTGCTTTGATGTGGAATATTTGATGGTTTCTCATTTGGTTTTAATTAAATCTCTATGCATGCTCGATTAGTGGTGTGCCTTGAATACTTTGATTGATTTGATGATACATTTGTGCATTTCCTCTTGAGATCTTTTGCTCAGTTGTTCTTAATAGGTATAGCATGTGTTAGAGACCCTCATATGATTTTATTAGGTCATTTATATATTTTTGATTGAAGTCTAAATGTGACTTGGTTTTGAGTTGAATGTGCTTGATGTTTGACCTATTTTTGAACCACTTTGTTCACATATGTTTGAGCGAGGTTTGAGATGCTTATATGATATGATTATTGCCTTGACTTGAATAATAGCTTTAGACTCACATTTGTTTGGCCACCTTTCTGTTTTTGGTTGAATTTTGGATGATGTTTTGATCATGAATCTTTGATGCCTTTGACCTAGTTTCTTGAGATTGTTTTCTTGTATGATCCTTGGATTAAATGACTCTTATATGCTTTGATTAACATGTTTAAGGTCTAGACCTTCATGTTTATATGTTCATTGTATGATCACTTTGCCTTACTTGCCTCACAAGATCATTTATTTCTTCTTGTGGATGACTTGAGTGGATGATTGTCTAGCTTCTTGTGCATGATTTGAACATGATCTTTCTTGAACTTGCTTGATATCTTGGAATTAATTTTGAATTGAATCATTTAAGTGTGCTTCTGACCTTCATGTTATGGTGTGCATTACTTGATCATTTGATCTTTGTACCCTGCTTGAATACATGTTTTCCTTTGAAGATGATTAGAGTTGATGCTTACCTAGTTTTGATGCAAGTTTTGAACTTGATCCTTGATGTTTCTTCTTGCTATTCATAAGTTGATGTTTGAGCTAATATTCATGTCCATGCTACTTCCTCTTCTTGGATTCACTCCTTAATCTCATTACTTGATCTTTCATGGTTTATTTCTTATGAGATAATTGTTGAGAAATGTATAGTTTTTGTTGTGGTTCATGTTGGATGCTTTTGTGCTTCTTCTTTCATCTTTGAATTGAATTGATCATGATGTGATGTGAGTTTTGACCTTGCTTGATCATTATCTCGTTGATCTCATATTGTCTTTGTATGTTTATTAATGATGCTTGAATATGATGCTAAGACATGTCTGCTTGTGCACTTCCTTGATTGCATCTATTTATCCATTTAAATTTGAATATGTGAACATTTTGATGACACTTTGTGATGATTGAGAATGTGTATGTTGATTGTGTGCTTTATCCATCTTTGATGTCTTGATTCATTTGATAAGCATGCTTTGACTTTAGCCTTGATGTTTAGCACTTAAGAGTTGATGTTTGATTCTTCTTATCTTGTGTTGCTTTGACATCCTTTTTCTCTTTCCTTCTCCTTTGAGATTTGGATTCCTATTTGTTGTTTGATATTGAGTTGTATAATGTTTACATGTGTTTGATTACATGTTCCCTTAAGGCTCCTAGTCCAACTTAATTTCTGATTAAGTTTGGAGTAGGATAGACATTAGGCTCTCAATCCTTTGCATGAAAACATTAGGGTAGTCCCTCCTTAACCTCAACCTTAGGTCCATCTTTGTATGATAACATTAGGTAGACTCCCATTTTCTCATCCTCAACTATAGGGCCATTTTGCATGACAACATCTAGGTTAGTTTCCCCTAGATTTTCTCTTTGCCCTTTGAGTCTTCTTTCTTCTCTCTTAAACAAAAGTCAAAACACTTAATAAATACGATGAGTATTATGCGCCACGAGCCTTAAGTATATGTGAAATGATAAGTGGGAGTCTCTCCTTACCTTGTCTAGAGTGTTTTGTATACGTCCCATCTCGGGTCGATCCTACGAAGCATTCGATCCTATGTCATAGAATTTAGTGCAATACAAATCTCACACAAATTCAAATCACTTCTGTTAAAATCCTTAAACAAACTGTAAATCAATTTGTCCTTCGGGATTTTCCATCAAACGTTTTCAGAAAGGGCATGTTATTTCCGTTCTACCGCAAACAGGCATCGACCCTAACTGGTGAAATGTGAACTTAGCATCGTTCATAAAAGCAATTTTCAATTGGTAGTCAGGAACCACAGACACTCTAACTTCTTCATTCTCGTCCGAATGAGCATACGTAGGCACAAGACGGCAAAGTCTTGGCGAGCACTTTTCCCACCTAATTTCGTAGGCCGAACTACGAACGCTCTAATTTCCTCATTCTCATCCGAGTGAGGATACGTAGGCACAAGACGGCGAAGTCTTGGTGAGCAACCTTCCCCCTTTCCACCTGTAGTCCTTCGAACTACGTTGACTCTGACTTTCCCATTGCACGAGGGAATACATAGGCCTAGGAGAGCTAAGTCCTATCGAGTCTCCTTTTGTTTTTCCCTTTTCGTTCCCATTAGCAAGTAGGATTTAGACAAACACACCCTTTGATTAGAACAACAAGCGTGGATCCCGTTGAGTACAACAGACACGAGGGGGTGATAATACCTTCCTCTCGCGTAATCGACACCTGAACCCAGGACTTGGTTGCGAGACCGTGTTCCTTTCCCCTTTTGAGGTTTCTTCGATCGTTTCTTTTCCCCTGTCGGGATAAATAACGTTTAGTGGCGACTCTGTTTTTCCGCCAGTTGTTTTTCGCGTTGCGACAAGATTCCCTAAGCTTCTGAGGTTCAGATGCCCCAATTTCTCGTGTCACAACTCACTGTCACCTTCAACACCTTCTGCACTAAGGCATTTAGTTTCAGCTATTTCCACATTCACTTTGAATGTTCTATTGCTTCCTTGTTCAGACTACATAATCAGCCTCTAATCAAAATGTGAAGAGATGGCTTCTCAAAGGTTTTGACGACGACACATATTCTACGGCTCAAGGATGGATAAAGAATTTTCAAGCATCAAGATCAAGAACAAAGACCAAAATTGTCAAAGTAATATATCAAGTCTTGATGAGTTATGATGATGGTTTAGCACAAAGGAAAGGTATAACATTCAACCTCTATATAGTTTATGCAAATGTTCAAAACTCTTATTCATACTTTGCATATCCATTAGGATGAGCTTTGTGCATTTATGAAACCATTATGCCTCTGTTTTTTAAGTATTTTTGCAAGTTTGGCTCAAAGTAATCAGTTACTCAAACCTGGTAATCGATTACCCTGAAGATTTTTTGAAATTTTTTAAACGTTGAGAACATGTAATCGATTACCCACTTTAGGTAACCGATTACCACTGGCGCGGTAGGCCAAAAACTTGTATCTTTTGGCAGAAACTTTTGAAACGTTTTCTTCTTGAACCATGGCATCTTTTGGACAATTACACTCATTTGAAGAGGTGTTTAGAGGCTATATAAACCTCATAAACTCTGATTTTAAAACTCACCTTCTTGCAAACAATTTTCAAACATTCTCATCATCATTAAACTTTCAAATTTCTCAAGTGTTAAAATCAGAATTTTCAAAGATTGAAACTTGTGCATTAAACTTTCATCCAAATCATTCTAGTTTCATTCTTTCATCTAAGAACACTTGTATATTCTGTATAAGAGTTGTTTGTTCAAGAAGAAGATCAATCTTTAGATTGATAACTGAAGATCAATTTCAAATACTTATACAAAATTCAGAATTATTCTTTACTTGTTACATCTTATCTTCAGGATTGTTGAATTTAAGATTGTAAGGATGTAATCCTTGCTGTCCAGGATTATTGGAAGCAAGAGAGTGATTAAGGGAGGATTGTTCTCTTAATTCACTTATTGTAAAATCCAAGAGGATTGTTCTTAGTGTGCTTGTTAGAGTCTGTATAGAAAGGCTAGGATAGTCTTGTCTTAGGATCTAACATTATTAAAAATCTCTTTCATGTTGAAAGGGGATTGAAGTACTCTCGAACTGTAAGGGGAACCAGGATATATCGCTGTGTCATTTACTTTCCGGATTTATCACTTTCATCACATAGTAATCACTTAGTAAAGTAAAACTTGAAATTGTCAAAAATCCAGAAAAATTTCTAAGTACCTAATTCACCCCCTCTTAGGTGCAACTCTAACTTACAATTGGTATCAGAGCAGGTTATAGGTAACATGTTCCTACAGATACAGTATGGCTTCCACAAGCGTAAATCCGGTCTTCAAAGATGGCGGTAGTAGCAACAAGCCCCCTCTATTTTCTGGAGAGTATTTCGACTTTTGGAAGATCAGAATGAGAGCACACTTAGAAGCACAAGGAGATGGAATATGGGAAACTGTTGAAAATGGTCCACATCAACCAATGAGTGTTGAAAATGGTGTCGCAACTCCAAAGATTAAAAGTTCTTACAATGAAGATGATAAAAAGAGAGTTCTTGATGAAAAGAAAGCCATTAACATATTACAAAGTGCATTAAGTATGGATGAATTCTTCCGCATTTCACAATGTAAATCCGCGAAAGAAATTTGGGACACTTTAGTGGAAACTCATGAAGGAACCACTGAAGTTAAACGATCAAGATTGAACACATTAAGTCAAGAATATGAGATGTTATAAATGCAGCCCAGAGAATTCATCTTTGCTTTACAGAAAAGATTTGTACATTTGACTAATCACTTAATTGCACTTGGTAAGACATTTTCTAATGATGAATTAAATCCCAAAGATCTAAGATCCTTGACTAGAGAATGGCAACCAAAAGTTACGACAATATCGAAAAAGAAAAGTATTTCTACAATGACTTCCGCATCACTATTTGGAAAACTCCAAGAACACGAATTAGAACTTGGACGACTTGAAAAACGTGAACATCAAGAAAAGAAATGCAAAGGCATTGCTTTGAAAGTAGACTTAAAAAATCATCAAGATGATGATTCACTGGAGGAAGATGAAAATTTATACTCCTAGTAAAAAGACTTGGTAAATTTTTGGTAAAAATGATAAGTCTTTTAATTATGCTAAAAGAAAGAAACACTTCAAGAAAAATGAGGCTTCGACTTCAACACAAGATGTTACATGTTACGAATATGGAAAGCAAGGTCACATAAAGCCCGATTGTCCAAAACTCACAAAGAAATGAGGATTCAAAAGCAAGAAGGAAACAAAGAATAAAAAGGAATATATTGCATGGGAACTACAAATGTTAGTCTATGGTATCCGAAAGGTTGTGTGTGTAATTTAGTAGGTTATTCTGACTCAGACTATGCAGGTTGTAAAACTGATCGCAAGAGCACAAGTGGTACATGTCACATACTAGGGAATGCATTAATATCATGGTCCTGCAAGAAATAAGCGTGTGTCGCACTTAGCACAACAGAGGCCGAAAATATTGCAGCAGAAAGTTATTGTGCCCAGATCCTATGGCTCAAGCAACAACTACAAGAATATGAACTTAATCTCGGATGCATTCCTTTACGATGTGATAATATAAGTGCGATCAACATAACAAAGAATTCGGTCATGCATTCAAGAACAAAGCACATAGACATACGACATCACTTCCTACGTGATCATGTACTTCAAAAGGATGTCGAAGTCACCTTTGTGGATACACATAACCAACTCGTAGACATCTTCACAAAACCGCTCGCAAAAGAAGCATTGTACAAATTTCGGAGAGAACTTGGCATTTTAGATGAAGGTGATGTTTGGATCTTCAATAATTATTCATTATTTGCTAAAATAATGCCAAGGTACAAAAATTTTTTAATCACTTTAATTTTTGCAATATTTGTCTAAATGTGTATTATGTGAAAATTTTGCATATCTTGATTTTACATAAGCATAATTTAATTTTTATGACATGTTTGGTCCACTCAAAGTTGCATTATAATATGATATAACATGACAAAATGGAAAAATAAGAAAATAACATGTATTTTTCAAGTTACATCATTGCTGTTTTTTTGTGTATGGTAATCGATTACCCTGTTAAAATTTTCACTTCTTCACGCGTTTTACACTAGGTAGCCGATTACCTATATACGGTAATCGATTACCACAGCTGCTGTTGCAATTTTTTTTACGAAAAAAATCAGAATTTAAGGGTTGTTTTTAATTCTTTCATTTATCTTTTGTCTCATATCATAAGTGCTTATTTTTCTTATATTAAGAGAATACATTGGTACTCTTCACTCTCCCATTCTCATTCGCTTTAATCTTCCAACTTCCTCTTTAATCTCTCATTTAATTGTATTCAACCCCAAAATTAAAACCCACTCTCACATTCACTCCATATAATCTCTCCACATCTCATCTTCAAACCACTCACATACCCAAATCCGAAAATCTTCTTCCAAACCCTAAAAACCTTCAAAAGCTTCCATGGCTCCTAAACCCCAAAACAAAGGCAATAAGAAGATGGGTGAAAGCAACTCAAATCCTGTAGAGGAAGAACACATGCAATCTGTCAAAGTTAGGAGGCTCACCTTTGGTATTCGAAATCACCCACTCATGCCGGTAAAATACGTGAATCTCAAATCTTTTCCGGAACATAACTTTAGTTTTATTGAGTTATTAGAGAAACAAGGAGTTGATAAGATTGTAGGTGATGTTGGTCCTGTTTATTCTGATTTGGTCAAAGAATTTTTCTCTACTTATGATCTTGGTTTAGATGAATTTGGAGATTTAACCATGCAAGCAACTGTTAAAAATACCGTTATTACCATGGACTTAAAAGAAATAGGAAGTTGCTTAGGAATTCCTTTTGAAGGAGAAAAAATCCGATATGGTGTTCAACATGACACGACACCTTGGAAAGATTTCTCTAGTATGAATTATTTCAATGAAAACTCAAGAGGAACATATGAGTCGACAGAACCCGGATTCATCAAAGGTATTTAAGCTGGACAAAAATCTCACTGTAAGTGATATGATGCTTCACTACATCCTTGCTTATGTCCTTGTCTCCAAACACTCCAACCATTCCCAAGTTGGTGATATGGAAGTCCAACTCCTATATGCTATCAAGAATGACATTAAAGTGAATTGGGCTTATGTTTTTGTACATCATATGCGTCATGTAAAATCTCTTTCGGGTGGTCTTCCTTATGGACGATTTATTTCAAAGATTTTGGAGAAGGGTGGAGTATTACTTCAACGGGACCCAAAAACCATGATGATGACTAAGGTGAATGAAATCAACGTGGCTACGGCAATTCAAAACACCGGTAATATTCAAGGTTCGGATAAAAAGTATGTTTACAAAGATTCAACCTCCTCCCCCTCTACTCCATCAATTTCGGAAGAAGGTTACACTAATGAAGTGCTTTACAAGAAAATGTGTGCAATTGAGGCTAAAGTGGATTTTAATCGTCAAGAACATAGGCGTGAGATAGCTTCTTTAAGGAAGTTGCTTAGAGAATTTTCCAAGGCTCATCTTCTAGCACAAACTATGGAGGAAGAAAATAAAGAAGAAGAAGATGGTGAAGAAGAGAGAGATGATGAAGATGAAACCAATGACATGTCCGAAAGTGACTAATTGTATTATCTTATGTTTATGTTTTGATGAACTATTTTTAAGTGTTGTTGTTGCACTAGTTTATGTTTAAGTTGTTTAGGATTATGTCTTGTTGGTTTTGGTTCAAGTACCTTATGTTATGTATTTCGTACCATTCCGTACAATGTATTTCGTACTATCATTTTATCAATTTCATGTTCTATGTTTTTGTTCCATACTCGTTCTATACTAGTATGTTTTATAGTTAATATCATGTGAGTTGTGTTAATGTGCATACTTGATTTTTCAAATATCTTTTCCCATCCTTTTTGTTAATGACAAAGGGGGAGAAGATTTGTGTGGTGTTATTTGCTTCTCTAACAAAAAGTGAAGATTTCAAAAACTCTCTAAAATCTTGGATTAAAGGGGAGCATCATCAAAGGGGGAGCATTTTGTTAGAGTAGCTCAAAGGAAACAGATTTTCAAGAAATAGTTGTCATCATAAAAAAAAAAGGGAGAATGTGAAGACATGGCTTCTCAAAGGTTTTAATGACGACACATATTCTACGACTCAAGGATGGATAAAGAATTTTCAAGCATCAAGATCAAGAACAAAGACCAAAATTGTCAAAGTAATATATCAAGTCTTGATGAATTATGAAGATGGTTTAGCACAAAGGAAAGGTATAACATTCAACCTCAATATAGTTTATGCAAGTGTTCAAAACTATTTTTCATACTTTGCATATCCATTAGGATGAGCTTTGTGCATTTTTGAAACCATTATGCCTCTGTTTTTTAAGTATTTTTGCAAGTTTGGCTCAGAGTAATCGGTTACTCAAACCTGATAATCGATTACCCTGAAGATTTTTTGAAATTTTTTAAACGTTGAGAACATGTAATCGATTACCCACTTTAGGTAACCGATTACCACTGGCGCAGTAGGCCAAAAACTTGCATCTTTTGGCAGAAACTTTTGAAACATTTTCTTCTTGAACCATGGCATCTTTTGGACAATTACATTCATTTGAAGAGGTGTTTAAAGGCTATATAAACCTCATAAACTCATATTTTAAAACTCACCTTCTTGCAAACAATTTTCAAACATTCTCATCATCATTAAACTTTCAAATTTCTCAAGTGTTAAATTCAGAATTTTCAAAGACTGAAACTTGTGCATTAAACTTTCATCCAAATAATTCTAGTTTCATTCTTTCATGTAAGAACACTTGTATATTCTGTATAAGAGTTGTTTGTTCTAGAAGAAGATCAATCTTAAGATTGATAACTGAAGATTAATTTCAAATACTTATACAAAATTTAGAATTATTCTTTACTTGTTACATCTTATCTTCAGGATTGTTGAATTTAAGATTGTAAGGTTGTAATCCTTGCTGTCCAGGATTATTGGAAGCAAGAGAGTGATTAAGGGAGAATTGTTCTCTTAATTCACTTATTATAAAATCCTCGGATTTGTCTTTCAGACTATGGGAGTAACAACTGAGAAACAGACTTGCCCTTGTTGGTTGGTCTTTGGAATTCTTGCCTTGCAGAGAGTTGGGAAACAACTTGCCATAAGATGACCTCAATATTCTGAACTCTGAAGAGTTATGCCCTTGATTCAATAACTCATGGAATGGTTGATCAACAAATCCTCCCAAATTGGTTGCCCCATGCTAAGCTTCCTTTACCAAATCAAATCCTCTAGCTGATTGCACTTGTGAAGGAGTTGCCCCAGACTAATTGACCTTCGAGAGATTTGTCTAATCTCGACCTAATTGCTTCTGATTAACTGGTCCTCGAGAGATTCGTCGAATCTCGTCCTAACTGCCCCAGATTATCTGAATCTTTGAGCTGCTTGCTTCCCTACTCAACGGAGTCTTCAGGAGTTTTGTGTCTTAGTTTGATCAATCCTTTCATTGCAGAGACCTTCTTATTAATAGTTTCCACATTTTCTATGAGTCTCTCATGACGTTCATCCCCATCTTCTGGCATGTCAGGAACATCATATACTGGTCGATGCTCATTGAAGTATGGTTGCACACAGGTATGCACAGCAGCTGGTGTAAAAGTTGGAATCACATGAGGAGCTTCTGTAACCAAAGAAAGAGGATTGTTCTTGGTGTGCTTGTTAGAGTTTGTATAGAAAGGCTAGGATAGTCTTGTCTTAGGATCTAACATTATTAAAAATCTCTTTCATGTTGAAAGCAGACTGGAGTACTCTCGGACTATGAGGGGAACCAGGTATATCTCCGTGTCATTTACTTTCCGCATTTATCACTTTCATCACATAGTAATCACTTAGGAAAGTAAAACTTGAAATTGTCAAAAATCCGGAAAAATTTCTAAGTACCTAATTCACCCCCCTTTTAGGTGTAACTCTAACTTACACATACAACTTCAAGAGATTGTCCTTCATAGTAACTAAGAAACCTTTCTTAATTAGGCGACCTACACTCATAAGATTGCTCTTCATGCCACGAACATACCAAACATCCTTGGTCAGAATAGTTTTTCCATTCTTCACTTTGACATTAACATTTCCCATTCCTTTAGCATTAAGGTACTTATCATCAGCATATCTGATCTTTGTCCTCTTTCTAGAGTCAAAATCAATCAATCATTGTTTGTTTCCAATTAAGTGATTTGAGCAGCCAATGTCCATATACCACCAGTCTACCAAATATCCATCATCAGATTTAGAAGCCATTAAAAGCACATGGTTATCATCAGAATCTCCTTTGAATATGTTTGCTTCTTTTGATTTTCTTTCCTTATTTGACCAACAATCAACAACAAAGTTGCCAAACTTCTTACAACAATAGTATTGAACTTTCTTCTTGTCAAACTTCTCCTTTCGTTTATGATGTTTCGTCTCATCATAGTTGGAGGCTTCTGACTTCTGATAACCACCACTATGTCTCTTCTTGGAGGCTTCTGGCTTCTGATAACCAGTATTTTAGAAAGAACTCGTCCGTAAGGAATGAAGAATGTCTTTCCTTCTTGAAAAGATGAAAGAGTCTTATTCAGATAGTCAAACATGGTTTGGGGAAGATCAATCTGTAGGTCTGAATTGAGAAGAAGTAACAAGTATTTTTCAATAGAGTCTACAAGGTCTAGATCCTTGTCCTTAGGAAGCAAGTTTGAGTTTAGAATTTGATTCCAAATAATTGCATCAGGACAAAGATTTGAGACCAGAGAAATGTTTGATTGATCTACAAAAGTACGTCATGTAGGAAGATAGCATTCCCAAATAAGAGTGCCCGAAATTTCTCCAATCTCCTTATAGTTGATTACATTAGCAATCGTCTTAGAGGTTATTGTTATAGAAACACTAGAAACTTTGGAAATAATAGCATACTCAGAACTTAGCTCAACAACGAAAGCATTAATCCAAAACTCTTTGACACGATTTGGATAAGTAAATCCACAGAGCATATCGAAGTAACAATTCTAACTTCGTTCAGAAACAGTCTTCTAGAAGTTAAAACCTTGCTTAAGCAGCTCTTCAAAATTCACAAACTTTTCATAGGCGATTACTAGTTGATTCAGTGAAGAATTGACTAGAGGATTCATCTCAAGTATCATGGAAGATGCCTTGCTCATTTCTTCTGCCATCTCTACAGGAAATACAATTTTGAATGTTGGTACCCATATTTCTCTGGGTCCACAAATGTTAGTCCTGACATGCTTTCTCTTACATCATACCTTAGTCTTATATAAGTACTAAGATTCATTCCATAACAGAGTCTAGGATGAATTATGGCTTTTAACAAAATCTTGTTCTTAGCAGAATCTTTAATTTCATTGTCTTGGATTAACTCTATTGACTTCATAATCCTTGATTTTGAAATTATTGACCAGCATTGAACCATATAGTATTTTCTATCAGAGGTTGGCATGAGATAAGTTTTCAGCATTGTCTTAGTATTTGCAAAAAACCGAAGAAGAAATGAAAGGTTTCTCATAGAATTGTCCTTTAACACAGATTCATGATAGCCTTCAATTTCCATAGAAGCAATGGAGTCACTTAAGATATTATCTTGAGATGGGGACTCCTTATTATCAGTATTGAAGCAAGATGGGTTAGTCAATACCTCTTTCTCTTCAATAATTGATTTATTCCTGGGTTCATATTGGTTCTTCAGAAGAAGTAATGGCCAGCAATGCCAGATTACTTTTTCATAAGATTCTGAATCCTAAACTATGTGAGCTTAATTAGAATATGCTTTGAAGATCTCTGACATTTTTATTTTTGGGTTTTTTTGTCTGGTAGTTTTTATCCTTGTTCTTAAGATTGGGATAATCAATTGAAATACAAATATTTCAAAAGCTTATGAAGTTACTCTTCCATCAAATAAATCATGATAGGAGAAATGTGAGGTTACATCACCTTCTTTATGATCTACCACGAGACAAATGTTGGATTCTTCATCATCTGAGGATTCCATGTCATTTTTATGTCAAGTGACGCAAGCTTTTATATATTAGCTTTAAGGTTTCTTAAACTTTTTTTATTCTAGTTTCTCCCATGGTTCTGGTTCAGAGGGATGTTTGGTCTTATGTGCCATTTTTCCGCATTGAAAGCATGTAGGAACTAATGAGGATCTTCCTTCGTTCTTTATGTTGAGCATCTTATTGATTTTGAAACTTGGAAGTTTGTTTTTTGTGCCTAAAAAATTCCTTAAATTTGTGAAACATGAAATTCATGTCTTTATCATTTTAACTTTGGTAGTCTTTATATTCTGACTCCATGTTTTTGACATTTATAACTTTTAGATAAATACTTTTCTTCTTTGTTTCACCTTTTCCATCATCAGCTAGTGTTGCGACACGGAAAATACACATGTGTAACGAACGCCCAAAATACAACATAGTCGTCACCGAAGGTTATTTATTCCAAAAGGAAATGGAAATTGTCTATAAAACCCTTAAAGAAAAAGACAATGGTCGCCGCAACCAAATTCGGGTTCAAGAGTTGATTATGTAAAGGGAAGGTATTATCACCCTTAACATCTGTTGTACTCAACAGGAACCATTTATTTAGCTTGACGAATAAGTGTTATCACGATGTTATTTGTTTTCTACTAGTTATTAAAAGTTTGAAAGGAAAAAGAAAATGATTAAAAATAAGTTTTTTTATTAGGGTGCTTGAAAAGATTGTGAGTCTTACTCCTACGTATCCTGTAGCACGCTTCTAACCCCAAAGAATAATTCGCAAAATGATAAGGATAATTCAGCTTAATTCACCACTCAAGGGTGCCACACTTCATAGAAAACATTCATAATAATCATCATGCTCCGTAACACGGGTTACAACATTTATAACATCATTTTCTTTTATGACTTCAACACATAAATTAAACTTCGCAGCGGAATCATAATCATAAAACAAACTTCATTCATCTTCATACTTGAAATGAAAAAAAATCATGAAATAAACAAGACAAAAACATGAGGCATTAGGGTAAAAATCAAACAAGCTTTCCTTTAAAAGAAAACTAAAACAAAGTAATAACTAAAATAAAATAAAAAGAAGTGATATAACAAAAAGATGACATTGAGGTGCATCATAAAAGCCAACGGTATGATTTAATAAATTATATGGGCTATGGAATATGGAATCATATGGGCTTTAGAAAGCCCATCATCCATCTAGCCATAAACATGTCACGGTTCAACCAAAAACCCACATAATGATCAGATCACAAACAAAAAGCAGCTTACATCACATTATTTTTCATTTTAAAAGGAAGGCCATCTATAATGAAAAATCAAAAAGAAAAAGTAAGTCAAAGTGTGAACATAACACCGATAGCAGTATCATCACAGAAGAAAAAATGTTCGCCATCCTCGCTCGATTCAACCTATGCTTTACTCGCTCACCTTCAATTGCTTCGTATTCGTCTTGCAAATTTGCTCAGGTCTCAGGTTCGAATCGTTTTCTCTATTCTCTCGTTCGACTTCAGATTCATGTTGGGTTTGTTCTAGTTTAACTCGGTTTGTATTTGATTCGTTCTCACTTCTTCTCTGATTCTTTCTGGTTCTAATTTGTGTTGAAGGTGATTTGGGTTTAACGTTGTGATTTGGGATGTGTTTTGTTTGGTTTATGCTTGGTTGATTGAAGGTTGGATGAAGGAGGATTAGGGGTGAGGAAGAAGGTTTTCTGTTAGTTTTGGTTGAAGAAGCATAAAAGGATTTAAGGTTTGTGCGTTATATTGTCGTGATGCTTGAAAAGAAACGAAGGTTATGCGTGACGGTTTTGTGATTTGTCAAAAGAATTTGGGGTATCCTCTTTATAAGTTCTGCAACGCTGTTTTATAGGTAGGGTATATGTGAATCACATGGGTCATGCTGAAAACATATTGTGGGAGGCTTGGCAAATTGGTGTGGGGTCAGTTTGTAAAACCGTTGTGCTTTGGAAAAAGTTACGTTATGGTGTCATGTGAGGTGCAATGTTTATGGTTTGATGTGTGAGGGTGCGTGTGTCGATGGCAACCGATATTGTGCGAATGGTTTATTGTTTTTCTGCAGGTTGTTTTGATGTGTGAGAGCTGTAGCAATATGTGCGCTGCAGATTAACATGGTGGAAGTTTTGGTGGGACCGACTTTGTTTGTATGTTGAAGGTTTTGTGCAGGCTTAATGGTTATGGTGTTGTATAATACGTACTGGTTGGCTTTGTTGTGCTGAAATCTATTGTTTCATGGGTTGCAAAAATGTATGGAAAGGTTGGTGATTTAAGCATGTGCGTATGGATGTGTATATGTATGCATTTGATTGTCACGAGTCATTGTATGCCAAGCATCATGATATGCATTCTTGTGATGTCGTGTGCCCTAGTGGGTGTGAGCTACGAAACGATTCCAGAGGGAATCCGCTATAACATCGTGTGCCTTATACAAAGAGGTGTGAGCGATGATTATAGATGATCGTGTGCTTTATACAAAGAGGTGTGAGCGACTGGGTCGTGTGCCTTATACAAAGAGGTGTGACCAATCCATAAACGTCGTGTACCTTATACAAAGAGGTGTGAGCGACGGGGAACATCGTTTTTCCGACGGGGAGTTATACTAAGTAACAAGCGATGATTCCAATAGTTCCAGAGTGAACTAATGATGAGAATGATGGATGGAACGGTACCGCATTGCATTGCATAGAGTCGTTGTGTCGTTTTCTGTGCATTTGCATAAATCATGAATGGATTGATTTTGTGTGGAATTGTGAATGGAATTGATGAGTTGAGATATATATATATATATATATATATATATATATATATACATATATATGTTGGTGATAAATATATTGTGCACGATTGATATGCCTTTGTGATGGATGCATGAGATATGATTTGTGTTGGTTTGCATTCGAATTATGGTGTAAATTGTGGTGAGAATGTTTTATATGTATATTTTTGGTGTTATTATATAATTGTATGCAATTATATTATAATTGTGTTTCTCACCCTTCTGCTGTTTTAAATGCTCTATGAGGCATTGCAGATTAGAAGCTGAAGGTCTTTTTGTGAAGCTTAGGTCTTCATTCTTTTGTCGGTCGGCTCTGATATGTAGCACCGGGTAGTCGGGGAGATCGTTTGTGATTATGTGTATATGTATATGTTCTTCTTGGGATTGTACATGTATGACTCTGTGTATGACAGATAAACCTTTATGATATATATATGAGATTCAGTTGCAGATTTTTCGCTTTTATTCTGTATCTAAATTGTGGGTGTTAGGAACTGAGTTCCTCTGTTATGTGCTACCTGATTGTTGCATATCTATATGAGCAGGTTGTTGTATTTTGTTTTAATTGATGTGACGCCTCCGTCTATGCCATGAATGTTTTAATTATACTCTGATTATTTGTTATCGCTTTATTTGCTCGGGTTATAGATTAGGGGTGTTACATTAAGTGGTATCAGAGCCAGTTTTGTCAGTCCGTGCCAGTCCGTGTCCGTCTTTGTGTTTGGGTGAGCTGTCTGTTCAACCATAGTTGCTGTTATTGGATATGAAAAGAATATGGCTGGTAGGAATGATGCTGCTCTTGCTGCTGCTATGCAAGCTATGGCTCAGGCTGTGCGGGGTGCACCTAATGCTGGTGGGAATGATGAGTTCAGGAAGAATAAACCGTTTGTCTTCAAAGGGAGACATGATCCTGATGGTGCTCAGATTTGGCTTAAGGAGATTGAAAGAATCTTTCGAGTGACGGACTATGCTGAGGAACATAAGGTGAGACTGGGTACTCACATGTTGCAGGAGGAGGCTGATGATTGGTGGGTTAGTGCGTGTCATGTGTGGGAAGCTACAGATGAAGAGGTCACTTGGACTTTGTTTAGCAGGGAGTTTTTGAGGAAGTATTTTCTTGAAGATGTTAGAGGAAAGAAAGAGATAGAGTTCTTGGAGTTGAAACAAGGTAACATGTCTGTTGTGGATTACACTGCTAAGTTTGTGAAGCTTGTTCAGTTTTATCCACATTATGCTGAAGCAACTGCAGAGTTTTCCTAATGTGTGAAGTTTGAGAATGGGTTGCGTCCTGAGATCAAGCAGGCAATTGGTTATCAAAGGATTAGGAGGTTTTCAGATATGGTGGATTGTTGTAGAATTTATGAGGAGGATAGCAAAGCTCGTTCTACTCACTATAAAAGTGTGAACGAAAGGAAAGGAAAGAAACTGTTTCGTGGTGGTCCTTATGTGTCACCAGCTGACAAGGGTAAGCAAAGGGGTAGTCTTTATAAAAGGCCAAGTGGGGGAGGTATGTCTTATCCTCTGAGATGTTTTAGGTATGGTGACTTAGGACATCGTCAGTTTGAATTTAGAAAGGATATAAGGAAGTGTTCCAATTGTGGAGGTATAGGACATGTCGCAGCTGATTGTAAGAAGAATGTGGTGAAGTGTTTCAACTAGGAGGAAGCTGGTCATGTTAGTACGAAGTGTCCGAAACCAAAGCAAGCTCAAGCTGGGGGGAAAGTATTTGCATTGTTAGGAACTTAGACTACTAGTGCAAATCGTCTGATCAGAGGTACTTGTTTTATTAATAGTATTCCTTTAGTTGCTATTATTGATACCAGAGCAACTCATTCGTTTATTTCGTCTGAGTGTACGAAGCGTTTGAATCTTTTGTTGTCTTCGATGGGTGGAGAGATGGTTATTGATACTCCAGCAATGGGGTCGGTAACTACTTCTTTGGTTTATTTAAGTTGTCCTTTGACCATTTATGGTAGAGATTTTGAGATGGATTTGGTGTGTCTGCCGTTGGAGGGCTTAGATTTGGTTTTGGGAATGAATTAGTTGCAGTTCAATCGAGTGCATATTGATTATTATCATAAGCTGGTAAGGTTTCCTTCTCTTGAGGAAGACGAGGAATCGAGTTTCTTATCTACCAAAGAGTTGAAGAAACTTTTAGCAGATGAAGCTCAGTTGTTCGGGTTGTTTGCATCGTTGACAGTAGATAGTCAAGTTGCAATTGATGTGTTTCCAGTTGTGTGTGAATTTCCAGAGGATATTTCAGATGTGCCGCCAGAAAGAGAGTTGGAGTTTTCTATAGATCTAGTTTCTGGTACTAGACCTGTATCTATGGCACCATATCGTATGTCGGCATCTGAGTTGGTTGAGTTGAAGAAGCAGTTGAATGAATTGTTAGAAAAGAGGATTGTGAGGCCGAGTGTGTCGCCTTGGGGTGCTCTAGTTCTTTTGGTGAAGAAGAAAGATGGAAGTATGCGATTGTGTATTGATTATCGCCAGCTGAATAAGGTGACGATTAAGAATAAGTATCCTTTTCTAAGAATTGATGATTTGATGGACCAGTTGGTAGGTGCGTGTGTGTTTAGTAAAATTGATTTGAGGTTGGGTTATCATCATATTAGAGTGAAAGAGGAAGATATTCAGAAGACGGCTTTTAGGACACGCTACGGACATTACGAATATTCTGTGATGTCGTTCGGGGTTTCTAATGCGCCAGGAGTGTTTATGGCGTATATGAATCGTATTTTCCATGAGCATTTGGATCGATTTGTTGTTGTGTTTATTGATGACATCTTGATTTATTCTAAGTCTCGGGAGGAACATGCGGGACATTTGCGTGTTGTATTGCAAATCTTGAAGGAGAAGAGACTTTATGCCAAGTTGTCCAAGTGTGAGTTCTGGTTGTCAGAAGTGAGTTTTCTTGGGCATGTGATTTCAGGTAATGGTATTGCTGTGGATCTATCCAAAGTAGATGCAGTTCTACAATGGGAGGCTCCTAGATCTGTTACTGAAATTAGAAGCTTTTTGGGTTTAGCTGGATATTATCAAAAATTCATTGAAGGTTTTTCCAAGTTAGCACTTCCTTTGACCCAATTGACTTGTAAAGGTAAAGCGTTCATTTGGGATATTCAGTGTGAGGAAAGTTTTAGTGAGCTGAAGAAAAGATTGACTACAGCTCCGATTTTGATCTTACCGAATCCTACTGAACCGTTTGTGGTGTATTGCGATGCGTCTTTGATTGGTTTAGGTTGAGTGTTGATGCAAGAAGGTAAGGTTGTGGCTTATGCTTCGAGGCAATTAAGGATTCATGAGAAGAACTACCCTACTCATGATTTGGAATTAGCGGCTGTGGTTTTTGTATTGAAAATTTGGAGGCATTATCTCTACGGTGCAAGATTCGAAGTCTTTAGTGATCATAAGAGTTTAAAATACTTATTTGTTCAGAAAGAGTTGAATATGAGGCAACGAAGATGGTTGGAATTTTTGAAGGACTGCGATTTTGGCTTGAATTACCATCCTGGTAAAGCTAATGTGGTAGTCGATGCGTTAAGCCGAAAATTGTTGCATATGTCCGCTTTGATGGTTAAAGAGTGGGAACTTTTGGAAGCATTTAGAGATTTGAGTTTGGTGTGTGAATTGACATCTGATGGAGTGAGGCTTGGTATGTTAAAGGTTACTAATGAGTGTCTGTTGACCGTTAGCAAGAAACAGAACTTGGATGTGAAATTTGTTGATTTGACGACGGTTGGAGATAAAGGTGTGAATGGTGACTTTAAAGTGGATGATCAGGGTGTTTTGAGATTCCGTGGTAGAATTTGTATTCCTGATGATTCGGACTTGAAAAGATGATTTTAGAGGAAGGACACCGGAGTAGTTTGAGTATATATCTGGGAGCTAATAAGATGTATCAAGATTTGAAGAAGATCATTTGGTGGTCCGGATTAAAGAGGAATATGGCTCAGTTTGTTTATGCGTGTTTGACGTGTCAGAAGTCAAAGGTAGAACATCAGAAGCCTAGTGGATTATTGCAACCGTTGGATATTCCCGAGTGGAAATGGGACAACATTTCTTTGGATTTTGTGACAGGGTTGCCGAATACACATAGGGGACATAATGCCATTTGGGTGATTGTGGATAGGCTGACTAAATCGGCACATTTCATTCCGATTAACATCAGTTTTTCTCTAGAGAAGTTGGCTGAGATTTATATCCGTGTGATTGTGAAGCTACATGGTGTTCCGTTGTGTATTGTTTCATATCGAGATCCGAGGATTACTTCCAGATTTTGGGAAAGTTTGGAAAATGCATTAGGTTCCAAGTTGAGATTGAGTTCTGCTTATCATTCTCAGACGGATGGTCAGACCGAGATAACTATTCAGTCATTGGAAGATTTGATGAGAGCTTGTGTTCTTGAGTAAAGTGGTGCTTGGGATAGTTATCTTGCGTTGGTGGAATTCATGTATAACAACAGTTTCCATTAGAGTATTAGAATGACACCTTTTGAAGCGTTGTATGGAAGAAGATGTCGAATACCTTTGTGTTGGCATGAATCTGGTGAGAGTTCGGTGGTTGGACCGGAGTTAGTGCAACAGACTACGGAAAAGGTGAAACTTATTCGTGAGAAAATGAAGGCTTCTCAGAGTAGGCATAAGAGTTATCATGATCAAAGAAGGAAAGATCTTGAGTTTCAAGAAGGCGATAATGTATTCTTGAGAGTTACACCGGTGACGGGTGTTGGTCGTGCATTGAAGTCGAAGAAGCTTACTTCTCGGTTTATTGGTCCTTACCAGATATCCGCGAGAGTGGGTGTTGTGGTTTATCGGGTGGCGTTGCCGCCGAATCTTTCAAATTTGCATGATGTGTTCCATGTTTCACAGCTTCGGAAGTATGTTCCGGATCCGTCACATGTGATTCCGATGGATGAGGTTGAGGTAAGAGAGAACCTTACGGTTGAGGCATTACCAGTGAGAATTTTGGATCGCGAGTTAAAGCGGTTAAGAGGCAAGGATATTGCGCTTGTGAAAGTAGCGTGGAGAGGCGCTGCTGAGGGCAATTTGACTTGGGAGTTGGAGAGTCGGATGCCGGAATCGTATCCGGAGTTGTTCGTCTCAGGTAATATTTTCGAGGACGAAAATTTCTAAGTCGGGGAGAGTTGTAACGCCCCGGTTTTTGTAAGTTTTATTTAATCGAGTCAATTTAATTATTTTTGGTCTTTATATTATTTTATTCCTGGTTATTACGTTTTATCGCGTTTTGGGAACGTTTGCGAGAAAATTGAGTGTAGGGGTATTTTGGTCTTTTTGGCTTGGGGGTTATTGTTTTTCATAAAATAGGAAATAGAGAGAAAAATAGAGAGAATAGAAAGAAAAGAAGGAAAAGAGAAAGGAAAGAAGAAAAAGAGGAAAAACTTGGAGTTTAAAAAATCGAATCAACCGACACTTCGAAGCACGATTAATCGGGTAAGGGTGTGAAACTCGATTATCTTATCATTGTGTATGACTATGTATGTGTATGTGTGAAGTCTATTTGTCTTTCCATAGTTTTCAATTCTAGGTTGGAAATGAGAAAATGATTGGGAATCGATGTTTTCGCGGTTGGAATGTGATATAAATGTTGTAGGATACTTGTTGTTATGATTGTGGTATGTTTTAGTGGTTATGTTTTGGTTTGGAAGAGATTTTGGTTGAAGAAATATGGTTTTTGGACCCATAACAGCGCTGCAAAATTTCTAAGTTTTCCTTGGTTCTCCTAGCAAACCTGGGGCGAAGCGAAAGCGAATGATTTTCGAGGGTTTGCCAAGCGAACCCGTCAGCGAAGGTCAGTGAATGTTCGCTAACGTTGTTCGCCTAGCGAACTTTGTTTCTTTTCAGTTATGTTTGTTGCTGCCTTGGTTCGCCCAGGGATTCGCAAAGCGAACGGCAAGGCGAAGGTTCGCCAAGGAGTTCGCCTAGCGAACTTTGTGTCTGTTTTGGTCTGATTGTGGTTTCGCTTGGACATTCGCCTAGCGAAGGTGGTAGTGAATGCTCGCTAGAAGGTTCGTCTAGCGAACATGACAATTTGTGCAGTTTTGTTTCCTTCATAACTTTTGATTCGTAGCTCGGATCGAGGCGCGGTCGAATACGTTAGAAAGCTTATGAAATGTTCTTTCGTATAAAAGTGGTTTTTGAGATTGGTGGCCGATTTAATTATGTCGGGAATTTGGGAATGTGGCGTTTTGTCGACTTTTACCGTCTTAACTGTATGTGATTGTTGTGTTATCATGCAATATGCTTCATATATATATCATAGGACTTGTGTGATGTTATATGAGGTGAATGCATATGATGAAATGTTATGATGATGGTTTGTGGCCTAAGGGTAAGAAAATACATTGTGATGTGTTTGATTGTATATGCATGATTATGGATGTGTGTATGTATGCATTTGATTGTTATGAGTCATTGTATGCCAAACATCATGATATGCATTCTTGTGATGTCGTGTGCCCTAGTGGGTGTGAGCGACGAAATGATTCCAGAGGGAATCCGCTATAACATCGTCTGCCTTATACAAAGAGGTGTGAGCGATGATTATAGGCGATCGTGTGCCTTATACAAAGAGGTGTGAGCGATCGGGTCGTGTGCCTTATACAAAGAGGTGTGAGCGATCCATAAACGTCGTGTGCCTTATACAAAGAGGTGTGAGCGACGGGGAATATCGTTTGCCCGACGGGGAGTTACACTAAGTAACAAGCGATGATTCCAATAGTTCATGAGTGAACTAATGTTGAGAATGATGGATGGAACGGTGCCGCATTGCATTGCATAGAGTCGTTGTGTCGGTCTCTGTACATTTGCATAAATCATGAATGGATTGATTTTGTGTGGAATTGGGAATGGAATTGATGAGTTGAGATATATATATATATATATATATATATATATATATATATATATATATATATATATATATATATATATATATATATATATATATATATATATATGTTGGTGATAAATGTATTGTGCACGATTGATATGCCTTTGTGATGGATGCATGAGATATGATTTGTGTTGGTTTGCATTCGAATTATGGTGTAAATTGTGGTGAGAATGATTTATATGTGTATTTTTCATGTTATTATATAATTGTATGCAATTATATTATAATTGTGTTTCTCACCCTACTGCTATTTTAAATGCTCTATGAGGCATTGCAGATTAGATGCTGGAGGTCTTTTTGTGAAGCTTAGGTCTTCATTCTTTTGTCGGTCGGCTCTGATATGTAGCACCGGGTAGTCGGGGAGATCGTTTGTGATTATATGATTATGTATATGTTCTTCTTGGGATTGTACATGTATGACTCTGTGTATGACAGACAAACCTTTATGCTATATATATATGAGATTCAGTTGCAGATTTTCCGCTTTTATTCTGTATCTGAATTGTGGGTGTTAGGAACTGAGTTCCTCTGTTATGTGCTACCTGATTGTTGCATATCTATATGAGCAGGTTGTTTTATTTTGTTTCAATTGATGTGACGCCTCTGTCTATGCCATGAATGTTTTGATTATACTCTGATTATTTGTTATCGCTTTATTTGCTCGAGTTATAGATTGGGGGTGTTACATTAAGTGGTATCAGAGCCAGTTTTGTCAGTTCGTGTCAGTCCGTGTCCGTCTTTGTGTTTGGGGTGAGCTGTTTGTTTAACCATAGTTGCTGTTATTAGATATGAACAGAATATGGCTGGTAGGAATGATGCTGCTCTTGCTGCTGCTATGCAAGCTATGGCTCAGGCTGTGCGGGGTGCACCTAATGCTGGTGGGAATGACGAGTTTATGAAGAACAAACCGCCTGTCTTCAAAGGGAGACATGATCCTGATGGTGCTCAGATTTGGCTTAAGGAGATTGAAAGAATCTTTCGAGTGATGTACTGTGCTGAGGAACATATGGTGAGACTGGGTACTCACATGTTGCAGGAGGAGGTTGATGATTGGTGGGTTAGTGCGCGTCATGTGTGGGAAGCTACAGGTGAAGAGGTCACTTGGACTTTGTTTAGCAGGGAGTTTTTGAGGAAGTATTTTCTTGAAGATGTCATAGGAAAGAAAGAGATAGATTTATTGGAGTTGAAACAAGGTAACATGTCTGTTGTGGATTACACTGCTAAGTTTGTGGAGCTTGTTCAGTTTTATCCACATTATGCTGAAGCAACTGCAGAGTTTTCCAAATGTGTGAAGTTTGAGAATGGGTTGCGTCCTGAGATCAAGCAGGCAATTGGTTATCAAAGGATTAGGAGGTTTTTCGATTTGGTGGATTATTGTAGAATTTATGAGGAGGATAGCAAAGCTCGTTCTACTCACTATAAAAGTGTGAACGAAAGGAAAGGAAAGCAACTGTTTCGTGGTGGTCCTTATGTGTCACCAGCTGACAAGGGTAAGCAAAGGGGTGGTCTTGATAAAAGGCCAAGTGGGGGAGGTATGTCTAATCCTCTGAGATGTTTTAGGTGTGGTGACTTAGGACATCGTCCATTTGAATTTAGAAAGCATATAAGGAAGTGTTCCAATTGTGGAGGTATAGGATATGTTGCAGCTGATTGTAAGAAGAATGTGGTGAAGTGTTTCAACTGTGGGGAAGCTGGTCATGTTAGTACGAAGTGTCTGAAACCAAAGCAAGCTCAAGATGGGGGGAAAGTATTTGCATTGGCAGGAACTCAGACTACTAGTGCAGATCGTCTGATCAGAGGTACTTGTTTTATTAATAGTATGCCTTTAGTTGCTATTATTGATACCGGAGCGACTCATTCATTTATTTCGTCTGAGTGTACGAAGCGTTTGAATCTTTTGTTGTCTTCGATGGGTGGAGAGATGGTTATTGATACTCCATCAATGGGGTCGGTAACTACTTCTTTGGTTTGTTTAAGTTTTCCTTTGACCATTTATGGTAGAGATTTTGAGATGGATTTGGTGTGTCTGCCGTTGGAGGGTTTAGATGTGGTTCTGGGAATGAATTGGTTGCAGTTCAATCGAGTGCATATTGATTGTTATCATAAGCTGGTAAGATTTCCTTCTCTTGAGGAAGACGGGGAATTGTGTTTCTTATCTACCAAAGAGTTGAAGAAACTTTTGGCGGATGAAGCTCAGTTGTTCGGGTTATTTGCATCGTTGACAGAGGATAGTCAAGTTGTAATTGATGTGTTTCCAGTTGTGTGTGAATTTCCAGAGGTGTTTCCAGAGGATATTTCAGATGTGCCGCCAGAAAGACAGGTGGAGTTTTCTATCGATCTAGTTCGTGGTACTTGACCTGTATCTATGGCACCATATAGTATGTCGGCATCTGAGTTGGTTGAGTTGAAGAAGCAGTTGAATGAATTGTTAGAAAAGAGGTTTGTGAGGCCGAGTGTGTCGCCTTGAGGTGCTCTAGTTCTTTTGGTGAAGAAGAAAGGTGGAAGTATGCGATTGTGTATTGATTATCGCCAGCTGAATAAGGTGATGATTAAGAATAAGTATCCTCTTCTGAGAATTGATGATTTGATGGACCAGTTGGTAGGTGCGTGTGTGTTTAGTAAAATTGATTTGAGGTTGGGTTATCATCAGATTAGAGTGAAAGAGGAAGATATTCAGAAGACGGCTTTTAGGACACGCTACGGACATTACGAATATTCTGTGATGCCGTTCGGGGTTTCTAATGCGTTAGGAGTGTTTATGGAGTATATGAATCGTATTTTCCATGAGCATTTGGATCAATTTGTTGTTGTGTTTATTTATGACATCTTGATTTATTCTAAGTCCCGGGAGGAACATGCGGGACATTTGCATGTTGTATTGCAAATCTTGAAGGAGAAGAGACTTTATGCCAAGTTGTCCAAGTGTGAGTTCTGGTTGTCAGAAGTGAGTTTTCTTGGGCATGTGATTTCAGGTAATGGTATTGCTGTGGATCCATCCAAAGTAGATGCAGTTCTACAATGGGAGGCTCCTAGATCTGTTACTGAAATTAGAAGCTTTTTGGGGTTAGCTGGATATTATCGAAGATTCATTGAAGGTTTTTCCAAGTTAGCACTTCCTTTGACCCAATTGACTTGTAAAGGTAAAGCGTTCATTTGGGATATTCAGTGTGAGGAAAGTTTTAGTGAGCTGAAGAGAAGATTGACTACAACTCCGATTTTGATCTTACCGAATCCTACTGAACCGTTTGTGGTGTATTGTGATGCATCTTTGATTGGTTTAGGTGGAGTGTTGATGCAAGAAGGTAAGGTTGTGGCTTATGCTTCGAGGCAATTAAGGATTCATGAGAAGAACTACCCTACTCATGATTTGGAATTAGCGGCTGTGGTTTTTGTATTGAAAATTTGGAGGCATTATCTCTACGGTGCAAGATTCGAAGTCTTTAGTGATCATAAGAGTTTGAAATACTTATTTGATCAGAAAGAGTTGAATATGAGGCAACGAAGATGGTTGGAATTTTTGAAGGACTACGATTTTGGCTTGAATTACCATCCTGGTAAAGCTAATGTGGTAGCCGATGCGTTAAGCCTGAAATTGTTGCATATGTCCGCTTTGATGGTTAAAGAGTGGGAACTTTTGGAAGCATTTAGAGATTTGAGTTTGGTGTGTGAATTGACATCTGATGGAGTGAGGCTTGGTATGTTAAAGGTTACTAATGAGTTTCTGTTGACCGTTAGCGAGAAACAGAAGTTGGATGTGAAATTTGTTGATTTGATGACGGTTGGAGATAAAGGTGTGAATGGTGACTTTAAAGTGGATGATCAGGGTGTTTTGAGATTCCGTGGTAGAATTTGTATTCCTGATGATTCGGACTAGAAAAGGATGATTTTAGAGGAAGGACACCGGAGTAGTTTGAGTATACATCCGGGAGCTAATAAGATGTATCAAGATTTGAAGAAGATCTTTTGGTGGTCTAGATTAAAAAGGGATGTGGCTCAGTTTGTTTATGCATGTTTGACGTGTCAGAAGTCAAAGGTAGAACATCAGAAGCCTAATGGATTATTGCAACCGTTGGATATTCCCGAGTGGAAATGAGACAACATTTCTATGGATTTTGTGACAGGGTTGCCGAATACACAGAGGGGACATAATGCCATTTGGGTGATTGTGGATAGGCTGACTAAATCAGCACATTTCATTCCGACCGACATCAGTTTTTCTCTAGAGAAGTTGGCTGAGATTTATATCCGTGTGATTGTGAAGCTACATGGTGTTATGTTGTGTATTGTTTCAGATCGAGATCCGAGGTTTACTTCTAGATTTTGGGAAAGTTTGCAAAAGGCATTAGGTTCCAAGTTGAGATTGAGTTCTGCTTATCATCCTCAGACGGATGGTCAGACCGAGAGAACTATTCAGTCATTGGAAGATTTACTGAGAGCTTGTGTTCTTGAACAATGTGGTGCTTGGGATAGTTATCTTGCGTTGGTGGAATTCACGTATAACAACAATTTCCATTCGAGTATTGGAATGGTACCTTTTGAAGCGTTGTATGGAAGAAGATGTCGAACACCTTTTCGTTGGCATGAATCTGGTGAGAGTTCGGTGGTTGGACCAGAGTTAGTGCAACAGACTATGGAAAAGGTGAAACTTATTCGTGAGAAAATGAAGGCTTCTCAGAGTAGGCAGAAGAGTTATCATGATCGAAGGAGGAAAGATCTTGAGTTTCAAGAAGGCGATAATGTATTCTTGAGAGTTACACCAGTGACGGGTGTTGGTCGTGCATTGAAGTCGAAGAAGCTTACTTCTTGGTTTATTGGTCCTTACCAGATATCCGTGAGAGTGGGTGTTGTGGCTTATCGGGTGGCGTTGCCGCCGAATCTTTCAAATTTGCATGATGTGTTCCATGTTTCACAGCTTCGGAAGTATGTTCCGGATCCGTCACATGTGATTCCGATGGATGAGGTTGAGGTAAGGGAGAACCTTACGGTTGAGGCATTACCAGTGAGAATTTTGGATCGCGAGTTGAAGCGGTTAAGAGGCAAGGATATTACGCTTGTGAAAGTAGCGTGGGGAGGCGCTGCTGAGGGAAATTTGACTTGGGAGTTGGAGAGTTGGATGCGGGAATCGTATTCGGAGTTGTTCGTCTCAGGTAATATTTTCGAGGACGAAAATTTCTAAGTGGGGGAGAGTTGTAACGCCCCGGTTTTTGTTAGTTTTATTTAATCGAGTCGATTTAATTATTTTTGGTCTTTATATTATTTTATTCTTGGTTATTACGTTTTATCGCGTTTTGCGAACGTTTGCGGGAAAATTGAGTGTAGGGGTATTTTGGTCTTTTTGGCTTGGGGGTTATTGTTTTTCATAAAATAGGAAATAGAGAGAAAAATAGAAAGAATAGAAAGAAAAGAAGGAAAAGAGAAAGGAAAGAAGAAAAAGAGGAAAAACTTAGAGTGTAAGAAATCAAATCAACCGACACTTCGAAGCACGATTAATCGGGTAAGGGTGTGAACCTCGATTATCTTATCATTGTGTATGAATATGTATGTGTATGTGTGAAGTCTATTTGTCTTTCCATAGTTTTCAATTCTAGGTTGGAAATGAGAAAATGATTGGGAATCGATGTTTTCGCAGTTGGAATGTGATATAAATGTTGTAGGATACTTGTTGTTATGATTGTGGTATGTTTTAGTGGTTATGTTTTGGTTTGGAAGAGATTTTGGTTGAAGAAATATGGTTTTTGGACCCATAACAGCGCCGCAAAATTTATGAGTTTTCCTTGGTTCACCTAGCGAACCTGGGGCGAAGCGAAAACGAATGATTTTTGAGGGTTTGCCTAGCGAGCCCGTCAGCGAAGGTCAGCGAATGTTCGCTAACGTTGTTCGCCTAGCCAACTTTGTATCTTTTCAGTTATGTTTGTTGCTGCCTGGGTTCGCCCAGGGATTCGCGAAGCGAACGGCAAGGCGAAGGTTTGCCAAGGAGTTCGCCTAGAGAAGTTTGTGTATGTTTTGGTATAATTGTGGTTTCGCCTGGACATTCGCCTAGCGAAGGTGGTATCGAATGCTCGCTAGAAGTTTCGCCTAGCGAACATGACAATTTGTGCAGTTTTGTTTCCTTCATAACTTTTGATCCGTAGCTCGGATCGAGGCGCGGTCGAATGCGTTGGAAAGCTTATGAAATGTTCTTTTGTATAAAATTTATTTGAGATTGGTGGCCGATTTAATTATGTCGGGAATTTGGGAATGTGGCATTTTGTCGACTTTTACCGTCTTAATTGTATGTGATTGTTGTGTTATCATGCAATATGCTTCATATATATATCGTAGGACTTTTGTGATGTTATATGAGGTGAATGCATGTGATGAAATGTTATGATAATGGTTTGTGGCCTAAGGGTAAGAAAATGCATTGTGTTGTGTTTGATTGTATATGCTTGATTATGGATGTGTATATGTATGCATTTGATTGTCATGAGTCATTGTATGCCAAGCATCATGATATGCATTCTTGTGATGACGTGTGCCCTAGTGGGTGTGAGCGACGAAATGATTCCAGAGGGAATCCGCTATAACATCGTGTGCCTTATACAAAGAGGTGTGAGCGATGATTATAGGCGATCGTGTGCCTTATACAAAGAGGTGTGAGCGATCGGCTCGTGTGCCTTATACAAAGAGGTGTGAGCGATCCATAAACGTCGTGTGCCTTATACAAAGAGGTGTGAGTGACGGGGAACATCGTTTGCCCGACGGGGAGTTACACTAAGTAACAAGCGATGATTCCAATAGTTCCTGAGTGAACTAATGATTAGAATGATGGATGGAACGGTACTGCATTGCATTGCATATAGTCGTTGTGTCGGTCTCTGTGCATTTGCATAAATCATGAATGGATTGATTTTGTGTGGAATTGTGAATGGAATTGATGAGTTGATATATATATATATATATGTCGGTCTCTGTGCATTTGCATAAATCATGAATGGATTGATTTTGTGTGGAATTGTGAATGGAATTGATGAGTTGATATATATATATATATATATATATATATATATATATATATATATATATATATATATATATATATATATATATGTAGGTGATAAATGTATTGTGCACGATTGATATGCCTTTGTAATGGATGCATGAGATATGATTTGTGTTGGTTAGCATTCGAATTATGGTGTAAATTGTGGTGAGAATGTTTTATATGTGTATTTTTGGTGTTATTATATAATTGTATGCAATTATATTATAATTGTGTTTCTCACCCTTCTGCTGTTTTAAATGCTCTATGAGGCATTACAGATTAGATGTTGGAGGTCTTTTTGTGAAGCTTAGGTCTTCATTCTTTTGTCGGTCGGCTCTGATATGTAGCACCGGGTAGTCGGGGAGATCGTTTGTGATTATGTGTATATGTATATGTTCTTCTTGGGATTGTACATGAATGATTATGTGTATGACAGACAAACCTTTATGATATATATATATATATATATGAGATTCAGTTGCAGATTTTCCGCTTTTATTCTGTATCTGAATTGTGGGTGTTAGGAGCTGAGTTCCTCTGTTATGTGCTACCTGATTGTTGCATATCTATATGAGCAGGTTGTTGTATTTTGTTTCAATTGATGTGACGCCTCCGTCTATGCCATGAATATTTAAATTATACTATGATTATTTGTTATCGCTTTATTTGCTCGGGTTATAGTTTGGGGGTGTTACATTAAGTGGTATCAGAGCCAGTTTTGTCAGTTCGTGCCAGCCCGTGTCGGTCTTTATGTTTGAGGTGAGCTGTTTGTTTAACTATAGTTGTTGTTATTGGATATGAACAGAATATGGCTGGTAGGAATGATGTTGCTCTTGCTGCTGCTATGCAAGCTATGGCTCAGGCTGTGCGGGGTGCACCTAATGCTGGTGGGAATGATGAGTTTAGGAAGAACAAACCGCCTGTCTTCAAAGGGAGACATGATCCTGATGGTGATCAAATTTAGCTTAAGGAGATTGAAAGAATCTTTCGAGTGATGGACTGTGCTGAGGAACATAAGGTGAGACTGGGTACTCACATGTTGCAGGAGGAGGCTGATGATTGGTGGGTTAGTGTGCGTCATGTGTGGTGTCGTACCCCAAATTTTGACTCGCTTCATATGCCTTCAAGTGCCACTTTATTTTGAATAAGTAAAATGGTACAATTGGTAGAAAGAGGGGTATAAGGGCTATAAGTGTGAGAGGTTGTGAGTTCAAATCTCACATTCCTCACTTTTAATGTTTTATTTGTTTTTCCTTTATTACAAACTTTTTTCTTTTTTATTTTTTTAATTAAAAACACAAAAATATCATTTTTTTATATTTAATTTTTAATTTTCGTATTTGTATTTAATGCAATTTTTAAAATATTATTTTTTCATTAAAATCAATATTTTATGGGAAAAATCTCAAAAAATAACAAAAATAAATAAAAATCAAATCTTTTTTTTTAATTGGATTAAATGAGATTCATATCAATTATCAATTAAATCAAATCTTTTTCCATTTGTTTATTATTAGAATATTTCTTTTTTATTTTAAAATATTTTTTATTTAAATTCACCAAACCATGAATCCATCCAGATTCATTGGCTTGGGCTTTAAGAAATAAAATAAATCCGGTCAAATTAAATCTTTCCTATTTGATTCAATCACATTTAATTTTTTTGACCTAAATTTTCCCTATAAATAGAGTCCTTGTCTCTCCTATTTTGATCACCCACAAATTCACAATAATCAGTATAAAAAAAGTTGTTGTTCTTCACATTGAAGAACAACAACACTAAAAGGGGAAGAGGGGTCTGAATCTTGCGCTAAGGGAAAAGGAGAAAAATAGGGAGAGGAAAAGGAGAACGCAATGGACGAAAAGAAAAGAAAGGAGGGCAAAAAGGAGAAGGTCGAATCAAAAGGGTAAGGAGTGGAATTGGTGGCGTGAATAAAACGAAAAGCTCGAACGGGATAATTTTGTTTACCAGAGAAAATCTCCTCTCTGTGGGTTGGTGTTCTATTCGTATTTATCTTTAATTGTTTCATATTCAACTTTAATTATTTGCCATGAATTGTTGTATTGATACTGGAGTTTATTTGTTTGCTGTGGTAGTAGTCTTATTCTCTAGATCAATTCAAAAATTGGAAATTATACCAAAAAATTATAAATTCAGATAGTGTTTTGGCATTTTTTTTAACGTAACAAAATTCTAAAACAAAAAGCACGTATCCTAGTCAAATTAGATACAAAATTCTAACTAGTACTCCTGCACTTTATCCACCGTGGACTTTCTCTTCAGACTTGGGTTTTTAGATGATGTGTTTTCCGCCCAGATTACTAGTGACACCCCACCCTCGTAAGCCCAGTTGCTAATCTGTTTGGTTTTGCACCCCCCCCTATTATTTTAGTTATTAATTAAGTTAATTACTTAATTTAATTAATATTAGGATTTAAATTTTAATTTTGGATTTATAAGAAATAGGGTTTTGGGTTTTTGAATGATTAAATTAATGACTTAATTTAATCATTTAATTAGGTTATATTTTATTTAGGATTTTTAAGGAATAGGGTTTTGGTTAATTAAATAAATTACTGAATTTAATTATTTAATTAGGATAATTTTTTTAGGAGTTTAGGATTTTTAACTAATTAAATTAATACCTTAATTTAATTATATAATTGAGTTAATTTTTAATTTAGGATTTTTCTCGATAATTAAATTAACGACTTAATTTAATTATCTAATTAGGGTAAATATTTAGATGTTTTTAATTTTTGATAAATAGTTTTATCTAAAATAATTTATTTGGGGAAATGGGGGTTTAATTTTATTAGGGTTTTAGGGATGATTTTTGGGTTAGGTTTTAAGGGTATATTTAAAAATGCTGGATTTATACTTAAAAAAAAATAGGATTTAAAATTCTTTTATTTTGGGATTAGGTCAAAAATCTTTAAAATGGGAATATTCTGGGGATTTATTTTGCTATGTTGCTTAGTAAATAGAATTGCGGGTTTTATTAAATTACTTGGGGATTTGGGGATTTTATTGTTTTTTAAAATAAGGGACATAAAAGGATTTTTCTAGGGATTTAAACAAGGGATAATGCTCTTGGTCCGAGAGCCTAAATAAGGGATGGGATATGGGATAAAATCTTAGGTTCCAAGAGTTAAAATATAGGCTAAAGGGATTTAGGGATAAAACTCTCCATCCGAGAGTATATAAACAATGGATAAGGGATAAAACTCTCAATCCGAGAGTATAAATAATGGATAAGGGATAAAACTCTCCATCCGAGAGCATAAATAATGGATAAGGGATAAAACTCTCCATCCGAGAGTATAAACAATGGATAAGGGATAAAATTCTCTATCCGATAGTATAAACAATGGATAAGGGATAAAACTCTCCATCCGAGAGTATAAATAATGGATAAGGGATATAACTCTCCATCCGAGAGTATAAATAATGGATAAGGGATAGAACTCTTTATCTAGGAGTATAAACAACAGATTAAGGGATATAACTCTCCACCCGAGAGTATAAATAATGGATAAGGGATAGAACTCCTTATCTAGGAGTATAAACAACAAATTAAGGGATATAACTCCTTATCTAGGAGTATAAACAACAGATTAAGGGATATAACTCTTTATCCAAGAGTATAAATAGTGGATTGGGTATAGGATTAGAAATGGGAATAGGATTAGGGGGTAGGAATAGGGGAGGTGAACTACGGTTACTCTGATCCTTCAAAATTGAAGGTACGTAGGCATAAGGTTGTAAACCCTAGCGAGTATAATTAATAAAACAAACTTAGGATTCTTTTGTAAATAGAAAATTTAGACAAACAAACAAACATACCCTAGAACCTAAGGAGGATCCCATTGAGTACAATGGAGGTGAGGGGTGCCTAACACCTTCCCCTCACTTAACCGACTCCCGAACCACTGGAATCTCTGCCCTTGGGATTAAGGATTTTTAGGTTTATCATTATTTCCCTTAAAAAACTATGGTGGCGACTTGATATTTTAGCCGACCGCGACATGTGGGAAGCTACAGGTGAAGAGGTCACTTGGACTTTGTTTAGCAGGGAGTTTTTGAGGAAGTATTTTCCTGAAGATGTTAGAGGAAATAAAGAGATAGAGTTCTTGGAGTTGAAATAAGGTAACATGTCTATTGTGGATTACACTGCTATGTTTGTGGAGCTTGTTCAGTTTTATCCACATTATGCTGAAGCAACTGCAGAGTTTTCCAAATGTGTGAAGTTTGAGAATGAGTTGCGTCCTGAGATCAAGCAGGCAATTGGTCATCAAAGGATTAGGAGATTTTCCGATTTGGTGGATTGTTGTAGAATTTATGAGGAGGATAGAAAAGCTCGTTCTACTCACTATAAAAGTGTGAACGAAAGGAAAGGAAAGCAACCGTTTCATGGTGGTCCTTATGTGTCACCAGCTGACAAGGGTAAGTAAAGGGGCAGTCTTGATAAAAGGCCAAGTGGGGGAGGTATGTCTAATCCTCTGAGATGTTTTAGGTGTGGTGACTTAGGACATCGTCAGTTTGAATGTAGAAAGGATATAAGGAAGTGTTCCAATTGTGGAGGTATAAGACATGTCACAGCTGATTGTAAGAAGAATGTGGTGAAGTGTTTCAACTGTGGGGAAGCTGGTCATGTTAGTACGAAGTGTCCGAAACTAAAGCAAGCTCAAGATGGGGGGAAAGTATTTACATTAGCAGGAACTCAGACTACTAGTGCAGATCGTCTGATCAGAGGTACTTGTTTTATTAATAGTATGCCTTTAGTTGCTATTATTGATACCAGAGCGACTCATTCGTTTATTTTGTCTGAGTGTGCGAAGCGTTTGAATCTTTTGTTGTCTTCGATGGGTGGAGAGATGGTTATTGATACTCCAGCAATGGGGTCGATAACTACTTCTTTGGTTTGTTTAAGTTGTCATTTGACCATTTATGGTAGAGATTTTGAGATGGATTTGGTGTGTCTGCCGTTGGAGGGTTTAGATGTGGTTCTGGGAATGAATTGGTTGTAGTTCAATCGAGTGCATATTGATTGTTATCATAAGCTGGTAAGATTTTCTTCTCTTGAGGAAGACAAGGAATCGAGTTTCTTATCTACCAAAGAGTTGAAGAAACTTTTGGCGGATAAAGCTCAGTTGTTCGGGTTATTTGCATCGTTGACAGTGGATAGTCAAGTTGCAATTGATGTGTTTCCAGTTGTGTGTGAATTTCCAGAGGTGTTTCCAGAGGATATTTCAGATGTGTCACCAGAAAGAGAGGTGGAGTTTTCTATAGATCTAGTTCCTGGTACTAGACCTGTATCTATGGCACCATATCGTATGTCGACATCTGAGTTGGTTGAGTTGAAGAACAGTTGAATGAATTGTTAGAAAAGAGGTTTGTGAGGCCGACTGTGTCGCCTTGGGGTGCTCCAGTTCTTTTGGTGAAGAAGAAAGATGGAAGTATGCGATTGTGTATTGATTATCGCCAGCTGAATAAGGTGACGATTAAGAATAAGTATCCTCTTCCGAGAATTGATGATTTGATGGACCAGTTGGTAGGTGCGTGTGTGTTTAGTAAAATTGATTTGAGGTCGGGTTATCATTAGATTAGCGTGAAAGAGGAAGATATTCAGAAGACAACTTTTAGGACACGCTACGGACATTACGAATATTCTGTGATACCGTTTGGGGTTTCTAATGCGCCAGGAGTGTTTATGGAGTATATGAATCATATTTTCCATGAGCATTTGGATCGATTTGTTGTTGTGTTTATTGATGACATCTTGATTTATTCTAATTCCCGGGAGGAACATGCGGGACATTTGCGTGTTGTATTGCAAATCTTGAAGGAGAAGAGACTTTATGCCAAGTTGTCCAAGTGTGAGTTCTGGTTGTCAGAAGTGAGTTTTCTTGGGCCTGTGATTTCAGGTAATGGTATTGTTGTGGATCCATCCAAAGTAGATGCATTTCTACAATGGGAGGCTCCTAGATCTGTTACTAAAATTTGAAGCTTTTTGGGTTTAGCTGGATATTATCGAAGATTCATTGAAGGTTTTTCCAAGTTAGCACTTCCTTTGACCCAATTGACTTGTAAAGGTAAAGCGTTCATTTGGGATATTCAGTGTGAGGAAAGTTTTAGTGAGCTGAAGAGAAGATTAACTACAGCTCCGATTTTGTTCTTACCGAATCCTACTGAACCGTTTGTGGTGTATTGCGACGCGTCTTTGATTGGTTTACGTGGAGTGTTGATGCAAGAAGGTAAGGTTGTGGCTTATGCTTCGAGGCAATTAAGGATTCATGAGAAGAACTACCCTACTCATGATTTGGAATTAGCGGCTGTGATTTTTGTATTGAAAATTTGGAGGCATTATCTCTACGGTGCAAGATTCGAAGTCTTTAGTGATCATAAGAGTTTGAAATACTTGTTTGATCAGAAAGAGTTGAATATGAGGCAACGGAGATGGTTGGAATTTTTGGAGGACTACGATTTTGGCTTGAATTACCATCCTGGTAAAGCTAATGTGGTAGCCGATGCATTAAGCCGGAAATCGTTGCATATGTCCGCTTTGATGGCTAAAGAGTGGGAACTTTTGGAAGCATTTAGAGATTTGAGTTTGGTGTGTGAATTGACATCTGATGGAGTGAGGCTTGGTATGTTAAAGGTTACTAATGAGTTTCTGTTGACCGTTAGCGAGAAACAGAAGTTGGATGTGAAATTTGTTGATTTGATGACGGTTGGAGATAAAGGTGTGAATGGTGACTTTAAAGTGGATGATCAGGGTGTTTTGAGATTCCGTGGTAGAATTTGTATTCCTGATGATTCGGACTTGAAAAGGATGATTTTAGAGGAAGGACACCGGAGTAGTTTGAGTATACATCCGGGAGCTAATAAGATGTATCAAGATTTGAAGAAGATCTTTTGGTGGTCTAGATTAAAGAGGGATGTGGCTCAGTTTGTTTATGCGTGTTTGACGTGTCAGAAGTCAAAGGTAGAACATCAGAAGCCTAGTGAATTATTGCAACCGTTGGATATTCCCGAGTGGAAATGGGACAACATTTCTATGGATTTTGTGACAGGGTTGCCGAATACACAGAGGGGACATAATGTCATTTGGGTGATTGTGGATAGGCTGACCAAATCGGCACATTTCATTCCGATTGACATCAGTTTTTCTCTAGAGAAGTTGGCTGAGATTTATATCCGTGTGATTGTGAAGCTACATGGTGTTCCGTTGTGTATTGTTTCAGATCGAGATCCGAGGTTTACTTCCAGATTTTGGGAAAGTTTGAAAAATACGTTAGGTTCCAAGTTGAGATTGAGTTCTGCTTATCATCCTCAGACGGATGGTCAGATCGAGAGAACTATTCAGTCATTGGAAGATTTGCTGAGAGCTTGTGTTCTTGAGCAAGGTGGTGCTTGGGATAGTTATCTTGCGTTGGTGGAATTCACGTATAACAACAGTTTCCATTCGAGTATTGGAATGACACCTTTTGAAGCGTTGTATGGAAGAAGATGTCGACCCCTTTGTGTTGACATGAATCTGGTGAGAGTTCGGTGGTTGGACCAGAGTTAGTGCAACAGACTACGGAAAAGGTGAAACTTATTCGTGAGAAAATGAAGGCTTCTCATAGTAGGCAGAAGAGTTATCATGATCGAAGGAGGAAAGATCTTGAGTTTCAAGAAGGCGATCATGTATTCTTGAGAGTTACACCGGTGACGGGTGTTAGTCGTGCATTAAAGTCCAAGAAGCTTACTTCTCGGTTTATTGGTCCTTACCAGATATCCGCGAGAATGGGTGTTGTGGCTTATCGGGTGGCATTGCTGCCGAATCTTTCGAATTTGCATGATGTATTCCATGTTTCACAGCTTCGGAAGTATGTTTCGGATCCGTCACATGTGATTCCGATGGATGAGGTTGAGGTAAGGGAGAACCTTACGGTTGAGGCATTACTAGTGAGAATTTTGGGTCGCTAGTTGAAGCGGTTAAGAGGCAAGGATATTGTGCTTGTTAAAGTAGCGTGGGGAGGCGCTGCTGAGGGCAATTTGACTTGGGAGTTGGAGAGTCGGATGCGGGAATCGTATCCGGAGTTGTTCGTCTCAGGTAATATTTTCGAGGACGAAAATTTCTAAGTGGGGGAGAGTTGTAACGCCCCGGTTTTTGTTAGTTTTATTTAATCGAGTCGATTTAATTATTTTTGGTATTTATATTATTTTATTCTTGTTTATTACGTTTTATCACGTTTTGGGAACGTTTGCGAGAAAATTGAGTGTAGGGGTATTTTGGTCTTTTTGGCTTGGGGGGTTATTGTTTTTCATAAAATAGGAAATAAAGAGAAAAATAGAGAGAATAGAAAGAAAAGAAGGAAAAGAGAAAGGAAAGAAGAAAAAGAGGAAAAACTTGGTGTGTAAGAAATCGAATCAACCGACACTTTGAAGCACGATTAATCGGGTAAGGGTGTGAAACTCAATTATCTTATCATTGTGTATGAATATGTATGTGCATGTGTGAAGTCTATTTGTCTTTCCATAGTTTTCAATTCTAGGTTGGAAATGAGAAAATGATTGGGAATCGATGTTTTCGCAGTTGGAATGTGATATAAATGTTGTAGGATACTTGTTGTTATGATTGTGGTATGTTTTAGTGGTTATGTTTTGGTTTGGAAGAGATTTTGGTTGAAGAAATATGGTTTTTGGACCCATAACAGCACTGTAGAATTTCTGAGTTTTCCTTGGTTCGCCTAGCGAACCTGGGGCGAAGCGAAAGCGAATGATTTTCGAGGGTTCGCTTAGCGAGCCCGTCAGCGAAGGTAAGCAAATGTTCGCTAACGTTGTTCGCCTAGCAAACTTTGTATCTTTTCAGTTATGTTTGTTGCTGTCTTGGTTCGCCCAGGGATTCGCGAAGCGAACGGCAAGGCGAAGGTTCGCCAACGAGTCCGCCTAGCGAACTTTGTGTCTGTTTTGGTATGATTGTGGTTTCGCCTGGACATTCGCCTAGCGAAGGTGGTAGCGAATGCTCGCTAGAAGGTTCGCCTAGCGAACATGACAATTTATGCAGTTTTGTTTCCTTCATAACTTTTGATCCGTAGCTCGGATCGAGGCGCGGTCGAATGCGTTGGAAAGCTTATGAAATGTTCTTTAGTATAAAATTTATTTGAGATTGGTGGCCGATTTAATTATGTCGGGAATTTGGGAATGTAGCGTTTTGTCGACTTTTACCGTCTTAACTGTATGTGATTGTTGTGTTATCATGCAATATGCTTCATATATATATATCGTAGGACTTGTGTGATGTTATATGAGGTGAATGCATGTGATGAAATGTTATGATGATGGTTTGTGGCCTAAGGGTAAGAAAATGCATTGTGCTGTGTTTGATTGTATATGCATGATTATGGATGTGTATATGTATGCATTTGATTGTCATGATTCATTGTATGCCATGCATCAAGATATGCATTCTTATGATGTCGTGTGCCCTAGTGGGTGTGAACGACGAAACGATTCCAGATGGAATCCACTATAACATCGTGTGCCTTATACAAAGAGGTGTGAGTGATGATTATAGACGATCGTGTGCCTTATACAAAGAGGTGTGAGCGACCGGGTCGTGTGACTTATACAAAGAGGTGTGAGCGATCCATAAACGTCGTGTGCCTTATACAAAGAGGTGTGTGCGACGGGGAACATCGTTTGCCTGACGGGGAGTTACACTAAGTAACAAGCGATGATTCTAATAGTTCCTGAGTGAACTAATGATGAGAATGGTGGATAGAACGGTACCGCATTGCATTGCATAGAGTCGTTGTGTCGGTCTCTATGCATTTGCAAAAATCATGAATGGATTGATTTTGTGTGGAATTGTGAATGGAATTAATGAGTTGACATATATATATATATATATATATATATATATATATATATATATATATATATATATGTTAGTGATAAATGTATTGTGCACGATTAATATGCCTTTGTGATGGATGCATGAGATATGATTTGTGTTGGTTTGCATTCGAATTATGGTGTAAATTGTGGTGAGAATGTTTTATATGTGTATTTTTGGTGTTATTATATAATTGTATGCAATTATTATAATTGTGTTTCTCACCCTTCTACTGTTTTAAATGCTCTATGAGGCATTGCAGATTAGATGTTGGAGGTCTTTTTGTAAAGCTTAGGTCTTCATTCTTTTGTCGGTCGGCTCTGATATGTAGCACCGGGTAGTCGGGGAGATCGTTTGTGATTATGTGTATATGTATATGTTCTTCTTGGGATTGTACATGTATGAATCTGTGTATGACAGACAAACCTTTATTTATTTATTTATTTATTTTTTTTGGAAATCTTGGTATCCGGCCTTGCGACCGACTAATCCAAGAGGGACCAATACCCACCGTCCACTAGCGGGGGCCCCGTTTCAAGCCAGAGCAAGCCTCCGTATGGACTGGCCCTCACAAGAGTTGATTGCACCTAGTAGGATTCGAACCTAAGACCTTGAGAGGAGCACACTCTTAAGACCCAAGCCTCAACCACTAGGCCAACCCTTTATGATATATATATATATGAGATTCAATTGCAGATTTTCTGCTTTTATTCTGTATCTGAATTGTGGGTGTTAGGAACTGAGTTCCTCTGTTATGTGCTACCTGATTGTTGCATATCTATACGAGCAGGTTGTTGTATTTTGTTTCAATTGATGTGACGCCTCCGTCTATGCCATGAATGTTTTAATTATACTCTGATTATTTGTTATCGCTTTATTTCCTCGGGTTATAGATTGGGGGTGTTACATGTTCTAGTTTAACTCGGTTTGTATTTGATTCGTTCTCACTTCTTCTCTGATTCTTTCTGGTTCTAATTTGTGTTGAAGGTGATTTGGGTTTAACGTTGCGATTTGGGATGGGTTTTGTTTGGTTTATGCTTGGTTGATTGAAGGTTGGGTGAAGGAGGATTAGGGGTGAGGAAGAAGGTTTTCTGTTAGTTTTGGTTGAAGAAGCAGAAAAGGATTTAAGGTTTGTGCGTTATATTGTCGTGATGCTTGAAAAGAAACGAAGGTTATGCGTGACGGTTTTGTGATTTGTCAAAAGAATTTGGGGTCTGCTCTTTATAAGTTCTGCAACGCTGTTTTATAGGTAGGGTATATGTGAATCACATGGGTCATGCTGAAAACATATTGTGGGAGGCTTGGCAAATTGGTGTGGGGTCAGTTTGTAAAACCGTTGTGCTTTGGCAAAAGTTACGTTATGGTGTCATGTGAGGTGCAATGTTTATGGTTTGATGTGTGAGGGTGCATGTGTCGATGGCAGCCGATATTGTGCGAATGGTTTATTGTGTTTCTGCAGGTTATTTTGATGTGTGAGAGTTGTAGCAATATGTGCGCTGCAGGTTAACATGGTGGAAGTTTTGGTGGGACCGACTTTGTTTGTATGTTGAAGGTTTTGTGCAGGTTTAATGGTTATGGTGCTGTATAATACGTACCGGTTGGCTTTGTTGTGCTGAAATCTATTGTTTCATGGATTGCAAAAATGTTGGAAAGGTTGGTGATTTAGGCATGTGCGTATGGATATCTCAAGATGTGTGTGTTAGGAATATGGCTAGAAGTGTAGACTCAAAAAACTTGGACAATGGTTTTTTTTTTCTATTTTTGTAACTTTGTTATGAATGAATGCCAATGGGCTCTTATCTTGTACCATAGGCTTTTGTCTCTTTTTCTTTTTTTGGAATTTGTTGTAAGTTTTTTTTGTAAAAAAATGGTAATGGCTTTTATTTGTTGTAAATTTAAAATAGATGTTGACATGGATACTTGATTGAATTTGGATAGAAAAATGGACTTGCAACTTGTTTTCTCAAATGCTTTTCCCTCTAATTCTCATTTTGTATATTTGACTTTGAATGAACTTGAGTGGAAATGTTATTGATTTCTCATCTTTAGAACAATGATGAATCAAGCTTGAAACTCGAGCCTTTTCTGGATCAAACATGCACAAATTTGAAACAACCAAATTTCAACCCTTTGAATTCTTCCTTTGAATGAACCTTGGACCGATCTTAGAAACATGAAATCTATCGTGAACCAATCTTTGCAAAACATGTTTCAAACTTGGATCTTTGAATTAAACCTGAACTGAAAATGAACCGATGCCTTGAATGAGTGAATCTTCCTGAATACCTATAAACCCAAGACTTCACTGTGGACCTTCTTGACCAAGAATCATACCTTGAAATCAGAGGGATTATGAAATGAGATATGAGCTTCAAAATGTTGCACAAAACCCTAATGGAATTCTGACGATCTTTAATCATGAAGCACCTTCTTTGGTATAGTATGAGAACTTGATTCATCCACAACTGACCTGACTTGGCCCAAAAACCCTAAGTGAAGTATCAGACACACACCTTTTGAACCATGCACATCCTAGCCTTGATCTTGAAATAAACCCTTGTCTGACTGACAGATTAAGTCAAAACCATTAAACCTCAGTCCATACTGCACATACACTTGACCTAACAACCTTGCCTGAAACTTGATTCACCCTAGCAACACCTTGAGCAAGAATAACATATATATTTTTTTTTATTTTCTGAATATTGGTTAGCTGATGTACATTCAAATGAAGGTAATTTACATGTAGGACAAATTTGGGGGTATGACAATAGGGTGTTACTTAAACACAGCCTAAACATGCTCTTTAACACACGTTAAATAAAACATGCAATATTTAAACATCTGGCATCACATACTCGCCTTTACATAGGCTCATCGCAGCGGAAAAATACCCAAGCGTATCACATGATCGATGATACAACAGAGTCGCCACCAAACTTTATTTATTCCAAAGGAAACGAAAAATATCAATAAAACCCAAGGGAAAGAGAAACGAGTAAGGGAGTCGGTTATGCGAGGGGAAGGTATTAGCATCCCTTACATCCGTTGTACTCAACAGGAACCATTTTGCTCGTTCTTTGCAAGGATAAGTATTACTATCTAATGGTTACTTGCGAAAGGGAAAAATGTTTATAATTAGGGTGCTCACGGAGGACTGGGGCCCTTGTGCCTACGTATCCTCATAGTGCAATGAGGAAATCAGAGCTCCGTAGTTCAGAGAACTAAGGGTGAGAAATAATAAAAAGGTTGCTCATCACGATCTCGCAATCCTATGCCTACGTATCCTCATAGTGCAATGAGAAAATCAGAGCTCCGTAGTTCGTGGAACTAAGGATATGTTAAAAAGAAAAGAAAGGGTTGATTGACACATAAAAGAAAGAGTTTGAATTGAGAAAGAGTTGTGAAATGAAAGGTGTGATAAAATTATTGTTGAAACAGGATGGTGTTATTGGATCCACAAGGTAGGTGTCTGAACAAGAGAGGTGTGGCTTTAACCAATAGGTGGTGATGAGAAACAATGCAAAGTTTGTAGAATTTTGCCTAGATCCAAGGATTAAGATCTACAAAGGGGTTGTTTGCCTAAGCACGAGGTTTGACAAGGAAAACAATGCAAGATAGGGGTTTGTCTAAGCACGAGGTCTGACGAGACAAACAAAGCTAGAGAGGGAGATTCACCTAAGCACATGGTCTGAAAAGGCAAATATACAAGAGAGAAAAATCCATCTAAGCACAAGGTCTAACAAGACGAACATGCAGGGGAAAGATTTGTCTAAGCATAAGGTCTGACAAGACAAACATGTATGAGGAACGTTTTAGCCAGTAGGAAATAATTAACCCAAAGACAGGGGTTTAATTTAGAAACCAGTATCCAAATAAGAGTGTGTTTGGTCCATAGAGAAGAGTATTGTTGATGAATCAGTGTTGAGTGTGGAACACGGGGAGAAGACTTGTCAATTATGATTTGAATTACACTAAAGTCTACGCCCCGTACGCAGAGATACTCTAGACAAGGATATAAATAATCTCTCTCATCATTCTCCATTGCTTAAGACTCGTGGCGCATAATTCATATTGAAATCGATAAGTGTTGAAGAAGAACCTTTGTCGTGCTTGAACAGTGATCCAGTCTCCAGTCTGTCTGCAATGTTTGTCTGACTTGAAGTCTTGATAGATCCAAAGCAACTCTATTACATGGAACTAGTCTTGTCAAGTGATCAAGATACTGTTGATCACTTGACTAAACATAAGAAATGAGCACAGTAAAAGAATTTAGTTGATCAAAGCGACTTTGATCAACTTAATCAAACATAATAGAATCAGATTGAATATCAGGCACAATGAAAACAATGATCTAATGCCTTAAAGATTCAAAATGTTTACATGCAAAATAGCTTCTAAAATTACCCTAGAAACTAAGGGGAACATGACAATGTTTTGATTAGCAATGGATCACAAAATCAATCCTACAAATTAGGTTAAAATTCTAACAAAACATTAAATTGGTTAAAATTCAATTAATCCTCAAAATCAAGAAACCATTACCAATTTTGATCGTTTAAAAAAATGGACTAAAACTAACTAAGTATTTTTTCTTTATTATTTTGTCTAATAATTTTTTATCAAAATCAAAAAGTAAAAACATAACAAACAATAGAAAAAAGGAAATTAACAAAAAAACAATAAAGAAAAGAAGAAAATAAATGTGGAAAAGGCCAGGTGTGTGCAATGCAGGCCAAGAGGTTGCCAAGAAGTAAATTCTTTGGGTCTGGGGAGAAGCTCAATTCCTTCTTTTGCCTAGCCAGAGGAGGTTGTAGGACACGCAGGGAGTGCAACAAGTAACTACCATGGGCTAGAGGCCCAACGCGCATGATGGTTGAATTGAGGGAAGGGTTCAACACGAATGAGATCACTTCACGTGTTCAGAAAAAAAAATCAGTATGCTTCCTGGGCATGACTTAGGATCCTTTATGGCGCCAAAGACACCGTGTCTTTAAGCCATAATCAGTCAATTTTTTGTTAAAAAAATTACAAAATAAAAATATAAAAAGATGAGAGAAAAAATTTGGAGAGTGAGAAAGACACAAAGGCACATGCCTTTAGCGCCCTAAAATGCCCATGCTTCCTCGTCTCAAAATGTCCCACCTGAATGCCAACTAACTCCGTCGCGCTAGAGCTCGCCACCGGTGGTGGCGGAGTCTGAAAACTCAAAATTCTTGCACCTTTCTACTCGCCTTCATCTCCTTAGCCTGAATCTGTTTTCAATTTTTCTCAACTCCGCGTCTAACTCCCAAACCGAGTCTAAACATACAGGAACCCTAAAGATGATTTCGAAAATCAAATGTCATAAAGAAGGAATCAAAGCCTACAAGGTTAGTGTTTTGATTCCTAAAGCTTGAAGCTTCATAATGGCGAGCAAAATTGAACAAGGAAAGGGAGAAATCAGAGTGCACCAACCTACATAATGGAGGAGTACTCTGGTGATCATTGAAGGTTGAAGAAGATGCTTATGAAGCGAAAAAGAGAGGTATCAACAGGTATGTGCTCCGAACTATCCAACTTTTTATCTTGCAGTGATTCTTCTTCTTATGAGATCTTTAGTATGTATGGATTGCTTGTTGCTCTGTGATTGTTTCTTTGTGATGATTATGCGTGTGAGCGGAGTTGGAGAGAGGTGGATTGTGAATGAATAAGAGGCCTAGCTCGAGCACTGTTGAGGTTTTAAGGTGAATCTTTAATGGCTTCAACACTGAGCTTTGTTGTGAGGGTTTGGTGAGAGAGAGTGAATGAGAAGGATGAAGATTGAGAGGGAATCGCAAAAACTGATTGTTTTTCCAACTTGATCGAATGATGATGAGCACTTCAGTTCAGTTAGAAATTCAGGCTAAATGCAGATGAAATTCACCCTAAATCACCTTGAAATGAAAAAGTTAGTTAAGGTTAGTAGTGCCATTCACTAATTAGTTAGTTAGAGTCTGTTATAGGTTAGTGTTAGTTGGTTAGGGATTAGTTATGACAGCTGTGTTAAGCTAGTTGATGAAATCGGATGTTAGACTTGCACTTAGTAATAGTTTGTTAAAAAAAAAGTTAGTTAATGACAGTTTGTATGTGGAAATTTGATGAATGTTGCTGATTGCCTAAAGTGTCAAAATGACTTTGAATGAATGGATTTGAATTGAAGTTAATTATAAGAACATGTACCGTTATGAGGTTTTGGTTAATTTGGTGAAGTTAATTATCATAACATGTACTGATGCAGACTGTGTTAAGATTGTCAAGACGAATCACTCATGAGTTAAGATTAGTTAATGTGAAGTTATACTAGTTTCAATTACCAAGAACATGAACTAATTAGTAATTGAAACTCAGCTGTATTAATATGTTGAAATTTCATTGTGAATCTACCATATCAGCACCTGTTACGATGCTATGAACATGCCTGTTAGTTATGATGTTAAGGCTTTACTTGTTAGTTGCCTTGTTATGTTATGTTATGTTATGTTATGGTTAGACGAGGATGAAGCTATTTGTGACAGTTAACTTGACATTCTATTAGGAAATTGATTAAAATGTTAGATTACTTGGTATGCTGAAACTTGAAAGTGGTGATTATTAGGATAGTTAAGACTGGCTTTGAACTGGAACAAATATGTGGTACAGTTAGGAAGTTAGTGAGATGTTAGGATATTATTTGCTTGATTTGCTGTAATGTAGCTATTATGTCAATGAAAATTAGCAATTAGGATACTTATGCAATGTGAGCCAATTGAGTTTTGTTTGCAGGTGTGCTGATGGCCAGGTTTTGAATGTTTGCACTGCTGTGATTCTAAAGATCATTAGGCTACCACACTAGGTCATGATTGAATTATTAATTTTGACATTGATGATGACATGATGACATTATTTGTTGGATTGGAATTATGTGTATGTGTTTGAAAGTGACGGCTTTAGGTTAATTTAGAAGTATCACTTGACCTTGGTGTGTTGCTATGTTATTGTATTGTGAAGTAGCTGCTAACATGAAAAGTGACATGGTCATTAGTTAGTGTGAAATGCAGTTTGATAGTTTGTGTAAGAATGGTTGCTGGTCATGAGCTAATGGTTTAAAATGTGACATTGTTGTGTTTATGTGATGCTGGTTTAACCATGATATAACTTTAATGTCTTGACAATGCAAAGCTTAAAGCAAAATGAGGGCAAGATGGATGAAGATGACTTGGGGACTCAAAGGGGATGACTTAGAAATGGAAGACAAGGAGAATTGGGGTTCAAGATAGGTAGCTGACTTTGGTCAACCAGTTGACCAAAAAGTCAACAGTTGACCAAAGTCAACCGTAGGTCAAAGTTACATTTTTTTGTTGTAATTTTTGTATGAATTCTTGTAAATGGTATTGTACAAATGGAATGAACATTTTTTTTTGATGAAAATAACCCTTTTGATTCAATGAAACATGCCTCATTTTCAAATCGAATCCTTTCCCTCCAAAATTCATTTGAATTCCTCTTAAATCAAGATCTTTAAATGCACTATGAAACATGAAACTTGAATGAAATATGAATAACAAGACCTTGGAACAAATGAATCATCAATAGATGGTCAACCCTTAAGTTGATTTTTGCTTGACTAATAGCATACTTGATGATAGATTCCAAATAAGAATGACATGATGCAAACCAAAGCGATCAAATATCCCTTCTCATGAATTAGGGTTTCATGACCAATCGCAATATCAAGATGCAATCCATATAAACAATGATATCAAACCAAGCAATATTGCCCTATAATAAAATCCAAACCAAATGGTCCAGAATTTCCATGAACCAAGAACTAGGATTTCAAGCCATGATTCAAGGATAAGCTTTTCCAAATTGACTACACCACCAAAGTCCCTAAGGCTTGAACCTTGGGCAACCTTAGCCTCTTGTTAGGTATAAATAATCTACCTTTGAATCCATGATACTTATTGATGCAATGGATGGTAATAATGTGTGCAGATGAATCTCAATCTAAAGTCGGATGAAAAATGAAAATGGAGGGCAAATATTGGGGTATGGCACCCGCCCAGTGTTATAGATAAGAGCAACAAAATCTAAATATCGCATATAACAGGAAAAGAAGAATAGCCTCAATGTCATCCTTCGGTTTCTAAGCAACTGCTCATTTACCTGCTCGTCCGTACCTCAATAATGGGCTGAGAATACACTCGAAAGGGGGGGGGGGGTGAGAATACACTCGAAATATATAATGATACAAAAATAGACAAGGGTAGCCTACAAAAACATCACCAATCATTCAACACAATACACATTCACCACATAAGTCTTCTCAACCACCAATATCAACATAGTCATTCAATTACATATGCAAACAATGGATGCATTGTACTCAACACCAAGACTCTACATGCATACGATACCATTATTGACAACACAAGTTCATCTCGATCCTGAATTCCCTCCATAGAACCAGAGGACACCAATTCGCTACTAACACCTTTAGTAACGCTTCACCGATTCCTATATGGAACCAGCTACTCGTCCTAAACACATACCATCAGACCAAAGCACACAAAAACTGGATCAAAGTCCGTACACCATGATGCATGATTCTTAACAACATGTAATATCACCAAAATTAAAACCATATTTTTTTTTTTTTTGGAAATCTTGGTATCCGACCTTGCGACCGACTAATCCAAGAGGGACCAATACCCACCGTCCACTAGCGAGAGTCCCGTTTCAAGCCAGAGCAATGCTCCGTATGGACTGGCCCACAAGAGTTGATTGCACCTAGTAGGATTCGAACCTGAGACCTTGAGAGGAGCACACTCTCAAGACCCAAGCCTCCACCACTAGGCCAACTCTTGGGGGTTCAAAATTAAAACCATATAATCACCATAATTATGCACAACGCCACAATAATTAATTAATTCAACAATCAATAATAAACAACAATAAAATACCTTCAAACAATGGTCAAATAGTAGTCTAATTACCGCACAACATCAAAAATCGGAACCGACAACTCAATTCACCGCAACTGAATGAACGACACTCATTCTGGAAGCATGATGGGTTACCCGTCACCAGGGTGACGCCCTTCACTACCCACGTCACCTCACACGTCGTTCTTATGACGCTCGTCACATAAAGTTGTGTCTGGGACCATGACGGTCTATCCGTCAAGCAGTTGATGCTCGCCAATGCCTCAAAGGCCACAATATATATAATTATTCATGCATACCACACGATTCTCATTGATCACACGTGATACATACACTCACGTAATTCCCACTAGAATTACCAAACCTGTACCAACACAGTAAACGCATTCGACAGTAACACACCACATGGCATTAATCAATAATCATTGAAATAATCCACTCAACTACCTTTCCTTATTTGTTTCCTAGCATTACTAGGCTCAACCTGTCCATTTATGTCTTACTAGTCTCACAAACCAAGGGAAATTTCATCAAACGCGAAATCGGGAAAGAAATCACAAAAACGGGAAAATTTTGCACTCACGTTGTCCATACGCGTAATGCCCTCAGTGTAACGCATAATGCCTCAGGTTGCCCAGGTCCATACGTGTAATTCCCTATGCCTTACGTGTATGACCAAAGACGTCTTCCTACAAAAATTTCTACTCAGATCTCCTTCCGCGTAATACCCCATGCATTACACGTAATACCCCTGCGTTACGCGTAATTAGAGCTGTCAAAATGGGCCGAAGCCCATGGGCGGCCCACCGAGCCCGAAAAAAGTTAGGGCTTGGGCCTTATTTTTGGAGCCCATATTATTCCGGGCCTTTTTGAGCCCGGCTCGAAAAAGCCCGAAAAAAAATGGGCCGGCCCGTATGGGCTATGGGTAGCCCGCCAGCCCGACAACTTTTTTTAAAAGAATTAATTTAACTATTTGGCCCATATATAAATTAATAAATATATATAATTGGACCTAAAAAATAAATTTGGCCCAAGAAACATTTGGATACAATGTGTTAGTGCTTCTTTGGTTCGGTCCATACACACTTCAGTGACTACCAGAACATTAATTTCTATTACATTATATTACATTACAGTATTCTAAAATGAGTATATTACATTAAGATCATTAAAATGAGTATTAATTTCTATAACATTATATATTAAAATGAGTATTAATTTCTATTACATTATATATTACTTAAAAAATGAATTTTTTAATTTTTTTTTAAAATGAGCCCGTTTAGGGCCGGACCCGTTTAGGGCTGGGTAGCCCGCAGCCCAGACAGGGCTGGGCCTGGGTAGTAAAAAAGGAGCCCGTATTCAAAATTGGCTTTTTGAGCCCGGCCCGGAAAAGCCCGAGGCCCGCCAGGGCCGGCCCATTTAGGGCCTGGCTACCCGTTTTGACAGCTCTACGCGTAATGCCCATCTGGCGTGCCCACCATACGCATAATTCCCCCTACGTTACGCGTAATGCCCCTCTGGCGTGCCCACCACACGCATAATTCCCCCTGCGTTAAGCGTAATGCCCCTCTGGTGTGCCCACCATACGCGTAATACCCCATGCGTTACACGTAATGCCTTGTCTGCAGGCAAAAACTCAGATTTTGCATTTCTACAAATTCTCATACTCTTGTGCACTCCCAAACCCCTAATTCAGATCCAAAACAGTTTCTATACCATTTTAATTCCCACACTTTCATTCTATCCAATTAGCCTATTATTCTAATAGGTTTACTCGTCATTTAACTCCTAATTTCTTCATCCCCTAACATACATAATTTTACAGATTTGTTCATGGTAAAACACAAAAAATAGCCACGAATTCATATCAGTATTATCATCACAGACATGAATGCATACCAGTATCAACACAAACCACACGAATTTCATAACGTTCATACAGTTATCAATCCAGAAATACAAGGAGAAGAATTAATACGAAAATCCTACGTGGGGAAGGAACCCTCACTACCTTCTCATGTTAGATTCACCATTATTAAACCCATTCTCCCCTTACCTGAAACCTGAGCTGATTCTGCGAAAAATTGATGATGGAATTCTTGCCTTAGCTCTCTTGTTCTTCCTCCTTGTTCTCTTTCATGTAACTGACCTGATTCTCCTAACCCCTCCACTAATTCCTCTAATTATGTTTTATTAATTATTTTAGGCGTAATACCTTTTTTGGTCCTCTAACTATACCCTCGGGTCCAATTTGGTCCTCTTTCTTTTAAAAGTTCCAAATAGATCCCTTACGTTGTCTAAGTGAAGCATAAAGGTCCTTTCTGTCAAATAAATGCAAACGGTGTTAGTTTTGTTTACGTGGAGTATGAGTTAACATGATAGATGACTTAGTCAGCATCTTTTAATTTCCACGTGGATTTTTATATTATTCTTTATTTTCCATGTAGATTTTTTTATATATTTATTTTTTAATATTTTTTATATTTCTTTTTGTAATATTTAATTTTTAATTCTATTTTTATAAATTGTTATTTTAAAAATAATTTTAATTAGGTCAGATCATCAAATCCACACTCAAACCCATCTAGAAGCCCAATATTAATTTCATTCTCTTTTTGGCCTATATGTTTTTCATTTGCATGATTATGCACAAGTAGTTAATATAAAGACTAAATTTTATTCTGAAACAACCAATGTGAGACTAATATAAAGACAGGTATTGCAAAAATAAAGAAACAACCAAGACACAACTTGAACCGAGTCAGTGCTGAGCAAAATGTGTTTCATATGATTGGCTAAGCATCACCGATGAGCAAAATGTGTTTCCAATGAAAATGCAACTGCAAATTTGACACCCATGTTCATATCTGACTTGCAGCCGCAAATGGCTAAACTAAAATTTAACTCTTATTGGGCCAGCCATGGATTTGGAACAATATTGGCTGCAATTAAATTAAAAAAACTAAAAGCCATAATACTGAACTGAGGCAAACCTAAACCTTACACTTTTTTTTCTTTCACATCAGGTATTGGAAGTACAAAAAATCAACCCTTCATTTTTTGATGGGAGTCATCCTGAGGAATTCTCTCAGATTTTATCAAGCATCAGCAAACGTCGTCATCCAAATATTGCTGAGCTTGTTGGTTATTGTTCAGAACTGGAGCATATATTAGTATATGATTATTTCAGAAATGGTTCTCTCCATGACTTTTTACACTTATCAAATGACTTCAGCAAACCATTAACTTGGAACACCAGAATCAGAATTGCACTGGGAACTGCTCGGGCTGTTGAGTTGGTTTTCTACTTCTAGCAAATATAACTTTAATTTTGATATAACTCTTATGACATATTTCTGCATGTGAATATGCATCTATTTTGTCAAAGCAGTGTTACATGCAGCATTCTTCCTAAATAATACTACATTTCTCTTTAGGGTGTTTTGCAATAAAATTGTTACTATGCCTCTTTTTGCTTATTACAATCAATTTTTTTATTTTCTGAATAGATATGCATAAAATTGCACGTTAAGAATGATATAGAAAAATATTTATACCAATTTAAACACTCAACAAATTTTTGAATTTCTTAAGTCATTGTTTCCCAAGCCGAGTTCAATATTATATGGTGATGTTATACTCATTTCGATTTTGCATATATGTCGTTACTTTCAGGTACCTACATGAAAGTTGTTCTCCATCTCTAGTTCACAAGAATATCAAATCTGCCAATATTTTGCTTGACACAGATTTGAATCCCCGTCTCTCAGACTATGGTTTGGCAACCTTCCACCAAGTTTTTCTTGTTTTTGTCTCTCAGACTATGTAATTCTATCATGTTCTCTTAACTTTCTTAGAAAAGAGAATGATAAATACATAACCGTTTGTTTCCTGCCAATTATTAACACTTCTTTTTGTTCTTATAGTCTGTTTCATTATTTTTATTTCCTCTTAAATTCTTGTAGTTTGTTCATTTACTATGAAAGAAAAATAGATTTATAATTTATAGAAAGTTAATTTAATTGATGTGAATATAAGTATTTTGTGTATTCATTCAATGTTTGCTAGTTTCCTTGTGGAAATAGTAATAGTAATATCTGTATTGTTTCCACTCAGCGTACTAGCCAAAATCTCGGGGATACTCTGCGCTTAGAAGATACTCTGCTGTAAACGGCCATTTATATTGTGTAAAGTTAATTTAACATACCAGCATTTAATTCATGGAAAATTAGATCTCATAAGTATGTAATTTTTGGCGTAAAGTTTGGCATGTGGTGTAAGTGTGGAGTAACGTTTTTGGTGTGGGGCTATGGCAATGTGAAGTTGTGTCTTGGCTGTTTTTTTATTTTTGCAATGACAGTGAAGAACAGAAAAAGATGCTCACTGACTCGGTTCAAGTTGTGTCTTGGCTGTTTCTTTATTTTTGCAATACCTGTCTTTATATTAGTCCCACATTGGTTGTTTCAGAATAAAATCTAGTCTTTATATTAACTACTTGTGCATAATCATGCAAATGAAAAACATATGGGAATTAAAAGGTACTGACTAAAAGGTGCAATACTTGACTGTTTCTTTATTTTTAAAATATAAAAACAGAATTAAAAATTAAATATTATAAAAAGAAATATAAAAAATATTAAAAAATAAATATATAAAAAAATCTACATGGAAAATAAAAAATAATTAAAAATAATATAAACATCCACATGGAAATTAAAAGGTGTTGACTAAGTCATCCATCATGCCAACTCATACTCCACGTAAGCAAAACTAACACCGTTTGCATTTATTTGACGGAAATGACCTTTATGATTCAGTTAAACAACGTAAGGGATCTATTTGGAACTTTTAAAAGAAAGAGGACCAAATTGGACCCGAGGGTATAGTTAGAGGACCAAAAAGGGTATTAAGCCATTATTTTAATAATAATAATAATTCCAATAATAATAATAATATTAATAATTATAGTAATATTAATAATAATAATATTAATATTAATACAACTAACATTAACATTAATAAAATGTCCCCTTATTATATTATTATTATCATGTTGTCCTAACCTTTAATTCCACCTAAGTCCTCTTGCTAAGTTCTCACACCCGCCCTATACACATACCCCTAATTAATTTAATAAAATCGCAAACAATACACAAAATAAATCACAACACGGCTAAATAATTATATGGGGTGTTACAAACTCAATCAATGGTAAGTAGCTATCCCAAGCACCTCCTTGTTCTAACGCACAAGCCTTCAGCAGATCTTCCAAAGATTGGATGGTCCTCTCTGTGTGACCGTCCGTCTGCGGATGATAAGTATAACTCAACTTTTGTTTAGTACCCAACGCTTCCTATAAACTCTGCCAAAATCTTTAATTAGATCTTAGATCTCTATCCGGCACAATACTCAATGGGATACCGTGCAGACTAACAACCTTATCAATGTACAACTCGACCAACTTCTACAAATGATAATTGATCTTAATCAGAATGAAATGATCTGATTTAGTCAGTCCATCAACAATAACCCAAATGGAATCACATCCCTTTATTGTCTTCGGTAAAATCGTCATGAAATCCATAGAAATGTTGTCCCATTTCCACTCAGGAATGCTCAACGGTTGCATCAGATCCAACAACTTCTGATGTTCAATCTTTGACTTCTGACAAGTCAAACAAGCATAAATTACTCAGTTATCTCCTCCTTCATTCCTGGCCATAGAAACATCTAATTCAAGTCTTGATACATCTTAGTGGCACCGTGATGAATAATCAGACCACTCCTATGACCCTCCTCAAGAATACTCTTCTTAAGTTCTGGTACATCTGGTACACAAACCCTATCTCTGAATCTTATAATGACATTCTCGACGATTCTAATATCACCTCCTTTACCTTGATCAATCAACACTAGCCGATCAACCAAATCCTAAATTGGTTTTCTGACCTTCTCTAATCTCTTTAAGAATACCACTGGTTAACTTCAACATACCTAACTTCACACTACTAGGAGTCTTTTCACACACCAAACTCGTGTCTTTGAATTGCTAAATCAATTCCAATTCTCGAACCATAAGCATTGACATATGCAAAGACTTTTTACTCAACGCATCAGCTTTAACATTGCCTTTACTCGGATGGTAACTCAAGCAAAAATCATAATCCTTCAGAAATTTGAGTCGTCTCCTTTATCTCATATACAACTCTTTCTGATCGAATAAATACTTTAAACTCTGGTGACCACTGAACACTTCAAACTTGGAACCAAATTGATAATACCTCCAAATCTTTAACACAAACACCACGACTGCCAACTCCATATCATGCATAGAATAATTCCTCTTATGAAACTTCAATTTCCTAGAAGCACAAGCCACAACCTGACCATTCTGCATCAACACACCACCTAGACCCATCTTAGAAGCATCACAGTACACAACAAAGAAATTACTCAGATTCAACAAAATCAAAATTAGAGTAGACGTTAATATCCTCTTGACTTCTTAAAAAATATCTTCACAAGACACATCCAAAACATAAGCCTGACCCTTTTGAGTCAATTGAGTTAAAGGCAATGTCAACTTCAAAAAGCCTTCAATGAACCTCATGTAGTAACTAGCCAAACCAATAAACTTCTGATTTCAGTAACAGACTTCAAAGTCTCCCACTGCAACACTACATCTATATTTGACGGATCAACAACAATACAACCACTAGAAATTACATGACTAAGAAAACGGACTACTCGTAACCATAACTCATACTTGGATAACTTCACATACAATTTCTTTTCTTGTAAGATCCGTAATACAACTCATAGATTCTGCACATGCTCTTCATTAGACTTCAAATATATCACGATGTCGTCGATGAAAACAATTACAAACTGATCTAAGTACGGATGGAATATTCTATTCATGTATTTCATGAACATTCCTGGCGCATTAGACACCCCAAATGATATAAGTGAATACTCATAGTGACCATATATCATTATGAATGAAATCATCAAAATATCTTCTGACTTCACATAAATCTGAAGATAACCCGAACACAAATCAATTTTACAGAACATGGAATCACCAACTAACTGATCCATCAGATCATCAATCCTCGAGAGTGGATACTTATTCTTGATTGTGACTTCGTTCAACTGTCATTAATCAACGCATAACCTCATGCTACCATCTTTCTTATTGATTAGCAACAACGACGTTCCCCAGGATAATACACTCAGTCAAACAAACTTCTTATCAAGTAACTCTTCCAATTTCTTCTTCATCTCACTCAACTTTGACGCTGACATTCTATAAGGAGGCATCAACACCGGACTCGTACCAGGTACTAAGTCTATAACAAACTCTACCTCATGATCCAACGACAAATCACTGATATCATCTGGAACTTTTTTTGGAAAATCGCACACTACTGGCAATTCATCCATCCCAGCTATGCTTTCAGCCTTCATAGAAGCTAATATCATAAACACCTCAACATCATGTTTCATGAACTCATCCACTTGCTTGGCAGACACGAACAACTCATCACTTGTATCAAACTCTAGAAATAACAATGACTTGTTAAAACAGTTGATTTTAACATGGTTGAACTCCAACCAGTTCATTCCAAGGATAACACTGATTTGATTCAATGGCAGACAGACTAAGTCCATCCCAAAAATATTACCATAAATAGTTAGCGGAAAATTCAAACACACCCATGAAGTAGTCACTGAACCATTATTCGGGGTATCAATAACCATACTCCTAACCATAACAGACAATTTCAAACCCAACCTCTCATCATAATCAAGCAAACTAAAGGAATACATTGCACTCATTTCAATAATATCAATCAACAGAATACTATTAATAAAACACGTACTTGAAATTAATCTGTCTAAGCTAGTAGTTTATGACCCAATAAAAGACAATAATTTTCCTCCAGACTGAACCTTGTTTGGTTTCTGACAGTTAATACTAGTGTGACCCTGTTCGCCTTGGTTATAACAAGTCGGGCCATCGCTCTTGCAATCTGCTATACAGTGACCTATCTTTCCACATTTGAAGCACATCAGAGCTTTATTCTTGCATTCACTAGCACAGTGGTCTGACTCGTCACACTTGAAATAGTTGATAGAAACGGGAGTCTCTCGCCCACTTGGCCTTTTCTCATCTGAAACCCTCTGCTTCCCTTTTTCAGTTGGAGTATTATACAGTTTCCCACGATACTGATTCTTCCTTTTCCTTTCACTAAGACTCTTATAGAGAGTAGAATGAGCCTTACTATCCTCATCATATATCCTACACTTATTCACCAACATAAGAAATTGCCCAATCTCTTGGTGCCTAATACCCTGCTTGATCTTAGGACGTAGTCCACTTTCAAACTTGATACACTTTGACCCTTCAGCAACATACTCTTTGAATCTAGTAGCATACTCAACAACGATCATATTCCCTTACTTTAGCTTGAGGAACCCGATTTCCTTCTTACTGCGCATATCCTCAAGAAAGTACTTCTCTAGGAAATGAGCTCTAAACACAACCCAAGTAATTTCAGTACCAACAACCTTAGTCTCCAACGTGCATTACCCCACCAGTCTTTGGCTTCTTCTGACAACATGTGAGTACCAAACTCAACCATCTAAACTTTAGTGTAAGCCATCACTCAAAAAATCTTCTCAATCTCTCCGATCCATGCCTGTAGACCCTCCAGATCATATATGCCGTTGAAAGTCGACATATTGTTTCTCTGAAATTAGTCTAGACAATGGAATTCATCATTAGCACGTTCATGATTCTATTGACCCTGTAGTGCCTGAGCCACTGACTCCAAAGCATCAACAATCACTTAGTCGTTTCTTCCAATCATATCTTTTCACTCCAGCAAACAGCTATTAGAAGAAACATACATCGATAATGCATTCACACAAGTCGCATACTAGGGTACAATTATCATGTCAAAAACCTTGCCGAATGGACCGACCTGCTTTGATACCACTATGTTGAAGGTGTGAGAAAGACACAAGAAATGAGGGTTTGAATTGTGTTTTTAACTTTTACTAGATTTTAGCCTCTTATCATTAACGTATAGGATAATATCAGAGTTGCATTGAGAAACTCTGACTTGCGAAACGTCATTCAGATTGTGCTATGCATGAAGCATAAGTGAGAAGGCAAATGTGAATTAGCGATGCTTGAATTAGACTTGCAATACGGAAGCTCATCAGAGTTTAGTTGCAAGGTTCTGACTTGCTATGCAAGGTTCTGATAATTGATACAAAAACATAAACAATCAAACAAAGCATAAACAAGAGTAAAGAACAAACGATATATCCTGGTTCACTTGAGCCATTCCCAAGCTAGTCCAGTCCACCCTTCCAAGGTGATTTCTCCTTGAACACAAAGACTTAATCCACTATAATCAACATGGATTACAGACGCACGGGCAACAGCCGGTGATTAACATCATGCACAACCGCAGTTGTGACTAACCCACAATGAACCATTCAGGGATCCAAGTTAATGGATATAACGAACATTGATCTAATAGGTTCCAATCTCGCAAGATCTACTATCAGGATTTCACAGCTAAACGTTCAGGGATCCGATTCAACAGATATAACGTTTACTGACCATTCTTCCAGGATTTTCAATGAGTTCCATCAGTGATCTCACAAGAGTCTGACCCACAATTGGTCCTCTTTGAGATATGACTATCATTGACCATATTTCAGGATTTCCACAACGACACCAAGCTATTGTCTTCTCAAGTCTCCGATCACACTGATCACTTGAGGAATCCTAATTCACATAGAATTAGTTATTCTGGAGAATACAATGATGCTTCTTAACAAGCAGATAACTCCTAATTTTAAGTACAAATGAACACACAGTGTTCTAGCAAGATGTGAGCAACAGCTCATTGCTATATTAATATTCTACCAAGATGTATGTTGATTTGACAGTTGATGACATCTTGTAGATCTTCTTCATCTTATTTGCTGAGCAAGCTTCGAGCAACAACTCCTTGCTTTAGATCTTCAATATAGCTCAGACGATGAAGTTGGTTGATGACTTGACTGATTTGCGATGTTGTCTTATTCATCAACAACTTCTGTTCTAATTGATTGTTGTTGTGTTGAATGATGATCTTTGAGGTTCAAAAACAATGGTCGTGTGTTAATGGTGATAGCTTTAAATGTTTAGTGTAACAGCGATAACTGTTCGTTGCGACTATCATCACATCGACACCTTCAGAAGCGCATTCTCCTTTCCTTTAAATAGCCAAGTAAAATATAGCCGTTGAAGAGCTGTTGGCTATTTGAAAAGAGTCGTTATGCAATGATGAAATTTGTACTACCATATCTTCTTTTTACTATAGACGAAGTGATGGGATAGATCTTTTTAGCACGGTGTACAGTCATTGCTAACGGTAACATTTGTCTTCAAATCTTCAGAGACTTCTGATGGTAATTAATTGAAGCATGAGTAGAGACTTTATAACTGGGTCTTCAGAAACTTGTCCATTAGGAATCTGTCTTCAGAGCTTCAGCACTTGTCTTGAAACCCGTTATCTTCATTGCTACAAGTCTTCAGAATCTTCAGAACCTTGTTCACTCAGAACACTGTCTTCAGAGTCTTCAGCACTTGACCTTTAGAACCATAATCTTCAGAACACTTCAGTCTTTAGAGTCTTTCTGCACTTGGTCTTCAGAGCCTTCCGCCTTCAGAACTTCAAGTCATGAGAATCTTCAGCACTTCGGTTCTCCGCAAGATTATCTCTTCAGAAGCTTCGCTATCTTCAGAATCATAACCACTTTCAGAGTAGCATCCATAAGAGCATTGCAACAGCAATATCGGCATCCTTGGATCTATCTGATTATGATCAGATACAGAGGCATACTTGCTTCTTGCGACTTGTGTTACACATAGTAACTCACATATGATCATTTACGCACATCTTGCTGGTGTTTGTTGGATCTGATATCTTCTATGATTATGATCTGCACACAACACACATTAGAACATAAAATAGTTCTTTCACAAATACTTATTGTTATCATCAAAACATAGAGATGACATGCAGAGACAACTCTTGCTCTTAAAATCTCCCCCTTTTTTATGATGACAAAACCATGTATTTGGATTGAACATTTTATACAAGGTAATCGCCAAACATAACATATTCAGAGTCTGGAACAACAGCTCCCCCTAAATGTGTTATCCCCAAAATTTTATTTGTATTTGTCTACAATATTATCTGATCCAAAGACTCACAAAATAACAATTTGATATAGAATAGAGAAAAGCTACTTCCCTATCAGTCTTACGGAGACAAAAGTCTTCAGCATCTGGACTTGTTCAGAACCTATGTCTTCAGATCTTTAGAACTCAGTTCCTTTGGTCGCCGTATCAGAGCTCATAATCTTCAGAGTCTTCTGAAGCAATTTCTACTTTTCAGTAGAATCATTTTAGCACAGAGATAAAACAATTCTCTTCTAATAACTTAGCCACGCTATTTATCAGAATTGAACTTGTCTTTTAACGTAAGAAACTCCCCCTGAGTTTCAGACTTGATGATCTTCAGATTCTTGATTTGGTCATACTGATTCTGATCATCATTTAAGATCTTGACATTTCAGAGTTTGACTTGAACACATGCCTTCATCTTAGAACCTTGTTACTTGTCACAACTCATTGGTTCATCAAAGCTTGATTCTTGATCCATTGTAGATTTAGTCTGATGCCAAATCAATTTCTTCTGAGTTGAAATCTTGGTTTATCAGAACTGCTTTTTATTGGATCTTTTATCCAGATCTTCAGACAGTCTTTGACTTATGATTTACTCAGTTCTTCTGAAAAGCATCTTGGATTGTGGACTTTATCTTGACTGCTTTCAGGAAGATTTCTTCTTCTGATTCTTATATTCTGAATATCATATTCTCAAACAGCTTACAACTTCTGAATAAAGTGAAACAAGAATCACGATAACTTTGACTTTCAGAAAGTTCTCAACTTTTGAACAGTACTGGGTAAATCGGATTCTGAACACATGTTCACGAAGTGTACAACTTCGATAATATGAATAAACATTTCATAAGAACTTTTAACAGAGTTCTTTCAGTTTAAACTGCTCTAAGAATGCCTAGTGAACTTGTTCAGAGTTCCTCGGTTAAACATCAAATAATCGTTAGTGTTAAAACACATTTTATATCATAGTTGATGTTTAGCACAGTGTTATAAAATCGGATCGGACCGGCCGGTCGGACCGGTTGGACCGTGAACCGGCCAGGTAACCGACCGGGTTCGCTTGCTCGATCACCCATGTCTTCGAACCGGAGGGAACCAGTGTGAACCGGTGCGAACCGGGAAAACCTGGAAAACGGGGAAAACCGGTGGTTCAACTGCTTATTTTTTTTAAAAACATTTTTTTAAATTTTTTTTAAAAATGTTTTTTACTCAAATACATATGAACTTTTCCCCAAGAATAATAGTGATCACTCATTTGATTCAAGTGATACACAAATTAAGTTTCGTAATATTCACAAAATTATTTTTACTATTTTGTATTTATATTGATTGAAAAACCATCATACAAATTTTTGTATAGAAATTTAAGAACACAGATTAAGAAACTAAATATAATATAATTTTAAACTTAACTGATTTCCATTATATATATATATATATATATATATATATATATATATATATATATATATATATATATATATATATATATATATATATAGACTTGGAAAATTTATTATTTAGAATAATGTTAATATTTGTATTGTTTTAATTATTAACATTAAAACTGATTTTCTATTAACATTAAAACTATGAATTTAAATTAGACTCTGTTTAATTTAGACTCTGTTTAAAATTTACAATTAGACTCTGTTTAAAATTTGAATTTAAATTATGAACCTGTGAATTTATGATATGATATTTTCAAAAAAATTAAGTGCTAGTTATATTTTTTAGAGACTGAATCATCCGGTTCGACCGGTTTTACCGGTTTTATACCTATTATAATGTCAGGTTTATTCAACCGAGTTATCCGGTTTAATCTGGTTTAATCCGGTTTGGTCATGCGGTTCAACCAATGACCCAGTAGTTCGACCGATAAACCAGTGACCCAGTACCCTCACCAGTTTGATAACCAGTCCGATTTTTAAAACATTGATTTAACATTCTTTTAATTTATATTATTATATCAAAATAAAAAGGCTTAAATAGTGTTTTCGTCCCTGTAATTTTTTTTTGGTTTTAGTCCCTATATCTTACTTTTTCTTGCTGTTTAGTCCCTAAAGCTAAAATCCGCAGGAAAATCCGAAGGTTTCCTGCGGATTTTCCTGCAGATTTTCCTACGGATTTTAGTTTTAAGGACTAAAACGAACGCGAATGTGAAATATAGGGAGTAAAACCAAAAAAATAAAATTACAGGGACGAAAACCAAAAACACGCTAACTTACAGGGACGAAAACACTATTTAAGCCAAATAAAAATCATATTATATTTCTCCCCCTTTTTGACATCATAAAAAAATAGAGAATTTTAAGTATTTAAATACGATAATGAACAGTCTATCATAAGATTATTCTTAACCCTAAGTAGTTTGGAGCGATCAACACATAGGCTCACAGATTTCTAGGGGATAGTCTAGGAGGTTCCTAAGGATAAGGAGGAGGTGGAAGATGAATTTCCAGACTCATCGGTTCTTGAAGCATGCAACTGTTTATTTTCAGCTTGTGAGATTGCCAATTGCTTGTTCTTCATAATTTCTTCAGACATCCATCCATGAAATTCAGTACAGATATTTCCCATAGCAGTGGGATCCATGCTGGAACCTGATATATCAATTAGGTTTTGGATTTTGTTGATAGTATTATCCTTGAAGGATGATAATACTTTATTAACAGTCTTTGACCTTTTCGAAGAAGGTTCTCCGCTAACAACACTTTTCTGCTTCTTTCCCTTCTTCTTCCATTCTGAGAGCTCTTGAAGCATATCTGTAATGTTTTCCATATCAATCCATACACCAATGTCTTCATCTTTGAATTTTTGCAGATAGTTTGCCAATTCTACTTGATCATGTGTTTCTTTGAAGTTAGGAAATTCTTTAACAGGAACTCTTATAGCCATCATCACTTGCCTTAGTGACGTATCATCAAGATCAACGTCTTCTTTCTTTTTCCTTAGATCCTTAAATCTGAGAATTTTTCCTGCGATTTTTAGAAGTTTGCTCGATTCTCCTTCGTTGACCAGGATGTCATCAACTATTCCTGATTCCACCAGAATGTTAGAGATGAGTCTCCCATACAGAACATGTCTGACTTCCGTGCCAGAACCCATTCTGGAGTCCCTTATAGATTCTTTCAGAAGTTTAAAAAGAATTGCTGGAAGATGTATCTTGATTCCTTTTAGAAGAAGGAATAGGACACACTTCTGCGTCTCATTGAGTTGATCTTAAGGAAGATGATGAAACACATTTTCTTGCAGGACTCTGGACCATACTTGTAGGGAGTCCTTCAGACTTGAGAATATTGAATCTTCCATATTACCCACAGTTACTTCTTTGAAAATAGAAGCCAATACTTTTGCTTCTCTTTCCTTGCTTAGTTGATCCTTGGTAATCCTTAATCCGGTATTGTCATGCATCAGTAAGTATGAAAGAGTCTTTTCAGATATAACTATTTTCCTTCCAAACACCGAAGATACAATGACAGTTGTTCACGCAGTAGCATGAATCCAGAAGTCTTTGACCAGACAAGCGTAGGTTGGTCTTTCCAACCTTTTGAAGTAGTTGCTCCACCCTTGATTATTCATGGAGTGAGTCACATCACATCCGTTTGCTTTCAAACTCTTGAAATTCATAATTGTTTCAGACTTGACAAAGAGTTTTTCAACTGGTGTTTTTGTGGTAATGAGGCATAATACACTTTGACAGAAGGAGGCCATTGTTGAAGGTGATACACACTAACCGAGTTTACTTAAGATTTAGATGTTGTGAAGAGTAATTTAAGGTTGATCTTATTTATAGAATAATGAGGAGAGTAAGGCTTAAGAATTTGAAAGGGTAAATATTGATCATTCCTAGGTAGGTAAGGGACGTGGGAAAAGAAAGTGAATGATTGGTTTCTTTAATGAGGGAAAATTAACCGATCATGAATTAAGGAGTGGTGAGAGTAGCCGTCACACATTTATGACTTAAGGAGATATTGCAGTTTCTTGATAATCTTAAGGATTTTCGTGTGACGTATAATATATGCATGTAATTGATTATAATGCTTAATTATTTTATTTTAAATTATGGTAAATTCATGGAAAGTAGATTTAATCAATGCATCATGATAAGATGAACATAAAATTAATCATTCCTAAAGATAAGAAATTCACCATCAGAGTTACTTCAATAATTGATCAAGGAGATACAAGTCGAATTCAAAACAAAAAGTCAGACAAGCAAAGACCTTGAAAAACTATGACTTTAGGAAATCTAGCTCCCTATTTTAGACTAGGAAAGTCATAGGTTGACAAAACTCAGGAAGAATCTTCTTAGTCATTCCATTTCTCCTGCAATGACTAACTACTCCTTGAAGATCAAGAATGTGGGAGATAACTCTGCAGTAGGGAACTTGATAGACTGTGTCTTCCCTAGACAAATTGATTTCTTCCTTTAGATGATTATACATGAATTGGGGTAGGTCTATTTTGATCCTAGAAACTAAGAAGAAAATAAATAATCTTTCTTTGTCAGATAACCATCCTGCTCCTCTTTTTCTTGGTCTTAAATCAGTTACCATTAGCTTGTACCAATCTTTAGCTATGAGAGTAAGGGTACATGGTTGAGTGGGACGACCTTCAGTCTCAAAAATGACATGCAGATGCCTGTCGAAGCTATGACTGTTGATGTTTCTTTCCATAGTCACACCATATTCAACACACCTAATGGCTTTAGCAATGACGGTAGGGTTGATCAAGACTGGATAGCCAACAACCACAGACAAATTAGCATTCTTGCCATAGTCATACTCTAGTACTCGAGCATTTGCCCAGAACTCAGTTACAAGCGCAGGAAAGACAGGTCCAACAAGCATGTTAAAGTAGTTTTCCCAGTTCTAAAATTCAATTCCAGAGAGAATACTTGTTTTGTTGAGTTGAGGCAGAAGGTTTAAATTCAGAGTGTATTCCTTTAGGAGTTCAAGATCAGAAATTTAACTTCTGATGTAGTGGGAAGTCATTTTGAGTAGGAGTGATTTTGTTTGAGAGAGAAAGAGATTAAACTATGAGATAGTTAAAGAGTGATTCTTCTTTGAATAGAGGAAATGATATGGGAAGGACTTACGATCAATAACTATTTAATGAACTGGAACAGGCAGGGTTCATTATTTTCGAGAATAGCTATGAGTAGCTATGGAGGTCAGCTTTAAGATGACAAGACATGTTATAGACTCTATATATAGAGGTTGTCAGAGCAAATCATAAAAGGATACGAATAGATGTACACTTATGAGCCGTAAGGGAGTGGCTGACACAAGGTAATCATAACTGCTTATTTTACTCTCAATAATCGTCGAATCATAAATGCGTGAGAATCTTATTATATTTTCAATAAATCTTACGAAACCTAATGTGTTAGTGAATGATCAGTGGTTATGACGAGAGTCAAAATATTGCTACTGTTTTAAATTCAGAGAATAAGGATGATCATGAATGAGGAAAAACGTACCTTAGAGATTCTGAAATCTTTTTACAGCGATTCTATATCTGAGTGCTTTCCATGTTGACTTTGAGCTTCTGATCATCATCTTTCAGCTTCTGCTTCCTTCAGAGTGATCTGAAGTTGTAATCTTTCGTTGAGGAAAATCGATGTCCTCTGAACTCAGATATCTAGTTTGAGAACTAGAATCAATCTTTTCTTCAAATGATTCTTTCCTTGTTCAGAAATATTCATCTGACTTCTGAGAGCAATCTTTAGAGATTCTGATCGTTGTTATCAGAACGTCTGTCTTTCATCAAGCTTCCTTGTTTTCAGAAGGTCATTAATTTCTTAACTTAAACCTAAACTACTGAGAGGTTATGTGCTCGAGAGAATTGATTGACATTTCATAACATCTTCTGACTCTGTTTCTTCGAACTGATGCAGAGCTTGTTCAGAAACAAGTATCATCAAACATGTGTGTAACACATGACACAGTTTGCATGACAATCTTGTTCTTGCAGAGCTTCCAAGGTGATTTCTCCTTGAACACAAGGACTTAATCCACTATAATCAACACGGATTACAGACGCACGGGCAACAACCGATGACTAACATCCTGCATAACTGCAATTGTGACTAACCCACAATGAACCGTTTAGGGATCCAAGTTAATGGATATAATGAACATTGACCCAATAGGTTCCAATCTCGCAAGATCTACTATCAGGATTTCACAGCTAAATATTCAGGGACCCGATTCAACAGATATAACGTTTACTGGCCATTCTTCCAGGATTTTCAATGAGTTCCATCAGTGATCTCAGAAGAGTCTGACCCATAATTGGTCCTCTTTGAGATATGACTATCATTGACCATATTTCAGGATTTCCACAACGACACCAAGCCATTGTCTTCTCAAGTCTCCGATTACACTGATCACTTAAGGAATCCTAATTCACATAGAACTAGTTGTTTTGGAGATTACAATGATGCTTCTTAACAAGCAGATAACTCCTAATTTTAAGTACAAATGAACACACAGTGTTCTAGCAAGATGTGAGCAACAACTCCTTGCTATCTTTATATTCTACAAAGATGTATGTTGATTTGACAGTTGATGACATCTTGTAGATCTTCTTCATCTTCTTTGTTGAGCTAGCTTCGAGCAATAACTCCTTGCTTCAGATCTTCAATATAGCTCAGATGATGAAGTTGGTTGATGACTTGACTGATTTGCGATGTTGTCTTGTTCATCAACAGCTTCTGTTCTAATTGATTGTTGTTGTGTTGAATGATGATCTTTGAGCTTCAACAACAATGGTCGTGGGTTAATGGTGATAGCTTTAAATGTTTAGTGTAACAACGATAACTGATCGTTGTGACTATCATCACATCGACACCTTCAGAAGCACATTCTCCTTTCCTTTAAATAGCCAAGTAAAATATAGCCGTTGAAGAGCTGTTGGTTGTTTGAAAAAAGTCGTTATGTAATAATGAAAGTTGTACTGCCATATCTTCTTTTTACTGTAGATGAAGTGATGGGATAGATCTTTTTAGCACGGTATACAGTCATTGCTAACGGTAACATTTGTCTTCAAATCTTCAGAGGCTTCTGATGGTAATTAATTGAAGCATGAGTAAAGACTTTATAACTGGGTCTTCAGAAACTTGTCCATTAGGAATATGTCTTCAGAGCTTCAGCACTTGTCTTGAATCCCGTTATCTTCATTGATACAAGTCTTCAAAATCTTCAGAACCTTGTTCACTCAGAACACTGTCTTCAGAGTCTTCAGCACTTGACCTTTAGAACCATAATCTTCAGAACACTTCAGTCTTCAGAGTCTTTTTGCACTTGGTCTTCAGAGCCTTCAGCCTTCAGAACTTCAAGTTATGAGAATCTTCAGCACTTCGGTTCTCCACAAGATTATCTCTTCAGAAGCTTCGTTATCTTCAGAATTATAACCACTTTCAGAGTAGCATCCACAAGAGCATTGCAACAGCAATAACGACATCCTTGGATCTATCTGATTATGATTAGATACAGAGGCATACTTGCTTCTTGCGACTTGTGTTACACATAGTAACTCGCATATGATCATTTTTGCACATCTTGCTGGTGTTTGTTGGATCTGATATCTTCTATGATTATGATCTGCACACAACACACATTAGAACATAAAATAGTTCTTTCACAAATACTCATTGTTATCATCAAAACATAGAGATTACATGCAGAGACAACTCTTTCTCTTACATATGTAACACCCTAACAACCCCAACACAAAATAATACGAAATTAAAACAACTACACACATAGGGTGATACTCAAATACAACATAAACCTGCTTCGTAACACGGGTTAGATAAAACATGCAATACTTAAACATCTGTCATCACATACTTGCCATTACATAGGCTCATCATAGCTGAAAATAATTCAAATCAAGTAACTCAACAATGCATAACATACGAGTCATAAGTCTAATTCTCACATCAACAACATCAAAATAATAATAAATAATAAAATAAAACATTTGCTCGCCTAGTGTTACAAATCAGAGTTACAAAATCTAAATATCGCATATAATGAGAAAAGAATAATAGCCTCAGCGTCATCCTTCGGCTTCTAAGCAGCTACTCATTTACATGCTCGTATGTACCCCAAGAAGGAGCAGAGAACCACACAAACAACAAAGGGGTGAGAATACGCTTGAAATATATAATGGTGAAAAAGTATGCAATGGTAGCCTACACAAACATCAACAATCATTCAACACAATACACATTCACCACATAAGTATTATTAACCACCAATATCAACATAGTCATTCAATTACATATGCAAACAATGGATGCAATGCACTCAACACCAAGACTCTACATGCACGTGGTACCATTATGGACAACATAGGTAAATCTCACTCCTTAATTCCCTCCATAAAACAAGAGCACACCAATTCGTTACTAACACCTTTAGTAACGTTTCACCAATTCCCATAAGGAACCAGCTAATCGCTCCTGAATCCACACCATCAGACCAGATCACACTAATACTGGACCGAAGTCCGTACACCATGATGCATGATTCTCAACAACATGCTATATCACAAAAATTAACACCATATACTCACCATAATTATGAACAACATCACAACATTTGAATAATTTAACAATCAATAATAAATAACACCAAAATACCTCAAAGTAGTAGCCTAATCACCGCACAACATCAAAAATCAAAACCGACAACTCAATTCATTTCAACTGAGCAAACAACGCTTATTCTGGCACCATGACAAGTTACCCGTGACCAGGGTGACGCCCATTACTGCCCACGTCATCCCTATGACGCTCATCCCATAAAATTGTGCCTAGAGACCATGACGGTCTACCCGTCAGGCAACTGACATTCGTTAGCACCTCAAATGCTATGATAACTTGGTCGTCATTAGTGTGACACCCGTCACCCTGAAGCAGAACGCAGACTATGCATTTTTGGCCATGAAGTTCAATTTAGAACTCATATTTTCCCTTCTCAGTCCTCAATTCGATCAACAACAATAGGGAAAAAATTATCCAACATCGAAACATAATGTATCCGTCAATTAACATGCAATTCCTGCAATTAATCATGAGTTCTACATGTTTTATTCACCAAAATCACAACAACATAGAAAACTAATTCATATCATCATCACTAAAAAGAACACACAATTTCCATGGCAAATGAGTGCACGAATTTTACATAATACAACACATCAATCATGCTATTACAAAATTCAACTCATGTTCATCAATCATTCATGAAAAAGAAAAAAATAGTAAAATAACCTAATATGGTTAAAGACTTCCCTCTACCCAATCACGCATTCAACACCATATTCTGATTGCTCAAGTCTGCTCTCCCCTCTTCAAAACCTTGCCTTGCCTCTCCTCTCCCAAATTCTGTTTCTATGTACTAACCCCAAAAACTCTCTACTAACTCTTTTTTATTAGAAACTTAATTCTTCTCAATTAGTGATTCCCACCATAACATCACTTATTCTCTTATTTACTAAAATATCCTTTTTTACTCTAACTTTATTTTAATAATAATAATCCCCATTATTTTCTAATATTCTATTTCCATCCAAAACTCTGCTTTTCTATTTTATTTTGATTATTAATCAAAATAAATATAATTATAATTATTCTAATTATTCTCATACTTCTACCACCCTACCAATGCTCTCACTACACCCCACCAACACCACACATGGTCATACAAATCACCATACATTTTTAATTAAAATCACACCAAATACTAATTAATTAAATAAAATACGAGATAATCTGATTAAATAATTTAATCAATTTTCGGGGTGTTACACTTTGTATCAATTCCCATGTGTTAATCTACAAGCAATAACTCGTCTCTTTCCACGAGAGCGAAAATATCACGAGGACACACTTCTCAACTTTAAGAGAAGATCATCATCTCCCACATCGAGGGACCCATTGCTAGCATTTGACTCAGAGCCCTTCTCTGACGCTGCCCCATCAGGACACTTATACTTTCCATGCCCAATCTTTCCAGTTTTCCAATATCTCACACCCATTTCGTGATTTTTCTTCACACAAGACTTCCCCTAGCAATAAACACCGAGTTTGATGAAGTATTATACTCAAACTTTAATCTTCTTTCTTTATAAATAATTTTACTAGCAATTCTTCAAAACTCAAAGTTTCCTTCCCATATATCAAAACAAGTTTAATATACTCATAGGATGACGAAAGAGACTATATGAGTCTCAAAACTTTATCTTCATCATCAATCTTAACTCCAATAATTTATAACTCAGAAACAATACCATCATGAATATTTAGATGATTAGAAACTTTCGAATGTTCATCCATACGCAATCTATGAAACTACTCCTTCATCAACAATCAATTTAATATACTCTTTCCTTTATATAACCCTTCAATTTTTTCCCAAAGCGCTTTGACTGACGACGTACCAAGAACATTTGCAAGAATATTCTTAGACAAAGATATATGCAGATTGTACTCGAAGCTCTCAAATTTAGTTTATCCCATTTGTCGTTGTCCATGCTGGAAATATTTCCTTTCAATGCCTTGTGAAATCCTAATTGTATAAACACATCTTTGAATTGAATTTTTCACAAGCCAAAATTTATTCTTCCATCAAACTTTCTCTAAGTCAATCTTCATTGCACTTGAAAATCTTCACATTGCAGCCAAAATACTTCCAACATCAAAATTTTCCCCCAACCAACACAGAGTATAAAATTTATTTTATGATATAGAAGATCAGAAAAAACTGCAACACATAGTATACTAAAAATTTATACCCAACCAAACCAAGGCTTTTGATACCAATTATTAGGAAAAACAAATGCACAGAAAAGAAATGAACACAATAACAACACAAGAATTTAACGTGGAAACTCCAAAATCGGAGGAAAAACCATGGTCGTTGTCAAATGCCAGCCAGAGAAAAAAACTATGTGAAAATTGTTACAACAAATAAAGTACCCTCAACCATCCCAAAACCCCAATACACCCACACTCTTTAAAGCAAATATTTAACTACCCCTCACAACACTCTAACACAAGGGTATGACGAAAAATATAAAAAGTCAAATACAAGCTTAAAGCTCTTTTGACTGGTACGGTTTGTAATGAAGAACTTGAATCCTTTATATAGTCTCGGACTCCGTCTTCCTTTACAAAACTAAGCGATGTGAGACTCATCAACATGTATATTTCCATCCAACCCAACAGTGGATAGGACAAAAACATGCTTGTGTAGACTTGACTGAGGTTTTTCCATAAGTGGGTCTGAGGACTATAGGTTTTACGGGTCAAACAACTCTTAAAGCGATTTCAAATAAAGTGGCAAAAAATGAGAAAGCGTGTTCTGACAATCAACATACTTTCATACCATTTGCCTTTGACACTTTTGATTTTCTAGCACAATAGATAATGAATCTTTTAGAGAGTCCAAAGACTCATGCATAACAATGTTGTGTCTCCTAGATCAATGAATATAAATTTCAAGAAGATTGATTTTACCATACGACACATTTTATTGTTCGTTTGCCTTCTATTTTATATACTCTGTATTATATATAATTAAAATATAATTTTATTCGTTTTAAAAAAATATCTCTTAATTAAATTTATTTATGAATTTTACAACCATTTATATTAAGATTAACAATTTTATATGTATGGTTAAAAATGCAAAGCAAGCCTCCATAATTTAATCAAATGTTTTTAAATAACAACTAAACACACACATATTCAAAACAAATAAAATTAAAGTTTTTAAAAAAGAAAGAAAATAGTTGTGCAGTTTAAGTCAAACACACATTCACAATTAAAGAAATTTAATTTATAAATTTGACTAAATTCAACGGTATGATGATATAAAATATGTACAATGTATTTGGCTTTATTTTCAACATTAAATATTTAAAATAATATATAATAAGTTAAATTCATAGAATGCAAGAATCAAAAAAAGAAAATAATAATAAATTTTACAAATTTTTAAAATATAGAAAAAAGAATAAAAAAGTGAAGAATTTTAATATAAAAAATTGATAGAAAATATATATATTTAGAAAAATTATAAAATAAATTGAAAAATAATAATTTAGGAAAAAAACAATGAGAAGAGTGAGAAAGAAGTATGAATGAGAGAGTAGAAATATATGCAACTATCTATATATTACAAGAAAGAGCAATTATTTTAGAATTTGAAATTTCGCGTAGAGTGAGCGATTGAGTAAGCGAGTGACCACTAAATATTACATCGAGAGAGACAAACAAAGAAGAAATCATTTCAGTAATCTCGTCGCATTTCATACATCAATAATCCGAGTCTCGTTGGTGAAAATCATTTCAGAAATCTCGTCGCATTTCATACATCAACAATTTGAGTCTCATCAAGAGGTAAATAAAAATAAATACAACTTTATATCTTAATAATTACGTTAAATTGTTTGTTTAGGTTTTCATATAATCTCTTTTTACTCTTATAGATTTATTATCGATTTTTATAATTTATTTAATAATTGATTTGTTGTGCTGTGTTAGTGATGGGTGACATTTTTTTCATAATCCTACACTATTTAATGTTTTATTCTCGCCCTTTTGTCAAAAAAATATTTTATTAGATCTGAAATTTTATTTTGAAATTGTTGGCTGCAAAATATATGGGCAATCAAAGATTTATTATTGTGATGCCTGCAAGATTTATAGGCAATCAAAAATTTGTTATTATACCATAGTTTTCAAGAAAAGTTTTTCCTATCATGAGTTTTTTAAGATAATTTAAAAAAAAAAAAAAAATTTTGTGATAAATATCTTAAAAAAAATTAACATGTCTTCTCAACCCTGTAATTTACTTTTAAGAAAGATGAGTGTCATAAAGGTGACTGGACTTCTTTTTTTTGATTATTTTTTTATTTATAATTTAAGAAGATTAAATCCAAATAGCTTTGCGTATGTGGTCTAGTTGGTTGTAAACATTCATAATATTCTGGAAGTATTAACGTATAAAAGTAATGCTTATCAAAAAAAAAGTATAAAAATAATAATTCATTGATAAATATTTAAATTAAATATTTTTAAATAATTTATTTGTCTTTTTTAAACTTTTTTTCTTTATTTTTTACAAGAAATTCTTTTTATTATATTCTTTTATTGAAAATATACTTGTTGACTTTGAAGATTATGATATTTTTTATATAGATCAAAACTCTAAACATTGAATTTGAACCAAGGATAATGCATTTACAAGCTATACCATTTCACATATAATCACCAATCAATCTATTAAAAAAACACCAATGAATTTATTTTTTTTAATAACATAATCACCATTTCCATGTTGTAAGAATATATGACTTGATTTGTTAAGTCAACTTAGTTAATAGTTGTGTAAGGACATCCGATTACATATGTGTGAATTTGAATTTGCGACTTCAAGAATACATTTATTTTAAAACTTAAATTATGACAATAGTTTATATAATGATGAAATGAAATTAATAATAACACTTAAATTTGCCTGCATGATAAAAACCTTAGAGATATTTTGTTGTCATAGATATAAATTCTTTTACGGATAATTTTTTTTCTAAGAAATATTTTAGAGCTAATAATGTCTTTTAATGGCTTGAGAGACATATTAGGGGTTAAAGTGAGTCAGAAATGAATGGTTAGAATAGGTCTTAGAGACTAGAAGAGGTGATTTTTTTTGAATAATTTTCGAGAGCTTCTTTCTAATAGGCAGACCCTATCTGGATATTATTTTCCTGTTCCCTTTCACTGAAAAATAACACTGATCTTACTCCTCCCTTTCTTCTCGCAAAACTATATTTAATTATAGGGTTAATATTCCTTTTGGACCCTGCCAAATAGGCCAAATCCTAAAAACAACCCTGTAAAAAAAAAAACACAGATTCCATCCCTGCCATTTGTAGATTCCCTCGTTTTGCCCCCTGAGTGGATTTGGTCAACCATATTGATGACATGGCGCTGCTTAGTTGGAATTTTATTTATTTTTTATTTATTTAATTACACACGTGGCATTTTTATTAATATTTTAATATTTAATATTTTTTTATTTTTTTATTTATTTTTTTATTATTATTTTTTTTTTTAATTTTTTTTTTAATTTTTTTTAATTTTTTTTTAATTTTTTTTAATTTTTTTTATTTTTTTTTTAATTTTTTAAATTTTATTTTATTTTTTTTTTATTTTGTTTTATTTTTTTAATTTGTTTTTATTATAATTTTTTTAATTTTATTCTTTTTTTTTTTTTGTTTTTATTTATATATTATATATATATATATATATATATATATATATATATATATATATATATATATATATTTTTTTTTTTTTTTTCGTTTTTGGACCTAATTTTTATTTTTAATTCTATTTTAAACAAATTGTTCTTTTAAAAATTAGTTTCATTATACTAATCCATTTATTTCAATTTATTACCATACTAATCCATTTATTCTCATACTAATTTCAATTCAACAATACTTATGAGTGATTTATTACCATTATAACTTCACTCATCAACCATCTTTATAACCTCTCTCCACTTCTTTTTTTTTTCGTTACAATATTGTTTCATTTCTTCTCCATTGTTTTCAATACTCATCAACCATCCAAAACTCAATACAAAGCATACTCACAACACAACAATACCACACACCCTAATAAACAAGAATCTCAAGCTCTCATCACTCTCCACATCCTCATGAAAATGGTAACTTGCTACTGCCATGTTCACACCATAAGTTGGTAACTTACTATATCATTATCCTTACAGACAAACATTTGAATGTGAAAACGTCATTTATTGATGATAAAGTAAGCAAACAAAAACATCAAAGCCCTACAGACAAACATCACTACGTCTTGGGCAGAACGTAGGATTTTACACAAACAGAAAACAAAGGCAATTACTCTTGATGGGTCACTTGGATGACTTTCTCAGACGACCAATTGCATAGACTTTTACCGGGAGTGCAGGGGCGGATCCACTCATCCATGTCGCAATCACTATCCCCCTCATCATCAATGGCATTAACCCGATTAAAGAAGACACCAGCACTTGTGAACTGGACTGGACCATAAAACTTAAGAGGCTCTTGAGCTCGTCGGGGTGGCTTATATCCCAGTCCATAAGTATTCTGCTTCACCTGAACATTAATGACTTGGCCCCACTTCTGGGAATCACCAACTTCAACTACAGCGCGTGCATCTTTGAAAGAAGACATTGAAACTTCTGGCTGATTTACCACCTCGGGTTGATTAACCACCTCAGGCTGACTGATCACTCTTGGAGTGGACGTCACTGCCCCAGCACCATGGATCCACAGACTATCCAATAAACAACTATAGGCAGGTTGAATGTCCATGATATAGAAAGTGGCTTCAAAAATTTCAGGACCAACTTTGATCGGCAATACAATTTCTCCAAAAACGGACCTCTTAGAACCATCGAACGCGCGCATCACCAGGTCACTTCCCAATTAGGGTTGCTATTACCGACGCGATAATAGGGCACACACACAGCCTGCTATTACCGACGAGATAATAGGGCACACACACATAGTCTGCTATTACCTTACATTACATTCATATGTACTTATATATGTTACTTGTCAATCATATAACTGTTTTGAGATACAACATCCTTATCCTCCCCTTACATGCACATTCATATGTTCTTTGTACAAAAAATTGTTCATACCAAAGGATAATGATATAGTAAGTTACCAACTTATGGTGTGAACATGGCAGTAGCAAGTTACCATTTTCATGAGGATGTGGAGAGTGATGAGAGCTTGAGATTCTTGTTTATTAGGGTGTGTGGTATTGTTGTGTTGTGAGTATGCTTTGTATTGAGTTTTGGATGGTTGATGAGTATTGAAAACAATGGAGAAGAAATGAAACAATATTGTAACGAAAAAAAAAAGTGGAGAGAGGTTATAAAGATGGTTGATGAGTGAAGTTATAATGGTAATAAATCACTCATAAGTATTGTTGAATTGAAATTAGTATGAGAATAAATGGATTAGTATGGTAATAAATTGAAATAAATGGATTAGTATAATGAAACTAATTTTTAAAAGAACAATTTGTTTAAAATAGAATTAAAAATAAAAATTAGGTCCAAAAACGAAAAAAAAAAAAAAAAAAAAAAAAAAAAAAAAAATATATATATATATATAATATATAAATAAAAACGAAAAAAAAATAAAAAAAAAGAATAAAATTAAAAAAATTATAATAAAAACAAATTAAAAAAATAAAACAAAATAAAAAAAAATAAAAAAAAATTTAAAAAATAAAAAAAAAATAAAAAAAAAATAAAAAATTAAAAAAAATTAAAAAAAAAATTAAAAAAAAAATTAAAAAAAAAATTAAAAAAAAAAAAATATTAAATATTAAAATATTAATAAAAATGCCACGTGTGTAATTAAATAAATAAAAAATAAATAAAATTCCAACTAAGCAGCGCCATGTCATCAATATGGTTGACCAAATCCACTCAGGGGGCAAAACGAGGGAATCTACAAATGGCAGGGATGGAATCTGTGTTTTTTTTTTACAGGGTTGTTTTTGGGATTTGGCCTATATGGCAGGGTCCAAAAGGGGTATTAACCCTTAATTATATCATAGTGTGATGGTAACCAAAGTTCAAGACCTGTTGAATTCAATTATTTCCTTCTTTAAAAGGTTCCAACAACTTCTTAAGGCTAGCCTAGGGATGATGTTTCAACATTTCCATAATATGGCGCCAGATCCTTGTAGCCAGATATGGTTCACAAGAATTTTTGTCCCTCACAAGGATCTTCTTTCAGATCGACTTTCACTTGGTGGAGAGGTGTCTCTATGTTGGTCTTTTTGTAAAATGCCTAGTAGGACTAGCTTTTTATAAACTTCACTAAACCTCTCATTGGTAAAGGGTATCTCGAAAAATAAGGGTTGGTCTCTTGAGATGATATATGGTGTGCTTCTCAACCCTTGGATATCCTCTTCCATAGTCTCTTCTAAATGTCTCTTCAGAAACATTGAAAAGAAAGAGAGGTGGATCTTTGGATTGATAGTGTCCTTCTTTAGGAATTTTAGTGGAGGATGAACCATTTTGTTTGGGAACATGATTTAGCCTTAGAGCCCATACACCTTGTACAGAGTACCGGTCTCTCATGAGATATGTCTTTAGTGGTGGAGTCATAGTAATGATTGTGTTTACTCCGTCGCTTAGGATTACTTTGTCCTTCTAGTTGTCAATCTTAACCTTGTTACTTATAGGATTAGTCCTAACCTTATATGGCCTCTCATTTAGAAGAATTCGTCTCCTTCTAAGGTATTATCTTTTTCTGGAAACAATTTAGGATAAGATTCTTAATATAACAAATTTTCTCAAGCGTGGTAATTTTGGACCTAGTCAAGTGATCTTGTTGTTTTTTTCTTAAGGGGCTGGAAACAAATTCCTATATCTTTGTGACTTGTGAGGTATCACTGCACTTGTGGTATAAAATTGTTGCATGGCTTGGTTGACCTTTAGTTTTACCTAGTAAGTTGTCTATGGTGTTAGATTTTGTTAGAGCCTTTGGGGTGTGTTGTTGTTTCAGATATGTTTTAGTTATGATTTAACATCATGTTATTTTTTCATTTGGAAATCCCTTAGTCATTCAATCCTTTTAAAGAAGTTTATTAATGTGGAAAAGTTATTCGATTAGCGCATCTTCTATTATTGGAAGTGGTATCTTGGCAAGTTGTGTGGGTACTCTTGTTCCTACCATGAATGGTGGAAGGATTCCAGTCTTTGCATGAGCCATTAGTAATTTGAGGTGGGTTTCTGCTCCTCACGTGGTTTTGTGATGATGGTATTCTTTTTGAGCTTGATTTATGGTTATTACTTTTGGATTAGTCAAGATATTTTACATCTTTCGAAGTGCTCATACATTTTTATTTTAATTTTTGAGTTGTTTTGCTAGGGTTTTCTTGAGCTTTATTTTCTTGTTATTTATGTAGCCTATTTTTTTGAGTTGTTTGGCACTTGTGGTACTTTTCACCTAATTGTAATTTGATTTCAATTTTTCTTTATTATCACACATACACACACGCACGCACTAAAAAAATTATGACATATAAATTCAAATATTAAACTTTCCTAAACTAAAATACTAACAACTAACATTTCCATTAAAAGTTTTATTTTTTTCCATACATTATACTTTGTCATATGATTTTATTAAAAGAGGTGGTTAATTTGAATAAAATTAACTTCTTCATTAATGATTATGAATGTACAACTTTGCTTATATAGTAGCATATGACATCTATGTTAGTTATGATGTAGCCTAAGCATCCAAGCATAAGCTTTAACCAACTATAACTAACTATAATTACTTAACTACCTTAAAAAATAAGTTAGTTATTATATTTTAACTAACTTTAGTATATAATTATAGAATGTTAAGTGTTATTGTGTTATAGCCCATCACAAGTTGGAGGATAGATGTTGATCATCCCTACCTTGGATAATAGTAGATGAAATGGTTGTGGAAGAATAGGTTTTGTGAAAAGTCGACGAGTTGATTTCTAGTTGGGACTGGAAAAAGTTTAAACACACCAACTTGTAATTTCTCTCAAACTATATGTCAACCAACCTCTAAATGCTTAGTTCTTTCATGAAAAATGAGATTGTATGCAATATGAATGACGCTAATATTTTTACAATATAAAATAAGTGGTTTAAAACATGAAACTTGGATGTCTTGAAGAAGATAAACTATTATAGGAAAAACATGTCTCTCTCTTCTTGAGCTATTAGTGAATAAAAGTTATTGATTGATGGTAATGGTTCCATCAACAATACTTGTGTCCTTACAACAGAAAATTAATCATTTAGACTAGTGCGATACTGAATGACTTGCTCCTCAAGAATGCAATTTCTTGCAGATCTCATTACTTTGCATTTTCAGGATGAGAGAAGTACATAATGGAATATGCTGATATGCAATTATCTAACCCCAAAGAGCCTTAATTTCAATGAAGTACTCAAGAATAACTTTTGATCCTTGCTCGAGGTTGTTACGTTGAAAATCTAAGCGTAGAAACACAAACTCGGTCAATCTTTTTTTTTTGATAAGCAATTAGGATTAAAAGGGAGAAAAAATGATTCTCCAACCCATTGCAAAAAGCCTATCAAACAAGATGAAAAGCGGAAACCTTAAATTACAAGAGATCTATAGGATGTTTCATCCAATCATAAAAATAACATCTTTTACGCCAAATCTCCAACCATTTCCACGAGAGAGTAACAACATTATTGAAAATGGTCTCCGCATCAAAAATAGCATTGTTGAAGATAATGTTGTTTCTTGTGTTCCATAAACACCAAGAAACGATAATCCAAACATAACAACTCATATCATCCTTACCGTTATCGTACAATCTTGAAAAATCTTTCCTTAAGATCATTCCACGCATCTATTGAATTTTCATGAAAGATTATGGTTTGACTATAGAATAAGAAACATAATTTATGAGTCAATAATGTACCAAATGGTTGCATCTCTCTCCCATGATTCTTGATTAAGATCTTCAAAATTTATTATTTGCATGGAGCCATAAATGACCGATAATTTGTTCTTAGCTTCAAGAGTTCTACGTATAGACCATCCCCATACAACATAATTGTTACCATTGTGTGTTTTGCGTGTTTGTTACAAAGTTAAGACTATCAGTTGCATGAACATAGAACACTAAATTGATTTGAGGCTGAAAATTTTAAAGTTGAGCTGCTCTTGGCACCATTGTTGATAGAAAACGATGAATTCATAAACAAATTTTCAAAGGACAAGAACAAAGAAAATTAATTGCAATCAATGATGACGCAGTGGATAAGGATTGAAGGAACATTCAGAAAAATAAAGAACATTCAAGAACATTCAAGTTTCAAATTAAAGTGAAACTTGGAAGATAAAGAAGAAAATTATACTCTCCGTGAGAGTGCTCATAATACTATAATATGAGTAACATTGATTTCTTCATTAATGAGTATGAATATACAATTGTGCTTATATAATAGTGGTGCAGCCAAAGTATACAATCATAAGCTCTAACCAACTATAATTAAGTATAATCACTTAACAACCTTAACTAACAAGTTAGCAAATATATTCTAACCTGTGTATACAATATTACTTTATTGAACAAATTTCATTAATTATTAGGATACATGGTTTGAAATTGTGTTTATAATCAAACTACTTTAAATTTATTGTATTTCAGATCTCTACAATAAAAATGAGTACCAAATATGAAAGTCAAGTGTCTTGTACAAAACAAAAAACAGCAAACACTAAAGTTTGGGATGGATACCTCGAGTTGAACTCTGCCCTAACTGTTGCTACAGTTGCCTTCTTTAAAAGGTACACCATACTTTTAATATTAGTTAGTTTTTTTTATGAATTTTACTTTTTAATATTTTTTTAAATAATAATAATAATGTTAAGTAGGAATCATAATGCATAGTACTTTGATTGATGTCTTTTCTTAGTAAGCAAGAAATCCATTACTACGAGAACAAAGGGTTCTCGAACTCACTTACAAAAAAGAGAGAGACGAAGCTCGGCAAAAGAAAAATTACAAACCAATTTGTCCTTACGACAAATAGTGCAGAGGAAGCATACTAAAATCATAGAAGTTATAATTGGAATTGGTAATTTCTCCAATAAAAGACCATCTCCAAATTAACAATTTGACATTCCACACCACATCTATAATATTCCAATCAACATTCCTAAAAATAATGTCATTTCTCAACAACCATAAAGACCAAGTTGTCGCCATCCATATTACACCTTCCTTCCCACTCTTCACCTTATTCCCTTTACAAAAGGAAAACCACCTTAAGAAGCTCTCCTTAATCACAAAAGTTCCAACCTCCTCAAAATTAAACCGACCCACTCCGCCACTTCCTTCCAAACCATTCTAGCCACCGGACAAGTCAACAAAATATGATTTAAAGATTCGGTTCCGGACAAGCAAAAAACACAATTCAAATCACTATTCGGAGAGACACAACCTCTAAAAGAAAGAGAATCCTTTGTCGGGAGCCTATCTAAAAAACACCTCCAACCAAAAGCTTTTATCTTTAACGGGACAATCCCCATCCAAACCAACGAAAAGACTTCATCAAAATTCTCCCTAGGTCCGATGGGAGTCCGAATAAAATTAACAAGGGAGTAGAAAGAACTAACCGAACAAGTCTCCAAATTGTCGACAGACCACCGGACCGAATCCGGCACCAAAGAAACCGGCCGAAAGTGCTGCAAAACCGACCGCAACTCCAATAAATCGGTGGCCGCTCCACCCTCAACGATAACACTTATGCCAAAATCCCCCCAATACCATCCTTCACTTCTAAAACCACCCATGCAAGCTACCGATACTTCTTTACGGCAAGATAGAGCATAAAGAAGAGGAAATTTATCCTTAAGGCAAATATCAATACACCAACAAGAATGCAAAAAAGAAGAAAAATATCCATTTCCAATTATAAATCTACAATTAGAAATAAATAAAATTTTCGACAAAACTTTGTCCAAGCCGATGATATCCCTCCACCAAAAGGAACTACACATCTTCTTCTTTTTGGCATTCTTGATGTCTGATACAAAAATTGTATATTAGTTGTTGCTTTTTAATTCGATAGGTTTATTAAAGAATAAAAAGACAAAAGTAAAACACTTCATTTTAACCATTTAGTAATAATTCTAATGATTTAATTTATTTTTTATTTGATTATTTTTTATATTAATAATAATCCATTACTAAAGAGTTAATTATTTTTGTTAAATAATGAGAATTATTTATTTTTTAAATATATATATATATATATATATATATATATATATATATATATATATATATATATATATATATATATATATATATAAATTACTTATTTTTTTATCGAGCATGCTTATTTCTTATAAATATATGATTATAAATATATGATGTATTAATATGATTTTGTTGAAGAGTAGTCTAAAAACACTCTTTAAATATTTTTTGATTAAATACATAAAAGTTTATAAAATATATTTTTCAAACAGTAGCTGTCAATATTTATCATTAATTATGGATAGTTAATAATTTTTGTAACAAAATAGGGTCAATAATTGGGTTGCATAGGTGTATGGAAATAAACACCAACAATAATATATCCCTTGTAACATTCATGTGTTTTTTGCTTATGTAGTCATTCGTAAGTTTAAATAACTTTTCTTTTTCGTTTAATAGAAATACATTGTCGTATAAATTAATTTAACAATAACATTCAATAAAAAAACTCATATATATAGCTGTTGCGGAAACTATATATGACATTTGGAGATATGAGAATGATAAGTGTTTTGAGAATAGTATAGATAACACAAAAATAATAAATAATATAATTGATATGCTAGTTAGATCTCACATAACTAAACTAATGATGTAGATCTTGTCTCTTTTTTTTATTCTAATTTATAGTGTGGGTGAGTTGGATCTCGTGTGATCGTTGTGTTTTGTTTGGTTTTTTTGAATTAATGCAAAAATCTCTTGATTAAAAAAAAACTAATATATTACCATATAAGTTAACTCTATTGAGGGATTATATAGACGTTCAATCTATGATTTAGTGTTAGAACATTTTCTTTTAATATATTTGATAATGTTCTGCCACAAAAAAATATTACATTGGTTAAAAATATATTAAATGTAGTTTATACGCAACACTAATATTTTTCATATCAACGAAGTTGAATGAAAAAATTGTGAAGGTTTTCCACAAAAACTAAGACAAACTATACCTTATAGAAGTTTGTTGGAACTCAACCACGATCTATGGTGAATTATTCTCAATCTTAATTTCAAGATTGTTATGTAATGACAATGAACAAAAATAAAAACACGTTTAAAGAAGATGAGTATGAACGACAGAGTAACTCTCTGCCCACAACTGTGAAATTTTATTATCACTTTACAATTGCAAAACCGTGATTATCAAACTTAATGATTACAATGATAAGGATTACTCACTATTTATAGATTTAGGTTAACTTACATCTCAAGCTAAATGCCAAACTATAAAAGTCCAAAAATATCTAATTTAATTTTTCTAAATCAAACCTAATTTTTCTAAAATAAAGAATTACATATTTAACAAAGCTTTGTAGTGGAATTGAGGTTGAAATGTTGTACCCATCGCGAGATTCAAACCCACGAGTATGCTCGAGAGTCAAACTCTTTAATCCCATAGTATTGACTAATGACTATTGTTTCGGCACATCAAAAAAGTCCTATATTGTTTGGAAACTGAAACCAATAACCAGTCGCACAATGTGAAAAATGACACAATTACCACAACACCTACCTTATTTTAGAATTTCGTCCGACGTGAAATGCCTATTTTATCCGTTGTAAAATGTCTTTTATGTAGTAGTGATAGTTTATATACAATACCCTCAATATAATGAAATGCCTTTTTTTAAAGGAAAAAACTATGCAGGTCTTCTACAAAGATAAAGATGACAATACCACGTAGACACATTACAATAGATTTGAGGTTGGAATATTACACCCATTGTGAGCTTGCTTAAGGATCAAATCCTTTATCCCCTTAGCCTCAATTAAGGTCTATTGTTATGGTACATAAAAAAAACTCATTCTTTTGGGAATCAATATCAATGGTAATCTATCATATATCTAACAATACACTTTTTTTTAAATGACAAATTTGTGAAGGTCTTTCATAAAGACCAAAACAAAGAATATTTCGTTGATGTAGTGTACTAAACTTGAGATCACCTATTTATAGTAGTATATCCAACTTAAAATTCTCGTAGATGTAGTGCACTAAACTCGTGAAGGTCAATCCAACTTACAATTTTCTTAAAACCTTTTGCGATTATTTCATGGATGATTTCCCTCTCTCTCTCTCTCTCTCTCTCTCTCTATATATATATATATATATATATATATATATATAATAATTGTTTCCAAAGACCGACTAATTTAGGGGAACAATCTCACCACCGTCCATTATTTATAGTGTTATATCAAATATAATATTCTCTTTTAGAATAGCATCCAACCAATAAGCAAATATATCTTACAACATTATTTGTTAAATCTTTATAACCATAATTTTTAAAAAAATTAATCGCAAAATATTAAAATTTTTCATTAACATTGATGTAAAACTATTTTAAGTTGTAATATACATGTCTTATTTTCTATTTTTTGTGAAATTGGAGTGGAAAGGAAGAGTAAAATAGTAATGCAAAATAAAATGAACACCAATAACTTTAGGACTTGTTTGATGCACATGAGATAATAGAGACATTATAACATATATTTTTTTAAGTAAGCAAGTAATAGATTAATGCGAGAACAAAGGATTCTCGAAACCACTTACAAGAGAACGAAACAGTGTTTAACAAAAAGGAAAATTATAAAACCAATTAGGCCTTAAGCCAAATAGAACAAATGAAGCTTACAAAATTCATAAAAGCTATAATTGGTTTTAGTAATTTTTCCGATGAACGATTATCTCCAAAACAAACATAATATTATTATTTAATAGTTTTATGTGTTTGATATACACTTACTAATTAAATTATATAATATATATTATATTTAAATGGTAAAATCATTTTAATTTTTTTTGAAATTAATTTGAAATATTTTTTTGAATTTAATAAATAAATAAAGGGTTAATTGTGATTTACCCCCTGACATATGAGAGTGTTTTGGTTTACCTCCCCACCGTTGTCATAGGCAGGTTTTGGCAACGATTTTTTCAAAAAAACCGTTGCCTAAAGGCATGTAGGGGGTAAATCAAAATTCGCTCATATGTCAGGGGGGTAAATCACAATTAACCCATAAATAAATAAATAATTAAATAAATTTTGATAACTTTTATAAGAACTCATTGACACTATTAAATAATTAATTCTATTTTTTTAAAATAAAAAAAAAAGTAAATAAATAATTTATTATACATGTTATATATGCCATATAGAAATATGATATATGTTTTAAATACATGATAAAACTATATATGTAATTTTTTATAAAAATAATTAATATTTTTAAATTTTTAAAAATAACATTACTTTTAAATATTTTAATATCTAACTATTAATTTTTTATTTTAAAGTCAAACTTATATTTTGGTAATTTTTTATTTTTTATTATATTAAATTTAACTTTTTTTTTTTTGTATTTAAAGTATATTTTTAAGAAAACATTATTAAATTGACCACCCTATCTCAAAATCAAATTAACAAATTAACGTGATTTGACTTATAAAGATACACGTAATGCTTATATTGATATATTACACTTTGAATATCACAAAATCACATTAACAATTTTATATTATTCTAAATTCATTGACTAAACATTCAATTCATATAACTTATTAATCCCTTTTTAATTGTTTTTGAATCGGCCAAACACATGAATAAGATCGGCCCAATATTGAAGGTCAAATCTTAAATACTCTCGTGGAAGAGTGATGATCAGGTAGACCATCCCTAGAGAATAATACATTAGATTGAGGTTACTTGGGCATCATCGGACATTGGTTCTAACTCGGCGATCCTCACTTTCACACTATGCATAACTGGTATATTTTTATTCACTCTAGCAAAGTTACATCCCTCTAATCAAACTGACCTGGGCGTTAAAGTGTTAATCTTTCAAGTACATCCCCACTCCATTGCATCGGAGGCTCGTACCACCGTACTAGAATAGCTCCACGTTTGCACTTCATCGATCTTTTATTTTTTAGAGAAATAGTGAAACCGTTTGTGAGACTCGTCATGTGATTCTCGTTATTTTCTACAAAAATTCACAAAATCCTACTTGTTGCGCCACCACAACTATTCTACTTCTCAACTTAATTTATGTAAAATCTTTCACCAGTAATGATAGCTTCAAAATCAGCTCAGATAGTCGCACATCGTAATATTGGAGTTGTATTTAAAACCTCATTTACTAGAAAAGAAAAAATAATGTTCATTGTCTTCTGATCCATCCACAATACTTGATAAAGAATGGGTATTATACATTTGTAAGAGGTAGAAAAGTTCAACTACTTATAGACTTGCTCAACTTGACCTAATAATATCCACGTAGGTGAGTAGTCAAGGTAAGCACAAGTTTCACGATAGTTCTTGAAATTAGAGAATTACCCCTCTCCCTAAACCTAGGAGTTCCCCTTAAAATACCCGTAAAGCTAACAAGTAAACCTAACCACCAAATTCATTACATTATATTCCTTAAACATTGAATTTGTCAAATACTATTTATATCATGACCACATATAGTCACTTAGTTTGTCATAAATATCTACATGGAATATTATATAAATAGCATTTGACAAACTCAATATTTTGGAAAAGTATTAAATATAATAATATTAGACTTTTCATTGTATAGTAGACAACTCAATAACTCACATTTTGTACTAGTAAATCTTTTCTATCCAATCATATGTCTTATTGATTGTTGAATTTATAATTTATTCAATGGTGTAGTGGTGAAAAGATGCCCGAAATCAAATGGCCTGACCGTGTTGAAGTGAAAGGGAAAGTAAAATTACATGAATTTGAAACATACATTAGAGATCTTCCAAACTCACCTAACAGAAGATTGATGGTAAGAAATTACTATAGTTATTCTTTTCATTTATTTATTGCCAGCGTGTTGCATCTAAAAAATGTATGTTTTATAATGCATGCAATTAATTCCAGGTTGTGTCCCTATATTGGAAAGAAGAATCTTCAAAAGAAAAATTGGAAGGAATAAAAAAGGTGAATATATGAATAATATGATTTGAGTATGAATCCTTGATTAAATTTAAAATGATGAATTTTCCATGCATGGTTTTCACAGGTTGGAAGAAAGTATGTAAAGGATGGAAGGGTAGGGATTGCAAAAGTTATAAGTGGTGTTGATCTTTATGTGTGTCCATGTAGTTACACAATACTCAACCTATTTGCAAAACATGGATTCTACCACTCCAATGACAAGAAAACCAACAATGATTTCCTCGTCGGTTGCATTGTTTGGAAAAGAAACCAAATAAATCATCCTCCAATTGAAGAGTGGTCTCCCATTCGTGAGCCGTGTAAATCATCAGTACAAAATTATCCGTTTCCTATCTACAGTGACTTAGTAAAATGCTCAGAAGAAGACGCAAAACAATCTTCACCTACTACTGCTGCTATTCTTGAAAAGGAACAAGCTGTTTCAGATTTTGAAGTTGGAACTTCTAATGAAGTGTCACACCAGAGAATGATGGAAGAAGATATGGACATATCCCCGCAGAAAAAACCTTGCTACCGAGATGACAACGAGAACATTCCGAATTTCATAGCACCCTCACCAGCTGCTAAAATCCTCCCACCAGTTTTGATCCCAAAAAATGATTTTACCTATCTTGGTCCTAGTTTAATGAGGGAGCAAACACATTCTCATGCATATGTAAATCCAAAACCGGATTTTACATATCTTGGACCAGTTTTAATGAGAGAACAAGCAAATGCACGTGAAAAAACAAAAACAGGTGATTTTAATTACTCATCTTGGTCCTAAGTAGAATGCTGCAAATCAACCATATCAAGGTTAAAAAAGGTAAGCTTGGATACTCATTAATTCAAAGGTGGACAGAAAAACATGCATGGATGGTTGTATTTGTACTCTCATATTTTTTACCTTACAAACATTGACATGCATTAAACTGCTATCATAGATCTTCTAGAAAGAGTTTAAAATTGTTATGTTGTTTTTAGAGGTGGTTATGGGCTTGAATATGAGTTTTACCTAATGTTTGTTTGCCACCATATTTTAAGATCAATGTGACTATACATTTTCTTTTTTTAAATATTTCAACTGTTCTCAAATTTTTCCAATTTATGTCATTCATGTTTGGATTTTCGCACACTATGGTTAATGTGCAAGTTACGAAACTCAAATCGCAACACAAAATCCAGAGCTGAACCGTGACCACGTTAGAACTCAGATGAAATGCAAAATTCCGAAAGTTCTCTTGACTGACAATGCTTCCTCAAAGGCCTGCCATGACCCTTTTGCTGCTAGAGACTTTGTTTCCGTGTGGAAAGTGTCTCAGAAAGTTCTCTTGACACTCCAAGTTGATTCTTTGAATTCTTTGGGTATCAAAATGCAGTAGGTTCCTACACTTCACCGCCTTATACTCACTGAAGGAAAGGTGAATGCTTTTATCCATTGCTTTGTCGGGGTTCAGAGGATCACTTCATTGTATGATTTGGAAGTGGCAATTTGCATGTGTAGAGTCATTTTCTTCCGTTGAAAAATCTTTTTGTGGCAAGAATGTTAGATTCACATCGTCAAGCTCAGAAGATAAAGTTAATGATTATTCTACAGATAATAATATTATTATGAGCAGTTGGTCAAATCCATCATCAAAATTTGACAAAAGCATACAACATTCCTACTGGTTTCACTTTTGACGCACTATTAAGAAGTTTCACGATGAATGCAGTTTTACATTGTGTAGTTGTTTTTTCATGTAATTACTATTTGGAAGACGCAGTACTGCTTTATGAAGAGGATTGTAGATCTAGGGGGATAACTGTCATCCCTAAACTAGATGGGATGGCATGTGCGAATTTGGTGAATGTGTTTGGTGGCATTGTGAAGGAACATCACTTGATTAAGTTCTTGAATGATCCTGTTAGGAAAGAGCTTATTGAAACTTACTTTATGGGTGGTGATGGTTGATATAACTTATCTGGCTGGTTTCCTTCAGCTTTTGACTTTGTATGGAGAATTCTACCAGCCACCCTCCAATTGTACCTGACACCCCCCCATTACAAGCAAAAAGTTCATTTTACCCATGTCTAAAACATCGGATTTTTGAAATTTCCGGTGCCATACCGAAATTTTGGCAATTACCAGATTTTTCAGCCATTTTCATTGTGTTTACCTGAATTTTCAGGTAGTACCGGTAATTTTGAAAATACCGATAACAGCCACCGGACATTTTCAATTTACCGGTATAAATATACCGGATTTCCTAATTTTACAGGAAATGTGAAATTATCAGGGAAATGAAATATCCGGCATACCGGGAATTTCAGGCAAACTGAAATTTCCGGTATCAATCCTGAGCTTGAAGAAAATTTGAAAAACCTGCTATTTTCATTTTTTTCCCACAGTGCTTGATCAACAAGAACATCAACAAGATTACATATTAAATTAAGATGATTTTCTACGTAAAAAATATATAACATCAACAAGATAACATATAAAATTAACGTGACTTCCTAATTTCTTCCTCCCAGTGCCTAATCCGTCCTGCATATGCTGTTTTCCAGACTCTTGCCTCTTCAGTACAGTTCTCTCTCTACCGAGTCGTGACGGGAGGCAAAGGACTATCAGGTTTTAAGGCGGAAATTATGTGTCTCAGAGGCATGTTATACTTCGTCATGTTATTCACAAATTGTCTCTCATGGGGTTTTAGACGGCCTAATATGTCATGCCCTGATAAATCCTGAGATACGCTATGATTGTGAAACCCACACATAACGCTCACCCTCCAACCAATACCACTTGGCGAATACCTCAGCCGAAAGGGACATTTCACTTTCATACTAGCGAGACCATCATTCTCCGATGAATGACTACTTTCAGACTTTTTTTCTTTTATAATTTCCTCCTCTCTCACAACCCATCTCTACTAAAACAATGTAAATTAGGGACGAAAGTTTGTGAGGGAATTAAATCCCTCACTAATTGCGATGGATTTAGTGAAGGAAAACTCAATAGTTGATAAATCATAAATAAATATAAATTAAAGACGAAATTTGTGAGGTAATTTTTCCATCACAAAAAATCCCTCACAAAATTGATAAAAGCAAATTTTAATTAAGAAATTTGAGTTGTATGTTATTCTTCCGCAATATTTCCGTAACAAATTCTCTCATAAATGTGTTACATGTTTTTGTGAGGGAAATATTCCCTCTCAAATATTTTATTTTATATAAAATAAAATAAATTGAATTAAAATTTCTTTAATGACATTGTAGCTTAAATTTTAATTAAAAATAATATTTGAAATATTTTCAAAATAAATAATGATTATGTACAAATATTTATTTTTATTAAAATTAATTTTAATATATATATATATATATATATATATATATATATATATATATATATATATATATATATATAGGGTTCATATCTTATGAGAATGTCATTTTTATGTAAGAACGTGAGAATGAATATGAATCATTAGATTTTAAAATAAATGGTGGAGATTATATGTGGTTTTTTTTTCTCTCTCCTCCATTATTAAAATAAATGATAGAGGAGAGAGAAAAAAAACTTACACATAATCTCTACCATTTATTTTAAAATCTAATGGTTTAGATTCATTCTCATGTTCTCATATAAAAATGTCATTCTCATATGATACGTTCCCTATATATATATATATATATATATATATATATAATTTTGATAAGCTAAAATTTTATAAAATTAAAATAACGTCAATATCAAATTAAAATAACAAAATTAGAATTTAATAATTAATTAAGTTAGAAATATATTTATGTTTTTCAGTGTTTTTTTACTAAAAACAAATTTCATTTCCCTCTCTCACAAATCAAAATTTGTTTCCCTCTCACTAATAACTTAATTTTGGATTCCCTCTTTCATATAACAATTTTATTTTACAATATTTTATTGGATTTTGTTTCACCTTCTCTCTCTTTCCTCTCGTTTCCTTTCCAATCTCACTTTTCCCCTTCTCTGGTTTTTTCTACTGTAACCCTTTTCCTTGAATTGATCACCAAAACACATGCTTAAACTATAGTTTTTCGCTTCGGAAAGTTTCACTCGATCAATTATAGCCACCTAGAAGCTTATTTCACTTGAAACTTTGAAGGTGAAAACCCTCTTCTGCAAAGAACCCTCTTCTTTTAGAACGCAAATCTCACACTTTTTCAAAATCAATATCTTTCTCCTAACTTCTTTCAAGGTTAGATTTTTGTAACCTAATTTCTCCTTATCTTCATTTTAATATTTTTTTAGATCTGATAATTTTTATGTTTATTTTTTGTCAGCTTGGAAATAAAAAAACATGAAAAAAACGAGAAGAGAGACGTTTTAGTAGTAAAATTTGAGGTAAGAGTTTCTTGACTTTAATTTCTATTATGCCGCCAATGTTTCATCGAGTTAAACCAAATTGTTTTACTTAATTTCGTTATGGTTTACACTAATCTTTTGAAAAGTTACTACTATATCAGATCAGTGAAACAATCATATGAATAGATTTTGGCAAAGTGATGTAGAATATTTTGTGGTGGTTACTATATTACAGCAATTTTCTTTTTTTTTTTTTAAATTGACATGTGTATTTAATATTATATTCACAAATGTGATTGTAGTTAGTAGTTTGGTTTTTATGGAATGTAATTCATAATTTAAACCAATGCCAGCCGCTTGAACCTCTGATATCCATATGTGATTGATTTCAAGATATTGTAGACAGTATCTTGTTTTTGCAGGAGATTGATTTCATTGTTTGAGAATTAAGAAACAATTAAGTAGATTTAGGATTAGCTTTTTTGTGTCTATTGTATTTCTCCACTACTTTTTTTAAGCAACTTTGATGCATGTTGATATTGTTGTTGGTTTATCATGTGAGATGTACATGTGTGGATATGTATTGACCAAGTTAATGTGTTCATCTCATAATATTATTTCCACTTAAGTGGGGAGATTCATCTGACTATGTTTTGAATTTACTGGTATAAAAAGTACAACTTATAGTAGATTCACAATGGATTCATTTCATTCCTGCATCGTATCATAGTGATAGTTTTATAGTATCATATTATTCTTAATTAAAATTAGAAGTATAAAAGTTAGTTTTTTAGTAGGTGTTTAGGACCTATTTACTTCTTATGCTTTTTGTTTTAATTCTCACTTCAACTAACAAACGTCAGAAAATTAAGATTCAATATTTAATAACCATTTTATTTCACAACTTTTGAAAATAGATATAGTCATTTCTAAAAATTTGAAAATGCCAAAACACTACTTTTTTATGAAAATGCATTCTTCATCATGAATGAGTTAAGTGACTTTTGAGAACCAAATGTTCACTTGGATGGATTGGGGAATATTTACAAGACAATTAATCAACAATTAGGATAGAAGAATCTTGAGCTAGCTATATCCTTAGAGTCTTGTCTGTGGTACTTAAATTAGGAATATTCAACATTCTTGTCTGTGGAGCTAAAATTAGATAAATTAGAGATTTGGAAGTTGTATTTCTCAACAACAAAACTTATATTTATATGCATATTGATATATGCTATTTCAATTTTAGGATAGGAATTTTTCAAAATTCATGTATTCTAAATTAGAACTTTAGAAGTTATATTGCTATTTACATTTATATGATGACTTTAAATTGCTTTTGCATCTTTTTCTTTTAACTTCATTTACAATCCTTGTTGGTTTCAACTTTATGCCACTGTTTTTAGAAGTCTTTGGTACTGCTTCAATAGATAATACAAGCTTTGGAAAACCTATAAAGAAATATTTACATGTATTAGGCTTGTTAGTGGTTTTTTTCATGTGGTACCTTTGTGAACCGGTTCGCAACAATTCTCCCACAGAACCATATAATACTATTGAAAAAAGTTTAAACTTGTTTATGCCATTTAAGAATGGTCCACGTGATTGATATGTATAAACAAAAAATTTTATAACAAATATCTTTTAACTGTCCACATTTATGAGAAATGAAGACATTAAAATTTCAACTAGTGTGGTCCACATGCACAAACTTTAATGTTTTTATATGGCTTTGGACTCTTTCAAGAAAATGTGGCACACATTATGTGTAAATATTAATTTATTTTACAACTAGTGTAGTTGGAAATCTTAATTTATTTTATTGTCTATATTGCAGAGAAAGTACAAGTGGCTACCTGAACATGAGGTAGAAATTAAGAAGATATTTGATCATAAAGCCTCTGATGCATACTCAAACATAATGTATAGGGTGAGAAAGAAGATTGATCCAGGTAATTGGATTCTTATTGAAATACACAAGGCATTAGAAGAAAAATGGAATGATGATAAATGGAAAAGAAAGTCACAAATTAACACTCTCAATAGAAGATCTTCGGATGGCCCACTACACACTGGAGGATCAATTCCAACAACTGAGCACTATAAGAGATTAGTAAGAATTTTAATTTCTTTTTTTTTATGTTAAATATTTTAATTTTAATTAACATTGATTTATATTTTGTTTTTTTATAGAAAAAATCCTCAAATATGAATTCAACTTGTTGGGAGTTATTTTAAAAGACACATAGAGTAAAGGGTAACCCAAATAAGTGGGTTTTTTCAAAATCAGAGATGGTTGTTGTAAGTTACAATTTCATAAATTTTTTGAGAATGTTATTTTAATGTTGTACTAATTATATACTAATCAGGAATGGGACAAATATTGAAGTAGGAGTGAATGTATATTTTGAGTTACAAATTATATACTATGTTTGCTGAAAGTTATTAATTATATACTATGTTTGCTTATGTTTTTCCTATGTTTGCTGTAAGTTACTAATTATATACTATGATGTATCAAAATTATATACTATGTTTGCTTTTACTAATTATATACTATGTAAATTACCAATTATATACTATGTTTTTCCTATGTTTGCTGTAAGTTAATAATAATATATTATGGTTGCTTGTTTTCTGTAAGTTATTAATTATATAGTATGTTGTTACCCAAATAATCTATAATAGAGCACATACTTATTAACCTAATGACTACTTTAGTTTTTCAAATACAATAAGTTATGGAAAATAAAATTATATGAAGAATATTCATTTACGGCGATTAGGAGATGAATATGTGGATTAGGTAGGTGCCTTTCATCCCCCTTTGCATAAAAATCATGGTAAAGATTGAACTCAGGTTTAGTAGTATATTTGGATATTGTTGCACTAGATGTGGTTATACTAATTACTTTATTGCTCTTTTTTAAATTAATTTTGATGTCCCATATTTTAATTGAATGTGAGAGTTAGTGAAGTTAGTGGAGAACCTCATAATGTCTGCTATAAGTTTTATTTTTCTTCAATGTTGTAGTATTTTTATTAATAATTTTATTTTGAAAAAGAACACACTTAATTGTTATGAATTATTAATATTATGTGCGAGTTCTTTTATTTTATTTTGAATAAGTTTTATTTTTCTTTTAATTGTAGTATTCTTTTATGTGCAAGTTCTTATGAACTATTAATATTATGTTATTTTATATTTTGACTGATTATATTCTGCCTGTCTACTTAATTGTTATTTACAGAATGAGTATGAAAAAATGATTATTGAGAGGGACTCACAAGAGGCACCCGGAGATGATGTTTCTAGTCATCAATCTGACAACATCGTCTTCTTAGATGTTGTTGGAGGAGTGGACAAGAAGGGTCGTATATATGGTTTGGGACCAGAAGCAGCAAAGTACAAGCCGTCTAGTTCTTCCACATCTAACGGTATCTCATCATTTGAATATGAACAAATGAGAACTGTTATTTCTGATTTGTCTGTTGAAAACAAGACCCTTAAAGAGAAACTTAAGACTCATGAGGATTTGATTCGTGCATCACAAGAAGACACTTATGTTTGCTTAGAGAACAATTATTCCGATTTATGGAAAGTGTTTCTGCAGGTCATCAACCTCCACGTTCGGATCCAAATCCGTCTTCACCCACTTCTTGAAAAATAGTACTAAATTACAGTGAACACACTTTTGTTTGTCATCTCTTAGTTTCAAGAAAAATGATAGTATTATTTTTATTGTAATTCTTTAACTTTAAGAGCTTTGTTTGAACTATTTTAGTTGTAATATCTAGTGTCAACAAAAAAATACTATGGTTTTAGTATTTAGTTTTAAGAACATATTGATGATATTCACAATGAGTTTCTAGTCTTTTATCTTGTGATTGATTTATTTTAATTATGAAGATATAGTAAATTCAGTTAAGTATTAATTAAATTTGACAGGAAATTTAAATTTCAATATTTTTATGTAGGTTCTCATCAATTAGTGACATAATATAAATGTTACTTATCATGATCATCTAATTTAGTGACGGAATAAAAATGTCACAAATAAAGAATTTTATTGTTCATTAGTGACGGAACATAAATGTCACTAAATAATTTATTTAATTTAGTGACGAAAAACATCCCTCATAAAATGAGTATTCGAACATTAATGTTCAATAATTAGTGACGGAATATAATCGTCACTAAAGTTTAATTAGCGAGGTATTTGCAAATCCCTCACAAATTACTGACGGATTTCTTTTTAATAATTAGTGACGGAAATTTAAATTTAGTGACGGATTAGTTTCGTAACTATTTGTGACGGAATTTGAAATCTCTCACAAATATTTTGCGACATTGAAATTCGGTACGAATATTGGTACGTCGCAAAATCCGTCACTAAACATTTTTGTGACGGAATTTTAGTGCTTTGTGACAAAATAATTCCCTTTCTAAATTCAATTTTTTTAGTATCCAGTCTATTTGGGGTAACATTTACCTTTCTGCCCCTCTACCGAGCAAATATGGTCGGATGACCCCCAAAGGTCACCTGCTCCTCCTCGACATTCCTGCCCGTTAGGCACGGTTCTACCATCCAGAAACGGCCACGACGCCCGTGCCCAGAACTACACCTTTGCCCTTGGCAACAACTAGTTTCGGGCACCTCTGCCCGTCCTAACGGCTAGTTTTTGGCAGTTGCTATTCTTCGGGAAACAGTTATTTTGCCCTAAAAATAGGGACCGTTGGCCACGCGCTGGGAGCACTATAAAAACCCTATCATTTGAGAGGGTCAAGTATTCTAAATCATCCTAAGAAAAACATACTTTTGTACTTGCCTTTTTCCTCTCCCGATTCTTACTTTAGCATCGGAGTGCCTTGCATGTACACCCCCTCCTCATCTCACACACCCAACATCACAGACGTCTTTCTTGGCCCACTTCAGGTTCTGATCAACCGTCAGGATCAGTGGCGCCGTCTGTGGGAAACCTGTTATCCATGTCTTAACATCCTTTGTAGATCAAAGACCAAAATAGCTCTTTGCCCAAGACTCCGATCATGGAAAGCCAAGATCACGTTCGTGACGCTCGCAACCTTGCCTTTCCCTCCGTCAACAACACTGATACTGACCGGACTGCACCTTTCTTTGGAGGCGATGCCCGTCATCTGAGAGATGGAGCCACTGCGTCTCCCTCTCCCACTTGCACTGATCGTGTTGAGGACCAGCCCTCCCTGGACCTCTAGCCCTTTCTAGTACCGCCCAACGCCGACCCAGCTGTGGCAACCCTTCTTGAAGCTCTTAACAAAACCAACCTCTTAATCCTCTAACAGAACGAGAGGATTGGGGCCTTGGAAGAATCTGCCCGACCAAGATCCCATCAGTCGAGGAAATATCACAGACGATCTAGAAGTCCACCTCCCCAACGCGAAAGTGACCGTCGGGCACATCAGGAGCCAGAGTCTCATCCTGTCCGGAAGCGTGACCATATTTCCCAGTGGAACCAATACTCCCCAGGCAACAAGAGGACCAGGAGAGACCAGCGTTCACCTCCTTTCAAACCGAAGGGCCGGGCACAAACCCCGTCTCCCCGCAGAAGTCACCGCCCTGTCCCTGAGCGTAGCACCCGCTCCCCATCATGGACCAGTACCAACAGCTACGACGAGTCCCACGTCCCGTTGTCTCAAGAGATTATGGCTATGAGCCTCCCCAAGGGATTGGAGAAACCACCGTATTTGGGCACTTACGACGGTACGACGGACCCTGACGAGCACATCAAAAATATCGATGCGCTGCTCGACTATCGCGGCGTCCGGGGCACCATTAAATGTTGTCTATTCCCTACCACGCTCAGGAAATGAGAAATAACCTTGCATAAACAACTCCCCGACGAGTCCATCACCTCGTGGAGACAATTGGGGAGAATGTTTTCCCGACAGTTCACGGCGTCCCGCCGCCACCCGAAGACTGAAGCCTCCCTTGGGGCCATAAATCAAGGGAAAGATGAGCCTCTCTGAGCGTACATCGAGAGGTTCAATAAATAAGCGGTGCAGGTCCCAACCATCGATGACATGAAGAAGTTCTTGCTCGAGCGAGGGCTTCGTCCCCGCACGGAGTTTGCTAAAGCTGTTGGTATTGCTATTCCTAGGACTCTGGATGCCTTCCTCCTCAAGGCGCAAGCATATATCCAGTACGAGGAGAAAGAGACATCCATCTCTGCCCGGGTCTCACGCCACCAAGAAAGCGCCTGTACCTCCAAGAACGATGAACCCTCGACATCCCGTCGGGGAGACAGAAGACGTGAAGATCTCCCCCGAGAGTCCAGGGACAACAAAGGACCCTCTGGCCGCTTCCACGAGTATACTCCCATGATCGTCTCCAGGGAGAAAATCATCTCCGAATGCGCTAGCTCGGAGTTCAAACAAGCACGGGTTTGATTCCCTAAGCAGATACCGGCCAAGCCGAACGCTGACAAGTCGAAATAATGTCGTTTCCACAAGTCACGACCACACTACTGACGACTGCATCCACCTAAAGGATGCCATAAAGATACTGACCAGGGACGGCCACCTGAAGCAGTTTATGAAGAAGAGGTAAACTCCCCGGCAAGACGCCCAGGAGTCGAAGAAAGTCAAGGAAGAGCTTCCTTCCTCGGAAGAGACAAACCTTTAGGTCGCCATGAGAATATCACATCCTGAAGACTTCAATGTTCCTGAAGAGATCAGCGCTTCCCCCTACTTCGCAGCACATAGACTGTGTGAAACTTTCCCTTCCGCCATGGTCATTTTCGGAGGGGGCTTCAACAAAGTCACCGTGGGCTCCGTGAAAAAAAAATTCAAACACCTTCTCAGCACGAGATCCAACAAGAGTACAACGCTCGACAAGGTCCGGGGAGAATCGGTCCCCATCTCTTTCTACCGCGAGGAACTCCTCGGTGGGGCTCCGAACTCAATCATTCCACTGCTCGTAAGAGCCCAGATGGCGAATTTTGATGTTCGGCAAATCTTAGTCAACCAAGGCAGCTCGGTCGACATCATGTACTCGCAGCTGTTTTTAACCCTCCAGCTAGATGAATCGCACATCACTCCCTACGTGGGATCCGACCTATAGGGCTTCAACGGGTCAGTCACAAAGCCCTGGGGATATGTCGAGTTGATCGTGACTTTTGGATCTGTAGAGATGGCTAGGTCTATTAAAGTCCAATTCTTGGTTATCGACTGTCCGTCTCTCTATCAGTGCATCTTTGGGCGGCCAACCTCGGTCGAATTGGTGGTCGTACCCTCGACCGTGCATCTCAAAATGAAGTATTACACTTCTAAGGGTCTGGTCGCCACTTTACACGGGGACATCGAGGCAGCAAGGAGATGCTTCGAAGCAGCCACCGAAGGACTCAACACCATTGCTGCCAAGCCAAATACTTCCAACAAGCCGGCCCTGCCCAGTAGCTCCGAGAAAGCCAAACCGCTGCCCCGCGTCGACTCTATCGACCTCGACAGCCACTTCTCCGAAGATGACCAGAAGGAGACCCAGACTTTCTCGAGCAGCCCTTCAACTTCGACCAGCACCAGCAGTAGCTCCCATCCGATGCGTCTAATTCCGGATGGCGAGTTCGAACTAGTCCTGCTCGGCGATGACCCTCAGCGAGGAGTAAAGATAGGGACCGATCTCCCCGACATAGCGAGGAAACAACTCAAAGCTTGCCTCCGAGAAAACGCAGACTTGTTCGCCTAGAGCGCTGCGGAAATGCCCGGCTTAGATCCTGTTGTCGCCTACCATCAGCTCACAATTGACCCCGCCGCTAAGGATGTAGCACAACGTAGGAGAAAGCAGTCTCCGGAGAAAATGGAGGCTGCAGAATAAGATGTAAAAGACCTCCTCGGGGAGAAAGAGACGGCCAAGTACACTACTTGGCTGTCCAATGTTGTACTAGTAAAAAAATCTAATGGAAAATGGCATATGTGTGTTAATTATACTGATCTCAATAGGGCATGCCCTAAAGATGCTTACCCCTTCCCAATATAGATAAACTTGTTGATAATTATGCCGGTTTTAACTATTATCGTTCATGGACGCCTATTCGGGCTACAATCAAATACCAATGGCGAAAAGCGACAAAAAGTACACATCCTTCATGACTGAATTGGGCAACTATTACTACAACATAATGCCTTTTGGCTTGAAAAACGCTGGCGCGACCTATCAAAGGATGATGAACAAGGTCTTCCGAGGAGAAATCGGCGGCATGCTCGAAGTCTATATGGACGATATGATCGTAAAGTCCCACGAGGAAACCGATCACACAACCCATTTAAGAAAGGTCTTCGAGCAAGCCAGGAAATACCAGATGCGTTTAAACCCAGAGAAATTCACGTTCGGGGTACGAGCGGGCAAGTTCCTCGGCTTCTATCTGACAGAACAAGGAATCGAAGCTAACCCCAACAAGTGCAGGGCATTCTCTGAGTTTCCTACGCCCAGCACAAAGAAATCCATCCAATCCCTCAATGGGATGCTCGCTTTATTATCTCATTTTGTGGCCAAGTCTGCCCAGCACGCTCTGACCTTCTTCAAACTCCTCCACAAGGAGGCAGCATTTGAATGGACGGGGGAATGAGACCTGACTCTCATCTACCTAAAACAAGCACTATCAGAGTCGTCAGTCCTCTCTCGGCCAGACAACAGTGAAACCTTGTACCTTTATCTCACCATAGCAACCGAGGCCATTAGCTCTGCCCTCATCCGTGAGACGCCCAACGGACAAAAGCCCATATACTTCACGAGCAAAGCACTGCATGGACCAGAGCTGAGATACCAACAAATAGAAAAAGTAGCTCTGGCCCTCATCAACGTGGCATAAAGACTAAGACACTACTTTATGGCCCACACGATCGTGGTCCGAACAGATCAACCCGTGAGGCAACTGTTAGGACGACCAAACATGGCCGGTAGAATGCTTAAGTGGTCATTGGAGCTATCCAAATTCGACATTCAATATGAGAGCAGAAAGGCCCTCAAGGCCCAGGCGCTAGCCGACTTTGTCGCAGAAATGACGTTCACCGAATCCCCCACTTGTGGGGTGCACAAATGCACTATCTTCGTCGACGGGAAATCCATCTCGGCAGGAAGCGGGGCAGGTATCATCTTGGAAAACGACGAGGGAATTATTGTCGAAGTCTCGCATACCTTATCTTTCCCTACTTCCAAAAATCAAGCTGAGTATGAAGCTTTCCTCGCTGGTCTATGCCTAGTCGTGGACCTGGTGGCCGAAGAAGTCGTCATCTGCACCGATTCTCAACTCGGGGCCCATCAAGTTCGAGGAGAATATTAGGCCAAAAATGACAGTCTGTCCGAATGCTTATCCTTGGTCAAGGAAAAAATGATGAAGTTCGCAACAGTAGAAGTAAAACATATTCCCCGCGAACATAATGTCAGAGCAGACGTGTTGTCTAAACTGGAGAGCACGAAGAAAAAGGGTGGAAATAAATTTGTCATCCAGGAGGTGCTTCCTCGACCCTGCATCGAGAAAACCTCCACGATCCTGGATGTACAAGTCATCAGAGACAGCAACTACTGGATGACCCTCGTTTATAATTACCTCGCTAAGGATAAACTCCCATATGATCCCAAAGAGGCCAGCATAGTCAGGCGCAGAGCCTGCTCGTACGTCCTGGTCGAAAACAAGCTCTACATGCGAGGGTTCTCCATCCATTTACTCAAGTGGGTCGAGGAAGAGATGGTCGCCTACGTCTTACGTGAGATCCATGAAGGAATCAACACCCAACACCTCGGGGGAAGATCCCTTTCCAGGAAAGCCCTTCGAGCAGGGTACTGCTGGCCAACCATGCAGCATGATGCAAAAGAACACGTGAAGAAGTGCAACAAATGCCAACAACACAGAGACATGCACTTGGCTCCACCTAACGATCTCAAAGCTATGTCTTCCCCGTAGCCCTTCGCATGGTGGGGCCTAGACATTCTGGGACCATTTGTCGTAGGGTCGAACCAGAACAAGTACTTGATAATACGTGTTGACTACTTCACAAAGTGGGTAGAAGTAGAAGCTCTGGCCAAGATAACGGCCCACAACATACTTCGCGTCTATAAGCGAAACATATTTGCCCGCTTCGGCATCCCGCAAGCAATAGTCACTGACAACGGGACACAGTTCATGGACAGAAAATTTCAGGACTTTGTCGCCCAACTAGGCACGAAACAACACTTCACGTTCGTCGAACATCCCCAAACTAACGGGCAGGCCAAAGCGGAAAACAGAGTAATCCTGAGGGGACTCAAATGAAGGCTGAACGAAACAAAGAAAGCCTTGGTCAAGGAACTACACAATGTACTCTGGGCCTACTGCCCTACGCCCCACTCTTCGACCGGGGAAACACCTTTCCGCCTAGCTTACGGGACTGAGGTAGTGATCCCCATCGAGATACATGTCTCATCCAGGTGGACTGAATCACCCCTGGACGAGGAGACAAATAACGAGGCATTGAGAGAAGAGCTCGACCTTGTCGAAGAGGCCTGATCAGGAGCAGCTCTCCGCGAAGTCTCATTATAACAAAAAATTGCAATCAGGTACAACGCCAAGGTTATACGGCGAGAATTCCAAGTGGGCAACCTTGTCTTAAGAAGGAACCACAAGGATTCTCGAGAAGGCAAACTCGTCGCAAACTAGGAAGGACCCTATCGCGTCCGGGCAAAGACGGAGAATGGGGCCTACTACCTAGAATACCTCAACGGGGAAGAACTTGCTCGACCATGGCATGCCAAAAAGGTAAAACAATATTATAGCTAAGGCACTAATCATCGGTTTGCTTCGTTAGAGCGATGAACATAACATCCCGACTACGATGTACGCCCAGGTACAAGCGTCGCATACCAACTAAGGTAGGATCCCACTCAAGAACGAGCAGGACCCCTGCCCGACGGCGGTTCCTCAACCGAGCACACCGTTACCAAAGTACCATGATAGGAAAAACATCCAGCTCGCGATGGGAGGTTCACGCTGCGAACTCAGGCCTCAAATGGGGCCTGAGCTCCGCTCTCATGCCCAGAAGCTACCCTGGCTGTTCGACCAGTCCCCCTTACTTCCGAACACATCTAAGTCGAGCAAAACCCGAAAGCAATAAACAAATCAAAGTTACCCTTATTACAAACACACACACACACGTATCGAGCAAAGCCATGCACGAATATAAAACATACAAAACCGACCAGGACGGCCGAACACATACATTTCAAAATAATTAGTGGTCACGAGGACCGCGATTATACTTGTTACATAGAAAAGGGGCCACTCCCCACACAAGGTAATAAATTACATAAAATATGGCACGCAGGCCAGAGATATAACAACAATAAAAAAGAGACATCACTCTTCCATCTGCTCGGCCTCCTTAGGGATGGTCTGCGTCGGCTGAGGCTCCTCGTCAAGGATATGGGCATGCTCCTCGCCAATCTGGAAGAAGTCGGGAGTGAAAATCTTACCATCTTCAACATGGTTCAGAAAACTGGTCCCCTCCGTGGACAGCTGAACCCCTGGATTTGCAAGTTTTAGCTAAGCCACGGCGTTGTTGAAAGATTCCTCCTCAATGGTGCAGGCTTCGTCCTCCGCCCGCACGATGTGGGCAACCAGCTCAGCCCGAGTCTTTAGCTTTTTCAGGTCATCATGCTCGTCTTCAGCTGGAGCCGCCGTAGATCTTATCTGCTCCACCAAGTCCTCAGCAGCTTTCTTCTCAGCGACCAGGGTATCATTCTCCCCTTTTAACTTTGCTGCCTCCTCCTGAGACTTTCTCCTCGCTTCATCGGCAACCTTGTCCTCCTCCTTGGCCTTCTTCACCTTCTCTTCCAGAGCCGATATCTCCGCCTGGGCCTTCTTCAGCTCGGACTCAGAGGGGGAGTCCTCCTCGGCGTAGACCGCCGCCATCTCCAGTACCCTGATTAGTGCAGAGGCATCCTGCACCAACATCGCCCACTTGCTCGGGCGGTCCATACCCTCAAGCTTCAGAGACTCCGCCCGAGGAACCGTCAGCGAAGAGACTTCAAAGAATTTTTTGTTGTGCAGATACGGAGGAAGCTCGAACTTGCTTTTCTCACCCCGCCTGGCTAAGGTCCACTAGGTCGTTCTGCCGGATTCTATTGAACCTTGAAGTCCCGGGAAGTGGAGAACCCTAGGAGGGGGCACCCGCTGAGTAAGTCGAGTCTTCAGATTTGTGGCACCGGCCTTGCCCTTCGCCAGGGCATTCTTCACCATTCTCTCGTGCGCTGAAGACATTTCACCTGCAAAAACATAACGTGCACGTTAGCAAACGAGAAAAATGATAATTTGAACAAACTAAAAAACGAAGGCTACCAAGCAATTTAAGGGCGTCAGCGTGGGTCTTGCACTCCAGAAGCCCCTTTGTGTTGATGTACCGGGTTTCCACCCTTTTCCCACCATCGGCCTCGAAGATAGGGTCCTCTTTCTTGGTCCAGCACTCAGCAAGGTTAAAGTTGCCGACATAATTCACCAGCGCTGCATAGCCGACTTTGTTGTCGCCTTCCAGCATCTCCGACTGGGCGATATACTGGTTGGTTCCCTGGGAGAAATGACCCCCGCTCCAGCAAAAGAGGAACTTTAGCACCCTGTCCGCCACAACTTTACCATGCTCGTCGTAAAGGTCATTCCCGTCCTCATCTGTCGATACTTCCCAAACATACGTAGTATCCTGAGCTCTCTCCAACTGATCAGTGCATTTTAATGCACATTCTCTTATGTTTGTACTTAGGCATTTCCTTATTTTGTTTCGTTTATTTTACTGTTTCATTATGTTTTTATAATTAAGTCTTTGTTTGCCGTTAATTTATTTTCGCAGCTTATTTTCAGCTTTAGCGGTCATTTGATGCCTATACACTGTTTGGATCATAACTAGAGCTACGAGAATCGGATTTACGCGTTCTACTAGGAGTTGGAAAGCTAAGACAAAAAGATAAAACTTTCATGTTGTACGAAAGAGCTAATTCGGAGTGTAAAATGCTCAAATAATTCGTTGAAGTCAGAACTCGAATTCTGCCTTTAAGGAATATTTAGTTTTGGACCGAGTTTTCTATATTTTTTCGACCTAGTTGGGTTAGAACCAGATTATGTTATGCTTCCATATACCTAGTAGCAGCCGTACTAATGTTCATAACCTTCTTTTCAGGATTTTTCTTTTGCTTTTTATGATTGTAATGGAGAACTAATTCCCACGGGCAAATCCTGCTATGATAAGTCGTAATCTAAATTAGTAGGATTTGTCGTTTTAGCTTAATTGATAATCATTTTTTTATTTTGTTTTAAAAATCGAAACTTAAAACCCCCATAAATATTTTCTTTAGTTGGTTGAAATAATACAAGAATCCTTGTGAGAACGATACTCGAGTTGTCGTTACCATTACTACTGTTTTAAAAAATACTCGTTTCTGATCCGTGCGCGACAGCGGATCAAATTGGTGCCGTTGTCAGGGATTCTTGTTGATGTTATCGAATTTTAGAATTTTAGTTTAGAGTTGTTTTAGATTTTTTATTTTTTGTTTTTTGTTTTTGCTTGTTGATTTTCAGGGTTGCAGTACAGTGGTAAGCATTCCAGCCTGTCAGGTAAGTTTTCAAGCTACTGTTTCGATTCGCTCCAAGTTTGCTTATTGGTTTTGCTTCTAAAGGATTTTGACCCTGAAAATCGCAAATTCCTTATTTTCTTATTTTATTTGATTTATTTTCTATTTTCATATTTTCAAAAAAATCAGAAATTTTTTGTAGAGACTTATTCAGACTTGATTTGATTTTTAGTTATATTTTCATAATTTTTTGATTTAATTTTTTTCGCTTTTCTATTTTTCCATTCTTTTTCTTAATATGAACATTGTTGATATTTTCCTAATTGTTGCTGCATTGCTGAATTAGTTCTGTGCTTTCTCATTATTTGTTACTTTTTTCCTTTTGATAACATGGCTGAACAAAGAATATTAAGAGAGCTTTCTGCTCCTGATTTGAATTATAATGCTTTATGTATTAAATATCCTGCTGTTGTTGTTCCTTTTGAATTAAAATCTGGTTTAATACACTTGTTGCCAAGGTTTAATGGTCTTGCAGGTGAGGATCCGAATAAGAATCTGAAAGAATTTTAGATTGTGTGCTCTACATCTTCCGGACCTTCACTAGAAGACCTTGTCAAGTAAATGGCTATAAATGATCTATAGTTTCAGCAACGAACATATTCTTGTATTCAGGCTTTGCAGACACAGATTGGACAGCTTGCCACTTTAGTGAATGCCATGCAGCAAGCTCAAGAATCAAACCAACTACATGCCCAAAAAGTAATGAATCCAAAAGAGATGCATTATGAAATTGTTGATGAAGCTTATTCTGATTTGTTTTCAGCCGATTTTCCATCATTGTGTGATTTTGATGATAGTTACTCATGTGAGTATTGTACTGACACTAACCTTTGCTCTGTTTGTGCTGAAACTGAGGCTACCTTTTAGATTGACATTTTTCCTACAGTTGAAGTTATAGATGAAGTTGTTTATGCAATTGAAGCTCTTGACATCACGGCTGCCCCAACCTCACCATCCATTGAACAACCTCCTTCCTTAGATATTAAACCACTTCCTGATAATCTGAAATATGCTTATTTAGAGAGGGATGAAAATCTTCCGGATATAATTTCTTCTAACCTTGATTTTGATCCAGAAAATAAGCTTTTGCAGGTTTTGAAGAAGCATAAGAAGGGAATTGGATGGACCTTGGTTGACACTCGTGATTTTAGCCCATCCATGAGTATGCATAGGGTCTCAATTGAAGATGGAACAAAATTAGTGAGGCACCGCCTTAATCCTTTGATCTCTGATGTTGTGGAAAAGGAGATCACGTTCACGTGCTCATTCGACACTTTCACTTATCGAAGATTCTTCTTTGATCCTGGAATAAAAGGCGAATGCACTAATAAATATTTCAAGGTCAATGGATGTTACCCAAAGTTACTTTATGACATCCCCACTTTGGAAGAGGAGCCTGTAGAAGATCTCTCTTTGGGAAATGTTGCTTATGTGATCACCTATCCACCTTGACTACTCGGGTGTGTTCTTTCCTTTCTCTTACTCTTATTTTATATTTATGTTTTTTCATTGAGGACAATGTATGTTTTAAGTGTGGGGGAGGAACCATTTCTTTGTTTTGATTTCTTTGTTTTGTTCTATTTTTTAAGTGAAAACAAAATTAAAAAAAATTACTTAGAAACAGAATGCATCTTTTGAAATTTTTAGGCTATAGATTAATTTGAGGTTAGATTGTGGAGACTTGGGAAAAATTCATAAGATCGATACCGTTTTAACACCTTAAGTCTCCCTGTAGCGGCAAAATCGTGAGTGTAAGCTATTGATTAACTTAACTCGAAAAGCAAGAGTCGCCATCGCACTTTTATTTTATCCAAAAGGAAAGGAAAAAGAGTGAACAAAACCTACACAAGCTCTACAACAAGAACAAGTGAACAGAGACTGGGTAAGGGGGTTGGTTACGTTAAGGGAAGGTGTTAGCACCCAAAACGTCTATAGTACTCTATAGGAACCCTTTGAAATATTTATGCTTTTGGTCTGAAAATGTTTGTTTGGAAAGAGATTGAGGAGATGAGAAGAGAAATTGTTTTTAATATTTTTGTGTTTGGAGAGACTTGTCGCCTCCTGCCTACGTACCCACAAAGTGCAATATGGGATCAAAACCCCGTAGTTCGTGGTACAAAGAATGAAATTTGTTTGTTTTGGTTGATTTTAAAATGTAAAGATAAGTCGTCATTTCCAAGTGAATAATTCCGCTTAAACAGATGAAATCATGTCTAAACTTATGAAAAAGTTAAAGGAAAAAGTGCACAAGGGCACAAAAGAGAGATTGATGAGTTTGGAGTTTTTTAAAGTTTTTTGAAAAAGGTGTCAATATGCTTATGTAGTTTAGTATTTGTTAAGAAATGAAAGGAAAAGAGTAAAATCACTTGACAAAGTCAAGGTTTGATTATGAAAGAGGTGATAGCTTGAAATCAAGAAAGTTTTGGAAAAGGGAGAAAGTTTTGAAAATTAAAGAATGGGTGGAGAAGAAGTGGCTATCCTAAAGCATAAAGTAAAAGCTAAGGATAAGAATGGTCTAACCACACAAGTAAGCTCCATAGTCTTCCAACCACAATTCCAAAGCAAAGGGAGAAGGTCCTAGTTCTAAGTCCAAGGTTCCAAAAATTGCATTGGATGTCCAAGGTCTAGGTGCAAAACTCCATGTCCATTGCATAGGATAGTAACCATAGTCCAAGGTTAGAAGCACAAGTTTTTTTAGAGGTTTTGGCCTTTATTAATATTTTTGGTCCAAGTGGACAAAGAGAAAAAGGCATAAGCATAAACATGTGTCCAATGGACAAAGGAAAAATTGCGGAAGCATAAACATGTGTCCAATGGACAAAAGAAAAATTGCGGAAGCATAAATATGTGTCCAACGGACAAAGGAAAAATATGCGGAAGCATAAACATGTGTCCAACGGATAAAGGAAAAAATATGCGGAAGCATAAACATGTGTCCAACGGACAAAGGAAAAATTGCATAAAAGTAAAAGAGAGATAGGGAGCGAGAAGGAATTGTAAAGAAGTTAGAAGTTAGTTATTAGTTGTTAGAGTAAATGATCAATAATGATATAATAGTGTACTTAGGTCAAGGTTAATGAAGACTTGTTAGAAGATTGATAGAATCAAAGCCTCTACAACAACAAGCTTCATAGATTTTGAACCTAATACAAAAGATCAATCAACATTGAGTTGTTTTCTGATGCGGGACATAATGTTGCTCTATGTTAAGCAATCGCCGAGTAATTTACGGAGTAATTACCCTACAATGAGGCCGGTCAATAGCTCTTTGTGCTAATGCATACTAGATGAACGATATGTAGATCGTCATCCGAAAGCAATACCGAACGAAAAGAAAAGAAGGTAGCGATATAGTCTTCATCAAAAATTCAACAGAGAAATTCTAATATCCATAAGACTTTCATCGATTAAAATGAAAAGAAATAGATGAAGAGAAAGTCATATTGAATTACACTTTCTATATCCTTTCATCTTCAAGTTCAATCACTTTTAATTGATAAGTTTAAGTGTGAAAACATATCAATAATTCAAAGCACCTCAAATGAATTCGACAATTCATTAAAAGATAGATTTGAACTAATGAATGTTTAATTACTTTAACCATATCCAAAGTCCATTGAAATTGAAGAGAAATTAATCTCAACAATGTAATTCAAGGCTAAAATAAGAAGAAAGGGGAAGAAAAAGGAAGAAAAGCGAAAACAGCCCCAAAAACAAGCAAAAAACACAATTCTGCCTCTGTGCAATCGATTGCACCTGTTCAAAAACAGCAAATCAGCATAAATTTTACACTGCGCAATCCATTGCGCAAAAGGTGCAATCGATTGCACCTGTTCTAAAAACAGAAAATCAGCATTTTAAGAGGAAAACCTTGATCAATCATTTCATCAAACATCTATTGATCATGGATTCAATTGTGCACGAATTTCAAAGTAAAACAACAGTAAAAACCTACAATCAAACACAATTACAAGATCCAAAGGATCAAGTAACACAAAGCACCCAAAGATCTACATGATGAATGATGGAGATGAAGCTTTAACAATGGTGTGAGATGAATTACCACTCCAAATATAAAAATTCCTTCAAATTGCTTCAAGATCTATACTCCAAAGCCTTGATATGCTATAATTGATGAACAAAAACAAGAATGGATGAAGGTTTAGCTCAAAGTTGAACAAGATTCAATGTGAGTTCTTGTTAACTTTCAAAGGAAGAAATGTGAGCTTTGGTGAATTTTGTGGTTGGGGAGAGAATTTGCAAGAGGTTTTTTGGCTCTCAAAAGCTTGAATGAATGAATGAAATGAAGGCTCTATTTAAAGAGTTTAGGCTTGGGAATTTGGTGGTTTGGAATTTGGTTTGGGAGATCAAAATTAGGCTTGGAATTTGATTTTGGAGGGAAATTAACAAAAAAGTGGTGATTAGTGAAGGTGTATGGTGGGAATTAATTGTGATGAGGTAGGGGAATTATTTTCGGGTGATCTAGAATATTTTCATGTGATAAAATTGGTGCCAAATGCTTCAAGATTTGAAAATTGCTGAATTTGGCCAATTTTGCCTCTGTGCAATCGATTGCAGTGCTAACGTAATCCATTGCGCCTGTACAAAAATTCAAAAATTGGCACGAAATGTGAGGGGTGCAATCGATTGTTGTTTTAGTGCAATCGATTGTTGTTTTAGTGTAATCGATTGCATCAGTGAAAAATGGTAAAAATTGCTTTGTTTGACTGGATTGCTCCGGCTTTGGCTCGATTCTTTTGCTTGTCGAAGAAGGCATGGAAATAAACACATGAACCTTGGAATTCCTTGGATAATAATCAATTAAAACTTGAGGAATCCTTGATCGGATAAAAGTTGACATGATTATGGATCAACTTCGACGTTGTATAGATGAAATTCATTCGAGCTGCGGGGCTGTTGTTTTGGTATTTTTAACCTGTTCTTCCCCTGAAAATGTTAGTGAATGAAAACAAAATATTTTTGGATTTTGATTAAAGGTTATTAAACATAAGCAAATAAAGGGAAATAAGAAATACACAGATGCTCAGTGATCCCTGCAAGGCATAAACCCAAAGAAGAGAGGGATCAAGGAAACAAAGCATGATCTTGTTTATGGTATAAGATGCAAAATGAATGGTATGTGGAATCTTAGGGGTCAAAAATTAGGGTCTTACACCTGCCCCTATTTAAGTTTCTTCCATCAGGAGATATGAAGGTTTAAAACTTCGTCTCGACAAGATTGAAGATACTTAAATACAGAAAACCAATATTTTTAGCCCTAAGATACCACAAGATGATATGAATGCAAAGGATGAAACACTCTGTGGGGAAGCATAAAACAAAGGATTTACGGTAAATTGAGATAGACGACATGAAAAGACACGCCGGGGAACACAAGCTATTTCTGGAGATCTGTCAAGGTGATAAGAAGTATCCATCAATAGTTGGAAAGAGAGGGACAAGACCCTGGAAGATGGGTAGTGACATCCAAAAATGGCATTAGATAGAAACTTCGAACGAGACCAAAAGGTATGTCAAAAGATGTCCAAGAATGGCATTGGACAATAACAAGAAAGTTTTTGGTAAAAATAACAGCGTCATCCAAGAATAGCATTGGATGGAGGTGAAAAACACTCTATTGGGGATAAGATATCCAAGAATAGAATTGGATGAAAGAAACTACAACATTCAAGGATGGCATTGAATGAGGCAATAGTAAACATCAGAATCATCCAAGAGTAACATTGGATATAAACAAATTCCATTTGAACAATTTCACTGGGGACATCCAAGAATGGCATTGGATGGCAAGGTTAAACAATCAGAGATATCCAAGAATAGCATTGCACTTGGCTGGGGAAAAGATGTCCAAGAATGACATTGGACAAAAGAAATCACAACATCCAAGAATGGCATTGAATGAAGTGAAAAAAGTTCTGGAAAATATATTAGAAGTATCTAAGAATGGAATTGGATAAAAAGAGCAGGCACTTTCAGGAATGACACTGAAAGGTAAAGGTAAATCACTACATTCAAGAATGGCATTGAATGATAGTGAGAAAGACATCTAGGAATGGCACTGAATGCAAAGGAGAAAACTCATCCAGGAATGGCACTGAATGAATAGATAAAGCTTTCAGGAATGACACAGAAAGATATCCAAACAGATCTGTTGGGGATTATAGAAGAGAGGAAAAACTTCCAGGAATAGCACTGGGAGAAACAAGAGGAACAAGGTATCCAGGAATGGCACTGGAGATTAAAAGAGACAGACATCCAGGAATGGCACTGGAGAAAATAAAGATCCAGGAATAACATGGAATGAAAGGAGACAAATATCTAACAGGACTAGATGCACAGAGAAACGACAATATCCAGGAATGGCACTGGAAAGAAAGAAGACAAGTAAACGACAACATTCAGGAATGACACTGAATGGAAAGGCAGGTAAAAGTTTTGGTAGGTGCCAAGTAAGTTGGACTTTGGTCACAAGGTAAGATGTTGAAAGCAACAGGACCTCAGGAAATGCATATGAGCACGAAACACACTTCGAGCTATGAAAATATTTCTATGTAAGATAGATGAATTATTTATGTATGCAATGCAGATGATAGGACAACTGAGATAGACTCTTTTTTGAGAGAAGAATGGAACTTTGATTCCTCAACACAGGGAACACTGCCCACTTTGCTTGGGGAGAAGATGTTGAACACATCTCTGTCACACTTATGAATTGTATCAGGGTGATGGTCTTTTGAGGAAAGACATCTTGAGGATTCTTGAAGAAGACTTCCCCAGATTGATTGACTGATGATGATAAACTGATCATAGCTTCAGTTTGACTGCTACAGGGGATGAACTGATTAGGGCTTCAGCTTGACTATTGTTGGGGATGAACTGATCATGGCTTCAGTTCTTGAAAAGACTATTGAGAAGGCTAAACTTAGTATGGCTCTTAAAAAAGATCTTCTAGTTAACCAATTCTGAGAATAAACTTGCACTGAGCAAATCTTGAACTGATTCACAACAGGATCTGGAAGTAATGTGCCCCTGATAGGATCACTGACCAAGTTTCTCAACTGTTTGAAATTTCTTGATGAGGAAAGTTTGCCTGCAAATAAGATTATTCAAACAAACATGGTAATTTTAATGCAAAGCTCAATGCAATTTTGAAATCAAAAATAATTTTTGGAATGATATTATTGATGTAAAGCAAAATGAAACACTTGTCAAAACACGGCAGTTTAGACATACAAAGTGAAAGAGAAAGCAAAACAAATGATTGGCAACAAACTTAGGAGTCAATTTACGCAACCTTGCTGTAGTATGCTTTCAAAAGAAACCTGGCTTCAATTAGGTCTTTTGAAGGTTGTAACGTGGTCTAGTTCACGGTTTTTGAATCAAAAGATATATGCTCAAAGTTTATTTGTACCCAACTCATTCTTCCTGATGATCTCCAGTCCTATGCTCATTTAATTCAAACTATGCATTCAGGTTCCAAGTGATTTTGGAATTACAACACTGTTATGATGATGGTTCAAGGGCCAAGGGATTTTTTGAGATGGCAGTCACTCTTTCTTACAACATTTTGTTGTTTTTGATGAGGACCTCAATCAACTCGTTTTGTCTTTGAGGATTTTGGTAACCTCTTGATTTTTCTTTTGTTATCCCTAACTTTTGCCTGAACTGTGTCATTTGAGCTTACAGTCAGCGGGATGCCCCAAATTTTTTCCTAAGTTTCCTTCATATGTTTTGACTTAGCGGGCTTTACATTTTATTTTTTTTATCTCCTTTTTTTTTAAAAGATAGTGACTGCCTGGCTTAATGATTACGGTGAACCATCATTGGCTTTTAATTTGAAAGACATCTTCGACACTTCTTTGATGTGTGCGAAGGAAAGTTTGTGATTGCATGCACAATCAAATTAACTGAGAACTACCCATCCCCATGTTAAGATTGGAGGTTTTTTTGTACAAAAAGAAACTCCAACTTCTAGGCTCAAAGGGGTTGACAAAGGATTAACTTCCTTATTTCTCCAGTGTTTGGGAGTTGAAACAATGCCTGTACATCATCAACCAAGTTTTAATTGAAAGCATACAGTTCAGCAATTTTAGGTATTTCGTTTTCATCACCCTCCCTCCAATCTTTGCAAAAACAAAAGCTTGATAAAGAAAGTGAACAGGAGATATTATTTTTTTGTGAAAAATAAATCATAAAGATGCACACAGTGGATATGAATTGAATCAAAACATTGCAATGCTCATTTCATTGAAATTACCATGAAAGTACAAATAAAGTTCGAAAGCAAATAGTCAATACAATCAAAGAAAAATGCAAACAGAAAGAAACAAGGCCTAGTGACTAATCTGCAACAAGGATGAGTTGTCCTGTCTGAAACACTGGCTTTAGGAGATAATCCGTCTGAACTGAATCAAACATCACTTGGCATGCTCTGGCAAAGGATTGTTGACAACATTAGGATTGTCATAAAAAAATGACAGAATATTTGAATTCACCAATTCTTATACTCTAGCTTTCAATGCATAGCAACCTTCCAAGTTATGGCCTGCCCCACCTCGATGGAACTCACAGTGAAGATCATCCATATGGCCGACTGGGAGAGGATTTGGAGGAGGAGGTAGAGTCCTCGTTGTAATCAAACCTTTCTGAACAAGACATGGATATAGCTCAGTGTAGGAGATCGGGATATGATCATAGTTAACCCTATTGCGATTCTGATTTTGTCTAACAGCCTGACGAGGAGCTTGAACTGGTTGAGCATTGACAACAGGAGCAACTGCATCTACATATTGTTGTTGCCTGCGACGAGGTTTCCCTTCAACTGAAACAACATGGGTGTCACCATCCTTCTTCTTTTGAAAATTCCCAGCATACTTTTTAGCACCACTAAAGGCTTCAGCATTAGTAATCTTTCCTTTCTTTATACCCTCTTCTAGTCTTTCTCCAATAGTGACTAGGTCAGCAAAACCAGATGATACACTGCCTATCATCTTTTCCCAAAAGAGTGGCTGAAGAGTGTCCATGAACAATCTAGTCAATTCTTTTTCAGCCAAGGGTGGCTCCACCTGAGCAGCTAGCTCTCTCTAGCGCTGAGCGTACTCCTTAAAGGATTCTTTTTGTTTCTGAGACATATTTTGCAATTGACGACGATCAGGTGCCATGTCCAGATTGTATTTATATTGCTTTAAGAAAGCATCAGCCAAGTCTTTCCAGCTTTGGATACGGTTCTTCTCAAGTCCCATATACCATTTCATTGAAGCCCCACCCAAGCTGTCTTGGAAACAGTGAATGAGCAGTTTGTCACTTTTGGCATGAGCAGCCATCTTGCGGAAGTACATCACCAAGTGGGTTCTGGGACAGGTGTGCCCCTTGTATTTCTCAAAATCAGGAGTTTTAAATTTTGCAGGCATGAACAAGTCTAAAACCAATCACATGTCCATTACGGCAGCACTAAAGACATCACTTCCTTCCACGACTCTTATCCTTTTGTCTAGAGTTTGCCATTGCTCACTGACTTCTTCAATGAATCCAGGTTCTCCCTGACTTTCAGATTGTGGACCAGCAGTATGGTACATGAAAGGAGGATTCTCAGGAATAGCTTGAGCAACAGAATGCACAACAGGTTGAGGTTCAGTGAATAATGGAGCTGAAGATACTGGCAGTACAGACGGGACAAACACACGAGTTGTTGCAAAGGGTGGCGAGTAATCCGGAGGTAACCCAAATTATGGCCAAGTAGAAGCTGGTTGCTGAGTCAGTAGAGGGTCAACAACAGTAGTTGAGATTTCAGAGATCACAGTCCTCTAAGGTGGTTCACCTCTAGCAATCAGAACTTGCATCATTTCTGTGAGTTTGGTCATACCGGCCTTCAACTCATCAATTTCCATTCTTACTTCGGTGTTGTGTTGTTCTTGGTTTTCCATTCTCAATCTGACAGCAGCTCTAGTTCTGTAGTTGTGTTGAGGAAACAGCTTGACGGTGAACAGATAACTGAAGAAGGAGGCAGTTAAAATGAGTTTCTGAGACAACTAGGAAGAATGCAGATGTATGCTCATGGATGCAAGAGTGCATGGATGCAACAACCACAAGCAAGATCACCCAAAGCACACAAGTTCAAAGGTTCGAGTCACGAGCATGAAGTCAAGGGTAAGAACCAATCCCACAAAAGGTGTGTACTAAGGTTTTGTCTTTATTGTACCTGCAAAAAATAGTGGTTCTAACAGAGTGCCCAGGGTCCACAATCCACTATCAGACACGCCAGCGCACCGATTTACTCGGAGGTTGGTAGTTATCCTCAAGAGAATCTAACCTGAGTGTGGCATCGCGTGACAGCTAAGTCGGATTTGCATCCTCATAGCTTCCGCGCCACGATCCTAGAAAGGCTAAGATGGGTTAAGGGTTACTACGGTCCTCAGTGATATAGGCTTCTATGGAAAAAGTAATGCCTTCAACGATCGCTCGATCGGCATCAGTAATTCCAAAGAGGCAACCGCCGAGTGGATAGATTCTCAAGTTCTGATTTTTCGGGATTTGACTCCCTCAAAGCTCCCTTGACTATACCATCCTCCTATCTCAAAGTACACTCTGGTCCAGGTGTAGGACCTATCTCACACACACAGAGGAACTCCCAAACAGAACAAAGAAGTAACAAGCAAATCAGGCAAAAGGCGGTAAATAAATCAAAGTAGGCTAAACCCCTCAAGGGAGTGGATATCCCCAACAGAGTCGTCACTTTTCTGTAGCGGAAAAATCATGAGTGTAAGCTAAGCAAGAGTCGCCACCGCACTTTTATTTTATCCAAAAGGAAAGGAAAAAGAGCGAACAAAACCTACACAAGCTCTACAACAAGAAAGAGTGAACAGAGACTGAGTAAGGGGGGTTGGTTACGTTAAGGGAAGGTGTTAGCACCCAAAACGTCTATAGTACTCTATAGGAACCCTTTGAAATATTTACGCTTTTGGTCTGAAAATGTTTGTTTGGAAAGAGATTGAGGAGATGAGGAGAGAAATTGTTTTTAAGATTTTTGTGTTTGGAGATACTTGTCGCCTCATGCCTAAGTACCCACAAAGTGCAATATGGGATCAAAACCCCGTAGTTCGTGGTACAAAGAATGAAATTTGTTTGTTTTGGTTGATTTTAAAATGTAAAGACAAGTCGTCATTTCCAAGCGAATAATTCTGCTTAAAGAGATTAATCATGTCTAAACTTATAAAAAAGTTAAAGGAAAAAGTGCACAAGGGCACAAAAGAGAGTTTGATGAGTTTGGAGTTTTTTAAAGTCTTTTGAAAAATGTGTCAATATGCTTATGTAGTTTAGAATTTGTTAAGAAATTAAAGGAAAAGAGTATAATCACTTGACAAAGTCAAGGTTTGATTATGAAAGAGGTGATAGCTTGAAATCAAGAAAGTTTTGGAAAAGGGAGAAAGTTTTGAAAATTGAAGAATGGGTGGAGAAGAAGTGACTATCCTAAAGCATAAAGTAAAAGCTAAGGATAAGAATGGTCTAACCACACAAGTAAGCTCCATAGTCTTCGAACCACAATTCCAAAGCAAAGGGAGAAGGTCCTAGTTCTAAGTCCAAGGTTCCAAGAATTGCATTGGATGTCCAAGGTCTAGGTGCAAAACTCCATGTCCATTGCATAGGATAGTAACCATAGTCTAAGATTAGAAGCACAAGTTTTTTAGAGGTTTTGGCCTTTATTAATGTTTTTGGTCCAATTGGACAAAGAGAAAAAGGCATAAGCATAAACATATGTCCAACGGACAAAGGAAAAATTGCGGAAGCATAAACATGTGTCCAACGGACAAAGGAAAAATTGCGGAAGCATAAACATGTGTCCAACGGACAAAGGAAAAATATGCGGAAGCATAAACATGTGTCCAACGGACAAAGGAAAAAATATTCGGAAGCATAAACATGTGTCCAACGGACAAAGGAAAAATTGCATAAAAGTAAAAGAGAGATAGGGAGTGAGAAGGAATTTTAAAGAAGTTAGAAGTTAGTAATTGGTTGTTAGTTGTTAGAGTAAATGATCAATAATGATTGAATAGTGTACTTAGGTCAAGGTTAATGAAGACTTGTTAGAAGATTGATAGAATCAAAGCCTCTACAACAACAAGCTTCATCGATTTTCAACATGTGTCCAACAACAAGCTTCATCAACATTGAGTTGTTTTCCGATGCGGGACATAATGTTGCACTATGTTAAGCAATTGCCGAGTAATTTACGGAGTAATTACCCTACAATGAGGCCGGTCAATAGCTCTTTGTGCTAATGCATGCTAGATGAACGATATGTAGATCGTCATCCGAAAGCAATACCGCACGAAAAGAAAAGAAGGTAGCGATATAGTCTTGATAAAAAATTCAACAAAGAAATTCTAAGATCCATAAGACTTTCATCGATCAAAATAAAAATAAATAGATGAAGAGAAAGCCAAATTGAATTACACTTTCAAGATCCTTTCATCTTCAAGTTCAGTCACTTTTAATTGATAAGTTTAAGTGTGAAAACATATCACTAATTCAAAGCACCTCAAATGAATTCGACAATTCATTAAAAGATATATTTGAACTAATGAATGTTTAATTACTTTAACCATATCTAAAGTCCATTGAAATTGAAGAGAAATTAATCTCAACAATGTTATTCAAGGCTAAAATAAGAAGAAAGGGGAAGAAAAAGGAAGAAAAGCCAAAACAGCCCCAAAAACAAGCAAAAAACACAATTCTGCCTCTGTACAATCGATTGCACAAAAGGTACAATCGATTGCACCTATTCAAAAACAGCAAATCAACACAAATTTTACACTGCGCAAAAGGTGCAATCGATTGTACCTGTTCTAAAAACAGAAAATTAGCATTTTAAGAGGCAAATCCTTGATCAATCATTTCATCAAACATCTATTGATCATGGATTCAATTATGCACGAATTTCAAAGTAAAACAATAGTAAAAACCTGTAATCAAACACAATTACAAGATCCAAAGGATCAAGTAACACAAAGCACCCAAAGATCTACATGATGAATGATGGAGATGAAGCTTTAATAATGGTGTGAGATGAATTACCACTCCAAATCTAAAAATTCCTTCAAATTGCTTCAAGATCTACACTCCAAAGCCTTGATCTACTATAATTGATGAACAAAAACAAGAATGGATGAAGGTTTAGCTCAAACTTAAACAAGATTCAATGTGAATTCTTGTTAACTTTCAAAGGAAGAAATGTGAGCTTTGGTGAATTTTGTGGTTGGGGAGAGAATTTGCAAGAGGCTTTTTTGCTCTCAAAAGCTTTAATGAATGAATGAAATGAAGGCTCTATTTAAAGAGTTTAGGCTTGGAAATTTGGTGGTTTGGAATTTGGTTTGGAAGATCAAAATTAGGCTTGGAATTTGATTTTGGAAGGAAATTAACAAAAGAGTGGTGATTAGTGAAGGTGTATGGTGGGAATTCATTGTGATGAGGTAGGAGAATTATTTTTGGGTGATCTAGAATATTCTTATGTGATAAAATTGGTGTCAAATGCTTCAAATTTTGAAAATTGCTGAATTTGACCAATTTTGCCTCTGTGCAATCGATTGCAGTGTTGACGCAATTCATTGCGCCTGTACAAAAATTTAAATTTTGGCACGAAATGTGAGGGTGCAATCAATTGCTGTTTTAGTGCAATCGATTGCATCAGTGAAAAATGGCAAAAATTGCTTTGTTTGACTGGATTGCTCCGGCTTTGGCTTGATTCTTTTGCTTGTCGAAGAAGGCATGGAAATAAACACATAAACCTTGGAAGTCCTTGGATAATAATAATTAATACTTGAGGAATCCTTGATCGGATAAAAGTTAACATGATTACGGATCAACTTCGACGTTGTATAGATGAAATTCATTCGAGCTGCGGGGCTGTTGTTTTGGTATTTTTAACCTGTTCTTCCCCTGAAAATGTTAGTGAAAGAAAACAAAATATTTTTGGATTTTGATTAAAGGTTATTAAACATAAGCAAATAAAGGGAAATAAGAAATGCACAGATGCTCAGTGATCCCTGCAAGGCATAAACCCAAAGAAGAGAGGGATCAAGGACCCAAAGCATGATCTTGTTTGTGGTATAAGATGTAAAATGAATGGTATGTGGAATCTTAGGAGTCAAAAATTAGGGTCTTACAGCTGCCCCTATTTAAGTTTCTTCCATCAGGAGATATGAAGGTTTAAAACTTCGTCTCGACAAGATTGAAGATACTTAAATACAGAAAACCAATATTTTTAGCCCTAAGATGCCACAAGATGATATGAATGCAAAGGATGAAACACTCTGCGGGGAAGCTTAAATCAAAGCATCCAATTTATGCTACTAAACAAAGCATCCAATTTATGCTTAAAACACAAGATGATAGTGCATTGGAGCTTGATTTTAGTGATTTTGATGTTAGTTTGGATTATGATGAAGAACATGTTGCCAAAATGGTGGAGTATGATGAAAAACATGAAGGAAGTAGTAAAATCAATAAAAGGACAGGGGAAGCAGATTGTGGAGGTGAGAATGCAGTTGTGTATGATAGTGATGAACCAGACAAGTGATATGACACTGAGGATGATGAAGAACCAAGGAAGAGGAAGCATCCAATTTTCAAGGCTATGAAAGACATGTCTAACTATAAATGGGATTTGGGAACCTATTTTAATACCAAAAGTGATTTTAAGGAAGCTATTCAAACATATGCTGTTCAGAATGGGAGAGGTCTAAAGTTTCTAAAAAATGACAACAAAAGAGTGAAGGTGGTATGTAAAGATGGTTGTCAGTGGGAGGCCTATTGTGGAAAGCTTCCTGATGAGGACACTTGGTAGCTTAGAAAATTAGTTGACACACATAATTGTGCTAGAGAGTATAATGTCAAGATGATGAGCACAAAATGGCTAAGCAAGAGGTTGCAAAATACATTGAAACTTTCATTTCGGATCAGCAAAAGGTACCACTAGATTTATTACATTAATTTAAGTTTGAATGTATTTTTTGATTTAGAATGTAATTTTGAACTTTTATTTGATATATGCATTTGCAGGGTCTTCTTCCAGCTATGGATGAATTATTACCAAGTGTTGAACAAAGGTTTTGTGTGAGACATCTATACAACAATTTTAGGAAGAAATTTCCAGGAAAAGTGTTCAAGGAGATCATTTGGAAGGCAACAAGAGCTACTTATCCACAGGCTTGGGAAAGGGAGATGAGAGGCATGAGGAGGTTAAATGAAGAGGCCTACAAACACATGATGCAAACACCACCAAGATTTTAGAGCAAGTCCTACTTCAGAACCACAACAAAGTCTGATACTGTCTTGAATAATATGTCAGAAGCTTTCAACAGTGTGATTGTGGAAGCAAGGGCAAAACCTTTGGTCACAATGTTAGAAGATATTAGGGGATATATAATGGAAAAATGGGCGGCAAATAGGTTGAAGTTCACTAATTTGGGTGATGATGACGTGTTGCCAAACATAAAGAAGCAGGTGGAGAAAACAAGCAGTTATACAAATTTTTGGATAGTAAGGTAATAGACTTACTTTTGTGTTTTATTATTATGACTTACTTATGATAGGTAATAGACTTACTTCTGTGTTTAATTATTATGACTTACTTTTGATAGATAATGCACTTACTTTTACAGGATATCATCTGAATATATTTTTGAGGTGAGACATATTGAGAATCAGGGAGACATGTTCACTGTCGACTTAAAGGAACATGGTTGTTCTTGTAGAAAGTGGCAGCTGACTGGTCTCCCATGCGTCCATGCAATTTCCTCAATGAAGAGTAGAGGTCTTGCTGTTGATGAGTTTGTCCCAGACTATTACAAGAAGGCTAGGTATATTAAGGTGTATGAACCTATCATTTACCCTCTGAATGGTACAAATTTATGGGTGAGAATCGAATACCCTGATGTGCAGCCTCCCAAATTCAAGAAAATGCCTGGACGACCAAAGAAGAAGAGGAATAGAGAACAGGGTGAGATTGATGGTTCTGACAGGGAAATAAGAAAAACTGGTATGATTGTGAGGTGCACTAGGTGCAGATAAACTGGGCACAACAAATCAACATGTAAGATGGCTCAGCCATCCCAACAGGCATCACAGGTTTCTCAGCAACCATCTCAAGCAAGTCAGGCAACCCAGGCAACTCAGGCAACTCAGGCATCTACTCAGGCAACTCAGGCATCTACTCAGGAAACTCAGGCAACTACTCAGGCAACTCAGGCAACCAAGTCAACTCAGGCAACTAAAACAACTCAGGCAACCAAGTCAACTAAGGCACCTAAAACTACTCAGGCAACCAAGTCAACTTAGGCAAGTAAATTAACTCAGGCAACCAGAACAACTCAGGCATCCCAGGCAACACAAGCTAGGCACAAGTTGGATTTTTAGAGACCAGCACAGCTTTCAAGAGGACCCACCACCAGATTGAGTGCATCACAGAATGCAGTGGGTCCTACTACTAGGAGGACAACACCAACTAAAAGGAACATTTCAAAGAAATCCTCTTAGGGTTTATAGTTTGTGTTGTATTGTGTAATGTTATTTTCTGATATTATGAACAATTTCTGCTATTTTGTGTACTAAGCATTTCTGATATGCTTCAGATATTATGTGTAATGGTGTACTTATGTACTTATGGTGTACAATGTTTCCTATTTTGTATTGATACTTCTGTTATGCTGTTGTCAAATTATGCTACTAAAGTTTTCTGTTAAGTACTTATGCTACTGATACTTCTATCCACCTGTTGTAAAATTTTGGTGTATACAAGTTGTTATGTTGTACAAATTTTCTGTTAAGTTGTTATTGTACAAACCAGGTTACAAATTTGATGTACAAATATGGTTTATACAAAATTTAGTGGACTGATATCTACAACTCTGTTTCATATACAATGAGAAAAAGCAGGTTACAAATTTGGTGTACAAATATGTACAACTCTGTATGCCACAACCTACAGCAACTGCTAAAATATGGCACTAAAATATGTTTATGACAGCAACAAAACTACTCTTTTACTCGGACCATTATTACATGTTATTTACAGCAACTTTTACAACACATATGGCAACAACTGATAAATATGGCAATAACACTAAAATATTGGCAACAACAATACTCTTTTACTCAAACCATTAGTACATGTTATGGAAGCTACTTTTACATCCATTTCACAAGAAAAAAACAGTTGATAAACTACCAACAACTAACAACATATGTTCCAACATTCACAATACCTTAACCACTAAAACAAATAACACAGTAAAGCACAAGCACTTCCAGATTATCTTCCATTTCCTTATGTTCTTCAAAGCTTCATCTAGCTGCAAATTTTTGACCCTAAAAACTTCAACCATTCTTTTTGCCTCTGCCAACTTTTTTTGGGCTTCTTCCAACTCCTTAAATTGCATTTCAATCTTCCATTGTCATCTCTTGAATCATCATAGAACCATTCAAAAAAACCGCACCCGGCATTCGTGTGTCCCTGTACATATATGAAGGCAACTTAAAAATAGTGAAGATGTACCGGATGGAAGGAATGTGTTTGAGATAGAAGATTACCTTAAAATGTTGACAACCCCAAAAAAGCTTTCCATAATTTTGGACGGTTCTTGCCTTGCGAAGTACAGCAAGGTCTCCACAACCACACATGACTTTCCCAAAACTGGTATACACTTGCGAATCGACGCGGGTTCTTGAAGATGAAGAAGAAACTCGCCCAGAACTCATTATTGGACGGGGATTTTCCTTTCAATTTGGTTAATTTTGGGGATTTTGTAACCTAGGGTTTGGAATTGGGGGTGGATTTATAGAGTCTCAGATTGAACGAACAAGGAGATGTTGACTGTGCTACACACACCATCTAAGTCACATTCCACATCATCATTTTTAACACCGTTAGCCTGTAATTAACGGAAAGGATCAATACGAACCTATTTAAAAACGTATGGGACCAATTTGGCACTTTTAAAAGAAAGAGGACCTAACTGGACCTACCCCTATAGTTAGAGGACCAAAAAGGGTATTAAGCCGAAAGAAAACAAAATATTTTTTGATTTTGATTAAAGGTTATTAAACATAAGCAAATAAAGGCAAATAAGAAATACACAGATGCTCAGTGATCCCTGCAAGGTGTTGTACCCCAAAATTTGTCCGCCCTATTTCTGACATTTAATTTATTTTAAACTTTGATTTTTTAAGTTTTTTTTTTCGGTTCAATTTTACTAACATTTTAACAGTAATTTTTATTCAAAATATAGGTAACAATTTACTTTAAATTGTTTAAATAACAAATAGTTGTTTGACCTTCATATGCTTTCAAGTGCATTTTTGTTTCGAATAAATGAATTGGCACAATTGGAAAGGAGATAAGGCTTGCAAGTATGAGGTCGCGGATTCGAATCTCACATGTTACATTTTGGATTTGTTTCTGTTATTTGTTACTAACTTTCTTTCCATTTTAAATTATTTTCAAAAAATCACAAAAATTGTATTTTTTTTATTATTTGTTTTTAATTTTCGTTTTTAATTTTAAGGCATTTTTGAAAAATAATTATTTATTTGATTTTATGTACTTTTTACCAAAAAGGAGTGCAAAAATCATAATAGATACAAAAAATATTTCCTTTCTTGTGTACTCATTTCCTATTGGTCAATTTATGTCATTTCTGTGTCATACTTAGTCTACTTGGTGACCAAGTAAAAATCAGATACTATATGATTTTATTCAGATTTTTTTTTATCAATATGAATTAAGACTGATTTTATTTTCCTTTTTAAACTTTTTAACCTAATTTTCTAGATCTATAAATACATGTTGTTTTACACGTAACAAGGACCCGAAAAATCACGACAGCGGAAAAGGAAAAGAGAGGCAGCCATTTGACCTTGTTTAGTATCCGGTCTGCTACCACATCTTTAGAAACTGCATGTGAGGTTTTTATTATTATATATATTGATGCGTAATCCCTATACTGTAACTAACATATCTGCAGGTTATCATTATTATATATATTTGATGCATGATCCTTATACTTTAACCAACATGTGCAATCCTAATACCGGCGATTCCACTGTTATATAACCGGCGTTTGCGATTTCACGTATATATATTCATTGCTAAATTGCCATGTTAGTATATGCACTGCTATGTTCATAGAATATATATATATATATATATATATATATATATATATATATATATATATATAGATTATTATATATTATTCTTATTATTTGATAAAACTTATTATTATTATTTTTATACTATTCTTATTATTTGATAAAACGTATTATTATTATTTTTATACTATTCTTATTTATTTTATTATACATATATAGATTTTTTGGATTGAACCGTGTCGATACGCTATTTGCATATAAAAGTGCATGATGCGTGACATTTGTATTGGTTCGATCCGGTTGCGATGATCGCAATTATTGCGTTAGCAACATTATTGTTTTAAATGTTTAAAATTTTATTTTTTATGCATTTTTATTTTATAATTTTAGATCCGCACCATTTGGATTCACGTTGCGATGATCACGTTCAGTGTAGCAAGCTGTTGATTAATTTTTATCGGTTTATTTGCGATTTTTATTTTACTCTTTTAAATTGATTATCATTGCATTTCGATTTTGTGCACACGTCCGGTGGTTTGATCTAGCGGTAATCCGTTTGTTGTGCACCAACCAATTCGTGTTTCGATCTGCAACTTTGTGTTTTAATTTTTATTATGTAGTGGTTTATTGATCCGATTTGCGATGACCGCTTACGCGGTAGCAATTTGCCTTCTTTCTTCAATTTGCGTTAATTTTGATCCAACATTGTTATTATTAGATCCAATCTAATCTCTTGCGGTAACCTTTGCACGTCTTCACATATGCGACTTTGGTTCGCATCCTTGCGTCATGATTATAATCCGTACACTTCTCTTCTTTGCGTTTCTCTTTTAATAATTAGATCGGTACAACTCAGATCCATGTTGCGATGATCACACCTTTTGCGTTAGCGATGTTCTTTTATTAATTCTCGAATAATTTTGATTTCATTTTTTAATTTTTGATGTTAATTTTGTTTCAATTTTAATCTTAATCTTGTTTGAATTTAGATTTAAATATTGTTATTCTTTTTTATTATTAATCTGGTTATTAAGTTTGGATTAAAACTTTTGCTAATTACTGTTGAATTATTGCGTGTTTGAATTGTATATTTATCGCTCATTTTATTCCCATTGGCAAAATTTATCCCAATCCCATGATGTGTAAAATAATTTTGTTGCTTTCCTTTATTTTGCTCATAACTTGCTACAATATTAAAACCATTTTTTTCAAAAATATCAAATAATTTTCGATTCAATAATCGAGCCCTTTTTTTTAAACCCTATAAGTCGACTGCTTTTTAGCATCGCCATCGAGCTAATGCACACACATGCACCTCTAGGGTAACCTCTCTTCGTTTGCCTTACGAAATAATGGTCATGTCCCTCGAACGTAGGGATACTTTAGCAAAAGACGCTTACGAATAATATCATCATAGTCCCTTCGATATAAAGATCACAGTCCCTCGATGACCTTTCGAGTTGCCTACGAAAAGATGATCCTGTCCCTCGATGATCCTACGGAAAAATGATGATAGTCCCTTCGAATTGCTAAGGTATCCTTACATGTTGCCTTCTATGACCATTTGATGACCCTTCGCTGTCCCTTCACATCCAATAGATAGGATTACCTACCCACTAATGGTATGGATAGTACCATCTCTCAAAGAAAAGGATAAGTACAAGAAAGACCTTATAAATTAAGGGTAAGTAACTTTTAAATGCTTGCTCACAACTCCAAAAAAAAAAAACAAATACTTTTCACACCTCACACTTTCAAAAATATTTTCAAAAAAAAAACAAACACTTTGTATACATTCTTACACGAATTATTACAAAGTCAACTTTTACAAAATATTTTCTAAACACACACTACATTTTAAAAAAAAAAGCAAGTTAAAGTGAGCAAGCAATTAAGAGCCCGTACATAACTACGGATGAAAAGGGGTGCTAACACCTTCCCTTTTCATAACTTACCCCCCGAACTCAAAATCTTTTCAAAAAGGTCTTTCCTGTTCTTTTCACCTTTCCTAAATAAATTGGATAAAAGAAAAGTCGGTGGCGACTCTTGCTAACCGCAACATGTTTTGCGAAAACAAAATTAAAAAGTCAGTTCTCCACTGTATTACAGAACTGGCGACTCTGCTGGGGATATGACGTCTAAAAGAGGGGTTACCTTAGAGTTAGATCACTTTACCACTTGCTTAAAATTGTTTGACTTATGTGCTTTATTTTTAATGGGCTTTGTTTTGGGATTACTTGTGTGAAAGGTCCTACACCCGGACCTAGTGATTCCTTAGGTAAGTGACAATAGATCATGGAGACTGTACGACATGTACCGATATGGTTGATATAATGGTCACAGTCTTTAGATCCCTAGTTAACTCATCTTTGGCCATTAGAAGGTAGTGAGATGGCCGACTTTGGATTTAGATCGAAGTTGGTTGGTACTCGAGGCTACGCTCATTGAGATCAGACTTTCGGGATGTTTTGGTCGGCCACTCGAGTGTCGCACTAAAATAAATCCTTCGAGAAAGATCCGTGATATGCGTCCTTTAGAACCCGATTACTATTCTAGGACAGGTTGAGCCAACTAAACCTCAGTGGGGAAGGGTACTTACCTTTGGACTTCATACAAGCCTTTAAACCTAAGGCTCTTGTACGACTTGTTTGTGTGTGCTACTTATTTACTATTAACATGTACATGACATCATAACATCATAACATATCATTTTCACTAACCATTTCAAGGACCAAGGAATTTATCTTTATTCGTCATTCCAGGCCATGGTCGTTCCTAGAAATTTCATCCGAGTCAACTTTGTAAGGGTTCCTTCCCAGCTTAAAGAATTGGTCTCAAAGGTTCCTGATGGCTCTCGATTCACCAAAAGGCATGGTTTTCTACTCGACTTGGTTACCTCAGGTTGTGAAGAAGACATATTGAGAGTCATAATCCATTTCTTTGATCCTAAGCACCACTGTTTCACCTTCCCGGATTACCAATTGGTGCCCACAATAGAGGAGTTCTCTAAGCAACTTGGAATACCTATTCTCGATCAGATACCTTTTACCGGTCTAAAAGATGTTCCAAAGCCTGAAGTCATTGCAGCTGCTTTACATCTGAAGAGGTCAGACATTGTGTCTAATTGGGAAACAAGGAGTGGAGTCAAGGGGTTTCTTGCTAAGTTCCTGATTGAGAAGGCTCAATTGTTCCTAAGCGCTATGAGTTACCATGCTTTTGAGGAGGTATTGGCTTTGTTGATCTATGGGTTGGTGTTGTTCCCTAATTCAGACCAACTCATAGACGTGCACGCTATCAAAATACTTCTGACTCATAACCCGATACCTACCTTGCTCGGAGATATTCTGCACTCGCTTCACACTCGTACTATCAAGGAGCAAGGGACTCTCATGTGTTGCGTACCCTTAATATCCAGGTGGTTTATTTCGCACCTTCCCCGGTCAGTATTGAAGAATGAACAAAGGTTGCAGTGGTCTTGAAGGATAATGTCACTCTCCCATTCAGATATCTATTGGTGTGCCCGATCTCTTGAAGACTTCACTCTTATTGATCATTGGGGGGAATTCCATAATGTACCACTCCTTGGCATTAGGGGAGGCATCACCTATAATCCTTCGCTAGCCTTGCGCCAGTTTGGTTTTGCTCGAAGGGATATTCCTCATGATATGCTTATTCAGGGTATTGTGTTCGATTATGAAGATGATCCTCAAGGTTACCGTCAAAGGTTTATACACGCGTGGAATAAGGTGTATAAGATTGAAAGCAGGACCTTGGGACAGCAGAACTCTATTCCTTTGGAGCTTTACCTCAGATGGGTGCGCACTCGTGCTCGAGATCTTATTATGCCATATCCAGCTGTCAGACCAGTGATTGTTGAACCTGAGTTCGAGGGAGATGTTCCTCAAGTCATTCTCCATCCAGATATGCCTACCGATCTTGAAGAGCTGCAGAAGTCCTGGGTTTAGATGAAAGAAGAAAGGGACACCTTTGAGACTCAGTTCTATGCTAGTGAGAAGAAGGTGTTGGAGTTGACGAAATTACTTCATGAGGAGCAGAGCATCAATGCTTACATCGACACAAAGAGGAAGCGCCCGTGGGAGACTTGAGTCTTGAGTCCTAGGTCTTAGGCGTTTTTGAATTTGATTTTTGAAATTTCCTTTCATTGTAGCCCAAGAGGCATAAAAGAAAAAATGAATTTTGAGTTTACTAATAAAAGTTTTCCTTTTGTTTCTGTTTGCAAAGATAAACTCTAAAGTCCTTGAAATCATTGCATATGCATCTACATCTCATAATCATTGCATAGCAGGTTTCTAAGACAGGTCTCTCATCTTCTCTCTGTTTATTTCAGAAGAAATGGCTCTCGAGCAAACCGTCAAAGATCTCCAGGCCCAGAACGCCCAGTTCCAAGAGCTGATCCTGAACTTGTCCAAGGGGCAAGAAGAACTGAAAGCACTTCTGACCAAGAAGAAGAAGAGAGCAAGAAAATCAACTGGTGTCATCAACATGGGGAGGAGATTCAAAGGTCCGGCTAAACAGGTCAAGGAAATTGGGATCCCAGTAGACCAGGATGATGAACAGGATGAAGATGGTAAAAGTGTTAAAACTGAGGAAAAAAGCAACCATGGTTCTGACAAATATTCTGATGAAGAGGAAGAAGATTATTTGGATGAACAATACCCTCCTACTTATGAGAAGTATAAGCTATTAGAAGAACGTCTGAAAGCTATGGAAATCCATAAGGTGCCTGGCTTGAATTTTGAGGATTTGGGTCTAGTCTCAGAGGTTGCCATTCCTCCTAAGTTCACGATTCCCGCTATTGCTAAGTATGATGGTGTTTCTTGTCTGAAACTGCATTTGAGATCATATGTCCGAAAGATTCAACCATACACTGTTGACAAAAAATTGTGGGTGCATTTCTTTCAAGAGAGTTTGTCTGGAGCACAATTGGAATGGTACTATCAACTCGAAAGTACCAACATTCATACATGGGAAGATTTGGTTGCAGCTTTCTACAAATAATACCAGTACAATTCTGATCTGGAACCAACCTGAATGCAACTACAGAGTATGTCAATGGGTTTTGAGGAAAGCTTTAAAGAGTACGCACAGAAGTTGAGAGATCTCGCAAGCAGAGTTTAACCTCCTTTAGCTGACAGAGAGTTGATTGGCATGTTCATGAGCATATTAACCGGTCCTTTCTATAGTCATCTACTTGGAAGCTCGTCATCCGGTTTCACCGAGCTGATATTGACAGGAGAACGTGTTGAAAATGGAATTCGAAGTGGTAAAATACAAGTGGCTACATCTTCAAACACTACAAAGAAGCCACATAATGGGAAGAAGGAATCTAATGTTGTATACAGCCAGAAAGGTCGCAACTAATCTGTTAGGGCAGTTCTGATCTCTGCACCGGTGCCACAACAACAACAAGGTAATCAGGATACACCTAGGAGACAGTTTACAAAGATCAACATGTCATTGGCTCAGGCGTTGCAGCTTATGTTGAAGGCAGAGTTGGTTACTTTGAGGGATCCTCCTAGGAATCCTAATACTTCCGCTCCTAGATATAATCCCGATGCAAAGTGTGCATACCATTCTAATAGTCCTGGACATGATACGAACAGCTGTTGGGCGCTGAAGAACAAGATTCAAGATATGATTGACGCTAAGGAGATTGAGTTTGATCCCCCTGAGACTCCTAATGTGATTACCGCTCCTATGCCGAATCATGACAAGATCGTTAGTGCTATTGATGATGGTTCTTATATTGCTACTGTGGTTGACTTGACTGCTCCTCTATCAATTGTTAAGAAGAAGTTGTTGCAAGCCGATTTATTTCTGGGCTGCGTTGGAAATTGTCATTATTGTGCATCTCAATCCAATGGTTGTGTGAAGCTGAAAGAGGGCATTCAGCGTTTGATGGACGACCGTACTATACTGTTTGAGAAGATTCCTTCTATGGAGAGCTTATGTGAAAATTTGTCCCGAGGTCTAAAGTTTGAGGACGTATCTGTGGTTACTAATTCCAAAACTCCTATGAGGATCGCCTCTAAAGTTTCTGTGAAGATTACTGCCGAGCCTAGAGTGGCTCCCCTGATTATTACTACGCCCGGTCCGATTCCATATTCCTCTAGCAAGGCTATCCCTTTGAATTATGGTGCTGATGTTTACATTCATGGTGTCAAGCAAGAGCCTTTGACTGATGAAACTGCTGAAGTTACTAATCCCGATGTCGAAAATATCGTCGGGACTAATAAGGTTACATGAAGTGGAAGAGTTTTCTCTCCAGAAATCTCTCCGAAGACTGTTACTACTCCAGTTCGTATCTCTGCCTCCGAATCAATTCCTGAGACTCAAGACAAAGAACCGGTGGTTGAGCCTGCCCAAATGAAGACCCCGGGTGAAACTACTATCGAAGATCCCTCCAAAGAAATGGAGGAAGTGCTGAAAATTATCCGCAATAGCGATTACAATGTTGTTAAACAATTGGGGCACACCCCCTCCAAGATCTCTATGTTATCTCTGTTGTTGTGCTCCGAGGCCCATGCTAAGGCTTTGGTGAAGTTTTTGAAATCTGCGCATGTACCGTAGGAAATCTCTATTGACCAGTTTGAAAATTATGTCGCTAGCCTGACAACTGATAATGGTCTAGGATTTTCTGACGCTGATCTGACTCCCGTCGGAAGGAACCACAATAAGGCCCTGCACGTCTCTATTGAGTGTAGGGGCACTACTCTATCTCATGTACTGGTGGACACGGGTTCCTCGTTGAATGTATTGCCGAAGATTGCTCTAGACAAGCTTGACTGTGAAGGGGTTGTGCTGAGACCCAGCGATGTTATGGTGAGAGCTTTTGATGGTTCAAAGAGATTAGTGCACAGAGAGGTTGATCTTCCAATTAGAGTGGGTTCTCAAGTCTTTGTTTCTACTTTCTATGTAATGGACATTCATCCTGCCTATTCCTGTCTGCTTGGGCACCCTTGGATACATGGGGCAGACGCAGTGACTTCTACCTTACATCAGAAGCTGAAGTATCCCATGAAAGGCAAGATTGTCACCGCCTATGGTAAAGAAGAGTACATGGTTAGTCATTTGAATACTTTCAAGTATGTTGAGATGGATGGCGAATTCCTCGAGACTCCTTGTCAAACATTTGAATTGGCTCCTCAGACTGCTCCTATTGCTAAACTGGTTCCTACTGTTCCCAAGGTTACTAGAGTGCCTCCTACAATGGTTTCCATAAAGGAGGCTAGAGTTGTGGTTGAAGAAGGTGGTTGTACCATTTGGGGTCAACTTCTTGACATCCCTTACAAGTCTGACAAATTTGGTTTAGGCTTCACTTCAGAGGCTCAGAGGGCTGTACGTCGTGCTCGTGCTATTCGTATCACCAACAAAGGAGTTCATAAAGATCAAGTCAACACTGTGGAGGATGCTGATAGTGACTGCGATCTAGACAGTTGGATCTTTCCTACCATTGGCAGTGGGCTCAACAATTAGAAGACTGAAGACATTATTCCTATCTCCTTTAGTCAGGAGTAAATGATATTTTCTGTTTTTCTTATTTTCGAAGTTTAATTTTATAATTTGAACAATAAAAATTTTAAGCCTTGTGCCTTGCCCGGGGCACAATGGCCCATTTGTTAGGGTTGTCATTTCATTGCATATTTTCATTCAATAAATCAATGGACGTTTTGCATTCAAATTTTGCGCTCTTTGTCTTTTCTTTTACTTTATATTCATCAAAATAGCTATGTGTTCTTACACACACCCACGCGATAAATTGCAAATCCATATCCACTCTGGTTCCCATTGATAACGATTATGCTATTGTCAATTATGACTTCGAAAATCCGATCTACCAAGCCGAGGACGAAGGTGAGGAAGATTGTGAAGTGCCTATAGAGCTTGCTAGACTATTAGAGCAAGAAGAAAAGACCATACAACCGCACGAAGAGCCAGTCGAGGTCGTAAATCTAGGTACTGAGGAGGATAAGAAAGAAATCAAGATAGGTGCCGGATTAGAAGACCGTGTCAAGAAAAGATTGATTCAGATGCTACGTGATTATGTTGAGATTTTCGCTTGGTCTTATGAAGATATGCCAGGACTTGATACTGATATCGTGGTTCACCATTTACCGATGAAGGGAGGTTGTCCTTCGATAAAGCAGAAGGTTCGTCGTATGCGCCCTGAGATGTCTGAAAAGATCAAAGCCGAGGTTATGAAACAATTCAATGCAGGTTTTCTAGCTGTCACATCATATCCTCAGTGGGTTACAAATGTGATACCAGTGCCTAAGAAGGATGGTAAAGTTCGTATGTGTGTGGATTACAGGGATCTGAACAGGGCAAGCCCCAAAGATGACTTTCTTCTCCCACATATTGATGTTATGGTAGACAACACTGCTCAGCACAAGGTATTCTCATTCATGGATGGTTTCTCAGGTTATAATAAAATCAAGATGGCACCTGAAGACATGGAGAAGACTACGTTCGTTACACTGTGGGGCACCTTTTGTTACAAGGTAATGCCATTTGGTTTGAAAAAAGCAGGGGCAACATACCAGCGCGCTATGGTTGCTTTATTCCATGATATGATCCATCACGAGATAGAGGTATACGTTGATGATATGATAGCCAAGTCTCAGAATGAAGAAAAGCACCTTGACCACCTACACAAGCTGTTTGAGAGGTTGAAGAAGTACAAGTTGAGATTGAATCCAAACAAATGCACCTTTGGGGTTAGATCCGGTAAACTTTTGGGTTTCGTCGTCAGTGGTAAAGGTATTGAAGTGGAACGACGAATGTCAGATAGCTTTTGATAAGATCAAGGAGTATCTCCAAGAACCTCCAGTTCTTATGCCACCAGTTGAAGGAAGACCCCTAATCATGTACTTAACAGTGCTAGAGAATTTAATGGGGTGTGTGTTGGGGCAACATGACGAGTCTGGTCGAAAAGAGCATGCAATATACTACCTTAGCAAAAAGTTTACCGACTGTGAAATAAGATATTCACTGCTTGAGAAAACTTGCTGCGCTTTGGCATGGGCTGCTCGCCGACTAAGACAATATATGTTGACTCATACCACTTTATTGATCTCTAAGATGGATCCTATCAAATGCATATTTGAGAAACCTGCTCTCTCCGGACGAATAGCAAGATGGCAGATGGTCTTGACAGAATACGACATCCAGTACACTACGCAGAAAGAAATCAAAGAAAGTGTACTAGCTGATCATTTGGCTTATCAAGCGGTGGATAACTATCAGTCTATGAATTTTGAGTTCCCAGATGAGAATATTATGCTTGTTACTGATTATGAAGGACCTGAACTAGGATCCCAATGGACTATGGTTTTTGATGGAGCTTCTAACGCACTCGACAATGGTATTGGTGCTGTAATTATCTCTCCTAAGGGTTGCCATACGCCGTTTACTGCTAGACTTTGCTTTGACTGTACCAACAATATGGCTAAATATGAAGCGTGCATCATGGGTATCAAAGCTCCCATTGATATGAGGATCAAATTCTTGAATGTATATGGGGACTCAGCCCTAGTGATCAGTCAGATTAAAGGAGAATGGGACACGAAGCATCCAAATCTCATTCCTTACCAAGAACATATGTTGACTTTGATTCCATACTTTGAAGAAATCACTTGTGAGCATATTCCACGAGAAGAGAATCAGTTGGCAGACGCGTTAGCCACCATGTCATCTATGTTCAAAGTCAGATGGGACAACGAGGCTCCTAGGATTACTATTGACAGACTAGACGAGCCGGCATACTGTTATGAAGTTGATACTGATGGGGTAGAAGAGAAACCTTGGTTCCACGAAGTGAAAAGATATCTCGAAACTCAGGAATATCCTGAAGGGGCATCTATCAATGACAATAAGTTTCTAAGGAGGTTCTCTGCCAAGTTCTTTCTGAGTAACGTAATTTTGTACAAACGCAACCACGATTCAACCTTGCTTCGCTGTGTAGACAAGAAGGAAGCAGAAAAGATTATGGAAGAGATGCATGACGGAATTTTTGGCACTCACTCCAGTGGGCATACAATGGCTAAGAAGATTTTGAGAGCAGGTTACTACTGGTCTACCATGGAAACTGATTGCCATCATCACTCCAAAACTTGTCACAAGTGCCAGATCTATGCTGACAAAGTACATGTACCTCCGGTTCCGTTGAATGTTCTGACTGCTCCTTGGCCTTTTACAATGTGGGGCATTGATATGATAGGAGAGATTAAACCTACCGCTTCCAATGGACATCGTTTCATCCTTGTTGCTATCGATTACTTTACGAAGTGGGTGGAAGCAGCCTCGTTCGCTTCTGTTACCAAGAATGTTGTAGCTCGGTTCATCAAGCATAACCTTATCTGTCGATATGGTATCCCTAAAAGGATTATCACAGACAATGGTACTAATCTGAACAACACTATGATCACTGAACTCTGCATGCAGTTCAAGATTAAGCATCACAAGTCTTCTCCATATCGACCAAAGATGAATGGCGCAATGGAAGCTGCCAACAAGAATATTAAGAAGATCTTGCAAAAGATGACGGTGACATACAAATATTGGCATGAGATGTTACCATTTGCTCTTCATGGTTATCGCACCTTAGTACGTACCTCAACAGGGGCAACCCCTTTCTCTTTAGTCTATGGTATGGAGGCAGTTTTACCTGTTGAAGTTCAGATTCCTTCCCTAAGGATTATGCAAGATACAGGCTTAGACGAAGACGAATGGGTTCAGACTCGACTTGATCAGATAAATTTGATTGATGAGAAGAGGCTTGCGGCTGTCTGTCATGGCCAGATGTATCAGAAGAGTATGATCAAGGCCTTTAACAAAAAAGTCAAGCACCAATTATACCAGGCCGGTGATTTGGTAATAAAGCGTCTCATACTACCACAGGGTGATCCCAGGGGCAAATGGACTCCCACATATGAAGGTCCATTTGTAATCAAGAAAATATTTTCTGGCGGCGCTATGATGCTTACTACTATGGACGGTGAAGATTTCCCGCACCCTGTGAACGCGGACATAGTCAAAAGATACTACGCATAAAAAGAGACCCGCTAGGTTGACTGGCCTAGGCAAAATAAGGGCATCCCGGCGAACCAAAAGGGTTCGGGCAAAAATTAGGGATATATATACAAAAGAACTGTACACCCGGCAAGTCGAAAACCTAAAAAGGCAGCTTGGGCAAAAAAGGGTATCCCGGTGGACTGAAAACCTGAAAAGGCGGTCCAGGTAAAAGTTAGGGATTAAAACGTACGACTATGTCCCGTTGGATCACTTATCTGCTTCCAGCTTAGTTTTATCAAGTTTGAACGGCGCAGATCAATCCAGTCATCTTCCTTCCGACAGCAAGGGATGAGATGCTTGAGGATATAGTGGCAATAGCAGAGTTGAAACTCAACGGGATCATTTCCACATAGTTGTTTTTCTTTGTTTATCACTTTGTACCTTTTCAATTTTACGACAATTTCCACTTACTAGGATTTCTGTCTCCTTGTACAAAACTGCATGTTTATAGGCCAATTTCAAAATCAATACAAGTCTAATTTCAAAATTGCTTTTACTTTCCCTGTTTTGTTTGCGTAAACGTCCAATGGGTACTTTGAATGAACACATGCACTTGAATATGATTGATGTTTACCAAAAAAATATATATACATGAAAACAGGAATAGCATTTACTAAGGATCCTAGGAGTTGGGATAGTGTTCAAGATATCCACAAACCCCCACAGAGCCAGTTTCATGGAAATATCCCCACAGAGCAATCTCCATGGAACTATCTCTATAGAGTTATCTTCACAAGCTCATCCCCAATAGAGATATATTCCCCGACAGAATTAGTATGCCCTCAGACAGAAATCGGGGCATCTTCCAGCGATTCACTGCCATATCTTCGATAGATAGGTTGGCATGATCATCGATCCCTTAGCAGATAAAGAGGTTGATCATTTCCCCAGCATACAGCAGAAATTTCCTCAACGCAGCCTATGAAATTCTAATTCCCATCGAAGATTATTGCCTCTATGTAGTATACAGAATTCAATTCCCCAGCTGAGTTCATTTCTCTAACACTATAGAATTCTCTCCCCCAGCAGAACTTATTCAAGGATGCTATCCCCAGAAGAGTTGATACTCGTATCTGAAACCTGGTCAGATAGTGCATTGGAGAATTATCTATCTCTTTTATTCCCAGTCAGAATACATACAATCAATTTCCACAGTAAAAGAACAACAGACTACCGACTCTCCTGACATAATACTTCTATCCCCAAGCGGAAGTCAAAGATCCCCAACGGAATATTCCCAAACGGAAAGTATGAATCCCCAGTAGAGTCATTCCAAACAGGATCTGAAGATTTATTTTCTCCATCCCCAGCAATAGTCAGGGATTTATTTTCCCCAATCAGACACTACTATTCAAAGCCACCGCTACCTTCAACGACATTTCATACCCATACATCATTTACAATACATCATAGCATATGCATGTAAAATGCATATAACATTCTCATTTATTTTAAAAGCATCATTACGCAATGCATTACATATATCATGACATTGCATAAAACTAACTTGGTTTTTTCAGGTTAGTTCTCAAACGGACAAATATTGTCAACAGTTTATCATCCTTCAGATACAATCAGTCGAAGATTCATTCTGATACTCCTTTGGATACAGTCAGGAGTAGACTCATTCCAGTACATCTTCTAGACACAGTTCAGATACAATCAAGACACAAATTCATTCTGATACTTATTCCAGTACATCTTTTAGATACAGTCGGTCGAAGACTCATTCTAATACTAATCTTTTAGATACAGTCGGTCGAAGACTCATTCTAATACTAATTTTTCAAATACAGTCAGGCGTAGACTCATTCTAATACGACTCTCAGATACAGTCAGGCAAAGACTCATTCTGATCTCCTTATAGATACAGTTAAGACATAGACTTATTCTAGTATATTCCTCAGATACAGTCAAACCTAGACTCATTCTGATACTCCTATCAGCAGTTACTTTGGATGGCATCTTTAAGCCCATTCAAGCAATACAATCAACCAACAAACATTACTTCGTGCACCCGTGAGTGCAAATTTCTGGGCACTTAAGTGTTCAATCCTCTTCCACCTTCAGATCACGAATGGTAGACATGCCAATCTAACTCCTCAGGTTTAAGAAGATTGAACAGGGGCAGCTGTTGTACCCTAAAATTTGCCCGCCCTATTTCTGACATTTAATTTATTTTTAACTTTGATTTTATAAGTTTTTTTTTTCGGTTCAATTTTACTAACATTTTAACAGTAGTTTTTATTCAAAATATAGGTAACAATTTACTTTAAATTATTTAAATAACAAATAGTTGTTTGACCTTCATATGCTTTCAAGTGCATTTTTGTTTCGAATAAATGAATTGGCACAATTGGAAAGGAGATAAGGCTTGCAAGTATGAGGTCGCGGGTTCGAATCTCACATGTTACATTTTGGATTTGTTTCTTTTATTTGTTACTAACTTTCTTTCCATTTTAAATTATTTTCAAAAAATCACAAAAATTGTATTTTTTTTATTATTTGTTTTTAATTTTCGTTTTTAATTTTAAGGCATTTTTGAAAAATAATGATTTATTTGATTTTATGTACTTTTTACCAAAAAGGAGTGCAAAAATCATAATAGATACAAAAAATATTTCCTTTCTTGTGTACTCATTTCCTATTGGTCAGTTTATGTCATTTTTGTGTCATACTTAGTCTACTTGGTGACCAAGTAAAAATCAGATACTATATGATTTTATTCAGATTTTTTTTTTATCAATATGAATTAAGACTGATTTTATTTTCCTTTTTAAACTTTTTAACCTAATTTTCTAGATCTATAAATACATGTTGTTTTACACGTAACAAGGACCCGAAAAATCACGACAGCGGAAAAGGAAAAGAGAGGCAGCCGTTTGACCTTGTTTAGTATCCGGTCTGCTACCACATCTTTAGAAACTGCACGCATGTGAGGTTTTTATTATTATATATATTGATGCGTAATCCCTATACTTCACTACTTGATCTTTCCTCAGTACATTCTTACACGAATTATTACAAAGTCAACTTTTACAAAATATTTTCTAAACACACACCACATTTAAACAAAAAAAAGCAAGTTAAAGTGAGCAAGCAATTAAGAGCCCGTAGATAACTACGGATGAAAAGGGGTGCTAACACCTTCCCTTTTCATAACTTACCCCCCGAACTCAAAATCTTTTCAAAAAGGTCTTTCCTGTTCTTTTCACCTTTCCTAAATAAATTGGATAAAAGAAAAGTCGGTGGTGACTCTTGCTAACCGCAACATGTTTTGCGAAAACAAAATTAAAAAGTCAGTTCTCCACCGTATTACACAAGGCATAAACCCAAAGAAGAGAGGGATCAAGGACCCAAAGCATGATCTTGTTTGTGGTATAAGATGCAAAATGAATGATATGTGGAATCTTAGGGGTCAAAAATTAGGGTCTTACACTCCCGAATATGGAAATCAATTTAAATACTTGTTATGACATAGCCTTGAGTTCTCATTCTTTAATAGCTCTTAAGTAGTTTATCCAGCAGTCAGCACCATCTAGAAATCACACACTAAGTAATTAAGCTGATGCAAATAAGTGAATGATCCCGTGATTTATAAGAAATCTGAATAGGAATCCGCCTTTTAAGTTAAGTGACCCTCAACCGGTCACTTAGGCTAACGGTTGTAAAACCTTCAAAAAAATGAAAAAAAAATATTGTTGTTGCTAAAGTGGTTAATTTTGAATTGTTGACAAGATATAGATCATAGTCACTAATAGGCTTATTTATCATGTGCGTGAATAGATAACGGGCTTAATGTGATTGCATTAGAATGAAAGAGAGCAAAAAGGAGGATGAGTAAGTTAGGCTTATGCATAATAACATGATTCGAATTGATTTGTATAGGAGGGAGTTTTATGACCGCACAATTGCAGATTTGTGTTCTTATGATATCTTTAGTGTGCAAAATTAGTACCTATCGATACAATCTTGACCGAAGAAGAGTTTTTAGCCTAGAATGAGTATTTGAATGCTATTGTTTTTCATGAGTCTTGATACTATTTTGCTCGGAGTGCAAAACTTCAAGTGTGGGGGAATTTGATCAGTGCATTTTAGTGCACATTCTCTTATGTTTGTACTTAGGTATTTCCTTAGTTTGTTTCGTTTATTTTACTGTTTTATTATGTTTTTATAATTAAGTTTTTGTTTGCCGTTAATCTATTTTCGCAGCTTATTTTCAGCTTTAGCGGTTATTTGATACATGTCCACTGTTCGGATCATAACTGGAGCTATGAGAATCAGATTTATGCGTTCTACCAGGCGTTGGAAATCTAAGACAAATAACTACAACTTTCATGCTGTATGAAAGAGCTGATTCAGAGTGTAAAATGGTCAAATAATTCGTTGAAGTCAGGACCCGAATTCTGCCTTAAGGAATATTTAGTTTTGGGCCGAATTTTTTTATGTTTTTCGACCCAGTTGGGTTAGAACCGGATTTTGTTATGCTTCCATATACCTATTAGCAGCCGTACTAATGTTCATAACCTTCTTTTCACGATTTTTCTTTTGCTTTTTACGATTGTAATGGAGAACTAATTCCCACGGGCAAATCCTGCTGTATGCGGTTCCGACGCTTTGAGGTTATTTTAATACCAATTTAAATTTGATTCATTTCAATCCTTTTCTATGAAGTCATTTGATTAATTTGATTGCGATTGTTTGCTTAATTCGATTGCTGTTAATAGGATAGAATTGATTAAATTCGATTGTATGCATGTTCCTAAATTTAATTGCGTGTTATCGTCTGCTTAATTCGTTAACTTATCATATTCTTAACCGTTTGCTTAATTCGGTAAACAGGAACATAATTCACTTCATTTTGATAAGCGCTTGTCTAATTGATCTCATAATCGAATAGGATCGAATCCTCTTAGGGATTGGTGTTATAATAGCCGATGATAAGTCGGAATCTGAATCAGTAGGATTTGCCATTTTAGCTTAATTGATAATCATTTTTTAATCATTTTTTTCTCTTGTTTTATAAATCGAAACTTAAAATCCCCATAAATCTTTTCTTTAGTTGGTTGAAATAATACAAGAATCCTTGTGAGAACGATACTCGAGTTGTAGTTACTGTTACTACTGTTTTGGAAAATACTCGTTTTTTATCTGTGCGCGACAGCGGATCACCAACACAGGTTCAATGATATAAAACCTCTCCTTAAATGTCCTAATAGACTCGGAGAATGGTTTAAACAATTTCTTCGCCCACTTCAGCGAGACCCAACCATACTTTCTCCCTGAAACCTGCTTCTGGAGATGAAAGATCGTAAAGAACAGGGGGGTGGATCCTATCTTCAGGAACTCACACGTCAGCTCAAAGCACGAATGAACGCTAGTGAGTTAGGGTGCAGCTGTGACGGTGCCAAGTTCAAGTGCATGAAGACAAACCGCTGAAAGTCGGTGAAGGGCAGCCTTAGTCCTATGTCTTTGAAGACGTACTCTTTCATCGGGAACATCTCCCCGTAATCCATACAGACACGGTCGTCCTCACTTGGAAAGTGCACCTTCCACTCCCCTTCTAGCCCGACGGTCGTGAAGGCATCCCCAGTAAACGAAGCGAAGACAGAAGCATGTTCGGCAGGCTCGCAACTATCCACTCCTCCGCGGAGGTCCTATCAGGGGGAGTCTCCCTGTCATCATTGGGAGTGGTCGAAACTTCTGTGTCACTGCTCTCCGAGGAGCTCTCTTGGGACGAGTCTATAAGGATCTCTTTCTCAGGTTCGCGGGCCATCTTTTTCACCTCAAAAGCAGAGGACAAAAGTGAATTTGATGACAAAATCAAATCCACCCTTCCACTGTTAGTCAATTGAAAGGGCCCGCGAAGGGCCGAGGACGACGTCCCCGACCTAAGCTCTAGTCAAATGGCACAAAGGTACTGCACGGGGAGATGGTTGGGGCAACCCCCTACGCATACGGGGAAATTCTACTCGGGTCACTACCCAGATTTTCGTTTGAAGCTTCACTGGAAAACTCATGAATCCGCCGAAAAATTCATAGGAACGCCGAAAAATTCATGAGCTCTGCCAGTAACGCACACGCTCGTCATCGCAACGGCGTCGGAAACAGCCTAAATCTATGGGTCCCTAAAGCTTCGGCGATCACGACAACAGCAAAAAGTGGCAAAGCCACCGTCTACCACCAACAGTCACCGGAAGCCGCTACTGTAACTACCTAGAATCATCCTAACCGCGTGCATTCTAGTAAAACAAAAGCAAAAAAGCTGGAAATTAAGGTAGAAATGAGTGACTTACGTGGTCGGGGAAGCTTTAGAGGGTCGAAGATGCTGTTCGAAACTTGTACGGCGGCGACGAACTGGAGAACTCAGAGAGAAGAATGAACGAGGAGAGAGAAGTGAAAAGTACAAATGAGCAGCTTCTCCCTCTATTTATAGGCCTTCTAAAGGCACGTGCACGAGCATGCGCGGCTAGGGACATCATCATGACCCTAGCCTAGCCATCATGACGCAGTTAATGCAGCACAAGGCTCGAGGCACACGTGGCATCCCATCCCTTCATATCACATCAACCGTTGGTCTCCCCATACGCCAAGCACACCAAACAACGTTACGTATCCTGCAGACACTAACTCTCTCGGGCACCTTAAGACGCTCCGCCTTGTCGGCAAGCGACGTCGCTTTACAGATATCCACCTTAAGTCATCACTCCCATGCTCGAGAGAAACGACTTGGGGGGCTCCTTTTCCGGACTGGACCAATGGCTAGGCATGGCACAATCCACTTCTATTCCCAAAATGACCCAATTGCTTAAGTCCAGCCTATTTGGGGCAACATTTACCTTTCTTCCTCTCTACCGAGCAAATATGGTCGGATGACCCCCAAGGGTCAATTGCTCCTCCTCGACATTCCTGCCCGTCATGCATGACTCTACCATCCAGAAATGGCCACGACGCCCGTGTCTGAAACTACACATTTTTCCGTGACAACGACAAGTTTCGTGGCAACGGCTAGTTTCATTTTTTTTATATTTAAATTATAATTTTAAGAAACAATTATTAATTTATTTTCTTTTCTTATTTTTGGTTTCTTACTCCGCTCAAATTCATGATACAAATATTAACTAAAGAGACAAAAATAAGTCATAATAGAAATATTAACAAAAGAAACAAAAATATGATAAGTTTCAATATTAGTTTATTATATTTTGATGTCACACCTAACGCTAAATTAAAACATAATAATATAATTATTCTATCATGTTTCTTATCCTCCCCACCAAACCAACTCTAATGGTTTAGCATTAGAGCCATACTCCACGAGGAGATAGAAAATAAATAATTTTTTTTTTAATATAACATAGTTTTTTTGAAAAACTCACATTTTAAATAAATTATCAAAATGGCTATGTTTAGGGTTACAATATAAGGGTGGCGCCATATGGGATGACGTCTCAGTTAAGAGGCAAAAGTCATACCATATGGCATCTCAGGCCAAATGGTGTGCCCTAACTTTATTTTTTTATGTAGGGGGAGGCGTCATCTGGGATGGCGCCTCAGTTCATGTTATTTATTTTATTTTATTTTATTTTTTAATTTTTTGTTTAAATTGTGAAATGAAAAAATTATTAGAAATAAACTAGGATAGTCATAAATACATCAGAATGTTAAGGACAAGCATTAGTACAATCGGTGGTAAAAGAAAAATCAATGAGCGTGCCTATCTAAACGTCCACCGGTTCTAGATGCAGGAGCTCTTGCGCGACGTCTTTGTCTAGCACCACGATTTTGTTGAGGCGTGGCTGGTCTTTGCGTCTGATGAGATGGCCCCGGTGCTTGAGACAAATTCTGAAGCACCTGTCCCCAATAGCCGGGGGGTTGCCGTCGATGGCGCTTCTGTAATCTAGCTGCATGCTCATGTTTGTGTAGTTTGTATGAGGGGGTTGGGTTGGTTGCATACGGTATGGTTGGCCAAAATGTTGCATTGATGGGTGTTGGTACTGATTTAGTGGTTGATGTAGAGTTTTGTAGTCGAAAAGTGGGTCGGTGTGTTGGCTGTAGGACGAGTGTGGTTCTTGGTTGTAGGAAGATGGAGTGTTCATTTGTGGGGTGCTATGGTGGGTTGGGGTGGGTTCAAAAGACTTGTCAGGGCTATAGGCGGGATGGGGGTAGGGTAAGGGTTTTCTTGTTGTGATTGAGTAGGTGGCATGCTAGGGTAGGGGTAAGGCTCTTCTTGTTGTTGGGTATAGGTAGGTGTATGATGTTGGGCATATTGCTGGGTATGCTGCTGCGAGGAAGACGTACGTTCGTGGGGGTCAATTAGATACGTCGGCTGAGAGAGGAATGGTTGCGTTGTTGTAACAGACCTAAACCAACTCATATATTGTTGCGTTGGAAAATCATCTTTTACAACGGGGTCGGTTAAGACATGCTGGTGTCGATTCTCCCAGTGTTGCCACATGTCTGTTGCAAAGTTAGTCCACTCACCCACTGCCCACTGGGTGTCGACTCTACGAAGATGCCACTTTCCCAAACTTGTCGGAGCCACCGGAATATCCTGATGCATTCCGAATTGAAGTTTGACTCGATCGCTCTGATGCATCTCCACAGTGGTGAACCGAATGATGGGCGTTTTTGAAGTCCACACAGCAGAATCATTTGCGTTGGGCTGGTGGTCGTCGAGCCCCTCGTACGACCTCCAGACAAACTACAAGAACACAATGTTTAATGAGAAATTGTATTCCACTTTAAAGATTTATAAATATTTATGTAAGTAGTAGGGAAATTTACGTCGTCTGGGCCAATGTGATCTAGTAGGTTGCGGTAGACTATTATGGCGTTCCTGGGATTTCGATTGTAGCTCATTCCCGGAACTGCCCACCTGAAAATGTAGTTAGAGATTAATTAGTTACTACTAAACATTTCATTAAAGGACATAGGTGCAGGGAAGTGTACAAGCTTACCTTAATGTGTAGGGGAATGTGAAAGGGTTCCGATTAATTGGAGCTAGTGTTGGCATTCCCGAACAACCCCACGCCTGAAGGAGATTGGCGCAACCATAAAATGTACAAGCGTCTTTTTTTGCAGTTTTGCAGAGTGAACTATACAGATTGGCCAGGACAGCTGAACCCCAACTATATTCGTGCACTCTGTTAATGTTAGTCAACAAAGGCAGGTACATAATATTTACATTGTTTCCAGTTCTTTCTGAAAACAAAAATTTACCGAACAATAGCATTATATAGCACCTAGTTTTTAGTATCTTGTGATAGGGGAAGGATTCCTCGTCTAATACGATAGAGTCATAATAACCCCTAAGGTATTTTATGTTTATACCTTGCCCCCTAGGTATACTGTCTTGTGTTGGTTGAGGTGCTTCTAGACTTAGGGGCGTGCCCAACAAATTGTTGCATAGTTGGTTGTCTACAAAAACGGGGCCGTTGACGGCCGTGCCATCTATGCGGAGGCCAAGTAACATATGCACGTCTTGGAGTGTGACCGTGCATTCACCAAAAGGAAGGTGAAATGTGTGGGTCTCTGGCCTCCATCGTTCTAGCAAGGCCAAAATAAATTTTGGGTCTACATGGTATGACTTGATTTTAATCAAGTCACCAAATCCACATCTTATTAGATATTCTTCGATGAAAGGGTCGTGACGGAAGTATTCGTGCCCATGGCAACGAAACCTTGATACCTTCTGAACATAAAAAATGAATAAAATTACTTAGATAAAAAAAATACTTCTATGATAAGGAGTGTAAAACAAAAGAAGGCCAAAACACTTACGAAGTCTTCAACATTTTTCGGTGTTCCTCGGTGGTCGTTTCCCATGGTGAGCAAAGACATTTTTTTCGTAAGGGGTTTTAAGAGAAAAACTTTGTGATGGATGCGAAGTTTTTGTGAGTTGAAGAGAAGAGAAGAGTTTGGGATGAGAAAAATTTGTAGAATAGCGAGATGGTATTTATATTGTTGTAGAGGGAGAGTCACATGATAATGCATGCATTCTTGGTCTTTGTAGTCAGCCAAGTGTACTCATGCATGCTTTGGAATCTATTATGTGTTCTCTTGCATGCATTCTTGGTCTTTGTAGTCTGACATGTGTAGTAATGCATGCCTTGGATTCTCTTATGTGTTTTCTTGCACGCATTATTGGTCTTCGTAGTATGAAAAGTGTTGTCTTGCATGAGAAAGTGAAGGCATGCTTGTATTGTCATGTCAATAGTAATAGTATACAATATTATGTAATAGTAATAGTCATTATTAAAAAATTAATCACATGAGAAAGTGTAAGTCTGGTCTTGTCTCGTAGTGTACAATAGTGGGACGAATTATTTGCTAAAATTTTATATTCTTGGCGTGGGAGTGTGGTCTTGTCACGCAGATCACATCATGTCTTTACATTTTCTTCCCATGACTAAAGTTTGCAAATAAAAATAATACAAATAAAAATAATAACAATAATGATAAAGCAAGTCTAGGCATGCAGAGTATAGGCATGTAGAGTGTAGGCATGCAGAGTGTGGTCTTATCGCAACAGTATGAAGCAATTAAACTCCCAAAAATAATGGCGCATAGGCATGCTAAAGAATAGTGGATGCAGAGTGTAGGCATGTAGAGTCTAGGCATGCAGAGTGTAGGCATACAGAGTGTAGGCATGCAGAGTGTGGTCTTGTCAAGGCAGAGCAGCACATGGTTCATGCAAGGGAATGGTAAACTATTCTGAAGCACTTAAACTACCAAGAGGGGTAAGTTATATCAACTACACGCCTATTAATACACATGCAAGATACAACTTATCATCACATACCTGCAACAACTAAAGTTTGAAAACCATTTCTTCCAAACTTTAAAGTTTGTAAACTATTTCTTCCAAACACAATTTAGTTATGACTCAAAGACCACAATACCTGATAAGTGCACATCTCAATGGTGAGATATTTGAAAGTCCAAACACGGGTTTCAATTTTAGAGATACAGAAGTGACTAGGTTTTTAATTGATAGAAGAACAAATTTTTAACATTTGAAAGCCCGGTTATAAAAGAAAATGCAGTGCGGTCCGGTTGGGCAAATTGTATACAAAAACCCTATCTTTTTTGATGCACATGACCGATACAAATTATTTCAGACGAAGATTCGGGACGACGATGATGTGCGTAATATGTTTCTAAGTCATGAGCATTCTGGTTTCAATGAGGTTGAGTTATATATTACGTTACAACATCAACCATTGTTGCAACAATTAGAAGTTTCGCAGGTTTTTAACGATTTCGACAACGAACAAGCTGAGGTGGATGTTGTTGACGAGGAAGAAGAATAAGCGGAGGACATTGTCGATGAAATGGTAAACAATGATGAGACAGACGAAATACCAGGGAGTCATGCCTATTGCCCACCTCAACACATGACAACACTCAACTTAGGCGACGACGAACCATCAACGGATATTTTTTACGACCCATACATGTAGACAGGGGGAGTATTAAAAGTTGGAGATAGTTTTCGTACGAAAGAAGATTGCGTCCAAGAAATAAAACAATACCACATGAACTTATCTGCAGATTATAGAGTCGATCGAACAAATCCGACTCTATACAAGATCTATTGCCATAACGAGGGGCCTGTCCGTTTAGATTAACAACATCTTTCCGGAAGCGAAGCGATTCCTGGAAGATAGGGTCAATGGGTCCGGAGAACACATGCATAATCACAAATCTAAGTTAGGATCATCGCAAGATCAGCTCTCAGTTGATCTGCAACAAAATTCTATCAGTCATTAGCGACAACCCTTCTGTAAAAGTGAGTACAATAATAGCTCATATGGTTCAACGATACAACTACACTCCTTTGTACAGGAAGGCGTTGATTGCTAGGACAAAGGCGGTTGAAAAGGTTTTTGGAAATTGGGAAGACTCATACAAAGAACTCCCAAGATACCTCGTGGTACTAAAACACTATGCTCCAGGGACTGTAGCATTGTTGGAGACGGTGCCGACATATACGCCGGACGGGAATTGTGTCAGTGGAAATGGCATTTTCCACAGACTCTTCTGGGCGTTTGAGCCATGCATCAAAGGATTTACGTACTGTAAACCTATAATTCAAATTGATGGAACATGGTTGTACGGAAAGTATAAGGGCACGCTACTAATGGTCGTGGCACAGGATGGCAACAACAATATTTTCCCTATCGCCTTCGATGTAGTTGAAGGGGAGACTGCTAGAGGTTGGAGCTTTTTCCTAAAATATCTCCAACAATACATTGCTACCCAGCCTAACTTATGTTTGAACTCCGACAGACACCCCTCAATAGAGAGTGCTTACAACAATCCTGATAACGGTTGGCAGGATCCTCCCTCAAGCCATGTGTATTGCATTAGACACATCGGTCAAAATTTCATGCGGGAGTTCAAGGACAAGGGGCTAAAGAGGATGGTTACTAAAGCGGGATATTCACTAACAGAGCCTACCTTCAGATACTACCGGGACGAGATCAGACTTACAAATGCAGATGCATTGAGATGGATTGATAATTTTTAACGGGAGAAGTGGACAAGGGCGTACGACAATGGGCAGCGATGTGGCCATATGACAACAAACCTGGTTGAGTCTATGAACTCTGTATTCAAAGGCATCCGAAACCTGCCAATAACCGCTCTTGTGAGGTCAACATATTTTAGGCTCGCTGCACTCTTTAATACCAGACGTACAAAGTGGGGTTCGGTAATACTATCTGGGCAGCTGTTTGGTGATAGTTCAATGACATTCATGAAGAAAGAAGCTGCAAAGGACAACACACATGTCGTCACTGTCTTTAACCGTATTATATGTCATTTCAGTGTTGTAGAGTCTATTGTTCACAACAAAGGAAGGCCTAGGGGATGTTTTCGAGTGGAACTGGATAGGAGTTGGTGTGATTGTGGAAAGTTTCAGGCATTTCGTATGCCTAGCTCCCATGTTATAGCAGCCTGTTCCAAGGTCCGGCTGGACCCAACCAACTATCTCTCTGTTCTTCACTAAGCCATTACTCTATACAATGTCTACGACACCAGCTTTCAAGTGGTAGCAAGGGAGGACTACTGGCTTCCATACGAAGGCGAAATTGTGTGGCATAATGATTTGATGCGAAGAAATAAAAAGGGTCGTCCTAACAGCACCCGCATTCACACGGAGATGGATGCAGCAGACAAAATGGTGAGGTTATGTGGTTTGTGCCGGCAGCCAGGCCACAATTATACCAAGTGTCCAAATGTGGGCTCTAGCACAACTTCATAGTTTCAACTGTAAACTTGTCTATTTATAACAACAATAATTTTTATTTCATTGATGTCATGCTTAACTGATTACAACGACATAACATAACATAACAGAACATAACTTCATAGCTAAACATCAACAAATAACCATCAACGGAACCTAATACCAAATCAGAAAATAATAATAACAAACCCAAACAAAACAACTCATAGACTCAACTTATCTAGGAAATTACAACCATCAACTTAATTTCCTGTTCTAACATCATCATCACCAGGAGGACGCCAGCATCATTTTCCACTTTCCTCCAAGTCCGTGTGACTCCGTCTGGACCAGACTTCTCAACCAGCCTCTCAATCTTCCTGATCTTTTCACCTGCCTGAAATTCATCTGCTAGCTAGCGGCGAAGTTCCCTATGCAAATGCTCCAACGTCAGGGTGTTCCAGAGTAGCATCTTCATCGGAGGCTTGACAGTTGAGTATACAACTAGGGCATCTCTTTTCATTAGTGGAAATTCTGGAAACTTTTCCTCCGGTGCTGATGATGATGACGACGGGTGGCGATTTAACCACTCAGACATTGTGTTGAGAAGGGGAGAGTTTGGGATATTGGTGAGGGAAGGGAGGAAATTATGGTTTTGGTGACAAGTGTTGTGCAATAACAAGTGAGGGTAAACCCTTATTTATAGGCACATGAGACCCTACTAAATAATATAATTAATTATATAATAAAAAATTAAAATTTTAATCGTTTAAAAAAAAGGAATTGTACTGAGGCACCATCCCATATGGCGCCTCCCCTGTATAATTAGGGCACCCAAATACAACTAAGGCGCCATCCCACATGGTGTGTAGGGTTTTTGTGAATTTTTTTTGCCTAAGTCGCCATCCCATATGGCGCCTCAGGTCTTTCCTTTTTCCAAAAGTACGCCACTTTGGTAATTTATTTGAAATGTTGGTTTTTTTGGTATTTTTGTTAAAAAAAAGGTTATCTTAAAAAAAATCTAAAATAAAACTCCACTCTTGAATAGAAATAAAATAAAAGTCAAATAGAAGTTTTTCGGCTTCTTGCTTTCCACAGTTAAGAAGCAACTCATCAAGAATCTCCAACCCCTTTTCATTTAGAGGATTTCTTAATACACCCCATGGGCTTCTTAGGCACCGCGTGAAATTCCTTTTTTTCCTCCTGATTTCGAATGTGCACATTCGGACGCATCATTTTTTTAAAAACGTTGATTTGTTCCGGATGTGCATATCCGGAATAATTCCTGATGTACAAATCCGGAAGAAATTCTTATAACTTCGCGCCAGACCCTCTCCCCCCTCATTCTTTAGCTTTTCACATTCCAAACAATCAAACTCTCTCAAACTCTCAATTTCCCATTCCCAAAAATCCTGACTTTTTTCACTCGAGTTCGGTGTAGAGCAACTTCTACAACGATCAAGACACTCCAAATCCTCTGTATCTCAATTTTATCGGCAAGTTTTCGAATTTTAGAGTTTCAGAGTTATTTTCGAGTAATCGATTTAGAGTAGAAATTTAGGTGTAGAAATTGTTAGGTAGTATGAATAACATAGGTTAGAGACAATGTAGGTATTGTTTACTGCTTCAAATGGACGAACAGGGCATTAAAATGCCTTTTCTATGGTACAGTAGCCATGACTGCGTTTTTTAGAACTTGAAATACGTACCGGATGTGCAGATCAGGAAATTTTTTAACGTTGATTGCTTTCCTGATGTGCACATCCGGAAACACCCAACGTTAAATATTCGGAGTACTTCCTGATGTGCATCCACGGAAGTTTTCCTGATGTGCAAATCCGGAAGCAACTTGGTTTCTATTTTTGTTTTTTTTTTGTTTATTTTTTATTGTTTTTTAAATTATTTTTAAAAAATTCTAATTTATTTATTATGCTTTGCAGATTACATGGCTGCCATAGACGATCGTATGATACATGGACGGACAGCTCAGCATGCATCTGTCCGACGTGAGTGGACGCAGTCTACAACCGAGGGTTCCGGCGCAGAGGCAGTTCCAACAGCCCCTACAGCTGAGGGATATCCTACACCACAACCTTCCACATCACAGGTTCAAGTCACTCCCCCGTCAGCCGCCGTTTCTACATCTCGGAGGCGTCGGGTTCGTACTGCTGGTTCATCAAGGGCCCCGCCTGCACACAGGCGTCGTCGGGAGACTCCAATTCCATCACCCGCACCTCAGGAGACTGGTCCTGTTCCTGTTCCTGAGGGTGATCACCCAACACATGAGTGTGGTGACGGCGATGATGATTTCGATGAGCTGGAGGGTTACCCCAGGGGACCGTCTGATATGTCCCTACTCCTGGGGTACTCTGAGATACTACTAGATATGTCTGGCTAGGACAGGTAACTTTTCTCGGTTTATTTATAGAATTATTTTCGTTGAAAATATTTTCATTTGTAACATTGTTTTATTTGAAAATTTTCAGGAGAAGGATTCCCAGAAGTTCTATAACTATGAGGGCAAGGTTATAGACATGATTGCAGAGCTGCCTGAGGATGAATGGTTCCAGTCTGCACTTGCTACCTCTGGTCTCGGAGGCCTTTCTAGGATTGGGTATCCCCAGATCAGCTACGGTATACTGATGGCCTTTGTTGAGAGATGTCACCTTGAGACATCCTCATTCCATCTACCCTGAGATACTACTATCTGTATTTGCTTGGCACGCAGCTGTTTGTGGACACCAGCGTCACTTACGTTGATATCGTTTACCTCAGGTACCTTTTGGATCCCACAGAGGTCCATGGGTACAACTAGGGGCAGTTACGCTTGCATACACCTATTATAGGCTCTCAGATGGTTGCCTCTAGGAAGCCAAGACTGTGGCAGGCAGCTGTACACTATATGTGGTAACAATCTTATATTCTAAGTCTTTTTTTCATTTCTTTTCTTTCTATATTCATTATAATGTTTGACACCGATGTTATGTTTTCCATTTCAGGCGTGGATATTACAGCACTTTCCCAAGATTACTGGTTGGGGGAGTGTCGGGGGGTACACTGAGGATATGTCGCGTGCTGCTGCATTTCTCCTACTCAGAGCGAACCAGGCGCCCGAGCCCTACAGAGTTTATCTTGATCGGGGATGGTTGGCATGAGGTTTCGACCATTACTGCTCGATACCTGCTGGGGCGCGTCTTAGGTTAGTTTAGTTACACGCAGACGATCCCTAGGATGCCTCATGAGTCTGGTCCTCTAGGCTTAACCCGCACGCAGATAGGTGATACATATGCTGACTTCCAGTCCCACTTGGTACCAGAAGAGACTCGGGAGACCAGAGCGCTGAGAGACTGGAGCGTTGTTGTCGGGTACATCATGTGGTTTTATACCGTCTCACACCGATGCATGATGCCCACTGCCGAGGGATTGCCACATAGACCTGCTCATCAGGAGATATTAGAGGAGCAGCAGTCTCAGCTGAACCATACTCAGGATGTCCTACCTCGCTGTCGTGAGATAGAGGAGATAGCGCGGGCGGCCATTGCGGACGGTCACCTCCCTGAAGGCTCTGGTGGCAGACTTGCCATGGATAGGATTATTGAGATTGCTCGGGGGGGGGGGGGGGGCACTTCAGTACCGCAGACATCGAGCCAGGACGGCGGGTAGGGGCAGAGGAGCAGGGGAGCCAGGAGAGATCCTTCGGCATACACAGTAGTTTTTTGTTTGATGTATTCTATTTTTATTACATTTATGTACTGTATTTTGACAGGAGTATTATTATGTGTATATATATATATATATATATATATATATCAATTTATTTTATATATGGATGTTTTCGAATGTATATTAAGTTGCAGCGATACATTAACATCTGCAACCAACCAACAAAACTGATTTTAAAAAAAAACAAAGTTATGCTATTTTTTCGGATCTGTAGATTAGGAGTAATTCCTAATATGCACATCCAGAACAAATCAACGTTTTAAAAAAAAATGGTGCGTCCAGATGTGCACATCCGAAAACTGGGGGCAAAAATTGAAATTCGCGTGGTGCCTAAGAAAGCTATGAGATGCATTAAGAAAGAGAATTTCTTAACACACCACCCTTGTTTCTTAGGCACCATCTGAATTTCCGGTTTTGCCCCCTGATTCTGGATGTGCACATCCGGACGCACCATTTTTTTTAAAAACGCTGATGCATTCCGAAAGTGCACATCCGGAAACATTCCTGATCTGCAGATCTGGAAAATAGCAGAACTTATTTTATTTTTTTTTTAAATTGGTTTTTTTGCTTGGTCGCATATGTTGATAAATCGTCGCAACTTAATATACCTTTGACAACATCCATATATAAAATAAAATGATATATATATAATAAACGTCTGTCAAAATATAGTGCATACATGTAATATAAATATGATACATAAAAAAAACTACTGCGTATGGCGAAGGATCTCTCCTGGCTCCCCTGCTCCTCTGCCCCTACCCCCCAACCTGGATCGATGTCTGTGGTACTGAAGTGCCCCCCAGCAATCGCAATCATCCTATCCACGGCAAGTCTGGCACCAGAGCCCTCAGGGAGGTGACCGGCCTCAATGACCTGTTGCCATATCTGTACTATCTGACGACAGCGTGGTAGGACATCCTGAGTATGGTCCAGTTGAGACTGCCGTTCCTCTAATATCTCCTGATGAGCAGGTCTGGGTGGCGATCCCTCAGTAGTGGGCACCATGCATGGGTGTGAGACGGTGTAGAACCACACGATGTACCCGGCAGCAACACTTCAGTCTGTCTCCGCTCTGGTCGCCCGAGCCTTCTCCGGTACCAAGTGGGACTGGTAGTCAGCATATAGCTCATCTATTTGCCTGCGGGTCAAGCCTAGAGGAGCAGACTCATGAGGCATCCTGGGGATCATCTGCGTGTAATCGAACTGACGCAAGACGCGCTCCGGCAGGTATCGGGCAGTAACGGTCGAACTGCATGCTAACCATCCTGAGAACAAACAAACCTCAACGAATGGGCGCGTCACACTGTGAGCGGCATAGAGGCAATACAAAACGTCCTCAGCAGCCATCTGATCTAGATACACTCTGAAGGGGTCCGGCGCCTGTTCCCTCTGAGCAGGACAAATGCAGCAGCACGTGGCATATCCTCAGTGTACCCCTGGACACTCCCCCAACCAGTAATGTAGGGAAAGTGCTGTAAACTCCACACCTGAAATGGAAAACATAACATGGGTGTCAAACATTATAATGAATACAGAAAGAAAAGAAATGAAAAAATCACTTAGAATATTAGATTGTTACCACGTATAGCGTACAGCTACCTGCCACAGTCTTGGCTGCCCAACGACAACCATCAGAGAGCTTGGAATAGGTGAATGCCAGCGCAGCCGCCCCCCAGTTGTACCCATGGATCTCTGTCTGATCCGAAAGGTACCTGAGGTAGACGATATCAACATAATAGGCGCTGGTGTCCACAAACACCTGCGTGCCTAGCAAAAACAAGTAGTAGCATCTCAGGGCATGCATCATGTAGATCGCAACCTCACCTGGATCACCATCTGCCCGTCCTACCTCTGCAAGCGCCTCAGCAAATCTATCCATCAGAAATGAGAACCGGACGTGTGCGCCCCTCAACTGGTGCACCTCCGCATGTGCCTTCTCTGGGCTAGCCCCAAGCTCTATAACCAGCAACTCCATGCCGTCCGTCTTCGTCATCCTACCGTGACGGAAAAGGGTACCCGTGATCAGTAGATGTAAGAGGCACGAGATGTCGTCCAGTGTGATCGTGATCTCGCCGTACGGTAGATGGAATGAGGATGTCTCAGGGTGCCATCTCTCAACAAATGCCATCAGGATACCGTACTGGATCTGGGAATACCCAATCCTAGACAGGCCTCCAAGACCAGACTCCGCAAGTGCAGACGTGAACCACTCAGCCTCTGGCAGCATCTCAATCGTGTCCATAACATTTCCCCCATGGTTATAGAACTTCTGTGAATCCTTCTCCTGAAAATTTCCAAATAAAACAATGTTACAAATGAACATATTTTCAACGAATAAAATTCTATAAATAAACCGAGAAAGGTTACCTGTCCTAGCCAGACATATCTGGCAATATGCTCAGAGTACCCCCCGAGTAGGGACAAATCAGACGGTCCCCCGGGGTAACCGCCCAGCTCATCGAAATCGTCATCAGCGTCAATACCCTCATGTGCTAGGTGATCACCCTTTGGAACTGGAACAGGAACAAGAACAGGGGAACGAGGAGGAGCAGCTGATGGCGCTGGAGTCTCCCAACGACGCCTGCGTGCGGGCTGGGACCCTGATGAACTAGCAGTAGAATCCTGACGCCTCCGAGATGTAGAATCGGCGGCTGACGGGGGAGTGGCCTGAACCTGTGATGTGGAAGTGGCCTGAACCTATAATGTGGATGGCTGTGGTGTAGGATGTCCCTCAGCTGTAAGGGCTACCCCAACTCCCTCTGCGCCGGAAGCCTCTGCTGTAGACTACATCCGCTCACGTCGGACAGATGCGTGCTGAGCTGTCCGTCCATGTATGGTACGATCGTCTCTGCCAGCCATCTAATCTGCAAAGCATAATAAATAAAATAAATTTTGTTTAAAAATAATTAAACAAAAACAAACAAATAAACAAAATAAAAAAAAATAGTCTTCCGGATGTGCACATCCGGAAAGACACAGAATTTTTAACGTTGGGTATTTCCGGATGTGCACATCCGGAAACACTCAGAAAACTAAACGTTACAATCTTTTTGGATCTGCACATCCGGTACGTATTTTGAAGTTTAAAAATGGCAGCCATGGCCACTGTAACATACAAAAGGGCATTTTAATGCCCTGATCGTCCGTTTGAAATAGTAAAAATGACCTACATTGTCTCTAACCTATGTTATTCATACAACCTAACAATTTCTACACCTAAATGTCTACTCTAAATCGATTACTCGGTAATAACTCCGAAACTCTAAAATTTGAAAACTTACCAATTAAAATGAGATACGGAGGATTTGGAGTGTGTTGATGGTTGTAGAAGTTGTTCTGCGCCGAACTCGAGTGAAAAAAATCGAGATTTCTGGTGATTGAAAATTTGAGAGTTTGAGAGAGTTTGAGAGATTTTAAAAATGGAAAAAGTGAAGAATAAGGGGGAGGAAGAACGTCTGGCGCAAATTAATAAGAAATCCTTCTGGAAGTGCACATTAGAATTGTTTTCGGATATGCATATCCGGAACACTTCAGCGTTTTTTAAAAATTTGGTGCGTCCGGATGTACACATCCAGAATCAGGTGACAGAAAAATAATTTTACGTGGTGCCTAAGAAACTTGGGTAGTGCATTAAGAAACTCTCTTAAAAAATGGTTTTCACTTATATCTAATTTGATCTCAATTTCTATAATATTATTTTTACAAGCAGAAAGTTCAAATGAAGGACTTGTATCACACATCAAAATATTTTCCAAAAATTCTTCATATAAAGTATTTTAATAAAAAAAATACCTTATGTTATTTGTATATACTCCGGAGTACAAACAACTGTTCATAATAGAATTTGTTACAACAATTATGACTAGTAAATTTATAATGTTTCTATGATTAACGTTACTGATGATCATAATAGAATTTGTTACAACAACTATGAATAGTCAATCATCATAATGTCGGAGTTGCATTTAAAATATCATTTATTAGAAAAGAAAAAAAAATAATGTCCATTGTCTTCTGATCCATACATAATACTTGATAAAGAATGAGTATTATGCTTTTGTTAGAGGTAGAAAAATTCAACTACTTATAGACTTGCTTTTCTATCCAATCATCTCTCTTATTGTTGAATGTATAATTCATTCAATTATGTAGTGGTGAAAAGATGCCTGATGTCAAATGGACTGAATGTGTTAAACGTGAAAGGGAACGTATAATTACATGAATTTGAAACATACATTAGAGATTAGGGGTGGCAAAATGGGCTGAGGCCCGCCGGGCCGGCCAGCCACCCTCCAAAAAATGGTGGGCTGGACATGAATTTTGGATCCGCCTATTCATTTCGCTCATCCCACCAAAATAAAAAATTCTGCGGGCGGAATACATAATGGGGCGGGGTTGGCCCGCCAGTCCGTTAAAAAAAATAAAAAATAACTAAATAAATTAGAAAATGTCCATAGCCCATTTGAAAAGAAAAAAATATATATGGTCCAATATTTGTTTTAAACTATTATTATTTATGGAAGTCTTTAGTTTTAGTTCAAATTTTTATAATATATTAGTTTTCGTTTAGCTTGTCATGATATTATTATATTAGTTTTAATTGTTTTAATATAATTTGGTAACATGTATGGAGAGTTGGTGTGTTTATCTTTGGAACAAGTCCAATTATTCTACTGCTATATTTTTAATTTGTTATATTAATCTAATTTACTAGTTTATCATTATTTGCTAATTTGTTAGTTTATCATTATTTGCTAATTTGCTATATTAATCTAATTGGTAACATGTACGGAGAGTTGGTGTGTTTAACCTTTGAAATGTAAAAAAACAAAGCATTTTAATTTATTTAAAAAAATGGAAAAAATTATAAAAAAAAAAGAAGGTGGGCCGGCCCGCCGCCCGGCAACCCGCCACCTTGGCGGGGCGGCCTTGAATTTCATGCCCATTTCACCTGGCGGGCATGCCCGCCCCGCTCCTTTTTTGGCGGGCTTTTGACGGGGCGGGGCGGGCGGCCCGTTTTGACACCCCTATTAGAGATCTTCCAAACTCACCTAACAGACGATTGATGGTAAGAAATTGCTATAGTTATACTTATTCTATTCATTTATTTATTGTATCTAAAAAATGTATCTTTTACAATGTATGCAATTAATTCCAGATTGTGTCTATATTGGAAAGAAAAATCTTCAAAAGAAAAATTGGAAGGAATAAAAAAGGTGAATATATGAATAATATGATTTGAGTATGAATCCTTAATTAAATTTAAATTGATGAATTTTGCATGTATGGTTTTCACAGGTTGGAAGAAAGTATGTAAAGGATGGAAGGGTAGGGTTTGTAAAAGTTATAAGTGGTGTTTGTTTTTTCAGAAAGCAATATTATAACCACTAAAAAGTTGTATAAGGGGTGCAGCAACCCACTTACAGAGGAACAAACCAGTCACTTTTTAATACAAAACCAAGACACTGTGTACCAATTATAAAATGAAGAAGAAAACTTAGAACTGGTATTAGATAACTATCTCCAACTGAAAAGCTTAATATAGTTCAACAAATCATATACTAGAACCGTTTTGTTTTCAAAAGTGAAGCAGTTTCTAGCATACCAAAAAAAAAACCACAAAGTTGCCGCCTAGACCACCACACCACTGAGATTTCCTGCTTCTTTCAAAACTACACTTTTAAAATCCAACAAAGACTCTATACAACTGATTTTACTTATGGAATGGAGACATAACCACTTTTCAACCCTATTCCAAACTGCTTTAGCTACTGGACAATCTAATAAAACATGAGTGACATTTTCCTCGTGAAATCCGCACCTGTTGCACCCTATTCAATCATCTGTCCATATGTTCCTCCTACCCAATAAAACTCAGTCTGCAAGTCTGTTTCTCAAGACTCTCCAAAGAAAAATAGTTACTTTCGAGGGGACCTTCAATTCCCAAATTTTCCTCAACCCTGATAAACTAACTGCATCTAAACTGGAAATATCTTTACCTTTCAACAAACAATAATAACATGATCTGACAGAGAAATCTCTATTAGAAGACGAGGAAGAAATCTAACCTGGTTTCCACCAAAAAAACATCTACAACATTTCTGTTAGGTTTAAACAGATCCAGCAATGCCAAAAGCTCATATTTTTCGCTAGCCATAGCAGACTCACTAGGGAAATGACTGAAAAACAGGGTCCAAGTCCAATTCATCTTATTCCACATACCATGATCTGTAACTGAACCCTGAGCATGTTTTACAAACTGAAAAAGGTTAGGAAATACATCCTTTAGAGGAGAATCACTTGCCCAACAACTATGCCAAAATGAGACATCCATCCTGTTCCCCAAGTTGCACCTCAGGTTCTCAACAAAATAGTTTCTCTTTGAAGCTTCATCACACCCAAGGCTCCTCAGACCCCTCCACTAGATTGAATCAAAATATTTACCCTTCTCCCCCTCATATCTATTAATAAATAGAGGAATATTATTACCATATCTACTTTCCAACAATGTCTTCCAAACTCTTCCATCCGCTTTAATTATCATCCACTTCCACTTAAGTAGAAGAGCTTCATTGGAACAAGTCAGGTCTTTGATACCCAAACCTCCATTCTCTATAGGCAAACAGGTGGTCTTCAAGTCAACCCAATGAATCTTTTTATTCAAATCACTTCCACCCCACAAGAACCTGCTTTGAATGCTTTGCAGGGTCTTTAAAACAGTAGCAGGGAACTTATAAAAAGAAAACACATACAACGGCAACGCGTTTATAACAGAATTTATCAAAACTAGCCTTCCTCCTATGGATATATGTCTACCTTTCCAATCATCCAGACTACTCCTAACCTTCTCAATAATATTCTGCCAAAGGTGAATTCTCCTAGGGCTCTCGCCAATAAACACACCAAGGAATGAACAAGGAAACTTCAAAACACACAATGCAGAAAATGAGAAGCAGCCTCCAAAAAATCATAGTTCAAATTTATTCTGCCAATCCTACTTTTAAAGAAATTGGCCTTAAGACCTATGAACAATTCAAAGCCACGCATTACAGCCTTAATGCTCCACAGGTTACTCCAGTTAGCCTCCCCCAATAACAAGGAATCATCTGCAAACTGTGAAATACTAAGGCTAACTTCATCATTCACTTTAAAACCATCGTACATAGATGCAGACCCAGCCTTCTTCATCAAACGATTTAAAATTTCCATAACCAGTATGAAAAGGAAGGGAGACAACGGGCCCCCTTGACGTAAACCTTTTCCAACAACAAAGTCCTTAGTGGCGCTTCCGTTGACCAAAACCGACATAAATCCTCCATAGACTAAATTTTGGATCCAAGAAACCCACTTGGGACCAAAATTCATTTACGCAGCAAACCAACAAGAAATTTCCACGACACATAGTTGTACGCCCTCTTAAAATCTAACTTTAGCAACATACAACTTTTCTTACTTCTTTTAGCAAGGTCTAGAACCTCATTAGCCACAAGGACTCAATCATAAATGCATCTCCCAGGAACAAAAGCCATTTATTCCGGAGACACTAGTGAACTAACTACTTTCCTCAACCTTCCTGCTAGCAGCTTTGAGAGAATTTTTTGGTAGCAGTTAATAAGACATATAGGCCTATAGCACCTAAGAGTTTGAGGATTCTTCTTTTTGGCAACTAAATCTATAAAAGAGGGAGAAGTTGCCTTCGTTAAAACAGGGTCTACATTGAAACCAAGGACAAACCTGAAAATGTCTTCTTTAACAATCTCCCAGCAACCTTGAAAAAAAGCAAACGAAAAGCCATCAGGCCCCTGGCTCTTACCTCCATTACACCCCCACACAACATCCTTTATTTCATCTAATGTGAACTTTGCTTCTAACCCTCTACTATCCTCTTCAGATAACTTCTTAAGGTCCAAGGCATCAAGATTAGGGAAATTAGTGCTAGCTTCCTTGAAATTCTCTTTAAAGAACTTACTGACCTCCAACTTAACTCCTAAAACATCTTCAACCACGCCATTATCTATTTTTACAAACCAAATATTATTCCTCCTTCGTCTTCTTCTAACTGCTAAATGAAAGAACCTAGTGCTATTGTCCCCTTCCTTCAGCCAGAACTCTCTTGCCTTTTGCCTCAACAACTCTTCTTTCATGTTTAAGTTGTGCCAAACTTTATCAGAAGCTTTAAACCTCTTGCTTACCATATCTTCAAAGTTAGAAAAACCCATCATGCTAACCTCCTCATCAAGGTCGTTAAGATCACTTAAAGCTTCCTCAATTTTTACGTCTATCCACCCAAACACTTCTCTGCTCCACCTTTTTAATCCTTCCTTCAATCTGACCAGTTTAGTCTTAAGAACAAAATCTCCTCTCCCTCTAACCTCCTTAGACTCCCAATTAGCCTTAACAAAGGGTAAAAAATCAGGATGTTTCAGCCAACTATTATTGAAACGAAATGGTTTAGGCCCCTAGTCTTGAGCATTAGCCAACAACCAAACATGGTTGTGATCAGAAACTTCTCTTCTCCCTATATGTTGCCCTCTAATCTTCCAATCCTCTACTAGCTTATCAGATAAGAGGAATCTGTCTAGTCTACTCATAGAGTTACCGGACCTAATGAACCAGGAAAAAATGCCTCCTTCACATGGAACATCTACGCAATCCAAATCTACAATGAACTTTCTAAACTCCTCCATCTCCTTCCTTTTACCAACTCCTCCTACACCTCTTCTTTCTTCCTTAAAAGCCACGGCGTTAAAATCTTTTCCTATAACCCAATCACCTCTCCTAAACTTCCTTTTAACCCTAACCAAATCATCCCGGAGACTTCTCTTCTTAGCAATAAAACAAGAAGAGTATACATTTACGAAGAAAAATTCTCTTCCTTTCCAAAACACATTGAGACCTATATAACCTTCTCCCCTAAAACTACAAACAAGATCCAATAAATCTTTCCTCCACAAGATTACCATCCCTCTTGCATTGCCTAGCGCTCCAGCAAAAGACCACTTCACTTCCTCAGTTCCCCACAGAGAAAATGCCATAGGGCCATCAATAAACTCCTTCTTGGACTCTTGGATGAAGCAGATGTCGACACCCTTTGATTGAATCAGTTTCGCAACTCTCTTCCTTTTCACCAAGTTGTTGCACCCTCTAATGTTCAGAGTTAAAATATTCATCGGGAACCTTTCGTAGTAGCCACCCTCTTACCCTTTCCTTCTTCATCTCTCCTCTCCAGATCTCTTATTTCTTTCAACATGTCTACCCCATTGTCATTTCCCCTAATACCCAAAGATGCCACCATCTCCCTATTTCTGGCTGAAACTTTACTCTCTAACTCCTCCCAAAATCTCCTATTTCCTTTCATCACATCTGAATCAGAAATCGAATGACATCTAGATACCTGTTCTACTAATTTTCTTATGCCTTAAATACCCTTCCCCTTAACCATTCCTGTCTGCTCAGAATCGTCCCCGAATTCTTCTATTAAATCTTCTGAAAATTCAGAGTAATGATTTAAACTAGTGTTCTTCCTCTTTTGTATACTGCTCTTTTTAGGAATAACAGTTGCTAGCCCTACATACACTTCTTTCCCCACCGAAGATGATTCAACTTCTGAAGAAAATGTCTCAATAGCTACGTTTTGGGCTTTGGATGGACCACTTACATCAACAACAGAAACGGACTCATGGGCTTTTGAAATTATATGGGCCTTAATACAACCATCAAAAGATAACTCCCTTTCAAATGAATTGGAAGAAAAGTTAATAAAGCGCTTTTCCTGCTCTGACCTTGCCTTTGACTCACCTTTTGTACCGTCCTTTATTAAATCTGATGTTGACTTCTCTTTCCACGTCTGCACTAATCTATTATTGTCCTTCTGATACCTCGTTATATCTTCCTCGAGCCCTACACTATTTTTATGTAAAGTTCTGTCTGACACTCTTTTAGAGGACCCAGAAGAAGCTAAAGAGCCCTTCACACAACCCTCCTTAGACATAGGTCTGCTCCTAGTTGTACCATTGATATCCCTGCTTCTCCCACACCTACCCCATCTCCATCTCTGCCATTCTCCTCCTCTAAGCTCCACCACCTGGTACCCACCTGTTCATCAAATCCGTTGATTCCTCATAATCCGACTCGCAGACACTAAATCAGGATTTGTTGTTAAGATACTTCTAAATCCTTTAGTCTCTTCAACCATCCTAACTCTGTAAACATGTCCATTAATGGAGACTTTAATCACTTCATCAATCGTCATCCCACAAGTGGTTCTAATCATCACACTAGCCACATCCATTATGGAAAATTTCAACGAATCTTCATCGCAACTTACATATTTCCCTATTCTGGCTGATATGAACTCAAAAAATCTGATGGACCACGCGTGACATGGAATTCCATAAAATCTAACCCACGTTAACCTCTCAAGATCAATATCGCCTTGTTTCCACTTTCTTAGCTCAATGAACCACTGATCTAACCAAGATTTTTATGTGTGTCCATGTAGTTACACAATACTCAACCTACTTGCAAAACATGGATTCTACCACTCCAATGACAAGAAAACCAACAATGATTTCCTAGTTGGTTGTCTTGTTTGGAAAAGAAACCAAATAAATCGTCCTCCAATTGAACAGTGGTCTTCCATTCGCGAGCCGTGTAAATCATCAGTAATAAGTCATCCTCCAATTGAAGAGTGGTCTCCCATTCGCGAACCGTGTAAATCATCAGAATAAAATTATCCGTTTCCAATCTACAGTGACTTGGTAAAATGTTCAGAACTTGAAACTACAAGTCCAGACCCAAGTTTGAAGCCTGAAGTGAGACATGTATTGGTATCTTCACCTACTACTACTGCTATTCTTCAAAAGGAACAAGTTGATTCAGAATTTGAAGTTGAAACATCTAATGAAGTGTCACACAAGAGAATGATGGAAGAAGATATGGATATTGTTGAAAGGTTAAACTTGATTTGGGCCTAAACATATTGTTTGGATTTTTGGGCTTAATTATTTTGGGTTTAGGTAATTTTAATTAATATTTCTAGAAAACTCTTGTAATGTTTGGAGTGTCTAGATATTTCTTAGGGTTGTAATATTTTCTAGAATACTCTTGGAGTTTCAAGAGTTGAGAACTCTCTAGAATTAGTGTGTCTAGAGTTCTCCTTAGAGTACTATAAATAGAGATGTAATTCTACACTTTTATATCAAGCAAAAATAAAAAACTCTCTCTTCCATAAAGAATTCTCCAACCTATCAAGTTTCTATTCAAGCCTCTAATATTCCCACACACTTTTCCTAAACACAAAAGGTTTTATTTCCAACAAAGTGGCATCAGAGCTTTAAGGTCCTCAAAGATGGCGAATGGAGGTTTCCCTTTTCAAATGCCGATGCTTACAAAGAACAACTATGACAATTGGAGTATCAATATGAAGGCGTTACTAGGAGCTCAAGATGTGTGGGATATCATTGAGAAAGCCTTCCAGGAGGAAGATGAAGCCTCACTAAGCTAAGGTGTAAAGGAGACATTGAAGGAGTCAAGAAAGAGAGACAAGAAAGCTCTCTTCCTCATTTATCAATCGGTGGATGAAGATACATTTGAGAAGATCTCCAATGCAACGACGACCAAAGAAGCATGGGACAAGCTTCAAACTTGTAACAAAGGAGTGGAGCAGATGAAAAAGATTAGTCTTCAAACTCTTAGAGGTGAGTTTGAACGTTTATTTATGGAAGAGTCTGAGTCAATTTCTGATTATTTTTCTCGGGTATTGCCCGTAGTCAATCAACTTAAAAGAAATGGTGAAGATGTTGATGAGGTGAAAGTCATGGAGAAAATACTTCGCACTTTAAATCCAAGTTTTGACTTCATTGTTACCAACATTGAAGAAAACAAGGATTTAATGACCATGACTATTGAGCAACTAATGGGTTCCTTACAAGCATACAAAGAAAAACAAAAGAGAAAAATTAAACAAAAGGAGGCTATGGAGCAACTACTACAACTCAACGCAAAGGAAGGAAACTATGTGAATTATAAAAGCCAAATAGGACAAGGTCGTGGCCAAGATCGTGGACGTGGACGAGGACATGGAGGAGAAGGAAGAGGTAGTTATAATAACTACTCCAACAACTTCAACAATGGAGAAAGAAGTTGGAATACACAAGCAACAAGAGGTCGTGGAAGAGGAAATTCATGGTCAAGGTGCGACAAGTCACAAATCAAGTGCTTCAACTGCAATAAGATTGGTCACTATGCATCCGAGTGTAGATTCTCAAAGAAGGTTGTGGAGAAACCTAACTTTGTAGAAGAAAAAGGTGGAGAAGAAGAAACTTTGTTGCTCACGTGCCAAAACCAATTTGAAGAGAAAAGAACCAAGTGGTACGTAGACACCGGCGCAAGTAACCACATGTGTGGCGATCGAAGCATGTTCGTAGAGATCAATGAAGCAACAACTGGCGACGTCTCATTTGGAGATGACTCAAAGATACTGGTCAAAGGCAAAGGTAAAATTCTCATACGCTTGAAGAATGAGAGTCATCAGTTCATATCCAATGTCTACTATGTTCCTAACATGAAGAATAATATTTTGAGTTTGGGACAATTATTAGAGAAAGGCTATGACATCCACTTGAAAGAACATAGTCTTTTCTTAAGAGATTGTGACATAAATTGCTTGCTAAGGTGCCTATGTCAAAGAATAGAATGTTCCTCTTGAACATTCAAAATGATGTGGCAAAGTGTCTCAAGGCTTGCTATACTAACTCTTCGTGGCTATGGCATCTATAATTTGGACACCTTAACTTCGGCAGTCTAGAATGTTTGTCAAAGAAGGAGATGGTGAGAGGCTTGCCTAGTATAAACCACCCAGACCAACTATGTGAAGGATGTCTAATTGGGAAGAAATTCCGAAAAAGCTTTCCAAAGGAATCAACGTCAAGAGCGACAAAACTGCTAGAGCTCATACACACCGATGTCTATGGACCAATCAATCCAAACTCTTTTGGTAAGAATAAATATTGTCTCCTCTTTATTGATGATTATTCTAGAAAAATGGGGGTTTATTTCTTGAAGGAAAAGCCGGAAGTGTTTGAAAACTTTAAGAAGTTCAAAGCCCTTGTGGAGAAAGAAAGTGGTTTTTCCATTAAGGCCATGAGATCTGACCGAGGAGGAGAGTTTACTTCAAATGAGTTCAACAAATATTGTGAAGACCATGGAATCTGTCGCCCACTAACAATGCCAAGATAGCCACAACAAAATGGAGTACCAGAGAGAAAGAACCGGACCATACTTAATATGGTGCGAAGCATGCTTAAGAGTAAGAAGATGCCGAAAGAGTTTTGGGCTGAAGTTGTGGCATGTGCGGTTTATCTAACAAATCGTTCCCCAACAAGAAGTGTGCATGAGAAGACACCGCAAGAAGCATGGAGTGCAAGGAAGCCAGTGATCTCTCACATCAAAGTGTTTGGAAGCATTGTCTATACCCACGTTCCTGATGAAAGGAGAACAAAGCTCGATGATAAAAGTGAGAAGTACATATTTGTGGGTTACGACTCAAGCTCCAAAGGGTACAAGCTCTATAATCCAAATAGTGGAAATATTGTCATAAGTCGTGACGTGGAGTTCGAAGAAGAAGATTATTGAGATTGGAGTGTTCAAGAAGACATGTACGATTTCCTTCCTTACTTTGAAGAAGAAGATGATGAAATGGAACAACCAATGATAGAGGAACATATTACACCACCTGTCTCATCGACACCAAGGTTAGATGAAACAAGCTCAAGTGAGAGGACACCACGACTAAAGAGCATTGAAGAGCTTTATGAGGTAACCGAAAACCAAAATGACATTAACCTCTTTTGTCTTTTTGGTGATTGCGAGTCTCTAAGCTATCAAGAAGCTGTTCAAAACGTAAAGTGGAGAGACGCTATGGATGAAGAAATAAAGTCAATCACAAAGAATGATATGTGGGAACATACTACACTTCCACGAGGACACAAAGCAATCGAGTAAGATGGGTGTACAAGGCGAAAAATAATGTAAAAGGAGACGTGGAGAGATACAAAGCAAGATTGGTGGCAAAAGGTTATAGTCAAAGAAAAGGAATTGACTATGATGAGGTATTTGCCCCCGTTGCTCGTCTTGAAACTATTAGACTGATCATTTCGTTGGCAACCCAAAATGAATGGAAGATCTATCAAATGGATGTGAAGTCGGCCTTCTTGAATGCTTTTCTCGAAGAAGAAGTTTATATCGAGCAACCAAAGGGATATGAAGTAAAAGGGCAAGAAGAAAAAGTCTTGAAATTGAAAAAGGCATTGTACGGACTCAAGCAAGCACCGAGAGCTTGGAATGTTCGAATCGACAAGTATTTTCGAGACAAAAACTTCATCAAGTGTCCATATGAGCACGCACTCTATATTAAAGTGCAAAGTGGAGATATTTTAATTATTTGTTTATATGTTGATGACTTGATCTTCACTGGGAACAATCTAAGCATGTTCGAAGAGTTCAAGAAAGACATGTCAAATGAATTTGAGATAACGGGTATGGGGCTCATGGCATATTATCTCGGAATCGAAGTAAAGCAAGAAGACAAAGGAATTTTTATCACCCAAGAAGGCTATGCCAAAGAAGTCCTTAAGAAGTTCAAGATGAATGATGCCAATCTGGTTGGCACCCCGATGAATGTGGCAGCAAGTTGAGTAAGCATGAAAATGGGGAGATTGTGGATCCAACTCTTTACAAAAGTTTGGTTGGAAGTCTGCGTTACTTGACAAGTACAAGGCTAGATATTCTCTATGTTGTAGGAGTCGTAAGTCACTACATGGAAGCTCCAACAACAACTCACTTCAAGGAGGCAAACAGAATCTTTCGATATATCAAAGGTACAACAAACTTTGGCTTACACTATTACTCTTCTAACAATTATGAGATTGTTGGCTATAGTGATAGCGATTGGGGTGGAGACTTGGATGATAGAAAGAGCACTACTGGTTTTGTTTCTTTATGGGAGATATTGTTTTCACTTGGATGTCAAAGAAGCAACCTATCGTCACACAGTCAACTTGTGAAGCTGAATATGTCGCCGCCACATCATGTGTTTATCATGCAGTTTGGCTAAGGAACTTGTTGAAAGAATTAAAAATTCCACAAAAAGATCCTATGGACATATGTGTTGACAATAAATCAGCACTTGCTTTGGCAAAGAATCCTGTATTTCATGAAAGAAGTAAGCATATCGACACCCGTTACCACTTCATAAGAGAATGCATCGAGAAGAAGGAGGTGAAATTGAAGTATGTGATGTCTCGAGATCAAGTTGCTGACATTTTCACCAAGCCACTCAAGTTGGAAACTTTCGTGAAGCTAAGGAGTATGCTTGGAGTCACAAATCAAGTTTAAGGGGGGATGTTGAAAGATTAAACTTGATTTGGGCCTAAACATATTGTTTGGATTTTTGGCCTTAATTATTTTGGGTTTAAGTAATTTTAATTAATATTTCTAGAAAACTCTTGTAATGTTTGGAGTGTCTAGATATTTCTTAGGGTTGTAATATTTTCTAGAATACTCTTGAAATTTCAAGAGTTGAGAACTCTCTAGAATTAGTGTGTCTAGAGTTCTCCTTAGAGTACTATAAATAGAGATGTAATTCTACACTTTTATATCAAGCAAAAATACAAAATTTTCTCTTCCATAAAGAATTCTCATACCTATCAAGTTTCTATTCAAGCCTCTAATATTCCCACACACTTTTACTAAACACAAAAGGCTTTATTTACAACAGATATATCCCCGCAAAAGAAACCTTGTTGCAGAGATGATAATGAGAATATTCCAAATTTCATAGCACCCTCACCAGCTGTTAAAATCCACTCACCAGTTTTGATCCCAAAAAATGATTTTACCTATCTTGGTCGTGCTTTAATGAGTGAGCAAACACATTCCCATGCATATATAAATCCAAAATCGGATTTTACATATTTCGTTCAGTTTTAATGAGGGAACAAGCAAATGCACGTGAAAGAATAAGAACAAGCAATGTTATCAAGATCGCGATCCAGATCGTGGAATCGTACGATATTACGATCTCAATCACCTCCATCGATCTGGATCGCAAGCAAGATCGTTTTCATGCAGAAATTGCGGCGAAATAAATTGATTTCCAAATCTGAAAGCAGAATCCCACAAATCTGGGTTTATTTACCCGGATGAAGTGTAACCCGATTTAGGATTCGTGTGCTATAAATACATAAATACCTATTTTTTTTCAATAGCTCTGAATCCTAATAGTAAGTTTTTTGCAAGATCGGCGACGCTTCTCAAATTCTGCAGCCGGAGAAGAAGGAGAAGAAGACGTAAGCTTACTCTCTGTTTTCGTTTCGTGCTCTGTTTTCGTTTTCTCTGAGCTTTCATCTTGACTTTGTCTATTAAAATAATATTGTTTATTAATTGGTTTTATCAATTTGTAAGTTCACATGTACACGGTATCTTCACTTTACACAGTAATTGTACTCTTGTATTGTACATGTTCAGAGTGATGGTTATCTTCTTTGTACTTTTAAATTTTAATAATACTATAATATTATACTTATTTTATATTACACCAAAGTAGTTGTACTTCAAAAAAAATTGAAATAGATATCTGTTTTCGTTTCGTGCTTTGTTAGTTTGTATTTATTATTTTTTCTACTGTTGGATGTTGGATACTGTGCTTTTTGAACTAAATACAAAGACTTTTTCATTATCAAATGTTATCAAGAAGATTTTTGAACTAAATGCAAAGACTTTTCATTATCAAATGTGTCGCCTACTATTCAATTCCATAATAAGATACACTCTCAAAGTATAAACAAGGACATTTAAAAGTACTACATTTTCCAATTGAAAAACTCTTTTTAGTTACACTTACACTTCATAATAAGATACACTCATATATTCACAATAGGATACAAGATGCTACACTTTGTGTCTTATTATTTTGTTTTATCACTTATACAATATAAAATTACAAGATACACTCTTATTATTTTGTGCCACTTCATACAATATAAAATTATACTTTTTAGGAAAATATAATTATAATATAATATATTTAATATTTTTTTTTATTACTGACCTTAGTTACCTTTCATACATATAATATAGTCATATAATTAAAAGAATATGCTGCAAGTAATAGTTAATTAGTGACAATACATTAACATTTTATTTGTTAAATTATATTACAAACTCATGAATATAGGGTTAGAAAAAGTTATTTATTTTTTTCAATTAATTTTTTTATTTGTTTTTTTAATAAAAATTGTTTATCTTTTTTAATTGATTTATTTATTTATACATATTTGTAAGATATTTTTTTTACACTCTTTTTTGTTTGTTTTGTTTTTTGTTTTATATTATTATGTGTTTTAATTTTCAAAAAATGTGTGTAATTTTTAAGTTTTATTTAAAAGTTATTTATTTTAATTTTTTTTAATGGAACAGATGGCTGGTGGTACTGGTAGTAGTATGTCACTTCCTCCTTCAACAAATCCAAGTGTTAGAAATGTGAGAAATAAGAAAGTTGCAAAAAATGCTCCCGGTCAAAGACAAGATGTGGCATGGGAACATGGCACTCCCGTAAATGACGGATCGAGAAATATCAAGTGCAACTATTGTCATAATGAGTATAGCGGCGGTGCTTTTCGATTTAAGCATCATTTAGCAGGGACAAATAGTAATGTTGAATCATGTGTATCTGTTCCAGATGAAGTTCGCAAACAAATGTGGAACATTGTTCATAGATTGCAAAGCAAACTCATCAAGAAGAGAACTCTAAGTGAAGATGTAATAGAGGTTGATGTGGAAGATGGTAAAAGAAAAAAAATTGAATCTTCAGGTCTTGCAAATATTTTCAAGAGGGGGACAACTTCTCAATCAACTATCAACGATGCTTTTAAGAAAAAAGAGAAGGAGGACACTGACTTACAAGTTGCAACTTATTTTTACAACAATGATATCTCCTTTAACGTTGTAAAAGATGAAGAATTTATAAAGATGTGTGAAATGATTGCCAAATATGGTAAAGGATATAAGCCACCATCTTACCATGACATTCGAGGAAAACATTTAAAGAAAAAAGTCGAGTCTATAAATAGCATATTGGTAGAGCATAAAGCTGCGTGGAAAAAGTTTGGATGTACAATAATGACAGATGGATGGACTGACCAAAAGAGGAGGACTATCATAAATTTTTTAGTCAATAGTCCTATGGGTACATTCTTTTTAAAATCAATTGATGCATCTGGCATTTCAAAGACAGCTGATAAAGTTTTCAAAATGATGGATGATATTGTTGAGGAAGTGAGGGAAGAAAATGTTGTCCAAATTGTAACAGACAATGCTGCAAACTATAAGTTGGCTGGACAAATGTTGATGGATAAAAGGAATAAGCTTTATTGGACACCGTGTGCAGCTCATTGCATTGATCTAATGTTAGAGGATTTTGAGAGCAAGATACCTATGCATAAGGAAACTATTGCTTCGGGTAAAAAGATCACAACTTACATTTATTCTAGGACTGGTCTTATAACTTTGTTGCATCATTACACTGAAGGAGGTGAATTGATAAGACCTGGTATCACTCGCTTTGCAACATCATATTTGTGTTTGGGTTGCTTGAATGATAGGAGGGGAGGATTGTATAGGATGTTCACTTCCAAGCAATGGAAGGATAGTCAATTTTCCAAGACAAAAGATGGAAAAATTGTTAAAAATATAGTTACAAACAAGAACTTTTGGAAGAATTTGATTATTTGCCTTAAGGGTGCTTTTCCATTACTTAAAGTCTTGCGTATGGTGGATTCTGATGAGAAGGCAGCCATGGGCTATATCTATGAAGCAATGGATCAGGCAAAAGAGGAAATACAAACTAGCTACAATAATAAGAAAAAAAGGTATAATTTTATAAAATATCTTAGATTGATTTATTTGATGTAAATAGTATATTAGTATTTATTTGTGAACTAATTTAATCTTTTGTGTCTTAAGCTACCAACCTTTATGGAAAATTATAGATAATAGATGGGACAAACAATTGCATAGGCCTTTGCATGCTGCAGGCTATTATCTTAATCCAATACTGCATTACAAGCCTGATTTCAAAGCAGATAATGAAGTGAAACAAGGAATGTATGCATGTTTAGAAAGGATGATGGGAGGAGACATGGATATGGTGAATAAAATTGATGGTCAACTTGAGGATTTTAAGAGTAAAAAAGGGTTCTTTGGGAGTGAAATAGCTCAACGTGGACTAGAAAACAAGACACCAACTCAATGGTGGGAATCTTACGGCGATGCACATCCAGAATTGCAAAACTTTGCTATTCGTGTGTTGAGTTTGACATGCAGTTCTTCTGGCTGTGAGAGAAATTGGAGTGCTTTTGAGATGGTATGTTTTTAAATTTATCATATATATTTTTTATAGTTACTATATATTATGCACTTTAATTTAATATTTCCCCTTTTTAGGTTCATACGAAAAAAAGAAATCGGTTGAAACAAAAGACTATGAATGATCTTGTGTATGTGATGGTAAATACAAGATTGACCAAGCATAAGGCTGAAAGGAAAAAGCGAGATTTAACAATTGATGATTTCCAAGATGATGACGATTGGTGGTATGCTGCTGAGGAAGAAAATGCAGGTGGTAGTCATGTAAATGTGGCTGATTTAGATGAAGATTTGATGCAAAGTACTGGTGCTAAATCAACTGCACGTGTAGATGAATTTGATGTCCTTGAAACTATAGAAAGTGACAATGAAGAAGGAAATGCAGATGAAGATGATGGAGAAGAAGATGATGATGATTATGGTGGAGGAGATGATGAGATTAATGAAGATGAAGAAGATGACATTATGGGAGGAAATCTAAATTACCGAAGCATTTGTGATTTGTACTAGCCTCTATCATTTTTAATATTTTATTTTATGGACTTTGTTATTTTAAGTTAAGATTTGAGATTTATAATTTTATGGTTAAGATTTTAGACTTATGGTTTTATATTTAATATGCAAACTTATGCACTATTTAATATATATAATATAAAATATTTTAAGTATTATTTTTTTAGCAAAATCTTACGATTTTATTTACGATTTTATATTTTACGATCTTGTTATCCCCTATCGATCTTATAAAATTAATTGCGTAAGATCTTCCGATCTTAATTACGATTTTATATTTTACGATTTTAATGTCTCCTCTCGATCTTATGTAAGATCTCGATTCTGATAACATTGAGAACAAGTGATTTTTCTCATCTTGCTCCTAAATGGAATGCTGCAAATCAACTATATCAGGGTTGAAAAAGGTTGTATTTGTACTGTCATATTTTTTTACCTTAAACATTGACATGCATTAAACTTGTTATCATAGATCTTCTAGAAAGAGTGTAAAATTGTTATATTTGTTGTGTTTTAGAGGTGGATATGGGCTTGAACATGAGTTTTACCTAATGTTTCTTTACCACCGTATTTTAAGATCAATGTGAGTATGCATTTTCTTTTTTAAAATATTTCAAGTATTCTATTTCTCTGCATGATGTTGACTAACAAAATGAGCCCTCTGCGGTTGCGGTTGTAACTCAGCTACATCATAAACCAAAACCTATCAAATTATTTCATACATGGTTCATGATGCTGGTAAATCAACAAGCATTAATTTGCTAATTAAAAAGTTGTGTCACTGCCGTGTCAAATGTCGCCTGTTTGAACATATGTGGAAACATAAGGTAGAGTGATGACTCTACGATTATAGACTTCTCGGATAGAGGGGCAATCAACTTCGATGTGCTTTGCTCGTTCATGATAAACTAGATTTGCTGCAATCTATGTAGCACCTGCGATCTCAGCATACAACGAAGTTGGTTGTGTTTGAGAGAATCCAAGTTCGATAAGAAGACCACACAACCATATTATTTCAGAACAAGCAACAAACATTGCACAATATTCTGCTTCGGTTGATGACTTTGAAACTCAATCTTATTTCTTACACTTCCAAGATATAGGAGCATTTCCTATGATCATACAGTAATCAATAGTAGACTTTCTAATGTCTGGACACCCTGCCTAATCAGCGTCACTATATGCTTGAAGGCCGAGTGTCGAATTAGTAGAGAAAAATAAACCGCATTTTGAGGAGGTATCTAATGATTCGTTGTACTGTTGAAAGATGGAAGTGTCGTGGACGTGGTGCGCAATAGTGTGCACAGCAAAACAAATATTTGGACGGCAAGCCCGGTCATAAGGCAAGGCGACAAAGACTCTTGCCTAGGGCCTCAACTTTTTTCTTTCATTACAATGCCTAATGTGTATAATATAACTATGATAATAATTATTACTATTAATATTATGTGTGAAAACCTGATGTGTATGTATATAGGAGTATTGTGAACAATTACATGTTTGAGGGCCTTTAAATTTTATAGTGCTTTGTGCTAATTTTGATTGTTTTGCCACTTGTTTTATCCTAATTAATAAATTGCACATTTAATAATTTTTTATGGAGTTATTGTAAACTTCTTCTTTTTATAGTATGGAAGTAGTTATATTTAAAAAATTATTTTTGTATTTTTAATTATATAAATTTTATTTCCATCAACAATTTTATTATACTGGTAGAGGAATAGTGTTTAAAATATCTTTTATACAAAATAACAAGTTAAATTTTATTTTAGAGCATTATTAACATTTAAATTTAAAAGATAGAAAACTTAAAAAAATAAAGCAATGAAGATTAAAAGAATTAATAATTTATTTTTTGCATGAAAACTTCTACAATTTATACTCATTCAAAACAAAAAAAGAAATGTGTGACTTTTAAATCCGTCGATAAAGTAAAAATATACATTTAAAATAAAATATAATTATTTTATTTTGATATTTTATAAATATTTAACTTTTAATTTTACCTTAGGCCTCAATATGTGTTGGATCGACCCTGTTGGACGGGTGATAGTTTCATAGATAAGACTATCGACCAACTTTCGATAAAGAGTTGGATCATCAAGAAGGTCACCTTCATCTCGTTGATATGTAGCGTTAACTTCCATGAAAGTCTCAAGTGGGTTTACGCTTGTGAGTTCAGCAAGTTTCACTAGATCTTTAATATACTTTTGTTGATTTAAAAAAAAATCCTTCAGGTTGATAATGTAACTCTAAACCTAAGAAGTAGGTAAGACGACTCAATTCCTTCATGTGAAAAAATGAATGAAACATGTGTGTGATTTTAGAGATACCATCTTGATTAGAGCCAATTACCATAATATCATCCACATAAATTAGGAGCACCGCCTTTAGGAATCCTTTGTAGGAAAAAGGGTTTAAATACACAACCCCCCTGCAATGTTAGCGAGTTTTCATTTTAGCCCCTGGCAAAGTTTTTTTTTTAAAAAACCCCTCATCTTAGTTAGATTCTCTCAGAAAACCCCCCAGAGGCCAAGTGGCAATTAAGATTCCGTTTTGACCATCAGAATCTGTCCATGTTGGCATTTTGGATTAAATTTTAATGGTTGACTGGGTATACATTTATGCGTTTATAAATACCCCCTTGAAATTGTTAGGGTTTGCCTCCCATTTTTCTATCTTCTTCGTCCGCCATCGTCGTGTACATGGGTGGTAGCAGGTCATCATCGTCTGGGGGAAATTTTGGAAAGAGTTTGCCAAGATGTGGTTGCAATGATACGATGAAGATGTTTGTATCAAACACAGTTGAAAATCCTAGCAGAAAATTCTGGAAATGTCGAAATTCTTTGGTTAGTTGATATTCATCTTGTTAAATCCATGTGTTAATTCAATTTGTTAATCTCTGTGTATGTCTTAATCATCAGTTTGATTTAATTTGCAGAATGGTTGCGGTTTGTTTGTGTGGGACGATTTTGTTAACGATTTTGCAAGATGTTGTGATTGTGAAGGCACAAAGGGTTATTTGAGAGAATTTGCAAAGGAGGTTGCTCAGGAAATTGAAGGCAGAGTTTTGAAGAAGTATGGTGCAGATGGAAGCATTATCAAGACAGAAAAATTGAAAAGAAAGACTCTAATGGAGAAGAGGAAAAATTTAAGGATGTCGATTGCACTTGGCCTGTCATGGTTGATCTTTGCAGTATTGTTTATGTCCATGTAACAAAGTCTGTTTTGATTTAGTTGTTTAGGTTGGTTGTAATTGATACATAGTACTTGGTCTGTCATAGTACTTGTTTAGGTTGGTCTGTCATAGAAGTTGTTTAGGTTGGTCTGTCATAGTAGTAGTTTAGGTTGGACTGGCATAGTAGTTGTTTAAGTTGGTCTGTTAGAGGAATGTTTGTCATGGTTGTAATAAACTCAGTTTAGATTTAGGTGTTTAATGCTACAGTTTGATGTAAGTTGAGTTGTGGTTATAAATGAAAGCTTTTGTTATGTAGCAATGTAAATTGAGTTGTTCTTATCAATGAAAACATTTGTTATGTATCACTGTTAATGTTTGATTTAAGTTGAATTGTTTGTTATCAATGTAAGTTGTCTGTTACAGAAATTACTTCCAATGTAAAACAAAACAGTTACACAAAATTCTGTAATTCTTATTGCACACTTGGAAATTCTTCAAAAGTAATATGTCTGATACATAAAGAAAGCACACTTGGTGCATGTGTCTGGTACTTCATTGTTACATAGTACAAAATGAGACAATTCTACAAAATGACACATACTACTTAGGACTTCATTGGCAAAGTCAACAAAATGACAACAAATTAAAATTGGGAATACAAGATATAACACTCAGTCTCTCTTTTTCTTGGACTTCCATGTCTTCATAGACCTAGTCTGCAATCTAAGGGAAGACTCTTTTGAACTTGATTTGGCCTCACTGTCTGGTAGTGTGATTGGTTGTTCACTAGATCCTTCTCCCACAATTGGTTTTTTGAACCAAGACAGTTTGATCCTTTCACTTTGCCTTCTCTTTGTAATGACTGGTTTCTTTCCTTTCTTGTTTTTAAGTGAATCAACAACACAAGATCCAGTTTGACTCATAACAGTTGGTGGTTGGGTCTGATTCATAGAATTAGTTGGGGCAGCATCAGAAACTGCAGCACTAGGGGCAACATCAGAAGCAACATTAGTTGGGGTAGCAGTTTGAGTCATATCAGTAGCAGATCCTTGTGCATTATCAGCAGCACTTCCTTGCCCACTATCATTGGCATCTGCATTAGTAGGTTGTGCATTGGCTCCTTGTGCATTAGCAGTAGCAGGTTGCTCCTTTTTAACTTTCCTCTACACATCAAGGATAACACATAAGTCAATGAGCTATTATTGAATTATAAATCAAACAAATGCCAAAGTAATACAGAAAAGTACCTTTCTTTTAACCACAGAAAAGCTTTGCCTTATATCTTGCATGATGTCTCTTATCCTAACTGTGTCACTTGTTTGCATCCTCTTTACCACATGCTTAGCCACCCACTTTGAAGTTGCAGATTTGTTGTTCAAAACCCTAGCACATGTGTGGGTGTCTTTGAGTGTTTTAATAGCAAAAGTGTGTTTGTGGGCCACCTTAGAGCATAAGACTAAAAACCCACATTTAGCGTTACACTCAACCCTTACCCTATAGCTCTCATTTTTCACAAAACTTATTTCCCTCCCATTGAGCACTGTCCACTCACGAATTGCATCCCTAAAGTCTGCAAGTGAATTAAATTCCATGCCCCGCTTGAACTTATAATCCTTGTTGAGGTGCTCTTGCCTAAATCTTTCATACTTGGGCCTTTCATCATCACCTGAGTCATCTGGATCATCACTATTCAATTCATCGCTATAGTAATCATCTTGGTCCATTTTCTTTTTGGGCCTAACACTAGGCCCACCCATACTTGTCACAAGATTGCTTTTATCTACTGTTATGGGCACAGGCTCATCAATTCCTTCAAAGCCATCAACTAGACCAGTTGCTCTCTCATCATCACGGTCATCTAACCTTTCAACATCCTCATCTTCTATATGCTCACTCATCTTCTCATTAACACACCTAGGTTCAATATCCTCACAATCCATTATTTATGGAGAATGTTCCACAAATATATCCCCAATAACTTCCATTGCACTGAAGTAGGTAGCAAAGTCGTATGCATCATCATCTCTTCTAATTTTAATAAATCCCTCTTGAATGTCTAACACTTTTGTCCATAACCTAAATGAACCTTCCTTATACCCCCACCCACTCAACAGCTTGACAATGATATCCATTGTCCAGTTCGCAACTAGCAAACCATTTACAGTCGAATCAACACCCCCTCTGTAAATAATTTCATCCGGCTTAACCCTAACAAATTCACCCCCATGGTGAAAAGTAACATCAAAAGGTTTGAACTCCGGTCTAGATTTCAAAATCATTCACAAACAAAAACCACGTATCAAAAACCCTAATATTCCCATCAAGATTTCAAAATCATTCAGAAGCAAAAAAACACAAACCATATCTTTTAATCGTCAAGAAGTTTACCAAAATACATACCTCACTCATTGCGACCCTCGATTAAGGAAATGAATTCGTGGACGAATTTGTTGGTCTTCGTGTATGTAAGTTCTTCGCAGATGTTCCGCCGTCGCATCAATGTGCCCTTCGCAGCTGTTCCTCCATCGCAGTAAAACCCTAACTATTACAAGGGGGTGAAACGCAAAAATATATACCCAGTCAACCATTAAAATTTAATCCAAAATGCCAACAAGGACACATTCTGATGGTCAAAACGGAATCTACCATGCCACTTGGACTCTGGGGTTTTTTTTGAGGGAATCTAACTAAGATAAGGGGGTGTTTAAAAAAAAAATTACAAGGGCTAAAGTGAGAACTCGCTAACATTGCAGGGGGCTTTGTATATTTAACCCTAGGAAAAATGATGGATCATATTGGCTTTGAATGAATGAAAAACCAAGTAGAGTAAATTAGAACTTTTCAAACCATACTCTTGGTGTTTGTTTTAAACCATATAATGATTGTTTTAGTTTGCAAACAATATTTGAGGAAGAAGTGGGTATACCATTAAGAGGTTTGACGTAAATTTCTTCCTTAAGATCACCATGTAGGAATGCATTTTTCACATTCATTTAATGTAGTGGCCTAGATTTTGATGCACCAAGAGCAATAATAGTAAAAGGCTAATCATCTTGGCGACCGGAGCAAAAGTATCATCATAGTCTAACCCATATTCTTGCTTATTTTCAAGCATTACTAGACGAGTTTTGTAACGATTAATTTATCCATATGAACACAACTTTATAGAAAACACAAATTTGCTGCCTAAAGGTTTAATAGTTGGAGAACATGGTATTGTATCCAGTGTCTGATTTTGTTCCAAGGCTAGAAGCTCATTTTCAATAGTTGTTTGCCAGCAACTATGTTTCATTGCCAGTTTATAAGAAGAGAGAATAAGAACACAAGATAATGTCATTGTAAAGGATAAGGGAGTAGAGAAACCATACTTTAAGGGGGGATTACGAATGTGTGTACAATGTCATACAGGGTCTGGTTATGGCTCCTGTATTGGATCAGTAGTCGAGGAATTATCTTGAAGAGGCTCATCGGAGTCATTTGGCTAATTTTGGGTGACAACATGTCGTATTTGGTAGGTCAATAGGGGCTTAGAGGGTGGTTGACCTACAAAAGAGTTAAAAAAAGGGAAAACAAAAAATGTAGAGTGAAAAGGATCATGATGTTTTGTAGAAAAATATTTATTTTCAAGGAAAATGACATTTCTAGATACCCGAATTTGACAAAGATTAGGATTATAACATAAAAATGCTTTTTGATGAGATGAATATCCAAGTAAATCACAATCAACATATCGTGATGTGAGTTTAGTACATTCTTATGGAGGAAGATGGACATAGCATACACAACCAAAAACATGAAGAATTGAGTAATCTGGTGGGTTACCAAATACTCGATTGAAGGAAGATTCATTATTTATTGATGAAGATGGTAAACTTTTTATAAGATTAAGACTTAATACCCTTTTTAGTCCCTGAATCAAATAGGCTTTTTCCGTTAAATATTTGTAACGGTGTTAGAAATAAGTGACGTGGCAGCTGAGGTGGCAAAATTATTTTTTATCATTACATTTAATAATTAAATGTTTTTATTTATTTTAATTTATTTATTTATAAAATCAATTTAAATTAATTTTCACAAACTTTAATATAAAATATTTGGGGCTGAAGCCCATGTTCTTTAGAGTAGGAGCCCAATAGTCAAGATTTATTATAGTGTGAACAAGTCCTTTATAACATTCAACTTTATTGTTTTAAATTCGATGTGGGACTTCAACTGTTACAAAGGGACATGTAATTTTCATTTTTTTCAAATAGAGTGCTCTTTTTCCTTCTTTTCTTTCCATTATTCCTTGATGCAGAACAAAGATTATTCATTCAACTGCCCGAAAAACAATTACTTAAAAAATATAACATAACTTTTGTCTGTACAAACTTCCAAATGCACCAGTCTCATAGAGTAACTACAAGCCCCAAGATAATAAAGTAAATTTGGTTTTAACACCCCAGCAACAGAAGCAAATAACTCTTTGCATCTTTATGTGCACAGAAACAAAAAACAACTGTAGAAGAAAGATTAGGGAGAAAATGACTCTACAGATATACTATTGTCAAGAAACTATCTGCATTTCTTAGTTTTGAAATTCAAGGTTTACTTTTCAATCTTTAGCAAAAGACGAGATAATAGATACAGTATGAAAAATGAAAATTTTCATACAAATTACCACTAAATCTTCTCTTGTCAATATTATTAGTATGATACAACCTAGCCCAAAATTGCATCATTATAAAAAAATTCAGAAATAAAAACTTGCAATCAATAATTATAACATTGTACAATAGTGATACTAGTATTAGGTCATTTTACATAAGCACAAGTGAGCAAAACTGTTGTATCAATTGTGAAGTGTAGCGAAAAAGGGAAAACTCTAACATCAAACATGCAAGCGCTATTTATGTTTTCTTTATTATTTTATGCATTTTACTATCACCAAACAGACAGTTTTTAAAATTTACAATTACTTATATTTATTGAAACACTAAGTAAAAGTGAAATATATGAAGGACAAATTCTAGTTCAATGTGCATGAAGGATATTTGAAATTGCATGGTCAATATTTATTGTTTTGCAGATGGGCCAGCTAAACATCTATATGGGATTAAAGTGAAACGAAAGATATTAAATTAGACTGTGATGCAGGTATGGGACAGTAATGGGTGGTCTATTGTCTGAGATAGCAAAGCTTTTTTCTGCTATAAAGAACAGTTGAAGTCCCACATCGAATTTGAAACAATAAAGTTGAGTGTTTATAAAGGACTTGTTCACACTATGATAATAAATCTTGACTATTGGGCTCCTGCTCTAAAAATTGATTTTTTAAATAAATTAATTAAAATAAATAAAAACATTTAATTATTAAATGTAATAATGAAAAATAATTCTGCCACTTCAGCTGCCACGTCACTTATTTCTAACACAAAATGAACCCAGAGTATATGTAAGAGACTAAAAAGGGTATTAAGCCTAAGATTAACTTATGTGGAGTTTTTCTTCCAGCTACTCCATTTTGTTGGGGAGTTGAAGGACACGACCTTTGAGATATAATCCCATTAGATTGCAATAATTCTTGAAAAGATTTTGATGTGTATTCTTTCCTTTTGTCAGAGCAAAGTATTTTGATTTTGGATGAAAATTAGGTATAAACATAAGCATTCAAAAAATTTAAAAGTGGAAAAAACTTCATCTTTGGAGTGCAAAAAATAGACTCATTTAAAACAACTTTATTCATCAATAAAAGTTACAAAATATTTGTAATTTGCATGAGATATAATCGGGGCTACTCCCCAAACATCACTATGGATAATATTAAAAGGTTGTATTACATTAGGTTGATGTGTTGGGAAAGGAAGGATTTTACTTTTACCAAGTTTACAAGGAATGCTGACAAAACGAATAACATCGAGAGATGGAGTGTGCTTATTTCCAAGAAAACTAGGTTTTAGCGTGTCATGAAGTACATTAAAATTTGGATGTCCAAGACGCTTATGCCACACTTGATAATCAATGGTTGCAGAATTGCATAAAATAGAAGGTAAGGAAGACTTGAAAACAAAGCTAAACTGAGTGGAAAGAGACATCCAACTTTAAGCCCCTTCACGATTTTCCTTCCTGAGTGTTGATCCTGTACAAAATAACCTGATTTTGAGAAATGGACTTGACAATCATTGTCAGTTAATTGAACAATAGAGATGAGATTACTGGTGAGATCAAGAGAAACAAAAATATTAGTTAGAGTTGAAGAAATATCACTAGTTGTCCTAATAGGTAGTTGGTTTCCATCAACAGTATGTATCTTGAGATTTCCAGAATATTTAGTGATATTGTTAAGAAAATGGGAGTTGCTGATCATGTGGTTGGAAGCTCTAGAATCAAAGTACCAAGGTGCAAATGATTTACATGAGAATTTGAAAGCAGAGAATGCTGAAATGATCATTTACCAAACCATTTCAGGGGTTAAAGTCTGTACAATAATAGGCACATTTTGTTAAACAACAGTAGGTGCATTTTGTTGGACAACAGAAGGCGCATTTTATTGGACTGTAGTAGACGAATCAACAGAGGTTGTGAAAGTTGTTGCATTTCTCTTTGGTGGCCTAGTTGGACATTCTTTAATAATGTGTCCATCCTTTTTACAATAATTGCATAACTTTCTTAGACAATGAGAGGCATAATTTCCAGAGTGCCTGCACCAAAAGCATTTAATATTGCCCATATCATGGTTTCTTGACCTCCCCTGTGCAATGTATGCCACTGGGACAATATATGATTTTTATTCTTAAATGATACATTGTGTAAGAAGACATTGTTTTTCACGTAATTGATCATTAAGACACACATCCAATGAGGGTTTTGGGTCTCTAGGCATTAAATTGGAGCGGATACCTTCAAATTTGTATCTCAATTTCATGAGAAATTGATATCATTTAGTAGTGTTGTGAACTGTTTGTATCGTACTTAGACCATCGTTACTTAAATGTGAATAAACTCTATCAGTGTATTCAACCAAAAGATTCATGAATTGAGAATAAAAATCAGATATAGAGAGACTATCCTTTTTAAAATTAGTTATGTTGCACTCCAGTTGGAATCTTTAGGCTGCATTGTTCTAGTTGTAGATTTTCTTCAAGTAAGCCCACATTCTTGTTGCAGTTTTGTAAGGACGAAGGCTCAAAATAATGTTGGGGTCAACTGAATCGATGATCCAAGACATGATTTGAGCGTCTTTGACTACCCATTTGGCAGGTTCAACCTTATCTTTGTCTTTTGTAGGGGCAGCGGTTGTGTCATCAACATGACCCCACAAATCTTTTCCTTTGACATATAAAGAAAATTGGAATTCCTATATTGAATAGTTTTTTCCATTTAGACAAACCATGAAAACATCGAGTTTTTCTTTTGACATTGAATCAAATAACATTAAGAATAAGATATGGAAATCTGAATTAGAAAATAAATAGCCAGGAAAAAAAGACTGAGAAATTTGGATAAGGCAGTAAAAGAAGATTAAAGAACACATCTAGATTTTGAATAGTGTCATGCTTTGATGCCATGTAAAATATAGAGATATTATGAAAAATTATATATTTTATCTTGAGAATTTTTATATTAATATACTTTAAATAACAAGTTAAGGGCTGACTCAATCTCATAAATTTGCAACTGCCATATATACATTTAGGTAGTTTATTATACTAGTTAATAATATTAATCTCAACCCAATAAATCTGCTACATTAATATATATATATATATATATATATATATATATATATATATATATATATATATATATATATATATATATATATATATATATATGGGGCATATCAAGTGAGATGGATTTTAAAATGAGAGACGAGAGGAATAAATAACAACCATTAGCTCAGGCAAACAATTATGATTAAACTTATTTATTAATATGGCTATTAATTTCTCTCTCTTATCGTCTCTCTTATTAATTTGATCCAATGATTGTTGTTTGTTTCTTGCATCTCTCATTTAAAATCACTCTCATTTGATATATATATATATATATATATATATATATATATATATATATATATATATATATATATATATATATATATATATATTATCCTAATGAATAGCAATTAGGATTATTCTAATTAGCAAATATCAGTTAGATATTCAGACATTAAACCTACTAACAAAAGGAAGATTCAAAAGTCATGTTTACTTCTTCAAGCGCATTTAAAATTCAAGTGATCTCAAATTTTTCAATTTATGTCATTAGTGTTTGGATATTCACGCACTATAGTATTTTGTAGTGTTAGTCTTAAAGTCGATGATAAGGCGAGGCTAACGGATATTGGGAGTGATTGATAAATTTTGTAGACAATTTGTTAAATAAGATGTCTTGACTTATTGTGAGACATTTTGTCTTTGTTTAACTCTGATGCGCTACTCTGTTTTCTTATGATCACTTTAACATTATTTATAAGATTTAGTATTTTAATGCAAATCTTGTTTGTGATGGTTTTTTTAATGTTCATAATCCATTATGAGTTAAGTCTAATAGATTATGCATTCTAAATATGTAAAAATTTCAAATTTGTCGTCACTAATCGATCAAAAGCTCTCTTAATTGATTATGATGCATTATAAAAAAGGTAATTAAGTAACCCTAATAAGTGGGTTTGTGGTGCAGTTTTGACGCTAAAAGTCATCCGAAAGAGAAAAAAGTGCGGTTTGGTTTGGTTCGGTTGGCTTTTAGAAATAAAACCAAACCAGACCAAATCAACCAATGCGATTTGGTTTGGTTCGCTTGGTTCGGTTTTTTAGAAAAAAAATATTGGGTCATACATACTCAAATAGATGACAACATAAGTTTATTGTTAGTCATTCATAAATTACCAAATAACAACAAAACTCATCATGTTTGGACAACGACTTCCTATTTAATATGTAAAAATCATATTATAAAAAAGTGGAATAATAAATAAAACAATAGCATAAAACAATATAAAAAGTATTATAATGAAACAAAAAAAAAATATAGGAGATAAGAGATTAGTGAAGATGAAAAAGAAAGAACAGAAAAGACGAGATATTAGAGAATAAGAGGTGCAATAAAAACAAAATTGAAAGACAAAATAGTAGCATAAAAATCAGTCCAGACAAAAATTAGGGATAGAGAAAAAAAAAAAAGGAAAAATCAAAAGGGGTTGCTTAAATCCTAAAAAAGAAAACAAGATTAGGTGACCGCCATATCAAGAATCAAAGGGTCACCAAAATTCTTGACAAAAATAAAATTTTATGACTACAAAATAAAGTGGTGGATTACCAACTTAAGCAAAAAACCTCATTGGTTCTAATACCATCAGATCTTCACCTTTAAAACCGTCTTGGAAGTTGAATGTGTGTGTCGAATTAACTTAACATAAGACGGGAGATCGTCAAGGAGAATGAGTTGGGTTAAAATCAAATTTTGAGCCTTATATCCTTTTGTTTCAAAAACCGTGAACGATACCACGTTACAGCCCTCAAAAGACCTAATTGAAGCAAGATTTATTTTGAAAGCATACTACAACAAGACTTTGTTAAACCGACTCCAAAAGATTTTTGCTAATTATTTATTTTAGTATCATATTCTCGCATTGCTATTTTTACACTTTAAATGTGTAGATCAACATCGTGTTCCGATCATTGACTCATTCATTATATATCCCCACATTATCTCAATAATGATTTTCATTTCAAAACATGCATGAGCATCGCATTAGAATTACCATTTTTAAAGGAGCAATTTTATCTGCGAATTGGCTCTTAGCATCAAATAAGGCAATGAGCAATCAACGAGGAATTCGATCATTCGTGAAGGATCAGATCTAGGGAAAACCACCTCATGACTCTATCAACCAAGGGAAAATCACTTATATACCTTGTTGATTAAGGGAAAATCACTCCAATAATTTGTCAATCTGAGACAAATCTCCAAACACTAGTTGATCAAGGGGAAGACCGTTTCAAGATTCAAATATTGGGGAAACCATCTCAAGTCATGTTATGGCATAGTTGTTCCCAAGTTTTCTTTCAAGGTCAATTCCTTAAAACACAATACAGACTGCGGCAGGACAGGCTACAGAGGGGGAGGTCCTCTCCTTACTTTCAAGCTGCTCAAGCAGGCCAGGCCACACATCAGCAACTGTCGAGTTTGAAATGAGTGTCAGAAGATTATGCTAGCACCAAATCTTACAACTTTTACCTTTTAACAAAAAACCTTGCACAAAAAAAAAAAGAAAAGGAAAATACTTATCAGTTTTTAACTATCCATTATACACCATAGCGAAACTTGTTGAAACATTCAAATCATTGCATAAATCATTGTCGTGTATTAATCATGTTGCTTCGCTCTAGCATCATTCCATGCATATCATCGCATTCATCTGACATATTCCCATAGCATAGAGCCTTGTAAACAAACATAAAAAATCAAAGTATAATTTTTATTGGCACATTACAAAGGCCTAAACTCGTTTGATGCCTAACCCAATCTTCGTTGGTATTCCAAAACCTAGCTTCGCTTGACCCTTTCAAAAAAATGAAAACCAAGCCATTCTTACCCTAAAAGTCCAATATCCAATTTGAACACATACATGCATTGAGCAATCATTACATTTCATGTGTAGTATATCCATATGTGTGGAGCACTACACCAAGTAACCATAACATTTCATGCATCAAACAAAATACACAACACAAAGCATATTTAATCATAATGCTCAGCATGAACATGTTTCATGCACATTTGAAGACAATCGTTATTTCCATCAGTCATCGACTCTACGCTCTTCCTTAGTGAATCTCAAAAGTAGATTCCCTTGTAAATCTTGGCAGAAGATTTTCCAGTAAACCTCGATAGAAGCTTTTTTTTATTGAATCTCAGCAGTAGATTCCCTAGTTAATCTCGACAGAAGATTTCCCAGTAAACCATGGAAGAAGATATTTTTATCAACATAATATCGACGATAGATTCCCTGGTTAATCTCAATAGTATATTTCCCAGTTAAATCTTGACAGAAGGTATTTTTCAGCATTGAACCTCGACAGTAGATTCCATTGTTAATCTCAGCAGAAGATTTCCCAATTAAACATTAGCAGTAGGTATTTTCCTCAGTAGAATCTCAGCTATAGATTCCCTGGTTAATCTCGGTAGAAGATTTTGTAATTAAACCTCGATAATAGGTATTTTCTCAGCAAAACCTCTACAATAGGTATTTTCTTAGGAAAATCTTGATAGTAGATTCCTAGGTAAATCTCGATAGAATATTTCCCAGTAAACCTCAACATAAGGTATTTTCCTCAGTAGAATCTCAAAAGTAGATTCCCTGGTAAATCTTGACAGTAGATTTCCTAATAAACCTTGACAGAAGGTATTTTTCAGCATTCAATCTTGGAAGTAGATTTCCTTGTAAATCTCAGCAAAAGATTTCTCAATAAAAATCAGCAAAGGTATTTTCCTAAATAGAATCTCAGAAGTAGATTCCCTAGATAATCTTGGCAGAAGATTTCCCAGTTATACCTTGGCAGAAGATATTTTCTTAGTATAATTTCAACAATAGATTCTTTGGTAAATCACGACAGAATATTTCCCAGTAAACCTTGGCGGTAGGTATTTTCTCAGTAGAACCTCAGCAACAGGTACCTCCCAGCTAGTCTCTACAGTAGATTCCTCGGTGATTTTCTTTTGAATCTTCCACACGGAACCTCAACAATAGTCTTCCTCGGCGAAACTTCTTTAGAAAAAATTTTCCTATTAATTCTCATTATATATATATATATATATATATATATATATATATATATATATATATATATATATATATATATATATATATATATATATATATATATATATATATATATATATATATATCACTTGTCGATCAATCTAAAAGCATAAGCAGTTGGAATAGTTGATCATTTCTATCCACAGTGAGTCCACATTGCATTTCTATTCATCAATAAAGGCATTTTGCCAAATCTCATTTCATTTCATAGCTTTCCATTTCATCTCCATTTGAAGGACAAGATCTGGGTCTTTTTGTATTTAATTATCTTCCACCACGAATGTATGAAAACCATCGTCACTCATACTCTCGGTTTAAAGGTAATTATATAAGGGCAACTGTCATATCCCAATTTTGTCCAAGCATTTTTAAACTTTTAGGCAACCAGTTCTGTTGTGCTCAGAATAAAATTTCAACTTTGCAGACAAACCGGTTGACTCAATTTCTTAACCACATGTAAACTCAGAGAACAATGTTTTCAGGTCTGGACCTGCGACTGTCTGTTTTAATGAACTACATTGCACGTAGGTAGGTTTGTTTGGCGCACTCATTTTTTGGCATCCGCGTGAGTTCAAATTTTATTCAGCTTGAGCCTTTTTATCAGGGTATTTTTAATGTAATAATTGATTTGCGATTGTCTGTTTTATTGAACTTTGTTACGCGTAGATTATTTAAGTACATTCATTTGTTTTTCTCTGAATGTTCACGCGTTCACGTTTATTTGATTTAGTTCTTTTTTATTTGGTCTTTTTATTTATCCAAATAATTAAAACACAAAAAATATTGATGCTCATTTTGATTCATTTTATTTAATTAATAATATATATTTTTAATTGATTTTTTAAGTGATGCAAAGTTAAAATGCACTAGATGACAAAAACTAAAATACTTTCACAAGTATCTCATCTCTTTTCCACGTTTTTGCTCATTTCATGCTCCCTCACACTTTCCATTCACACTCACTCACACTCTTTTTTCACACTCATACCATTTCCACTCACTAAATGACAAAAACTAACCAAATATTTTGCTCATTTTACTTGCTCTCACGTGACAAAATTCTTCATGCATTCACACTTTCTTTTGATTCCATTTTTCTCAAGAACCTCACCATTTCACTCTCACTATTTTTCAACTCACATAAAGTACAAAAATAACAAATTGGAAACTAATTTTCACTATACTTAAGTGGGGGAATGTTATAGGAAAAAGGGAAGGAGCACACATCGAAAACTGTGAATCTATGAATACACGTAAACCTTCCTCTCTTTCTTCTTGAATCCATCCACCACATGACCCACTTTCATCTTTTCCTCACCCCATGTAAACCACACCATTGACTACCAAAAAAAAAAGGAAAGAATGAGAAATGAAAGTGCATGAAATGGTGGAAAGGAGAAAGCAATGAAAATGCAGTAGCTCCATTTCTACTCCACCAGTTTTCAAATCTTCCACTTTCATTTTCAACATAACCTTAATTTTCTCCAAGCATTGTTAAATTTTCATCACCACCCTTTCACAACCATCCATCTGTTGGAACTATGTTCCAAAAAAGATGAATGTTTGAGAGAAAGAAGAAGAAGAAGGAGAGAGAGAAGAGAAGAGATTAGGGTTTGCAAAACTTTCTAAACTTTATTGTGTTAAATGCTGTGTATATTGTGTAATTACAAATTACAAAGTCCTTTATATAGACTATCAAAGCCCATGCCCAAACAAACATTTCGACAAACTCCTTAACAGCTATATTCTACTCTGTCGAATACAGCTGACTACATAACACTACAACTAATTCGACTTCGACAAAAACCTATAAAGACTTCGACTTCGACAGAGAACTTGAATTACTTCTAACACACCACCTAATTCATGTTCTCGAGACTTCTCATCCCAATGCTCTTCTTTAACTCATCGAATCTGACTTTCTTCAAAGGTTTGGTAAGTATGTCGGCTAGTTGAAATTCAGTCTTGCAATATTCAAGATCAAGCTTCCCTCTATTCACTTGATCCCTGAGAAAATGATACCTTCTTTCTATGTGCTTACTTCGACCATGACACATAGGATGATTGGCAAGATCAATAGCTGACTTGTTGTCTACAAACAACTTCATCTTCCTAGGTTCCTTGATCTTGAGTTCTTCGAGCAGCATATCTATCCATGCTGCCTGACATGCTGCATACGATGCAGCTACATACTCAGCTTCACATGATGACAAAGCCACAATGCTTTGTTTTCTCGAACTCCAAGAGATTGGAGCTCCATCTATCATGAAAATGTAGCCTGCAGTACTCTTCTTCTCATCTTGGTCTCCACTGAAATCTGAATCAGTGTAACCATATACCTCCGCATCTTTCGACTTGGACCTATTTCGACATGGCATCAGCACACCATGATCAATCGTACCCTTAATGTATCTCAGTACCCTCTTTACTGCAATGAGATGGCATTCTTTGGGTTTCTCCATGAATCGACTTAACAATCCGACACTCTGACAAATGTCCGGCCTTGTATTGCAAAGATACCTCAAGGATCCAATAATTTGTTTGTATAGTGTCGAACTTACAAACTCATCATCAATTACCTTCTTCAACTTTGCTCCTGTTTCCAATGGAGTTGTTGCAGCTTTACAGTCAGTCATCTTGAACCTCTTTAAGATGTCTTGAGCATACTTCTTCTGGTGCAGGAACACACCTTCAGCTGTGTCTTTGAATTCCATCCCTAAGAAATATGACAAATTCCCTAGGTCGGAAATTTCGAACTCTTGCATTAGCTTCGACTTAACTTTTCTTGTCTCAGCTTCATTTTCACCTGTAATTAGAAAATCATCGACGTACAGGCATAAAATGATTCGACTATCATTGTCGACATCATTTACATAAACTCCATGCTCAGACACACACTTTGTGAAACCTGCTTCGATTAGGAAACTATCTATTCTTTTGTTCCAAGCCCTCGGGGCTTGCTTCAATCCATAGAGAGCCTTCCTCAATCTGTACACCTTCGACTCATGCCCTTTGATCTCAAATCCTGGTGGTTGACTGACATAAACTTCTTCCTCCAAAGGTCCATTCAAAAATGCTGATTTTACATCCAACTGATGTATCTTCCATCCTCTATATGCTGCTGTCGAAACAACAATCCTGATTGTTTCCAACCTAGCCACTGGCGCATAGACTTCGTCGAAATCAATACCAGGTTTCTGTAGAAAACCTCTTGCCACTAGTCTTGCCTTATGCTTGGCAATTTCACCATTTGGCCTTCGTTTCAGCTTGTAAACCCATTTCATATCAATAGGCTTCTTGCTGGCTTTTTCGGCAAGTTCCTAGGTATTGTTCTTCTCGATTGCCCTGAGTTCATCCTTCATGGCTTCACACCAATTTGAATCATTCATAGCTTCATCCAGGTTAATTGGTTCTACTTCAGCCATCATCATTACTTCTTCTATTAAGTCACCATCTGCATCGATTGCATTATCTGAAAATCTCTCATATCCAGCTAACCTTGTCGACTCAGCTCTTGTTCTAGTTGATCTTCTGACATTCTGCTCAGGAGGTTCTTCATTTCGAATTGTCGTGGCCTCAGTTTGTCGGTCTTCTTCAAATACCGTCGGAACTGTCTCTTCCATCTGTCGACCAGTTTCCTATCGAACTGACCCATGACTCCACTCTCATTTTTTATTTTCATCTACCAGAACATCTCGACTGATCACAGCTTTATCATCTTCTGGTGAATATAGTCGATATGCACCAGTTGAATGATAACCTATGAGCACCATGGTTTGACTTCGATCATCTAGTTTTGTTCTCAATTGCTCAGGAACATGCCTAAAACATATTGATCCAAAAACTCTAAGATGACGTACATTTGGCTTCTCACCTGTCCATGCTTCATAAGGAGTCTTCTCGACTAACTTCTTCATTGGACATCTATTCAGAATGTATAATGCTGTCGAAGCTGCTTCAGCCCAAAATCTCTTTGGCACCTCTTTAGCCTTCAACATACTTCTCGTCATATTCAGTATACTTCTATTCTTCCTCTCAGCTATTCCATTATGTTGAGGTGTATAGGGTGCAATAACCTCATGCTCTGTACCTTCCTCTTCACAAAATCTAGCAAACTCTCGAGAGATGTATTCACCACCACCATCAGTTCTCAGTTTCTTTAGCTTGCAACCACTTTGCTTTTCGACAAGTAACTTAAACTTCTTGAACTTTGTGAATACTTCACTCTTACTTTCGATCATATAAATCCACATATATCTTGTGAATTCATCGATGAAAGTTAAGAAGTAACGCTTGCCACCATTCGACCTAACTTCAAAAGGTCCACATACGTCAGAATGAACAAGCTCCAACTTTCCTTTTGACTTAATTAGCAGATCATGCTTGAATGCTTTTCTAGCCTGCTTTGCTTTGCAGCATTCTTCACACACATGATTTGGTTCCTTCACCTGAGGTAAACCATAAACCATCTTCTTCTGATTGAGCATACCCAAACTCCTGAAGTTTAGATGCCCATATCTATGATGCCATAGCCAATTCTTTTCTTCTTCTGTAGTTGACGCAAGACATTGATGATCGATCATGTTAATCTAAACTTTAAAGGTCTTGTTATCAGTCAATGGTGCTTTCAGTACCAACCTACCATCAGCATGATACACCTTCATTTGGTTCTTCTCCAGCTTCATATTATGTCATTTGGCAAGTAATTGACCTATACTTATCAAGTTACTTGTCATAGAAGGCACATACAACACGTCAGTAATGCTGGCTTTTCTACCATCTCTTCTCATTACAGATATGTTTCCTCTTCCACCTGATGTGATACGTCTACCATCTGCAAACTTTATCACCTTCTTAACTGATTCATCAAGCTTGGTGAACCAGTTCTTGTTACCAGTCATGTGGTTACTGCAACCTGAATCAAGATACCACAAATTTGTTTCATCAGCGTTTGAATGAGTATCTGCCATTAGTAGCACACCATCAGAATCACTATCTTCTACCTGTGCATACTACACTTTGTCACTTTCTTTTGCTCGTGCTTCCTTCTTCTTTCGACAGTCTCGAGCATAGTGACCAAAACCTTGACAATTGTAACACTGCACGTCTTTTATGTCAACTTTCTTCCCAGAATACTTGTTGCCCATGCCTTTCTTTATTGAATCATCATGATTCTTTGAACTCTTGCTTGACTTCTCATCACTAGCAAGATTCCTTCTCTGCTTTACCTTCCCAGACTTCTTGGTGAATTTCGCTTGTAGTGCTTGGTCCGATACCTTTTCTCTTTCTGAATCTCTTTGCTTCAATCTCATCTCATGAGCTTCCAAAGAAGCCTGTAGCTCTTCAACCTTCATCTCAGCAAGATTCTTGGACTCTTCAATGGACACTACAATGTAATCAAAATTTGCAGTCAGAGATCTCAGTACCTTCTCAATTTTCTGCAAATCTGTGATTGTTTCTCCACAAGACTTCATCTGGTTCGACAGCATCACCAATCTTGAAAAGAACTCCGAAACTGATTCATCTTCCTTCATTTGAATCATTTCGTATTGTTTTCTCAAGGTTTGCAGCTTCACCCTCTTCAGTTTCTCATCACCTCCATACAAATTCTTTAACTTGTCCCACGTTCCTTTTGCAGATTCTTCTTCAATAATTTTCTCAAACACATTCGGATCCACACACTGGTGAATCAAGAACAACGCTTTGCCATCTTTCTTCCGTTTATCCTTGTACACAACTTTCTGTTCATCAGTCGCATTCGCCCCCAATTCAGTTACACCATCATTCACGATTTCAACCACATCTTGAAATCTGAAAATAACCCTCATCTGCGCAACCCATCGTTGGTAGTTTTCCCCTTTGAAAACCGGTAGATTCGCTGGGAATTGTGTGGACGTTGTTGTTCCGTTTGCCATTAGATTCTCTCTGAATCGCAACCGTGCTCTGTTATACCAATTGTTGGAACTATGTTCCAAGAAAGATGAATGTTTGAGAGAAAGAAGAAGAAGAAAGAGAGAGAGAAGAGAAGAGATTAGGGTTTGCAAAACTTTCTAAACTTTATTGTGTTAAATGCTATGTATATTGTGTAATTACAAATTACAAAGCCCTTTATATAGACTATCAAAGCCCAGGCCCAAACAAACATTTCGACTAACTCCTTAACAGCTATATTCGACTCTGTCGAATACAGCTGACTACACAACACTACAACTAATTCGACTTCGACAAAAACCTATAAAGACTTCGACTTCGACAAAGAACTTGAATTACTTCTAACACCACCCTCTTCCATTCTTCCACAACAAATCACTTTCTTCAAACCATTCCTTCATCGTTCATCTTCATACACGACCTCATTCTCACATTCATCTTCACCATCAACCATAAACACCACCTACTTTTAACCTTTAGCCACCATAAAATCTTTTTTCCATCACCATCCTCACAACTTCAAACTCTTCCCTCTCCTTCAACTAAACAACAATCTTCACTCCACCTCTTCACATCACAACAACAACAACATAAACATACCAACTTAACAATCCTAAAAATAAAAAATAGAACCAAAGCAAAAAAGCACCAGAAGAAGAAGAAGAAGAAACAGATCAAAAAAAGAGAACTCGTCGGAGACGCTCACGTCATTGCACTGGAAACAATCACAGTTGCTTATAAAAACTCTGAATCAACCCGTATAGGTCGCTGCTAGAGAATCCACCGCATCCAACTTCCAGCCTCCACATCATCGAGTTTCAAAATGTGAGCCGATGTTGTATATTTGTCATACCATTCATGTTTCCGATCTACAATCATTTCTTCATTGTTTGTCTTTTTTTCTCCACTCTCTATTTCATGATTTATTCCATTGATGTTGGTTTCTTGTAAAGAAATTGAACATGATTAGGAGAAGTGAAAGTTTTTTTTCTTCGAGGAGTGTTTTTTAAGGTTTGTTCATGAGGGAAGAAATTATTGGAAATTTCTCGTAATCGAGAGAAAGAAAAGAAAGTCGAAGAAGAGGAGTGAAAGAGAAACATGGAAGAGATTTTGAGTTTTTTTTTTATTTTCTTGGGTTTTTTAAGTTATTTGTTTTATTTTTAATAGAAAGGGACAGTTTTCGCCTTTTGATTGGTGTTGGTTTTTTAAAAGTGGAGGGATCTTGTGCAGAATTCCCCATGGGGTCTACATTGTACCCTTACTCTATGACCACAAGATCTTAATACTGTGGCTCAGATTCGTTGGATTCTTAGCCGGATCTGGTTCCTTTTCAAACTTAACCAAAAGCACTTCAAATCTTGGACCGACTATATTCGTCTTGGACCGACCGCGAGAGATAGCCTGTTTTGGGCCAAAAGCCTATTGGCCAACTACAGAGAATTTTACCTGCCACCCCCCAATTAAATCTGGCAACCCCCATTTGTAGCGAAATACCATATTTATCCTTTTAAAAATTATGAATTTTGGTGGGTGTATCGGAGATTTTGAAAAATATCATAAATTCCGAAATTACTGGTAAAAATTACCGGGGATTTTGAAATTACTGGTAAAAAATACCAGGAATTTCAAAATTACCGGTAAAACCTCCAGAAATTTTCACACGATACCAGGAATTTGAAATTACCGGTAGTGTAAAAATTTTCATTTTTTTTTTTGAAAATTTTTACACTACCGGAGATTTCAAATACCCCGAAATTTACCGGTAGTGCCAGGTAGAATTCTCCCAACTACATGATAATGTTTATAAAATATTCTCCATACCTTAGGACCATCCTACACCTTACTACATGAAATTCATATCTCAAATGCATCTAATGGTCCCCCGCATTTCATGCCTGAAAGATAGCGATGTCGTTATTTCTCTTCCCTATATATATGGAATGACATCAAATCAAATAACAAGTTTCAAACACAATTTGAATATTTTTTACTCTTTCACATACTAACTTGAACATCTAAGTGATAACTTTATAGATACACTCCTCTCCACTGCATTTAGGGCTGACAATGAACCAAACCAACTCGAAAATAGTTTGAAATTTGATTCGAAAATTAAATCGTTGAACTAGGTTCATGATCCAAATGAGCTGAATATGAGCTAAAAACTAAGTTCGTTAACTAAATGATCTGAACTTGAACTATACATAGTTCGACTCGTTAGGTTCATGAGTCAATTCGATTATATATGAGATAGATTATATTGTCTTTAATAATAGGTTTAAAGATTTGTTCTAAATCTTAGTCTCATATTTTCTTTTAATCTAACGGTTTTAATTGATAATTTATATTCTTAAGTGAGTAAAATATTTCTATGAATAATTATACAAATAAAATTAACATCATATAAATTCCAATCTTATAACTTTTATTTTATTTCTATATTTTTTATTTAAAAAATATTAATTTAAAATGTCAAATATATATATAAAAAATAGACTTTAAAAAATTACTTTTAAGTCTGTGAAATAAGCAAGTTGAACCTAACAAGATAAACCTAACGAGTTGAACCGAGATATTCATGAATTTCTAACAAGTCGAGTTTGACCTGAAAAAAAAGTTCGTGATGAACTCGAACTCGAACTCGAACTCGGCCAATTCTTAACGAGTCGAGTTTGAGCTGAAAAAAAAGTTCGTGCTTAACTCGAACTCGAACTCGAACTCGAACTCGGCTAATTCTTAACGACTCAAACTGAGCTAAGGGGAGTTCGACTCGACTCGACTCATTTTCAGCTCTAACTGCATCCTAAGCTTTACACTATCGCAACTTCTGCATTTCCCTCCATTTCTAGTTTCAGAACAGAACAAAAATATAATTTTTATTCGTGTTTAAAAAAATATCTTAATTAAAATTATTTATGAATTTTACAACCATTTAGATTAAGATCAACAATTTTATATGTATGATTGAAAATGTAAAACAAGCCTCCATAATTTAATCAAATACAGTTAAATAACAAGTAAACATACACATATTCAGAACAATTAAAATGAAAGCTTTTAAAAAATAAATAAAATAGATGTGTTATTTAATTCAAACACATATTCACAATTAAAGAATTTTAATTTATGAATTTGGATAAATACAATGACACGATGATATAAAATCTGTACAATGTATTTGCCCATATTTTCATTATTAAATATCTAAAATATCATAATAAGTTAAATTCTTAAAATGCATGAATGAAAGAAGAAAATAATAATAATTAATTTTATTAATTTATAAAATTATAGAAAAAAGACTAAATAAGTCAAAAAAAAATTTATATAAAAAATAAATTGTTGGAAAATATATATCTTTAGAAAACTTATAAACATAAATTAAAAAAGAAATTAGGAAAATAATAATGAGAAGAGTGAGAAAGAAGTTTGAATGGGAGAGTAGACATATGACACTATATAAATTATAAGAAAGGGCTAGTATTTGGGATTTCGAATATTTGCACAATGCAAGTGAGCGATTGAGTGAGCAAGTGACCATTAAATATCACAACGACAGAGATGAACGAGGAGAAATCATTTTAGTAATTTCGTCGCATCTCATCCTTCAACAATTCAAGTCTCAAGTAGAAATCACTTCAGTAATCTCGTCACATCTCATACATCAATAATTAGAGTCTCGTCAGGAGGTAAATAAAAATAAAAATAATTTTATTTTTTTAATAGTTAAGTTAAATTGTTTGCATAGATTTTCATATCATCTCCTTTTACTCTTATAGATTTATTATTGATTTTTAGTATTATGTTTCAATCGATTTCATATGCCTAAGATTTTTTATAATTTATTTAATAATTCACTGGGTTAGAGATGAGTCACATTTTCTTTCATAATCCTACACTATTTGATGTCTCATTCTCGCCCTTTTGTCAAAAAGATAGTTTATTGTTATTATTTTATTAGATCTAAAATTTTATTCTGATATTGTTGACTGTAAGATTTATATGCAATCAAAGATTTATCATTTTGTTGGCTACAAGGTTTATAGGCAATCAATCAAAGATTTATTATTATACCATAGTTTTTCAAGAAAATGTTATCACTTCATGAGCTTTTCTTAGATAAATTCTTCTTTTTTTTTTTTAATAATTTTATGATAAATATCTCAAAAATAAAAGTTTGATAATGTGATCTCAACTCTGAAAATTACTTTTAAGAAAGATGAGTGATTTACCACAGCAATGGTTAGAAAGAGAACTAAATGACCTAATTTTCATCATGAAATTCAATAATTAATTAATTAAAAACCTCTTATGCTTGGTTGTAAAGGTGACTATTTTTTTGTTTTTTTATAATAAAAGAGGTTTAAATCTAAATAGCTTTGCGTATGCGGTCTAGTTGGTTGTAAACATTCATAATATTTATAATATTTTGGAAGTATTAACGTATAAAAGTAATGCTTATCGAAAAAAAAGTATAAAAATAGTAATTCAAAAATAAATATTTAAATTAAATATTTTTTATTAATTTATTTTTCATTTTTCATCCTTTTTTTTTGTTACAAGAATTTCTTTCTAAAATATTTTTTATTGAAAATATACTTATTGACTTTGAAGATTATAATATTTTTTATATAGATCAAAACTCTAAACATTGAATTTGAAACAAAGATAACGCATTTACAACTTAAGTATGCTCTACCATTTCGCATATAAGCATTAATCAATCTATTAAAAAAAAACACCAATTAACTTATATTTTTGTTAATAACCTAATCACCATTTCTTTGCTATAAGAATATATATAACTTTTGATTTGTTAAGTCAATTCAGTTGGTAGTTATATAAGGACATCCAATTATATAGGTGTGAATTTGAATCTGAGACTTCAAGGATACACTTATTTTAAAATTTAAATAATGGCAATAGATCATATATTGATGAAATGAGATAAAGAATAACACTTAAATTTGACTGCATGATAAAAATCTTAGAGAGATTTTTTGGTCATAGATATAAATTTTTTTAGGGATAACTTTTTTTTTTAAAAATATTTTTGAGCTAATAATGTGTCTTAATTGCTTGAGAGACATAGTAAGGATTAAAGTTGAGTAAGAAATGAATGGTTAGAAGGGGGTTTAGAGACTAGACAAGAGATGATTTTTTTCTGAATCATTTTCGGGAGCTTCTTTCTAATAAGCAGGCCCTATCTGGATATTGTTTTTCTATTCCCCTTTTCTGAAGGATAACATTGATCTTACCCCTCCCTTTATTCTCTCAAAGCTATATTTGATTATATCATAGTGTAATGGTAACCAAAGTTAAGGGCTTGTTGAATTAAGTTTTTTCCTTCTTTAAAAGGTCCCGACTACTTCTTAAGACTAGCCTAGGGATGATGTTTCAACATTTCCATATTATGACTTTCATTCCTCGTAGTCTTTCTTCTTTCTTTGTTAAATTGATTTCCAAGGTCGAATCTCCTTTGCATTTTAGGAGAGTTTCGACCTATTTCTCTTATTGGATTGTTGTACAAACTTATTGGCAAAGTTTCGACAACAAGACTTGCGACTATGATGGATAAGTTGATCTCACCTAATAAGTAGAATTTCCTAAAAGGTAAAATCTTAGTTGATGGTGTGGTTGCGGTTAATGTAGTTGGTGATTTGGGGGAAAAACCAAGAAATTTTTTTCTCGTTTCCAAGGTTGATTTAGAATTCTTTTAATAAGTGGCATACTTGGATACACGAGTGTGTCTTCTCTAGTAATGTTTTTGTATTGTTTAATGATTGCCTCACCCAAGAGACTAATACTCAAAGATGCTTTAAGCAAGGAGACTCATTTGCCATTTCCTCTTCCTTCTAGTAGTGGAAGGGCTTAGTGGCCCAACTAGTAAAGTGGTGGATCTGGGACGTTTCTCTAGACTTTAAGAGGGGTCCTCAGATCTATTAATTAATAATATATAGTATATTGATGATGCCTTAATCCTGGCAAAGGCCTTAGTTAAGAATATTTGGACCATTAATTCTATTTTTCGCTTTTTTGAGCTCGCTAATAACTTGAGTTTTAATTTTTCCAAGAGTCAAATCATTGGTGTTAATGTTAGGACATGGTTTTTAGATTTTGTAGAATATTTTCTTCATAAAAAAGGAATCCATCCCTTTTAAGTACCCTAGTCTTCTGATGGAAGCCAATCCCCACTCTCTTGGTACTGAGTCATTCATAAATTTATTACCAGAGGTTTTCTTCCCTGTAGCCCTCACTATGTTAGTTTAGATGGTTGGGTTGTCCTCCTTTATTTCGTCATTAATTCGATCCCAGTTTTCTCTATACCATTCTTGAAAATTCCAATCATGGTTTGGAAGACTATGGTTAAGGGTGAGTCTAAAATTTCTTGGGTAAGGTGGAATAATGTTTGAAAACCAAAGCATTTATGTGGGTTATGTGTTCGCGATTTTAGGTTGATTAATTTGGCCCAGTTTAGAAAGATATATTGGAGGCTGGTTAATGATTCTCCCAGTTTGTGGCGCCAGATCCTTGTAGCCAGATATGGTTCACAATAATTTTTTTCCCTCACAAGGCTCTTCTTTGAGATCAACTTTCACTTGGTGGAGAGGTGTCTATATATTGTGTTTTTTGTAAAATGCCTATTAGGACTGGATTTTTGTAAACCTCCCTAAACTTCCCATTAGTAGAGGGTATCTCAAAAAAGGAATGTTGGTCTCTTGAGATGATCTTTAGGGTGTTCTCAACCCTTAAATATCCTCTTCTATAGTCTCTTCTAAATGTACTTTTCAAAAACATCGAAAAGCATGAGAGGTGGATCTTTGGGTCAATATTGTTTTTATTCAGGAATTTTAGTGGAGGATGAACATTTTTGTTTGGGAACATGAGTTGGCCTCAGAGATCCTACACCTCCTACATGGTACCAGTCTCTCTTGAGATAGGCCTTTAATGGTGGAGTCATGGTAATGATGGTGTTTACTCCTTTGCTTAGAATTACTTTGTCTTTCTAGTTACAAATTTTAAACTTGTTAATTATAGGATTGGTCATAGTCCTATTGTACCTCTCATTTGGAAGAGTTTGTCTCCTTCTAAGGTAGTTGTCTTTTTCTGGAAACTATTGTAGAATAAGATTCTTAATAGAGCAAATATCGTAAAGTGTGGTGATTTTGGACCTAGGCAAGTCATCTTGTTGTTTTTGTTTTGAGGGAATTGAAACAAATTCCTGTATCTTTGTGACTTGTGAGGTATCAATGCGCTTGTGGTATAAAATTGTTTTGTGGCTTGGCTGGCCTTTAGTTTTACCTATTAAGTTGTCTATGGTGTTAGATTTTGCTATAGCCTTATAGGTGCATTGTTGTTTCAGACATGTTTTGGTTATGATTTAGCATGTTATTATTTTTTTCATTTGAAAATCCCTTAGTCATTCCATCCTTTTTAAGAAGTTTGTTAATGTGGAAAAGTTATTCGATTAGTGCATCTTCTACCTTAGAAGTGGTATCTTGGCAAGTTGTGTGGGTACTCTCGTTCCTACCATGAGTGGCGGAAGGATTATAGCTTGTGCATGAGCCATTAGTAATTTGAGGTGTGTTTCTACTCTACGCGTGGTTTTGTGTTGATGGTGTTCTTGTTGAGCTTGATATATGATTATTGCTTTTGGATTAGTTAAGAGCTTTTACCTCTTTCTAAGTGCTCATACATTATTGTTTTTTAATTTTTGAGTTGTTTTGCTATGGTTTTCTTGAGCTTTCTTTTCTTGTTATATTTTGTTTGTTTATGCAGTCTGTTTTTTTGAGTTGTTTGGCACTTGTGGTACTTTTCACCTGATTTTAATTTGATTTTAATTTTTCTTTATTAATATAGACAGACACAGACGCACGCACGCATACACGCGCACACACACATACACACACACTTCCCTTGGAAAAAGCAGTAGTTAAAGAGATTATGAGATATAAACTCAAATATTAAACTTCCATAAACTAAAATAATAACAATTAACATTGCCATTAAAAGTTTTATAATTTTTTTTCGTACATTATACTTTTTCTTATGATTTTATTAAAAGAGGTGGTTAATTTGAATAAAATTTAACTTCTTCATTAATAATTATGAATGTACAACTTTGTTTGTATAGTAGTATATGACATATACATTAGTTATAATGTACCCTAAGCATGCAATCATAAGCTTCAACCAACTATAATTACTTAAATACCTTAACAAATAAGTTAGTTATTATATTTTAACTAACTGGTGTATATAATGATAGAATGTTAAGTGTTATTATATAATATCCCCTCACAAGTTGGAGGATAGATATTGATCATCCCTAACTTGGATAATAGCAGATGAAATGGTTGTGGAAGACGAGGTTTTGTGAAGAAGTCGACGAGTTGATTTTTGGTTGAGACAGAAAAGAGTTTAAACACACCAACTTGAAATTTCTCTCAAGCTATATGTCAAACAACATCTAAATGCCTGGTTCTTTCATAAAAAATGAGATAGTATGCAATATGAATGGCATTGATATTTTTACAACATAAAAAAAAAATGGTTTCAAACATGAAACTTGGATGTCTTCAAGAAGATAAACTAGCCATTTCATTTCACATGTTGTTGTACTAAGACCAAGATATTCATCCTCAGAGGATGATCTTGAAACAATTAGTTATTTCTTTATGCGTCATGAAATGAGTGACATGCGAAGGAAGAAATAGTGGTCGAAGATGGATCTTCGAGTTTTCGTACAACCAACCTAATCATTATCTGAGAAACCAATGAGTTGTAGTTATGAGTCTCTAAGGATGAATATACCAATAGTAAGACATCATTTTAAGTAGGGTGTATATGGTTCATGTGGGGTGTATATGGACATGACAAAATGATTGTATGAAGGAGACAGACTTGAATAAGACATAGTTTGAGAGAGGACAAATAACATAACCTAAATGACTTCGAAGTTTTTGGATGCTTGATATATGCCAAGATTAAAGTAAGTGTAGCAGAGATGAGAATTTTGCGTTGGATTTGTGGTAAGACTAAACATGATAAGATTAGAAATGAATAACCATTACCATTGTGTTTCTGCGTGACCGTTACAAAGTTCAGTCTGTCACTTGCATGAACATAGAACACTTAATCAATTTGAGGCTGAAAATTTTGATGTTGAGCTGCTTTTAGCAACATTATTGATAGAAAATGATGAATTCAAGATGAACAAATTTGCAAATGAGAAGAACAAAGAAAATTGATTATAATCAATGATGTTGCAGTGGATAAAGATTGAAGGAACATCCAAAAAAATGAAGAACATTTGAGAACATTCAAGTTTCAAAGTGAAACTTGGAAGATAATGAAGAAAATTATACTCTCGTGATACTATAGTATAAGGAAAAATAACTTCTTTATTAATGAGTATGAATATACAATTGTGCTTATATAATAGTGGTGCTGTCAAAGCATACAATCATAAGCTCTAACCAACTATAATTAAGTATAATCAAATCATTTATATTTTAAAGGAGTTTCAGGTGATGCACCTCGCGTAGCACAAAAGCTCCCAACAAAAATTACACATGATGGGGATTTATTCTCCTAATGCCATGGGTAGAGCATCTGAGGATGGTTGGACTAAGGTGGGAAGCAAGAAGAAACCAAAAGGGGGGAACAGGTGGGATACATCTAGAGAAGGAAATGGGGGTTTTGAGGCTACTACAGCGATCTTTTTCACGAAGTTTCCGGAGAGATTTAGAGCAAAGGATATGTATATGGTGTTTGAAGACTTTGGAAGGGTAGATGAGGTTGTGATACCCCCTAAGAAGGACAACATGGGAAGAAAGTATGGCTTTGTTAGATTCTTCGACGTGGAAGACGTTAGATTGCACGTGTTGAAGCTAGATAACTTGCTGCTTGAGGGGAAGAAGTTGCATGCGAATCTCCCTAGATTCAATAGAGCAGCGGGAGTGCTTTTCCCAATAGTGCCTGGTAGGGAAGATGAAGATAAGAAGTTCAAAAAGAATTATGTTTATGGGAAAGGTGGGTTCGTCAATAACAACTTCAAGGACACTACAAGGAACAGAAGCTCCTATGCGGATATCACGAGAAATAAGAAGAACCCTATGGGAGGTGAAGTTTTAGGGACCAAGGGAATGGCTAGTTTGGTTTATTCGGCCGGGAAGGAGGAAATCGATAGACTAAGCAAAGCTTACGTTGGGAAAGTCCATAATCCGGGTGCTACCTACAATGTGCAGAGGCCGATGCATTCTGAAGGCTACTTCGCATTGAAGGTTACTCCTCTAGGGGTAAACTTGTGCCTTTTAGAGGAGGATGAGCCAGGAGAGATAGAGGCTCTTCTCGAAGACGCTAAGGGTTGGTTGGACCAGTGGTTTGTAGAAGTTAGAAAGTGGGACGAATCTGTTGTGGACGAGGAAAGGTTGACTTGGTTAAGATGCTATGGTATACCTTGTCAAGTTTGGACAGCACATTTCTTCATATTCATTGCTTCTAAGGTGGGAAGATTCGTGTGCTACGAAGAGGGCTCATACAATAGGACTAAAATGGATGTTGCTAGTATTATGATAAGAACTAGATGTGGTTTCCTGATCAATGAAATCTTCAATATCTGCATTGATGGCAAAATGTTTAGGGTTAGAATCATGGAGGTAACGCTTGGCCCTTTGGCTAAGGTAGTTGAGAAAGAAGGTGACCGAGAAGTGTCTTTATCAGGGTCTTCGTCTGATTCTTTGGTTCCGGCGATGAAATGGTGGGAGGATCATGTTGGGGAACTCCCCGTAGTTGATGAGGCAGGTTCTCGAGGAATTTATGATGATGTGATGGCACAAGTTGCTGGTACGAGGAAGGAGGTGGACGTATCTAAGGATATTGTGGTAGGTGACTATGTAGAGAACTGCGAACGTAGGGTAGGGACGGGTGGAAAGGCTGGTTTTGGAGCTATGCTAGGAGACGTGTCAGACTTAGAGGGAAGTAGAAATGTTACTTTAGGAGCTGCGTTAGGAGTCGAGTCAGATAAAGTGGAGAGGGGAAGGTCAACAGTTGGCAGAAAAAGGGATGAGCCTGAATTGTTTTTGAACGAGGTGGGCCAGGTTAATGCTCATAAGGATTTAGTTGGATCTGAGGGTGGTGAAAGCTCCTTTAATGGGTCTTTTGACAATTTGTTGTTGGGCCATAATCTCAATGCTCTTAAGACTAGCAGGCCTAGCAATTCCAAAACCCGGCCTAGTAACAGTTTGGATACGAAGTTGAATGGATCAGACAACATCTCCGCTTTCTCTTCTGGGAATCAATCTAACTCAAAAGAGTCTTTTTCCTTTCATTCTTCGCCAACGAGTAATGAAGAGATATCTACTCCGGTCAAGATGGGAGGTTTTGGTAAGGAAGTTGATGTGATGAACGCTGACTCTAGGGTTTCTCGGGAGGAGGATTTAGGGGAGGCATCCCTAATTGGATCGTCCTCGTACGAGGTGTCTCAGAGCCCCTTTGTTAAAGAAGGAGTGTCAAGATGCTTTTCGGTAACAGATTCGGAGGTGGGGCAAGGCAATAAAATATTTTAGAGAGAAATGGAGCGTAAGGTTTCAAACAAGGTGTGGGAGATTATCAATTCTCTGGGAATTTCAGGTGAAGAGAAGTCTACGAGGCCCAAATAAGGGCGATGGAGAATATAGATAAAGAAGGGAAGCAAAAGAGGGCGTCCAAAAATTTGTGTTCCTCATGAATATAGTCTCACTCAATATTAGAGGGGGAGGAGTGCCAGCAAAACAGAGAAGGGTGGCTAACCTCATTCAGTCTGGGAATTTTGATGTTTGTTTCTTGCAGGAGATTAAGCTTAGTGGTGTTGGTGTCCGTGATGTTGCAAAGTTCTGGGGTAACCAAGAGGTCGAATGGACAGAGAGTGGTGCGATTGGCGCTGCAGGAGGCCTTTTAATTCTTTGGAAGAAGGGCTCGCTCTACCTTTGTTGTAGTTTTGTGGGGAGAGGTTATGTTGGAATTGAAGTTGAATGGAAAGGGATGGTAATTTACTTGGTCAATGTTTACGCTCCATGTAGTTCCAATCTTAAGAAGAAATTGTGGAGGGATTTGGTGGAAGTTAAGAGGAGCTTACCTTTAGGGGAATGGGTGTTAAGGGGGACTTTAACTCTGTTTCTAGTAGAAGGGAGCGGATTGGTAAGTCTAATAGTGGCAGAACAGTTGAGATTGAAGAATTCTGCGGGTTCATTGCAGATTTTGATTGCGTGGATGTCCCTCTTATTGGAGGAAGTTTTACGTGGTTCAACAGAGCGGGTTCTGCGATGAGCAGGCTAGATAGGTTTTTAGTTAATAAAGGGTTAGCAGATAGATGGAGGATCGTGGGTCAACATATGGGAAGGAGGGAGATCTCTGATCATGCCCCTATTTGGTTGAAAACGTGCTCTGTGGACTAGGGCCCCAAGCCTTTCAAATTCAATAATGGGTGGTTTTCGAATAAAGAGTTTTATCAGTTTGTTGCAGGTAAGTGGAGTTCGTTGGTTGTTTCAGGCAGAGGCGATTATATACTCAAGGAAAGATTGAGGTTGTTGAAGAGTAGGTTGAAGGATTGGAACAAAGAAGTGTTTGGTTGGATGGATATTAGGATTGAAAGCGCGGTTGATCACCTCAATAGTCTCGATGTCGCAGCTGCTGTTATGGGAGAGAGCTCGAAGGATCAGCTGGAGCTTAGAAGGGAGGAGGCTCATGACACAGTCTGGGAAAGTATTATGGCAAAGGAAAGGTTCATAAGACAGAAGTCCAGGTTGTTATGGCTTCAAGAAGGAGACTGTAACTCTAAGTTTTTCCACAGGTCGATGAAGGCTAGGTTCTGGAGGAATCAAATTACTGTTGTTAAGACTAAGGATGGGATTAAGGAGGACGTCTCTGGGGTTAAAGACGAGGTGTGTAATTTTTTTAGGGACAACTTTCATGCGGCGGAGTTTCAAAGACCGGTGCCAAGTGGAGTGCTTTTCAAAAGTCTTTCTCAAGGTGATAGCTTGTATTTGGATAAGGAGTTTTCGGACGAAGAGATTAAAGCAGCGGTTTGGAGCTGTAATGGGGATAAGAGCCCGGGGCCGGACGGTTTCTCATTCTTATTTTTTCAAAATTGTTGGGATATTGTTAAAGAGGATGTTGTTAAGTTCGTGAAATATTTTCATTACAGTCCTAAACTATTGAAGGCTGCGGTTTCATCCTTCCTTACTCTTGTTCCGAAGGTGAACAGTCTAGCCTCTCTAAAGGAGTACAGGCCCATTTGTTTGGTTAGCTCTTTGCAGAAGATTTTGGCTAAGATCTTAGCTAACCGTCTTAAGGTTGTCATTGGGAGTCTCGTGTCTAAGGAGCAAACTGATTTCGTTCCAGGAAGAAGCATGTTTGACGGTGTGGTTGTTGTCAACGAAATTCTTGATTTAGCGAAGAGGAGTAACAAACCGTGCTTTATATTGAAGGCTGATTTTGAGAGAGCTTACGACTGTGTAAGCTGGAATTTTCTGAGGTTTTTACTCAATAAAATGAATTTCGGTGAGAAATGGATGGGTTGGATGGAGGCTTTGGTCTTTGGGGGCTCGATGTCTGTTTTGGTAAACGGGAGCGCGACGAGGGATTTCCAGGTGGGTAAGGGTCTTAGGCAGGGTGACCCGTTATCACCATTTCTGTTCATCATTGTTATGGAAGGCCTCAACAGCCTGATGGCTAAAGCAAGTCAAGCTGCCATCTTTAATGGTTTCAGAGTTGCGGAAGATGTGTCTTATAGCCTGGTGTAATTTGCTGATGACTCAGTTTTTTTGGGAAGTGGTAGATGGGAAGACTTGTGGGGTTTGAAATCTGTCCTTAGAGGGTTCGAGTTAACTTCTGGCCTTAAGGTCAATTTCTTTAAGAGTCGGATTTACGGAGTGAATCTAAGAGAAGGTTTCTTAAATGCAGCTGCAGAGTTTCTATCGTGTGAAGTGTGCTTCTTACCGTTTAACTTCCTGGGGATAGTTGTTGGTTGTAATCCAAGGAGGTTGCAGCCTTGGAGGCATGTGGTGGACAAACTTAGAAATAGATTAGCGGTGTGGAAAGGTAAGTCTCTCTCGATCGGAGGAAAAGTAGCTTTGATTAATTCTGTTTTAAATGCATTGCCTATTTTCTCTTTGTCCTTTTATAAAGCTCCAGGGAGGATCATAAAGGAAATCAACAGAATTCAATCTAACTTCTTGTGGGGAGGCTTGGATGAGAAGAAGCATATTCACTGGGTATGCTGGTAAAAAGTTTGTAAGTCGAAGGCAGATGGGGGGTTGGGGGTTAAGAATGTGGCTGATTTTAACATAGATCTTCTGCTAAAGTGGAAATGGAGGTTCCTTTCTGATAAGAACGCGCTTTGGTATGAGCTTCTTCATTGCAGGTACGGTAAGAGGTACGGGAACATTTCTATGTTTGTTCTTTACCATGCTGGATTTTATGTTAGCAAGACTGACTCGTTATGGTGGAAAGACATATTGGCTGCTGGAGTAAACAAGGTTAATTCTTCTGACTTATTTACTATAGCTCTCGAGGGTAGATTGGGGAATAACAAGATCATTTCCTTTTGGGAGTCGCGGTGGTTACGCAGCGTGATCCTAAGGGATTCCTTCCCCCTTCTGTTTAATTTGGTTGGAGATAGTAGGAAAGTCGTGGCTGATTTTGGTAAAAAGTTGGAGGAGGGCTGGGTCTGGAAGGATTGGGGAGTTGGGGAGGTGGATAGTTCTGAGTTGAAGAGTGAGATAGATGAATTAAACAATTTGCTTTCGGAGGTGAAATGGAAGGAAAATCAGGATGATGGGTTCATTTTGAGCCCAGATCCTGAAGGTGTATTTTCTGTCGCTTCTTGTTACTCTCTATTGAAGGAGGAAGATTTGTCAGCTGGTATTGGTAAGGAGTTGGAGATGCTGATGCATATGTGAAAATCGCCTATTCCGTCTAAAATTCAGGTTTTTGTGTGGCGTTTGGTGTGGAATAGAGTGGCCACTATGGATCAACTGTCTAAGAGAGGTATTGTGGTTAGCGGTAGTAATGGCAACTGTGTGTTGTGCAGTCTAAGTACAGAGACTACGGAGCATCTTTTGTTGGAGTGTCCTCAGGCCTTGGAAGTGTGGAGTGCAATCCAAGTTTGGACGGGTGTGATTTTGAGTAGAGGAGTAAGTTGCCATGAGGTTTTTCTCCAGTTTGGGCTGCGGTTTAGGAAGCTGGGGGGTAAATGGGTGGGGTTTGCTATTTGGGCTTTTACTGTTTGGTGCATATGGTGTAGGAGAAATAATGTTATTTTTAGGAATTCCTTTTGTAGTGTTGAGGAGACTGTGTATGCAATTAAGGTGCAAACTTGGAGTTGATTTGGATCTCACTCCCTCCTTGTGAATCCTTGTTCGTTTTACAACTAGATACACAAGCCAAGACTGTGTGTTAGATAGTCTGTGTTTTTTTGTTGTAAAGGTTGAGTACCCCTTGTACTCTTTTCTTTTAATTCCATGGCGTTTTGTTATTTTTTTTAAAAAGTATAATCACTTAACTACATTAACTAATAAGTTAGCTATTATATGCTAACTTCTGTATATAATACTACTTTATTTAACAAATTTCACTAATTATTAGGATACGTGGTTTGGAATTGTGTTTATAACCAAACTACTTTAAATTTGTTGTATTTCAGATCTCTACAATTCAAATGAGTACCAAATATGAAAGTCAAGTTGCTTTTACAAAACAAAAAACAACAAACACTAAAGTTTGGGATGGATACCTTGAGTTGAACTCTGCCCTTATTGTTCCTACAGTTGCCTTCTTTAAAAGGTACACGATCTACTTTTAAATTTAGTTTTTTTTTTTAATATATTTTCTACTACTTTCTTACATTTTTTTAAATAATAATAATGCTAAGTAGGAATCAGAATTTTTTTTTTAATATAACTTGTTTTTTCAAAAAAATTACTAAAAAAATCAAATTTTTTTAAAAATTTCTAAAGTGGCATAGTTTTGGAGACTCCCATTAGGGTGGCGCCATATGGGATGACGCCTCAGTTAGAGGCCATGAGCCATCTCATATGGCGCCTCAGTACAAATGCCTTTTTCCCAAATTCAACTGAGTGTCGTCATCCCAGATGGCGCCTCAGTTGAAACCTTTTTTTTTTTTAATTTAAGATTTGAAAATAAAAAAAAAACAACATTAATTTTTTTTTTAATATTTAGTACAATAGTACAATAGTTTGATACAAAAAATAAACGATGATTGTGCCTATTTAAACGACCACTAGTCCCACAGTCAGGGGCTCTTATTTGACGTCTTTGTCTAGCACCACGTGGTTGTTGAGGCGTGGTTAGTCTCTGTGTTTGTTGAGATGGCCCTGGTGCATTAGATGATGGCCCTGGTGCATTAGACAAATTCTGCAGCATCTGACCCCAATAGCCAGGGGGTTCCCGCTGACAGCACTTCCATAATCCAGCTGCATGCCCAGGTTTATGTAATTTGTATGTGGGGGTTGGGTTGGTTCCATACGGTAAGGTTGACCAAAATGATGCATTGATGGGTGTTGGTATTGATGCAGTGGTTGATATGGGGTTGGATAGTTGAAAAGATGGGGGGTTGTTGGGTGTATGATGATTGTGGTTATGAGTGGTAGGAAGATGGGGTCATCATTTGTGGGGGGTCATCATTTGGGTGTGTGTCGGTAGGTTCGAAAGACTCGTCAGGGCTGTAGTAAAGGTTTTGTTGTTGTGGTGGAGAGGTTGGTGAATGATGTTGGGCATATTGCTGGGAGGAAGACACACGTTGGCGGGGGTCAACCAGATAAGTCGGCTGAGAGAGGAAAGGTTGTGGTGTGGTAACAGACCTAAACCAGGTCATATATAGTTCCGTTGGTCGAGCAGGTTAGACAACGGGGTCTGTTAAGACCAGCTGGTGTCGCATCTCCCACTGGAGACACAACTCTGCTGCAAAGTTGGTCCACAGACCATCCTTCCACTGCGTGTCGACTCTGCGCAGGTGCCACTTTCCCAAATTGGTAGGATCCATTGAAATGTCCTGATGCATACCAAATTGTAGTTTCACTCGGTCGTTGTGGTGCATCTCAATGGTTATGAACTTTATTATTGGTGTTTTAGCCATCCACACAGCAGCATCATTTGTGTTGGGCTGGTGGTCGAGATCGTCGTAAGGCCTCCAGACAAACTACAAGAAAAAATTATTTAATGAGTAACTATACAAAATGTTAGAAATATGTATGGAAGTTGTAGGAAACTATACGTCGTCAGGGCCAATGTGGTCTAGCAGGTTGCGGTAGACCGTAATGGCGTTCCTAGGGTTGCGTTCGTAGCTCATTCCCGGAACTACCCACCTGAAAATGTAGTTAGAATATGAATTAGTTACAACTAAACATTTCAATATAGGACATCGGCGCATAGAGGTGTAAAAGCTTACCTTAATGCGTAGGGAAATGTGAATGGGTTCCGGTTTATTGGAGCAAGTGTTGGCATTCTCGACCAACCCCACGCCTGAAGGAGATAGGCGCAACCATAAAATGTACATGCGTTTTTTTTAGCATTTTTACAAAGTGCACTATACAGATGGGCCAGGACAGCTGAACCCCAACTATATTCGTGGACACTGTTAAAGTTAAAGAGCAACGGGAGATACACTATATTTATAGTGTTTCTAGTGCTTTCTGGAAACAAAAAATGACCGAACAATAGCAACAAATAACATCTAGTTTTTTGTAATATGTCTAAGGGGAGAGAATCCTCGTCTAATACGATGAAGTCATGGTGTTGCCTAAGGCGTTTTAAGTTAATACCTTGCCCCCTTGGTTTACCGTCGGTTGAAGGCTCAATTTCTTCAATCTCTAGGGACGTGCCTAACAAATCGTAGCATACTTGGCTATTTATATTTACGGGGCCGTTGACGGCCCTGCCATCTATGCGGAGGCCCAATAACATATACACGTCTTGGAGGGTGACCGTGCATTCACCAAAAGGAAGGTGAAATGTGTGGGTCTCCGGCCTCCATCTTTCTAGCAAGGCCAGAATGAACTTTGGGTCTACATGGTATGATGGGATTTTAATCACTTCTCCAAATCCACATCTTGTTAGATATGGTTCAGTGAAAAGGTCGTGAGGGAAGTATGCTTGTCCACGGCAACGGAACCTTGAAACATCCTGAACAAAAAAAACCAGCAACATTACTAACACAATAAAATACATCAAGGTTTAATATTGTAAAACAAAATAATACAGGAAAACTTACGTATGCTTCAACGTTTTCTGGCGTTCCTCGGTGGTTGTCTCCCATCGTGAGTAAAGACATTTTCGTAACTGGTTGTGAGATGAGGGAATGGATGCAAAGTTTTTGTGGTTTGAACAGAAAATAAGAGAAGAAGAAGAAGAGTTTGGGATGAGATGGAAATTGTGAGATGCTGAGATGGTTTTTATAATGGTGTAGAGGGGGAGTCACATGAGTATGCATGCATTTCTTGGTCTTTGTAATCTGCCATGTGTTCTCTTGCATGCTTCTTAGTCTTTGCAGTCTGCCATGTGTAGTCATTCATGAGATTCCTTGCATGCATCTTGGTCTTTGTAGCCTGACTTGTGCAGTAAGGCATGCTTGTATTGTCATGTCAACAGTGGCCTGAAACAAAAACAATGCTGCACAGACATGCAAATGAATAGTATACGTAGGGTATAGGTATACAACTTTATCAGTCTAGGGCATCACACCAAATTTAAAAAAATAATTTTTTTTTGAAACATTTAAAAAAAAAAAAAAAGGTTTCAACTGAGGCGCCATCTGGGATGGCGACACTCAGTTGAATTTGAGAAAAAGGCATTTGTACTGAGGCGCCATATGAGATGGCTCATGGCCTCTAACTGAGGCGTCATCCCATATGGCGCCACCCTAATAGAGGTCTCCAAAACTATGCCACTTTGGAAAAGATTTTAAAAATTTGAATTTTTTAGTAATTTTTTTGAAAAAACAAGTTATATTAAAAAAAAATTCTAGGAATCATAATGAATACTACTTTGATTGATGTCTGATGCAAAAATTATATATTAGATGTTGCTTTTTAATTCGATAGGTTTATTAAAGAATAGAAAGACAAAAGCAAAGCACTTAATTTTAATCATTTAGTAATAATTTTAATGATTTTAATTATTTTTTAGTTGATTATTTTTTATTTTAATAATAATCCATTACTAAAGAGCTAATTATTTTTGTTAAATAATGAGAATAGTCTAAAAACACTCTTTAAAGATTTTTGATTAAAATTATTTGTTAAAAAACAATCAATTTAATTTCTAATTTATTAAATACATAAAAGTTTATAAAATATATTTTTCTACAATGGCTGTCAATATTTATCTTTAATTATGGATAATCAATATTTTTTTTTAAACAAAAAAGGGTCAATAATTGGGTTGAATAGGTGTATGGAAAAAATTACCAACAACAATATATCCCTTGTAACATTCATGTGTTTTGTTTATGAAGTCATTCATAATTTTAAATAATTTTCTTTTTAGTTTAATAGAAATGCATTGTCATATAAAATAATTTAACAATAACATTCAATAAAAAAAACTCATATATTACCATATAAGTTAACTCTTTATGATAGAGGGATTATATAGTAGTTCAATCTATGAATTAGTGTTCGAACATTTTCTTTTAATATATTTGTTGTTGTTTTGCTACATCAAAAAAATATTACAGTGGTTAAAAATAATGTTAAGATAGTTTATACGCAATACTAATATTTTTCATATCAACGAAGTTGAATGAAAAAATAATAAGAGTCTTTCATAAAAACTAAGATAAACTATACCTTGTAAATGCTTTGTAGTGGAATTGTTGTATCCTTGTGGGATTCGTACCCACGAGCATGCTCAAGAGTCAGACTCTTTAATCTTTTAGTCTCGACTAATGACTATTATTTTGGCACACCAAAAAAAAATTCTATTTTGTTTGGTAACTGGGACCAATAACTAGTCACACAATGTGAAAAATGTCAGACTTATCATAACACAACACCTGCCTTACTTCGAAATTTCATCCTATGTAAAATGTCTATTTTACCCGTTGTAAAATGTCTTTTATGTAGTAGTGATAGTTTACATACAACACTCACCTCCTCAATCTAATGAAATGTTTTTTTCTAAAAGAAAAAACTATGAAATTCTTCCACAAAGATCAAAGATATCAATATCTTGTAAACACATTACAATATATTTGAGGTCGGAATATTACACTTATTGTGAGCTTGTAACAGCAAGCTTGCTTAAGGATCAAATCCTTTATCCCCTTAGCTCTAATTAAGGTCTATTGTTATGGTATATAAAAAACTCTCTCATTCTTGCGAATCAATATCAATGGTAGTCTATCATCAATCTAACAATACACCTTTTCTAAAGGAAAAATTCGTGAATGTCTTCCCTAAAGATCAAAACAAGTAGTGCACTAAACTTGAAATCAAAATCATTGTTATTTTATATACAAATGTTTTTAAAATTTTCTTAAAAATTTTGCAATTATTTCATGGATGGTTAGCCTCTATTTAATAGTATATTTTTAAAAAATATGATAATTGATTCTAAGGACCGACTAATTTAGGAGATCAATCTCACCATCTATTATATATAGTATTATATCAAATATAATATTATCTTTTAGAATAGCATCTAATTAATAAGTAAATATATCTTAAAACTTTATTTATTAGTTTATTCTTCTTCTTAAGGTTAGAATCTTTATAACCATAATTTTTTAAAAACTTAACCACAAAATATTAAAAAATTTCATTAACATTGATGTAAAATTATTTTAAGTTATAATATAAATTTCTTATTTTCTATTTCTTTTGAATTTGGAGAGAAAAGGGAGAGTAAAATAGTAATGAAAAAAAATGAACACCAATAACTTTAGGACTTGTTAGATGCACATGATATGATAGAGATATCATAACATATATTGGTACACAGACGAAAACAAACATGATATTATTATTTAATAGTTTTATGTGTTTGTTATGCACTTACTAATGAAATTATATATTATATATTATATTTAAATGGTAAAACCATCTTAGTTTTTTTTAATTCATTTTAAATATTTTTTTAATTTAATAAATAAGTAAATAAATAAATAAATTTTGATAATTTTTATAAGAACTCATTAACACTATTAAAAATTAATTCTATTTTTTAAAATAAAAAAACATGAGTAAATAAATAATTTAATATACATGTTATATAATCCATATAGAAATATAGTATATATTTTAAATAAATGATAAAACTATATATGTAATTTTTTATAAAATAATTAATATTTTAAATTTTTAAAAAATAATATTACTTTTAAATATTTTAATATCTAACTATTACTTTTTTATTTTAAAGTCAAACTAATTTTTTTGGTTATTTTTTATTTTATATTATATTAAATTTCATTTTTTTATATTTAAATTATATTTTTAAGAAAAAAAATGTTAATTATTTTCTTATCTTATTTTGTTGATTTCTAATTTAAATCAAATTCATAATAGAAATATTAACTAAAGAGACAAAAATAATTGATAATTGAAATATTAACTGTTCTGGACTGGACCAATGGCCAGAATTGGCCCAATCCGCCTCTGCTCCAGAGCGGCCCAAACTGCCTAAGCCCAATCCACAGAGGGGGCAAGATTGACATGTCTGCCCCTCCAACCGGGCAAGGAACGCAACGTTCCTCCCCGGCTTTAGTGTCCGTTACGTACGGCTTCCTCGCTGCCCGAACAGCAATGGGCAGGTGCCCGGAACTGCGTCTATGCCCGACATAACGGCTAGTTTCTGGCATCCTGCCCGACATAACGGCTAGTTTGGGCAGTTACCTATTCTTTGGGGAAAACGACTATTTCGCCCCGAAAATATGACCGTTGGCCACGCGCTGGGGGCTCTATATAAACCCTCTCGCTTGAGAGGGTCAGGTATCACATTTTTCACCCTAAGAATACACTTTGTACGTGCCCCTTTTCTCTGACCCTTTCTTACTTGAGCTTCGGAGTGCCTTGCAGGTACACCCTCTCCTCTCCTCATTCACAAGCCGAACACTTTGCCCGCCTGACGACCAGCATCCATCCGAGCACCTTGCCATCTGACGACCAGCCTACGTGGACAAGTTCGAATACTCCGGATCAGTGGCGCCGTCTGTGGGAACTCCTTGTTCTCCCCTTCTTTCTATCCTCCTCGGAAACAAAAAGATCAAAACATACTTTCTTTGATCCGCCCACATATGGCCGCTCAGAACTCCGCGAAAGGTGCTGACGTTGCGGTTCTCACTCCCGTCAACAAGATGGACGCCGACGGCAGTTCGTTGCTACTTTCTGATCCCCGTTTCCTTCGGGACGGGGCCACTGTGTCTCCAACTCCTCCTCCCACCGAGCAAGGAGGCAAACAGCTACCGTTGGGGGATCGACCAATTCCTGGCCCTCCCAGCGCTGACCTGGCCGTTGCAGCCCTTCTGGAAGCTGTCAACCGCACAAACCTCCTTATCTTGCAGCAAGGAGAAAGGATAGGAGCTCTCGAGGAAGCATCTCTTCCAAGATCCTCTCCTCCCAAGAGAAAACACCAGAGATCAAGAAGCCCGCCACCTAGGCGCGGGGAAGACCGTATGACGAGGCGTGAGCCTGAACCACAACGCGTTCGCAAGCGCGACCAGATCTCCCCGCGGGATCAGTCACCACCAAGACACAAGAGAACGAGGTAGGGCAGGCATTCTCCACCGGTCAGACCTCGCGACCGGCCACGATCACCCTCACCTCGCAGAGACCGCCGCCGCGAGCGCAAACAACGGTCACCATCAACTTCAAGTTCGGACAGCGACGACGAGCCTCGCGGCCCGTTGTCCCGCAGGATCCTGGCCACCCGCCTCCCTAAAGGACTGGAGAAGCCTCCGTCTCTAGGGACGTACGATGGAACCGCTGACCCAGACGAGCACATAGAAAACATAGATGCTCTTTTGGACTACAGAGGGGTACGAGGAGCCATCAAATGCCGTCTGTTCCCGACCATGCTCCGGAAGGGAGCAATGACCTGGTACAAATAACTGCCAGAGGAATCCATCACATCCTGGAGGCAGCTCGGGAAGATTTTCTCCCGTCACTTTACCGCATCACGACGCCATCCAAAGACTGAGGCGTCCCTCGGAGTTGTCGTACAGGGAAGAGATGAGCCTCTTCGGGACTACATTGAGCGGTTCAACAAGGAGGCCGTCCAAGTGCCAACGACCGATGAGATGAAGAAATTCCTGTTCGAGCAGGGATTACGTCCTGGCTCAGACTTCGCGAAAGCCATCGGCCTCGATCCACCGAGGAACCTCAACGCCCTCCTCCACCAAGCCCAGTCGCATATACAGTACGAGGAGAAGGTTGCTGCCCACTCTGTCCGGGCCTCCCGACACCAAGAAGGTGCCCGGTTATCCAGAGCTGAAGAGCCCTCGACATCCCGTCGAGGAGATAAAAGACGCGATGATCGGCCTCGCGATGCACGCGAACAGAAGGGACCTTCTGGGCGGTTCCATGACTATACCCCCCTCACTACCTCGAGGGAGAAAATCTTGTCCGAATATGCCAACTCAGAGTTCAAACAGGCGGGAGTCCGTTTCCCCAAACAGCTGCCGGCCAGGCCGGGTGTAAACAAGTCCAAGTATTGCCGCTTTCACAAGAGCCACGACCATACGACGGAAGAATGCATCCACCTCAGAGATGCCATAGAGATCCTCATTCGCGACGACCACCTGAAGCAGTTCGCGAAAAAGAAAGACGCTCCCCGGCAAGAAACACAGGAAAGCAAGAAGGCTGCAGAAGAGACTCCGCCCTCCGATGACACCAACGTACAGGTCGCTATGTCCATAACTCGGCCAGAAGACTTCCGCATCCCTGATAGTCTGCCCGCCTCCACGTTCCTCAGCGCTCACAGCCCGTGGGAGGCCTTCCCGTCAGCCATGGTCATCTCCGGTGGTGGATTCAACAAAATCACGGTCGGTTCAGTCAAGAGGAAATTCGATCAACTGATCAGCAAAAGCTCCAACGAAGTCACCACGCTGGATACCACTCACAAAGGATCCGCTCTCATTTCCTTCTACAAGGAGGAGCTCCTCGGCGGGGCACCGAACTCAAGCATCCCGCTTCTCGTCCGGGCAAGGATGGCGAACTTCGACGTTCGCAGGATACTCGTGGACCAGGGCAGTTCAGTTGATATCATGTACAACCACTTGTTCGAAACACGGCAGCTGGACGACTCTCACCTTACTCCATACGTTGGATCCGACCTGCAGGGATTCAACGGAGCAGTAACAAGGCCCCGAGGTTACGTAGAGCTCATCGTGACCTTCGGTTCAGGAAAGATAACCCGAGCAATCAAAGCACAGTTTCTGGTAATTGAATGCCCATCACTATACCAGCGCATTTTTGGAAGGCCAACCCTGGCAGAGTTGATTGCAGTGCCTTCCACCGTACATCTCAAGATGAAGTACTACACTTCTGAAGGGATGGTCGCCACCCTCCACGGCGACATCGAAGCTGCCCGTCGATGCTTTGAAGCAGCATAAAAAGGACTAAGCACCATCTCAGCAAGGCCGAGGACCTCTGGTCGTCCTCCTCTGCCCAGCAGATCCGAGCAGCCAAAACTGCTCCCCCAGGTCAAATCCATCGACTTGGACAGCCGTTTCAGCGAGGAGGATCACGCCAAAGACCTGACGACTTCGGGCAGCCAGTCCAACAACAGCGGCCATCTCCTACGCCCTATCCCATATGGCAACTTCGAGATCGTTCCGTTCGGAGAAGACCCCCAACGGGGAGTGAAGATCGGAGCAGACCTCCCCGACCTGGCCAAGAGACAACTGAAAGCGTGCCTCCAGGAGAACGCAGACTTGTTCGCATGGAGTGCTGCTGAGATGCCAGGATTGGACCCCTCCGTCGCTTGCCACCAGCTTACAATTGATCCGGCCGTCAAAGCCGTTGCCCAGCGTAGAAGGAAACAGTCCCCGGAGAAGATGGAAGCCGCGGAGAAAGCTGTCAAAGACCTTCTAGAAGCTAGGTTTATTTCTGAGGCCAAATACACTACATGGCTCTCAAACGTTGTACTTGTAAGAAAAAATAATGGCAAATAGAGGATGTGCGTTGATTATACCGATGTTAATAAGGTCTGTCCGAAGGACGCCTACCCCCTCCCCAATATAGATAAGCTCGTAGATAACTCAGCAGGTTTTAAACTTTTATCGTTCCTCGACGCCTACTCGGGCTACAACCAAATCCCAATGGCCGCGAGCGATAAAACTTACACGGCCTTCATGACCTAATCGGGCAACTATTACTACAACGTAATGCCCTTCGGCCCGAAGAACGCCAGTGCCACGTACCAACGAATGATGAACAAAATCTTCCAAGGACAAATAGGCGACATGCTCGAGGTATACATGGACGACATGATCGTCAAGTCCCACGAGGAACTAGACCATGTCGCCCATCTTCGCAAAATTTTCGAGCAAGCAAGAAAGTATCAAATGCGCTTTAACCCAGAGAAGTGCACGTTCGGTGTACGGGCAGGTAAATTCCTTGGTTTCTACCTAACGGAACGAGGAATAGAAGCTAACCCCGACAAATGTCGGGCATTCTCTGAGTTCCCAACGCCCACGTCTAAGAAGAACAACCAGTCCCTCAACGGCGTACTCACCTCGTTGTCTCACTTCGTCGCAAAATCCGCCCAACACGCCCTTCCTTTCTTCAAGCTCTTGAGAAAAGAAGCTGCGTTTGAATGGACCGAAGAATGCGAGGTATCCCTCCTTCACTTAAAGCAAGCTCTGTCGAAACCGCCCGTGTTATCACGGCTAGATACCGGGGAAGTCTTGTTCCTATACCTCGCCGTCACTGCCGAGGCCGTTAGCGCCGTTCTCATTCGCGAGAATCCTGGCGGGCAAAAGCCAGTGTACTTCATGAGCAAAGCGTTGCAGGACGCGGAGTTGCGATATCAGCAGATAGAGAAGGTAGCATTGGCCCTCGTCAACGCTGCCAGACGACTGAGACACTATTTCTTGGCCCACACGATCGTAGTAAGGACGGATCAGCCCATCAAGCAATTACTGGGCCGGCCAGACATGGCCGGTCGAATGCTCAAGTGGTCGTTGGAGCTGTCCGAATTTGACGTCCGGTATGAAAGCAGAAAAGCTCTTAACGCACAGGCCCTGGCCGATTTCGTGGCAGAAGTAACCTTGTCAGACTCCTCGCCCCACATAGCAAACAGATGGACCGTCTACGTGGACGGAGCGTCCAGCTCGAGCGGCAGCGGGGCAGGAGTAATTCTGGAGAACGACGAAGGGACCATAGTCGAGGCTTCTCTCACATTGTCCTTTCCCACGTCGAACAACCAGGCCGAGTATGAAGCCTTCATCGCCGGGTTGCGCCTAGCCGAAGACCTAGGGGCTGAAGAAATCGTCATCTGCACGGACTCTCAGCTCGTAGCCCACCAGATATCCGGGGAGTATCAGGCCAAAAACGACAGTCTCTCTGAATACCTTACCCTAGTCAAGGAAAAGATGTCGAAGTTCAGAACGGTAGAAGTAAGACATGTTCCACGCGAACACAATGTGCGAGCAGACGTCTTGTCCAAACTAGCGAGCACCAAGAGGAAAGGCGGAAACAGGTCAGTCATCCAAGAGATACTTCCCCGGTCCAGCATCGATAAGGGGTCCTCGACCCTACACGTGCACGCGATCGGGGACAGCGACTGCTGGATGACGCCCGTGTACAACTACCTCACCAGGGACAAACTTCCGGATGACCCCAAAGAAGCCAGCACCATCAAACGAAGAGCTTGCTCGTACGTCATCCTCGAAAACAAACTCTACCGAAGGGGCTTCTCCATCCCACTACTCAAGTGCATAGAGGAGGATGTTGTCCCCCACGTACTACGAGAAATCCACGAGGGCATTAACGCCCAACACCTGGGAGGAAGGTCCCTTGCCCGCAAGGCCCTCCGGGCAGGGTATTATTGGCCAACCATGCAGCAAGACGCCAAGGAGCATGTGAAGAAATGCGACAAATGCCAACGGCACGTGGATATGCACCTAGCTCCACCTAACGAACTGAAGAGCTTGACCTCCCCGTGGCCATTCGCCTGGTGGGGCCTAGACATCCTAGGACCCTTCGTGACGGGGTCCAGCCAGAACAAATACCTGATAGTGGGCGTAGAGTATTTCACAAAATGGATAGAAGAAGCCTTAGCGAAGATAACAGCACTTAATATTCTACGCTTCTACAAGAGGAATATCCTTTCCCGTTTTGGGATTCCCCAAGCAATCGTCACGGACAATGGAACACAATTCACGGACAAGAAGTTCCAAGACTTTGTCGCCCATCTCGGAACAAAGCAACACTTCGCTTCTGTAGAGCACCCCTAGACCAACGGGCAGGCGGAAGCGGCCAACCGCGTCATCCTTCGTGGCATCAAGCGAAGACTGGATGAAACGAAGAAAGCCTAGGTCGAGGAGCTCCACAGCGTCTTATGGGCATATGGCACGGAGGCTATTTTACCCATTGAAATCCACGTACCGTCCAGAAGGGCCGAATCGCCTCTAGACGAGGAAATGAATAACGAAGCGATAAGAGAGGAGCTCGACCTTGTCGAGGAAATCCGAACAGGAGCAACCCTCCGCGAAGCATCTCTTAAGCAAAAAATAGCAATCAGGCACAACGCCAAAGTCTTACGGCGAGAGTTCGACGTGGATAGCCTTGTCCTACGAAGAAACCACAAGGACTCTCGCGAAGGAAAACTAGCAGCCAACTGGGAAGGACCATACAGAGTCCGTGCCAAAACGGGAAATGGTGTATACTTCCTCGAAAACCTTAACGGGGATGCACTCCCTCGACCTTGGAACGCTGAGAAGCTTAAGCAATACTATAGCTAAAGTAACCATAGGCTTCCTCGCATCAAAGGACCACATAACGATCATCATGCTCGTCCAGGTACAAACGACGCATGCACACAAAGTAGAATCCTGCTCAAACAAACGAGCCGAAACTCTGCTCGTCGGCGGTCCTCAACCGAGCACCGCCTTCGCCCAAGTACCATGATTGGCAGAACCCCAGCTCGCGATGGGACGTTCACGCCGCGACCTCAGGCCTCAATCGCGACCTGAGATCCGCAACCTCGCCAGGACCTTCCCCGGCTATTCGACCAGTTCCCCGCACTGGCGAATTCACACACAACGAGCTATCTTTCAAAAGAAAGCTCCACTAACAGACACACCCTCCGACGGGCTGCCACACATGCACAACTAATGTAAAGTACAACAAAAATTGTATAAATAACATAAACCGAGCATTAAATAAAATAGCCACAAGGGCCAAAGATTATGCATATTACATAAAAAAGGGGGGCCATGCCCCCCAAAGTCAAATAAAGTTACAAATTAATCAACGGCACGCAGGCCAGACAAAATACAACAACATCAGAATAACCAAAGCTCCTCATTTGTCCGTTTGCTCGGCTGTTTCTGGCTCGGGTCTCTGCTCCTCCTCGGGCTGCTCCTCGGGCTGAACCTCAGGGGTGTCAAGAATAAGGCCTGTGGGCAAGACGATGCGATCATCCTCCACTCGCGCAAGGTAGTGGATACCATTGGTCGAAATGTCGAGCCCCAGGTTCACCACCCGTAACTGGGCCACGACACTTTCGAAGGACTCCACTGCCATAGCGATGCCGTCATCCTCGGCCTGCAGAATGCTGGCGACCAACTCAGCCCTAGTTTTCAACACTTTTATCTCGTCCCGTTCATCAGCACCCGGGGCACTGGCCGCCATCAGCTCCTTGTTCAACTCCTCGGCAGCCTTTTTCTCCACTTTCAGCTGGGTGACCTCCTCTTTCAGCTTGGTCATCTCCTCTTCGGCTTTCTTCCTCGCCTCACGAGCACCCTTAACCTCCTCCTTCAAGGCCGTCTCAGAAGCCCGGGCAGCAGTAAGTTTGGCCTTAAGCGCAGTGTCCCCTTCCGCGTTAACGACCGCCATCTCCAGCATCCTCACAAGGGCAGAAGCATCCTGGGCCACCAACGCCCTCTTGCTCGCCCGGTCCATGCCCTCCAAGCTAAGAGACTCTACTCGAGGAACGACCAGCGTGTTGCCCTCAAAAAATCTTCTGTCAAGGATGCACGGGGGGAGCTCAAATTTTCCCTTCTCAGGCGCCCGAGTCAGATCCACAGCCTCTAACGTCCATGGCCGCTTCGCCCGCCCGGTCAAAGGCAATGGAGAGTCCCGCGGACCAGGAGAGGGCATAGAAGAGGTCCCCGAAGCAGTTTGAACAAGGGAAGGAGCACGAGTACCAACAACTGTCCGGGTCTTAGGGGGAGCTCTCCAGCCTTACCCCTCGCCATGGCGTTCCTCACCACACGATCACGAGCTTGAGGCATCTCACCTGCACAAATGAAACGAACACGTTAGCAACGGGGAAGAAGAAATAACAAACAAAGTCTAAGTAACTAAGTCTACCGAACAACTTCTCGGCATCCGCAGGAGTCTTGCACTCCAGCAGGGCCTTCACGTTGATGAACCTACGCTCAACCCTCTGGCTCCCATCCTCCTCGATGATGGGGTTACCCTTTCTCGTCCAGCAGCTCACGAGACCGAAGGAGTTGACACAGTTCACCAACCTCTCATAAGACACGGCATCCTGCCCGCGTAGCGCGCTCGTTTCAAAGACGTAAGCATTGGGCTTCTTTGAGAAGTGGTCAGGTGTCCAGAGGATCGGGAACTTGTACACTCTCTCCCCGATATACTTCCCTTCCTCGTTGAGCAGCTCCTCTCCGTTCTCATCACACTCCACCTCCCAGGCGTACACGCTGTCCTGGATAGCCTCAGACAATGGCTCGACGATGAAGTACCGCCCCTTGAACGTTCGGATGGATTCCGAGAACGGCTTAAACAACTTTCTGGGCTGCTTCAAAGAGACCCATCCGTACCTTTTCCCCGCCAGCTGCCGCTGTAGGTGGAAAACAGCAAAGAATAGATGAAGGGTGGTCCCTAGAGCAAGGTGCTCGCACACCAACTCAAAAGCCCGTATAAAGGCCAGCGAATTGGGGTGGAGTTGAGAAGGCGCCAACTTCAGATGCATAAACACCGACCGCTGGAAGTCAGTGAAGGGCAACCTCAGCCCTAATTCCTTGAAAGCATATTCATACATCGAGAAGCAGTCCCCGAAGCTCGAGCAGACCCGCTCGTCCGAATTAGGAAGAAGCACTCTTCATTCACCCGCTGGTCCTACCTCGGTAAAGACGTCCGCCGGAGACCTCACGAACGTGGAAATATGCTCGGAGGGTTCGGCCACCTCCCACTCCTCCGGACAGAATCCTTCAATGTCTTCCTCCATGACGCCCACCTCTTCTCCCCCCTCAACTTCGCTCGCTTCCCCCTCGACTTCGCTCGAGGAGTTCGATGCCGTCGAGCTCGAAGACGCAGAACTCGAGGCCGTTGCGCTGCTACTCTCCTCGGAGACAGTTTCCTCCTCGGATGTAACTGGGATAACTTCCCTCTCTGGCTCCATCGCCACTACGATCACCTGAAAAAGCAGAGAAAGACAGTGAATTCGACAGGAAATCAAATCCACCCTTCCACCGCTAAGTCAAGTGAAAGGGCGCGGAGAAGGCTAAGGACAACGTCCCCGACCTAAGCCCTAACATCAAACGAAGAAAGAAAAACCTCCCCGCGAGGAGATGCCCGAGACATACCATCTTCCTACGAGGAACCTCCCCGCGCTCGTGCCCTGATTCCGTTTGAAGCTCCGCCGGAAACTGCAAAGCTCCACCGGAATTTGGAAACGTTCTACCGGAAAATTCACCAATCCATCAGAAGATGATAAGACGCGGTGGTCACGACTCGCAACCACGACGTGGACCACCACGCTCACCGAACGCGCTACCTACTCCGGCGAGATGCTTGATGTAGTAGAAGGGCAGAACCGCCGCCCACCACCAACACTCGCCGGAAACCTACCTATTTTGCCACCTAAAACTAACCCTAGCCGCATGCAATCTACCATTAACAACGAGAGAAAGTAAAACAAGCTGGAAATCAGAGAACTTACTTGATTTGAGTATAAGAGAAAGACTGCTCGAAACTTGGCACGGTGGTCGGTTGCTCTGAAGACGGCGACGGGAAAGAACGCTGATGACGACGAAGAAAAATCAGAAGGGAAAAAGTGCAAAATGGGACAACCTTCCCCCTTTTATACTGAGGGGCACGTGCACACACGCGCCCGTAGGCAATAATGACTGCCCACTAGCCATAATTACCTATTAACTGCTACGCAGGGCTCGATGCACACGTGGCAGCCCAACGTTTCCCATTCTGTCTGACGCTTTATCTTCCCGAATACCGGGCAATAGGGTCACGACCACAAACATCACGGACACAGAGGGCCACGAGCACCTCGAGACAATCATCCTCGTCTCCAAACGATGACTCCGCGTTAGCTCCCCCGAGCGACGAGCAGTCCTTAAGTCATCACTCCCATGCTCGGGAGCAACGACTTGGGGGGCTCATGTTCTGGACTGGACCAATGGCCAGAATTGGCCCAATCCGTCTCTGCTCCAGAGCGGCCCAAACTGCCTAAGCCCAATCCACAGAGGGGGCAAGATTGACATGTCTGCCCCTCCAACCGGGCAAGGAACACAACGTTCCTCCCCGGCTTTAGTGCCCGTTACGCACGGCTTCCTCGCTGCCCGAACAGCAATGGGCAGGTGCCCGGAACTGCGTCTATGCCCGAAATAACGACTAGTTTCTGGCATCCTGCCCGACATAACGGCTAGTTTGGGCAGTTACCTATTCTTTGGGGGAAAACGACTATTTCGCCCCGAAAATAGGACCGTTGGCCACGCGCTGGGGGCTCTATATAAACCCTCTCGCTTGAGAGGGTCAGGTATCACATTTTTCACCCTAAGAATACACTTTGTACTTGCCCCTTTTCTCTGACCCTTTCTTACTTGAGCGTCGGAGTGCATTGCAGGTACACCCCCTCCTCTCCTCATTCACAAGCCGAACACTTTGCCCGCCTGACGACCAGCATCCATCCGAGCACCTTGCCATCTGACGACCAATCTACGTGGACCAGTTCGAATACTCCGGATCATTAACAAAAGAAACAAAAATATGATAAGTTTCAAAATTAATTTATTATATTTTGATGTCTCGCCTAATACTAAATTAAAACATAATATAATATAGTTATTCTATCATATTTCTTATCCTCCACACCAAACCCAACCAACCCTAAAGGTTCAGCGTTAGAGCCATACTCCATGAGGAGATAGAACAAGAAAAAAAAAATCCACTCGAAAATAGGAATAAAATAAAAGTCAAATATAAATTTTTTGATTTCTTACTTTTCACAGTTAAGAAGCGACTCCTCAAGAATGTCAAACCTCTTTTCAAAATTCTATTTTTACTTATTTCTAATTTGATCTCTAAATTTCTATATTATTTTTACAAGCAGAGAGTTCACATGAATGATTTACATCACACATCAAAGTATTTCTAAAAAAAAAACTTATGTTATTTGTATATACTCCGGAATACAATTCATAATAGAATTTGTTAGACTAGTAAATTTATAATATTTCTATAATTAACATATTTCTCAAGTATTGCAATATATATTTATGATTCGAGTCCAAGTATTGTAACACTTAAAAGCTTATATCGAATTTGAGAGGAACTTTAAAAATTGACCACCCTATTTCAAAATCAAATCAAAGTGATTTGACATATAAAGATAAACTTAATGTTTATATAGATATATTACACTTTGAATATCACAAAAACATATTAACAATCTTATATTATTTTAAATTCACCGACTAAACATTCAATTCACATAATTTATTAATATCTTTGTAATTGTTTTGTATTAGCCAATGAATAAGATTGGAAAAATATTTAAGGTTCATTCCTGAATACTCTCGTAGAAGAGTGACGATCAGGTAGGTCATCCCTAAAAGACATCATATTAGATTGAGGATACTTGATCCTTGCTTTCACACCAGGCCAAACGAGAGAGGCGTTAAACGCCTACCTAATAAAAGTTCTTCTTTGCGCCATAACTAGTATATTTTTATTCACTCTTGCAAAGTTACATTCCTCTAACCAGACTAACGTGAGTGTTAGAACGCTAATCTTTCAAGCACATCATCTCCACTCCATCGCATCGGAGGCTCGTACCACCGTACTGGAATAGCTCCACGTCTACACGTCATCGATCTTCTATTCTTTATAGAAATAGTGAAACCGATTGTGAAAATCGTCATCTGATTCTCGCTATTTTCAACCAAGATTCACCAAATCCTACTTGTTCTGCCATCACAACTATTCTACTACTCAACCTAATTTATGCCAACTCTTTCACTAGTAATGATAGCTTCGAAGTCAATTAGAATAGGCGCTCATCATAATATCGGAGTTGCATTTAAAACCTCATTGACTAGAAAAGAAAAAAATAATGTCCATTGTCTTCTGATCCATCCATAATACTTGATAAATAGCGGGTATTATGCTTTTGTAAGAGGTAGAAAAATTCAATATTTATACAAGCCTAAGTAGAAATTTTTGACAAACTAAGTGACTATATCGGGGTTGCATATAAATAGTATTTGACAAACTCAGTATGTTTAGGAAAAGTATTAAATATAAAGTAGAGGCTTCATAATATTAGACTTTTCATTGCATAGTAGACAACTCAATAACTCACATTTTGTACTAGTGAATCTAATTTTGTATCCAACCATCTCTCTTATCATTGATTGTGTAGTGGTGAAAAGATGCCCGAAATCAAATGGACTGAACGTATTGAAGTGAAAGGGAAAGTAAAATTACATGAATTTGAAACATACATTAGAGATCTTCCAAACTCACCTAACAGAAAATTGATGGTAAGAAATTACTATAGTTATTCTATTCATTCATTTATTGCATCCAAAAAATGTATGTTTTACAATGCATGCAATTAATTCCAGGTTGTGTCCCTATATTGGAAAGAAGAATCTTCAAAAGAAAAATTGGAAGGAATAAAAAAGGTGAATATATGAATAATATGATTTGAGTATGAATCCTTGATTAAATATAAAGTGATGAATTTTGCATGTATGGTTTTCACAGGTTGGAAGAAAGTATGTAAACGAAGGAAGGGTAGGGCTTGCAAAAGTTACAAGTGGTGTTGATCTTTATGTGTGTCCATGTAGTTACACAATTCTCAACCTACTTGCAAAACATGGATTCTATCACTCCAATGACAAGAAAACCAACAATGATTTCCTCGTTGGCTGTGTTGTTTGGAAAAGAAACCAAATTAATCATCCTCCAATAGAACTGTGGTCTCCCATTCGCGAGCCGTGTAACTCATCAACACAAAATTATCCGTTTCCTATCTACAGTGACTTAGTAAAATGCTCAGAAGAAGACACTCCAAATGTATATGATGTAACTGCTGTCACAAAACAATCTTCAACTACTACTGCTGCTATACTTGAAAAGGAACAAGTTATTTCAGAATTTGAAGATATGGAAGAAGATATGGATATATCCCCACAGAAAAAACCTTGCTTCCGAGATGATAACGAGAACATTCCAAATTTCATAGCACCCTCACCAGCTGCTAAAATCCTCCCACCAGTTTTGATCCCAAAAAATGACTTTACCTATCTTGGTCCTAGTTTATTGAGGGAGCAAACACATTACCATGCATATATGAATCCAAAACCGGATTTTACGTATCTCGGTCCAGTTTTAATGAGGGAACAAGCAAATGCACGTGAAAAAACAAGAACGATTGATTTTACTCATCTTGCTCCTAAATGGAATTCTGCAAATCAACCATATCAGGGTTGAAAAAGGTGGACAGAAAAACATGCATGCATGGTTGTATTTGTACTGCATTGTATTTTGGTTTTTTATGGGGTCAATATTTGACATGCATTAAACCTGCTATCATAGAACTTCTAGAAAGAATTTAAAACTGTTATGTCTTTTGTGTGTTACGTGGTTATGAGCTTGAACATGAATTTTACCTTACATATTTTAGATCAAAATCAGTATACAATACATTATCTTTCTTTTAAATATTTGAAGTAATTCATTTTGTCTGCATGATATTGGCTAACAAAATGGGCCCTCTGCAGTTGTAACTCAGCTATTTCATTGCTTAAATGGTGAAAATGTTATTTCGCATATCTTGGAATGATTCAACATTTTAATAAATCAAAAAATATTATCTATAAAGTAGTATATCTAAATCATAAACCAAAACCAGAACCTAACAAGAACCTATCAAATTGTTTCTTACATGGTCCATGATAAAGGAAGATTGAGAAGTCACGTTTACTTCTTCAAGTGATCTCAAAAATTTCCAATTGATGTCATTCATGTTTGGATATTCACACTGTTAGTCTTAAAGTCGCGGATAAGGCAAGGCTAACTGTTCTTGCAAGTGATTGTCTAATTTTGTAGACAACTTATTAAATAAGATGTCTTAACTTGTTGGGAGACATTCTGATTAATTCTGGTGCACTTTACTTTGTCTACTTGTGATCGCTTCAACATTGATTACAAGATTCGCTCTGTTTTAATTTATCTAAAAGTTTACAAAGATTGTGTTTGGAAAAAATATTTTGATCCAAATTTAGTAGAATAGTATTTTATTAAATCATATTTTTATTGGATGTAATTTAATTAAAGGTTTGGATTTACTTTTATTAATGAAGATTTAATTTGTTGTTTTCAAATTCAGCTCGTTTTTTATTAAACCCTATTGGATTCTACTAGATAACTTTTGCCATTTAAGGAGATGGTTCACTTTTTTTTTTTGAAGACTCATTTGTTTTGAATAATTGATAATTAAACGCCGTATTTTGTGTTTAAAAGAGTCTTCGTAATTTATTGTGTAATACTCTATTTTGAGATTCTTTTTTATTTTAGAAGGATGGTGTTGAACAAGTAACTCAAAACACGAGAGAGTTGAATTATGAAGTGCAGAAATCGTGATTTATTAAAAAAACTCTTTAACTTTGAAAAACATTTTTATGTTAGTTCTGATATAAAGCATCAGAAAATAGAAAGAAGTATTTAGAGATAAAAGATAATTAATTAACAAAAATAAAGGACATAGAGATAGAGAAATTGTACTAGGATTTGTAGAGGTTCAGGCTAACCACTTGCCATACTTTTCTCCCCAAGAATTTTTTCTTGAGAGTTATACTAAAATAATGTCTTGAGCTTTTATGAATATGCCTATGAATCATATTACGTACAAAAATGGGAGACTTTACACAGACTGATCCTCGAACCAAATGAAATTTTGACGGTTGAGCTCACATAACAAACAGAGATTTTACTGACTAATTTTTAGAACTAAATAGAGATTTTACTATGACAACCTCAACAACCAAATAGAGGTTTTATCATAACGATCTCAAGATCACCAAAGATATCAAACAAGAGAACCACATTCTTGATGGAAAAACACTTAAGTCTCATCTCACCAATACAATAAAAAAAGTGTCTCACTACTACAAAATACGCAACAACAACGTCAGGTTTACAACGGATTCATTTACACCGTTGTAATAGGTTATATTATTCGCGCAATGTTCGCGCATCAATGAGTAGCAAGATTTATTACTACGGTTGTCTAATAACACCGTAGTAATATATGATTTGTAGCGAGCTTCGGTCCCCATCAAATACACGTTTTCAATTTTTTAGACTACATTAAATGTGTGTCACTTAAGTCCATTATTTAAAAATTAAATTGTAAATGCTTTTACAACGGTTAATAAACCAACCGTTTTTATAGGACTTTTTAAAAAATAGAAAATAGAAAATTATTTAACCAAGATATTTAACCACGGTGTTACTAAACAACCGTTGTAAAATTTGAAAATCGCATGACGGTTATAATTACTAACCGTGATGAAAAGTAATATTTTTTGGTATATAAGCGAACGTATCTATCGTTCACTACATAGCAGCCGTTTCTCTCAAAAGAAAACCCTAACATATTTCACTCTTCCCTCTCATAACATAACTCTACATAGCAGCCGTTTACCACAACGGTTTTTAGGATAAACCGTTGTGATAGGGCACGCGTTTTCCAGTTTATTACAACGCTTACAGGGCCGTAATTGTAAGTATCATATATACAACTACACTCTACATAACAACGACTGGTCCTGCGTGGTTATATATCTTTCTCAACCGTTGTTAAAGGTCTGTTCCGTAGTAGTGTTTGGAGTATTTTTCTCTCCCAAGGCACTAAGGAAACTTTATTAAAAGAAAATAGAAGGAAAAAAGAGAGAAAATAAGAAAAGGATAGTTGAAATCTGAATTTTGGTGTGTTCAAATGAGGATAAACCTCCTTTATATAGGAAAAAATATAGCTTAAAAAGAAAAATGATTCATGGGCTTTTAAATACTCATGATTGATTATGAGATAGATTTAATCGATTATGTAGTCTAAATATGGAAGGTTTTAAAATTCATCATCACTAATCAATTAGAAGCCCTTTTAATCAATTATGAGACATTACAAAATAGAAAAATGATTAATCCTAATGTGCTAATTGATTATCTTGTGTAAACACACTCCTAAAAGATTAGCTAGTAACAAACTAGTTACTTGTGTAAAGCATTTTTGGTGATATTAAAGCAGAGAGGCTTCAAAACATTTTAGTGTGTGAGAGAGAGTTGGCTTAGAATCTTAGGAGACACTCTTATACTTTTATAATACACTGATCACTTAGAAACATGATCAGACGAGCTTTCACACTTCCTCTTTTTCATAATATTAAAGCTTCAAGATCCATTCCTGGACTCAACACTTCATCTGGGACTTGATTTCTTCTACACGATGACACTTGATATGACTTCTTTGATAGATGTCATCACCATAGGTTGCTTGATTGGAGATCTTCAATGACTTCATCAAACTCTGCTTGACATTAGGCGTTCTCAACATCAAAACCACGAAGGATCATCTGCTACTAAGATCTGCAGCTGATTATACTTGTAAGCACATAACTCCACATTCTCCCCCCCCCCCCCTTATAATGATGCAAACATATCTCTCAGGGAGGTGGACAAACAAGAAAACAACAGTAATGGTTTGGAGTGGATAAACTCCCATTGACAAATATAGAGAGTATAACCTACTCTCCTTGAAAGTATACTATTTCCAATTTGGTTTTATCAAAAAAGGCAGAAAATAAACAAAAGCCAGTACATAGACCATGTATATCACTTAGATAAAGGGAAGAATAAGAGGGAGAAGAGAAATTTAGCAAATATTAGACCATGCATGATTAATTCAACATTCCTAGTTCAATTCTTATGAAAAATAAATTTTCATTAGGTAGCACATAAATCATGTATATAACATAGAAGAAGAAGAAGAAGAAGAAGAAGAAGCTTATTGAAAAATAAAATTTCATTAGGAAGAGGCTTGATAAAAATATTTGTGATGTAATTAAATGAAGACACATACTCAATCCCGCAATTCCCTTTTACAACATAATCTCTTATAAAATGGTGTCTAACCTCAATGTGTTTAGTCTAAGAGTGAAGTACTAGATTTTTCCCGAGGTTTATGGCGTTAGTGTTCTCGCATTTTATCGAGATAACGCCAAAATTAACTTTGTAATTACTTAGGTGATGTTTCATTTAGATAATTCGAGCGCAAAAACTACCCTCAACAACGTATTCTGACTCACTTGTGGATATCATTACACTTGCTTGTTTCTTGCTATGCTAGGAGACAAGAAAGTTACCAAGTGAGTGACACATAACACTGGTAGTTTTTTGATCTAATTTACACCCATAAAAATCAGAGTCAGAGTACCCGACTAAGACATAATTTGTCCCTTAGGGGGTACCCTAAATCTATTAGTGATATCTCATGATGTGATTTACCGCGGTGAGATGTGATTTTTTTTAGAATGCTTGAAAATGGACACAAAGACACATAACAAACATGATATCAGGTTGAGATGTAGTGAGATAAACGAGAGAACCGATCATACCTCGATACCTGCTTTCTTCAACTGGCTTTCCTCCTTATCCAAATTTTAGGAAGTATCCATTGAAGTATAGATAGATTTAACTTTGTATAGGCCGAATACTTTGAGTAATTCTTTGTAGTACTTCACTTGATTGAAGACAATTCCTTCTTTGGATTTATGAACTTAAAGGTCGAGGAAATATCACAACTCCTATATCATTGACATCTCAAAATTATTCTACATCATCTCAAAAAGTTTCTTACACAAGGATTCATTGGTACAATAAAAAATAATATCATCCACATAAATTTGAACTAACAATATGTGATGCTCATATTTTTTGATAAAAAGAGTTTTGTCAAATTTTATGCTTTGAAAGTTATTTTCAAGCAAAAACTTGCTTAAACGATCATACCAAGCTCTAGAAACTTGTTTCATACCGTAGAGAAAGTTTTTATTTTACAGTTTTGAAAACAAGGTTAGAAAAGAAGAGTTTTAGAAAACCAGAAGTTTGATCAACATACACTTACTCTTTGATGTAATCATTCATGAACACACTAATTTCATCCATTTGGAAGAGTTTTGAAATTCAAAATACATGAGAAAACTAACAACATCTTTATGGCCTCTAATCTAGATACAATAATATATGTCTCATCAAAATCTATGCCTCTGTTGATTATACCTTTTTACAACGAGTCTTGCTTTATTTTTTAAAACATTTTAGTCAAGCATGTTGCAAAAGATACATTCGATTCCAATCATTATATTAGATGAAGGTTTGGAAATAAGTTCCCAATCATTGTTTCTCTTAAATTAATTTAACTTACCTTTAGAATGCATGAGAGATATGTTCGTCAATGAGAGTTTAATCAACCTCCTTTGGATCAATTTGAGAACCAAAAAGCCAAAAGTGGTGGATCTATGTGGTTGCAAGTACTGTCAATGTGATCCAAAATGGTGAAGTTTGTTGATAGCAAAGCTATAATATCAACTATTTTCTTTTGATGATGACAACACCAGATATCAAATGATATCAGTGAAGTTCTTATCTCTTGAATGTAGCTCGAGCATTCGATGGGGCTCAAGGTGTTTTGTCAAGCTATTCTTTGGAAGTTGCTCTTGAAAATCAAGCTATCCTTTAGAAGACGTTCTTGAAGATCAATTCATCTCTTTGAAGTCAAAAAATGTGGTCAAACGACATTTTAGTGAAGACTTATATTTCAAGGTTTGCTGATAGTTTATTCTCTCAACTCTCTGATGATGACATTTTAGTGAAAGCTCGTCTGGTTGTGTTCATATGAGTGATCAATGTCTTGTAAAGGCACAAGGGTACTCTCGAATTACTAAGAAAAAATCACATACACTAAAAACCTTTGAGAAGCCTCTTTATATTTGGTAAAACCACGTGGAAATAATTTTAAGGTTTAGTTATAATTAGTTAGGGAACTGTTTGACCAATTGGAGGGATTTTTACAATTGTATAACTGATAAAATCTGAAGTTCTAATCGATTATTTTCGGTTTGTAACCTCTACAGTTGATTGGGATAGTCTATTAACGATTGGTAACAGCTAAATATCAAAACCTTTCATTTGTGACTTGGACAATTGATTAATGAGGTATAATAACTTATTGGCCTAATCGATTATAGAAGTTAATTCACCCATGGATTTTTTCCAAATTTGAACCACATTTTAGCCTTTATATAGAGAGTTTCTCTAACATTGTAAAACACTCAGAAATTACTCAGAAAACGATCGTTGATTCTAATTTCTCACACTTTGATCTTTTTCTATAAATCTCTCATTTTTCTCAAATATATTTTGCCTTAGTGCTTTGAGAGTGTTCTGGTTCTTAGTGAGGATTATTGTTTTGGGTGATGAAATAATTGTAATTTACCAACAGTGTATTATCTCTTAAGTAAAGTAATCTTCAAATAAGAAGTTGTCTGGTTATGAGCTAAACAAGTAAAAGCTCTTGTTTGGTTTGGGATTTGTCTTATGAAGTCTCTGTTTGGTTCGTGAGTTTTTGCTGCATCAAAAGCTCTCCTTTGGTTTGTGAAGATCATCCATTAAAATCTCCACATCGGTTCTAGGTGTAAAATCTTTGTTGGTTCAAAATTAGCGTGTGTAAAATCTCATCTTGGTTCCTGAGCATGAAAAATGGTTTTTGCACCATTTTATTAGTTGTTTTTTATTCCATTTAAATCCTTGTTTTTATCTCATTTTATGCGTCGTTTCATGTTTTCAGGCTCAAAAGAGTGTCCTAGGAAAAAGAGGAAATGAGAGGAGAAAAATGTGTCAAAGTGCGAAAAAAGGATTTTTCTCCATACAAAATCCTGGGACCTACTACGGGTGGTCGTAGCACAGACTATGGGTCGTAGTAGCCCCTGAGGAGCCTCCTTTGTAATAACTAGAGACCGAATATGGGTGACTGTAACAGATGGTGCAGAGTGTAGCAGATGCTATGAACTGTAGCAAGCAAGCAGTTACAAAACTTTTCATTTTTCATTACTCCGAATATGTGATACTCAAATATTTGGTCTCACAGGTTCGACAATGTTTTTATTACTCCGATACTGTCGTGCACTTGCAGCGTGTCAAGTTTTTGGCACCGTTGCCAGAGACCAATTTTGTTTGATTATGAAATTTTGTGTTATCACTGTATAGACTAAAGCAGTTTACTGTTCATTGTATTGTTGTTGCTTTTCTCGCTGCTAGCTTATGCGAAGATCTCGCTGTGTGGGAACCCTACTATAGTATAGTTCACCCACCCATAAAGCCAAACAATTCTGAGATTAAGCCCTCACTTGTGGGCATGGTTCAACAGAAGCAGTTCTTAGGATTACCGGTGATAGGCCACAACTATACGGATATATCAATATAGTATAAAAAAAATATTGTGTCCACAAAGACCAAATAACAAGTAGTATTATCTATGTTTTATGTGTTTATCTAAGGCTACGCAAAAAACTTGCTTTTGTTCGAAAAATGTAAATAATGGATTTAATAATAATAATAATAATAATAATAATAATAATAATAATACCCTTTTCAATTTTTGTTTTAAATTTCAAATTCTCTTTTTAATAACCGTTATAGGTGGTTTGCATATATCTTTTACTCTATTATTTTTTTATTATTTTATTTTATAATTAATTTAAATTAATATAAAAAAATAAATACACAAAAAATACTGTTTATATTTTGACCTGTGTGTGCATGCCCGTCTGGACGCTAATAATAATAATAATAATAATAATAATAATAATAATAATAATAATAATAAAAGAATGAAACAACGATTTGTATTTACCAATTTTATTCATATACAATGCAGCGCCTAAACATAATAATAGTACTGTCATCAGTAGACAATACTAAACTAGTGGTAACACCGACTTTCGTCGGTGTGTCACTGGACCTTAAACCCGCAAAATATCGGCTTTCGTAGTGTAAATATTGAGATTAAAAATTATTTTACCAGTTATAAGTAACTTACGGATTAATTTAGAGACGCTCTCACCATCTTAAAACTAAAATTATGAATTTCTAAGTCAGATACCATTTCGCCCTTTCAGCACGTAAAAGGTATCTCGACGATCCTACTTTTGTAGTGAGTCTTTTCTTTTCAAAACACGCAATTCTACACAGAAACTTAAGTATTCTATTAATCAACTCTGATCCTCTTTCGCATGGTCATTAGAACTTATCATTTCGAATTTCTAGGTCAGATACCATTTCTGTCAATTCGCCATGTAAACGGTATCTCGGTGTTTCTACTTTCGTAGCAAACATCTTTTATTTAAAAAGATAAATTACAATAAAAATGTTTTATTTATCGTTACGATTATATAACTAAAAATTTCACATAAATTAAATCAGTAAAATACTTCTCATGTTTCAGACTCTAAGATAGACTACTCAGACACATTAATTAAACATAAACAACATGTTTTTGATGAATTCATAATAAAAGCAGTAAAGAAATAGAACTTGGAAATAAATGGAAACTGAACTTAATATTAAATGTGCTTCAAAGGGAGACTTTGAGCTGCAACTACACTTGTTTTTACTTGTTATTAAATGTATTGGATTAAACGCTACAACTTACTAAAATCGAGTTAATTAAAATGGTAAAAACACTTGTTATTAAACTCCCACACACTTGAGCTATTGCTTATTCTCAAGCAACTTAGCTTGCATAAAAGAAATGTAAATGCAACAACACATATGAAAAGAGCCTATTAAAAATACCAACATTAATACTCATACGTGATCCCAAATTTGAATCGGCTAGAGGTCAATTTTATCGGTACTCAAGTTAACATCAAGGGTATTGTAAAAATACAAAACGCAAATTGCATACTAAAGTATCCCACTTAAACTACCAATTCAAACCATGGCTTTATACCTAAGTCTCATTATCATATATTTTTTTTTCATTTCCCATCATTCAGGACAATCACATTAAGGTATTTAGTATAAAGATAATCAACACACACGCGTAAGGCATTTTATCATATTTTTTTAGGCATAATTAGTCACCAAGTCCTTTAACTTAATTTAATATTCAGCTTTAGTCCCTTAACTAAAAACCGTTACAAGTTAGTCCCTTAACTTCACTTTTGTTACCCTATTTGGTCCTTTCCGTCAAATTATGAAAAAAAAAAACGTTACGTTCTGGTGACGTGGCGTGACAACAAGGCTATTGGTACAAATCTGAGTTAGGATATGTAGTTAAAACTGATACACTATTTAAATTGCGGGGGTTTGTTTTCAGAGGTTAAAAACCCTTGAAAGCAAAACCCCTGCAATTTAAACAGTGTATCAGTTTTTAACTATATATATTGACTGAGATTTGTACCAATGGTCTTACTGTCACGCCACGTCACTAGAACTTAACGTTTTTTGCCATAAATTAATGGAAGAGACAAAATAGGGTAACAAAAGTAAAGTTAAGGGACTAACTTGTAACGCTTTTTAGTTAAGGGACTAAAATGGAACATTAAATTAAGTTAAGGGACTGAAACATGTATTAAGCCTATTTTTTTTTATAATAAGCATATTAAGCACAAATTTTGATTTCTTGTGGATTGGGGTTCAACCATCGTTGGGTCAAGTAATCGGGTGAGGGTTACCAAACTTAATAGGTGCAATTGCCTTCTACTGCCCTTTTTCATTTTTTTCTTCATATTTTTTGAATTTTCCTCAGCTAACCAAACTTAGTGTGTGAATCTAACAAAAATACACATGATTGTATAAATAAACTACTCAGAGGTTACTTCAAAAAGGACCTAGAGATATGTTACAAGGCGGATTTAAATCGATATCCTATTTAGGAGACTTTAGGTGTTGGAATGTTAAAATTTTCCCAATGCCCTTAACCTTAGCCTTTCCTCCTTTGGAATCGATATACTTCCTTAGTTCATTACCAATCAAAATATTTAAAAAAAAAACTAATATTAATTTGGCTCAAAATGTGGGTAATCAGACAACACAACCAGAAATTACACACATAAACGACTCGACAACACATGCAAATAACTCAAACTAATTAACAATTAAAACTGTAGAAAGCATAAGTTCCTAATCTGATGGGAGAAAATCGCGTCCATGAGTCGCTGGTAGGTGGCGCTTGCGTTCTAGAGGCCGAAAGGCATGACATTGTAGTAGTAGTTGTCATGTTTCGATATGAAGGCGGTTTTAGGCACATCTATAGGATCCATTCAAATCTGTTTATATCCCGAGTAGGCATCCATGAAACTTAACATACAGTAGCCTGTCGACCTGTCAATTAGACGATCAATGTCTGGAAATGGATATGGATCCTTAGGGCCGGAAACGTTCTGATCCGTGAAGTCCACGTACATGCGCCATTTATTATTGGTCATTCCTACAAGGACTATGTTGGTCAGTTCGGTGGCGTACTTTGTTTCTGTGAAGAATTCGACGTGGATAGCTTTTCCACCTCTTCATCAATGGCAACCCTCTTTTCCTCACCTACTTTCCATTTCCTTTGCGCCACTGGCTTGGCAGATGGATGGATGACCAGGTGATGGCTCACGACTTTGGTTTTAATACCTGGCATGTCTTAGGGGACCCAGGTGAACAGGTTGACGTTTCTTTGTAGTTGGTCGACTAGTTCCCGCTCCTCCCCTGCAGACAAGGATATGCCTATCTTTGTGACTTGGTTTACGTGAGAACATATTTGGACTACCTTCAAGTCTTCTATGGGTGTGAGTCGCTCTGCCTCCGCACCTAATTTGGGGTCCTAACCCTCGAAGTCAGCATTTGGAACTTCGGGAGGATGTGCATCAACCAATGTGAGCTCTTTTCTAGTTGTCTCCAGGATGCTCAGATAACATTCGTGAGCCACTTGTTGATCTTCCCGAATGGTGCCCAATATGCCATCTAGGAGCAGATATTTCAAGGTTAGGTATTGTGTGGACACGACCTCCCCTAGGGCGCTGATGGGCGGGAGCCCTAGGATGATGTTGTAAGGTGGTACGATGCTTACGATGAGGTAGTTGATGTTGATGGTTTTGGCGTTAGCTCCCTCGCCGCATGTGATTTTCAGGGTCACACAACCCATTATTTGTACCTATTCGCCTGATAATCTAGTCAGAGAACCGACGAACCTTTGTACGTCGTTCAAATTCAGTTGTAACTTTTGGAAGGCATCCCAAAACAGGATATTGAATGAGCTGTCCGGGTCTATCAGGACAGGTATGATATCCTAGTTGCCATGTTGAACGGTAATTACCAAAGGATCATTGTTTTGAGGGCTGATGCCTATGACATCCTCTTCAATGAGAACGATATTGACCCCTACTTTTCCTATAATGTTTTTAGGAAAGCGGGGGGTAGGGGATACGATGTTTGCCATGAGCACCTGTTTTCTGTATCTTCGTCGGGAGGCCCTAGAGAGGCCCTTCCCGGAAATACCTCAGACAATGGTGTTGGTTATGTGGTGTATGGCCTTATTAGTCATCTCCAGAAAGAGGGGAATATTAGGGTTTGAGTGAAATACGCGGTCCATGTTAACTTTACCAGGCCCCACGGTGGGCACCACTGTATAGGTCAAAAAGTATAGGGTGTGTGTGTTCCCTTTGCAATTATAATAGACTTAGAGGTCTTTTAGGTGTATTAAAATTAGGGTAGTGAGGGCTTGCGCACGACAGCGAGAATCCCTGTATGGTATTTTTTAGGTTGTTTAAGGGACTAACTCACGTGAGGTGAGAGACGCTATTGGTAGTTGGCATTGCTGAGTTCCAGGCGGGCGGTTAGGTGGATGGTGTGTTAAGGCTACTATGAGCGTAGTGCTCTCTGAGTAGGTTACATCGAAAAAGGCCAATATCCACTCAATCAAGTGACAATTGAATCCATATTTCCAAGGGTGATAGGGTTAGTAACGACTCTGACTTTGTCTTTATCCAAGACACATCTTATCCCACGTTTATTTACTTTTATGTCGTCGTCTTCTCCTAGGGTGTCCATAGGCATCGCCCTAGGCAGAGCCTTTTGCAAATATAACACTACACATATATCATTGAAGATCAAAACATAGTTGAAATTATAATTTTTTTTTTCAAAAATTATATCTCAAAAATGATTTTTATAAAAAATATTTTAAATAAATTTAAAGTTAAATAATATTTTTTAATTTTAATATTTAAAAAAGTTGTAATAAAATATTTAATATAACATTTAAAAAAAATAATTCAAATTAAATTTTCATTCGAAACTTTTATAAAAAAAATATTTAAAATACTTTTTACATAAAAATACATAAAACTATAAAATTATTTTTAAAAACTGAAATAACAGACCCATAGTCATCTTCAATTAAAAATATTAATGTTTCTTGTTGTCGAATAATACTCAATTCATAAAAACAAACAATTAAAAATAAATTAATTTGTGCATAAAAAAAAATTTTAAAAGAAAAAAAAAAAACAAAATGCTTGTAATAAGGGATGTGGAAGTATTTTAAGCACCTAGTTGGAATATACCTTTGAACAGGCTGGTTGAGTTGCATTGAATGGGAATAAATTCTCTTATCTACTTTTAATAACCGGCTCAAAACCTTATCGGAGAGAATAAAACCCAAAATATACTCTTCTAATTAACGAATATTCCAACAATATTCCCAGCGAATATTCTATCCTTTACCGTTATTATATCTCTAATCAATAACACCAATCAAATTCAATCCCAATCCATCTTCTAATCTTTAACCTAAACGATGAAATTCGGAAAGAGCCTCAACAACCAGATCGAGAAAACCGTTCCCCAATGGCGTGACAAGTTTCTCTCCTACAAGCTTCTCAAGAAGAAATTGAAGCTTGTTCAACCAACCTCCGATGAACGCCCGAGCAAAAGAGCTAGGATCGACGGCGATGGCGACGGGGAAATGTCAAATGAAGAAACCGATTTCCGGAATTCCCTTGAAAATGAACTCCACAAATTCAATTGTTTCTTCGTTGAGAAAGAGGAAGAGTGCATTATAAGATTCAAGGTACCATTAATCATTACCATTTCTATGCTTCATTTGAAATATCGATTTTGATTTTGAATTTAGGGTTTATGATTTAGGGTTTTGACGTGGTTCAATGATATGTGTAGGAGTTACAAGATTGTGTGGCGAAAGGAAAGGGTTCGAATTCGAATGAACAAATGATGCAAATTCACAAGGATATTGTAGATTTTCATGGAGAAATGGTTTTGCTTGAAAACTACAGTGCGCTCAATTACACAGGACTAGTGAAAATTCTAAAGAAGTATGACAAGAGAACAGGAGCTCTCATTCGGTTGCCATTCATTCAGAAGGTTTTGCAAGAACCGTTTTTTACCACTGATCTGCTCTACAAGCTTATAAAAGAGTGTGAAGCAATGTTGGATGGTCTTTTCCCCTTCGGCGAGTCAGTTGAACTGGGCGGAGACGCAGACGTTCCTTCTACTTCCACGAGTTTTACGAACACGGACGATCATTTTATACTGAAGGAGATAGGTGAAATGCAGAAGAGTCTCTATTTGAAGAGTACAATATCTGCTTTGCATGTTCTGCAGGAAATCAGAAGTGGTAGCTCTACAGTTAGCATGTTTTCTTTGCCACCGTTGGAACAAACTTTGAACAAAATTTCTGTATTTGAACAAACAGCCAAGTAATAGGAGAGGAGATTTAAGGCTAGCCTAGTGGATTGAGTATTTATTTTTTTCTGTCTAAAATCTAACGCCTTCTGTCATAGCATACATCAGATAAATACCAACTTAGATTTGTGCTACTGAATTACTACTGAATATATTGAAATCATAGGAATGTTGTTTCATTTCCACTGTGTAACCATAACCAACTATGTTTTTGTTGGGTTTTAAAGGGATAGAAAGGAGATGAATTGCTTTTCCTTTTATATGATCATATGTTGTTCTATCAATGTTTTGAAAATATCAAATATACATAAACTTAGCCCTCTAAAACATTTATTTCAACATCTAACTTGCAAATTCATTGGCTCGGTATCCTTATGTGAAAACTTTTTGAAATAACTAAACACCAAATATTTGTGTATCTTGACTCATTGTGTACATATGCATTAAACTCCATAGAATTAATCTGCATCATTCTTCCAAAATTCAACTTGCAAACAAAGTCTATAAATGTATTGAAAATATCTATATCGGATAGAACTGTTGGCTCCATATAATTTATTAAGAAATGGGAAACTACATATATCCATGTATGTGAATAATAGTTGTTCTACAAAGCCTAAATGTAATAACCTATAACCTAAAGCTTGTAGGTTATGATGTGTTCTTGTGTATTGATGTTGTGTTGGTGTTACACGAATATGAGTTGAAGTTATGTTGTGGTTGTTGTTGTATGATGTTGTGACATGTTGATTACATGAGTTTATAATGTGTGTTATGATGTTGAAATGATATGTCTTGATGTGTTATAAGATGAGCAAATGAGTTGGATTGTTAAGAGATTAATGAGGTTAAGAAGTGATGAAAACATAGTTTTATATACATCCTTGTACAATGTTAAATTCATTGTATAAAATGCTTGAAAATATTGTAATATGATTGGGTATGATTTGGATGGTTAGAGGTTGAAGAAAATGGGTTAAAAATTGAGTTCTTTGGAAAGAAAATAGAGAAATTCAGCTCTGTATGATTTGATTTGAGTCAGGGAATCAACCTGGTTCGAATCAGAGTAAAATTCTGCAGAAAAACCTTCTGCCATATTTGATTCGAGTCAGGGAATACGCATATTTCGAATCAGGAGACAAATTTTGTTCCTATCTTGTTTTTCTCAAAACTTGAGTTTCGTAACTCAAATTGAGACGTGGTCGAATGCGTTGGAAAGCTTGTTTAAAGATCTATCTCACGATGATGATTAATGAAACTTGCTTTCATGTTTGCTCTGTGGAAAATGACTGTATTTTTCATTTACTTATGTGTACCATGTTCCATAGATAATGGAAACCAATTGAATTGAAAGGAACAATAATTGATCAAATTCCATGTGAATGAATGTGTTTTAATCTAGGATATTAGATAGGTTAAAATGATTTGTAAGAATGAATCGCTCCATCTACGAGAGTGCCCAAATGACATGGATGTTGTACTAATGAATGATTAGTCACTTGAGATGAATCGTTCCATCTACGAGAGTGTCCAAATGGCATGGATGGTGAATGATAATCTAATTGTGAGTTAATAGGCTTTGTATGGAAACATAGTATGACAATCATACAGTGATTAATGTGAATAATCATGTAGTGGTTGATAAAAGTAATCACGTATTCGAGAATAACTCATTTTCATGCTTTATCCTAAGTTCGATTCTTATGTAAAGTAGTGATCGAGATAGACGAACCATTGATTCTTAAACTCAAAGTAGGTTAGAGTTCCATAGAGGAATAAATCTTAAAGTGGGTTAGATGCTCATAGAGGAATGGACCTCAGAGTGGGTTAGAGTCTCACAGAGGAATAAACCTTAAAGTGAGTTAGAGTCCATAGAGGAATGAACCTCAAAATGGGTTAGAGTCCCATAAAGGAATGAACCTCGAAGTGGTTTAGAGTCCCATAGAGGAATGAACCTCAAAGTGGGTTAGATTACCATAGAAGAATGAACCTCAAAGTGGGTTAGAGTCCCATAGAGGAATAAACATCAATTGAGTTAGAGTCTCATAAAGGAATAAACCTCAAAGTGGGTTAAAGTCCAATATAGCAATGAACCTCAAAGTGGGTTAGAGTTCAATAGAGCAATGAACCTCAAAGCGGGTAGGAGTCTCATAGAGGAGTTGTCCTCAAAGTGGATTAGAGTCCCATGAACGGGAAAATTCATAGTGTGATATAAGAATTATTGTGCAAAGATTTGTGCACCGTGTCTATAGTTCTAGACGTGGGACCGGGCAGGGAAAGATACTTAGTTGTTTGCATTCCTGTTTATTAAGTTATGTGGACTCAGGTTTATATGTTTCCATACAAAACAAAATCCCTTAGAAACTCGGTCTTTTATTTTGCCGTGTGAATGTATACACATATGATGAATAATTACACTTGCTTTCATGTTTGTTATGTGGGAAATGATTTCCTTTTTCATTTACTAATGTGTGCCATGTTCCATTGATAATGGAAACGAAATGAATTGAAAGGAACAATAATTGATCAAATTCCATGTGAATGAATGTGTTTTAACATTCGATCTAAATTATTTTTCATTTACTTTTTGTGTCATGTTCCGTAGATAACGAAATCAAAATGAACTGAAAGGAACAATAATTGATCGAATTCCATGTGAATGAATGTGTTTTAACCTAGGATCTTAGTTAGGTTAAAATGATTAGTAAGAATGAATCGCCCCATCTACGAGAGTGCCCAAATGGCATGGATGGTGTACCAATGAGCGAGTAGTCACTTGAGATACATCGTTCCATCTATAATAGTGCCCAAATGGCATGGATGGTGAACGATAGTCTAATTATGAGGCAATAGGAATTGTATGAAAACATAGTTTGATAATCACATAGTGATTGATGTCAATAATCACGTAGTGATTAATGTGAATAATCACTTAGTGGTTGATAAGAGTAATCATGCATTAAGGAATAAACCCTTTGCGTGCTTATCCCGAGCCCGGCTCTTATGTAAAGTAGTGATCAAGATAGATGAACCATTGATTCGTAACCTCAATGTGGGTTAGAGTCACATAGAGGAATGAACCTCAAAGTGGGTTAGAGTCCCATAAAAGAATGAACTTCAAAGTGGGTTTGAGTCTCGTAGAGGAATGGACCTCAAAGTAAGTTAGAGTCCCAAAGAGGAATGAACCTCAAAGTGGGTTAGAGTCCCATAAAGGAATGAACCTCAAAGTGGGTTAGAGTTCCATATATGAATGAACTTCAAAGTGGGTTAGAGTCCCATAGAGGAATGAACCTCAAAGTGGGTTAGAGTCCCATATAGGAATGAACCTCATAGTGGGTTTAAGTCCCTTATTAGAATGAACCTCAAAGTATATTAGAGTCCAATAGAGAATGAAACTCAAAGTGGGTTAGAGTCCCATATAGGAGTGATCCTCAAAGTGGGTTAGAGTTCCATAGAGGGGCAAATTTCACAATGTGATAGATGAATTATTGTGCAAAGATCTGTGACCTGTGTCCATAGTCCTTGACGTGGCACCGGGCAGGGAAAGATACTTAGTTGTTTGCATTCCTGAATAATGATTTATTGAGTTATGTGGACTCATGTTTATATGTTTCCATATAAAACGAAATCCCATAGAAACTCAGTCTTTTATTCTGACGTGTGATTGTATACATGTAGGATAAATTTGAATGATTTAGTCAAAGTATCATATAGTAACCCTTTTGAGCTGAGTGAACCCATAATTTAGGAGAACCCATTAAGTTATATCTCACCCTAATTATATTGTAGAAATTCAGGTAACTCAAGGCAGGTGGAGGTCAAAAATAACGTTACGAGAAGATGTTTCAAAGATTCCATAATGTTTCAAGACAGTTTTCGATATATATATATATATATATATATATATATATATATATATATATATATATATATATATATATAGTTAGGTACTCATGTATACCATGTGCCATATGATGTATTTTGAGTATCTTGGACATGTATATAAATGATGTTGTTAGACACTTGTATTGTATCAGTACCAATTAACATTATGTATTATATTATTCTACTCTTCGGTCGTTTTTTAGCTATGGCCCAAATATATGGCTGAATTTAATTCGAAAATGCATCTCCGTATTTCCTACGAAAGTGTATATTCGAAACCTATTGAATTAGAAACAAATGTAGAAACAAAGATAAATTAATATTGATGACATAAAAAACGAAACATTACATAGATAATTGTTAGCATAAATCAAACATTACATTTCAACATGAAGATGGGCGTTTCAACATCTTCATAATCTCTTTGTTCGATCTCGCAATCGTCACATCTAGCTCTATTAGACCTTTTGTTTCGTAAAGGGTAAATTTATTCCACATAAACCTTAAATTTGCACCCGTCTTCAGCTTAAAATTGTTGAACTGAATCTTCCCTTCGTTGTCAATCGAGAGTGAATGGTATTTGAGCTTCACAATTCTTATATTTTCTGAGTATTGTAGGAGCATCTCTACTATGTATTTTAGATCTTTAAAAGGGATGTTCTCAATGAACTTAAATTAAAGTAGGAGCTCTGCACAGTTGAATTAGGAAAATGCAACATCCCAATTGATGTTCATTCTTTTGTAATGTGATTTTGTATAAAAATATGAGATGAGACACCCATATTTATACAAGTTCTAGGCCAATATGGACCTTAGAAATTCAATCATGTACCATGGAAAATTTTGGAGATGTATTTTTGGATCCACCCTATCTTGATCTTACAGATATGCATTTGCGAAACCACCCGACTCATCGTTGAATTGTCACTCTGTGTTGGTTTAACCTTCTTATGAGCACATTTGTTTTCACTGGTTGAGATGGTGGTTTCTTAGGGTGTAATGAGCAACTCCATGAATTTTTGAAAAAATTTAACCTAAACCCCTAAACTTATACATTTTCCCAAGAAAAAACTGTTCACTTTAATCTTTTTACAAAATCACTATTTACCATTCAATTTTTCAACCTCTCGTTTTTCCCTTTTCAGATTTGGGGAACTGCACCCCTACAACAGTTTTCTGATATGCAAAACTGATTCGATAAATAAAATTTATGGATAAATTCATTTCAAGTGTTCATATACATGTACATTTCACCAGATAACTTATTTTAAGTTTTTCAAATTGTTCGCCAGAAAACTTGCATATAAGTTATCTGGTATGTAAATTTGTTCATCGAAAAACTTATATATAAGTTATCCAATATGTAAAAAAAATCATAGAAAAATTTATATATAATTTATCCGGTATGAAAATTTTTATCATTAGACTACTTACATTTAAATATTCCAGTATGTTTTATTTTTTATTTTGTATTATATTTTATAGATATGGAGATCTCTTTATTATGAGTTAAAAATCAATCAAGTGTAGACACAACTAATGCATTCCCAACTACCCAGAAATTTTATATAAGAGAATTTATTATAATGTGCTAGGGATTCTAAAATTATAAATAAAGTGATTATAGTCATTACATGATCAAATATCGAGAAACGAAAGAGAGGTACAAGTAACAAAATAATAATGGATTGTGATAGAGGTGGAAAGTACAAGGAAGTTGATAGTTCAACACAATGTGCTACTAAAAAAATGTGGTTATCCATTTAAAATCATGTCAACATCGTCTAAACATGGTTCAAAAATGGAAGATTGATGTAAAATGTGGAGTTCGAAATCATAATTTACTTTATAGATTCGAAGGTCATACGCTTGTGGAGCGTCTAACTGCAAATGGGTGGAAACGTTGTGGATTTGCCAAAGCATCATGTTTTACATAAACACATACTTCTGTCACTGCAAGAGCAAAATCCCGAGAGTGTCACTCGGACACACAAATATATAAATAGAAGAATATGCATCAAAAATACTTTAAAGTTCCTAAAATAAGGATACAACATTTGTCTAAGCTGATAAATCATGCATATTATGTTTATTGAAGTGATATAAGAGATGATTTAGATGCTCTAAGATATATTTTTGGACTCATCCATATTCACTCAACTTTTTGAACATTTTTTCTATTGTGTTGACTATGTCAAAACATACAAGACAAACAAATACACATAACCATTGTTTGAAATCATTGGTATGACATCAAACTGAGTTGACATTTTCAAATACATTTGCATATATGGGTGTTAGGAAAATGGAGAATTTTTGTTGGGCATTAGATAAGTTGAAACAATTGTTTATTAAGGAAGAGTTAAGTCTCAACTGATTTTGACCAATAATGATCTTGCATTGAAGAAAGTAATTAAATTTGTTTTTCCAAAAGTAATTATTTTGCTTTATCGATTTCACGTAAACAAAAATGTTGGTTCAAAATATAATCAAGATGTTGAGAATTATATGCAAGATCCAATAATCACATTATGGATAGATCTTGTACGGTTCATTGATGAGGTAGAGTATTAACAACAATTAATTAGTTTAAGCAAGCATGTAATGATTTTTGTCTATTGGTTAATTATGTGAAAGACATTTGGTTGACTGCTCATATGCATACATTTGTTGGTGCATGGATCAATCGAGTGCTGCATTTGTACAACACAATGACTTATTTATATGATTATCACTATTTAAATTTATAATTGAAACATTTTTTTGTACTACTTTGAATCCTCTTTTATGTGATGTTGTTTTTTAGTTATTTTATGGTCGAGTCTGCTCATTGAAAGTCAAAGTACATGTTATAGCACACTATAGGCGACTTGTCCAAATGTTGGAAGAGTATAAATAACAACATAAAGTTACAATTGGACATCATCGGAGCTTTTTTTCAAACTTTTTTTATATGAAATTTGACATGCATACATCATTCCATTTTATGAGAAACGATATGAATTAGCATCAAAAGTTTCTTTAGAATGAGTATGTGAAAACCAACACCATGATATGTGGGTGTACTCTTAGAACATCAAATGGATTTCCTTGTCCTTGTGAGTTAGGAAGATATATATTGGATGGAGATTCGATACCAATAGATTATGTTTATATCTGTTCTGGACTGGACCAATGGCTAGAATTGGCCCAATCCGCCTCTGCTCCAGAGCGGCCCATATTGCCTAAGTCCAATCCACAGAGGGGCAAAAGTGATCTTTCTGCCCCTCAAACCGGGCAAGGAATGCAACGTTCCTCCCCAGCGTTGATGCCCGTTACGCACGGCTTTCTCGCTGCCCGAACAGCAAAGGACAGGTGCCCGAAACTGCATTTATGCCCGACATAACAGCTAGTTTCGGGCACCCTGCCCAGCATAAAGGCTAGTTTGGGCAGTTACCTATTCTTTGGGTAAAACGGTTATTTCGCCCCGAAAATAGGACCGTTGGCCACGCGCTGGGGGCTCTATATAAACCCTCTCGCTTGAGAGGGTCAGGTATCCAATATTCACCCTAAGAATTCATACTTTGTACTTGCCCCTTTTCTCTGACCCTTTCTCACTTGAGCGTCGGAGTGCCTTGCAGGTACACCCCCTCCTCTCCATACGACCAGCATCCCTGACGCACTTGGCGGCCTGATTCTACAGGATCTGATCCAGCCTTCACGATCAGCGGCGCCGTCTGTGGGAAACACTTGTTCTCCCTATCTTTCTTTAACCGAAGATCAAAATAATTGTCAAACATCATCACGATCATGGCCTCCCAAGATCGCTCCAAGGATGCTCTCCAATCAACCATCCTCCCCGTCAACAAATCTGACGTTGACGGCCAATCATCTCTCCTCCGAGATGCCCGTTTCCTTAGGGATGGAGCCACCCCTTCTCCTTCCCCTACCCCTGCTGATCGCAACAACGATCAACTGTCTCTCGACCTCCAGTCCGTTCCTGTTCCGCCCAACGCCGACCCGGCCGTGGCAGCCCTCCTGAAGGCACTCAATAAAACTAACACCCTGATCCTACAGTAAAACGAGAGGATCGGGGCACTGGAAGAGTCTCGCCGTCCAAGATCCCCTCCTACGCGGAGGAACCAGCGATGATCAAGAAGCCCGCAGCCACGAAGAGAAATCGACCGAAGACTGCGCCAAGAGCACGATCCTCGAGTAGCCCGAAAGCGCGACCAGATCTCCCCGCGCAACCAGCACGTTCATGACCACAAAAGGACTCGAAGGAACGAGGAATCTCCGATCAAGTCTAAAGGATGGGCACACTCACCTTCTCCTCGAAGGAACTACTCACCTTCTCCATGAAGGAACCGCCGACGCGAGTATCCCGTCCGATCACCATCATACACCAGTTCTAGTGACGACGACGAGCCTCGCGGCCTGTTGTCCCAAGAGATCCTGGCCACCCGTCTCCCAAAAGGCTTGGAGAAACCCCGGTCACTTGGCATATACGACAAGACCACCGACCCCGACGAGCACATCGAGAACATCGATGCGCTGCTAGACTACCGCGGCGTAGGGGGCGCCATCAAATGTAGATTGTTCCCGACCACGCTTCGGAAGGGAGCAATGACATGGTATAAACAACTGCCCGAGGAATCCATCACCTCTTGGAAACAACGGGGCAGGATGTTCTCGCGGCACTTCACAGCATCTCGCCGCCATCCCAAAACTGAGGCCTCCCTCAGAGCCATAATCCAGGGGAAAGACGAACCTCTCCGTACATATATCGAGAGGTTCAACAAGGAAGCCGTGCAGGTCCCGACGACAGATAAGATGAAGAAGTTCCTGCTCGAACAAGGGGTCCGCCCGGACTCCGAGTTCGCTAAAGCCACTGGCCTCGCGCCACTGAGGAACTTAGACGCCCTCCTCCTCAAAGCCCAATCTCACATTCAGTACGAAGAGAAGATTGCGGCCTGCAACGTCCGAGCATCTCGCCGCCAGGAGAACGCTCGGGCCTCTAAAGGAGAAGAAGCCTCGACATCTCGTCGGGGTGAACGAAGGCACGAGGACCGTCCCCGCGACTCCCGTGACAGCAACGGGCCCTCCGGGCGTTTCCATGATTACACTCCCCTAACCGTTTCCAGGGAGTAGATTTTTACCGAATGTGCCAATTCGGAGTTCAAACAAGCAGGGGTCCGCTTCCCCAAACAGCAGCCGAACAGACCAAACGTGGACAAGTCAAAATACTTCCGCTTCCACAAAAGTCACGGCCATATTACAGAGGACTGCATCCATCTGAAAGATGCCATTGAAATACTGATCAGGGACGGCCACCTGAAGCAGTTCGCAAAGAAGAAGGACACTCCTCGGCAGGACGCCCAGGAGTCCAAGAAGGTCGAGGAGGAGGTACCCTCCTCGGAAGACGCCAACATACAGGTCGCTCTATCCATATCGCGACCCAAGGACTTCAACGTCCCTGACGGGCTCAGCGCCCCTGCATATTTTGTGGCCCACAGCCCGTGGGAGACCTTTCCCTCCGCCATGGTCATCTCTGGCGGGGGTTTCAACAAAGTTACTGTGGGATCCGTGAAACAGAAGTTCGAACACCTGATCAACACCAGCTCGAACAAAGTGACCACGCTTGATCAGGCCCCGAAGGGTTCCGTCCCCATCTCCTTCTACAGGGAAGAACTCCTCGGCGGCTCCCCGAACTCAAGCATTCTTTTGCTCGTCAGAGCCCAAATGGCAAACTTTGAAGTTCGCCGAATCCTAGTCGACCAGGGCAGCTCGGTCAACATCATGTACTCCCAACTGTTCTCAACGCTTCAGCTGGACGAATCGCACCTTACCCTCTACGTAGGGTCCGATTTACATGGATTCAACGGGTCTGTGACCAAGTCGTGGGGTTACGTCGAGCTGATCGTGACCTTTGGAGCAGCTGAAACGACCAGATCCATCAAGGTGCAATTTCTGGTAATCGACTGCCCGTCACTTTACCAATGCATTTTCGGAAGGCTAACTCTAGCCGAGTTGGTAGCAGTGCCATCGACCGTCCACCTGAAGATAAAGTATTACACTTCAAAAGGAATGGTCGCCACCCTCCACGGTGATATAGAAGCTGCCCGACAGTGTTTTGAAGCAGCTACAAAGGGGCTCAACGCCATTGCGCCATAGCCTAAAGCGTCGAGCAAGCCAGCACTGCCAAGCAGCTCCGAGGAGGCCAAGCCTCTGCCCCAGGTCGACTCTATCGACCTCGACAGTCGCTTCTCCGAGGACCAACAGGAGGAACGAGCAGCTTTAGCCAGCCCGTCCACGTCATCCAGCAGCAACTCCCATCCGATGCGCCCAATCCCGGATGGCAGTTTCGAGATAGTTCTGTTCGGCGAAGACCCTCAACGGGGAGTGATGATCGAAGCTGACCTACCTGACATCGTGAGGAAGTAGCTCAAAGCATGCCTCAGGGAGAATACCGACCTCTTCGCGTGGAGCGCCGCGGAAATGCCCGGTTTGGATCTGTCCACCGCCTGTCACCAGCTGACAATTGACCCGACCATTAAGGTCGTAGCACAACATAGAAGGAAGCAGTCTCCGGAGAAAACGGAGGCCGCTAAAAAAGCTGTAAAGGACCTCCCCGAGGCCAAATTTATTTCGGAAGCCAAGTACACCACTTGGTTGTCCAACGTTGTATTGGTTAAAAAATCTAATGGAAAATAACGCATGTGCATTGATTATACTGATCTCAATAAGGCATGCCCGAAGGATGCCTACCCCCTCCCCAATATTGATAAAATTGTTGATAATTCCGCTGGTTTTAAACTTTTATCGTTCATGGACACCTACTCGGGCTATAATCAAATCCCAATGGCAATGTCCGACAAAAAATATACGGCCTTCATGACCAAATCGGGCAACTATTACTACAATGTAATGCCCTTCGGCCTGAAGAACGTCGGAGCAACGTACCAACGAATGATGAACAAAGTATTCCGGGGAGAAATATGCGACATGCTCAAAGTCTACATGGACGACATGATCGTAAAATCCCACGAGGAAACCGATCACACCGCCCATCTACGAAAAGTCTTCGAATAGGCAAGGAAATACAAAATGTGTTTCAATCCGGAGAAGTGCACGTTCGGTGTCCGGGCAGGAAAATTCCTCGGCTTCTACTTAACATAACGAGGAATCGAGGCCAACCCCGACAAATGTCGGGCATTCTCCGAGTTTTCTACGCCCAAATCCAAAAAATCCATCCAGTCCCTCAACGGGATGCTCGCGTCACTATCTCGTTTCGTGGCCAAATCCGCCCAGCACGCCCTGCCATTCTTCAAACTCCTCCGTAAAGAGGCAGCGTTCGAATGGACCGAGGAGTACGACAGAGCCCTTCTCCATTTGAAACGAGCACTCTCAGAGCCACCTGTCCTCTCTCGCCCGGACAACGGCGAAACGCTATACTTATATCTGGCCTTTGCGACCGAAGCAGTGAGTGTCGCTCTCATCCGCGAGACGCTTGACAGGCAGAAACCTATTTATTTCACGAGCAAAGTGTTGCAAGGACCAGAGTTAAGATACCAGCAGATAGAAACGGTGGCACTGGCCCTCATTAACACAGCCATAAGATTAAGACACTACTTCCTGGCTCACACGATCGTGGTTCGAACAGATCAGCCCATAAAGCAGCTGCTCGGACGACCAGATATGGCCGGCCGAATGCTCAAATGGTCGCTGGAGCCCTCAAGGCCCAAGTTCTGGCCGATTTCATCGTGGAGATGACATTCGCAGACTCCCCCGCGAGCGAAGCACGTAAATGGACCATATTCGCCGACGGCGCCTTAAGCTCGGCGGGAAGCGGCGCAGGCATCATACTGGAGAGCGACGAAGGAATTATCATCGAGGTATCACTCACACTGTCTTTCCCAACCTCCAACAACCAGGAGGAGTACGAAGCCTTCCTCACTGGGCTACGCCTTGCCGAGAATCTGGGCGCGCAAGAGGTCGTCATTTGTACGGATTCACAACTCGTGGCCCTCCAGGTCCGGGGTGAATACCAAGCCAAAAACGACAACCTGACCGAATACTTGGCCCTGGTAAAGAAGGAAATGGCGAAATTCACAACAGTGGAAGTGAAACACGTTCCCCGCGAACATAACGTACGAGTAAACGTGCTGTCTAAACTGGCCAGCACAAAAAAGAAAGGCGGAAACAAATCCGTCATACAGGAAGTGCTTCCTCGACCCAGCATCGAGAAGACCTCCCCGACACTCGACGTGCAGGTGATCGACGACAACAACTGCTGGATGACCCCTGTCTACAACTATCTCACTAAAGACGAACTCCCGTCTGACGCAAAGGAGGCCAGCACGATCAGGCGAAGAGCCTGCTCGTATGTCTTGGTCGAAGGTAAACTATACAGGCGGGGATTCTCCATTCCACTGCTCAAATTTGTCGAGGAGGAAATGGTCGCACACATCCTGCGCGAAATCCACGAGGGAATCAATGCCCAATATCTCGGAGGAAGGTCCCTTGCTCGCAAGGCTCTCCGCGCAGGATACTACTGGCCGACCATGCAAAACGACGCGAAAGAACACGTGAAGAAATGCGACAAATGCCAACGGCACGGGGACATGCACCTGGCTCCACCTAACGAGCTCAAGGCTATGTCCTCCCCGTGGCCATTCGCCTGGTGGGGCCTAGACATCCTAGGACCCTTTGTGGTAGGATCAAGTCAGAACAAGTGCCTCATAGTGGGCGTAGATTATTTCACAAAGTGGATAGAAGCAGAAGCTCTAGCCAAAATAACTGCCCTCAACATCCTGCGTTTCTACAAACGAAACATCCTTGCGTGTTTCGGTATTCCTCAAGCGATAGTAACGGACAAAGGGACGCAGTTCATGGACAGGAAGTTTCAGGACTTCGTCGCCTAACTAGGCACAAAGCAACACTTCGTATCCGTCGAACACCCTCAAACAAACGGGCAGGCTGAGGCAGCTAACCGAGTCATCCTTCGAGGCCTCAAGCGAAGGCTAGACGAAACAAAGAAGGCATGGGTCGAGGAACTGCACAGCGTACTCTAGGCATACCGTACAACTCCACACTCAACGACAGGGGAAACACCTTTCCGTCTAGCATACGGAAGCGAGGCTGTAATTCCCGTCGAAGTTCACGTACCCTCTAGGCGGACAGAGTCGCCCCTAGACGAGGAGATGAACGACGAGTCTTTAAGAGAAGAGCACGACCTCGTCGAGGAAATCAGAGCCGGAGCAGCCCTCCGCGAAGCCTCACTAAAATAAAAAATTACCATCAGGCACAACGCCAAGGTGATACGACGAGAGTTCGACGTGGGAGCCTTGTTCTAAGAAGAAACCACAAAGACTCTCGCGAAGGCAAACTAGCAGCCAACTGGGAAGGACCTTATCGAGTCCGGGCAAAAACGAAAAATGGGGCCTATTACCTAGAACATCTCACTGGGGAAGAACTTGCTCGGCCATGGAACGCTGAAAAGCTAAAACAATACTACAGCTAAATCCTCGGTTCGACTCGTCGCAACGACGAACGCCAGCTACCGACCACTATGCGCGTCTAGGTACAAGCGTCGCATACGATTAAAGCATAACCCCACTCAGTAACGAGCCTGATAAGTGCTCGACAGTGGTCCTCAATCGAGCATCGCCGTCATCAAAGTACCACGATTGGCAGAACCCCAGCTTGCAATGGGATGTTCACGCCGCAAACTCAGGCCTCAAACGCGACCTGAGCTCCGCTCTCCACCAGGACATTCCCCGACAGTTCGACCAGTTCCCCACACTGTCGAACACATCTATTACGAGCAATCTCCCCAAAAAATATTCACACAAGTCAAATACCCCCTATCACGGGCGGACATACATTCACAGCGAGCATGCATACAACACTTAGCAAAAATAAAAGCAAGTAAAATCATGCAAACGAGAGAACTAAATATGTGATAATTTAACAAGTGGCCGCAAAAACCACAATTGTACGTTGTTACATAAAACGGGGGCCATGCCCCCCAAGAATAAATTACAACGACACGCAGGCCGGACAAATTACAACGACATAAAAAATATAATAACAAATTCCTCATTCATCAGCGTGCTCGGTTGACTCTGGCTCGGGTCCCTGCTCCTCTGCTGGCTGATCCTCGGGGGTAACGGCAAGGATACCTTCGGGCAAGACAATACGACCATCATCAATATACGCAAGATAGTGAGTGCCCTCAGCAGAGATTTCAAGCCTAGGGTTCACCACGCGCAGCTGAGCCACCACGTTTCTGAAAGACTCCTCTGCCACGGCGATGCCATCATCTTCGGCCAGCAGGATGTGGGAAACCAGCTCGGACCTAGTCTTCAGATCTTTAAAATCGTCCGGCTCATCGGCACCTGGGGCATTGGCTGCCCTCAGCTCCCTGATCAGATTCTCGGCAGCTTTCTTCTCCGCCGACAACTTAGAGGTCTCCTCTTTTAGCCTGGCCGCTTCCTCTTCCGCCTTCTTCCGAGCCTCACTGACACCCTTGACTTCTTCCTTGAGGGATGCCACAGAAGCACGGGCAGCGTTGAGTTCGGACTCAGTTGCAGAGTCCCCTTCAGCATAAATGGCCGCCATCTCCAACATCCGGACCAAGGCTGAAGCGTCTTGGGCCACCAGCGCCCTCTTGGTTGGGCGGTCCATGCCTTCCAAGCGAAGAGATTCCGCCCGGGGAACAACCAGAGAGTTGCCCTAAAAAAACCTCCTATCAAAGATGCAGGGAGGAAGCTCGAACTTCCCCTTCTCCGCTACTCGAGTAAGGTCCACGGCATCAACGGTCCTTGGCTGCTTGGGTCGCCCGGCCAACGTCAGGGGAGATCCCCGGGGAGCAGGAGTCAGAGAAGTGGAGGTCCCCGCAGCAGCTTGAACGGGAGGAGGAGCACGAGTACCAGAGAACCGAGATTTCGGAGGAGCCGTTCCAGCTTTGTTCCTCGCCAGAGCATTCCTCACAACCCGATCATGAGCCTGAGGCATCTCACCTGCACAAACAAAACACAAGCATGTTAGATACGAAGAAAAGAAATAACATGAACAAAATCTAAATAACTAAAGACTACCGAGCAGTTTCTCAGTATCCGCAGGAGTCTTGCACTCCAGCAGTGCCTTAACATTGATAAACCGGCGTTCGACCCTCTGACTCCCATCTTCCTCGAAGATCGGATCGCCCTTGCTCGTGAAACACTCAGCAAGGCTGAAGAAGGTAACCCACTTCTCCAGTGCCTCGTAAGCCACGACATCTTGCCCGCGCAGGTCGCTCGGCTGAAAAACGTAGTCGCTGGGCCTCTTGGAAAAATGGTCAGGTGCCCAGTGGATGGGGAACCTGTAGAGCCTCCGCCTAATGTACTTCCCCTCCTCGTTATGCAACTCGTTTCCATCCTCGTCAACCTCAATCTCCCAGGCGTACGTACTGTCCTGGGCAACCTCAAACACGGGCTCAATGACGAAGTACCGCTCCTTGAATGTCCGGATTGACTCCGAAAATGGTTTGAACAGCTTGCGAGGCTGCTTCAGAGAAACCCAACCATACTTCTTCCCCGCCAGCTGTCTTTGTAGATGGAAAACAACGAAGAACAGAGGGAGAGTGACCCCCAAGGAAAGATGCTCGCACACCACCTCGAAAGCCTGGATGAAGGCCAGCGAGTTAGGGTGCAGTTGTGTAGGGGCCAACCTCAAATGCTCGAACACTGACCGCTGGAAATCGGTAAAAGGCAGCCTCAGGCCCAGCTCTTCGAAGGCGTACTCATACATTGTGAAGCGGTCCCCGAAGTCCGTGCAGACCCGCTCGTCTAAAGAAGGAAAGTGCACCCTCTACTCTCCTGCCGGTCCTACCTCCGTGAACACGTCAACCAAGGACTTTGCAAACGTGGATATATGCTCGGAAGGTTCGGCCACATCCCACTCTTCTGCGGAGAACCCTTCGACATCTTCCTCCATGACGTCCAGCTCTTCCTCCTCCCCGACATTGCTCGAGGAACTCGATGTCGCCGAGCTCGAAGCCGTCGAGCTGCTCCTCTCCTCAGAGCCGATTTCCTCCTCGGACGTATCTAGAATAACTTCTCTGTCTGGCCCCGTCGCCATTACGATCACCTGAAAAGCAGAGAAGACAATGAATTCTAGAGCAAATTAAATCCACCCTTCCACTGCTAAGCCAAGTGAAAGGGCGCACAAAGGGCTGAGGACAACGTCCCCGACCTAAGCCCTAACATCAAAGGGAAAGCTGAAACCTCCCCGCGAGGAGACGCTCGAGACTATCGTCCCAGAACGAGGAGCTTCCCCGCGCTCTCACCCAGCATCCGTTGAAGCTCCACAGGAAATCGCGAAGCTTCACCGGAATCTGGAAACGATCCACCGGAAAACTCATCGCTCTATCAAAAGATGGACAAATGCGGTGGTCACACATGCAACCTCGCCGTGAACCACCCTCCTCACCAAATGCACTAACAGGTCCGGCGACATGTTGGAAGCGTGAAAATGGCATAATCACCGTCCACCACCAACAATCGCCGAAAAATCACATATTTCGTCCTCTAAACTAGCCCTAACCGCATGCAAATCTACCACTAACAACGAAAAGGAGTAAAACAAGTCCCAGATCAGAAAACTTACTTGATTTGAGTAGAAGAAAGAGGTTGCTCGAAGCTTGACGCGGTGGTCGGAAGCACTGAAGACGGTGATGGACAAAAGCTTAGAAGAGGCGAAGAGGAATCAGAAAGAAAAAGTGCAAAATGGGACAATCTTCCCCCTTTTATACAAAGGGGCGCGTGTGTAGCCATAATGACTACCTACTAGCCATCATTGCCTATTAACTGCTACACGGAGCTCAAGGCACACGTGGCAACCCAACGTTTCCAATTCTGTCTGACACTTGATCTCCCCGAATACCGGGCAATAAGGTCACGACCAAGAATCTCGCGAACACCTGGGGTCACGAGCACTCTGAGACAACCCTCCTCGTCTTTAAACGACGACTCTATGTTAGCTCCCCGGAGCAACGAGCAGTCCTTAAGTCATCACTCCCATGCTCGGGAGCAACGACTTGGGGGGCTCCTGTTCTGGACTGGACCAATGGCTAGAATTGGCCCAATCCGCCTCTGCTCCAGAGCGGCCCATATTGCCTAAGTCCAATCCACAGAGGGGAAAAAGTGACCTTTCTGCCCCTCCAACCGGGCAAGGAATGCAACGTTCCTCCCCGGCGTTGATGCCCATTACGCACGGCTTTCTCGTTGCCCAAACAGCAAAGGAAAGGTGCCCGGAACTGCGTTTATGCCCGACATAACAGCTAGTTTCGGGCACCCTGCCCGACATAACGGCTAGTTTGGGCAGTTACCTATTCTTTGGGGAAAACAGTTATTTCGCCCCAAAAATAGGACCGTTGGCCACGCGCTGGGGGCTCTATATAAACCCTCTCGCTTGAAAGGGTCAGGTATCCAATATTCACCCTAAGAATTCATACTTTGTACTTGCCCCTTTTCTCTGACCCTTTCTCACTTGAGCGTCGGAGTGCCTTGCAGGTACACCCCACTCATCTCCATACGACCATCATCCCTGACGCACTTGGCGGCCTACAGGATCTGATCCAGCCTTCACGATCAATATCCATTAGATGAAATTAAGCATGAAAGAGAAGTAAGAGGTATGCATAAAATGTTAGACATGATTAATGCAATTGAAGCATTATGTAGAAGGCTAAGGTCGTCACTCGATATTGAAGGGAAAGATAATTAAAATTTAGGGTGTGTGAAATTGCTACCCCCGCTATGAGTTCAATATGCCCACTACCTCTAAAAATAAAAATAAAAAATCAAAGGAGAAGTGAAGAAAGGGAAGACACCAAAGGGATAAGATGCGTATCAAGACCTTTCATATTGTGAACTAGTGGACCAAGCATATTCTAATTCTCAAGGATCATCAAAAAGGTCATTTCGTTGAGACTTAGATAGTAAAATTATAGCTAGACAAAGTCTCTATGAAAATATATTTGGAAACCGCATATAAGAGGTGATATAATATTTGAAAGTAACATGTTTGGGCCCTTAGACATAAGAGAAATGGTTGACCATACTAGATATGAGTTATGTGATAAAAAAAATTAGTATAATGTTATTCTTTTCACATTAAGGTGTCATAGTCTAATTTTTTTTCCTATGACTACTTCACATTTGCACATAGTCTCCATTTATTGCATTGATTTTGTCAACCAAAATTATTGGGTTCAGGTAGTTATAAATACTTACTTTTGTTAAAAATAATAATTTTAACCTTATGTTTTCAGGAAAAAATGAAGCAAGGATTTTTTATACCTGAAGACGCATTGGATTGGAAGAAACCTTGTTCCTTGGAAGCAATGACTTAGATGTTATGATTTGTTTGGAATAGTACAACATTGGCTTAAAATGTTATTATGCATGTTATATTTTGTTAGTTGTTATTCACATCATATTATATTAGATTTTTTTTATTATATTTTGTTGGATGCTAAAATAATCAATACGAGTCTCAAGATTAATGCCAATAATTCATAAGTCCAATATTCATAATAATACTGTTTACTGTGAAAATTAGTAAACAACCGCTGGTATTCCAAATCAATAAGGAATTGGGTTACTTGCAGAATCGACCATACTAAATCATAGGACATGTGCTACTAATTGAAATAAAGTTTGGAAGAACGACGAATATTTCGACAACATTTATGGTTAACAACTTTGAAGAATTTTAAAGAAAGTAAATTGCAGAATCTTAATCAAAAAGCAAGTAAATGTGCTAAAAATAACTTGGGCAATAAAGAAAGTAAACTTGAGTTAAAATGTAAAAGTATGGTGTTTACATCAAACATATATTTTCTCAACACACTCTTTTCTCTGCACACGAGTACTTTGAGTAATTTAGAGATTTTGTACAACTTTGAACACGCACAATCCTATCACTAAGACTGCCTATTTATAATGAATCAAAATAATCGCTTTTAACGGTCTATCTCTAAAATTTATACAAGTGGCCTCGACATGTCTTCGATTCTTCAGCATACTCCGCGTGTCTTTGTTTAAAACTGGATAAGGACAATATTCCCTCCTTTATTCAAATTCAAAATCCAAGTCGAAAACATAATTTGTAATACTCTGTCGAAACAAACATTTCATACTTAGAAGATTTTCCCAAATCCACCTGGTCACTCTTCCTTTCGTAAGGAATGACTTCGACTGAACGTTCATCATTGAACTTGCCTATTCGAAATGTGCCATAACTTGGCAAAAGATTTCTTTTCATTTATTTGTTACATGAATCAAACCAGACATTGAAATTGAGAGCCAACAAATTGCCCCCCAAAAATGTCCTTTTCGATATCTATTGGAGAAAAGAATATTTTTTGATAAGCATGATTCGATGCCATGGACAATTCGTCGTTGTGAACTGTTCATATGACTCAAGAAAACTATGATGTCAGGGTCATCATGACACTTTTTTGAAACGTCTCTTCACTCTCATGCCTGAATCTTTTTAATCATCACGTTTTTAGCCCCTAGGAGATCATGGGTCAGAAACTTAACTGCCATCGTCTAATCGCATCACCCCTATGCAACGCATGTCCCACGATCTTGTCACCATTAATGAGGTACAATGATCGTGCACAGTAACCGTTCGCCTCAATTCACTTATAAAAGGAAAAAAGTTATCATTTTTCACTTTTCCTTTCACTTCTTAATTTTCTGAAACAATATCATCTTCCACACACCTTCTTTCTCCAATCTTTCTTCACATATCCACTGCAACAATGGCTTCCATTCAAGCAACCTCCAAGGAAACCAACAAGAAAGCGCAGGATTCTAAGAAGTCCAAGGAGCTTGCTCCAGTTCAAAAAGAGTTAGGTCCGAGGGTGGTTGGGAACCAGCAATATGTTCCAGAACCTCCAAATGAAGAAGAGAAACGCCATATATATCAATCCCGAGTATTGATTCCTATTCTTGTATCTGGTAAGACCCGTGCCATGCTAGGTCCTTTGCCTGATTTAAATGCTGACCCTATTAAAATTAGGGATTTTTTCCTGCCTACCATCGCTATAAACCCATAGCAAATGGTGTAAAACCTAGGAGTGATCAGGAAATTATGATTGATGAAAAATCCAAGTTAGATGGCCAAGGTTCACCTTCGACTCTAGCCTCTAGGGACCCTATAAACTTAGAATTTATGAATACTAGTTCTAGGGTTTTCAGATCCTGCCCTTTGTCAAAAGATCCTTCCGACTATCTAGCTTGGCTAGCAAAAATAGAAAATGCCAAATCCCAAGTTTGGAAGAAAATGGGCATTTATGACCTTATCCAACTGTCAAAAGTATGACCCGGTTATTGTCCTTCAATGCCCATCGCTTCCCTTTACTTCTGGGACAGTACCTATAACAATTTCCATCTCCCTTGTGGGTAATGGTCACCCCAACTTTGTTCGACATTGCTGCCATCACTGGTTTGAAACCGACTAGAGTAGATTACGACCCCAACATTTTAAGTGACGACTCAATAGGATTCGATACCAGTAAAGCAGCCTTTACCACCTACATCGCTTACTACCACGACAAGGAAACCAAAGAGTTTTCGCACCAAGAGCACGTCGCCTTTTTGGCTCTCTGGCTCTCAAGATGTGTCTTTTGTTCGAGATCTCTTCAAGTGGCGAAGAGGTATTTGACCATGGCGAACCAATTGAACACTGGTCATGACCTTTGCCTTAGCGAGATGATCTTGGTGAACCTATATGAATCCCTTGGAGAAGGCATCACGGCGTTGAAGACGATCAAGGCAAAAGGAAGCTTACTCCTTTCTGGAACCTTCTGGTTACTCTAACTATGGTTGAATGCCACTTTCGAAGCATCATTTCCTGGTCAAAACCCTGTCAACGAAGCCTCTGTCAAGGATAGAATAGTCGAAGGAAACAGCTTGCACTGGTGACTCCTAATGATAAGGGAATGAGTCTTCATCAGACTTTTACAAGTTATGTAATGATGTTCGCAAAGCGCTACAACTTTTCCCTTGTCATGGCCCCTTTTGCTAACAGGAAAGTAGGCCCTGCATGGTTTACCAGACGATTTCCTCCTGGGTCGAAAGAATTGGAAGGAGAATCTCTCGATATCTGGGAGTCTTTCCTTACACCACGATTATTAGCCTCAAGACTTAGCCCTTCAAAGCTTCGAATCTCGCTCATCAACTACCAACCAAATCTTGTCTCTCGACAGTTTGGTTTGATTCAGATTATACCCATACCTTTTTTTCAAAGAAAAAGCTCACTGATTCATTACAACATGGTGCATAACGAAACAGAGTATGCCAAGTTATTAGCCAAGTATTCTCGCCTAACAGAATTCAATGTTGTGGCCTTCAAACCAAGCTTCCTTTGCACCAAGGAGTTCGACGATTGGTGGAGAGAGTACAACAACACTAAATTTTTGATGTAGCCTCGTTCAACATTCAACTAACTTGAGCTTTTTCCATTGTACAGGACAAAGTGAAGAAAGGTACTGCAAGATACATTAAGGAGATCCAAGCATTCCAGAAATACTTTGAAACTGCCTACGTGCCAAATGAGCTTAGTCGAACCATTAGCGAAGCAACAGTAACTTTAAAAGAAAAATTTACTAAGAAATTAGAGGATTTAAAACTTCCTTCATACGTTCGACCTGATCAACGCTACAAGGTAGCTTTTAATCTTTATCCTCCAAAATTCCATCGACTGCCAACTGCTGATTTTGGTGTGGCTTTAGCCCTCCATTTCCATACTGGTTCATTTGTGGGAATTTTATGAAAAATCTTCGCCATGATTATCGCAAACGTGCTCAGTGAGTGGTTCCGACTAAGTATACCTTGGACAATTTCAAAGGCCACCTTTATATTGGCATTGAACGCGTTCGCGTGGAGTCTCCGATATATGAAGGTGTGGAATAGGAGGTTTTTCGACATCTCCTCTTTTCCTTTCATCTATATTCTCCTTTTGCTTATATTAACTGCATTACTTTTCTCTAGCAACTGTAAGGATTCCAACCAAGAAAGCCACTCCTACCGAGAAAGAAACCAACGAAGAAGAAGAAGAAGATGACAACACAAAGAAACCCATACCAAAGGTAAATTTTGCACTTATTATTTCTTCTTTTTGTGTTATATATATTGCCTTCTTAGATTGTCATCAAAATATGATATACCTTTTACTATTTGCAGGTAAGTCGGAAACCTCCAGTGACACCTAAAAAGAGAAAACAAAAGGATCCTGAGGTTCAACTGATTGAATCTGATGACGGGAATTCCTCGCCAAGCCAAACAAAACACCTCAAACAAAAGAAGAAGAAACAAATGAAGATCACTGATGTAAGTTTTCGTCCACAACAAAAACCTACCAGAGCACCTGTAATGAAACCTCCTACTTTGAAGGTAGTCAAAACTGATGCCACACCTTTTGGCCAAAGACAAACCGACCAGAAACACCCTGATCAGGTTGAGAATGATAACTCTAGCCCTGGGAATAAGAATCCCGAGGTTCACAAATTTCTTCTTCGTTTTGAACTTTTATAATCTCCTCCGACTAACATGCTTCTAACCCATTTGATTTGTTTTCTTAGACTGCTAAAGATGATCAAGGGCGTCCAATGGTACAACAAATCATTTCGACTACCAGCAGCGAACCTACCTACCATCCAACGAACCCGTCTAGAACTTCCCCCAAGGATTCCACAAAAGGGTCCATTGATGAAATGAGCCAACTCGCTGATGTTCAAGAGTAAACACCGCCTGTAGCCGCCACTAAGCTTTCACACACCAATGAACCTCAACAACAAACAAGCCCAGCCATGGAAGAAGCTATGGCTGACGTTACTGACAAAATTATGGCAGACCAAGATGTCGAAGATAAATCTGAAGATAAGTCTCCAGTCTTCCAACAAAACAGCGACGACGAAAAGGGTGAGGAGGAGGAAGATGATTTTGAGGATGAAATTATCGTGGAAGACAAACAAGAAGAAGAAATAAGAAGATCCCTCGAAAACCAACCCTGCTTCGACTGACACAAACTCTACCAGTCTTTCACATGAAGAACTAGAATCGCTGAAGGTACAAAGGCCGTTGGAGTACTTAAAAGGCATGATTATCTCCAGATACAAATTTGGTGATAAAAGCACGAGCACTTCGACTGCCTCAGGAAACCAATTCGTTGGAAAACCTGAGGAAGACTTGCTTCCTCAAATCAAAGAGCGAATTTTCAACGTGGACCTATTTCAACTCTTAGAAAAGGATGCTTCTGCCCATTTTGGGCTTAAGAAACTCTTGAAGCAAGTCAATGTCTTGGAGGTTTCTCCTGAAGTTGCTGATGTCATCATGGAACTGGGCACATTGATCGACCTTGTTGTTGCTGATCTCAACCATCTTCGAGATTTCTTAAGCACAATCATCAACAAGTCAGAGACCTAGCTGGCTGAATGGGACGCATCCTCTGAATCTACTACCAAAGTTTCAAACTCGGAAAAGATCTCTGAGCAGAATAAAAAGGAAATCGAAAGTTATGACAAAAATTTCAAAGAATGGGAAAAGCAAATCAAGATTCAGCAAAACAAAATCTCTCAGGATAAGCAACGTAAAGATGAGCATCTCCAGTCTAACCAAGAAGAGGTGGCCAAAGAACTCAAGGTTGGAATGCATCATGTCGACAGACCCAGCAGCTTGGAAAGGAAATCGAAACCCTCTTAACTAACAAAGCTTTTTGCGAACGTCGTTTGCTGCTTCAAAAATCCAATATGAGAGGATGAACAACTCTTTCCCATTCTGAAATGAATTATTGAATTGTATTTCCTTTTTTTTTTTGTAATTAGCCCTTTGTGGCATGACTTGTAATGACTTAAGCCATTTTGGCAATACTTATCTACCATGTTGTCTTCGACAAATTTGTATGTAATTATTCTTTTGCTATTTTTATCTCTTGGAGTGCAGGTTTATATTTCTTCAAATATTTCCCATTCACTCTAAAGACTTTTTTATCCTCGCTTAATTCTTCGATCTCATACGTACCGTTAGAGAATACTTGAATAACTTGAAAGGGACCTTCCCATTTAGGGGACCATTTCCCTAAAGTCATATCTTTTTGATCCATAAGAAGGATCACTTTCCAAACCAAATCTTCGGGAAGAAATACTTTAACTTTAACTTTTTTGTTATAAGACTTCTCTATTCTCTTTTTCTGTCTTTTGAGAAATTCCAAGGCTTTTTGTCTTTCTTCGTCCAGATCCACTAATTCGTCCAACATCATATTCTAATATATATCTGATGGAATTTCATGATGTATTTAAATTTTTATCGATTGCAAATAAATTTCCACTGGTAAAACTGCATCATGGCCAAATGTTAGTCAAAACAGAGTCGTATTAGTGGCCTCATTTGAGGATGTTCGACATGCCCAGAGGACTTGGTCTAAATTCTTGTGTCAATTTCTAAGCGTTTTTTCCCAAGTGCTTCTTAATCAAAACAATGACAACCTTATTTGCTGCCTCGACTTGGCCATTAGCTTGAGCGTAGTAAGGCGTAGATGTTAATAGTTTGAAACCTATTTCCTTATCAAACTCTTGCATCTTTTGGCCAGTAAATACCGAACCTTGGTCTGTTGTAATAGTTTCTGGAATTCCAAACTTGTAGATGATGTATTTCTTGATGAATTCGATCGCATCCTCTTGGTCAACGTTCGTTAGTGGTACAACTTTGATCCATTTTGTAAAATAATCAATACCAACCAAGATGTATCTTTGAATTTTGGATGACGTTGGTCGAATGTCTCCAACAAGATCTAAATCCCAACCTTTAAAAGGCCATGGTTTGACTATAGAATGCAATTCGCTTGCAGGAATATGTTGTATGCCTGCGTGCACTTGACATTTTTGACACCCTTTGGCAAACTCAATACAATCTTTTAACATGGTGGGCCAATACATTCGTTGTTGAAATAGCAACCACTTCATTTTGTGGCCCACGTGATGTGCCCCACATGTCCCACTATGGACATTCGAAAGGGCTAAGTACGCCCCAGATTCGCTAAGACATTTAAGCAAAACTCCCTCAAGAGTCTTTTTAAACAACTCATTTCCCAAAAGAACATAACTTAAAGCTCGATACCTGATTTTTCGTGCAGTAGACGATGTTGGGTTTTGCAAATATTGCACTATTAGTTTTCTCCAATCTTCGTCCGTCAGGCTGTCTATTACTAATATCTTAAAGTTCTCTTTGTCAACATATCCTAGCTTTGTTGTTTCTAGATCTAATGGGGATAATCTGGCCAACACAACCCTTCCTCTGACTTCGATCGCATCTTGCAATTTTTCCTTCGAAATTTTATACCCAGAGGAAATCTGATCCAAATCACTATCTACTTGATTTTCCAATCGAGGAATGTGTCAGATGCTGACCAACTCGAATCTTTTTAAGAGTCGATTGGCTATCACAAAGTACATGATGAGATTTTCTTTCACGCATTTGTATTCCTTTGTGATTTGTTTTAAGACCAACTCTGAGTCTCCCATTATTTCGACTCGAGTTGCCCCCAATTCCAACAATATATCAAGTCCAGCTGTAAGAGCCTCGTATTCAGCCTCGTTATTCGAACAGAGACCTTCCACTTTATACTTGAATTTTGTTGGAATTTTATTAGGAGAAATAATCAAGACTCATACACCTGTTCCGTCTTTATGACTCGAACCATCGAAGTACAACTTCCAAGGTTCTAGTTCAAGGTAATTTATTTATCGAGTGGTCAACTATAAAGTCCGCCACTACTTGTCCCTTAACAACCTTTAAGGGCATATAAGTTAGAGAATATTCAGTTAAGGGTAACGCCCATTTACCAATTCGACTATGCAAGATTAGTTTTGACAACATATGCTTTATAACATCAAAATGTGAGGAAACAAACACATCAACAGGTTTTATATAATGCTTAAGTTTTATACATAAGAAGTACAAACATAGGCATAATTTTTTGAGTGTGCTATATCTGGTTTCTGCATTGTTCTAGACCCTACTAAGATAGTAAATGGCTCATTCGATACCATTTTTATCTTCTTGAGCTAACATACTCCCTAAAGTCTTATCTGACGCAGATATATACAACCTCATACTCTCATTTCTACAAGGTGGAATCAATATTGGAGGGTGACTCAAATACTCCTTGATTTTGTCAAAAGCCTCTTGTTGAGCTTGTCCCTATTCGAATCCTTCCTTGTCGAGTCGAAGCAGAGGCGAAAAGGCTTGAGTTTTTCCGCTAAGGTACGAGATAAACCTTAAGAAATTAATGTTGCCCAGCCATGAATGCAACTCCTTCTTTGTTGATGGCTTTTTCGCTTCCATTATGGCCTTGGTATTATTCTGGTTTATTTCGATTTCCTTTTTGTGGACCACAAAGCCTAAGAAATCCACTGCTTGCACACAAAAATACACTTGAGAGGATTCATTTTCAAACCATGTCTCCTCATCCTTTCAAAGGAGTGTCAAAGATGGTCTATGTGAGATTTCCCTGAAATTGACTTTACAACAATATCATCAATATATATCTGCATAAAAGTCTCAATGAAATCATGGAAAATCGAATTCATTGTCGTTTGGTAAGTTTCCCCAGCATTGTTTAAGCCGAAAGACGTCACCACCCACTCATAAGTGCCTAATGCTTCAGGTCATCGAAATGTTGTTTTTGGGACATCCTCTTCAGCAATGAATATCTGATTATACCCTGAATATCCATCAAGCATACTCAGGTATTCATGTCCGGCGGTAGAATCGATTAACATTTCAGCCACAGGCATCAAATATTCATCCTTTGGGGTTGCATTACTTAAATCTCTAAAGTCTATGCAAACCCTCAAAGTACCATTTTTCTTAATAACTAGCACGATATTTGAAAGCCATTCGACATACCTGGCTATACGGATGAATTTGCATCGCAGAAGTCTTTCGACCTTTTCTTTAATCTTCGAGAGAATTTCAAGTGCAAACCGCCTTGGATTCTGCTTAATGGGCTTCTTCCCAAGCTTGATTGGCAACTTTAATTCCACCAGCTCTCTGTCTAAACCAGGCATCTCGTCATAATCCCATGCGAAGCAGTCTCTAAACTCCTTTAGCAATTGGATCAATTCGACTCTGAGTTGAGGGTTAATATTGGCATTGATGTACGTTGGCCTTTTTGTCGCCCCATCTCCCAAGTCGATCTCTTCAACTGGATCTTGCGCTAGCATTTTGATGTTAGTTTCCAGCAGATCCGTCTCGAATCCCAAAGGGTCGTCATCGTAAATGGCGTCGAGCCTTTGACCTTGCACTTCATCCCGAGCCTTATCAAGTGGCTCTGGGTCGAAGTCCTTACCAGGACTTTCCTAGAAAGATTCCTTCTTGGCTTCTACAACCATGAATTTTACCTCAGCCTCCAAGGCCGCTTTTAGCTTATTTTCGGCTATATAAGCCGAAATTCTTTCGAATGCAGGCAACTCAGTCATTGTCACCAAACTCACTCCCCTAACCTGTTGGGTCGATTCTAGATGCCCCTATGTATGCAAGGTCGTCTTCGCACACAGCCTCTCGATCCCAGTAAAAACTGTTGGTGGGGTGCAAGTACAAAGAGCAATATGCATTATCATTTGGAGTAAATGCAAAACTGGTTGGATTTCAAGGAGCAATGTTAGCCAAATGTTTATCGACATAATTAACCGAATCCATAAAATAGCTCTGATCGGCTTCGATATTTTCCACAATACCATCCGTTCTCCAGATGGTAATCCTCTGATGCATTGATGATGATACGAATCCTATGCCGTGAATCCATTCACGTCCTAACAATAAGTTGTAGTTAGCCTTAGTCTCCACAACCATGAACATGGTTGGTATGGTAATTGATCCTACCATCAATTTGACTTGAATCACACCTAAAGTGGTGCCAACTTTTACTTCATGGTTGGATAACACCATATTGTGGGGCTTCGTGTCTATGTCAAACTTCTCCCTTAGCATGAAATGTGGCATCAGGTTTACCACTACACCGCAATCTACCAGGATCTTGTTGACTGGCACATCTTCGATTTTCCTTGTAATAAAGAGAGGCTTTAAGTGACTTTTCATAGCCTCATTAGGTCTTTCGAAGAACGCATTATGTTCTTCTACACAACCGTTGTTCATAACATAGTAACAAACTGGCCTATGAGTGGCCATTTCTATGTCGGTATTATCCTCCAGCTCTTCGACCTCAGTCACTTGGTCGAACTCCCTTGGTAACACAGATACTACATTAACCATGATATCCAAAGATGCTTCTGAATTTGATTCAAAGTCATCAGTGAACATCTCGTCTTCAGCAATCGAACGATCACACTCCTTTTTAGCCTCTTCTTCTTGAGTGGGAAACACCTTCCCCTCTACAGGCTTCTTTTCGATGGATTTCAACACCTTTTTCTCATTCTTTTCAGCAGACACATTGGTGCTTGATTCAACTTTCTGATTTTCTTTAGCCTCCAGTTCTGCTTTTCTTCTCCTTTGCTCCCTTCTCCATTGAGATCTTATCACCGGATTCTTGCCTTTGTAATTCTCAGAGATATAAGTTGACTTCTTGGAGGTTTGAAACTCCCTGTGGTACCCAATCGATGAACCCATATCATCCTCGAAGTTCTGCCACTTTCGTTGGCCTCTCTCTATCTTCAACTGGCTTCGCCCACTTTCCTCTAGAAACCTCTGCAGTTGGCTTGAAAGTGGTAGGTTTGGCACCTGGGAATCCTGGCTTCGCTTGATCATGTCCCATATATGGTCTCTTTTTGTCGAAACCCAGAGCCTCTCCAGTTTCCTCTGGCTTTTGTCAATCGAACTCCCTCCATATTTTGGGCCGCTTTCTTATCGAACACGGCACTGCACCTTGGACAGAGCATAACCTCCGAATATTTCTTCTAAAACCTATGTATGAAATCAATCAGGCTCTCCTCTTCCTTCGGGAAAGCCAATTTGTTGTATTCCTCTTGTCGTTGTTCTTCGACAATCTCCATCGAAGTCTCTTGTGAAACTTCGACCATGTTAACATCCATAGTGACATCTTCACTAATGTCCAAACTTTGAAACTTTATTGTAAGGCCACCAGCAACCTTGTTCAATTTATCCATTCGCACGAATCCATTGACGGTTTCTTTTGTTACCATCGCCAAATTATAATCCTCGGTGATTCCTGTAGTATCAAAACCATCAACAGATTCGTTGTTACAGTCTTCGAAGATTTTTTTGGTGAGGCCATTAGTAACCTCACACATGCAATCTTTCATAACTGTCTTGTCAAGATCATCAGTGATTTTAACCATGACAACATCATTGATAAAGTCATCAGTGACTTCGATCATGTTGATGTTGTAAGCGAAGTCATCAGTAACTTTGATCATATTGACAACAGCTGGTTCAATGAAATGAGCATCAGCCACTTGCAAAGGGTCAGCATCAATTTTCATCTGAGCCTTCACTTTTTCTCCAAACCTTAGTCTTCCATCCTTGATGGTGTTTTGAACGAGGTCCCTGAAAAGAAAACATTGAGACGTTTTATGACCCAAGAAATTGTGTTACTTACAAAAACCTCTCTTCTTCCTCTGCTCCAAAGGAGGCATTTTAGCATCATGAGGCACTATCATTTGACCATCCTTAACTAAAAAGTCGAAGATTTCGCCACATTTGGTGACGTCGAATGTGTAGGTTTTCTTAGGAAATCTATCGTTATTTTCTGGTTCGACATGATTCTTCCCGTTCGAAGGGGCCAAGACTTTACAAGTATAAGAAGGTCTCTGCTTTAGTTCAGTAAGGTCGACCTCGCTTTCGTCGAAGTCTAAAGACTTATTATATGTTTCTTCGCCGTCTTCACTAATTCCGACGTAGGCCACCCTTTCTTTTCTATTTTTGTTTGCCCTAACTTTTTCAGCTTTCAATCGCTCGACTTGTCGAACTCTGTCAGCCAATTGGGCCATATCTCTCAAGTACTGGGTATCAAATTTCTTTCTAATTGAGTAGTCGAGACCACCAGCGGCCATTTCGACCAACTCATGTTCAGGTACTTGAGTAAAGCATCTTGCTTTAAGTAATCGAAACCTATTCAGGTAATCATCTATTGGTTCAGTAAACTTTCGTTTGATACTAGCCAATTCCTTCAGGCTAATTTTGGTTTGTCCCATATAAAATTGTTCATGGAACAACCTTTCTAACTAGATCCAATTATGCATTGAATTTTGTGGCAAGGTTGTTAACCATGTAAAAGTGTTTTTGGTGAGAGAGCTTGGGAAAAATTTTACCCTAAGGTTTTCATTATTCGAAATCTCTCCGGCCTCTATTAAGTACCTAGCCACATGTTCGACAGTGGATTCAGTGGTATCCCCAAAGATTTTAGTGAATTTAGGAATTTTCCATCTAGGGGGTAGATCTGTCTGTAAAATATACTCTGATAATGGCGAAGTATAGTTTGGTCTTTAAAGACCAAAGTTTACCCCATTTCGCACCATTATTCTTTCGACCATGGCTGCTAGGTTATTATATGCAGCCATATCATCACTTCGAATCTGCTGGACAACATCATCAGCATTTTGATTCCTATTTACCATTACTACCCTAGGTCTCTCCTCATTTGGGATTTGAGGTTGGGCTCTGGGGGGTTCGACCCTAGGTTGTTCGACCGCTACTCCTAGATTGACTAGATTTGCACGGGGCGGGTTTCCTTGGTTTTGCTGAACTTTATTAATGGTAGGATCTTCTACGAGGAATCCTCCCTGATTTTCCAATATGTATTCTCTCAGGGGATGTCGAGGAGGTTGCGGTACTCCAAAGAAATCTGCAAGGCGTGTCATCTGGGTTGTCATTTGTTGGTTGGATTGAGTAGTACTTTGGATTAGGGGATTAAAAATCATCCCTATTGTTTGGTCTAACATTTGGAGCATTTCATGATTACTCTCATTCATTTGTTGCATAATAACTGCTGCTGAATTATTAGTCAAACTTGGTACTTGGGTGGAGTAACTCGTTCTTAAGGGTTGGCTAATTTGACCCATGTTTATCCCAGATCTTGATCCTTGTAATGGTGAAGTGACATTCATTACTGGTTCTGAGAATGTTGAGACGATGTTATGCAAATTTGCCATCATAGATGTTGGCATTCCATAGGGTTGCTCTCTAACACCTAAGGGCATCGAAAAACCTGGAGGCATGAAGGGCCTACTCAAAGCAGTCCTTATTGGTGGAGGTGTTACTGGAGGACCCCTTGGCCCAATATAAGTTAGAATGGGCTCACTATGGGTAATCGATTGTGTGGGTGTCGAACTTGCCATGGATGGCATTGGTTCCGACATAGTCGCTGGAACCGTGGTTCCACCAGTCGAAGATACTTGGGCCGGCTCTCCACTGTTATTCTAAGGAATCAAAACATTTGGCTGATTTGAATTCGCCATTTTCCTCGTATACCTTCTCCTTGGCCGATCTTCGTTAGTGGTGGCTACTTTGCCATTTCTCAATAACATACAACGAAGTTTTCAAAGAGAACAATGACCAAAACGTAATATTTGTAAAGAACATTAGTTAGCACTGTCCCACTAGGCGTGCCAATTTGTTTACTGTGAAAATTAGTAAACAACCGCTGGTCTTCCAAATCAATAAGGAATTGGGTTACTTGAACGATCGGCCATACTAAATCCTAGGATATGTGCTACTAATTTAAATAAAGTTTGGAAGAATGACGAATATTTCGACAGCATTTATGGTTGACAACTTTGAAAAATTTTAAAGAAAGTAAATTGTAGAATCTTAATAAAAAAGCAAGTAAATGTGCTAAAAAAACTTGGGCAATAAAGAAAGTAAACTTGAATTAAAATGTAATAATATGGTGTTTACATCAAACGTACTTCCAGATGACATCAGTGATTTGCCTGTTGTCTGTGAATTTCCAGATGTGTTTCCACATGACATCAGTGATTTGCCTCCAGAGCGTGAAGTAGAGTTTGTAGTGGACTTAATATCAGGTACGAGTCCAGTGTCGATGGCTCCTTATCGGATGTCAGCTTTTGAGCTAAGTGAATTGAAGAAACAGTTGGAAGAGTTGCTTGAGAAGAGGTTTGTTCGACCACGTGTTTCTCCGTGGGGTGCTCCTGTGTTGTTAGTAAAGAAGAATGATGGAAAAATGAGGTTGTGTGTTAATTATCGGCAGCTGAATAAAGTGACTATTAAGAATAAGTATCCGCTGCCAAGAATCGACGATTTGATGGATCAGCTAGTAGATGCTTGTGTGTTCAACAAGATTGATTTGAGGTCGGGTTATCATCAGATTAGAGTTAAGCCTGATGATATTACGAAGACGGCTTTCAGGACGAGGTATGAACACTATGAATACACTGTGATGCCGTTTGGTGTATCTAATGCACCTGGTGTGTTCATGGAGTACATGAATCAGATTTTTCATGAGTATTTGGATAAGTTTGTGGTGGTGTTTATCGACGATATCTTGATATATTCTAGATCTGAAGAAGGACATGCCGAGCATTTGAGGACTGTGTTGCAAGTGTTGAAAGAGAAGAAGTTGTATGCAAAGCTGTCGAAGTGTGAGTTTTGGTTGAAGGAAGTGAGTTTCCTTGGCCATGTGATTTCAAGTGGCGGTGTTGTTGTTGATCCTTCTAAGATTGATGTCGTGTTACAGTGGGAGACTCCGAAGTCTGCTACTAAGATACTGAGTTTTCTGGGATTAGCAGGTTACTACCGTAAGTTTATTGAAGGCTTTTCTAAGTTGGCATTACCTTTGACTCAGTTGACTCGAAAGGGTCAGACTTTTGTGTGGGATGTAGCTTGTGAAGAGAGTTTTGTGGAATTGAAGAAGAGATTGACCACTGCTCTAGTGTTGATTTTTCCTAATCCGAGTGAATCTTTTGTGGTGTATTGTGATGCGTCGAAGATGGGTCTTGGTGGAGTATTGATGCAAAATGGACAAGTTGTTGCTTATGCTTCGAGACAATTGCGAGTCCATGAGAGGAATTATCCTACACATGACTTGGAATTGGCCGCTGTGGTGTTTGTGCTGAAATTTTGGAGACATTATCTGTTTGGCTCTAAATTTGAAGTGTTCAGTTATCATAAAAGTCTGAAGTACTTATTTAATCAGAAGGATTTGAATATGAGGCAGAGAAGGTGGTTAGAGCTGTTGAAGGATTTTGATTTTGATTTGAGTTATCATCCGGGCAAGGCAAATGTAGTGGCTGATGCATTGAGCAGAAAGTCATTGCATATGTCGATGCTTATGGTGAAAGAGTTCGAATTAATTGAGCAATTCAGGGATTTGAGTCTAGTGTGTGAAGCGATTCCTGACAGTGTGAAGTTGGGAATGTTGAAGTTAACTAGTGGTATTCTGGAAGAAATCAGAGCGGGATAGCAATCTGATTTAAAGTTGGTTGACCAATTGACTTTGATTAACCAAGGTAACGGAGGTGACTTCCGGATTGACGAGAATGGTGTGATGATGTTCAGAGACAGGGTGTGTGTCCCAGATGTCCCAGATATTAAGAAGAGCATTCTTGAAGAAGGGCATCGAAGTAGGTTGAGTATTCATCCCGGTGCTACGAAGATGTATCAGGATCTGAAGAAGTTATTTTGGTGGCCAGGTATGAAGAAGGAAGTTGCGAAGTTTGTTTATGCGTGTTTGACTTGTCAGAAGTCGAAAGTTGAGCATCAGAAGCCTTTAGGTATGATGCAGCCATTGAGGATTCCAAAACGGAAATGGGATAGTATTTCCATGGATTTTGTGGTGGAATTGCCGAAGACTACTAAGGGAAATGATTCCATTTGGGTGATCGTGGATAGACTAACTAAGTTGGCTCATTTCTTGCCGATGAGGATTAATCATTCTATGCAGAGGTTAGCCGAGATGTATATTAAGGAGATTGTGAAGTTGCATGGGATACCTTCGAGTATTGTGTCGGATAGAGATCTGACGTTTACATCGAGGTTCTGGAAGAGTTTGCAAGATGCATTGGGTACCAAGTTGAGGATGATTTCTGCCTATCATCTGCAGACGGACGATCAGACAGAAAGGACTATCCAATCTTTAGAGGATTTGTTGAGGGCTTATGTGTAGGATCATGGAGGATCGTGGGATAGCCATTTTCTGTTGATTGAGTTCACGTACAATAATAGTTTTCATGCTAGTATTGGAATGGCACCCTATGAAGCTTTGTATAGGAGAAGGTGTAGGACTCCGTTGTGTTGGTATGAGTCGGGCGAGAGTGTTGTACTCGGACCTGAAATTGTACAAGAGACGACTGACAAGATTAAGAAGATCCAAGAGAGGATGAAAGCTTTGCAGAGTCGTCAGAAGAGTTACCATGATAAGAGGAGGAAAGCACTTGAATTCCAAGAGGGAGATCACGTGTTTTTGAGGGTGACGCCAGTGACTGGTGTGGGTCGAGCTTTGAAATCTAGGAAGCTCACTCCACATTTTGTTGGTCCATATCAGATATCGCAGAGGATAGGAGAGGTAGCCTATCGAGTTGCTTTACCACCGTCACTTGCGAATTTGCATGACGTGTTCCATGTGTCTCAGTTGAGGAAGTACGTTCCGGATCCGTCGCATGTGATTCAGATGGATGATGTACAAGTGAGGGATAATCTGACTGTGGAAGCATTGCCTGTGCGTGTCGATGGTCGAGAGACGAAGTAATTGCGGGGTAAAGACATAACCTTGGTGAAGGTGTTGTGGGGTGGACCAGCTGGCGAAAGTTGGACTTGGGAATGCGAAGATCAGATGAGGGAGTCATATCCGACTCTATTTCCTTAAGGTAATTTTTTAGGACAAAAATCCTTTAAGTGGGGGAGAGTTGTAACACCCCAAATTTCGTAAGAATATTTATTTAATTTATTTAAATATTATATTCGTGGTTTTCTGTGAATTTTGGTGTTTCGTGTCGGTGTCGGGGTTTTTATGAAGTTTTGGTTATTTTAATTAAATAATAGTATATAATATGAATATATTAGTATTATTATTAATTTAAAATAATATTAGAGGAATTAAGGGTAAGATGGACATTTAAGGAGTATTAGTAAGGGTATTATGGAGAAAGCCCATATTTGAGGCCCAAGAGTTAAATTAACCAAAAAGGAGGAATTGAGGAGAATTAGGATTCATTTGTGGAGATCGTGAAAATAAGGAGAAAGTGCAGAGCTCTGAGGAAAAAGGGAGAAGGCGAGGATTTTCGTGAAGGTTTCCAAAGGCTCAAGAGAGAACTCATCGGATCGACAATCTAAGGTATGGGGAGTAATTACCTTTCATTGTTTTCATTATAGGATTCGATTGATTGAAGTGGATTATGGGGTTTTTGAGGGTTTATAGGTTTTGAGGTAAACTGATGACTTTGAGGGCATGTTGTGAGATCGATTGATAAGAGTTGAATTTAATCGGTAAAATAGACCTTTGGGGCAGATTTCCCCATTGTTGTAGTTTTAACCTTGTGGCAAAGGATCTATAGAGTTTATATGGAGCTTCAGAGTTTTGAAGGTTTATGGAAATTAAGGTTTCCCGTAGTGTCCTGAATCGACCTAACAGACGTAGGTTTTAGGCCTTTAAATTCTGTGATGTATTAGAACTGTTATAGGGATGTTTTGGGTCAATTGGGACTGTAATCGCAGGTGCCTTGGAGGTTGTGGAGCTACTGATGCGTAGCAGAATCACAGGTTCGCTAGGCGAACCATTGCTTCGCTAGGCGAATGTTTGCCAAGGCTCGCTAAGCGAGCAGCGCAGCGAATGCGCGATAATATGAGTGTGAGTACATAGGTGATTCTGGAGTAGAATGAGTGATTCGCTGGTAACCTCGCTAGGTGAAGGGAACATCGAGTAGGTTCGCTAAGCGAACAAACTAGCGAGCATGACAGATATTTAGGTTTCTGGTGTTGAGTGTGGGATCTGTGAGGTTCGCTAGCCGCTTCGCTAAGCAAAGGCCACGGCGAACAGGCTCGCTAGGCGAACCCTGGAGCGAACAACTGTTGTTTTGCGAAATTCCATTTTCTGTTGCTGTGTCGTTCTGGTGTTTGATGATGTGATATTTATGATGATTTACCATGATGTTCTTGATGACATTGAGGTGATAAATTGTGATGTTCTGATGAATATATGATGATATGAATTTTTTGAAAATTTATGAGTGATGATGCACATAATGATGTTTACTTGATGATGATGAATTATTGACGTTTGTGTATCATACATTCATATGCATACTCTGTGACGACGCTTCATTCCCATTGTGCGGATATGAGGTAATTATGACGTGCTCGGTTCCAAATGCGGTATCGGTCCTATTGACGAGGATCTTTGGAGGGTTGATGGCCTGGTGTCCATCTATTATGACGATTGGTACCACATGCATGAGTCTTGTTATGCATTTCATTTTATACGGCATTGATGAATTTGTGATATGGTGATTCCTGATGTTTTTCCTTAAGATGCCCCGTTGATGTTGTATTTATGAAGATAATGTCATTTTATGTATATCTTGTTTTATAATGATTATTATGAACTGTGATTACTCACCCTGCCTGTTTGAATGTTGCCTCCACGTGGGTAACGTGCAAGTGATCAGGTTTAGCTTTGGATGCTTTTCGAGGACTTGAAGTTTATTTGCTTTTGGTCGATTTAGAGGGTCTTGCTCTGATAGTGTAACATCGGGTTGGGGTCCTTTGAGTCGAACTATGTTATTTTCCTTATTTGTTGACAATTGATGATGTGGCATTGTTTTTGATTATTATGACGTTTGTCTAGAGCCTTTTTGAAAATTTTGAGTTTCGCTGCCATGTGATGGATTTTTAATTATTTTGAGGAAAACCTTTTTGTTTACAGGGTAATTGTGTTATTTTGATTTAATGAGAAATGTGCACCCTTTGAAGGGATTTTCATGCTTTACTCTGATATTTAAGTTGTTCCTGCTGCAACATTATTGGGGGTAGAAAATGGAGTTACATTAGTGGTATCAGAGCAGGTCGGTCCGTCCGGCCAGGTTTTTAAGTGATGACTGTCCCTGTCAGTCGACGAGTGTGTGTACACTGTCGATGTTTTAGTTCTTCTAACCTTGTTGATGGTGTGCAGGATGGCTGGAAGAAATAATCGTGCGATTGCTGATGCGTTGGAATCGGTTGCTAATGTGGTGGCGCAGCTGAATCCAAATGATGGAGCTCCTGATGAGTTTCGTTCTTTGAGGAAGTTTCAAAGGAATTATCCACTGACTTTTGTGGGTACGCATGATCCAGCAAGTGCACACAAGTGGCTGAAGGTAATAGAGAAGATCTTCTAGGTGATGGGGTGTTCTGATGAGCAACATGTTCAGTTCGGAATGCATATGCTGGAAGAAGAGGCTGAGGACTGATGAGGTAACACCCGTCAGAGGCTTACTGATGTTAGCACTGTCATAACTTGGGCTGTGTTCAAGCAGGAGTTTCTGGGAAAGTATTTTCCAGAGGATGCTCATGGCAAAAGAGAAGTGGAATTCCTTGAGCTGAAGCAAGGAGACATGACTGTGGCAGAGTGTGCTGCAAAGTTTGAGAAGCTAGCGAAGTTCTGTCCGCACTACAATCGTTCTGATGCTGAGATGTCTAAATGTCTCAAGTTCGAGAATGGGCTGAGACCAGGGATTAAGCAGGGTATTGGGTATCAGCAGATCCGCAGGTATGCTGAGTTGACAAGAGCATAATCTACGATGAGGATAGCCGAGCTCGATCTGCTCACTATAAGCAGTTGAGTGAGAAGAAAGGGAAGTATAGGGGTAAGCCTTATACGACTTCAGGTGACAAAGGGAAGCAGAAGGCTTCAGGTGGGAAAAAGACAAGTGGGGGAGCAGCTCCCGCTTCTGGAAAGTGTCATAAGTGTGGCGAGCAAGGTCACCGTGCTGATGCGTGTACCAATAATGTGGCGAGGTGCTACCGATGTGGTAAGAAGGGGCATAGAGCTACTGACTGCAAAGATGAAGGTCTGACCTATTTCAATTGTTGTGAGAAAGGTCATATCAGTATTCAATGTCAGAAGCCGAAGAAGACTGCTACTGCTGCCCTGACCAGTGGCAGAGTGTTTACTTTGAGTGGTGCAGAAGTTCCAGAGAAGGATAACCTGATTTGAGGTACTTGTTTTATTAATAATATTGAGTTGGTTGCTATTATTGATACTGGTGCTACTCATTCTTTTATGTCGCTTGAATGTGCTAATAGATTGAGTTTAAAGTTATCTGATATGAATGGGAATATGGTAATAGAAACTCCAGCTAATGGTTCTATTACTACTACCCTTGTGTGTTTGAGATGTCCTGTGACGATTTTTGAGAAGAGCTTTGTGATGGATTTAGTGTGCCTACCCTTGCACCAAATTGATGTGATCTTTGGAATGAACTGGTTGGAGTTCAACCGTGTTCATATCAATTGTTATAACAAGACTGTAGAGTTTCCTGAGATTGATGATAATGGGGAGTTGATGTTCTTATCTGCTAAGCAAGTAGAGGAACTGCAAGAAGATGAGGCTTTAGTGTTTGCAATGTTTGCATCGTTTTAAATTGATCGTGAAGCTGCGAGTGTGGAGTTTCCTGTTGTCTGTGAATTTCCAGATGTGTTTCCAGATGACATCAGTGATTTGCCTCCAGAGCATGGAGTAGAGTTTGTAGTGGACTAAATACCAGGTATGAGTCCTGTGTCGATGGCTCCTTATCGGATGTCAGCTTATGAGCTAAGTGAATTGAAGAAACAATTGGAAGAGTTGCTTGAGAAGAGGTTTGTTCGACCAAGTGTTTCTCAGTGGGGTGCTCATGTGTTGTTAGTAAAGAAGAAGGATGGAAGTATGAGGTTGTGTGTTGATTATCGGCAGCTTAATAAAGTGACTATCAAGAATAAGTATCAGCTGTCGACAATCGACGATTTGATGGTTTAGCTGGTAGGTGCTTGTGTGTTCAGTAAGATTGATTTGAGGTCGGGTTATCATCAGATTTGAGTTAAGCCTAGTGATATTCCGAAGACGGCTTTTAGGACGAGGTATGGACACTATGGATACACTGTGATGTCGTTTGGTGTATCTAATGTACCTGGTGTGTTCATGGAGTACATGAATCGGATTTTTCATGAGTATTTGGATAAGTTTGTGGTGGTGTTTATCGACGATATCTTGATATATTCTAGATCTGAAGAAGAACATGCCGAGCATTTGAGGACTGTGTTGCAAATGTTGAAAGAGAATAAGTTGTATGCAAAGCTGTCGAAATGTGAGTTTTGGTTGAAGGAAGTGAGTTTCCTTGGCCATGTGATTTCAAGTGGCGGTGTTGTTGTTGATCCTTCTAAGATTGATGTCGTGTTACAGTGGGAGACTCCGAAGTCTGATACTAAGATACGGAGTTTTCTGGGATTAGCAGGTTACTACCGTAAGTTTATTGAAGGCTTTTCTAAGTTGGCATTACCTTTGACTCAGTTGACTCGAAAGGGTCAGACTTTTGTGTGGGATGTAGCTTGTGAAGAGAGTTTTGTGGAATTAAAGAAGAGATTAACTACTGCTCTAGTGTTGATTTTTCCTAATCCGAGTGAATCTTTTGTGGTGTATTGTGATGCGTCGAAGATGGGTCTTGGTGGAGTATTGATGCAAAATGGATAAGTTGTTGCTTATGCTTCGAGACAATTGCGAATCCATGAGAGGAATTATCCTACGCATGACTTGGAATTGGCCGCTGTGGTGTTTGTGTTGAAATTTTGGAGACATTATCTGTTTAGCTCTAAATTTGAAGTGTTCACTGATCATAAAAGTATGAAGTACTTATTTAATCAGAAGGAATTGAATATGAGGCAGAGAAGGTGGTTAGAGCTATTGAAGGATTTTGATTTTGATTTGAGTTATCATCCGGGCAAGGTAAATGTAGTGGCTGATGCATTGAGCAGAAAGTCATTGCATATGTCGATGCTTATGGTGAAAGAGTTCGAATTAATTAAGCAATTCAGGGATTTGAGTCTGGTGTGTGAAGCGACTCCTGACAGTGTGAAGTTGGGAATGTTGAAGTTGACTAGTGGTATTCTGGAAGAAATCAGAGCGGGACAGCAATCTAATTTAAAGTTGATTGACCAATTGACCTTGATTAACCAAGGTAACTGAGGTGACTTCCAGATTGATGAGAATGGTGTGATAATGTTCAGAGACAGGGTGTGTGTCCCAGATGTCCCAGATATTAAGAAGAGCATTCTTGAAGAAGGACATCGAAGTAGGTTGAGTATTCATCCCGATGCTACGAAGATGTATCAGGATCTGAAAAAGTTGTTTTGGTGGCCAGGTATGAAGAAGGATGTTACGGAGTTTGTTTATGCGTGTTTGACTTGTCAGAAGTCGAAAGTTGAGCACCAGAAGCCTTTAGGTATGATGCAGCCGTTGAGGATTCCAGAATGGAAATGGGATAGTATTTCCATGGATTTTGTGGTGGAATTACCGAAGACTACTAAGGGAAATGATTCCATTTGGGTGATCATGGATAGACTAACTAAATCGGCTCATTTCTTACCGATGAGGATTAACCATTCTATGCAGAGGTTAGCCGAGATGTATATTGAGTAGATTGTGAAGTTGCATGGGATACCTTCGAGTATTGTGTCGGATAGAGATCCGAGGTTTACATCGAGGTTCTGGAAGAGTTTGCAAGATGCGTTGGGTACCAAGTTGAGGATGAGTTTTGCCTATCATCCGCAGACGGACGGTCAGACAGAAAAGACTATCCAATCTTTAGAGGATTTGCTGAGGGCTTATGTGTTGGATCATGGAGGATCGTGGGATAGCCATTTTCCGTTGATTGAGTTCACGTACAATAATAGTTTTCATGCTATTATTGGAATGACGCCCTATGAAGCTTTGTATGGGAGAAAGTGTAGGACTCCGTTGTGTTGGTATGAGTCGGGCGAGAGTGCTGTACTCGGACCTGAAATTATGCAAGAGACGATTGAGAAGATTAAGAAGATCCAAGAGAGGATGAAAGCTTCGCAGAGTCGTCAGAAGAGTTACCATGATAAGAGGAGGAAAGTACTTGAATTCCAAGAGGGAGATCACGTGTTTTTGAGGGTGACGCCAGTGACTGGTGCAGGTCGAGCTTTGAAATCTAGGAAGCTCACTCCACGTTTTGTTGGTCCATATCAGATATCACAGAGGATAGGAGAGGTAGCCTATCGAGTTGCTTTACCGCCGTCACTTGCGAATTTGCATGACGTGTTCCATGTGTCTTAGTTGAGGAAGTACATTCCGGATCCGTCGCATGTGATTCAGATGGATGATGTACAAGTGAGGGATAATCTGACTGTGGAAGCATTGCCTGTGCGCGTCGATGGTCGAGAGACGAAGCAATTGCAGGGTAAAGACATAACCTTGGTGAAGGTGTTGTGGGGTGGACCAGCTGGCGAAAGTTGGACTTGGGAATGCAAAGACCAGATGAGGGAGTCGTATCCGACTCTATTTCCTTGAGGTAATTTTCGAGGACGAAAATCCTTTAAGTGGGGGAGAGTTGTAACACCCCAAATTTCGTGAGAATATTTATTTAATTTATTTAAATATTATATTCGTGGTTTTCTATGAATTTTGGTATTTCGTGTCGGTGTCGGTGTTTTTATGAAGTTTTGGTTATTTTAATTAAATAATAGTATATAATATGAATATATTAGTATTATTATTAATTTAAAATAATATTATAGGAATTAAGGGTAAGATGGACATTTGAGGAGTATTAGTGAAGGTATTATGGAGAAAGCCCATATTTGAGGCCCAAGAGTTAAATTAACCAAAAAGGAGGAATTGAGAAGAATTAGGATTCATTTGTGAAGATCGTGAAAATAAGGAGAAAGTACAGAGCTCTGAGGAAAAAGGGAGAAGGTGAGGATTTTCGTGAAGGTTTCCAAAGGCTCAAGAGAGAACTCATCGGATCGACAATTTAAGGTATGGGGAGTAATTACCTTTCATTGTTTTCATTATAGGATTCGATTGATTGAAGTGGATTGTGGGGTTTTTTAGGGTTTATAGGTTTTGAGGTAAACTGATGACTTTGAGGGCATGTTGTGAGATCAATTGATAAGAGTTGAATTTAATCGGTAAAATAGACCTTTGGGGCAGATTTCCCCGTTGTTGTAGTTTTAACCTTGTGGCGAAGGATCTATAGAGTTTATATGGAGCTTGAGAGTTTTGAAGGTTTAGGGAAATTAAGGTTTTTCGTAGTGTCCTGAATCGACCTAACAGACGTAGGTTTTAGGTCTTTAAATTCTGTGATATATTAGAACTGTTATAGGGATGTTTTTGGGTCAATTGGGACTGTAATCGCAGATGCCTTGGAGGTTGTGGAGCTACTGATGCGTAGCAGCGATTTGCTGTAATTGCAGGTTCGCTAGGCGAATGTTTGCCAAGGCTCGCTAAGCGAGCAGCGCAGTGAATGCGCGATAATATGAGTGTGAGTACAGAGGTGATTCTGGAGTAAAAGGAGTGATTCGCTGGAAGCCTCGCTAGGCAAAGGGAACAGCGAGTAGGTTCGCTAAGCGAACAAACTAGCGAGCATGACAGATGTTTGGGTTTTTGGTGTTGAGTGTGGGATCTGTGAGGTTTGCTAGCCGCTTCGCTAAGCGAAGGCCACGGCGAACAGGTTCGCTAGGCGAACCCTGTAGCGAACAACTGTTGTTTCGCGAAATTCCGTTTTCTGTTGTTGTGTCGTTCTGGTGTTTGATGCTGTGATATTTATGATGATTTACCATGATGTTCTTAATGACATTGAGGTGATAAATTGTGATGTTCTGATGAATATATGATGATATGAATTTTATGAAAATTTATGAATGATGATGCACATAATGATGTTTACTTGATGATGATGAATTATTGACGTTTGTGTATCATACATTCATATGCATACTCTGTGACGACGCTTTATTCCCATTGTGCGGATATGAGGTAATTATGACGTGCTCCGGTTCCAAATGCGGGATCGATCCTATTGACGGGGATTTTTAGAGGGTTAATAGCCTGGTGTCCATCTATTATGACGATTGGTACCACATGTATGAGTCTTGTTATGCATTTCATTTTATATGGCATTGATGAATTTGTGATATGGTGATTCCTGATGTTTTTCCTTATGATGCCCCGTTGATGTTGTATTTATGAAGATAATGCCATTTTATGTATATCTTGTTTTATAATGATTATTATGAACTTTGATTACTCACCCTGCCTGTTTGAATGTTGCCTCCGCGTGAGTAACATGTAGGTGATCAGGTTTAATTTAGTTTTGGATGCTTTTCGAGGACTTGAAGTTTATTTGCTTTTGGTCGATTTAGAGGGTCTTGCTCTGATAGTGTAACATCGGGTTGGTCCTTTGAGTCGAACTATGTTGTTTTCCTTATTTGTTGACAATTGATGATGTGGCATTATTTTTTATTATTATGACAGTTTGTCTAGAGCCTTTTTGAAAATTTTGAGTTTCGCTGCCATGTGAAGGCCTTTTAATTATTTTGAGGAAAACCCTTTTGTTTACAGGGTAATTGTGTTATTTTGATTTAATGAGAAATGTGCACCCTTTGAAGGGATTTTCATGCTTTACTCTGATATTTAAGTTGTTCCTGCTGCAACATTATTGGGGGTAGAAAAGGGTGTTACACCACATGTCTTTGTTTAAAATTGGATAAGGACAATATTCCCTCCTTGATTCAAATTCAAAATCCAAGTCGAAAACATCATTCGTATACTCCGTCGAAACAAATATTCCATACTTAGAAGATTTTCCCAAATCCACCTGGTCACTCTTCCTTTCATAAGGAATGACTTCGACTGAACGTTCATCATTGAACTTGCCTAGTCGAAATGTGTCATTACTTGGCAAAAGATTTCCTTTCCTTTATTTGTTACATGAATCAAACTAGGCGTCGAAATTGAGAGCCAACAAATACATCATGATAAACAATAATTAATATAATTGTCCACCCGAGCTAAGAGTAATTCTTGAAACAAGTGCCTAAATGTGTGGTAGTTTTTCTCTGAATATACATCTTGCATATGATATTGTAGCTTGCCAATAATCACTGATAACCTAAGATTCGAAGGTCCTGCATCCGCATGATCATCATAAACTAAAAACAGGCACGTGTATGTGCGACTGCTGAGGGGGGAGGGGTATTAAACAAATATGTTATATCGTATAGTACTAGTGCTTGTATCCATCAACAACACCATGTAGAATTCTAACCATAACTACTAAACCAACCACCTCATGAAGGCTAGAATTGTGAGCAATCAATTCAACATCTATATCAAAGATGGTATAATATGAATTTAGAGGTGGTATTTATTGTCTATAATTAAGATATCGTACAACACCTAAAAATTCATTAAATACACCCTAAGGTGCATGTTGCTAAAACACACCTTCATAAAAATGAATGGGTGTGTCGTAGCATTCCCCCCCCCCCCCACACACACACACATATATATATATATAGGGGAATGCTACAACACACCTACTTATTTTTATGAAGGTGTATTTTAGCAAGCTTTAACTAAAAAAATGGTTAAATGCACCCTAAGGTGCATGTTACTAAAACACTCCTTCTAAAAATTAAGTGGGTGTAAGTTAGCATCTCCTTTAGGCATTAACTATAATACACCTATTAATTTTTTAGAAGGAGCTTGTTAGCAATTAATACCTAAAAATTCATTAAATACACCCTAAGGTGCATGTTGCTAAAACACACTTTCATAAAAATGAATGGGTGTGTTGTAGCATTCCCCATATATATATATATATATAGTGTTACATTTGTTAAGGTTCTATTTAGGGTAATGACCATAAGCTTTCCCAAGGAGAGGCGCCGTTAATATGAGACACTCAGGGAGGTACTGCCTCGCCCCCAGATACTTCCATATCACCCTGTCAATGGAAGCATGTAATAAGACATTTATAGGGCTGATAATAGTTAGGGTCAGTAACTCACCCGCATTACTTTGGAAATAAGGATTTAACAATCCACCGTTGACTAGGTGGGAGGTGGTTCTTTCCAAGAAAACCCTAGGCCCAAGAGGCCAATATAAATACTTATCTCATAGGGAAAAAGATGGTAGATCATAACTCATACCAAAATTGATACAAATCATCACGCATATAGAGAGTCTTTCACCTCACGTGAGCAGGTCCTCTAAACCACCATAAACACCACCGCATAAGGATTCTCTCTGCCAAGGGAAAGCTCTAACCACCATACATTGTAATAAACCTACAAAGGCATGTGAGTCCCCCTTATCTTGTAAGAGGAACATGCACACCTATACATTTTGACCAGTACAGTGGCACCCACTATGGGACCCTGGTAAATCTAACATGGGCCACACCTTTCTCACTCTTACTCCTTCAATCCTTTCTCCAAAGATGGCTAACCAAACTCTACACTTTGAAACAAGTACCATAGTTGGAGGTTTCACTGGCAGAGGTAGTTCCAAATCTTCCCAAAGGAGATATGCAAGGCAGTTACTTGTAGCAAACATGATTTCTTCCGCCTCTCCTAGAGATGAATAATGTGATAAAAAAGATTAACATCACGTTCTTTGACAAGGACGCCATTGAAGTCATCCCTCATGATAATGACCCTTTTATAATCACTGTGCAACATGTTAATTTGGATATCAAGCGAGTTTTGGAAATTCATAGAAGTTCTGTAAATGTCCTGTCTTGGGTAGCTTTCCAGAAGTAGCGGATCGATATTAACAATGTCAAACTATTTAGTGGCTTGTTAGTAGGATTGTCAGGCGAAGAGGTACAAGTAAGAAGTCATGTAACCCTGGTGAAGATATGTGGAGAGGGAACAGATGCCAAGGCGATGGATGTCATCTACCTTATCACCGATAAATGCACTATGAGCGGTCATTTCCACCCAGTATCTGGTCCTGAAATACCCATTTCCTGAAGGGAGAATCGTCGCCGTCAGAGAAGACCAACATATCACCCAAGAGTGTTGTCAGAACAAATTAGTAACATAAAGGGAAGAGTTTTCCCTTGTGGGTGCCCTTTCGCTGAAGTCCCAAACATAGACCTTGATGGTTGGGATCCCAGGCTGGGCACACCAGGTGACACAGATAGACATCTCGCTCACTGAAGAATAAGAGCATGAGTTAATCTCATAAATGAGAAAGAATGTAAATTTGTTTGCTTGAACCCCCTGTGACATGCCAGGGATTGACACAAAAGTAGTAATCCATTGCCTCGCCATCCACCCCTCTGTTAAACCAGTGGCGTAGAGGAAGCAGGAAGTTAGTAAGGAGAAAAGGATCACCATGAAAGAGGAAATGAGCAAGTTATTCAATGTCATCTTCATCACAGAGGCAAAATAAACCACCTGGATTGCTAATGTAGTGTTGGTAATAAAGGCAAACAACATATGGCGTATGTGTGTGTACTTCATCGATCTGAATATCGTCTGTTCCAAGGAACCTTACCATTTTCTAAACATAGATCTCCTTATTGACGGATCCTCGGGATACCACACACTGAGTTTCATGGATGCATAATCGAGGTACAACCAGATTTGAATAGATCCATTGAGCTCCCCAGATAGCCTTTTTGTCAAACCATGGTAATCACTACTACAATGTTATGAATTTCGGTCTCATAATTGTTGGTGTCGCCTACTAGTGCCTAATGAACGCGGTGTTCTCCCACCAAATAAGGAGAAACTATAAATCTATGTGGACAACAAAATATTAAACACTATCAAAGGGCATAACAATGCTGAATACTTGAAAGATGTCATGCAATCAATTAGGAAGTATGAAATGTGTTTGAATCCCACCAAGTGTTCCTTCGTAGTCCAAGCTAGGAAGTTTCTAGGGTTCATACTAACAAAGAAAGGTATTGAAGCCAACCCAGATAATTTTGATGAAGTCATCGCCATGAGAATCCCCATCAACGTAAAAAAGGTGGAACAACCACTACTACATATTTGATCTATAATATCGCATACTTAATAGTGTTTATATATAAAATTCTATTAAATATATCATCCAAATATTTATAATAGCACTTTTGTTACGGGCGTTATTATAAGTTGTAATAGAATACAAAATTATTTGGTCATATAATAGCGCTCTCTCCAAAAGCACTATTATAGGATGAAAAAAATAAAAAAAAAATCGTCTGAGATTATGATAGCACCTTTGTTATGGGCGCTATTGTAAGATGTAATAGAATAACAAATTATTTGGACATATAATAGCGCTTTCTCCAAAAGCGCTATCTTGGATATAGAAAAACAGAAGAAAAAAAATCAATATTTTCTTGCCAGCCAGAATTCGAACTTGGGACATTAGGCTTAAATTTTACTTCGTGCCTATAATAGCACTTTTGGTAAAGAGTTATCTTAGATAATAAAAAAAAATTAAAAGTTAGATTTTGTATGTCAGGAGGATTTGAACACACGACCTTAAGGTTACATAAAAATTTCTTTCTGCTGGGCTATTTTATAAGTTTGAAAATATTATTGAAAAATATTTATATATTATGATGAAAATACTATTATAGGAAAAGAAATTGAATAAATCAACTCTTCATTACCTCAAAATATCTTGCGCTCCTTCTTCTTTTCACAAAAATGTCCCTCAAAACCCACTATCTACAAAACCCTAATTAGTTGTGTTTCACTACTTTGAACCCTAGAAATCCATGGATTTGTTGTCTCGTCTCATTCAAACTCTTAAACATTGTTAGCTTTTAATCCTTATTTAAATAATCACGATAACAATAATCACAAAGTATCTCCCTTTGCATCACAAATCGTTTTCTGAAAACAACCTTTGTGCGATAAGATTACCCGTATGAGGGATTCAATATTTTGAAATCTACTATTTTGATTCAACGCCATTCTGAAATCTGAATATTTCACTTCCCATCTCTTTGTCTCTCTTCAAAGCTTCAGAATCACTCTTTCAAGGAAAAACACAGGTATTTCTTCAAAGCTTAATCATACTGAGAGTTGGTATTTGTTCTCTTAAAATTGATATCAATGTAAATTGTTCGATTAAATGTCTCATTGAAACAAGTTTTAGGAAAGACCTTTTACTTTACTAGAGTAAAGAAGTGAATAAGTAAGTGTATGCTTTTAGGGGAAATGAAACCTTATTAGAGTAAAGAAGTGAATAAGTAAGTGTATGCTTTTTGGTTCAGTGAAGTGTAAGTTTGTCCTTTGAGTTTGGTAGCTTTGTTCTAGATGTTGTCGTGTCAGTTAGGCGGTCTTAGTGGAAGTGCCGGTGATTCTCTCTGCAAATGCAATGGAGTTCTAGTTCTAGTTTTTAGTTAGTTCTTGTGAAGGATGGTTTCTTGGGTTAGGTGGTTTTGTGTCATCTTTTTTAGGCTACATGTCACATTGTATCCTTATCTCATTTCCTCTCTTGTGCACGCGATAAGGCGTTCATCTTTTTCTCCGTCATAAAGAAAAATGAGATATTTGAATATATTGAATATTATGAAAAAATATTTCACGAAATTAAAGGCTTTCCTTGAATCTCCTCCGATCCCCACTCTCCCGAGAGAGAGGTATCCACTACTCCTTTATCTTTCGGTTACCGATTAAGCAATGAGTCAGTGCTTGTCCATGAGACGGAAAAGTCGTAAAGGCCTGTGTATTTCGTAAGCAAGGTTTCCAGAGGTGCTAAAATATGCTACCAGAAGATCAAAAAGTCGGCACTAGCAGTAGTCATTGCGAAGAGGAAGTTGGAGCCCTATTTTCATGGTCACAACATCCTTATTAAAACCTATTATCTTGTTCACTAGGTCTTGAAGAAATGGGATCTAGCAGGAAGAATGGTATCTTGGGAAGTGAAACTCTTAGAATATGATATCCAATATGTCCCCAGGAGATTCCGTTGCAGAATTTTGCTTTCCTGTGAACCAGGAGATTCCCCCAAAGTGGGCGCTATCGGGGGATGGTGCTTAAATCATAAAGGGGAGTGGCAATAGGATAGCCTTAAAAAGACCCGACGAGATAATAATAGAGCAAGTTTTGAAATTTTAGTTCAAACCCAACAACAATCAAGAAAAATATGAAGCTCTTATAGCCAGCACGATCCTCGCCTTGGAGATGGGAGCCTCTAGATTGAAGGCCAAAAGAAAATCCCAATTAGTCGCCAATCAAGTGTCTAGACAGTAGCAGGAAAAGGATCCCCAATTGATGAAATATTTATAAAATTTACAAAGTTTATCCGTTCGTTTTACTTCTTTTAAATAGAGGATGTTCCTCGTGATCAAAACTTCAATGCATGCATTATATCCAAGCTTGCTACCCCAAAGACAACAGGTTTCAACAGAATGGTAATTCAAGGAACTCTCGCCTCTCCCAACATTGAAGCAGGCAAGATTTACTACTTGGAAGTGTAACACCCCAAAATTTGCCCTCTCTTATTTCTAACAATAACTGGTTTGTGCTTTACGTTCATGTGCATTTTCCATTAGGACATAACCTTAATCATGCATTGCATTGAGCTCTCGAGACATGGGATCACGGTGTCCTTGTGGCTCGGGATTTCTTTTATTCTAAGCAACAAGCATCAGAGTTCCCCATCATTTATTTTGCTCGGTAATTTGGTATCGGATCATTCTTTTTCAGCAGGGTATTTTGAGGAGTTCACAGCTTATTCCAGGAATTTTTTAATATTTTCATTCATTTGAGTGTATTTCCACTATGCATCATCTGCATAGCATAAAGTACTTTTCATCTCGCATAGTGCCTAAAATGTGACTCGAAATAATTTCTCGAAGTTACGGATAGACCGGTCAAACTAAATCTCAATGGTGCGTAAAGTCGGTGGATGGAAAATTTTTAAAATCGAGCTTGTAGACGTCAATTATATTGACCTACATTTCGTGTAGTCACTACGCCAAAAGTGTCCTTTGGCAGCACTACATAGGCAGCGCTTTATTACAAAAGAGCTGCTATAAGTTAAAAAATTTAGAAAACACGGAAACTGCTCACGTAGAAAAATAAAAGCGCGTCTAAATATAAGACTTTAGACAGTGCTTTTGAGGAAAGCGCTTTCTAAGGTCTTATAAATTAAAAAAAAATTAAAGGAAAATATTAGACAGCGCTTTACTAAAAAGCGCTGTCTAAGGTCTTATAAATTAAAAATAAAATAAAATCAAAAGCGCTGTCTAAGGCCCATATGAGACAGCGCTTTCTAAGGCCCACATTAGACAGCGCTTTTATTAAAAGCGCTGTCTAAGGTCTTCTTAATTAAATTAAAAATTGAAACGTTATCAGTATTCTATACTTTTTCATTTCATTCTTTCCCTCTTTCCCTCTCTTTCTGCGAACAAGAACCGAACCAGCTGAAACCATCGCCATCGTCCGTCCTTTCACCGCCGTCGTCCGTCCTTTCTCGGCGTCGTCCGGCCGGCCGTCGTCCTTCCTACTTTGTCCTCCACCATACTCCACCGTGCTCCACTGTTCCGGTAAGAGTTTTTCTTTTTATGTTAGGTTTTAAGTGTGTTTCATATTTTTCTTTATATGAAATTCATCCTAGAAGATTCAGAAAGAGGTTGCATAGATCTTATGAGTACACAGTTTTGAGATTGAATTTGAATCTTCAACACCAATCACAGTGAATGTTTCCATTCCACGGTTTCATTATGTTCATTCTTTAATGTAAAAAGAAATTGTTTATTTTTGAATGACGGTGGTTTCAAGTTATGATGTTTGCCAAACTCTACTAGTATAATGTTTAATAGAAAGAAGGATGGTTTTTCTTTCACTTTACTAAAGTTATGACTTATGTTGGATAAACTTTAAAAATTGAACAATAAAGTTTATGAATTTGATACAAATATATCAATTTTTTACCAACTTTTGCTTATATTTGATATGAGGAGAAATAGTATTATTTTAGCGGGTGAAATAATATTGAGTTTTTGGTTTTTTATTTTGAATGTTATTGCTATATAATGTGTTAGTTTAGTTTAGGTTAGTGTTAGTGTTAGTGTTAATATTGCTCATTATTTTAATATTGTAAATCCTTGAGGTTGTTAGTGTTATTTTGTTATTTTAATACTGTGTTATGTTAGAAGCCCTGTTAGAAGCTCATTCAATGTTCTATGTTTTATCATAACTTTCCTCCTCATTCAATGTTTTGATTCCTCATATAATAGTGTTTTTGTTGACCTTAATAAGTAGGAAAACCATGGATAAAAAATGGATGGATGCCTATCGATTGTCCAAAGAGTACGAGAATGGGGTATTGGATTTCGTTAAGTTTACTGTTCAACACGTTAAAGACCCCAGTCGAATGGACTGTCCTTGCTTGGGTTGTTGTTATGTGGGTAAGGTTGACGCAGATGGATTGAAATCGCATTTACTGATGCATGGAATTGATCGAAGTTACAAGTGTTGGATACATCATGGTGAGAAAATTAACGAAAATGTTGAACCGAAGGGGAAAAGTAATACGACCTATGCTTCAGATGACAAAGACACGGAAACATACGATTGTGATCGAGTCGAAGAGATTGCAGAAGCAGTTGAAGAAAATCTTCATGATTGTCCCGAAATGTTTGAGAGGTTGGTAAGCGATGCAGAGAAACCGCTCTATCAAGGTTGCACTAAATTCACAAGACTGTCTGCGGTATTGAAGTTGTACAACTTAAAGGCGGGCAATGGATGGTCGGATAAAAGTTTCACAGAGTTGTTGGCCCTTTTGAGAGAAATGCTACCAGAGGATAATGTTCTTCCCAATCGAACCTATGAGGCCAAAAAAATGTTGTGCTCTATTGGCATGAGCTATGATAAGATACATGCTTGTCCAAACGATTGTGTTTTGTTTCGAAACGAATATGCATCGTTAACTGAGTGCCCTAAATGCGGTTTGTCTCGATATAAGAAAAAATTGTCTCCAGCCAAGGTCTTATGGTATTTTCCTATAATTCCGAGATTTAGGCGCATGTTTCGTAGTGAAACCAATGCAAGACACCTAACTTGGCATGCAGATGAAAGAATTATTGATGGAAAGTTGCGACATCCGGCTGATTCACCACAGTGGTCGAAAATTGATAATGATTATCTTGACTTTGGAGAAGAAGCAAGAAACCTTCGCTTGGCATTATCTACTGATGGAATGAACCCGCATGGTCTTCAAAGTATCTCACATACCACATGGCCTGTGATTCTTATGATTTATAACCTACCTCCGTGGCTATGCATGAAACGTAAGTACATGATGTTATCTATGTTAATCTCTGGGCCTAAACAACCAGGGAATGACATAGACGTATACTTGACACCTTTGATCGAAGATTTAAAGAGCTTGTGGGAGAACGGTGTGGAGGTTTATGATGGATATAGGAAAGAAAGTTTCAATTTGAGGGCGATGTTGTTTGGCACAATTAATGATTTTCCAGCTTACGGGAATCTATCAGGGTACAACATAAAAGATGCAAAAGCGTGTCCTATTTGTGAAGATAAAACAGATTCGAAGCGATTGGAGTTTGGTCATAAGAATGTCTTTCTCGGCCATCGTAGATTCTTAAATGCCAAACATCACTACTGTGGGTGGAGACAAGAATTCAATGGAGACACCGAACAAGGTAGAGCTCCACCTATGTTGTCAGGTGACCAAGTTTTTAAAAAGGTGAAAGATATGCGTACTCAGTTTGGCAAACCTTTTGCACATAAGGTTGTCAAAGGTGGGTGGAAAAAGAGGTCGATATTTTTTGAATTGCCATATTGGAAGTCTTTGTACGTGAGACATTTTCTCGATGTTATGCATATTGAGAAAAATGTATTTGAAAGTGTTATTGGTACATTACTCAATATAAAAGGAAAGACTAAGGATGACCTTAAAGCAAGAAAAGACTTGGTAGCGATGGGGATTAGAACTGAATTAGCACCCGTGAAGAAAGGAAGACGAACATATCTACCACCTGCTGCTTTTACTCTGTCTAGAAAGGAGAAGAAAATATTGTGTAAGTTTCTGAGTGAAGTTAAAGTTCCAGAAGGATACTCTTCAGATGTTAGAAGACTTGTGTCTATGAAAGACCTCACGTTGAAGAGTTTAAAGACACACGACTGCCATGTTATAATGGAACACTTTATACCAATAGGTATACGTTCTATTTTGCCAGTGAAAGTAAGAAGCGCCATAACTAATTTGTGTTTTTTCTTTAGGTCAATTTGTAGTAAGGTAATCGATCCCGATATCTTACCAACACTACAAAAAGAGATAGTTATTACCTTGTGTGAGCTTGAAATGTATTTTCCTCCCTCTTTATTTGACATAATGGTACATCTAGTTGTTCATCTTGTGAAAGAGACACAGTTGTGTGGACCAGCTTATATGAGATGGATGTACCCTGCTGAACGTTATATGAAAATATTAAAAGGGTACGTGAAAAGCCGAAGTCGACCAGAGGGGTGTATTGTTGAACGATACATTGTTGAAGAAGCGGTTGAGTTTTGTACTGAATATTTGTCCAATGTTCAATCGATTGGACTCCCCAAAGCTCATATTTTCGAAAAAAAGGATGGTAAAAAATTAATTGGAAATAAAATTGTGACAGTATCAAGGGATGAACGGGATCAAGTGCATTTGTATGTTCTGCACAATGATAATGAGGTTGAGCCGTATGTTGAGATGCACAAGGATGTACTCCGAAGGTTAAATCAGAACAGAAATGAAAATTGGATAGTACGAGAGCACAATCAAAGTTTCATACAATGGTTAAAGGATCATATTTATTCGAAGCGCTCTTCAGATCCTGCTTCAGTAACAGAAAGGTTGAGATGTTTGGCATATGGTCCAAGTTTGCATGTGTATTCTCATAGCGCATACGCAATTAATGGATACACATTTTATACTAAAGAACAAGATGATAAAAGTACTATGCAAAATAGTGGTGTCACCGTCCTAGCTGAAGCAATGCACATATCAAGTATGAAGGACTTAAACCCCAAATATGCAAATCTGTCATATCTTAATAGGGTAGGGTACAAAGATGAGCCTTTTATTCTAGCATCTCAAGCTAAACAAGTGTTCTATGTCACTGACCCGACGAGTACGAAATGGTCTATAGTGCTTTTATCTAACAAAGTGGTTGATGATAGCGGTGTAGATCAATGTGATATTGATGTTGAGAATGAGTCATGCATTAGACGGAATGAGTTGAATAGAAATGATCAAGATGAGGATCTTATAGCGAATGAGTCATATATCAGAAATGACCATAACGAGGGAATTTGGATCCATTCATCCGTCCGCATTGCTAAGAAACAAGTAATTCATATTCCAACCAAGAAAAGAAAGAGATGTTAGTGAAAGAGGTAAAATAATAAAATGTTATATATTATTTCATTCTAAATTCATCTATTATAGTTTTTTTTGTATTTTGACGTCGTGTAGAAAGTTTCCATCTAACACTATGTTATATTATAATGTAGTACTTTGATGAATGCAAGTGTGCTCATTACTCAATTTCTCAATTGGATGAAATTAAAGAGGATTGGTGTCAATACATTATGGAGCTCGGAGTTTTATCAGGTATAATATTGTACTCTTACTTTAATTGATGAGAATTTAAATATGTGTAACTTTCTAACTATAGACATTGTTGATGTATTCTTTTAATTGAATTACAATCTTTGTGTTCTTTCAGGACCTATGTAGATTTGAAGCAATGCTTTGGTTGGATGCAAAAGTACTAGTATAAGTAATATGCTTTGGTTGAATGCAATGCTTTGTAGAAAAAATGTAATGATTTGTAATTATAAATTGGTGTATATATATATATATTGGTTTGAATTGTCAATTGTTTTGGATATATAATTTTGGTGTAAATTGGTACATTTAAATAGGCCAAATTGGATTGATTTGAATCTCCAAATTGTGGTATTTTTCTGGAAAAAAATTGGTTGAAAAACAGGTCAAATTCTAGTTGAAAAACCTAGTAAAAATTGTGGTTTAAAAAAAATTATATAAAAATTTTCGTATACCTTAGACAGCGCTTTACACTAAAAACGCTGTCTAAGGTGGGGCTTAGAAAGCGCTTTCACCAAAAGCGCTGTCTAAGGTATGCCTAAAAAAGTTCAAAAAGGTGGGGCTTAGAAAGCGCTTTCAAAAAAAGCGCTGTCTATGGTATACCTAAAAATGTTCAAAATGGTGGGACTTAGACAGCGCGTTTAAAAAAAGCGCTGTCTAAGGTATACCTAAAAAATGTCAAAAAGCGCTGTCTAATGGTACCATAGACAGCGCTTTTCATTAAATATACCCCCCTTTAGACAGCGCTTTTGGTATTACCCAAAGCGCTGTATAAACCTTTAACAGCGCGGGTTTAGACATCGCTTAAAAGCGCTGTCTAAGGCCAAAAAAAGCGATGTCTAAGGTCTTGTTTGGCGTAGTGAGTTTAACCACCTGACGTGTTCGTTTTAATTTTTTGACCATGTTTCGTTGCATTTTGATCAGTTTGAGCGTTTTAACGGGTCAAAATATATTTTAAAATCCGACCAAACGCTGTATTTTTCCGAGTCTTATATTTTGCGCTGATCATTTTGGTGTACTCGGTTTATTTTTTCGAGCACTTGGACATCCAGTTTTTATTCATTTGTGATCCGTTTATTTTTACATTTTTTGTCTAAATATTTATAGTAAATAAATAGAATTATTAATTTTTTTATTTTAATTATTTTAATTGTTTAAATTTTATTCAATTTTAATTAATTATTTAATTTAAACTCTAAAATAGGCATTAGGGATATTATTGACAATTTAAAGTTGCTAAATGTTTTAGGCACCGGAAAAAAGGGAAAAAAAACACACAGCTAGCAAACGAAACCGGAAGAATAGCTTTTACTTTTTTCATACTATGTTCTCATGCTGGTAAATAATCATCGTCGCGGTTTCGTATCCATATATTCATGTTGTTCTCATTCCAACTATCATAACATGTATTATTATATATTTTAATAACTAACATTAATATATTATAATATATAATCTATTTTGTTTTAGGCTATAAACAGGAACCAGCCATTTTGTTTTAAGAGGTATCACGGATCCATGTTGTTTATATATATATATATATATACCAGTTTATTTCAATTTTAACACACACGTTATATAGAATTTTTTTCATCGTCATACCATCTAGTTTGTAGAACTATCAGTAGGTTTTTTTAAATTTGAAATATAATACGTAGAATTAAAGTTATGCTGTTTTAACACGCGCACATATTATAATATATATAACATGTTTGTTTTAATAGTTACAGTATATAACATGTTTTTTTATTTTTTTATTTTTTAAGCATAATATAACAAGTTTATGATAATCATAAGTTGTTATTATATATATAACCAACCTACCACGTCTCATTTTATTATACATATTGTTTTATTATTTTTTATTTTTTTATTATTATTTTTTTATTACTATTATTTTTTTATTACTATTATTTTTTTATCTAGTTATATTTTATTGTTCGGATTGAATCGTATCGATACGTTGTTGCATATTGTTGTGTATGATACGTGACATTGATGTTAATTTGATTCGGTTGTGATGATCACACTTTTGCGTTAGCAACATTATTATTATTATTATTATTTTTAAACACGTTTTAAAATTCATTTTGTTTTACGTTTTTTATAAATTCATATCCGCACAATTTTGATCTCTATTGCGATGATCACGTCAAGTGTAGCAAGTTAGGGGCGGATTTTATTGGTTTATGTGCTATGTGCTATATTTATCCTTGTATCCCAATTTTACACGCGTCTGACGATTTAGCATAGTGACAAACCACTTTTTGCGTTTACCGATTCGCGTCTCGATTTGCAATTTGTGTTTTTTTATTACCTTGTTGTTTCTTGATTCGATTTACGATGACCGCTTACGCGGTAGCATATTGTCTTTTTCAATTTGTGCTAATTTTTGACGATCCAATATCGTTATGATTATATTTGATTAAATTTGTTGTGGTAGGCTTCGCACTTGTTCGCGTATTTGCGTCATAATTTTAATTTGTGCACTTTTCTTTTCAATTTACATTTAGATTCATTTGTTGTGTGAGGTTAATATTGTGTATGCATCTTATTCCCCCTTCAGCCTAACTTTAGGTCAACCTTCGCATGACAACATTAAGTTAGCTCCCTCCTAACCTCAACTATATGACCATTTGACATGACAATATCTAGGACCAAGTCTCCCTTAGCCATTCCATTTTTCTCTTCTCATCTCAAAACAAGTTCAAAACACTTAATAAATACAACGAGTATTGTACGCTACGAGCCTTAAGTACATGTGAAATAAAGAATAAGGGGTCTCCCCTCACTTTTCTAGAGTGTTTAGCATACGTCCCGTTTGGGGGCGACCATGCGACGCATTCGCTCCTAAGTCATAGACTTTAGTGCAATACATGTTTCAAACTAACTTAATCTACTTCTGTCTAAAAGACACAAACAAAGTTCAAATCTTTTTATCCTTCGGGATGGGTTTCAAATCATTTTCAGAAAAGAGTACATTATTTCCGTTTTGTTGCAAACAGGCATCGACCCTAACTGCCGGATGCGAACCTAACGTCGCTCATAAAAAAACAAAATTAAAAACAAAACAGACCCATAGGTCGAACTACGATTGCTCTGACTTCCTCATTCCCGTCTGATTGAGGATACGTAGGCACAAGACGGCGATGTCTTGGCGAGCACCCTTCCCACCTTTTTTCCGTAGTCCATGAACTACAGATGCTCTGACTTCCTCATTCTCGTCTGAATGAGGATACGTAGGCACAAGACGACAATGTCTTGGCGAGCATAATCCCCCACTTCACCAGTAGTCCTCCGAACTACATTGACTCTGACTTTCCCATTGCATAAGGGAATACGTAGGCCTAGGACGACGAAGTCCTATCGAGTCTCTTTTTGTCTTTTCCTTTCCGTTTTCGTTAGCAAGTAGGCTTTAGATAACACACCCTTTGATTAGACAACAAGTGTGGATCCCGTCGAGTACGATGGACGCGAGGGGGTGCTAATACCTTCCTTTTGTGTAACCGACTCCCAAACCCAGACTCTGGTTGCGAGACCGTATCTTTTCCCTCTTGAGGTTTCTTCAATCGTTTCCTTTTTCCCGTCGGGATAAATAACGTTTGGTGGCAACTTTGTTTTTTCCGCCGGTTGTTTTTCGCGTTGCGACAGGAAGTTGTCCCCGAGTCTAGCTGGATTTCGCCCATATCACGTTACTTGCAGGTGGACAAACTTCCATTGGACGAGGGGGGTAGCGAGTAAAATCCGAAATAAAGCTCCCCAAATACATCTTCCTTTCTATAAACTTTATAAAATGGGAAGGGCTTCTCCCATGTTACGGTGCCTAGGTGAGTGTGAGACCGCCCTGGTACTAGTAGAAGTACAGAAGGGAACATGCATCAGTTACATTTGAGGAAAAGCCGTCGCCCCCAAGTTGTTAAGGGCGGGATATTATTGGCCCACTCTGATGAGGGATAGCATCACTTTTTTCAAAAAAAAAGTGTGATCAATGTCAGAGACATGCTGACCTTCACCACTCCCCAACTAAACTTCTTCAATCAATGACTTCACCCTGGCCCTTTTACTAGTGGGACATGGACATTTTGGGTTCATTTCCCCTAGCACCAAGCCAACTGAAATTCTTGATAATAGGGGTTGATTATTTCACCAAATGGATAGAGGTAAAGTTGTTTCAAAAATCACAGCTGAGAGAGTTTTTCATTTCTATTGTCATAGAATTATTTGCACATATGGACTCTTCGAAGCTAATTTCTCCGACACTGGATTTTAGTTATCCAGTGTTATGGTCACTGACTTTTGTTGGGATTTTAGAGTGAATATAAAGTTTGTATCTGTTGTACACCTACAAGCCAATGGACATGCAGAATCAGGGAACAAAGTTATTCTAAAGGGACTCAAGAAGAAGCATAATGACGCCAAAGGCTTGTATGCATCATAACTCCACGAGATATCATGATCATACCAGACTACCCCCACTCTCTACCACCAAGGAAACTTTGTTTGTCTTGGTGTATGGAGAAGATGCCATGCTACCAGTCGATATCGACACGCCTTTGTGGCAACGATCTCAGTTTAATGAACAAGAAAAAAAGTAGGATTGGAATATGCGGCAGACCTGATCGATGAATTGAGAGAAATGCTAATGTTCGAGAATTCAAAGCCAAGCATAGATCTGCCAGAAGGTATAACTCCAATGTTAAGTCGAGAGAGATGCAAGAGGGAAACATAGTATTAAAGGAAGTGGTTCTAACCACATAGCATGGAAAGCTACAAGTAATTGGGAGGGATTGTATCGCATATTCTAGAAGCTCCTTCATAGGGCGTACAAGTTGCAAGAGCTGGAAGGATTTCTCTTGCCCAGAACCTTAAACGGTCTCCATCTTAATATTATTATAGTTAAATTGTCTATAATTCCCTAATAAGACATCGTGTTTATGTACATGTGAATAATTTTTTAGTGCTTATGACTAATAGGGACATATCTTATAAATATTTGTATCTTAGACCTCATACCGAGGATCCTTTATGCCCCTCTTCGCAATATTGTATGATAGGCCTCATAGCGAGAATCTTTTCCGCCTCTCGTGGCGATATTTGTATGTTAGACCTCATAGTGAGGATCCTTTCCGCCCCTCATGGAAATGTTTGTATGATGGACCTCATAGAAAGTATCCTTGCTCCCCTCGTGGCAATATCTATATGTTAGATCTCATAGCAAGGATCCTTTCCACCACTCGTGACAATATTTGTATGTTGGACTTCATAGCAAAGATCATTCCCGCCCCTTGTGCCAATATTTGTATGCTCGACTTGATAGCAAATATCCACGTTGCCCCTTGTGGCAATATCTGTATGTTGGACTTCATGGTGAAAATCCTTGCCGCACCTTGTGGCAATATTTGTATGTTGGACTTCATGGCGAAGATCATTGCTGCCTATCAAGGTAGTATTCTCATGATGAACTTCGTGACGAAGATTCTAATCGTCTAGTAGGGCGATACAAACCAGTTATTTAAGTCCCCACCTGGAGAAGCTTAAAATTTCATAGGGTGGGACAAAATACATAATCCTCTCCCAGAGGCACGACCAAAGTCTGACCAACGCCTCAATTGAGGGACTTATAGTCTCGTCAGCTAGGCTACATATTAATTAACCTAAGGGACTTATATTTATTAGGCTAGTCAAACTCTCACTTGAGGGACTTAGAGTTTCCTCGGGCGAAGCCATACATAGAAATCTTGCTCAAAGGTGCGACCGAAATCTGGCCTAAGAGACTTAACCATAAGTATTGTCAAGGGCTTGAAGGAAGTCATGTCCGAGTTGTCTAACGCCTTGCTTGACAAACATATAGTCTCATCATCCAGGCTACATATAACTCCTTCTGAGGGACTTAGATTTCTCAGGCTTATCAAACTATTTCCTGAGGGACTTAGAGTTTCCTTAGGTAGAACCAAGCATAGAAATTCCCTTAGAGGCGCGACCAAATTCTGGCCTAAGATACTTAGCCATAAGTCTTGTTTGAGGGCTTTATGGAAGTTCGGCCTGTGGGGTCTAACTCCTTAACAGAGGGACTTATAGTCTTGTCAGGTACGATGTACTTAAGCGGAATATGGAACGCTGTATAATACAATAATAATAATTATAATTATTATTATTATAATTATTAATATTATTATACTAATTATTAAATAATAATAATACTAATTTGTTTATTATAATAATAGTTATTATAATAATATAATGTTATTATTATTATACACATAGTGCACTTAAGTTGAGTTTTTTAGCTTGTTACCCACACAAACAGCTCAATAAATAGAACTCTAGTGTAGAAACTTTTACACTTGATGAAATTAGGTTTGTGAAACCTCGCCGTAATATCTCTCTCTCTCTCTCTCTCTCTCTCTCTCTCTCTCTCTCTCTCTCTTTCTCTCTTTCTAAGTCTTCATTCGTAGTAGCATGAAAAGAATATGAAGAAGGAGAAAGATAAAGACAAGGAGTAAGAAAGGAAGTCCATTGCTCTAAAGACTTCAAGTTTAAAGTCCTCAATTAATTAGCAAGGTGATTATGAAACAAGATATAACAAGAATTCGGATGAAGAAGATATGGGTCTTTTGTGAAAAGATTCAACAAAAACATCAAAAGAAATGGTGTAAAGTTCTTGAAAAAAAAACCTTGTTAAGTTTATAATACAATCAAACTCATAAAAGGAAGATGATGACACGAAAGGAAGATCAAGATGTTCATGTTACAGTTGTGGCCTATCCGATCATTACAAGCTGGAGTGTCCCCTAATAGAGAAATACAAAGAGAAAGGCCATCACAAGAAAACTAGCAAGTATAGAAGGGCTTATATTTCCTGGAAAAACATTAACGATTCCTCAAGTGATGAAAGCTCAAGTGATGAGGAAGAATTGAGAAATGTTTGTCTCACCGCTCATTATCGTGACAAAAAGAAAAAGAATGTAAGTCAAAATATGAACATATTGATGAATTGTATTATGTTATTGCAAAAAGCTTTTGAAAATCTACATAGAGAAGTCGTAGATGCTTTCAAAAAGTTAGCTTCAAACAAAAGAATCTTTCCACATTTAGAAGCTAAAGTTTTGGAAACCAAAAAGAATATGGAAGCTCTTAAGTAATCTATCGTAGATATTCAAAAATTTATAGATTAGGATGAAGAACCTTCATGGTTCGGTAGTAAAACTTGTCACATTTGGCAAAAAGAGGTAAATACTCTTAAAGCTAAGTTGGACAAGGCATTACAACCAAAGGTTACTTTTGCTATTGATACTACCAAGTACAAGATGCCTTCTCATAATCCTTATAGAAGGTATAACTTTGTTGAAAAGGACAAAATTAGGAAATGTAACCCTTATCATCATTTAACTTGTCATGTTTGTTGCAAGAAGGGTCACACCATTGCAAAATGCAAGTTTATGAAGTTTCTAGTACCTAAAGGCGTTTTTCAATGGTTGACTAAATGCAACCAAGGTTTCACCCACCCCCAAGGACCCAATGAAGATTGGGTACCTAGAACTTCTATCTGATTTTGCAGGATAAATGTCTTGACTCTATGAAGAGAGTATGGGATCTCATTTGTAGTTGCTCAAGGCATAATATGAGTAACATCTTCTCATTTCGTTGACTATGTGGCAAGGAATAAGACTTGTTTTACTAAAGGCGTCAACAATTAGTGTTTCTTAAATTGGTAAAAGTGTGTAGACTACTTGTAATGCTTCTATCTAAGAAATGTAGAAAAGATATTTCATTTCATGCAAAAGGATTATCTTTAAAAGACATACTCAACAACATTGAATAAGGGATTGATCAACCTAAGACGATGAATCTTGAGGAGGAATAACATAGCAATCATGAAAGAGACAAGATTCAAAGACCAACCAAAGAGGATGATCATCAAATCAATAATTTTCTTTCATGGATTCATTGTAAATTACACTTTTGGATACTTCGTCAAAGTGAAAGGTGGTAAGATTTCTGTTGTTAATGGTTTGTAGCACATTTTTCATTTATTCCAACTTTCGTTCGAGAGTACCTTGTGGAAAACATATGCATCCTCTGTCATTCGTACGGTGAGGTAATATTGTTTCAATTTTTACTTTGTAAGTAAGGTTCCTCTTTTACTTGTTTATTTTTCAAAGGTATGTGATATATTATGTGTATGATACATGTTATGAGTGTTCATTTCCAAAAATTTGAAGAGTAATCATTATGTGTTTTATTTAATATGATTATAGTGATCTCATTCATAATATCTTCACATGTGATCTATATCCTTTTATTATATCATGCCTACATTTGCATGTTTGCATGTTGTTAGCCAGCAAATCGTGAAAAATAATAATATGCATAAGTCTCTCATCAATTAGTCATGCATGAGTCAAATTGAGACCTCAAAAGACATTCCAAATTCACAAGTGTCAACTTCTTCAAGCATTGGACATTATGTGTCGACACAAAATTCGTATAGGTCGGCACATAAAATCAATTTGTTTTAATTTTTCAAAATTCTTTCAGTATGTGTCGACACATGTGATGGATAGTTCGACACATAAAATAATTTTTTTGAATTCTTTTCTTTTCACTTTAGTAATGTGTTGACTCACGACCTTCTTAGGTCGGCACATGCTTCCAAGATGTCAACCTATGCTTACAGCAGGTCGACTCATGATGCCTTGAATGACTTTTTCACTTCTCTTTTCATTCATTTCTCATTCATGAACTTGTCTCCATATATTCCAATTCCTCTTGAGTCTTGTAATTTTTCAAAGTGTCATAAATTCCTCCATTACTTCTCTTTGATTTATCCAATGTAACTCATTCATGTCTACATTTTCCTAAATTTCATTTAATCTCATGATTCTTCATCTTCTATAAATACCTCTTCACCCTCATATTTCAAATCACACCCAAGTATCCATACTCTGAATTTGAATTCATTCATAGTGTTCATTGTCATTATTGTGTGTATTACAAACTTTATCTTTTTTTTTGGGTTTGTGGGTAGTCATATATCTCTCTCAAACACTTCCAACTCTCATTCATACATTCCATCAAACACCTAGGATGCGAATTCTATTTTGAACAATTCTCTATGGCATCTAAGTCTACAAAAACCAAGGTTGATTCCAAAGGCAAGGGTAAGAGTACAACACCCTCTGTTGCTCCAGAAACTGCATTTTCTTTGGTCTCCTCAAATTGTGTTAAAGAATTTGAAGAGAAACACCAACATAGGCTTGTTGCAAAGCAATATGTTTGGAAGCCAACTGTGGCTGGTTGTTTGTATATTCCAGAGGCTACTAGTTTGGTTGCAGAGAAACAAATTGATTACTTTCTACAACTTGCTCAGGACTACATTGAAGACCTCATTCGTGTATTCTATTCTGGATTACATGATAGACAAGGTTCATGCTTTAAGTTTACCATAGGTAACAATGTTTATGTGTTCAATAATGATCTTTGGAAGTCTTACTGGGTATTAGTGTTATTGATGTTGCTGATGATGATGAAGTTGATCCATTGGTAACATATACCAACATTCATGTGAACTTTGAGTGGAATGTTCATGAAAATGACATGCTTAAGGCTCTCTGGTCAAATGACGTCTATGACACTTTAGTTGTCACCCAATTAAAGATAGTTCCTAGGATCTTACTTTGACTTGTTTCACATGTCTTATGCCCAAAGAACACCGGATTCTCAAGAATAGACAATGTTGAAGTTCATCTCGTCTACATTCTTCTGAATAAAGTTCAGATTAATTGGGCAAATTATTTTGTTTCCCGGATGTTTGCCATCAAGGAATGTAACAGAGGAACCTTATTTTGTTACGCCTCCATGATTGCTAAGATCCTAAACTACTTTAACATAGGAGTGCCAAATATTATGTTTAAAACCCCTAGTTAGGTTCAAGAGTTATTCCAGCGCACCTTAACCAACATGGGTTACTTTTGGGATTAAGAGCATTGGGTATCTTACCTTCGGATGGGCAAGCATGGTAAGAAAATTTACAACTTTGATGATCCTTATGAGTTTGTAGACACAGCTGTCGAACCACATGTGATTGGTAATCAAGATGCTGGAGCTTCTAATGGTGTTTCTCAAGGTGATGAATTTATGCAAGAGGGTGATTATGAGGATGGTCAAGTAGGTGATGAGAATGAAGATCAATCCTCTATTATAGTTATGATTCAAAGTATGCAAATTAAACAAGATGAGTGTTATAAATGGGAGTGTCGGAGGTGCGATGCTTTTGAAGCTTCTCAAGTTGAACAATTTCATCTCATACAAGAGCGTGTGGCATCACAAGATGCCAACTTTGATGTTTTCTCCTCGTATGTGACTGAGAGGTTGGTCTCTCTAAGGAGTGAAATAAATGTTAATCATGCTGCTATAATTGTAAGAATTAACCACATGATTGGTGCTCAGAATGAAAATAACCACCACTATGCTCAATTCTATCAAGAAATGTGTGACTTTTTTGATCGTCAGTTTGGGAATGATGGACAAGGCTGGTTCCATGGAGTAAGGCCTAGAGACCATAGAGGACACTGAAGTGTTGAGTCTTTGGGTCGTTTGTGTCAAATGTCTTAGGGAATTTTCTGTCATTTATTTCATTGTTTAAGTCTTCATGCATTTTATTTTATTTATTTATTTTGTCTTATGTCTTGGCAATGTTTCAACTAGTAATATAATGTGAGAAAAATGGTTTACTATGTGTACTCCCTTAATTGTCTATTATGAAATATTGGTATACTACCTTTTATTTGTGTTGTGTTAGTGACTAATGTGTATTTTCATATATGTTGTGTATATGTGAGTGCATAACCTTCACTTTGCATTTGCCTCTGTTTAGGTATATTGTATATGTGCTCTATTTTATATATGAGATACTGCTAATGTCCTTGCTTTGTCTCTTTTTGATGTCGTCAAAGGGGGAGAAGTATTTGCAACTATGAAGCTATGATGCACACATCAGGGAGAGTTTTCATGGACACAAAATAAATCGTCTCAAGTTTTGTCATCATAAAAAAGGGGGAGTATATGAGAACAACTTTCCGTTTAGATGTGTTTTGTATGATGTCAAAACTAGGAATTTTTAGCGTTTATGTACATTGAATGATATCATCTGATTCTAGTTGTGCATTGTGCATTTTAGCATTAGGAACCATGTCAACATGGTTGGAAATGGTTTAGAAAAGATTCATGAATCAAGAAAATATTTTTATGCATAAAAAATTCATTTTTGTGTGAAAAACACTCTACAGGTCAACACATACAATTATAGGTCGACCTATAGAAGAATTTTTTCAACTACAAGTCGAAACATACAATGCATAGGTCGGCATATGTGCTGCAGTATTAAAGCTTGTAGCTTATGTTTCATGTGTTGCCTACAAAGTTCGACACATAACATGTATAGGTTGACACATGACTTGTATAGGTCGACCTATAGATCAAAAATCTTAAAAATTTGCATTTGTTTATATTACTTTTGCTTCTTACTTGCTCACACACACACACACACACACACATACACACACCTGCTACATGCATCATTTCTTTTCAATGATTTGGGAAAAATCATAAACGAAACCTGGAACATACTAAGAGTCGTCATCATCTTCAACCTTGGTTTTATGCATACACAAACAACGTACACATAATCATTCATTGTTTGGGTGCCATCTAGAATCAAGTTGATAAGGTCCCATTTAGTTTGTGGTGTTGTAAATTAGGTTGAGATCTTGTGGGGGTTTCAAATAAGAAAACCAAGGTGGAGTGTTCCTTTAAGATCAAAGTGGGGATTTAAAGGTCTTGGACAAGATTACTCAAGTTTGGATTCGATCGAGTGAAGGCTTTGAAGGGTTGCAGTTCTTGCAAAGGAGTAGCGTGAGACGGTGGATCATCTTGGTAAATCTTGGGTTACAACAGGTTGTAATTCAGATTCGATCGAGTGAAGGCTTTGAAGGACTGCGGTTCTTACAAAGTTGTAGCCTGAGACGGTGAATCGAATTAGCATTGTTGGGTGACTTGATCAAGCTCAGATCAAGGGAAGAGAAATTGCTAGGATCAACATCAAGCTTAGGGTTTATTTGGTTTCATTTCTACATTTCTCTTGTAAAAATACTATTGCAAAGTAAGGTTAATTACATGATCTCAATTCAAATTCGAATTTAGGGCAGACGTACCCATAGCGGCGCCGATTGGGGAACTGCCTAAAAAAATCCTTGTGTACTCTCTCTCTCTCTCTTTCTTACATTTCATTAGCAAATTGTTCTGTTCATCCTTTGTGCGATTAATTTGTTTATTAAATTGTTTTGAAATTTGTTTGAAAATGTTTTATTGAATTGATCACAAACATTTTGATTGTGATTGGATTTTAAAGATCAACAAAACTACATAAATTTCGAAACCAATTCTATTGTACTCAAGGTGTTCGATAATTTTCCGCAGTTGTATTTTGGTTTGAACTATCGCTGGAAATAGAATTGCCTGCTAAGTTGCTTTCTAGTGATTGTGATTAAAGCCTATTGATTAAAGTTGATTATCATTATCTCTCATTTATTTTCACATACGCATATCTGAGCTTTTCGATAGCGGTTCGGTTAGATGAATCGATCCAAGTTACTTCCGATAGCCAACATTTTCGAAAAACTCTTTTTGTAATCAAAATTTTATTGGGAATCAAAGTTTCTTCCCTCTAGATAAGTCTCCTTCATCTAAAAGTTTTCATATATTATTTAAATAATATAAAAATAATAACTTGTTATTTATATTTATTGAAATAATTTGATATACGTTTATAATCGATTTATAACTGGGCAGCAAAACTCCAGATAACTCTGTAAAAAGTGATCAATTGCTAAAATTTAATTTAATTTATTTAATTAATAGAATTTGAATTAAGAATAATAAAAAAAATATGTTTATTATTGTTTTCCTATGGTGAGCCGTTATGACTTTAGTCTTTTTTTAAGGATTTTTTTTTTAAAATACGACATGCATGTCGTATCTTTCTCTATTCTCTCCTTATGTATCTTCTTTTCCCATCTTACTCCCTTGTAGGTAAAATGAGTATTCTTTGATGTAATACAATATAATGAAGAAAAGAAGAAGACAAGATAAAATGAGGACAACCATGGAGGTCTAACTTGAAGAAACATAGATCGTTATTAGCTTTAGCTTACGTTCACTCATTGGCTTGAGAGAACAATTGCGCTAGGGCCTATATATGTTTCAATTTTTTTATGTATGTTGATGCATGTGAATGTATGTCGATGCATGTGAGAGACGATTTATGTGATAAATAAGTCAGTGAGATTAAACTAATTAAAAATTCCCTCAAAATGAATAATAAGTTTATGCTTTCCAAATTTTAACACTCATCAAGACTAGTATCAAATAATGCAGATTTAGCCTAACACGAGGTGCATTTTCTATATTAGTAATGTTCGAAGGGATAAATATATTATCCAACTTCTAAAACATTGAGCCGAACTTAACTAAACAAAATATAATAAGATTATATACGTTTAGAAGCAAGACTTTGGAACATTCCATATGATGGATTCGAATAAGGAGTTATTCACCCAATTGATAATATTCGAGAATTGTATTAGATACAATTGGAATGGATTCCTACCTAACTAATAGATTATTGTGTAATGAGCCTAGCGGTAACTTAAAACAAAGTGAAATATGGATCTCGATCCACTAGAAAATCTTCCAATGTGATTTTTCGAATCAAATGGTGAAGGTCATTTGGCTTGAGTAAAATAGTAGAAGCATATTTATTTAAAGGCCTAAGTTAATATGTTTTAATGATATTGATATCTTCATAATATTTTATGTAGATTACCATGCCAACTAACACCTCTAATAACATTTTGTGATCAATCATTGACAAAGAAAACTTGTTTGAGACAAATTCTTTGGATTGTCACCGAAACTTGAGGATTGTCCTGAAACATAATAATAAGCGCACCAAGCAGGGTGGTAAAGGGAAAGGCAAAGACGTTACCAAACCCAAGCCTAATGCTTATGCTTTGAAACCTAGCAAAGGTATAACAAAGGATAGCACTTGCTTCCATTAAGGTAAGGCCGGACACTGAAAGAGAAACCACCCAAAGTACCTGGAAGATAAGAAGAATGAAGTGGAGAATTCAACTTCGGATATTTTGGTTATAGACATAAATCTACTTCTGCATCATGGGTATTGGAGACTAGATGTGGTTCTTACATTTTTACTAATGTGCAAGGACTAAAAAGGAGTAGAGAATTGATAAAAGGTGAAGTTGATCTACAAGTTGGCAATGGAGCAAAGGTTACTGTTTTAGCTGTATGAACTTATGTATTGACTTTACCTAGTGGTTTAATAATTCAATTACAAACCTGTTATTATGTACTTGCAATTAGCAGGAATGTCATTTTCGTTTCTTGTTTGGACAAGTTTGGTTTTTCATTCATAATAAAGAATGATTGTTTCTCTATTTATTTGAATGATGTATTCTATGCAACTGCACAAATGAACAATGGACTGTATGTCCTTGATCTTGAAATGCTAATTTATAACATTAATACTAAAAGGATGAAAACTAATGAGTTAAATCCAACTTACCTTTGACATTGTCGCTTAAGCCACATAAATGAGAAACACGTTTCCAAACTCCATAAACATTGACTATTTGGACTCTTTTGACTATGAATCATATGAGACATGTAGATCTTATTTAATTGGAAAGATGACAAAGTCCCCATTCACAGTAAAAGGTGAGAGGGCTAATGATATTTTGGCCCTTGTACATACCGATGTATGTGGGCCATTGAACACACCAGTTAGAGGAGGTTTTCAGTACTTCATCACATTTATTGATGATTACAATAGATATGGTTTGGTGCATGTAATGAAACATAAATCTGAATCCTTTGAAAAGTTCAAAGAGTTCAAAAATGAAGTACAAAACCAACTTGGCAAGAATATTAAAAACCTTTGATCAAATAGAGGTGGTGAATATTTAAGCTTGGAGTTTGATGACCATCTGAAAGAGTGTGGGATTCTATCCCAACTAACCGCTCCTGAAACATCACAACGAAATGGTGTATTTGAGAGAAGAAACCGAACCTTGTTAGACATGGTTCGATCCATGATGAATCACGTTAATCTTCCAAACTCATTTTGAGGACATGCTTTATTCAAAGCAGATTACACATTTAATCGTGTTCCATCCAAAAAGGTTGATAAGACACCGTATGAGATATGGAGTGGAATGAACCACATATTTCTTACTTGAAGATTTGGGATTGTGAAATTTATGTGAAACGGAAAATTTTAACTAAGCTTGATCCCAAATCTGAAAAATGCTTATTTGTACAGTATCATAATTAAACAAGAGGGTATTACTTCTACAATCCTTTTGAGGGAAAAGTGTTTGTCACTCGAACGAGAGTTTTCTTGAAAAAGGAATTTATTTTCAAAGAAATCAATGGGAGGAAAGTAGAGCTTGAAAAAATTAAAGAATTACAAAACATTAATACACCTATGGAGAAACTAGAGTAGGAACACAAGTAGTTATGGAAGAGAAACTTGCTCAAGTAGAACAAGACCATTGTAGGTCAAACAAGATACTTCACCAACCAGAGAGATATGATTATCTCGTAACTGATCAAGGTGATGTATTACTCATGGATCAAGATGAGTATGTGACCTACCAAGAGGCCATTACTGGTCCTGAGTCTAAAATGTGGATAAAAGCCATGAAATATGAAATGGATTCCATGTACATAAACCGAGTTTGGACCTTGGTTGTGCCTCATGTAGGAGTTAATCCTATAAGATGCTAGTGGGTCTTCAAAAAGAAGACTGGTATGGATGGTAAGGTACATACCTACAATAAAATTCATAGGGTAGACTATGACAAAACTTTTTCACCAGTTACAACACTTAAATCTGTTCATATTTTACTTATTATCGTTGCATATCATGATTATGAAATATAGAAGATGGATTTCAAGACAAATTTCCTTAATGGGAATGTTCTTAAGGATGTGTGCATGACACAACATTTGGGATTTGACATACCAGAAGAAGCCTAAAAGATATGCAATTTACAACGATAAATCTATGGATTGAAGCAAGCTTCCAGAAGTTAGAATCTCCGTTTTGATGAAATTTAAAACAATATGGATTCATTAAAAATGAAGATGAGTCTTATGTCTACAAGAAGGTTAGTGTGAGCATGGTCATCTTCCTGGTATTATATATAGATGACATATTACTCATTGGAAATGATGTACATACCTTGCCACAAGTGAAAATTTGGCTAGGGAAATGCTTTTCTATGAAAGACCTGGGTGAAGCAACCTATATATTAGGAATCAGGATCTATAGAGATAGATCACAAAGACTGCTTGGCCTAAGTCAGACTAAATACATAGACAAAGTGATAAGACACTTTAATATGCATGATTCCAAGAAGGGATTCATACCTATGCAACATGGCTTGTGTCTATAAAAAACAAAATCCCCTTTAACTAAGTAAGAAAGGGATCACATGAATAAGATTTCATATGAATATGCAGTAGAATCTATCATACATGCCATGTTATGTACTCGAAAAGATGTCTTGTATGCTTTAAATGCAACGAGTAGGTACCAATCTGATCCTGGTGATGCTCATTGGGTTGGTGTCAAGAATATACTTAAGTACTTGAGAAGGAATAAAGACTCATTCTTGATATATGGAGGTCAGGAAGAGCTCGTTGTAATTGGATACACCAATGCTAGCTTTCAGATAGATAAGAATGAATGTAGATCTCAATCTGGTAATGTGTTTTGCTTAAATGGTGGCGTTGTAGGCTAGTAAAGTTCAAAACAGGATATAGTTGTTGAATCTACAGCCGAGGTCGAGTATATTGTTGCCTCAAATACAGGAAAGGAATCTATTTGGATCAAGAAGTTCATTTGTGAACTCAGAATAGTCCCTAGCATGATGGATCCCATTGATCTCTATTATGATAATAACAGTGCTATCGCACAATCTAAGGAGCCTAGATCTCACCAATGATCCAAAAACATACTTAGGAAATATCGCCTCAGTCGAAAGATAATAGAAATAGGGGATGTGAAGATGTGCAAAGTACCAACACTTGACAATATCGCTGACCCACTAACAAAACCTCTTGCGCAGTAGAAGCATGATAACCATACTAGACCTATGGGTATTAATGGTATGCCTGATTGGTTCTAGTGCTAGTGAGAGATTGTTGGTGTAAGACCTAAAGGCCAATATTTTTATTAGAACTTATTGCTTGTATTGAATGATTTATTAATAATTAAAAGACGCTTCTTCATTATATTTTTTTCCAAAATAATAAAGTCCCTAGAATAGTTAGTCTGTTTCATGAAATATTAAGTGTGACTTAATCATGAGATCCCATTATACATAAAGTATTTGCAGTCGAGCTTTATTGTGAAGTGGAGTAACATTAAAGCAACGAGACTATAATGTGGATAGACTGATGATCACATCTCATGGATCATTGGTAAAGAGTTATTAAGTCTTCACGTAGTTATGAATATTAGGATTCGTATTTATACTAGATTGACCAACTATGAGAATACTACATAGAATATTATGCTAAGTGTCATAAGGTATTCTCATAGTGATAGTGAAGTATACCATCCTTCGACCTGAAACCACTATAGACCCTAGATATGGAGTAGAGTACTTTATTGCTGATAACATGTTGTCCGTAACAAGATGACCATAAAGATAGTTGATGGGTACTCAAGAAAGCATGTTGAGAGACATGCGGGAAAAAAAGGTAATTGTACAAAGAAACATTATCACGAAAAGATTTTTTCAGATCACGTGACATTTTCGTGACTTGGGTAGAAATGATGTGTGGTTTGATACCGCTCACCGTTTATTATTTTAAATGTATGATTTAGTACAATTGGCAACGTCATGAGAACCTACAAGGTCACACACATAAGGACAGATTGATGAGTGATAAAATAAATAAGGAATCATAGTTTTAAAACCCAAACCGATGATCGACCTGGTCTAGATATTGGGTCACCGGGTTATTGGTCATACCAGTAGATCACTGCTCAAACTGCATGACTTTTAATTCATTTTATACAAATTTTAAAAAAATCATGAAATAAATTTTTTGATATAAATATCATAACTATTAAATTATATTTTTGTAATTTTAACACTATGTAGTTATTGTTAAAAACAAGGGCACCAAAACATTAGAAAAATAAAAATAGAAGGATTAAAGTTATAATCAATCTAAAGGAGGCAGAGTTTTCATACATGGAAATAAAGGAGGCAGTTTGGGTTGTGAGGGGTCGAAAAGCCCAGGACCCGACGGTTACAACTTTGTGTTTATCAGAAAATGCTGGCATTTTTTAAAAGAAGATATTTCTAGTTTCATAAAGGATTTTCATAAAGAAGCAAGGTTGTCCAAATCTATCACTTCTTCTTTTTTGACGCTGGTGCCTAAGAAACTCAACCCTCTTCGGTTAGACGACTTTCGACCTATATGTTTAGTGGGGTGCTTACATAAGATTTTATCCAAACTTCTGGAGGGTCGTTTAAAGAAGATTTCAGGGCTTCTGATTTCTAGAAATCAATCAGCATTCGTTCCAGGTAGACAACTTTTGGACGAAGTTCTTGTTGCAAACGAATTGGTCGATTTTGTGACAAGGGAGAATAGACAGTGTATCCTCTTCAAGGTCGACTTTGAGAAGGCATACGACAAGGTCAGTTGGGATTATCTTCGCTTTTTGTTCAAAGTCATGGGTTTTGGGGAGCTCTGGATGGAGTGGATAGAGGCTCTCGTATTTTCAAGTCATATGTCAAATCTCATTAACGAGAGCCCAACGAAGGACTTTGAGGTTGAAAGGGGATTGAGACAGGGTGATCCTCTTTCCCCTTTCCTCTTCGTCTTAGTAGCGGAAGGTTTGACGACTGTATTTCGGAAGGCTATGGAAATAGATTATTTCGAAGGTTTTGCTTTCATCGAGAGTTGTAAGGTTGAAATTCTTCAATTTCCTGATGACACTCTAATTGCTGGAAACGGTAGCTGGAAGAATGTTTGGACAATCAAAGCGATATTAAGAGGTTTTGAGTTTGTGCCAGGATTAGGAGTGAATTTTTCTAAAAGCAGAGTTATCGGTTTGAATTTGAATCCGCACTTTTTGCAAGCTATTGCCTCTTTTCTGTCTTGCAGGGTTGAGGAGAAAACGTTTGTTTTTCTTGGAATTCACATTGGTTCTAATCCTAGACGAATAGCAACCTGGAAGGGTCTGGTTAGCAAGGTTCGAGTGAGACTATCCTTATCGAAAAGCAGACTGTTATCCTTCGGAGGTAGAGTGACATTGATCAAGTCTGTGCTTGGAAGTCTGTCCATATTATTTTTTTCTTTCTTTAAAGCTCCAGTGGCGGTGTGGAAAGACATCGATCGTATCTAGAACAGGTTTCTTTGGGGTGGAACAGAGGAAGTATCCAAAACAGTTTGGATTGCGTGGGATAAAGTCTGTCGTCCAATCAACGAAGGTGGCCTCGGGATCAAGAAAACGAATATTTTCAATGTTGCTTTGTTGTAGAAATGGAAGTGGAGGATAATGAATGAAGACCAAGCTCTTTGGACAGATGTTTTAGGAGCGAGATACGGGAACATAAAGTTTGCTGTTTCGGGTGGTCTGGGAGCAGGTAGGTTAAAAAGAGGATCGTGTTGGTGGAAGGATTTAATTAACTCTAACGTGGGATCGAACGAGATGACAATAGATTTTTTGAGGAACATTCAAATGAAAGCTGGATTGCGTTCTGGCGTTGTCTTTGGACCGGTGTATCTCCACTCCTGGTGACTTTTCCTCGACTTTTCTTGTGGAGTTCTCGTAAGGAAGCGGCAGTTAGAGAAATGGGTGGTTGGAACGATGGGGTTTGGTCTTGGGGAAACTTGGGAATTCTTCCGGAGTAGAGGGCTGAGTTTGATAGTGTTTGGGTAGATTTGCTGGACATTATTAAGAGCTGGAGTCCTTCTGCAAGAATTGCAGATTCTCCAACTTGGATTCCTGACCCTGTTAAAGGGTACTCTGTCAGGACGGGCTATAGTGCCATGTTAGACTCCACTTCGTTAGACATTGGTGCTGACAGAACAAAGGCCCTTGATAGAATTTGGCTTACAGCAGTTCCGTTTAAGGTCCGAGCTTTTATCTGGAGATGTTGTTTCAACGGGATTGCCACTAAAGATCAAATTATCCGTAGAGGCATGAACTCAGTTCTCAATGATGCTTCCTGTGTCTTGTGCAATTGCGTCGATGAAGATGTGAATCATATCTTTTTCAATTGTAACGTGGTGAGGTTAACATGGACGAAAGTGTTGGAGTGGTTTGGAATAGTGTTAGTCCGTAAGTTTTCTATTTGGGAGAACTTTCTGGTTTAGATCCATAACGAGAATTTTTCTAGGGTCGAAAAAGATAAGGTAGGTATCGTTTGGATGGCTGTAATTTGGAGCTTGTGGTTATGCAGGAACAAAGTCATTTTCAATAGCCATACAATAGTTATTTCAGATCTTGTTTGGGAGATAAAGTGTTTGGCTTGGAAGTGGAGTGTTGCTTGGAATAATTCAAATTCCAACTGTAATTTTTATGCATTCTGTCAGGAACCATTAGACTGTATGTAATTTTCAGTTGGTTTGAATTCTTCTTTAGCCACCTGTTTTGGTCCTTTGTTCTTTGTAAAAGAGTTAGAGTACCCCTAGTACTCTATTAATATATTATTTGCTTACAAAAAAAGAGACAAAATTCAATGTGTTAGAAAGTGGTGTTGGTATTTTTCTTATTCAAACAGGACAATATTACTATTTAATTTTTTTTTTTATAAATTGTCTATCCTATTTCCTATGTATAATTGTACAGACTAATTTTTTACAAAGACTAATTTTTTGAACCTTGTAAGATCACAATAGACAATAAAATTTTCTGTCAAAAAATTTAACATTATTGTGTACACATAATTGAATTCGAACCAAAAACATTTGATTAAACGGAAAGAAACCACTGTCAACTCTTCAATCTATTTAACCTTTTATGTTAAGCATAAAATGTGAATTTAAATTGAACCATTAATTATTTGAGATTAACCAAATGACACAAAATAAATATTTATAAACATATATTAAGAACTAATCTAAAAAGCATTATCATGTAAGTTAACTTTTAATATATCTGAAAAAATAAATTGTCAATATATGCAAACTAAATCCTAATTATTTATGGTGAAGATATATGAACTTAATAATCTATTATTTTCTTCATAAAAAAATTAATCTATAATTTTTCAGGTCCTTAAAGAAAAAAAAGAATAGAACGATCCATATTTTCAATTATAAATATATATAGTTGTAACTTGTAATAATCATTTAGACTAATTTAGTTATGAATTTAATTTTTATAAAGAATTGTCTGATTAATTATATGGTTAAATCTTTATATGTGTTTGACTTTTTATTTAATTTCTTATACATAGTTGTGATGTTTGAATATAAAAAATTTTAAATTGAAATTACTTTTTATTTAATCTCTTTAATTATGGTCCATGTTAATAGAAACACTCTCTCTTCCGTGTAAGGAGAAGGCAGACAACGCCTCTGAAGGAAGATGGTCAGCCCTGCTGTTTGATTAAAACTTCTATATTTACTTAAACGAATCAACAAGAAAAGATGCAAGGATGAAAATAACCTAAACCAATGGCATGAAAAAGTATTTAATACTGCAAGAGAAATTATCTAATCAACAACTTGCCTGGATAAATTTAAACAGAGAAGATTCTATGTAATGATAGAATATGACCAAATGAAATGGTCATGTAAACACAAATGACAAGCTATACAATGTAGATGGAATGGAGGATAAATTTGAGGTACTACATGTACATTAGACAGTATCATCTAATTCTAGTTGTGCATTGTGCATTTTAACATTAGGAAGCATGTCAACATGTTAGGAAATGGTTTAGAAAATACTCATACATCAAGAAAATATTTTTATGCATCAAAAATTTGTTTTTGTGTGAAAAACACTCTACAGGCCGACACATACAATTATAGGTCGACCTATATAAGATTTTTTTCACCCACGGGTCGACACGTACAATGCATAGGTCAGCACATGTGCTGCAGTATTAAGGCCTGTAGCTTCTGTTTCATGTGCTTCCTACACAGGTCGGCACATAACATGTATAGGTCGACACATGACTTGTATAGGTCGGCCTATAGATAAAAAATCTTGAAATATTACATTTGTTTCTATTCCTTTTGCATTCCGTTTTCTTCTCACTTGCTCACACATATATACCTGCTACATGCATCATTTCTTTTCAATGATTTTGAAAAAAACATACACCAAACTTGGAACATACTAAGATTCATCGTCATCTTCAACCATGGTTTTATACAAACACACAAACAACGTACACATAATCATTCATTGTTTGGGTGCCATTTAGAATCAAGTAGATAAGGTCTAATTTAGTTTTTGATATTGTAAATTAGGTTAAGATCTTAGGGGAGCTTCAAATAAGAAAACCAAGGTAGGGTTTTCCTTCAAGATCAAAGTGGGGATTTGAAGGTTTTAGACAATATTACTCAAGTTTAGATTCGATTGAGTGAAGGCTTTGAAGGGTTGCGGTTCGTGCAAAGGAGTAGCGTGAGACAGTGGATCATATTGGTAAATCTTGGGTTACAACAGGTTACAATTCAGATTCGATCAAGTGAAGGCTTTTATGGGTTGTGGTTCTTGCAAAGGAGTAGCCTGAGACGGTGAATTAAATTAGTATAGTTAGGTGACTTGATCAAGCTCAGATCAAGGAAAGAGAAATTTCTAGGATCAACATTAAGGTTAGGGTTTGTTTGGTTGCATTTCCACATTTCTCTTGTAAAAATACTATTGCAAAGTAAGGTTTATTACATGATCTTAATTCGAATTCGAATTGAGGGAAAACGTACCCATATGGAGGCCGATTGGGGAACTGCCTAAAAAAATCCTTATGTTTTTTTTCTCTCTCTCTCTCTCTCTCACTTACTCTCTCTCTCTCTCTCACTCTCTCTCTCTCTCTCTCTCTCACACACACACACACACACACACACACACACACATATTTCATTAGCAAATTGTTGTGTTCATCATTTGTGTAGTTAATTTGTTTGTTAAATTGTTTTGAAATTTGATTGAAATGTTTTGTGAATTGATCATAATCATTTTGATTGTGATTGGATTTTAAAGATCAACAAAACTACATAAATTTCCAAACCAATTCTATTGCACTCAAGGTGTTCGATAATTGCAGTTGTGTTTTGGGATTTATCATTGGAGATAGAATTACTTGCTAAGTTGCTTTCTAGTGATTATGATTAAAGCCTATTGATTAAAGTTGCTTATCATTATCTCCGATTTGTTTTCACATACGCATATCCTAGCTTTTCGACAGTAGTTTGGTTAGATGAATCGATCCAAGTTCCTTCTGCTAGCCAACGTTTTCGAAAAACTGCTTTTATAATCAAAATTTTATTGGGAATCAAAGTTACTTCCCTCTAGATAAGTCGCCTTCGTATAACAATTTTCATATGTTATTTAAATAATATAATAACGACTTTTTTCTTTACAAAACTCATTAGGTTTTTACAGAGTTGATCACTTTTAAAAGCAGTTATTTTTATATGTTGATCACTTACGCATTCTCTGTTTGTTCTTGTTTTTTTTGGAACTCCTTAAGTTTTGTTCGCTCTTTTTCCTTTCCTTTTTTTGGATAAAATAAAAGTGCGGTGGCGACTCTTGCATTTTTTGAGTTAAGTTAATCAATAGATTACACCCACAAATTTCCCCGCTACACATTGTGAGAGCAATAATTGTCTCTTCAAGTCAATCTATGTTTTGATGATAACAATACGTATTTGTGAAAGAACCATTTTATGTTCTAACATGTGTTGTGTGCTGATCATATTGATAGAAGATATCATATCCAGTTAGCACCAGCCTGATGTGCGTAATTGATCATTTGCGAAGTTACTATGTGTGACATAAGTCGCAAGAAGCTAGAACGCTTCTGTATCTGATCATGATCAGTCAGATCCAAGGATGCCAAGATTGCTGTTGCAATGTTCTTGTGGATGCTCTCTGAAAGTGGTTGAGATTCTGAAGAAAGCGAAGCTTCTGAAGAAGATAATCTTTTGGAGAACCGAAGTGTTGAAGACTCTCATGACTTGAAGTTCTGAAGGCGGAAGGCTCTGAAGACCAAGTGCAGAAAGACTCTGAAGACTTATGTGTTCTGAAGATCACTGCTCTAAAGATCAAGTGCTGAAAACTCTGAAGACGGATTCCTAATGGACAAGTTCTGAAGTTTCGGAAGACTTGAAGAAGTAAAGGCTAATGTTCTTAAAGATAAGTGCTGAAGTTCTGAAGACTGATTCCTAATGGACTTCTTCAATTGACTAAAGACTTGATGTATCAGATATCCTATCACGAAGGCTCTACTCATGCTTCACCAAATTATCATCAGAAGCCTCTGAAGTTTGGAAGTCAAATATTACCGTTGTGAACAACTGTACACACTGCCCAAGAAGATATCCCGTCACTTCTCTCACAACAAAAAAGAGATGTGTCAATACAGCTAATTATTACACAACGTCTCTTTTCCAACAGCTAACAGTATTTCAAATGGCTATAATTCTACTGGGCTATTTAAAGGAAAGAGTTCTCGCTTATGAAGTGTCGATTCAAGTGTTGAAAAATGAAGTTGATTCAAGGAAATGGATTCCATCATAAATCACTTACGAATTGACCAAGTCATGGTGTGAAGATAGCAACAACGATGAGTTCTCGTTGTAATACTTAGAATATCCAAAGCTGTCATTAATTTACACATGGCCATTGTTGTTGAAGCTTAAAGATCAAATCAACAAAACAACAACAATCAGAAACAGAAGTTGTTGATGAAGAAGACAACATTGAAGATCACTCAAGTCATCAATCACCTTCTCGTCAGGACTACATTGAAGATCTGAAGCAAGGAGTTGTTGCTCAAAGCTTTCTCACCCAAGAAGACAAAGAAGAAGAAGATCTACAAGATGTCAACAACTATCAAATCTAGATACATCTCTGTAGGTTCTTAGATTAGCAAGGAGATGTTGCTCATATCTTGCTTGAACACTTGTGTGTTCTTTGTACTCAAACTTAGGAGTAATCTGCTTGTTAAGAAGCATCTTTGTAATCTCCTGTTGAACTAATTCTTGGTGAATTAGGATTCCTTGAATGGTCAGTGTGACCGGAGACTCGAGAAGACAATGGCTGGGTGTCATTGTGGTAAATCCTGAAATAGGGTCAGTAGCGTTATATTCATTGCGATGAATCCCTGAACGTCTAGCTGTGAAAATCCTAGCAGTAGATCTTGCGAGATTGGAACTTGCAGGTCAATGTTCGCTATATTCATTAAGTTGAATCCCTGAACGATTCATTGTATGTTATTCACCGGCGTGGCACGTGCATCTGTAATCGAGATTGATTATAGTGGATTAAGACCTTGTGTTCGAGGCAAAATCACCTGAGGAGGGTGGACTGGATTAGCCTTTGTGGTGAACCAGGATATATCATGTGTTCTTTGCTCTTGTTATGTTCAATGTCCTTGTTTATGTTTCTCATTGTTATCAGAACCTTACATAAGCAAGTCAGAACCTTGCAGCTTAACTCTGATAAGCTTCCGCACTGCAAGTTCTGAGAAACGTATTTTATTTTCAGACTCTAGCTGGTTCATATGCTCCATGCATAGCCAGTCTGAATGTGACTTATCAAGCCAGAGTCTCTCAACGAACTCTGATGTTACTTAATGCGTCTTAGCAACAAGATCCGAAAAGTTGTTAAAAGAGTAAATACACAATTCAAACCCCCATTTCTTGTGTCTTTCTCGCACCTTCAATTGGTATCAGAGCTCCAGTTCTGTTATTGATGGATATCAAACATTTAACAGTGTCAGAAAAAGATCCAGATATGGTGCGAAGAAATACTCTGGGTAAGATTGAAATCCACTTACAATTTCTGTAACAGTTCAGAAGATGACTGTGTATAAAATTGTAATCAATCTGAGTACTTGAGCAAATCACTGATTCTGGAAGTTTTTTTTTCCGGTTTTCAAACAACTAAATCTTCCTCACTTAAAGCCTTGCTGAAGATTGAAGAATCAGCTGATAAGATGGATTCATCAGATAAGAAGTAGTATCTGTTGAATGCTCATCTTGGAAGATACGTGTGGATGAACCACGTATTTGCTCAAAGTTGAATCATCAAAAAACAAGAAGTCTTGTTTGCTGAAGATTATTTCTTTGTGAGTTTTTGAGATGTTTTTAAGAAATGGATTAGGTACACCCTTGACTTTCTCGTTTAAAACTCATTCAGAACTTCTTCATGTAAAGAAGAAAGATTGTTCTATGATTTTGAATTTTAGAGTGAAATCTGTTGATGTCAAGAAATCTGATGAATTCAAATTCTTAGAAATGATTCAATATCTGAATCTTGTTTGATCAAAAGTTAAAAAGATTCGATGAAGAACTGAATATTGGTTCATGGAAGAGCTATACAGAAAATTGGAAGAGATCTCAAGGATTCATCAAATACTTGACCAAGAATGAACTCTTAAGTTTTGTTTGAATCAGCATAATCAAGTTCTGACAATTTGAAAGTATCTCTCAGCTGAATCAAACGTTAGTAATCAGATAACTATCTGATAAATTATTCAGAACCTCTCAAGCACTGGAACCAGAAGATGTCAAACCTAAGTTCTCTACTTAAAGTCAAGAAGAATTTAAGTTACTGATGTCCTTCAGAAGGAAGAAATCAGTCAACATCCTGTTTTGAAGTAGATGTGTTGTTAGTCTCTGATGAGTTAACTGTGTACTAGTCAGATCAGCATTATGAGATCAAGAAGTGTCATGCAAACTATGTCTAGCTTCATGTACATGTTTGATGATACTTAGGTCTGAATAAGACTTGCATTTGGCTTTAGAAATAAGTCAAAACTGCTATGAGTTCCAAATGACTATTTCTCATTCTGAGAAACTAATTTTGGATAGCAAGGGTACTCCAATCAGAACCAGATCAACGTTCAGACCGACAGAAGAAACATGCTTGAGATTAGTGTCACTAATTGAACAAGCCACAGTTGAAAAAGCTATTATGGACAAGGACTAGGTTCTGGCTATGAAAGAAGAACTTGATCAATTCTCAAAGAATGATGTTTAGGATTCTGTTCCAAAACCTAAGAATGTTCATGTAATTGGAACCAAGTGGGTATTCAGAAACAAGCCTAATGAGAAGAAAGAAGTTGTCAGAAACAGGGCACAACTTGTTGTTCAAGGTTACAATCAACAAGAATGAATTGATTGCAACAAAACCTTTGCTCCGGTCTCCAGACTTGAAGTAATTTGGATGAAGGAGGTTGAACAGGAAAAGAAACCAGAATACAAGTAAATCTTGAAGAATCCAAGAACCCACAACAGTTCACTCATAAGCAAGCAGAATCAGAGAATTAATAATCAAGAGCTCAGAACGGAATGCATTTATGAAAGGTATGACATGGAATTTTCAATTCTCCAAAAAGAAAGATCAGAATCAAGATGAAAAGCCTTCAGATAAGTCTGTAAAGATCTCAGTATTTTTAAGGTACCATTCTTCCTTCATTCATGACGTAATAGAACTCATGATAATCCACGTGAAATACTTTATTAGAATTTAACTCAATTGATCATACTGTGTTAAGTTTTGTGAGAATTGGTTAGAAAATTATTTAGAAAATCTTTTATCCCTCTCCAAATATGTCTGCATATGCTTTATGAATAGTTAAAGTAAAGTAAGTCTTACATACAAGATTCTCTCCATCATATCACTCTGTGTCAGCTACACCCTATAACTCATAAATACACTCCAACTAGTACTCCTATTCCAAACCTAACTCTCTCTCTCTCTCTCTCTCTCTCTCTCTCTCTCTCTCTCTCTCTTAGAGTCTCACCATCTAACTTAGTTAAATCTTAGAAACTATGGTATTCAATTAAATTGAACGACACTCTTTTGATCCTTACTTAGAAAATTCTCAGCCATCCAAATATCCTTGATAAACGTGTATTGATGGTATCCGCTACAAAATAGGGAAACATGCTACCTTGACCTAAATACCTCATCTCCTAGGCAATAGCATCTAGTCAGTATAATCATAATATGTCAAGATAGGATTCTCTTTAAGTCTTGGAAATAGTGAAAAATCCTTGCCTACATTCTTGGCTGTGTGCGGGTTAAATAAAAACCTTGAAAACAGAAAGTGTGTCCATGTGTCTTCACGTCGAATTAATGACCTCATAACACACTTACTTCAAACACCTAATCTCTGCCAGGAATAAAATGCATGCGTATCCTTTTGATCTTCCCTAGAATAAAAGACTGCTTACATGTCCTCGTCTTTTAGACTACCCTTACTCTCCTAGGAGTCTAAGTATTTCAGTATTTCTATGTCACTCTCGATTGTTGACCTATTCAGTTCAAATCCATCTATTTAAAGTCATAACTTTTTCAAAAAGGAACTATCTACTATCATCCATCTCCAACCTTCTCGTTATCCTAATCGCTATCAAACATGACTCCAAGAACCTTCTATGGAAAGGATGATCTTCTTGAAATCACCAATGAAAAATGACCAAACCCAATGGATACTGATCATGATTTCCATCTTGGTATTCACTTTCAAAATTGGAATGGATACGTACATATGCTTAAAGGCTCAATTTATCCCAACATTTTGAAATCCTTTTGGATCAATGCCTCTGTTAATAGTAATGGTCTATCCATTTCTTCAGACATTTTTGGTCTTCCTGTCACCATCAACGCCAGAAAGATCGCTGAAGCCATTGGCTGTCCTCCAGGAGGTGTCACACCCTATCATGCATCCATTCAATGCACTTCCGATGCTGAAGTGCATTACATGTTTGATTAAAGCCTTGCCTTTGAACCCACGAACCCCGAAAAACTTCTGCCCATTGCTAGAGGTTGGTTTAAGTTCATTCTGACAAATATCAAACCTCGTAGCACAGACAAAGATTTTTTGTATAATGATGATAAGCTCCTCATTATGTGTCTTCTCAGGTGAACTCCTATAGATCTGTCCCAAGTCATCTTTGACCATCTTAAGGACTCTATCCTTCAGTCAAGAACTACGCACGAAACATTCATTCCCTATGGAAGAATCTTATCATAAGTACTCTTCAGAGCAGGAAGTGTGCAAGCAATTTGCAGGATTCGGTGTGGCCCTGACACTGCTCTGGTTAGGAATTTCTGTGATACCTTTGACAACAATTGGTTCTCATAGGATAAGATAGTTTCTAGTTAAAACTAGGTTAAAGCTATCAGTGTAAACTGATCTATCAAGTATGCGTCTGTAACGTTTATGTTTTTGCTTTTATGATGAATGAACCGATGCTGCGTTCTACCTTGTCATTTTACTCAAATCTGTTCCTAAAATCTTTATCTTGATTAAAACATTTAATACTGTAAAATGATACTAAACTATCTATAAAGCACATTAAACATTCTTCAAGAATAAATATCATCACAAAAATTCAAAGCTTAGTAGATGTCTCTCGTTCTTGTGTGAATCCCATGGAAATAAGAAACATCTGGACTGAGTTCCATGAATGGATCTCAGAGGAAATTAGGAAAAGCAAAAGGCTGGCAATTTCTCAAGCAGAAGAAAAGTTGCATGCCTCAAGAACTGATGATTCCGAAAGCCTACTCTCATCTTCCTCATCATCATTAGGCTCCCTTTAGTTTAATTCCTAGGAACCTAGCCTCATTAAGTCTACGTTTTGATTACATTAAACCCTTTAGGATTAAGCTCAACCATTGCTTTAAATTATGAAACTATTTTATGGTTCTCTGCGTTAAAACTCCCATCTAATCAATGATAATGCTTTATCTGATCTCTAAAAGATGCTTATCACTAAAACCGTTCTATATCATGTCATATCCATGTCTTGAATCTGATGCGTTAAATGGTAATATCCCTTGAATCTTATATTGATTATTATGCTTAAATGCTTAAATGCTCTAAAAACTTTTTGATAATGTCAAAAAGGGGGAGAAATATAATATGATTTTGATTGGAAAGATTGGAATGAAGAAATCTTAAAGAACAGAAAAAGAATGATCTTAAATAATAAAAAGAATGTAATTCAAACAAGTAATCAATCATATGAAATGCTTTACTACTAATGTTTACTGTTTGATGTTTATCCGAGGAACTCTGAACAAGTTCACTAGGCATTCTAAGAACAGGCTAAAGAAAGAAGAACCTTGCTAAAAGTTTGTTCATATGATAGAAGTTGTACACTTCGTGAACATGTGTTAAGAATCAAATTTACCCAGTATTGTTCAGAAGTTGAGAACTGTCTGAAAGTCAAAGTTTATCTTAATTTCTGTCTCACTTGATTCAGAAGTTGTAAGCTGTCTGAAAATATGAGATTCAGAACGTAAGAATCAGGAGAAGGAAACTCTGAAAGCTATAAAGACAAAATCTACATCTAAAGATGCTCATTCAGAAGAACTGTGCAAATCAGAAGTCAAAAGAACTGTCTGAAGATCCAAGAAGAAGTAGTTCTGATGTTTGCCAAGAACTAATTAAAAAGAAGACGATTTGGTAATCAGACTCAGTATATATAAAGATTGGTATCAGACTCAGTAAAGCCATGAAAGATCGTCAAGCACCTTCATTGGTATCAACCTCGGCACACTAAGGAATATCTTCAATTGGTATGAGGAGAATACATCAGTTGATTTCAAAATCAACATACTCTGGTATAACTTAGTATCAGACTAGAATTAAAACATGTGCACCTGTTTCAGAATCAAGCGTTGATTGATCACAAAAATTAACCTTCTATTGGTATCTGATCAAAACTCAAGCCTTGATGAAACACTGAGTTGTGATAGTAACAAGGTTCTGAGATGAAGACCTGTTGTTCTGGACTGGGCAGGCGCTGTGCCCCCAGAGGGGCAAGGCCCAATCCAATCCAGCCTTTGGACAGGCCCAATAGCCAAAAACTAGCCGTTGGGCAGAAACTAGTCGTTGGGCATGTCCCTTTCACGCGCAAAGTAGCTCACGCGGCCAACTGCATCCCCGGATATCACGGAAACAGTTGGTCCGAGTCAAAAGGCCATGCGCCCTGGCCTCAACTTGGCAATCCCTCATTGGCAGACTAGGTGCTTTGCTCGCTAGGGATCCACCTATAAATACCCCCTCACTTGAGAGGGGCATGTATCAAATATCCAATACCTGAAATCTCTTACTTTCTTTCTCTCTTTTGACCAAACACTAACTTTGGCATCGGAGTACCTTGCAGGTACCTCCACCCCTTTTTCCTTCCCTACAAGCATCATCACCTGTCCTACGTGAAGGCTGTTAGAATAGTATCAGTGTGGGTTTTTGTTATCGTCTCCACAGGGATTGTCGGATATTTGATGCTTGCCGTTCAATAGTTGTGATATTCTAAGTTAAGGTTTTCAAAAGTTTCACTTGTTGTTATCATTCACTTGTAGCAAAGATTAATTAGGTCACAAAGATTTTTATAAAAGCATGTTAAGGTTAGGTTTCATCAATCCTATTCATGTATAAACAATTAATCAAGCATATGAACTCGGTTTCCAACCAATATAACCGCGTATCCTCCCGACTACGTTTATGTCTAAAGCGGAATCGTGAGTACCGTTGTTTAGACCGTTAGATGATGTCTCACGCTAACAATCTAAGCAACGATCATTAAGATCAATACAATGCGAATAGCAAATCCCAAATCTATGTCTAGAGTTTGGTTTTTAAGAGATGAAATTGTTAGGTCAAGAGTTGTAAAGTCTATGTCTAGAGCAAAACAATTCACAAATGGATCATTAAGAGAAAACAACATCATCTATATTGATCAAAGACTTTGTTCATATACAAGAGATCAATATCAATACATAAAAACAGAATCAACTACCTCTAACCTCAACATTGAGTGATTAGCTACCACTTCTCATGGTAGCTTGGATGACAAGTAAAGAGAGGAGATGAATGAGCATCCACAACGAATAATCGAGAATGGATGCAAAATCAGCTTCTCCAATGAAAATACAAGCTTTTCAGAACAAAATACTGTAAACACTTAATTCTAATGTAAAAATGAGCAAGAGATCCATTCCAAAAAGCAACAATTCTATTTATACACTTTTCCTAACAGCACCATTCGCCCAGCGAAGGCCTTCATTCGCCTAGCGAATGCCCAAAAATATGGCACATTTAAGTGCCTCAGACTTAAACCGCCCCTCAGAATTATCGTGGGTTCGCTAGGCGAACCAAAACATTCGCTTCGCGAGCATTCGCTGCAACCTTCGCCCAGCGAAGCTTGGGTGTTTTCAAAATGGAAAGTTTCTGCCACCCTTCGCTGGCACATTCGCCCTGCGAGCATATCAGCGAGCATTCGCTGGCCTACTCGCCCAGCGAATTTACCCAGTTTTCCTACTGTAAGTTTTGCACACTTTCTGCCACCATCTCGCTGGCATGCTCGCTGACGTTCGCTAGGCGAACCTTCGCTGGCACCTTCGCCAACACTCGCCTAGCGAATACTGTTGTTGATTTCAATTCTTTGGCAGCTTGCACTATTTCTTTGGGTCTTCAAACTTTGATCTTTTCACTCCTATTTCTGCACATTTAGCACACAAATTACAAGCACCACAAGTATATTTCAAATAATGCATAACAACATCAATTCACACTAAAATCAACCTATTCCACATGAAAAGTCATGAAAATGCCAAATAACTCATACTCAAATATATCATGATTGACATCTAACAAACTCTCCCCAACTAACTCATTGCTTGTCCTCAAGCAAAGTATGCCTCTCACGAGGATTTGCTCGAGGATTAAATCCAACCAAGATACGAAAATGGCTCAGCTAAACAGTAATCACAACAATGCATCAATTACACAATTCAAGAACCAATCATGTACAAGAACTTGACTCCTAAACAATTTCAACCATGCTTCAAGAGACAACTAACTTATCATACACATGTCATTCTACACTCCTCTTCGAAATAGGATTGAAGGCAAACGCGCGTACAAGCACGGGACAATTAAACTCACTTGACAAATGATGCAATACTAAGCAATTCATATCATATCTCAATGATCATAACAGAAATTATGGAAGTAAAAGATCACTAAGGACTTCAAGGGTTGTAGCTTGGTCGGGTGAACAAAAAAGGGACATTTCTAAAGGTCTTTGAAACGAAAATGCCGACGCAAAAGAACATTCACTATGTACATATTTACATAACACACTTCATTTCACCAAATTGTCATTCCACCTTCACAAACTACCGTGCACACTCTTTGATTCTATTATTTTTTTCTCGTTCAAGCAAGCATTTTCTCTTTTGTACAATATATTCACACTCTTCTTTTGACATGCTTGCTTGAAAAATGTTTTCTTTTCATAATTAGGAGTAATGCACCTATCTTCCTTTTTATTCTCTCCCCAACTCATTTTCAACTCCACCTAAAGTGAATGTTCCTTGCTTTTTAGGGCAAGGAAGTCAAAATAAACAATTTACAAAGGTTCAAGAAGAAAATGTTAGAAACTCACTAAATTCAATGATGAACCAAACTAGCAAATTATGTACATAAAACAAGTTCATCATTCAATTGAGTTCTAAACTGTTTAGGCTCAAAGGGGCTACCGAATGCTCACTACTCACAGGTAAATTAATATTTGGGCATAGTTGTGCTCACTAACAAAAATTGCCTTGATCACTTCTCCTACTTCCACAAAATCACACGATCACAAGATAAGGCATGAATTAAAAATAAAGACAACATTCATCAACACTCCTTGACATATAATACAATTTTGAGGCTTCTCACTTTACTAGTTTCAGATCCTAAAATGACATATGTATTCAAAAGAAGTTGTAACATGAAACACATTTACACTTGCCCAAGACACAAAATTCTAAAACATAAAAAATTCTTGAATCAAGGTAACGATATACCTTGTCGCAACACAATGCTTACGGTACTATCATCGCCCTCACATCTTGGAGGAATTTCTCTGGTCCCAAGAGTCCAACCTACTTCCCAAAGTTCCACCATTAAAGAAGAAAAATCAAAATAACACATACAAAAACACACTTACTACTATAATTAAAAACCAACAATTATTAGTAAAGCGAAACAAATTTTTTTTTTTTACTACAAACCATAATTATTACTAATAATGTCATAAAGTGCCTGGTGTATAAAACACCTACATAATTCCAAAAAGTACCACACGGGTACGAGTACATTAATACTTGACTAGTAAAAGCTGAAAAATACATAATATAAGAAAACTTCACTTTGGAGACCAAAGGAAGCACACAAGTCTAAGATCACAAAAAAAATCAATCCTCCTCATCATCATCGTCCATGTCCTCCTCCTCACCTCCAACAGAAGTAGCCTCATCATCATCAACATCGTCATCAGCATCGTCCTCACCCCCTCCAAATATTGGCCTGGCCTCAGGCCAACCAGCATGCACTAGGAAATGCTCCCTAGTCATCATAAGATGCTCAGAAGAAGGGTCACGGATCTGCAACCGAAGAGCCTGCAAGGAATCATGAATATCCGTCATAGCACGCTGCTGGGCAGCCATCCAATCCCAGTTATAATTGCAGATCTCCTGCTGATATGGATAATAAGCCGGCATTGCCAGCTCAGAACCCTCCTCAGCTTCAGCAGCATCATCAACACCAACACTAGAAGAGGCTCCAACCATCCCTCTAGCCTTACAGAACTTATCCACATACCGATCATCAATAGCAGATGGAATAGTGACATGCCTGCGGGCTGGCATATCAACACCAGCGTGAGCACACAAGGACATGATCAGACATGGAAAAATAAGCGGGGCATTCTTGCGCGCCGCCGTACCTCCCGAACCACTTAACACAACTGCCCTGATTTCATCCGCGATGATGCGGGCCACGTCAATCTGGACATTCTGTTGAATGCTGTGGATAAGATGAGCCAGAGCAATAGGAACTGTACTATGATGCGACCTGGGACAAATGTTAGTGAGCACAAACAACAAAATAACCTGAACCAAGGGCAGCATGTCCACCCTTCTGAACCTAACCGGCACCCCGGAGGAATTTCGCGCAACTTCCTTACCTTCAAGAAGTAAATCCCGAGTCATCTTCTCAATATCACGATGAAGATGCAAGTCTCGATGATAGGCATCGATCTCAGTCCCAACCAACGGTAAAGGATCTCCCAAAACAGTGCTGATCGTCCTACGATCAAACCTCACAACAGTACCTCTAACCCAAGAGGCCCAACTGAATCTTTCACCATCATCCGGTAATGCATTTGCAAAAAATTCCCGAACAATTTCAATGTTGTACCCATCCAGCGGCATCATCAGACGATCCCACTTCTTTGCCACAAAAAGTGCATCAATAGTTCGATAACTTCCTCGATCACTAAGAAGGAATCTTTTCTCTGGCAGGATGGTCTTTCTTTCAACGGTCTCGTACCTGGCAGCCTACTTAGCTCCCCTAAATCGTTCTTCGTCAAATCGCACGGGCACCTGCCTGGAGGTTTGAGCCTTTCGCTTCTTAGCCGCGTGAATCGCCATTTTTGGTGCCATCTGCACATAACAAACAATGAAACCAAACAAGGGCAACAAACGCATTAGCAACTAAAAACAACCAGCCAGAGCTCTGCATTGACAAGTAAAAAAAATTAAAAATCTGTCTCTGTTCGCGCCAGACTCGCTAGGCGAAGTCTGGCGAATGCTCGCGCAGACTCGCGAGGCGAACGAACCAGCGAAGGCGCGATTTTTCAAAAAAACACAGTTACAAACAGTCCCTCTCCCATCTCCTAATTTCAAATACTACTCTAGTCATATTGCTTATGTAGTTTCTAACATGCAAGACAAAAATAACACGACAGAGTATACCAATTTTTCACCAAACCCACATTGATCACTTAAGAACATAAACAATGCTTACAGAAATAAATTGTAAAGAGTAAACAAACCTGAATTTCGCACTGTTAATGGTGGAGTAGGGCAATTGGAAAGTAGAAGGAGATGAGTGTTGAAGTGTACAAGAGGAAATGAAAAGAAAAGAATGACACAGAGGGAAATGATGAAGAGGTCAAGAGGCTAGGGTTTTTCCCCCCTCTATTCAGAATTCAAAGTGGGTCTTGGGCCCAATTTGGTGGCCCACCCACAATCCATTTTTTTCTGATGTGGCAGGAACTTGGGTTGGTCTGCCTTGCTGGGTTCGCGGAGCGAAGGCCAGCGAATGCTCGCCCCAGCTCACTAGGCGAACACCAGCGAACAAGACCAAAATTTTCAAAATTTTTCCAAACTGCCACAATTTTTTTTAAGCATCATAGTGATATCTAAACATTCTCAAAACAGAAATAACAGAAATACTTACAATGTTGGGGTGCCTCCCAACCAGCGCTTGTTTAACGTCGGCTAAGCTCGACGGCCCACCGCAATCTCACGGATCGCAGAAGGGAACAATGGCGGGATTCCGCTCGAAATCTCCTCCAAGATAAACTTTCAGTCTCTGTCCATTGACAGTCCAACTTTCCTTTGACTTTGTGTCCTCAATTACAATTGCTCCATAGGGCTTGATTTCCACAATCCGAAAAGGTCCGGACCATTTAGATCGTAATTTTCCGGGAAACAATTTTAATCGAGAATTGAACAATAAGACCAGCTGTCCGACCTCAAAATGTTTGATGACAATTCTTTTGTCATGGTAAGACTTGACACGATCCTTATACAATTTATTGGAATCGTACGCCTGAAGGCGCAATTCATCCAACTCGTGCAATTGTACTTTTCTTCTTTCCCCGCTTAGAGTTGAATCAAAATTCAAAAATTTTAAGGCCCAAAACGCCTTGTGCTCCAACTCTACCGGCAAGTGACAATTCTTACCATAGACCATTTTAAACGGTGTGAGACCGATCGGAGCCTTAAAAGCGGTCCGATACGCCCACAAAGCATCATCAAGTTTATTCGCCCAATCCTTTCTCGAGGCTGCAACAGTTTTCTCTAAAATCCGTTTAATTTCACGATTAGATACCTCTGCTTGACCGTTAGCTTGTGGATGATATGGTGTAGCAACCTTGTGCTTCACACCATACTGCTCCAAAGCTTTGTCAAGCTGAGTGTTACAAAAGTGAGATCCTCCATCACTTATTAACACTCGAGGAGTACCAAAACGTGCAAAAATATTTTTCTTCAAAAATTTTACCACAGTTTTTCCATCGGCTTTAGCGCAAGCTATCGCCTTTACCCACTTGGAAACGTAATCCACAGCGACCAAAATATATTCATTAGAAAATGAAGATGGGAATGGACCGACAAAGTCGATCCCCCAACAGTCAAAAACTTCGATTTCTAACATATTTTGTAATGGCATTTCTTGCCGCTGTGAAATACCGCCGCTTCTCTGGCACCTGTCACAACTAAGGGCATGCGCATGCGCATCTTTGAATAAGGGCGGCCAATAAAAGCCCGATTGTAGGACTTTAGTGGCCGTTCTCAACCCATTAAAGTGTCCTCCATAAGGAGAGTTATGACAGTGCCACAGAATACTCGTGGCTTCCTCCACTGACACACACCTTCTGAGGAGGTTGTCGACACCAAGTTTAAATAAATGGGGTTCATCCCATACAAATGACTTGGCATCAGACAAAAATTTCCGTTTTTGGTGGTGCGTTAGACCGTCCGGTATCAATCCGGTGGCTTTGTGGTTAGCCATGTCGGCGAACCACGGTCTAACTTGCGCTCTAAAAAGTTTTTCATCAGGGAACTCCTCTTTTACCTCAAATTCATTCTTGGTCACCTCAACGTTTACCAAACGAGATAAGTGATCTGCTACCAAATTTTCGGATCCCTTTTTGTCACGAATTTCAAGATCAAATTCCTGTAACAAAAGGATCCACCTAATAAGCCTCTGCTTAGAATCAGGTTTGGTAAGCAGATACCTTATAGCGGTATGGTCAGTGTAAACGATGACTTTCGCACCAATCAAATAAGAACGAAACTTCTCCAACGCATACACTATGGCGAGCAACTCTTTTTCAGTTGTCGCATAGTTAATTTGACCCTCATTTAGCACCTTGCTCGCATAATGTATAGCGTGGAAAACCTTCGTTTTTCTTTGTCCCAAAACAGCCCCCACCGCATAATCGCTAGCATCGCACATTAATTCAAAATCCATTTTCCAGTTTGGTGCAACGATTATCGGTGAAGTTGTTAAACTGTTTTTCAAAAAATTAAAAGCAAAAAGACATGACTCGTCAAAGTCAAAAACCTTACCTTGGACAAGCAAGTTGCTCAACGGCTTCGCGACCTTTGCGAAGTCCTTGATGAATCTCCGGTAGAACCCGGCATGTCCAAGAAAGCTCCGGATTCCTTTGACATTCATCGGCGGTGGTAATTTCTCGATTAAGTCCACTTTAGCCTTATCAACTTCTAGGCCTTTTGAAGACACCTTGTGCCCGAGCACAATTCCCTCTTTAACCATGAAGTTACATTTTTCCCAGTTAAGAACCAGATTAGTTTCCACGCACCGCTCCAACACCGTATCCAGATTTTTCAAGCACAAATCAAACGATTGCCCAAAAACTGAGAAATCATCCATAAAGACCTCGATTGTCTTTTCGATCAAGTCCGCGAAGATAGCTTGCATACACCGCTGAAAAGTAGCCGGTGCATTACATAATCCAAACGGCATCCTCCTATAAGCAAAGATTCTGAACGGACATGTAAAAGCAGTTTTCTCGTGATCATCCGGGTTAACGATGATTTGGTTATAACCCGAATAACCATCCAAAAAACAGTAAAATTCTTGACCGGAGAGACGTTCGAGCATTTGATCCATAAAAGGTAAAGGAAAATGATCTTTTCTCGTAGCTTTGTTCAACCTACGGTAGTCGATACACATCCTCCACCCGGTTACAGTCTTTGTTGGAATAAGCTCATTTTTGTCATTTCGAACCACCGTCATTCCACTTTTTTTTGGAACCACATGCACCGGACTAACCCATGGGCTGTCGGAAATAGGGTAAATCATTCCGGCGTCCAACATTTTCACCACTTCTTTTCTGACCACTTCTTTCATGATTGGATTAAGGCGGCGTTGAGGTTGAGCAACCGGTTTAAAATCCTCCTCCATAAAAATACGGTGCATGCAATATGACGGACTAATGCCTTTGAGATCGGACAATGTCCATCCCATTGCATCTTGATTCTTTTTCAGCACTTGAATTAATCGGTTTTCCTCATTTTCAGACAAAATATTACTTATGATCACCGGTTTATTCCCTCCGTCATCAAGGAAAGCATACTTCAAGTTGGACGGTAACATTTTCAATTCAATTTTGGGTGGTTCATCATCATTAACTAACTTTTTTAGAATCTCCTCTTCATATTCCCATGGTTGCATTTCATCAAAAGCTTCAAGTTCTAATAAACACTCTTCTAAAGCTTGTTCTTCTTCAACCGAGAATATTTCCAAGGACTCATCTAAAGCTCTTTGTAACGGTTCAATGACATGAATTTGATTTTTCACCCCCGAACTTGCCTATTCCGTTACATCAATTAGAAAACAATCACCCTTATCCTTCTTGTGCTTCATTGCATCATAAAGATTAAAACAAACCTCTTCATCTTGGACTCTCACTTTCATGAGACCATCGTCCATGTCAATTGCCATACGGGCAGTTTTCATGAAAGGCCTTCCAAGAATCAAAGGTGCATCCTCATCCTCATCCATTTCAATGACAACAAAATCAATTGGAAACAAAAATTTGTCCACCTTGACCAACACGTCTTCCGCTACACCGTGAGGACGGGTAGTGGATTTATCGGCGAGTTGCAAAGTCATTTGAGTGGACCTTAATTCCATATGGCCTAAGCGTCTCACAATCGATAATGGTATCAAGTTGATGCTAGAACCCAAATCAATCAACCCATTGCCCACATACATGTTTCCAATCGTAACCGGCAATGTAACTCTTCCCGGATCACATTCTTTCCGAGGGAGAGTCCGTTGAATGATTGCGCTACAACTCGCATCCACCATAATAGTTTCTTGATCTGTGTATCTTTTCTTCTTCGTAAGGATGTCCTTCATGAATTTAGCGTATTTGGGCATTTGTTCCAAGGCCTCGGAAAATGGGATATTTATTTGCAACTGTTTAAAAATATCCATAAACCGAGTATAATGCCTTGCACTATCTTTCCTCGTAGGAGCATATGGATAAGGTAAGTTTTGTATCGGAATATTACTCACCGGCTCTTTTCCTTTTTTCGTTCTTTTCACTCTTTCCTCATTATCAATTTTTCTCTCATTCTCTTTTTCTTCTCTCTCATTTTTTTCTATCTCTTTTTCAACTACAACACCCTCGACATTCTTTTCTACTTCTAATTCCCCACTCACATGTTCTTTTTCAACCACAACCTCCTCCTCCATTACTCTTTTACCCACATTCATGTCAATCTCACGTCCACTTCTTGTAATAATCGCTTTACAATCTTTCGGATTTGGAAGAGTAGTTGCCGTAAAGGGACCTTTTTGTTGATCGGCCAATTGTTTAGATAATTGCCCGACTTGTGTTTCGAGGTTCCTTATCGCAGCATCTGTATTCTTTTGATTAGACATGGATATTTGCATAAATTGTGTTAGAGTATCTTCCATCTTTGAATTTCCAACGGGAGCTTGCGGAGGTTGGGTGTAATTTTGGTAAGGTTGACGGTTTGATGGCCCGGCTTCTTGCGGTCTCCATGGTTGTTGATAACCTTGGTTACCACGTTGTTGGTAACCTTGGTTTCCTTGTTGATACGGAGGACGGGGTTGGTAACCTTGATTTCCCGCATAGTTCGCTTCCTCCACAACCGGAGGACAATAACCGGTCAAATGGTCACCTCTGCATAACTCACACACTAACACTTGCACCTTTTTACTTGAAGACTCATGTATCTCCTTGAATTGTTGAGGCAGCTTAGACATTTGCTTTGTTAACAGCTCAACCTGTTGTGATAACAATTTGTTTTGTGCAAGGATAGCGTCACTTGTTCCTAATTCCAATACACCCCGGCGTTCGTTGAGCAGGTCCACGATTGTGACTACCTTGATGATCATTCAAGGCCATTTTATCAATGATAGCAGTGGCTTCCGCAGCAATTTTTCTTAACAAAGACCCACCCGCGGTGGCATCCAACAAGGTTTTGTGTACTAGCTGCAGCCCATTTCTGAATATATGAATCTGTGACAATTCATAGAAACCATGGCCTTTGCACTTTCGTAACATTGATTTGAACCTCTCCCAAGCTTCGTTGAGAGATTCGTTAGCTCCTTGTGTGAATACCGCTATAGCGGTCTTCGCTTCCATGAACCGAGTGTGCGGAAAGAATCTTTCCAAAAAATTTTCTTCCAAAGCATTCCAATCAGTCATGATGGCAGTTGACTGATCAAGGTACCATTCCTTGGCCTTCCCAATGAGGGAATGCAGGAATAGTCTCTTGAACAGAGACTCCTCTTCTGCTTCCGATGCACCCGTCGCTCCAGCGATTTCATAAAATTTTGTCAAATGGGTGAAAGGATCTTCATGATCCATACCCGTAAAGGGACTTTGGTATAACAGTTGGAGGATTCCGGTCTTCATCTCAGCATGACGACCGTTGTTTGCATGACGGGAGAACTGAGCATTATGCCTCGGACTGTTTGTACAAGGCCTAGAAGCAGGTGGTGGTGGTGGTGGATCTCTCTCCATAATTGGAAGTATGTGTGGAAATGGTGGTGGTGCAGATGTACTCTCCTCTTGTTCTCGCCTCTGTTTCGCTAGCTGCCTCCTTCTTCTAGTTCGGCTATTGATTCTACGAGCGGTTCTTTCCATCTCAGGATCGAAAAGAAGTTGGTCCGCCGGTAGTTTCCCTCGCATAAACTAAGTCTGCACACTAAACAAACAGATTAACAAGTTCAAGATAAAGCGGTAACAGCTTACAATAACTCAACTATCGCAATGCTTGCAATATCAACTAACAATCCTCGGCAACGGCGCCAATTTGTTAGAATAGTATCAGTGTGGGTTTTTGTTATCGTCTCCACAGGGATTGTCGGATATTTGATGCTTGCCGTTCAATAGTTGTGATATTCTAAGTTAAGGTTTTCAAAAGTTTCACTTGTTGTTATCATTCACTTGTAGCAAAGATTAATTAGGTCACAAAGATTTTTATAAAAGCATGTTAAGGTTAGGTTTCATCAATCCTATTCATGTATAAACAATTAATCAAGCATATGAACTCGGTTTCCAACCAATATAACCGCGTATCCTCCTGACTACGTTTATGTCTAAAGCGGAATCGTGAGTACCGTTGTTTAGACCGTTAGATGATGTCTCACGCTAACAATCTAAGCAACGATCATTAAGATCAATACAATGCGAATAGTAAATCCCAAATCTATGTCTAGAGTTTGGTTTTTAAGAGATGAAATTGTTAGGTCAAGAGTTGTAAAGTCTATGTCTAGAGCAAAACAATTCACAAATGGATCATTAAGAGAAAACAACATCATCTATATTGATCAAAGACTTTGTTCATATACAAGAGATCAATATCAATACATAAAAACAGAATCAACTACCTCTAACCTCAACATTGAGTGATTAGCTACCACTTCTCATGGTAGCTTGAATGACAAGTAAAGAGAGGAGATGAATGAGCATCCACAACGAATAATCGAGAATGGATGCAAAATCAGCTTCTCCAATGAAAATACAAGCTTTTCAGAAAAAAATACTGTAAACACTTAATTCTAATGTAAAAATGAGCAAGAGATCCATTCCAAAAAGCAACAATTCTATTTATACACTTTTCCTAACAGCACCATTCGCCCAGCGAAGGCCTTCATTCGCCTAGCGAATGCCCAAAAATATGGCACATTTAAGTGCCTCAGACTTAAACCGCCCCTCAGAATTATCGTGGGTTCGCTAGGCGAACCAAAACATTCGCTTCGCGAGCATTCGCTGCAACCTTCGCCCAGCGAAGCTTGGGTGTTTTCAAAATGGAAAGTTTCTGCCACCCTTCGCTGGCACATTCGCCCTGCGAGCATATCAGCGAGCATTCGCTGGCCTACTCGCCCAGCGAATTTACCCAGTTTTCCTACTGTAAGTTTTGCACACTTTCTGCCACCATCTCGCTGGCATGCTCGCTGACGTTCGCTAGGCGAACCTTCGCTGGCACCTTCGCCAACACTCGCCTAGCGAATACTGTTGTTGATTTCAATTCTTTGGCAGCTTGCGCTATTTCTTTGGGTCTTCAAACTTTGATCTTTTCACTTCTATTTCTGCACATTTAGCATACAAATTACAAGCACCACAAGTATATTTCAAATAATGCATAACAACATCAATTCACACTAAGATCAACCTATTCCACATGAAAAGTCATGAAAAATGCCAAATAACTCATACTCAAATATATCATGATTGACATCTAACAAAGGCCACGACGATCCAGTCTGATCCACTCCGATCAGTGGTGCCGTCTGTGGGAAACTAGCTTCCCCGTATTTTTCAAGATCCTCTTTTTCACTTCAAAGACCAAAGCTTCATTTTCTAAAGATCATCATGGCCTCTACCAAGAATGATGCCCCCCAAGACTCTGCTACTGCCGTCGTGACTGACAACGCCGACCACATCTTCGGTGGACATGTGCTTCAAGAAACCGACCTACCGGATGGAAAGACTGCGTCCCCGACCCCCGAGGAAGTGAAACCTAGGGCACCAGCTGCCGAACGGGTTTTTGAACCCATTCCTGTCCCACAGAATGCTGATTCAAGTACAGCTACCCTCATCGCCTCTCTCAATAGATCAAACCTTTTGATCTTCCAGCAAGGAGAGAAGATTAACGCTCTCGAGCATGTCCTCCAAGAGCGGCTTGCTTCTGAGAAATAACCCAGCCCGTCTCCATGTCCTCGATCTCCCCTCAGAAACGGAGATGCGATGGGTCCAGAAGTCTCTCCCCGGAGAGAAGACGATCAATATCGGAAGAACCTGCATCCGATCTCGCGTGAAGGCACCGCAGATCTCCTCCGCAAAAGTCAAGACCCTCCCCGGCGTCCAAGAAGCCCTGACAACCAGATAGGCATAAGCGCCGCCATACACGCAGGCATTCTCTGCGACGCAGTAGAAGCCGTGGTTGTAGCCATTCTTTCTCCCGCTCTCCAAGCTCAAGCAGCGACGACGACGTCCATGACCCCCCTTTCACAGGAGATCATGGACACGAGAATTCCTCACGGGCTGGAGAAGCCCCCTACTCTGGCAACCTACGACGGGACCACCGACCCCCCGCGAACACATAGAGAACATAAAAACAATGCTCCATTACCACAATGTGACTGGGGCCATAAAATGCAGATTATTCCCGATCACATTGAGAAAGGGGGCAATGGCTTGGTTCAAGCGCCTTCCTCGAGGGTCGATCACATCATGGAGAAACTTGAAGACTCAATTTGCCCGACACTTTACAGCTTCCCGACGACATCCCAAGTCGGAGGCCACCTTGGAAGCTATTATACAAGGGATGAATCCCTGTGGGCACATATCGAACGGTTCAACAAAGAAGCCGTGGAGTTCCATACGACGGACCATATGAAGAAGTATCTTCTCGAAAAGGGCCTGAAACCAAAAAGTGAGTTTCCCAAAGCCGTTGGGATCGAAACTCCTCGAACGTTGACATAACTTCTCCGGAAAGCTGAAGCGTACACACAATACGAGGAGAAGGAGGCCGCCTATCATGCCCGGGACACGAGAGATCGAGACAGCACCCGGGCACCAAAAAAAGACGAGCCGGAGTCATCCCGACAAGGAAAAGAAAGGCGATGAGACGATCGTCCTCGAGAAGGTAAAAGGCCTGCTGGCCGTTTCACGGAATATACCCTGCTTACGCCTCCCCGTGAACGCATTCTCTCCGAATGTATCAATACAGAATTCAAGTAGAGGGCGTCAGGTTCCCCAAGCCAACGACGTCCAAAGGCAACGTCGACAAGAGCAAGTATTGTCGCTTCCACCGCAGCCACGGCCACACAACCGAGGACTGCGTGAACCTTAAGGACGCAATAGAAATCCTCATCAAGGAGGGTCATTTGAAATAATACGTAAAGAAGGGTGAGTCCTCCCGACGAGAGGCTTCAGATCCAAAGAAAGAGACAGAATCGTCTCAATCCAGTCCTCCCCCGCAGGTCGCCATGTCCATTACGCGACCAGAGGACTTCGTCATTCCTGATTACCTCGAAGAGCCTTCCCGGATATCCTTCCACAGCACTTGGGAAGCTTTCCTTGCAGCCATGGTTATCTCATGCGGGGGGTACAATGAGCTGACAGTAGGATCTGTCAAGATGAAGTTCTAGTAGCTTATAGACTGCAGTCCTGACCGGTTGTCTACGCTCGAGAAAATCAAGGGACGCTCCCAACCGATCACGTTCTACCATGAGGAGCTGCCCGGAGGCTCTCCGAATTCTCACATTCCTCTACTCATCAGGGCCAGACTAGCAAACACCGACGTCTGGAGGATCCTAGTCGACCAGGGCAATTCAGTGGACATGATGTACACGGGCCTGTTCCACGCCCTAAAGCTAGACCATAAGAACCTCTCGTCGTATGTGGGATCCGATCTGCAGGGGTTCAACGGAGCCACGGCCATACCTTGGGGATACGTGGAGCTGTCAGTCACATTCGGGGAGGAAGAAGCGTCCAGGTCGATCAAGACCCAGTTTTTGGTGATCGATTGTCCGTCGCTGTATCAATACATTTTGGGTAGGCCAGCACTCGCAGAACTAATCACTGTTCCTTCAACCGTCCACCTTAAACTAAAGTATTATACTGAGAAAGGTCACGTCGCAACTTTACATGGGGACATAGAAGCTGCCCGCAAATACTTCGAGGCAACGACCATGGGACAAAACCAGATCGGAGCAGCACCGAAAGCAGCCAAGTGGCCAAGGGATGAAGATCGTCCAACCGAAGATGACCAACCGGATAAGAAGCCTGCACTTCTCGTGCACATCATCGACCTTGACAGTCGAATTTTAGAAGACTGCAAGGAAGATCACGGTAAGGTCGTGCCAACAGGGACGACCAGCTCCCCCACTTCAACTCTCATGCGGCCAGTTCCAGACGGGGAATTCGAAGTCATCACCTTCAGCAATAACCCCAACAGAGGGGTGGAGATAGGCGCAGGATTGCCCGACGAGGTCAAGCTACAACTGAAAAAATGCTTGGACGACAACGCTGACCTGTTTTCCTGGAGCACAACAGACATGCCCGAGTTAGACTCTGAGACCACATGCCACCATTTGACCATTGATCCAGCTGCCCACGCCGTCACACAACGGAGAAGAAAGCAATCCGATGAGAAGGCACAGGCTGCCGAAAAACTTGTACAAGACCTCTTAGAGGCAAAATTCATATCGGAGGCCAGGTATACAACCTGGCTGTCCAACATCGTACTTGTGAAAAAACATAGTGGAAAATGGCGCATGTGCATTGGCTACCCCGATCTCAACCGGGCATGCCCGAAAGATGCTTACCCTTTACCGAGCATAGATAAACTCGCAGATAACTCTGCAGGTTTCAAACTCTTGTCCTTCATGGACGCCTATTCGGGATACAATCAGAGCCCTATGGCCGAAGAGGACAAGAGGTATACCGCATTCATGACCTCCTCAGGGAACTATTACTACAACGTAATGCCCTTCGGTCTAAAAAGCGTTGGGGCCACGTACCAGCGCATGATGAACAAAGTCTTCCGATCAGAGATCAGGGACATGCTCGAAGTATACATGGATGTCATGATCGTAAAATCCCAAGAGGAATCCGATCACACGACTCACCTACAAAAGGTCTTCGACCAGGCCAGGAAATGTAAAATGCGCTTTAACCCAGAAAAGTGCACCTTCGGTGTGCGAGCAAGGAAGTTCCTCGGATTCTATCTCACCGAAAGGGGAATAGAAGCAAACTCAGATAAGTGTCGAGCATTCGCGGAGTTCCCCACGCCCAGGTGCTCAGGAAAGAGACCAGTTTCGAATGGACAGAAGAATGCGAGCAAGCCCTAGGCCACCTTAAGCGGGCTCTGTCCGAGCCACCTGTGCTTTCCCAACCAGAATGCCGGGAAACCTTATACTTGTACCTCTCCGTCGCCAGCGAAGCCATTAGTACTGCCCTCGTCCGCGAAACAACAGACAGGCAGAAGCCCATCTATTTCACCAGCAAGGCCTTACAAGGGCCAGAAGTTATGTACGCGCAGATAGAGAAAGTCACCCTTGCTCTCATCACCGCCGCGAGGAGGCTTAGACACTACTTCCTGGCCCACACTATAGTTGTCCGTACGGACCAACCCATCAGACAATTGCTATGCCGACCAGATATGGCGGGCAGGATGCTTAAATGGTCCATGGAGTTATCAGAATTCGACATTCAATACGAGGGTAGAAAGGCCCTCAAGGCGCAAGCGCTGGCCGACTTCGTGGCAGAAATGACCCCCTACCGTCCCCGTCATGTGGAGCACATAAATGGATCGTGTATGTAGATGAGGCATCCAGCCCCTCAGGGAGCGGAGCAGGTATTATCCTCGAAAACGAGGAAGGAATATTGATAGAAGTATCGCTGGTCCTGTCCTTCCTTACATCCAACAACCAAGCCGAATACGAAGCCTTCCTCGCAGGGCTACGCCTGGCCAAGGACGTGGGCGCCAAGGAAGTAAAAATCTACACCGATTCCCAGCTCGTAGCATCACAAGTACGGGGAGAGTTCCAAGCGAAGAACGATCAGCTAGCTGAATACCTGGCATTAGTAAAGGAAATAATCGCAAAGTTTGATGCATAGGAAGTCCAGCACATCCCTCGCGAACAAAACACGTGAGCAGACATCCTGTCCAAACTAGCCAGCACTGGCAGAAAAGGCAGAAATAAGTCTGTCGTACAAGAAGTAGTGGCCCGGCCTAGTATTGAGAAACCATCCGAGCTGCTCGACGTCAACATCATCGGGGACACCCATGGCTGGATGACTCCCGTATACGACTACCTCACCAAAAGGGAGTTGCCCGAGGACAGTAAAGAAGCTAGCATAACTAAACGACGAGCCTGTTCGTATGTACTGGTTGAAGGCAAACTCTACCGAAGAGGATTCTCCATCCCCCTCTTGAAATGCGTCGAGGAGAGTAAGGTCCCCGAGATTTTACAAGAAATCCATGAGGGCATCAACGCACAACACTTGGGGGGAAGATTCCTGGAACGAAAAGCCTTGCGAGCAGGGTATTACTGGCCAACCATGCAGCACGACACCAAGGAACATGTCCAAAAGTGCGACCGGTGTCAGCGTCATGGGGACATGCACTTGGCACCCCCAAATGAGTTGAAGACTCTATCCTCGCCATGGGCCTTCGCCTGGTGGGGAATGGACATACTCGGCCCCTTTACAATGGGGTCTTATTAAAACAAATTTCTAATCGTGGTTGTCGACTACTTTATGAAGTGGATCGAAGCCGAAGCCCTCGCCAAGATCACAGTCTTCAACATACTTCGTTTCTACAAAAGAAACTTCCTCACACGGTTTGGGTTGCCCCAGGCCCTCTTAACCGACAACGGAACCCAGTTCACGGACCGAAAGTTCCAAGACTTCGTCGCTAAATTAGGGACGAAGAAGCACTTTACTTCCGTCGAGCATCCCCTGACCAACAGGCAAGCAGAACCCGAAAATAGGGTGATCCTGCGCGGTCTGAAGTGAAGGCTGGGCAAATCCAAGAAGAGATGGGTCGAGGAGCTACATAGCGTGCTCTGGGCTTACAGGACAACACCGCAGTCCACCACCGGGGAAACCCCTTTCCGACTAGCCTACGGAACCGAGGCGGTGATACCGGTAGAAATTAGAGAGCCTTCCAGACGAACGAAAGCTCCCCTCGACGAGGAGTTGAATGACGAAGCCTTAAGAGAAGAGCTCGATCTGGTCGAAGAAATACGATCAGAAGCAGCTCTCCGCGAGGCCTCGCTGAAACAACAAATAACCTTGCGCCACGACGCTAAGGTCAAAAAGCGCGACTTCCCCGTTGGCAGCCTAGTCCTGCGTAGAAACCAGAAAGATTCGCGCGAAGGGAAGCTGGCCGCAAACTGGGAAGGACCCTATAGGGTCAAGTCCAAAACGGGCACCGGAGCCTACTACTTAGAAGCTCTGGATGGAGAACCATTTGCTCGACCATGGAATGCTGAAAAGCTCAAACAATACTACAGTTAAGCCCAACCACAAGGTCGGACTAACTGCGACGAGATCTCCCCGAATGGGGAGACGACGCGGCCACAGGATCGTGCCCTGGTGAAGCATGCCCCTCCTTTACAACGCCATCCAGCCTCTGCTCATGAGACGAGCGGACCCTGCGCCCAACGGGGACACCTCAATCGAGCTCCGCCATTGCCTTACCAAGAAGGCAGGACACCCAACTCGCGATGGGAACAGTCCAAGCCTGTGGGATTAGTACCTCAACCGAGATCCTAGTTCCATCCCTGGCAAAATTCCGTTGCCCTCCCCAACAAGTTCCAAACTGTCGGGCATAATAAAAACAAGTCGAGCAAACATCCATTCAAACAAGCATGCATAAATAAATGCGACAAGAATATATAACAAAAAGTTAATAACATTGGCTACAAAGGCAGAATAAGTCAGGTATACATTAGAGGGGCTGAGCCCGACAAACATTACATCAAAAAGGCACGCAGACCCACAAAATACACGTACATTCAAAAAATGTCTTAGTCAAACTAAACGACCTCACTGACACCCTCTGGGGGGACCACCTTGCCATTGACGACCACGTTGAGTAGACCCATTACCTCAGTCAGCAGCTGGACGTCAGAATTGAGGGCCTTCACCTGCTCCAAAGCAGTATTGAAGCCAAACTCAGCTGCCCCTAGGTTGTCCTCCCCGAGGACACGGATCCTCTCAATCAAGTCCTTCCTCGTCTTCAAGGCCCTCTCGTCATCGATCTTGTCCACCCACTGCCGAAGACCCCTCCAGCTCCGCAATTCTCGCCTTCAGGCGAGCATTCTCGTCAGTAACATTCTTCACCTCCTCCTTCATTTGGGTCACCTCCTTTTGAAGGAGTATCTTGGCCTCCTGGTGACCCTGCAGCTTTTTCAGCTCATTGTATATCCCCATGTTCTCGCACTCTAAGTCATTGATCCTAGTCTTGGCTTTTTTAAGGTCAGAGCGATAAAACACCTCTGCATCTCCAAGGGCCAGAGCCGCTTCCAGTATTCTGATCATTCCGGCTGCATCCTAGCAGAGGAGCTTCCTCCGCATCTGTGGATCGACGGACAGAATCCCCGAGATATCCAGATCCGGGATGACGACGGAGCTCCCCTCATCAAACATCTGTCCCTGTTGATTGCAGGCGGGCAATACGAACTTCCCTCCAGGAGAGCCACCCGAGCAACCCATATGAGAGGCCCCAATATCATCCCATTTCCTCTTGTGGGATGACTCAGGAGTTGGCGGTACAGAGGTCATCCCCGGGGTAGGACCAACGCCGGACACAAATTTCTCTATCGTCGTTTGCTGCTTGGCCGCTCCAGCTTTGGGCACCGAAGGCACTTTCTTCTAGACCTTGGCTGCCTGCGACTTCATTAAGCGCTCCCTCATGTCAGCCATTTTCTCTGCAAACACAAAAAGACAAAAGTTAGCAGACAGAAAAAGCTTAACAAGCGCGAATACAAGAATAAGTTATACCAAGAAGCTGGAAGGCCACGTCGTCATTTTCGCACTCGAGGAGGGTTTTAATGTTAATATAACGGCCTGCTCTGACGGGCACCCCATCATCCCCGATCAGTTCCTTACCGTCCCTGTCCACCACGAAGGCCGGCGTAAAGCTCTCCACATAGGCATGGAGCACACGATAGGATTCCTTGTCGGCCTCACAAAGTTGATCGTGCTTTTCCAGGAACTGATCAGTCCTGTATCTGAAGTGGGCGAACACCCATTCCAAAGGGAACATAGACACATGCTTTTGAACCTGCCGATCATTGACGGTCACCGTTTTAATCGTCGAGATGGATCTCTTGGCCGCCTCAGAAATAGGCTTCACGACTAGGAATCTATCCTTAAAATGACGAACAGACTCGGAGTACGGCCAGAAGAGCCTGCTCTGCTGTTTGAATGACACCCAGCTTTGCTTCGTGCCCGTAGTACTTCGCTGGAGCTGGAAGATGCAGAAGAAAAGGTCCTCCTTCACCCCGACATGGAGAAGGCGACACACCAGCTCGAAGGCACGTATGAAGGCCAACGCGTTCGGATGTAGCTGGGCCGGGCACAATTCTAGGTGACGAAAAAGGGCCTCCTAGAAGTCGGTGAAAGGCAGCCGAAACTTAGCCTCCACAAAGGCAAACTCATACATGGGGAACCGCATCCCCGGTTAAATCGAACAGATCCTGTCATTTTCGGTCGGATGAATGGCCCTCCACTGCACCAGCGCATCCTCGGCCCGATCCTCCAGATAGGGGAACTCCTGAACCTCCTCTTCGGTAAATGTCGACTTGGTCAACAGCGGCTCGTTCGCAATCCATTGAAGGTCCCCCCCTCGCGACCTGAACGTTAGCATACTCGATGGCCTGCTCCGCCTCCTCTTGCGCGGCCTGGGCGTCGGGTACGACTTCATCACGAGGATCAACCATTTTCACCTGAAAAGCAGAGGAAGAAAAAGTGAATTCGACGACTAAGTTCAAATCCACCCTTCCACCACTAGTCAAGTGAAAGGGCGAGGAAGAAGTCGAGGACAAACCCGAGCCCACTTTGACCGCGACCTAATACGACGACGACATTGCCCCCTGGGACGGGGACGAGTCTCCACGACCTAACTACGTTACTTGGAGCTCAAAACAAGGCAAGCTCATCGCAAAAAGCCAAAGCTTTGTGTTGAACAGGCCTAGTGCCTGACTACAAACCTAAAACTAATCCTAGCCAAAACAAAGGAGAATCTACGCAAAAACACAACATCCATTCCATGTTCATCGCGTTCTTCATGAAAATCCTAGAAATTCACGTGTTCGTCAAAGAACACATGAATCTTCAACCAGAAAACTCGTAAGTCGCCGGAAAACTCATGAAGAGTGCCCAAAAAATGAAGAACACATGAAAAATGCAGAAAAGATGAACAACTTACTTGAATATGGAGAGTTGGAGATGAAGGTGTGAACGAAGACGATGAAGATCTGCGGCGGCTCCGGCGAGGGGACAAAGTGCAGAGCAAAAAAGAAGAGAGGAAATTTGTGGGAAATTTGTGGAAAAGATATTATCTGTCTTGTACAAAGCCCAAGAGTGAGGCTAAATAAAGATTTGACTCCACTGGGGAGGATATTTATATGTGTCTTGTACAAAGCCCAAGAATGAGGCTAAAAAGATATTAACTCAACTGGAGAATATATGTCTTGTACAAAGCCCAAGATTGAGGCTGAAAAGGGTATGACTCTTGTTTTAAGTAGTGTTTGATATCTGTCTTGTACAAAGCTCAAGATTGAGGCTAAAAAGTTGACTGACTCTGCTGGAGATATTTAGGGGGTGTCTTGTACAAAGCCCAAGATTGAGGCTGACTGTGGAGACTCGGCTGAGGAGTTATCATTATATAAATCCTAAGAGGAGGTTGTCTAAGGGATGATCATTATACAAAGCCTAAGAGGAGGCTAACTCTGCAGGGAAAAATCATTATACGAAGCCTAAGAGGAGGCTAACTTCTGCTGAGGATTATTGAAATCCAGAGACAGGTCCATATTGGTGATTAACTCTTGCTGGGGATTACAGAAGAGTTAAGATATCAGAGACCTTGAGGTTCTGATGAGGATTGTAACAGTTTTAACAGCAAATTGACCCTGGCTGGGGATTTAACTGAAAATGTGACAGTTGAGAATTATTTCCTCTGGTGAGGGTTTTTGGTGAGTTTACAGTAATTGACCCATGTTGGGGGAAAATTGAAGGTGTAAGGTTTAATGGTTGAGTTATGAAAACTGTTGGTTTTAATTCTGTTTGGTGATTTGATCTGGTGATCAGAGTTATTTCCTGTTCTTTAAGGAAAAGAGTTTTATTGGAAATCCAAAAAGGGATGATGAGACTGTCCAAGTTTACTGGTGTTGAGATATTAATTCTTAGATGGTGAATGATCTTTGTATGATGCCCAAGAGAAGGCTGGTATGTTAAGGGATGAAGGTAAACCCTTAACTGGTCTGATGTTTTGACTCATAAAGACTGCTCTAGCAAATGATGACTAGGTTATGTCCTATACCTGTAGGAAGTCTCTGGGTCCTTGTACTAAGCCTGAGGGTCCTTGTACAAAGCCCAAGAGGAGGCTGGGGATGCTTTTAGGAAGCCTGTGGGTCCAAACTTAAGAATATTCAAGAAAGGTTTCACCGGGAATTAATCCTTTCTGTAATGAACAGTTCAAGAGTTTGAAGAAATTCAAGAGAAGTTTCACCGGGAATTAATCCTCTCTCTGGGAATTAAATTTCTTTGACAAGTTCTAATAGTGACAGTCTGAGAAAAGGTTCACCAAGAACACTACCTTTCTCTTTGTTCCATATTGTTTAAGCCCAAGAGAAGGCAAGACTGTATCTGGAATCCTAAGGGGGATCTAGGTTTACTGTATTGAGAGAGTGACCAACTGGCTTTACCTAATTCTAGACTTAGTTGTCGGGGAAAACTCTAAACAGATATACAGGTATATATACAGTGGATATATGACAAGTATTTAAAAGGATATGAAAGAAGGACTTACAGGTGTGAAAGCTTCCAGCAACACAGTTATATATATTTGACATGTATTTAAAAGAGATTAAAGAAGGACTTACAGGCGTGCAAGCTTCCAACAATACAGTTATATATATATAAAAGCAGGTAAATGAAAGCAGATAAAAACTTACAGGTGAGCAAGCTTCCATGCTGTAATGTTAGTTATTCAAAGAAATAGTTTGATAACAAATATCTTAAAGCAGAAAATTATGGCTTATTCAACAAGAGATGCCCTGGTGATTTATTTGATTACAGACTGTATTATTAACAGATATTTACAAAGAGAGATAGGTCTTATACTTTAACAGAGAGCCCAAAGATTATTTTTGTACAAAAGATGGGGCTTACAACTCAAGGAGTGGCCTAGATGAAAACAATGATCGCACTATTATTTTGAAAACTGTATTGGGTCTTATACAATGACTGAGGCCCAAAATTATTTATGTACAAATGGGGTTGGGTCTTACACTCTAATTGAGGCCCAAAAGTGTTTTTTAAGAAAAGAAATGGGACTTATAGCTCAAGGAGAGGCCCAGGTTATTTGATTTTGAACTGACGATCGCGCTAAGGTTTTTGAAAATGCAGTGGGACTTATACAATGTCTGAGGCCCAAAATGATTTTGGTTAAAAAGGGATTGGGTCTTACACTCTATTAGAGGCCCAAAGAGTTTGAGAATGAATAAAGATGGTACTTATATCTCAAGGAGAAGCCCAGGTGATTTTGTTAACAAGGCGACGATCGCGCCGTGATTTTGAAAATGTAAAGAGGGACTTTTACAATGTGTGAGGCCCAAAATGATTTATTTACAAAGGGATGAGACTTACACTCTATCAAGAGGCCCAAAGAGTTTTGAAAAAGATTGGTGAGGGTGAAATTAATCAAAACCCTAATTTGTTAAAAAAAGGAATTAATTTTAATTGAAAATTAATAAAATTTATTGAAAACATGTGAAAAAATGAGTTGTGATCTTGGATCAATATTTCAAAAATCATGTTTTTATCCACAAAATGATCAAAAATCATTTAATTTTGGAAAATCAAGAAGAAAAAAATATTTTAAATGTTAAAAAACAAATAAAAATTAATTCTTTGCAAATATATCAAATATATGAAATAAATAATATTTTTGAGAGATTCTTGTAAAATAAAATATTTTAACATTTTTGTGAATTTTGAAAATAAGAATCAACTCAAAATCATTAAAATTCAGAGAGAAATTAATTTTTGAATCAATTAAATAAAATCACAAAATTCAAATATTTGAAAATTTGAAAAAAGGCGCCAAGAACAAGGGGAAGAACACGCACGCACTCTGTTTCTGCAGATTTACGTTTTCTCACTTTTCTCCATGATTTCTCAATGGTTTTGCTTGATTCAAGTGTCAATCTTGCTCGTTTTTAACTCACGATCATGTCTATGGTATTTAATTTCATTTATTTTAAGTATGGAATGAGAAATGAAAGTAAAACCTCAAGAATCCTAATTTCTGCAAGAACACTGGGAAATTCCATACACAATTCATAAAAAGCAATTGATTGAGGGGAAACACTCTATACATGATTATGAACATATGGCAAAATGATTGTGCAGTAAAATATGCATGCATCATGTAGTTTGAAGAGTTCATGCTTACCTCTTGCAGCTGGTGATTGTGTTTTGAGTTGGAGGTCTTGCAAGCTGGTTCCAATGATCTGGATAGCTTCCTTAGGTGCCAAGAGTTGTGTCTGAATGATTGGAGTGATTGGAAACAAGCTGGAACTTGAGATGGTACCTCAATTGCAACTCTGTCAAGAATTTGAGCAGTTGGTTGGTGATTTTGTGAAATTGGTGTTCCATATGTGATTTTGTGTTATGAATCACTCATATATGATGTTCATGAGGTGTTGGCATGATTGGTTTGGTTTGAATCACTCTCAATTTCAAAACCCGATAGTGACTTGGTTTAGAAGGAAAAAATTGGAGTGAAAGTGTGATTCTTAGAAAAGCCTCAGTTTGGGGGCTTTGGTGTACTTAAACCGAACACAAACGAGCTCTATTTATAGTGTGTCAAGTTTGTTTCGGGATCAATAGTGAATGGCAACTGCAGCATGCTTTTCTTCAATGGTGATCAAAGGGAATCTTTGGTCTTCACTAGCCATTGACTTGAGTCAATGGAGCAGGTCTATGGTCTTCTGATCTTTGAGTTTATCTTGACTCATTCAGTTGGTTTTGTCTCAGTCCATCCCAGCTTGATGCATCAATTGAATGCTCCTTGCCAAATTTGAATCTTTTGGATTTTTCATCATTGAATCTCACATGCCAACATTGATGGTTTCTTGACTTGCAAGACTGGTGGTTCAGAGATCTTTATTTCAATCTGATCCTCATTGATTTGGGAAGATGACAAAGTTGGTAAGATAACAAAATTGATCAAAGAACTCGTGTGGCACAAGAAATGCACACAATCTTCCTAATGCTGCCATGAAGACAGTTTGCATCAAGGCAAATTGTAAGGTTCACAACTCCTAGCTCAGGGGGAGTTTGATGATGTTCTTGGACATTTTGGAAAGCTTATGTATCCTATTTTATTGTGATGTCCAACTTTTGTTTTGAATTAACTTTAATTTGGTTGAAAAATGCCTCTACATTTTGGAAAAAGTGAAACAGATTCTGACTTAGTGAAAATTTCACTAAGTGTTGGAAAAAGTGTGATTTTCATGTTTTTGTGATTTTGATCAATCCATAACTCATAATCCATGAAGATTTGGAATTTATTGTTGTTGAAGCATTTGAAGTATTTAATATGTACTACAATCTGAGCTTTGAATGGGAGAAAAAAGCCTTGTGGTTTAGGAGGTATGGCCTTGCAAAGTTGGTATCCTAGCAACTTTGTTCCATAACTTAGAAAAATTCTATGTTTCTAAGATTACCCCTTTTACAAGTTATCTCACTTTTCTTGATTTTTCTTGATGAATGATGATTCAAATCACATATTAACATCATTTTAGGGTTAAGGAAACATTGGTTGACCAAAATTTCAAAAAGTCAAACTTGGATTTTTGTATAGTTGACTTTTCATCAGATGAAACTTTGACTTTGTGATCCTTTGGTGAAATCAATCCTTAGGCCTAATTAAACTTCATGTATGGCCTCAAGGGGTATTTAGAGATGTCTTGGACCCTTTCCCAAGGTTTGAGATCAAAGGGTAGGTCAACAGTCAATGGTAGGGTTGACTTTTTCATCAGAAACCCTAGTTTGTGACCATATGGTTATGAGTTCTTGTGACTAATGATTTGAGCTCTTTGAGTCAATCAAATCTTGTAGACATATCAATGTGATGTATTTGAGGTCTTTGAAGTTCATCTTGAAGCTTCAAGTCATGTCTTGCTTCACAAGTTAACTTAAGGGTTGAATTAGGTCAAAACCCTAATTCCTGATTTTTTTGATAGATGGTCCTTCAAGGTGACTTTGCCATTATGGATGGGCTTATAAGATTATTTTGATCTTATTGGACCGTATGTTGAGGTATTGTCTCATGTCCAGATGAAAATTTTCATCTGGAGGCCTTGGTCGACCAAAACCCTAATTTGGTGACACTGGCGATCCTGAGGCTTGATCCTCTTGGAATGTTGCATACTTATGCATGATTCTTGGTATGGGAGACCCCTTGATCCTTCATGGATGTTTTATAGGTTTAGACAAGTTGAAGATCAAGTCCTTTCTTGATTGATCCTTTGTCTAAAGGCTCTGAGAGGGGTTAAAACCCTAATCCATATTATGGTGATGATTCTCATAATGATGGAAATCTTAGTGGTCAAAATTTGGGGTATAACAGATGCCCCTATTTAATCTTCTTGGACCCGAAGGTGTGAATGGCGAAGATATTCGGACATTCAGGGTGCAAGAGGATTAAATATCGAAATACCCGAAATTTTGATGCTGTCCATGAATGGTGGTTCGATCATTCATCTTATTTTGCTAAGCGTCGATACTTTGAAAAGGTAAAACTTCCCCTCGATCCTGGTTTCCTACCAAGGAACTGGTCTCAATTTCTTTTGTCAATAAACTTCTGCTCGATCCTAATTTCCTACCAAGGAACTGGTCTCAGTTTATTTTATCAATAAACTTCTGCTCGATCCTGGTTTCCTACCAAGGAACTGGTATCAGTTTCTTTTGTCAATAAACTTCCCCTCGATCCTGGTTTTCTACCAAGGAACTGATCTCAGTTTCTTTTGTCAAGCTTCTTTTCTTGACAAGGGATGCTATCCATAGCGGTTTTTGTCAAACTCCTTGCTGAGTTTTACAGGGAGATGCCATATGATGGAAAATTTGGTGTCAGACTTGTTGGGGGGAAAACCCATTGGTCTGAGCTGTAAAGGTGCGCAAACTTCTCTGTTGGAGATGTCATTTGTTGACTCTACTGGGGAAAATGAGTCTCTCGGGAGACTGTTTTTTGCTTGGGGATATCACACTTCTATCCTGGATTCTCACGAAGAAACTCCATGTGACACGATCCACTTTTGAGGTGCAGATGACTTCATTAACAGTGGGTTTCTTTGGAGAAAGACTGATGTATTGTCGAGAGTCATTTGTTGAGAGGCTTTCTCTAGGGATTTTCCTTAATCCGGGAAAGCAAAGATATCATCTCCAATGGTGGAGTGTGATATACAAAGGTATCTGTCGAACATATTTCTTGTCTTTCAGAGGTTCAAGTTATCAAAGTGATCAAGGACAGGTTCAAATTTAGAAGTAAACTGGAGAGAGATTGTTCAGACAAAACGTTTCCTGACGAGGAAAGTACTAACGACTCAACCAACGAGAGGACTTTATCACTCAGAAGTTAAACCGACCGGAATGATAGTGATGCAATATGAATATGAGCATGAACTAATAATGGATGATGTATGTATGTTTATGCTGACAAAACAGACGCGTCATACAGACTAGTGAATGAACTGGATTGAATATTCGACCACTGCGGGTAATGAAAAGTACCAATTGTTCAAGATAGCAATACTGCCTTGCTTAGGAGAAGTAGACTCCGCTGGGGAGAAAGAGATTGTTGATCGGTCTTAGGAGGTAAGAACTCTACCGGGTGTATTAGGTGGTACCTGATGTTCAAAATAGTTGATCCTTCAGTCAGGTGCACTGGCTGAGAAGGAGTACTTTTGTTGTACCCTAAATTTTACCTCTTAGATGTTATAACATTTTTCATAGACATTTAGGATCAATCATATATGCATTGTTTAACTAACCATCTTGCAGTTTGTTTCTCTTATGTTTGAAATTAGGGTTTATACAGAGAGATTCAAAGCCTCCTAACGCATTCTTTGGCTCCATACAATCATCACAAAGATTCACTAGTTGCTTGGAACCAAGATCTCAAGACTTTGAATCAAGTTAATTCAACAAAGGATCACTAGACCAAAGGGTGGAATTAGGATTTTAACCAGAGGAATCACTGAAGAATTTTGCCATGATAAGTCAAGGCTTGATTGGTTTCATCAACCATTTAATTTTACCTACATTCAAGAGGTCTCTTTCAACAAGAATTAAAGACCATTTGGCTCTCATCACGAGTAGTTTGAGCCACAGTTTCACCCTGCCTCCAAATTAGGGTTTTTGTTAAGACAAGTGGATCACGACCCTTGATCTTGACCAAGAGTTATTCTCAAACCCTAGGACATGACTCCATGAGATAGTAGACATCCATAAGGACCATCTATGAGCTTTAGATGTGATGGAAGAAGCAAGATCATATGAGATTATCCCAGTGCATTCACTGTTGAAATTAGGGCTTTGACTGAAACCCTAATCCTTGAGTTTTGGTCCAAAATGAAACATCCAAGGCCTCATCCCATCATGACATGTCTCATTGAGGATTTAGGGTTTGAAAGATCAAGTTTCAAGAGGTTTCTTGCAAAGGAACCAAGGTTTGGTTCATGAAACTTTTCATATGTTTAAATTTCCCCTCTTGTGCAAAATTGAAATAGTCATAACTTCCAAACCACACATCTAAATTGAGTGACTCCAAGCCCAAATGGAAGCTCTTTCCATGAACTTCAAACTGTTAAATATGATTTTTCTCCAAAAAAAATGCATGGTTTGTAAGTTATGAGACTTGGAAGTTAGAATACCCAAGGGCTTAGAGAAATTTCAGCACTTTTTGCCTTAAGAACCAGCTGACTTCAACCTCATTTTTCACCAAGATCCCTTGTGATTCAGAACTTGGGTCCAACATGAAAGTTGTAGGTGGAATTGTGGGCTTTCCAAAAAGTACTAGAAATCCTCAATCCATTGAGTGAGCTGGGAGTTTTGAAGCTTCAAAGTTGGAGGTTTCATTTCTTAAAACTCAAGAAACCAACTTTTGTGTAATGACTCAAACTCTTCTCTAATCACCAAAACCACATGTTTCTGAGTTCTAATGATGGATTTAACTTTGATCCAAGCCTCACCACTAAATTTCAAATTGGTTTGCATTAAAATATTAGTTTGTGTCATGTTTATGCAAGTGGTAGGAGGAAAGAGAAACTTTTCAAGGCAACAACTATTTGTTTATTCATTGAGCCTCTCACCAATCACTTCTCACCAGTGAAGCAGGCCTAACCACATCAATGTTCAGAGATATTTGAAATCTTGGCTTAGCAAACACCAAACTTCACACGATGGAAAAAGGGCATTGTTGGCATTTGTTCCAAATCTAACCATGCCTTGGATTCTCATGTTTCCCTATAAATAGCAGGTTGTTCTACTCAGTTTGGACACCAATAATCTTCATATACTCACCCTAAAATATCTCTGAGGTTAAGCTTTGCAAGTGAAGAAGGAAGGAGGAATACTTGGAGAGCTTGCCACTAGTTCAAATGAGGGAAAGCATTTCCTTGTTGAAGGTGCAGTGGACATATTCCACTTGGTAAGTTTCTTCTTCACACTCCATATATATGCTCATGTACATCATCATCATCATATTTATGTTACAAATGTCTTTATCATGAATGTCATATAATGTGCTCTAGTCTTATTTCCTTCTATCCATAATGAAAGTCATGTGTGTTTGATGTTTAACTATATGTCCATGGCCTGCCATCATGAGGTAAGATAAGTTTTGTTATTCTGCTGATATTAAGGTAGATTTGTGTACTACTTTTTGTTCTTGTTACCCTGCCTGAAATATCATGTAATGATAGTCCCTTGGCATTGCTCACTAACTGGTTGTTGAGTTCATGCGACCTCATTGTTGTGTGACTCTGCCAATACTTGGATGCAAGAAGTGTTAACAGGCCTATGACTGTTTTTTTGATGTTTGGATGTCATTATGAGAAGAGGTAAGATCCTTGAATGTAGTTCATTCCTGTTAACTTGAGATACTTGTGTTTTATGATTTGTGAATTTTGTATTGAACTGCTTGCCTTTATGTTGGTATGATCCCAACTGTGTAATAACTGGTCAGAACTTTGTTAGCAAGAAAACCTAGTCATTTTCACTAAGTGCAAGTAGTGTTATTGCTGCCATCATGATGTATAGTCAGTTTGTGTGTGTAAACTCGTGATATTCTTTGTATCCTAGAGGTATGTGCAAACTTTGGCATGCTATCTGTGTTGTATCCAAGTTTTGTGAAATATGTTTTTATTGCTGCTTGGTTACATGTTTCTGCTTTGCCATAGCAGGCTTGCTTATGGGTTGTTGCTTGTTGAGTTTTGTCTTTGAGTGTGGAAGTTTGTTATTGACTCATTCTGTCATAGTGTTATTTTTGCATCCATTTATGTGCTTATCCACACCCTGCCATGCATACAAGCTATGTCATGTCATGCTAACTGTTTTGAACCAAATTAACCTATGCACATGAGACTGAGATATGAATAGCTAATCTCTTGAAGCTTATGTCTGATGCTATGTCATAATCATACTAATGCTATATAGCTATTTTCTCAAATTTGCTTTGTGATACCATGAGCTAAGATTTCCTATATGCCTGAACTATTACTTGGGATAAAACACATTCAATGATAGTACATGATCACAATTCTGATGCATCCATATTTCATGATAAACTTGTGTTCCTAAGATGCCATAATGTGGTTAAAATGTTTGGAGTGGCATGAATGTTTGACAAATCTTAATGAAGTATCTTTGCTCATATCATGTCATGATCATATTTTTCCATGCTTACGAGTTTGTTCCTTGCCTTTTGATCAAGTAATAACACTACCTTGCTTTGATTACTATGAATCACATAGATTAGTAGGGTCTCATATGTTGTCATAACAGGTCTAGTCTCACAGATTTGCACTAGTGTTCCTTGATCCCCTTATGATTTTGAACCTGTTTTGATGTGCCTTTGCCCTATGCTTTCACTATACCATGAATGAATGACTGTCTGGCCTGAATATTAATCTTTGAATGAGCTGCTGTCATTTTGCTTTTTTTTTTTATGTCCACATGTCTGCCTTGCCTAAAGAATGCATTTGTTTATATGATCCTTGGCCATCAGAGTGTGCATTTGTTTAAGTTGCTTATCATTTGAAGTATAACATATATGTCTTTGTGTTGATTTTGCTTGCTCACTGTCAATTGATGATCTGCCTTTTGAACTCATACTCTTGTTGTATTGCACCCCTACTGCCTCTACTTCATGCCTGCAAATTGATCACAATACTGCCCTTATTCATATTGCCTAATTTCCATGGTTGTTAAATATACATTTGTTGATAAATGACTTTTGATGAGTATGCTTGTTTCAATGTTGTCTTAAGGTTCACACACTTACTTGCCCCCATTATTTTGAACCTACTTACTGCTATGTATGGATTAGTTGATGCTTTTGAACTTCAACACTTGAGTTGACATGTTTTTTTCATTGCTTGCACTTATGTAGCTCTATGTGTGTTTCTGTCTTGCATTCATACCAGTTGTTATTACCTTGATAATGTCTTGGTTGGAACCAAACAGAGATGTTTTTCCTTGTTTTAGATCTGTCAAATTCTTGTGAGAGGTTCTTTTAATGGCTAACCCTCATGTTCATTTCTCTATACTGATAACACCTAGCCATGCTTGCCATGCCCTGATCATGTAGCTCATCTTTGTGGTATTCCAAGTTGAATGGCCATGTGTATAATGCATGCTTATCTCTCCTGCATTCTTAACCAAGATAACATGTAGCTTGTTTCAAGTGAGTTCATTGGCAGTAACAGTTCTTTACTCATTCAATATACCTAATGTGGATGGTTGGATTTTCATTCATGGATTTGGTTTGAGGCTACTATTGTTTAGTGTTATTAGTCATTGATAAATTGGTTACTTGTTGCATAAATGGTGAGAGGATTGTATGTAATTAATCTTGTTGAAATTCTAGTCTGTCAGCTTTAACCATGTGTGATGCAGCCAAATTTTGGTGTCTTTTGGTTTTGTGCTTCATGTTTCATTGTTTGTGGCATTTTCGCTTGCCAAGGATTAAATATTTATGGAGTTGTACTCATTACCGGATGTAAGGGCTGTAACACCCCAATTCCCATCGCGAATGAATAATACATAAATAAATCAGAGTGAATAAAAATTTATTCTTAGACAGAAACAAGGATGTCACATTTGAAGAAAGAAAACACAATCCCTGCTCATAAATTTGATACATAACACAAAATGGAATAAACATAAAAGGGAAACTTTTTCCAACAAAAGGAAAGTTCAATTATGGAATAAAGCGGAAAGATCCATAACTGACTTGTTTTAAAAAATAAATTGTTTTATAACATCAAAATATTCATACAAAGGTAATACAAAATAGATCCAACAAATGTATACATATATAACAAAAGCGTTCCCCGACTCCCGTGTTACGTATCAGAGCAGACAGACCGACAAAAGGATGGAGAACTAATCTTCACAAAAGCCTCCAAGATACTAATCTGCAATTGCCTCATAGAGCAATAAACCACAGCAGAAGGGTGAGAAATAACAACTAAATCAAGATTGCATAATAATATGCTGTTAGAAAAGTAATAGTGTGGGTTTTTGTTATCGTATCCACAGGGATTGTCGGATATTTGATGCCCGCCGTTCAATAGTTGCGATATTTTAAGTTAATAGTTTCAATTGGTGTTATCATTCACTTGTAGCAAAGATTAATTTGTCACAAAGATTTTGTAAAAGGTTTTATAAAAGCATGTTAAGGTTAGGTTTCGCTAATCCTTTCCATGTATAAACGATTAATCAAGCATATGAACTCGGTTTCCGACCAATACAACCGCGTATCCTCCAGACTACGTTTATGTCTAAAGCGAAATCGTGAGTACCATTGCTTAAACCGTTAGATGATGTCTCACGCTAATAATCTAAGCAACAATCATTAAGATCAATACAATGCGAATAGCAAATTCCAAATCTATGTCTAGAGTTTGGTTTTTAAGAGATGAAATTGTTAGGTCAAGATTTGTGGAATCTATGTCTAGAGTAAAACAAATCAAACATAAAGCCTTAAGAGAAAACAACTTTATCTATATTGATCAAAGACTTTGTTCATATACAATAGATCAAAAGCAATACATAAAATAGAATCAACTACATCTAACCTCAACATTGAGTGTTTAGCTACCACTTCTCATGGTAGCTTGGATGACAAGTAAAGAGAGGAGATGAATGAGCATCCACGACGATTAATCGAGAATGGATGCGACTTCAGCTTCTCCAATCGAAAATACACTCTTTGATGAACAAAATACTATAAACTATCAATTCTGATGGAAAATGAGTAAAAGATCCCATTACAAAAAGTAAAAAACCTATTTATACACTTTACTCACAGCACCCTTCGCCTAGCGAAGGATTCATTCGCCTAGCGAATGACTAAAAACATGGCACATTTAAGTGCCTCAGACTTAAACCCCCCAATGGAATTATCGCGGGTTCGCTAGGCGAACCATTTCACTCGCGACGCAAAGCTTCGCTACCTCACTCGCCCCAACGAAGTTTGGGTGTTTTCAAAAGTGGAAGTTTCTGCCACCCCCTCGCTGGCACCTTCGCCTCGCGAGCAGGACAACGAGCATTCGCTGGTTTCCTCGCCCAGCGAATTTACCCAGTTTTCCTACTGTAAGTTTTTGCATACTTTCTGCCACCCCCTCGCTGGCACCTTCGCTAACGTTCACTAGGCGAACCTTCGCTGGCATCTTCTCCAACACTCGCCTAGCGAATGCTGTTTTTGATTTCAATTCTTTGGCAGCTTGCACTACTTCTTTGTGTCTTCAAACTTTGATCTTTTCACTCCTATTTCTGCACATTAGCACACATATTACAAGCACCACAAGTATATTTCAAATAATGCACAACAACAACATTCCACACTAAAATCAACATATTCCACATGGAAAAGTCATGAAAAATGCCAAATAATTAATACAAAAACATATCATGATTGACATCTAACATATGCAAACACATATAAATTCACATGCATAATTATTCTCACCACAAGCATCACATACTAATACATATAGCATACCACAGATACATAACATATTTCTAATAATCCAACCACATAGCATATATCAATTATACCAACATAATAACATATTCACACATAATGCATACCAAAGTTATGACATATGGAAACACACCACCACCTCACATATATTCATATATAGCATACCATAGATAATTAATACAATCATTGTAATGTACAACATCCCCACAAAACATAGCATATGTCTATACCTAAAACATATCATCCATAACCAATGCATTTATCACAAATGCATACCAATTCACCAATCCAATCATAATTCTCAACACATAATCATTCCATTCATAATTTCCCACACATAATCAATCCATTCATGATTTATGCAAATGCACAGAGACTGACACAACGACTCTATGCAATGCAGTACAAATCCATCCATCATTCTCATCATTAATTCACTCAGGAATTATTGGAATCATCGCTTGTTACTTAGTGTAACTCCCCGTCGGGCAAACGATGTTCCCCGTCGCTTTAGGTCCTCTTTGTATAAGGCACACGACGTTTATGGATCGCTTTAGGTCCTCTTTGTATAAGGCACACGATCTGATCGGTTTAGGTCCTCTTTGTATAAGGCACACGATCGTCTATAACGTCGCTTTAGGTCCTCTTTGTATAAGGCACACGACCGTTACAGCAGATTCCCTCTGGAATCGTTTCGTCGCTCACACCCCACAAGGGCACACGACATCACAAGATGCATATCATGATGCAATGCATACCAATGACTCATGACAATCAAATGCATATACATATACAACCATGTGAACCATCTCAACATCAATAATCATGCATTGCAATCAAACCCAAAACAATGCATTTACTTGCCATAAGACCACCAAATAACACACATTGAATGTCACATAAACAATGCATTTCATCATAATCCACAAACCACACAATTATCATTTTAGCATATACACTCATATCAATTCACATCAAGAATTACTCACCATCAATCACAACAATCCTACAATCATACAATGATACTCACAACACTAGGATTCACGCCACGAAGGCTACCCACAACAACATACATTAATACCATACATTTGTATTCAATTCAACAAAGTATTTTGCCATAAGGCCACAAAAATTACAATAACTTATCACATGCTTCAACATCATATAAACCACATAAAAGCTCCACGTCATATAACAATAGCACAACACACTGTAAAACACCGACCGCACGCATTTAACGCGATAAAAACCCGACAACCCAACACTTTTCCAAAACCACGACTTAAATAAATCATCTACTGCCCTCCAAACCATTTTTAATAGAAATAATATTTTACTAGCTTTCCAACGCTTCAAACGGGGACCAAAACCGAGTTACGGATCAAAAGTTATGAATTTTTGAAAATAATATTTTTCTGAAACTAACAGTGGTAACCGGTTAGCACATATGCTGTAACCGGTTACTGGCTAGAAAACAGCCCAGAAACGTCATTTTTCAAAGGGTAACCGGTTAACACATATGCTGTAACTGGTTACTGCGTAACAGAACCCAAAAATACCTGATTTTTATGATTCAAAAACCCCCCAAACTCATCCTTAAACCCCCCGATCATACCGACAAGTAATCCCGACTAAATCCTATCATTTCCCGACTATTCTACGCGAACTATTCCGCATTCTAATCGTGAAAACATCGATTTCTATCTAATTGATCACAATTTCAACCAAAGTAAAAACATATATTTTTCAACCAAGCATTCAAACAAATACATACATATACATATACAATCGAAATATAATCAGAACTTCTCACCCTTACCCGATTAATCGCGATTGAAACGGAGGTTTCTTCGATTTTCCTCTTCTTTTCCCTTCTCTTCCTTTCTCTCTTCTCTTTTTCTTTCTCTCTATTTTCTCTCTAAACTCTCTATTTATAAAAATATCTAATTTTTCTAAAATATCTAACCCCTCAGCTCAAATATCTCGCAAACGCCCTCAAAACGCGATAAAACATAATAACGATGAAAAATAATATATTGTCAAATAAAAGTCAAGAATAAAATAATATAAAAACAAAAATAATTAAATCGACTCAATTAAATAAATTGGACAAAATGGGGCGTTACAAGGGCCACCCCAGTGGCAAGACCATATGTGCGCATACCACAAGGACTAGGGTTTGAATCCCCCTCGCCCCAGTCCTTTTATTTTACTTTCTGAAATCATCTTTGTTTTACATATATTGCATTGTTGCTATAACTTGTTAAGGCGCGTGTGCTGGTTGAGTTGGTAGGAGTTTTGGACTGCAAGTGCCATGGCAAGGGTTCAACACCCATCGGAGCCTTTCCTATTATTTTATTATTTGTCCACCTTGTATATTTTTAATTCATGCTTTAAGTTTAATAATTCATAACTTGATCATTTTCTATTCTTTTTTTTGCTCATTATTTTTTCAAATTACTTTTTAAAGTGTCTACTTTTTGAACATAAAAAGAAATTGGGGAAAATCATTATTTTTGGGGTATTTATTCATGTTAAAAGTAGAAGGCTTTTTAGGGTTCCTGTTATGAACACCTCGATTTCTCTTGATTCTTTCAATATGTCATTTTGTTCATCTTGCTTAATTAATGCCTAATGTATATGGTTCTCACCTTGTATGGCATTGTAAACATTGTTTCACTTTAATACTTTGTTATTTAATATTGCATCTTCATGTAAATATCCCCACAAATTTCTTGTTTCATAAAAACTGATATTCTCCCAGATTCCAAAGGAAAGTCCTTTATCTTGACTCATAAGTCAATAAACCAATCACACACCATCTTGGCCTCCGAAGAGCCACATTCCCTCTAGGCCTCCTAAGAGCCTTTGTTCATTCCGGGCCTCCTAAGAGCCATTGAATCTTACAACTTAGAACTAGGATAGAGTTTCCAAACTCTATGTGGGCTCATCACATTGAGTATCCACTTTTCCCTCATAACTTAGACTTAGAGAGTTTCCTTAAAATCTAAAATGAGCTCACACTCATTTCCCCTTGGAACCTTGGACATAGTCAATGGTTCCTCAAAATCCACCCTCAGTTAGGTGAACTACGGTTGCTCTGATTCTTTAGTCAGATACGTACGCACAAGATGTGACATCTTGGCGAGCAAACTTAGTATATATACCTTTAGGTCTTCACCTTAACCTTAGCAGATTTTCTTAGTAAGCAAACATAACATAACACAAACTAAACAAGAGGTTCATGTAGAGTACTACAGATACTTAAGGGTGCTAATACCTTCCCTTAGTATAACCAACCCCCGAACCTTAGATCTCCCCCTTTTAGGTTTTCTCGATCTTGAACCTTTCCTTTGGATAAATCAAAGTCGGTGGTGAATTCAAAGTTTTGTGATGCAAGATAATAAATAGCTTGCTATCGATTCTCACCGCAACAGAAATGGCGACTTCACTTGGGACACAATTCGAGGGTTAAGCCCACCTTGTTTTGTTCATGATATTTATGTTTGTTTGCTATACTTGTACATATCTGTATGTTTACCTGTATATATGCTTTTCTTGAGATCTTTGTTGGCATGGAACTAGTGAGTGGTGAGATAAGTCCTAAACCGGACTCGAGAGCACATATGATAGGATCGTGGTGTAATCAATAGTCGGTTGTTGGGAGTAGTCCTAACAATTTATGGCATATGATGACCACACTCAGATGAGGCCCTTTGGGATTGTTGATGTCTGATGTGAGTAGTCGCATTGATATTACTCTTCCAAATGGGAGCCAGGGATTCTGAGGACCATAGTTACCTTCACCCCACTTGGCCTTTTAGGATGTAGTGCGGTGGCTATGAGGGATTAAGTCCCAAGTAGTTGTTACGCGATACTACACTCAGACGAGTTTATCTTGAGAATATTATTAACCTGCGTGAGTAGTCATGTAGGCCAATAATATTCAAAGGATTTACGTAGACTCTGGGAACTTTTAGAACCTTGTTCTACAGTTGATAAACCTATAGTCCACACCTTGTTGGGATGGGTAGACCATGGCTCCATTCATGAGACCTATAAACCTAAGATTTGTGTACTGTGTTGTGTACATATATTTGTGTATATGTTTGCCCATGTTTACGCATTGCATACATCTCATTGCATCCATTATTGGTTTTAAGGAACTCAGTCATATTTTCTTTTGAAAATCATAGGTATCATGGATATTGAGAAGAGAAACACTAAAAAGTTCAGTTTCAAAAGGCCCAATTTGGCAAAGCTGAAGAAGTTAGCAACCTTGGTGACTGGATATGAAAGTTTCCGAAAGCGTTATGGATGATTGGTTGGCCTTCTTAGAACTAAGATGGAGGAGGGTGTTCTTGACACTTTGGTTCAATTTTATGACCCTCTCTATCATTGTTTCACTTTCCCTGATTACCAGCTTGTTCCAACCTTGGAAAAATACTCTCATTGGTTTGGCTTACCTGTGAAAAAACAAAGACCTTTCAGTGGTCAGGAGAAGATTCCTACACCAAAGGAGATCGCTGATTGTATCCACTTGTAAATGTCAGAAGTCAAGCCTCACATCACCACCAAGGATGGTATCAAGGGGTTACCGTCTAAGTTCTTGTTTGAAAAAGCATGTCAATTCTTCAATGCAAACAGTATAGCTGCCTTTGAAGCAACCTTTGCCTTTTGTCAACATCAACGCCATCAGAATCTATTTCAGTGGGAATCATGTGCCCACACTACTTGGTGATGCATACCATTCCATCCATCATATGACTCTTCAAGGGAAGGGAACTATTTTATGCTGTGCACCTTTGCTTTACTAGTGGTACATCACACATCTGCCTCGAACTTCTGAATTCAGAGACAACCCTGACAAGTTGTGTTGGTCTCAGAGAATTATTTATCTTAACCATAACGACATCTTTTGGTATGATTCTGTTTATGACAAGGGAGTATACATTGACAATTGTGGTCTTTTACCTAACGTACCTCTCCTTGGTATTCATGGTGGGATCAACTATAACCTTGTCCTTGCCAGACGACAATTTGGGTTTGCAATGAAGGAGAAGCCCAAGAGCATTCATGTATCCAGTTTCTTTTACCTTAATGAAAAAGCCACTGATGAGACCAAAAGCGGAGTTTGGTGTGCTTGGGACAAATTTCACGAAAGTACCAAGAATGATCTGGGAAAAAGGAACTGTGTAGCTTTGGAACCATTCCTCCAATGGGTTCGATCTCGAGCCCGTGACCTTAAAATGTTGTATCTTCCCAAGATACTTCAGCAACCGACTATTGTGTCCCTATCTGCTATTCCCATTGAGCGCATGGAAGAATACCAGGAAAATCTAGCAAGAATGAAGCTCGAAAGAGACACGTGGGAATGGAAGTATCATACCGTCTGCATTGAGCAAGAAGAGCTGAAGGATAAAATGAAGGAGAAAGATGATCTAATCATGTGGCTGGAAAAACGTGTGATAGATGTACCTTTGGCACAAGAGAATTTATTTTTCTCTAGCAGGAGGCCTACTTCTAGCACTCATGAGTATGCCAATATTCCTCTGACATCTGGTGCCTAGAAAGGGATTGTTGATAAGTAGGTTATTGAGAATTACGAGTTGAAGAGACAGAAGAGAAGGTGTGAAGCAGGACACTCCTAGATATGGTTGCTTTTTTTCTAGGCCTAGTTGTTGTTCTTATCTTATTGTATTTTGAGCCTTTTTGAGATGTACTATCAAAGTTGTAAACTCTTCTCAATATTTAATGAAATGAGGCTTATTTTGAAAATTGTCTTTCTTGGGTTCCTTAAAATCAATCGCATTTTCATTACATATTGCATTCTCTGCTAAACTATCAAGGTACTAACTTTATTTTGCAGATTTTGTAGACATGGACGCTGCAGGAAAAAGAGTCTGGCCTTACTTCTTTGAACTTCCCAAGATGGAGCAGTTGCTATGGTTGGGGGACATGGTTGAAGACCAATCAGCTTTCGCCGATAGATATGGGTGTCTCCTTTCACTGATGAGAGTCCAAGTAACTGAAGGACCCCTTGAGGTTCTGGTGTAGCTATATCATCCTGCATATCGTTGCTTCGTGTTCCCGGATTTCCAGCTGGTGCCAACTTTTGAGGAATTCTCCGCTATGATAGGGATCCCTGTCAAAGAAACTCCTATCTTTTTAGGAATTGAGGATGTGCTTTCTGCTAAAGACATCGCCAGAGCAACGAGAATCAGATTGTCTGACATTCAAGCTCACCTGACTAACAAAGGGGGACGACGCGGACTGCCCGCCCAATTCTTGCTAGAAAAGGCTCTTTACTTCAAAAACAGAGGAAATACCGCACTATTCAAATCAACTTTCGCTCTACTACTCTATGAATTGTTCTTGTTTCCAAATGAAAAGCACTTTGTGGACAATTAGGCCATTCAAATATTCATGATTAATAACCCAGTCCCCACGCTGCTGGCAGATGTTTACCATGCCATTCAGACCAGGTATACAAGAGGTTGTGGGCAAATCATCTGTTGTGTGGCCCTTTTCTACAAATGGTTGATTTCCTATTTGCCAAAGACACCAGCCTTCTGGGAGGTTGAAGACAGTAAAATCTGGTCCAAAAAGCTGATGGAATTGAAGCATACCGACATTGAATGGTATGATTCAACTGACGAAGGAATCATTGTAATCCATAGCTGTGGGGATTTCCCCAACGTACCTCTTATGGGGAGGAATGGTTGCATCAATTACAACCCTGTCCTTGCCCGCCGTCAGCTGGGTCATCTGAAAGAGGGAATCCCGGATAATGATGACATGCAGATGATGTATTACGAAGAAGCAGAAGGGTTCGAGATGAAGATCCAATTTGAGTGCGCTTGGCGCCAAATCAACCTGAAAACTATGGATGGCTGAATGCTCTGTCACTGAAACCCACTTACAATGGTCTCACGACATAGCTCTTATGATGAGGAAGCCATTTCCTCACCACGAATCACCCTCGAAGGCCAAACAGACGATGATGGAAACTCTGGCAGAACTTTTCCTTGAGAGGGAGAAGATCAGGGAGCGTATCGATGAACTAGTGGAAAAGATTAATGGAGGAGAGGGACCATCAACTAGTGGATCCAATCCTTAGTTTCCTTTGATGTTGCTGTTGTTATTTCCTTTGATTTTCGTTGATATTGTTTTTCCCTTTGATGTTGCTATTTCCTTTTGTTGTGGCTATAGTCCCACTTATGTACTCGGAGTATGAAGATGCACTGCTCCTTTTGTAATATTTGCCAGATTTCTTAATGAAGAAGTTTATTTTGAAGAAGATTCCATTGTCTACATTGTTTTCAAAATCTCTTTAGTTTCTTGATAGTTTAGCTTGCATTTGCATCAGCATCTTCATTTGCATCATGTCGTAACATGTGCATTTTCTTTGTCCTTACCTTATGTCACCATGATTCTCTCCAGAATCGTCACACTGAATCCCAGACACGGCTACAACACTCGGGCCCAAGCTCGACTCAGGATGTCAGAGGAATACGAAGAAATGGACAGAGTAAACAACAAATTGAATGAGATACGAGGAGGAATGGGACAAATCTTGGCGGATATTAATATCCTGAGAGCAAAGATGGATACCCAAACCACTGTGGTTTCCGAAATCATCACTACAACGATAGAACCCCCTGTCATCCCTACCGTAAACCCTACTTTGGGCATGCCTTTTGATTTCATCCGTGCCACGGTTCCTTTGTCTACTCAACAAACGGTTCCTTTGATTAATGAAACTCTGCAAGCTGTTCCCACCTTCACCCCAGCAGCAGTACAAACACAGGTACACCCTGTTTTCCAAAACCCTCCTCCTTATGATTACATTGATATGTCGGAAGAAGGGGAGGATCGACACGAAAAATTAAAAGAAAGTGTCGAGACAATGCAGAGAAGGATGAAAGCAATAGAAGGAAGTAATATGTTTAGCACTGATGCCAAGGACATGTGTTTGGTCTCGGGCTTGGTTATACCACCCAAGTTCAAGCTACCAAATTTTGAATTGTACTCGGGTGCGACGTGTCCCAGGTCTCATCTGATTATGTACTATCGAAGAATGGCTGCTCATATGAGTAATGACAAATTAATGATCCATTGTTTTCAAGATAGTTTAAAGGGAGTTGTAGCCAAATGGTATTTAAGTCTGGATCAGTCTCAGGTCCATTGTTTCCAGGATGTGACTGATGCTTTTGTGAAGCACTACAAGTACAACATGGATCTGGAACCTGACCGCAGGTAGTTATTGAGTATGACCCAGAATAATACTGAATCTTTTAAGGAATATGCACAGCGATGGAGGGAGATGGCATCCTAAGTTGAACCACCCTTGACTGAGAAAGAATTGGCTGATTGGTTTGTAGACACGGTAAAACCAGAATTTTATGAGAGAATGATCAGCAGTATCAGTACTAATTTTGCAGATATTGTTGCAGTTGGTGTAAGAGTAGAGGCAGGATTAAAAAGTGGAAAAGTAACCAGTTCTTCAAGCAGTTCGACTGACATCAGTGCCAAGAAAGTACCCAGTCATTTTCACAAAAAGAAAGAAGGGGAAACCAATGTCGTCATGACGGGAAAGAAGAAAAACCCCAGATGGAAACAACCTATGTACCCACAACAGTTAGGTCCAAATTTCTCTCAACAACCAATCTTCCTAATGCAGTATGCTCAACAACCTTACATAGCAGCTGTAACACCCACTTTCAATCATCAAGCAGTACAACAGGCGCCAGACTATCAACCGCCAGCTCATCAGCAATGGTCAAAAACCCAGAATTATTAGCAGAGAAAACAAACTCCACAACAGAACGTTCCCCACAGGAGACAAGGGGCAATGCCCACGTTTCCATCTATACCAATGTCCTATACTGAGCTCTATCCTTCCTTAGTGGAACAAGGGCTGATCGTTACTAGACCCTTGCGACCATCAACTGAGAAGTCTATGCCGTTTTACAATCCAAATGTGAATTGTGCTTTTCACCAAGGAGGGGCCGGTCATGATTTGGATGGCTGTTTAGCATTAAAGAATGTAGTGAAGAGATTGATGGAAAAGAATATCCTATCATTTGTAGATAATCAGCCAAATGTGAAAAATAATCCTTTGCCTACGCATGGGACTACTAATGCCATTGAAGATGGAAATAATGAGGTGTTAGTTTTGGACGCAGCAAAGATTAAAACTCCTATCAAGACCTTTCATGCTAAGTTGTTTAAAGCTGGGTTGGTCAAGGTCTGTCATGACAATTGTGAGGAATGTATTACCAGTGTCAGAGGCTGCAGTTTGGTTCACGACGATGTCCAACGTTTGATCGACGAAGGTTTTCTACAAGTATTCAACAAGAGAAAGGAAGATGAAGTTGCGGTAATTGAACCCGTGTTTAACCTGCTAAAGCCAAGAGAGCAGGTACCTGTGTTAAACTTACCTAAGTCAGGTTCTGTAGTCCCTGTGTTTAATAAACCCGTACCGGTTTTCAACAACTCTGAGCCCGTTGTTGCTTCCACGACCAAACATTCCAAGAAATATGACGTCCGACAACCTATTCCATTCAAGTTTAGGGGGACAAAAGCCCTACCGTGGATTTATGAGAATGTTATGGGTAACAAAAGGCGTGAAGAGGTGATTTCAAGGAATGAGGTGGGAATCACTGTTGAAGAAGCAGTTCCAAGGAATGAGGTGGGAACTGTTGAAGATATAACAAACATAGTCAGAACAGGGAAAATAACCCGAAGAGGCAGAGTCTATACTCCTTCATTTAAAGCAACCATGCCCAAGGAGACCATTGTTCCCGTACCCCCCAAAGATAAAGTAAAGGAGGTAATTTCTAAAGAAGAAGACGATGAGTTCCTGAGGATCATTAAGAGAAGTGATTATAAAGTGGTAGACCAACTTCACCAGACCCCTTCCAAAATTTCAATTCTGTCTCTTCTAATGAATTCGCCCATCCATAGATCAGGTTTGCAGAAGATACTGGCCCAAGCACACGTGGCCCAAGATATTACCGCTGGGCAATTCGACCATGTCATCGCTAACATTATAGCCTGCAACACACTCAGTTTCAGCAATGAAGAGTTGCTGCGAGAAGGTAGAAATAATAACCTTGCTTTGCATGTGTTAGTGAAATGCCAGGAGGATACATTGGCCAGGGTCCTTGTGGATACCGGTTCATCTTTGAATGTTCTACCAAAGAGGACCCTTGAAAAACTGTCTTACCTAGGAGCGGTGATGAGACCCACTTCACTTGTTGTTAAAGCCTTTGATGGCTCAAGAATATTGGTGATGGGAGAGATTAAGATGCCCATTTTGATTGGTCCTCAAGTATTCAGTATCCCTTTTCAAATCCTGGACATCAACCCGGCTTATAGTTGTTTGTTGGGAAGACCCTGGATCCATGAAGCAGGTGCTGTGACCTCCACTCTACCTCAAAAAATGAAGTTTATAGCTGAAGAGAGATTGGTTATCATCCACGGTGAGGAGGACCTAATGGTCAGCAACTTATCCTCTTTCCGCTATATTGAAGCTGATGAAGATGCGCTGGAAACCTCTTTCTAGGCTCTTGAAATAGAAAATGCCGTTATGCTCGACGATAAGGAACCAGTGGCCTCCAACTGTCCATCTTTATCCTCTTTCAAAAGCATTCAAACAGCTCTACAAAAAGGTATACCGAAGGCTGGGGTAAAGTCGTCGAAGTCCAAGAAAGAGACAAGTACCAAGGGTTGGGTTACAAACCAACTTTTGAGGAAAAAGCTGCTCCAACAGTGGGAAGATTAAAGACCATCCAAGAAATGTTCGTCAGTGGCGGACATCAAGTCCATGCCATTAATGAAGATGCTGAAAACGAGGACATCAACCATTTGGTTTATCAGTGTGATGCCACTCTATGTAATTGGGAGACTATTGAGATCCATATCTTGTACCCTATGCCAGAGTAATTTGTTTGCTTTGTTGTTGTTTTCAATTCCCTAGCCTTGCCCAGGGCTAGCGGATTATTTTGTATGGGCCACCGCTTTCATTTCCAACTAATTAATAAAAATGATGTTTTGTTAAGATCCTTGTCTTTATTTTACTGTTTTTGCTTCTAAGGAAAAATGGAAATCTTTTCAAAACTAAAATTTTTTTTCTTGCATTCAATTTTTGTGCATTTTAATAAAATAAATCTCACCATGCAGACTGAATCCCAAGCCCGTTGTATTCAATGACCCTGCTATCACAATTGACTTTGATTCACCTATTTATCAAGCTGAGGATGAGGAGGATTATGAGGTCCCCGATGATTTGGCAGAAATTCGTGAGTATCAGTATACGGATCTTCAACCACATGAGGAACAGGTTGACATCATCAATCTTGGTACTAAGGAAAGGAAGAAAGAGGTCAAGGTTGGGGCAACACTTGGGGCAGAAATCAGACAACGGTTAGGATTGCTTCTTGAAGAGTATGTCGATGTGTTTGCTTGGTCTTATCAAGATATGTCTGGTTTAGATACTAACATCGTAGTTCATAAACTACCACTCAAGCCCGAATGTCCCCCTGTGAAATAAAAACTTCATAGAAGTCGACCCGACATGGCTCTCAAGATCAGAGATGAGGTTAAAAGACAACTGGATGCAGGTTTCTTGGCAGTTTCAAAGTATCCTGAATGGGTAGCCAACATTGTGCCAGTAATGAAGAAAAATGGTAAAGTGCAGATGTGTGTAGACTACAGGGATCTCAACAAAGCCAGTCCTAAGGACGATTTCCCTCTTCCGCATATTGACACTCTTGTGGATAATACGGCTCGATTTGTAGTTTTCTCATTTATGGATGGCTTCTTCGGTTATAATCAGATCAGAATGGATCTAGCCGACATGGATAAAACTACATTCATCACCCCATGGGGAACCTATTGCTACAAAGTCATGCCCTTCGGTTTGAAAAATGCAGGGGCAACCTATCAAAGAGCTATGGTGACTTTATTTCACAACATGATCCATAAAGAAATAGAAGTGTATGTGGATGACATGATTGCTAAATCTCAGAGTGAAAAGGAACATTTGGACCATTTTTTGAAGCTGTTCAAGAGACTATGGAAATATCAGCTGAAGTTGAATCCTGCAAAATGTACTTTCGACGTCAGATCAGGGAAGCTGCTTGGTTTTATCGTCAGTCAAAAGGGAATTGAAGTAGATCCTGATAAAGTGCGAGCTATTCAAGAGATGCCAGCTCCACAGACTGAATCTCAAGTGAGGGGTTTTCTGGGCCGTTTGAATTATATTTCCAGATTCATCTCCAATATGACTCCCATCTGTGAACCAATCTTCAAGTTGCTCCGCAAAGATCAGACCGTAGAATGGAATTCTGATTGCCAGCAGGCCTTCAAAAAACTCAAGAACTATCTACAAGAACCACCTATTCTGGTTCCTCCTGTGCCTGGAAGACCTCTCTTCATGTATATGATTGTGTTAGAAGAATCCACATGCTGTGTCTTGGGCCAACATGATGAAACTGGTCACAAAGAACATGCCATCTATTATCTGAGCAAGAAGTTCGCTAATAGTGAAAGCCGTTATTCGCTACTTGAGAAGACTTGTTGTGCTTTAGCATGGGCCGCAGACGTTTGAGGCAATATTTTATTTGTCACACTACTTTGTTGATCTCGAAAATGGATCCAATAAAGTACATCTTTGAAAAGCCTGCTCAAACGAGAAGACTTGCTCGATGGCACATGCTGTTGTCAGAGTATGATATCTAATATGTTGCTCAGAAATCTATCAAAGGAAGTGCTTTATCAGAGTATCTTGCAGATCAGCCCGTTGAAGATTATGAACCTCTCAAATTTGACTTTCCTGATGAAGACATCATGATGGTAAAAGATTGTGAAGAGCCAGATCATGATGAAGGTCCTGAACCCGGTTCTAGATGGAAAATGATGTTTGATGGATCCTCCAACTATAAAGGACATGGTGTGGGTGTTGTACTGATAAACCCTGATGGTGGTTACACTCCCTTCACGGCAAGGTTGGCCTTTGGATGCACAAACAATATTGCTGAATATGAAGCGTGTATCCTGGGCTTAGAAGCTGCAATTGATCTTAGAATCAATATTCTTGAAGTCATGGGTGATTCTGCTGTGGTTATCTACCAAGTCAAGGGTGAATGGGAAACTAAGGATGAAAAACTAATCCCATACCGTACTTATATTGTGGAAATGATCAAATACTTTGATGAGATCACTTTCCATCATGTTCCTCGCACTGAAAATCACATAGCTGACTCCTTAGCCATGTTAGCCTCGATGTGGAGAGTTAACTTTGTCAATGAGGCACCGCTCATCAGCATTGAACGCAAGACCGAACCTGCTTACTGCCAGTCAGTTGATGAGGAGGTAGGTGGTAAACCGTGGTTTCATGACATCCTGAATTATCTGAAGACTCAAGAGTCTCCTGCCAATGCTTCCAGTCTTGATAAGAAAACTTTGCTGAGATTGTCATCCAAGTTCTTCCTCAGCAATAATGTACTTTACAAGAGAATCACGACATGGTCCTGCTAAGATGTGCTGATAAACGAGAAGCAGACCTGTTGATTCATGATATTCACGAAGAAGCCTTTGGTACTCACGCCAGCGGGCATGCTATGGTTAAGAAGATCTTGAGAGCCGGTTATTATTGGTTGACTATGGAAGCTGACTGTATCCAGTATGACAGAAAATGTCATAAGTGTCAGATCTATGCTAATAAGATACATGTTGCTCCAACCTTGCTGAATATGTTATCATCTCCTTGGCCTTTCTCTATGTGGGGCATTGATATGATTGGGGCTATTGAGTTGAAAGATTCTAATGGTCACTGTTTCATCCTAGTGGCCATTGACTATTTTACCAAGTGGGTTGAAGCTGCTTCTTATTCCAATGTGACCAAGCAAGTGGTTGCCCATTTCATCAAGAATAATATCATCTGTCATTATGGAATCCCTAACAAGATCATAACTGATAATGGGACAAGTTTGAATAACAAGACAATGAATGAGTTATGTGACAATTTCAAGATTGAGCATCACAATTCTTCACCTTATCGTCCCAAGATGAATGGAGCTGTCGAAGCTGCCAACAAAAACATCAAAAAGATCCCACAGAAGATGGTCAAGACTTATAAGGATTGGCATGAAATGTTACCATATGCTTTGCACGGATACAGAACTTCGGTTCGAACTTCGACAGGGGTAACCCCCTTTTCTCTGGTTTATGGAATAGATGTCATTCTTCCTATTGAGGTTGAGATACCGTCTCTACGAATTCTGATGGAAACTAAGCCGGATGAAGCAGAATGGGTCCAAGAGAGATATGATCAACTGAACTTCATCGATGAGAAGCGACTGACTGCCATGTGTCATGGTTATTTGTATCATAAGAGGGTAAAAAGCGCATTTGACAAGAAGGTTCGTGTTCGAGAATTTTGAGAAGGAGAATTGGTACTAAAAAAGATTCTGCCATCTCAAAGGGATGCTCGAGGAAAATGGGCGCCTAACTATGAGGGTCCATTTGTAGGAAAAACTGTGTTCTCAGGAGGTTCCTTACTCCTCACAACGATGGATGGTGAACAAATCACGCACCCTATAAATGCTGACTCAGTACGAAAATATTACGCCTAAAAAACCCGCTAAGTCGAAAACCAGAAATGGCTACTTAGGCAAAAAAGGGTATCCCGGTGGGTCATAACCTATGAAGGAGACTCAGGCAAAAGTTAGGGATTAAATAAAAAGAAAGAGCTCGCTAGGTTGAAAACCCGAAAGGGCGACCTAGGCAGAAAAGAGCGTCCCGATGGACTGAAAACCCGAAAGGGCAGTCCAGGCAAAAGTTAGGGATAAAGGCGTTTCACTGTGTCAGATAGGGTTGTCACCTACATCTGGAGGTTCATGAAGAAATTCAAAGATTAATTCGCCCTCATCAGCAGCAAAGATTTTTTAGGACTCCTAGTCATTAGGGATGGTAGTGGTCATTGAATATGATGTAACCTTTTCCCAAAATTTCCATTTTTCAATTGTAATGATCCATGGAACTTCGCTATTGGCAAGTTATCATTCTAATGAAATCAGATTTTGAGCCATTCTTTGTTTGATATTTATCATTACTCTGATATTTTCCTTGTTATGCAAAATTTCACTTATTCATTAATAACGATTTTGAAAGCGAAAAATGTTTTGAAAAAAAATCGTTTTGAAAACACAATGAAAATTTATATCTTGCATTGGCATTGGGGACGATTTAGTGAAATCATTTACCTCCCTCAAAAGCTCTGGTTGCGACGAAAACACTGATAAATCATCTGGTGTGAACGTGTTGTTAAAGAGAGATTGACAATACATCCCTGAATCAGACGCTTCAGTCATGACTGACCACCGATACAAAGGACTCCTCCCCAGTATCTTCATAGATGTTTGTTGAAAATGTGAATTTTTGTTTCCCCAGTGAAGTAGAGACCTTCCCGGATTGACTTCAAAACCTATGGCCTTCATATTTCAGTGTGATGGATGTGTCATCCTTCCCTTCACTATTTCCAGTCTGTCGTCTCTCGTTAGAGTCGTTTCTTGCATATCATTAAACATACGCATCGTACCATGGCATTATGCATCTTTGCATTTGGGTGTTTTGCTTGTGGGGTCCTTATCTCTCTTTGTCTCTTTTTGCTGGTCTTTGGACCTTTGTCTGTATCTTGCTCGCGTCCGGTCTTCACCTTCGTGCGCCAGATTCTGACTCTTTATGCAGTTATTCCCCAGGAAGTCTAAATCTTCGTTTATGCAACCCCGGTATTAACCCATCTGATACTTAAACTCCTCACATGGATACCGTAAGTCCAGTAATCATTGACATTGTTTCAGGTCACCTATGAACCTTGGTCACCTACGAACCAAAATTTTCAGGTCAACTATGAACTTGGTCACCTATTAACCAAAATTTTTAAGTCAACTATGAACCTTGGTCACCTATGAACCAAAATTTCCAGGTCAACTATGAACCTTGGTCACCTACGAACCAAAATTCTCAGGTCAACTATGAACCTCAATTATTGTCTAACTCATTTTGGTTCTTTAACCTTATCCCCAGCCAAAAGTCCAGTCATATTTTATCTGGCATGCGAGTTCATTTTACATCTTCTGGCTTTTTCTTGAAGATCCTGTTCGAACTCTTCAGTATAAGAAATCCCCAGAAAATCTTTCGTTGGATACTTATCCTTTGTTTCAGACTGATCCCCAGTGGAGACCATGTCTTCTTTCCGGTTTCATGCCCAGTAAGAATGCGTCTTATTTCCCCAGTTTCGTCCGGTCACCTATGAACCTGTCCTCCATCTCCCTGGATTTTTCCCTAGTGGAGAATACCTTTTTGGCTCCTATCTCTCCAGTGAGGATCTGTAGGGTGTTCCACTTTACTTTCCTATCCCCAGTCTTTCCTTAGAGTCTCCTCAGTGAGCCTTTTTTGTCGGGTAGCCTGTATCCCTAGTGAGTTTTCCTCATGGATACTAACCCTCATCCTTCCCCAGTGTTACTCGCCTGCGGTTGTTTGCTCTTTATCCCTGGTGTCTGGTCTGCCTGCATCTTTGCGCTCTCATGACATCATATCATCATATTATAAGTTCATGGCATGTCAGCATTTGCATGCTTGTTGCTTGTCCTTAGCATCTGCATTCCATCTAAGGGAAAAAATTTTGGTTTGCTATATTTAAATACCCTTCCACCTTGATGTCTCGAGGATTTCCTTTCTTCGTGCCATCCGGTAAAGCTATTTAAATAGGGGAAACTGTTGTACCCTAAATTTTACCTCTTAGATGTCATAACATTTTGCATAGACATTTAGGATCAATCATATATGCATTGTTTAACTAACCATCTTGCAGTTTGTTTCTCTTATGTTTGAAATTAAGGTTTACGCAGAGAGATTCAAAGCCTTCTAAGGCATTCTTTGGCTCCATACAATCATCACAAAGATTCACTAGTTGCTTGGAACCAAGATCTCAAGACTTTGAATCAAGTCAAGTCAACAAAGGATCACTAGACCAAAGGGTGGAGTTAGGATTTTAACCTGAGGAATCACTGAAGAATTTTGTCATGATAAGTTAAGGCTTGATTGGTTTCATCAACCATTTGAGTTTACCTACATTCAAGAGGTCTCTTTCAACAAGAATTCATGACCATTTGGCTCTCATCATGAGTAGTTTGAGCCACAGTTTCACCCTGCCTCCAAATTAGGGTTTTTGTTAAGACAAGTGAATCATGGCCCTTGATCTTGATCAAGAGTTGTTCTAAAACCCTAGGACACGACTTCATTAGATAGTAGACATCCCTAAGGACCATCTATGAGCTTTAGATGTGATGGAAGAAGCAAGATCATATGAGATTATCCCAGTGCATTCACAGTTGAAATTAGGGTTTTGACTGAAACCCTAATCCTTGAGTTTTGGTCCAAAATGAAACATCCAAGGCCTCATCCCATCATGACATGTCTCATTGAGGATTTAGGGTTTGAAAGATCAAGTTTCAAGAGGTTTCTTGCAAAGGAAGCAAGGTTTGGTTCATGAAACTTTTCATATGTGGAAATTTCCCCTCTTGTGCAAAATTGAAATAGTCATAACTTCCAAACCACACATCTAAATTGAGTGACTCCAAGCCCAAATGGAAGCTCTTTCCATGAACTTCAAAGTGTTAAATATGACTTTTCTCCAAAAAATTCATGGTTTGTAAGTTATGAGACTTGGAAGTTAGAATGCCCAAGGACTTAGAGAAATTTCAGCACTTTTTGCCTTAAGAACTAGCTGATTTCAACCTCATTTTTCACCAAGATCCCTTGTGATTCAGAACTTGGGTCCAACATGAAAGTTGTAGGTGGAAGTGAGGGCTTTCCAAAAAGTACTAGAAATCCTCAATCCATTGAGTGAGCTGGGAGTTTCAAAGCTTCAAAGTTGGAGGTTTCATTTCTTAAAACTCAAGAAACCAACTTTTGTGTAATGACTCAAACTCTTCTCTAATCACCAAAACCACATGTTTCTTAGTTCTAATGATGGATTTAACTTTGATCCAAGCCTTGCCACTAAATTTCAAATTGGTCTGCATTAAAATATTAGTTTGTGTCATGTTTATGCAAGTGGTAGGAGGAAAGAGAAACTTTTCAAGGCAACAACTATTTGTTTATTCATTGAGCCTCTCACCAATCACTTCTCACCAGTGAAGCAGGCCTAACCACATCAATGTTCAGAGATATTTGAAATACTGGCTCAGCAAACACCAAATTTCACACGATGGAAAAAGGGCATTGTTGGCATTTGTTACAAATCTAACCATGCCTTGGATTCTCATGTTTCCCTATAAATAGCAGGTTGTTCTACTCAGTTTGGACACCAACAATCTTCATATACTCACCCTAAAATATCTTTGAGGTTAAGCTTTGCAAGTGAAGAAAGAAGGAGGAATACTTGGAGAGCTTGCCTTTAGTTCAAAGGAGGGAAAGCATTTCCTTGTTGAGGGTGCGTTGGACATATTCCACTTGGTAAGTTTCTTCTTCACACTCCATATCTATGCTCATGTACATCATCATCATCATATTTATGTTACAAATGCCTTTATCATGAATGTCATATAATGTGCTCTAGTCTTATTTCCTTCTATCCATAATGAAAGTCATGTGTGTTTGATGTTTAACTATTTGTCCATGGCCTGCCATCATGAGGTAAGATAAGTTTTGTTATTCTGCTGATATTAAGGTAGATTTGTGTACTACTTTTTGTTCTTGTTACCATGCCTGAAATATCATGTAATGATAGTCCCTTGGCATTGCTCACTAACTGGTTGTTGAGTTCATGTGACCTCATTGTTGTGTGACTCTGCCAATACTTGGATGCAAGAAGTGTTAACAGGCCTATGACTATTTTTTTGATGTTTGGATGTCATTATGAGAAGAGGTAAGATCCTTGAATGTAGTTCATTCCTGTTAACTTGAGATACTTGTGTTTTATGATTTGTGAATTTTGTATTAAACGTCTTGCCTTTATGTTGGTATGATCCCAACTGTGTAATAACTAGTCAAAACTTTGTTAGCAAGAAAACCTAGTCATTTTCACTAAGTGCAAGTAGTGTTATTACTACCATCATGATGTATAGTCAGTTTGTGTGTGTGTAAACTCATGATATGCTTTGTATCCCAGAGGTATGTGCAAACGGATGGCATGTTATCTGTGTTGTGTCCAAGTTTTGTGAAATATGTCTTTATTGCTGCTTGGTTACATGTTTCTGCTTTGCCATAGCAGGCTTGCTTATGTGTTGTTGCTTGTTGAGTTTTATCTTTGAGTGTGGAAGTTTGTTATTGACTCATTCTGTCATAGTGCTATTTTTGCATCCATTTATGTGCTTATCCACACCCTGCTATGTATACAAGATATGTCATGTCATGCTAACTATTTTGAACCAAATTAATCTATGCACATGAGACTGAGATATGAAGAGCTAATCTCTTGAAGCTTATGTCTGATGCTATGTCATAATCATACTAATGCTATATAGCTATTTTCCCGATTTTGCTTTGTGATACCATGAGCTAAGATTTCCTATATGCCTGAACTATTACTTGGTATAAAACACATTCAGTGATAGTACATGATCACAATTCTGATGCATCCATATTTCATGATAAACTTGTGTGCCTAAGATGCCATAGTGTGGTTAAAATGTTTGGAGTGGCATGAATGTTTGACAAATCTTAATGAAGTATCTTTGCTCATATCATGTCAAGATCATATTGTTGCCATGCTTACTAGTTTGTTCCTTGCCTTTTGATCAAGTAATAACACTGCCTTGTTTTGATTACTATGAATCACATAGATTAGTAGAGTACCATATGTTGTCATAACAGGTCTAGTCTCACAGATTTGCACTAGTGTTTCTTGATCCCCTTATGATTATGACCCTGTTTTGATGTGCCTTTGCCCTATTCTTTCACTATACCATGAATGAATGATTGTCTGGCCTGAATATTAAGGTTTGAATGAGTTGCTGTCATTTTGCTTTTTTTTTCATGTCCACATGTCTGCCTTGCCTAAAGAATGCATTTGTTTATATGATCCTTGGCCATCCGAGTGTTCATTTGTTTAAGTTGCTTATCATTTGAAGTATAACATATATGTCTTTATGTTGATTTTGCTTGCTCACTGTCAATTGATGATCTACCTTTTGAACTCATACTCTTGTTGTATTGCACCCCTACTGCCTCTATTTCATGCCTGCAAATTGATCATAATACTGCCCTTATTCATATTGCCTAATTTCCATGGTTGTTAAATATACTTTTGTTGATAAATGACTTTTGATGAGTATGCTTGTTTCAATGTTGTCTTGAGGTTCACACACTTACTTGCCCCCACTGTTTTGAACCTACTTACTGCTATGTATGGATTAGTTGATGTTTGTGAACTTCAACACTTGAGTTGACATATTTTTTTCATTGCTTGCCCTTATGTAGCTCTATGTGCGTTTCTGTCTTGCATTCATACCAGTTGTTATTACCTTGATAATGTCTTGGTTGGAACCAAACAGCGATGTTTTTCCTTATTTTAGATCTGTCAAATTCTTGTGTGAGGTTCTTTTAATGGGTAACCCTTATGTTCATTTCTCTATACTGATAACACCTAGCCATGCTTGCCATGCCCTGATCATGTAGCTCATCTTTGTGGTATTCCAAGTTGAATGGCCATGTGTATAATGCATGCTTATCTCTCCTGCATTCTTGACCAAGATAACATGTAGCTTGTTTCAAGTGAGTTCATTGACAGTAACTGTTCTTTACTCATTCAATATACCTAATGTGGATGGTTGGATTTTCATTCATGGATTTGGTTTAAGGCTACTATTGTTTAGTGTTATTAGTCACTGATAAATTGGTTACTTGTTGCATAAATGGTGAGAGGATTGTATGTACTTAATCTTGTTGAAATTCTGGTCTGTCAGCTTTAACCATGAGTGATGCAGCCAAGTTTTGGTGTCTTTTGGTTTTGTGCTTCATGTTTCATTGTTTGTGGCATTTTCGCTTGCCAAGGATTAAATATTTATGGAGTTGTACTCATTACCGGATGCAAGGGCCACCCTAGTGGCAAGACCATATGCGCGCATACCACAAGGACTGGGGTTCGAATCCCCCCCGCCCCAGTCCTTTTATTTTATTTTCTGAAATCATCTTTGTTTTACATATATTACATTGTTGCTATAACTTGTTAAGGCGCGTGTGCTGGTTGATTTGGTAGGAGTTTTAGACTGCAAGTGCCATGGCAAGGGTTCAACACCCATGGGAGCCATTTCTATTATTTTATCATTTGTCCACCTTGTATATTTTTAATTCATGCTTTAAATTCAATAATTCATAACTTGATCATTTTCTATTCTTTTTTTTGCTCATTCTTTTTGCAAATTACTTTTTAAAGTGCCTACTTTTTGAACATAAAATGAAATTGGGGAAAATCATTATTTTGGGGGTATTTATTCATGTTAAAAGTGGAAGGCTTTTTAGGGTTCCTATTATGAACACCTCGATTTCTCTTGATTCTTTCAATATGTCATTTTGTTCATCTTACTTAATTAATGCCTAATGTATATCGTTCTCACCTTGTATGGCATTGTAAACGTTGTTTCACTTTAACACTTTGTTATTTAATATTGCATCTTCATGTAAATATCCCCACAAATTTCTTGTTTCATAAAAACTGATATTCTCCCATATTCCAAAGGAAAGTCCTTTATCTTGACTCATAAGTCAATAAACCAATCACACACCATCTTGGCCTCCTAAGAGCCACATTCCCTCTAGGCCTCCTAAGAGCCTTTGTTCATTCCGGGCCTCCTAAGAGCCATTGAATCTTACAACTTAGAACTAAGATAGAGTTTCCAAACTCTATGTGGGCTCATCACATTGAGTATTCACTTTTCCCTCATAACTTAGACTTAGAGAGTTTCCTTAAACTCTAAAATGAGCTCACACTCATTTCCCCTTGGAACTTTGGCCATAGTCAATGGTTCCTCAAAATCCACCCTCAGTTAGGTGAACTACGGTTGCTCTGATTCTTTAGTCAGATACGTAGGCATAAGATGCGACATCTTGGCGAGCAAACTTAGTATATATACCTTTAGGTCTTCACCTTAACCTTAGCAGATTTTCTTAGTAAGCAAACATAACATAACACAAACTAAACAAGAGGTTCCTGTAGAGTACTACAGATACTTAAATGTGCTAATACATTCCCTTAGTATAACCAACCCCCGAACCTTATATCTCCCCCTTTTAGGTTTTCTCAATCTTGAACCTTTCCTTTGGATAAATCAAAGTAGGTGGTGAATTCAAAGTTTTGTGATGCAAGATAATAAATAGCTTGTTATCCGATTCTCACCGCAACAACTTTGATTATGCACTTTGAAGTTAAATCACTTCCGGAAAAGTTGTTGATGTGCTTTTAGAAGTTTAAAGTCAAAAGGAAATGCCATCTTTATTTTAAACGCAGAAGAAAATTTTTGCAAGTAAATTCATTTTTGTTTTATTTCAAGAATCGTTGAGCATGTTAAATGTCATTCTATAAAGCAAAAACAAATAAGAGTTGCAAACAAAAGCACAAGGGCTCAAATTTATTGAAAGGATGGTAATCAGCCAAGCGCGTGATACCATAGAGTATTTACAAAGTTTGAAAATGGTAATTTACGGGAAAAGGGCTACATTAAAACATAATGACCGTTATCGTTCTACCAACTTTGAATTCTGGACATTATGGGCTTCTGTCAAAGATGACCCTGACGAAAGTCTTTTTCTGATGGAAAGTAATACTGCTGGGGAATAGACCCATGTTGGATGTAGTTACTTGCCATGAATCTCTAATTTTTGCCTGGATTGTACTTTGAGATTTCCAATCCATCGGGATTATTTTCGTTTATGTCTCTAATTTTTGCCTGGACCGCCCTTTCGGGTTTTCAATCCACCGAGACGTTTTTTTTTAGTTTAGGCGAAGTATTTTTTTTTACTACATCAACATTCGTGGGGTAGGCAAAGTCCTCTTCGTCCATGGTTGCAAGTCCCAAGTGTAAGGGCTAAGGTCTCTCATCTATTTCGGTTTTAATGATGCCAACAAATAAGCTATGCATTAGATTGTAATTTGAGCGGTATCACTTTATCGTCGGGCAAATTGCATCTAACCATCATTTTTCATGCGTCTAAACATATAGCAAAAGGTCTTACCTAAAATTGCATGTGCATGATCATAATATTGATGTGTGGTGTGTTTGTCTTAGTCTTGGTCAGCTACAATGTGTAGAAAAAGGATTTTTTGAAAATCTGCAGGTCATGAGCCGACCCAAAGTAAGCATGAGTCAACTCATGCTAGTTGGAACAAATTTTGTGAAAATTTCGGGAAAGCACACACTCACCCCCTGCAGGACTTGGGTCGATGCATGCTTCTGAGTAGTTGAAAAAATGCAAAATCTGCAGATTTGCGTCGACGCAAGGTGTTGATGGGTCGACGCATGGTTGTTGAATTTGCGTAGTAAAACCTGCGGGATAGCGCACGCCGACCCTCATTAAAAGGGCGTCGATCCAAATTCGCCTGAACTAATTTTTCTGCATTAATTTATTCTGTTATTTCTGTTACTTCATTTTGTGGGTCACACTACTCATTATAAATTGTTGGGTCATCTCATTTATCGCAGTAACAAGAAACGTGAAAATTTATACAAATTCTTCTCATCATCTTCATCTTCATCATTGAGTAAACAAACAACTGCACATAATCATTCTTGTTTGTGTCGCCCATTGTTTTGAAGTGATAACGTTCAGAATTAGGAAGTGTGTGATCTTCATTTCTGGGTTGAGAACTTGGTAGGTGTTTCTTGAATAAAACCTTGGGTTTTATCCTCCAAGAATCAAGAAGATTTTGTGGGGTTTTTGCACCAACCATTTCGTTCTACAGGGATTCAACCGTGCGAAGGTAACCGAAGAATAGAGTATTCATTCGGTTTAGTAGCTATAGTCGAAGGATCATAGAAGAAAGGTTTGGGGATCGAATTACGAAAGATCGAAATCGACTGAGTGAAGGTAACTGAAGAACGGTGGTTTCTCTCAGTTTAGTAGCGTGGGACGGTGATTTGTTTAACTGAATTTGAGGCACTTGATTCATCTTGAATCAAGGGGAGAGAAGGCTCTGCATCAACAATCAAAGACGTTTGAGGGTTTGGATGTTCATAGTTCTTCTCTTGTATAAACAATTTTGCAAACGACAATATATATATATATATATCTCAATTCCATTTGTGGAATTGGGGGCAGAGGTACCCATAGCGAGGACGATTGGGGAACTGCCTAATCAAATCGTGTTTGTCCTCTCTTTCCCTTAACTTTTTTACATTTCGGTTTATTCGAATTTGCGAAGTCTCAATTTATCGAAATTTCTGAGGAAGTGTAATCTTGAGCTGATATATTATTTTGTCAAATTGATACAATTCCTTGAATTGTATCTAGGAGCAGCTTAACATTACATTCCATTGAAATTCTACACTTAGTGTGTTTACGCACACCAAGTGTTTGATAATTTGTTTCAGAGCAAAATCGAACGCATCTGAACTTAATTATTTGTCGATTTACCTTGTTGGTTTGGATTAAATATTAAGCAAATAAACATTGTTGATTGCGTTTAAATTGTGTGAATCGATCTGAATTTTTCTCATCCGTAATTCATTCCTAATATTGTCGTGCATATCCGATCCTTTTAGTAGAGGTTCGTTGTAGACGTGTGATTCAGTGGTTGCTTCCGTTAAAACTTTTTAAAACCAATTTTTGGTAACCATTTTCGTGTAAAACTCGAGGGATCTATTCAACCCCCCTTCTAGATCCATAGCCATCGTCTAACACCAAGGCACCGCCTGAGAAGGCTTTCTTGACCACATAGGGGCCGTCATAATTTGGAGTCCACTTACCCCGAGAATCAGAGAGAAATGATTATATCTTTTTTAGCACGGGGTCTCATACCCTAAAGACGCAGGGTCGGACCTTTTTGTCAAACGCTTTTTTTTATTCTCTGTTGATACAACTGACCGTGGCATAGAGCCGTTGTTCTCTTCGATCAAATTCAGTTCATCGTGTCGGCTTTGGCACCACTCAGCTTATGTTAGCTTAGCCTCCATCAATACCCGAATTGATGGGATCTCTACTTCTATGGGGAGTACTGCCTCCATGCCATATACTAGAGAGAAAGGGGTTGCCCCTGTTGAAGTGCGGACAGATGTGTGATAACCGTGAAGCGAAAAGGGTAGCATCTCGCGGTCACGAGGGATATGAACCTCGAGATGTAATTCAGACGTCTTAAGAATCCTCTGACTTGTTTCTCTATTTTAGGTGAAGGCATTTCTTGAATGGCCTTGACCTTGTCAGGATCAACTTTAATCCCTTTCTGGCTGACGATGAACCCTAGGAGCTTTCCTGAGCGAACACCGAATATACACTTGTTTGGATTCAAGCGTAGTTTGTATTTTCTTAGATGTTCGAACAAATTTGACAAATGTTCAATGTGTTCCTTCTCTGTTTTTGATTTGGCAATCATATCATCGACATACACCTCGATTTCCTTGTGCGTCATGTCATGAAACAGAGTTGTCATGGCCCTTTGATAGGTTGCTCCGGCATTCTTCAAACCGAACGACATTACCTTGTAACAAAAGGTGCCCCATGGGTGATAAAGGAAGTTTTCCCCATATCTTTCGGCGCCATTTTGATCTAATTATAGCCCGAGAATCCGTCCATAAAGGAGAATACTTTGAATTTGGTTGTACTGTCTACCAGGATGTCAATGTTTGGTAAGGGAAAGTCGTCCTTTGGACTTGCCCTGCTTAGATCCATGTAGTCTACACACATCTAGACTTTTTCGTCCTTTTTCGGAACTGGCACTATGTTAGCTAACCATTGAGGATATTCTGAGGTGGCAAGGAAACCAGCGTCTATCTGTTTCTGCACTTCTTCTTTGATTTTGATAGCCATGTCCGGTTGAGTCCTTCTCAACCTTTACTTTACTGGCGGACATTCTGACTTTAATGGTAGATGGTGTTCCATGATGCTGGTATCCAACCCTGGCATGTCCTGATAGGACCAAGCAAACACATCAGGAAACTCTTTGAGAAGTTTGATCAAGTCTTCTTTGACTATTGGATCGAGTAGTGCCCTAATCTTGATTTCTTTTCTCTCTTCCTCTGAAGCCAAATTTACCGTTTCCAACGGCTCTTTGTGAGGTTCGATATACCTTTCCTCTTGTCTGAGTAATCGGGAGATCTCTTCTGGAATTTCGACGACCTCTTCTTCTTCAGCTTCAAATACCGGGAATTCAAAGTTGGGAGAAGGCATGGGATCGTATGTTTTAACGGGGTTTAAAACAAGCAATCTGCAAGGCGTGATGATTTTTTTTAGAAGAGATAGAGAGAATGCAAGAGTGTGTGCAGTGTATTGAAAAAATGCTTGTTTTTTATTTAATGAGTTTGTTTTAGGATTACCATTTTCGGAAAAGCGAAAATAGAAAACAACAATTAATGCGGTAATTACAGAATGACATTTTATTTATGATTTTGTCGATTCTTGAAATTACAGCCCTATAAAACAAAACTCTGTCGCTTTGGGAGAAGCGAAGAGGGATATTTACAGAAAACCGAGCCCTATAAAACATCTGTTTCACCTGGACAGGGTGAAAGGTCAAAATAAAGATGGCAATTACTTAGACTTATGGACGACTTTCAGAACATCGTCAACAACCCAATGGCGACGAACTCCTCGGTGAATCACAAAGTCAGGAACCTTCTTTCTTGGTTTGTCCTCAGAAATGACGCTGATTTCTAGCGGATCAGGATTATTGGAATCCTCTTCCCAGGCAGAGTTGTCGTAAACGAACTCTTCTGTTGTATTTTCCATAGTTTCCTCGTTCTCAGGGGAATCTCCCCATCCAGTTGGCTGGATATCTTCGAGTTTGATGCGAGAGCTTTCAGGAGCAGTATACTTGACTAAGAAGTCGTACTTGCCTCTTGGCTATCCTAAAGTATCTAATACTTCAGAGGGAAAAGAGGAGTCATCTTCCTCGATGACGTTGACCTCTGGAAAAGCGTAATTGACGAACTCTTGCCCTGCAACCTGTGCAGTTTCATCGTTGTAATGAGTGTTTTTGCAATAGCCTGAGTAATGATCCTATGACTGGGTAGGGACGCAGGTATTCCTTTCAATGTTGCTCAATTCATATGCCTCGTTGGGCTGACTCTTTTGCCCCAAGTCGTCTAGGCATGACTGCCAGATAGGCAAGTCATCCATTAGGTCAAAATAGTCATAGTCAAAGTTGTATTTCATCGGATCATCTTCTAATGAGTTAGGTGGAGCATGACATCCCTCAGGATCAGAATCTCCGTACATCATCTTGACGTCTGATCTAGGTATGAATCTCAGACTCTGTGTGGGAAAACAAAATGGCGTAGGTGTCTCTCCCTGAGACAAATAACTATCCTCGTTGAGATATGATTTCCACTCTTCATCCATATCAAAGGAGTTACTCTCATCGATAATGTGTACTTCTTGAGACACTGGGTGAAGGAATCCTCCACTGAGGAAGAAATCCTTAATGGGACAAAAACTTTCGTCTTTCTTAGCAGTCTGGGCACAGGTCGGGGAGAATCCTAATCCTTTCTTTTTCTTGTTATCTGTTGGAATTACAAGTTATCCCTATCCTTTTGCGTTGTTGCTCTTGATTACTTCAAGAGCGTCCTTGTATGAGGAAATCGACGTTCCTTTCTCAGGTCGATTCTCATTGCTCACCGAAAGAGCTTGGAACTGAGTTCCAACTACCTCCGCTGGTTCTACACAGGAGAAAGATGATAAGTTGCTTACTATCAAAGCTTGCTCTCCATAGATTGTGATGAGCTTGTCATTCTTGACGAACTTCAGCTTCTGGTGAAGTGTCGAAGTGACTGCCCCAACTTCGTGTATCCAAGGTCGTCCTAATAAACAGTTGTAAGCTGCCCGGATGTCCATGACCTGGAAAGTGGCTTGAAAAGTGTGAGGACCAATGGTTATGGGAAGATCTACTTTGCCGATAACTGTTTTCCTGGATCCGTCAAAAGCTTTGATGATGATATCACTGCCCCTCATCGGAGCTCCTTGAAATGATAGTCGTGTCAGAGTCGACTTTGGCATAACATTCAGAGATGATCTTGTGTCAACGAGTACGTTGGCTAAAGCATCGTCCTGACAGTTGACTATAATGTTAAGCGCCATGTTATGATTTTTGCCTTCTTCCGGCAATTCCTCATCACTGAATCCCAAATTGTTACAGGAAGTAATGTTTGAAATGATACTGTCAAACTTTCCTACAGTTACATCTTGTTCCACATAGGCTTGCTCTAAAACTTTCTGCAGAGCTTCCCTGTGAGCTTCGGAACTGAGTAGGAGAGATAAAACAGAGATTCTGGACGGAGTTTGCAACAATTGGTCTACAATGTTGTACTCACTCCTCTGGATGAGCTTCAGCATCTCATCACTATTCTTTGAAAGTTTGGGACTACTAGACTGCCTGATTTGTTGATTCGGAACTTCTGCTTGAGTTTCTTTCTCTTTGGCAGGTTCTCTAACTCCTCGGTTGAAGATTCGACCGCTCTGTGTGACTCGACTGATGTCGGCAATGTTTACGACGGAGGGTAATGGAGTTTCCTTTCCATTTTTTATTTTTGTAGCATCGTACTTATAAGGGATCGCCTTAGATGACTCGTACGGTAATGGTCCTGGTAAGTAAATTACCATTGGAACCTTCTTATTTTTCTGACCATCATACTCAACTTCAATGGGTTCAAGGTTGAGAATCTTCCTACTGCCAAGAGGAACTTTCAACTCGTTGAGCAGAGGGATTATGGCGCAAACATTTTCGGCCATTTCATGATTGGAAATGATGACAACATCTTCACTCTGATCAGGAAGATAGTCTTGTATCACGTTGATTGACTCGGCACTTGAACACGGTCGGATCTCTTTTCGGTCCAACTGATTTTGAAGAGTTGGCCGCACAAGATAACAGCCTTGGTTGTTCTCTGAACAAACCCTACAGCGTTCATAATTATGTGGTGGCACCCAGCCACGCACACTTTGTATACAATACATTTTGACCAGTTCTGTTTCTATCGAGCGGACATCCTGACTCTGATGTCTACTAGGATTTTTGTCAGTTATACTGATTTTCTGCATGGCTTCGTCCAAGTAAATTGGAAGCCACCAGTGGTCCAATAAGTGTTGAAGTGTTCTCTGGACAAGGGCACAGCCCTGGTCGTCCTCTTGACACTCTTCGTAGTCCTGATAATCATGTGAAGCCAAAAAACCGAGACTGACTTGCTTAGCATGTAGTTCTACCAGACTGGTATCATCAAGCGTATGTCGAATATCTGAACCATATTTACTTGATGAGTATTTCTTTCTCGATAGTCTTGGATCCATCTGAGATCCATCTGACGTTGAAGGGCCTCTTGTACAAAAGAGCATCCCTGATTGCTTGTTGAGCAGATCGGACATGCATTATAATCGTGTCGCGGCAGATTATGATATTGACTTTTCCTAGAGTGCATAGCTACCAAATTGATATTCATCGCAAGGATGTTGTGATTCTGAATAATATTGGGATTAGCATGAGCCATGTTGACTTGTCGGATTCTGTGATCTTGAATCCATCCGAGATTCATCTGTTCCTGTAGAGCCAACTGTACTACATATCATCCTTGGTTATTCCTAGAGCAGATATCACACTGGTGATAGTTGTGAGGCGGTACGTGACCGTACCCGCTCTGAATGCAATGCATCCTGACCAGATTGGTCCCCAACTGGAGTACATCGCGAATCTGATAGCTGCGGATAAATTCCTCTTCTATCAAATTTGATGTAGCCTTGTCCTATTGTGGCAACGGGTCCGTCTGAACATTTAGATTAGTATCTTTGAAAGATAAGACCCCGTTCCCGACAAGTCTCTGTACGTTAGATTTGAAACTGAGACAGTTCTCGATGTTGTGCCCCGATCCTCCTTGATGGTAAGGGCGAGTTTGATCCGCTTTGAACCAAAAGAGCGGATTTTCTGGTACTGCAAGAGGAGACCTGGCCTGGACGTGCCCCTTGCCCATTAATACTGGAAAAAGTTCCGCGTACAACATGAGTATAGGGTCAAACCCTGGTGATCGTGTAGCATGATTTTTATTGTTGTACTGAGGACGAGCCTGCTGAAGAGGCTGTTGAGTCCTTTGCTGATACTGTTGTGGATTAGGTTAACTCTGAGCAACCTGAGGTTGATAAGTTGGAACTGGCGCAGGGTAAATAGCAGGAGTTATCGTTGCTACTGGTTGATATCTTTGCCTTTGTTTTCCTTGGGAGATATTGCTGATCTCCTGTTCCTTCTTTTTCTGAAAAGCACTACCGTATCTTTTGGTACTGCTGGAGGGTTCAGCTTCTTTAGCTAACCGTCCTTCGCGAGCTGCCTCTTCGAGGCGTACTCCCATGTTTACCATCTCGGTGAAATCACTGGGCGCACTGGCGACCATTCGGTCGTAGTAGAATAAGCTTAAGGTTTTCAGAAAGATCTTTATCATCTCTTTTTCCTCAAGAGGTGAACAAATCTGGACTGTAATTTCACGCCATCTTTGAGTGTATTCCTTAAATGTTTCCTTGTCTTTCTGAGACATCACTCTGAGTTGATCTCTATTTGGTGGCATGTCCAGGTTATATTTGTACTGTTGGACGAAGGCAGCGCCCAGATCTCTGAAAGTATTGATCTTAGTGCGCTTTAAAACCATGTACCATCTGAGAGTGGCACCAGTTAAACTGTCCTGAAAATAGTGGATCAGTAGCTGTTGATTTTCTGTCCGAGTTGACATTTTGCGAGCATACATCACCAAGTGACTTTGAGGGCAAGAGTTGCCTTTGTACTTCTCAAAGTCAGACACCTTAAATTTGTGCGGAATTTTGACATTCGGGACCAAGCAGAGGTTGGCGGCGTCCTTTCCAAATAAATCCTGACCGCGAATAGCATAAAATTCCTTTTGCATCTCCAAGAACTGTTCCTGGAACACGTTCATCTTTTCATACATCTCCTCGTTTCCAACAGAGATTGTCTGTGGAATCTGTCCTCCCTGGACAGTGTGTACCACTGCTTGTGGTATGGTCATTACGGATGTGACTCTGGGTTCCTTAGAGCCCTGAAGTTTGTAACCTTCAGGAATTCCTGTCGTAAATCTTGCGTCCTCACTTTCCCGAAGTTTGTAACCTTCAGGCCCAGTGGCTCCTGCTATAGTGTCTGGGTCGTCCGAGACCGGCGGAATGTATCCTTCAGGAATAAAGTTAGGCGACATGCCCTAGGGCCGACCCGGAGGCATGTTGTACCGCGGATGCACCTCAAGTGGCTTCTCCACTATGGGTGTAGAGATGATTTCCGAAATCACAGTCCTTTGACGTTGCTCCTGAGCTGCTACCAGGGATTTCATATCACTATGAAGTTTCTTTAGATCGTCCTTTAGAGCGTCGATTTCTTCTCTCAGCTCTCTATTCTCTTCCTCGAGATCGTCCATTTTCTTTTGCCGATTCACCCGAGTATTGTATGAGTGAGACAATTTGATTCAAGAATCGAGACGTAGACGTGAGACTCGATAGAAAGAAGAATGTGTTATGTTAGAATGATGAATGCAATGATATTTTTTTTTGTTTTTTAGCTTTAATCAAAAAGAAACTTGAATAAATTGCAAATATCATACAGAGAGGGGAGAACCCCGTTTTATTGAAATTGAAGGATTGCGAAATGTTACAAAGAAAAGTACAGTATTTTACAAAGTGCTGGTAAAAAGAAAGTTCTAAGCTTAAGGGTTCTGAGTCTTCTCTAAAGAGAGCTCAGAAGTAGGTTTCGGTAGTTTCCTTTTCTTCGATTGAGGTTGTTCAACCGTTGTCGGGTTATCAGTTCTTTTCCATATGAAAAAAGTGAGTAGGTTTTTTTGATCTTCCCGACTTTCCTCAATGTGTTGCTCTAATATTCCGATTAGAGCATTCTTTTCTTTTAACAGTTCCTGGAGTTTGACAGACTCCACGTTGAGAGTTCTATACTTGTTTTTCCAAGAGTTCCTCTCTCGCTGAATTTTGTTAAGAGCGACCTGGAGTTTTTCCGTATTAGACATGAAATATAGGACAAACTCCTAGAACGGAAGAACTTCTTGACGAGGGTAAGGCATCCTCAGCTTGAGAGCTCTAGTTTGCACCCAGTGGAGATAAGGCTCCAAATAAATACAGTCCAGTTTTCCTAGAGACTCTGGTCCTTTTCTTTGAATGTGTTTCCAGGCATGCACTATCTCCTTTTTAAGTGCTCTGCCATTTTCTCCTTCTTTGAAGAAAAGACCTTCCAGATGAACATTCTGTGGGATATGTCTCATCGGGTATCCGAATTAACGACATGCTAGAACTGGATGATAGTTAATTCCACCTTTAGTTCCTATAAGGGGTACATTAGGGAAGTTTCTGCATCGGTCGATGATTTTTGCACCCTCATAAATCCTATTTGACCAGTCTATGTCAGATTTGGTAAGAGACATGATTCTCTGCGACCAATGTAAAGTGTTCTTATGGTCCCAAAATGCAGCAGACTTGGGTAGATGGGAAATGAACCACTTATACAGCAAGGGTGCATAACAAGTGATCATTTCTCCGGTGTACAAATTCCTTATGTGTACGAAATGATAAGCATCTGCGAGCAGGGTAGGTACAGGGTTTCCAATCAAGAATATCTTAATGGAATTGATATCGACGAGGTTATCGATATTGGGAAAGAGGAATAGTCTGTAGGTGAGTAGGACAAAGATATCCTCGAAAGCGGTCTGGTTTCCTACACTGGCAAAGTATAGGGCTTTCTCCATCAAGAACGTAGATGGTAAGCCCTGAATTCCTCCTTTAGTGGTTAAATGAGTCCTGACCTTTGACTCGTCCAAATATATTGCTCTTGCAATGATTTGTTTTTTTGGAATTTCTTCCAGTCCAGAAAAGGGAGTTTGGTCAGTGATTGGTAAATCGATCAAGTGAGAGTACTCCTCTAGGGTTGGTGTAAGTTGGTAATCCGGGAAGGTGAAACAGTGATAGACCGAGTCATAAAATTGAATCAGCGTAGACAGAATTCCTTCGACTACATAGATCCTTAACAGAGACAGTAGTCCTCCGTGCCTGGCTCTGAAAGCCTCCGGGTTGGTAATCATCCTAGCCAACTTCCTTAAATCCTCTATTTTTGGAACCTTAAAGGTGTACTTGTGCGTCTTTCTTCTACCGAAATCCATAACGCAATCCTTCTGATATTTACAATTTATCGTTTAGTTTAATTTTGAAAAAAAGAGAGGGATAAAAAGAGAAATGATTTTTTCTTGTTTGAAAGTTTTTTAGATGACTGCATGAATGTAGCACACAAAAACATAGAAAAAACATGGGTTTAAGGGTTTAGCGTCACGAGCATGGAGTCATGGCTCTACCCATCCCCAAAAGTTGATCTATTTTGGTGATTTTTGTACCTGTAGAACGGGTAAGGTCTAAAAAATCACTGATTTAATCCGGACATAGCAATAGCAAGCTGGTTCACCCGAGCGAGCTATAGTATCCCAGAAGAAATCTCAGATTGAGTGTATTTATCGCGTATCGACTATTTCTAATAGCCACAACACTACCAAAAGGACACATGTTTAAAGGCTACTAAATCCTCAGTTTCACGGGTTACCGCACTATGAAATTGTCTGCTTTCACAACCATAGGTTGTTCAACATAGTAACACACGGGTACCTCCACTGATTAGATGGTCTACCAGGTTCGCTTATTTGGGATTCACTCCCTATAAGACTCCCCGTCTATGCCATCACTTATCTTAGGTTTCTCTCAAACTTTCCAGATGCGACATCACTCGCAGTCCCATTGACAGAATAATAAACACGGATATCAAGTAGGAAAGCGATATATATATATATATATATATATATATATATATATATATATAGTATTGATCCTAAAACTAACATCCTAGACCTCTTAAGAGCTAGTTCTATATCCCATACAGTCAATGGCTCCCCAGCAGAGTCGCCATTTTTCTGTAGCGAACAATTTTTGTCGGTGACGCGACCACCTTATCGCTGAATTTGGGATTTCCTCACCTCAGTGAGAGGAAACATTGGGTGATACTTTCTGATTACTTATTTATCTCGTGAAGCTAGAAGGGAAATGGAAAGTTATCTAAAATAAAGCTTGCAGGCATCTGTTTAACTGAACAAACGCTTGATAGAGATTGGGGAGTCCGGGGTCAGGTTATACAATAGGGAGTTGTCAATTACCCATCCTATACATGGTTATCCATGAGATGATAGTTTTAGGATCAGTTTTGATACTTGATTGTGCTTGTCTGTGAAATGGGAAAAGTTTGTCTTGGTGGGATGTCTGAGAGAGAGTTTTTTTGTTGTTTTTCGGGTTTTCCGATGTTTTTGGTAAGGTCAGGGACCTAAGGTTTTTTTTGTTTAGTGTGCTCGCTAAGATTTTGCAATCTTATGCCTACGTATTCCCTGTTATGGAGTATAGGGAAATCAGATCAATCGTAGTTCCTCTTATTCTAAGGGAGAAACAAATGTCTGGTGTCTTGTTCAAAGCCCAAGATTGAAGCTAAAAGGTTGGTTGTTTGTGTCTTGTTCAAAGCCCAAGATTGAAGCTAAAAGGTTTTGACTGAGAGAGAATTTGTCATCTCTAAAGAGAGATATCTCATCTCTTAATCACAGTTGTTTGGGTAACTGGTTTTGACTATAAAGGAGAATTACTTTAACTATAATGCATGGAGACCAGCAATGCCATAATTGCCTTTACAGGGTGATTGTCCTAAAGGAGAAAACTTTAACTCAGTGTGAGCAATGCCATTTTTCCTTAGGAATTCATGCTAAAAGAGGGACAGTGGCATGGATGTTTGTATCCAGAGGCTTTCCACTTACAGCAATTAGATGAAGGTTTTAACCAGGATAATGATGGACAGACAGCTTGGATGTTTTTATCAACAAGTGTGCCACTTACAGCAGTTATCTGGAATTAGGGTTTTGTTTTGGTTGACTGTTTTGATGTGATTAGACAGAAAAGATATCCTCCTGCAGAGAGTTTGATTTCCTCTGAGGGAATGTTGATTTTTGTGTGCCTTGATTAAATCCCAAGGTTGATGCTAAGAGGTTAATTGGATTCCACTGGGGAAAATCATTATACAAAGCCTAAGAGGAGGCTGGAAAAGACTGACTCAACAAGACAGTGTTTATTTGTATCTTGTACAAAGCCCAAGATGGAGGCTGAAAGACTGATTAACTCAATAAGAGAGTATTTATTTTGTATCTTGTACAAAGCCCAAGATGGAGGCTGAAAGAGATTTGACTCTTTTGGGGAAAATACTTTATCTGTCTTGTACAAAGCCCAAGAGTGAGGCTAAATAAAGATTTGACTCCATTGGGGAGGACATTTATATGTGTCTTGTACAAAGCCCAAGATTGAGGCTAAAAAGAGATTGACTCAACTGGAGAATATATGTCTTGTACAAAGCCCAAGATTGAGGCTGAAAAAGGTATGACTCTTGTTTTAAGGAGTGTTTGATATCTGTCTTGTACAAAGCCCAAGATTGAGGCTAAAAAGATGACTGACTCTGCTGGAGATATTTATGGGGTGTCTTGTACAAAGCCCAAGATTGAGGCGGACTGTGGGGACTCGACTGAGGAGTTATCATTATATAAAGCCTAAGAGGAGGTTGTCTGAGGGATGCTCATTATACAAAGCCTAAGAGGAGGCTAACTCTGCAGGGAAAAATCATTATACAAAGCCTAAGAGGAGGTTAACTTCTGCTGAGGATTATTGAAATCCAGAGACAGGTTCATATTAGTGATTAACTCTTGCTGGGGATTACAGAAGAGTTAAGATATCAGAGGCCTTGAGGTTCTGATGAGGATTGTAACAGTTTTAACAGTAAATTGACCCTGGCTGGGGATTTAACTGAAAATGTGACAGTTGAGAATTTTTTCCTCTGGTGAGGGTTTTTGGTGAGTTTACAGTAATTGACCCATGTTGGGGGAAATTTGAAGGTGTAAGGTTTAATGGTTGAGTTATGAAAACTGTTGGTTTTAATTCTGTTTGGTGATTTGATCTGGTGATCAGGGTTATTTCCTGTTCTTTAAGGAAAAGAGATTTTTTGGAAATCCAAAAAGGGATGATGAGACTGTCCAAGTCTACTGGTGTTGAGATATTAATTCTCAGATGGTGAATGATCTTTGTATGATGCCCAAGAGAAGGCTGGTATGTTAAGGGATGAAGGTCAACCCTTAACTGGTCTGATGTTTTGACTCAGAAAGACTGCTCTAGGAAATGATGACTAGGTTCTGTCCTATATCTGTAAGAGGTCTCTGGGTCCTTGTACTAAGCCCAAGAGGAGGAATGAGAACTTCTAGGAAGCCTGAGGGTCCTTGTACAAATCCCACGAGGAGGCTGGGGATGCTTTTAAGAAGCCTGTGTGTTGTACCCCAAATTTTACCCCTTAGATGTCATAACATCTTGCACTTACATGCAGGGATCATTCATATATGCATTATTAACTAACCACATATCTTGCTAGTTTGTTTCTTTGAAAGCCAGGGTTTGCACCGAAAAGAGAACAAAAGTCAATGAGCCAGATTCTCACATGTTTCAAGGTCTCATAAGACATTCTTTGGCTCCATACAATCATCACAAGTGTTCACCAGTGAATTGAAATCGGTATGAGAAGCCATCTGTTCAAGAAGGACAACTGAGGCTACAAATGCAACCACTTGGGCTCACATACTTTCAAGAGATCACACTCAACAGGAAATCAAGTGTGTTTGGTTTCTGTTACAAGTACCTTGAACCACTGGATTCAGCGTTACTCAAAACTAGGGTTTTATCAGCATCCGTCAACCGGTGCCTTTGATTTTGATCAAGACCTGTTTCCAAGCTTCGGAATACGATTTCACCTAATACTAGACATCCTTAGAGGCGATCTATGGGTCTTGGAAGAGAATGAAGAAACAAGATCCTCAAAGATCATCCAGTTGGAATTCCTGAGGAAATTAGGGTTTTGACCAAAGAAATCGAGCCTCCGATTCTGATGTTATTGGATCAAAATGAAGTATCTGAGCCATGTCTCGTTTTAATGTAATCGGCCATTGACTGAGGACACGAGGAATCGACACTTGTGAATTTTATTTTATTTGAAAGAAAAAAAGAGAAGAAAAGAAAAACAATAAAAAAGAAAAAGAAAAAAAAAAGCAATTTGTGTGGCACCTGCCACTAAGGTGTGGCGCCCACCACCTTGAGGAAGGCATGGCACCCACCACACAAGAAGTGTGGCGCCTTCCATATTTATGGCACTCGCCATATTCTTTTTATTTTTTATTTTATTTTGTGATTCAGCAATTTCCAAGCTACACTAAAATATAATATTTTGTTTTAATTAAAATAATACAAGTGGATGGTTTGATCATGAGAGAAACTTTTCAGAAGCATAGCCCCTCTCCCATCAGCACACAAAAGCAACCTAATCTCTGATCAGCTTAAGACTTTTTGATTCTTGCCAGCTTGCACGGAGAAATATGAAAAAGGGTAAACTTGGCAAAAATGAGAAATCTGACCATACCTTCATCTCTCTATATTTTCCTATAAATAGAGACTCAATCTCCATTCCAACAGACACCAGATTCACCCTGAAAAAAGGCTGAATACTCTCTCATTTTCTTCCCCAGTTACTCTTAAAAAAACCTGAGTATTGTAACAAGAGTTTTTATTGTTTTTCGGTTTGGAGTTTTTCGGTTCGAATTTTCTACCGTCCAACCTTGCAGTAGCTGGCATTTTGAGGAAGAAGAAGTTCGTCTATTTTTTTGGAATACGTACTTGTGAAGAGGCAGTGGACCATCTCTACTAGGTAACATTCACACCTCCGTTTCATTTCTGTTTCATTCTGTTTTCGCAATGTCAGGTGATTTGCTTCAGGTTATTATTATATTTTGCTAGCATGTTAATATTTGATTCACATTATGTGTGATTTTGTTGTAGTTATTTTTTATGAATGCTATTTAAAAAATAAAACAAAATAAATAAAATAAAATAAAAAGAAACAAAGGTGGCGCCTGCCACCATTCCAAGTGTGGCGCCTGCCACCATTTAAAGACATTTCATGGCACCTACCATGAGAAAAGTGGCGCCTGCCACTAGTGGCACTGGCCACCAAAGTGTGGCACCTGCCACTTTGAATCTAAGTTTTTTATTTTATTTTATTTTCTTTTTCTTTTTCATTTCTTAGGATAAATCTCATTTCTTTTCTAAAATTCGAAAACAAAAAATGTGCTTAACTTACTTCTTTTTTCTTTATTTTTACTTCTCATAGCCATTTTATTTTCTAGTTCATTTCTGAAACTTCAAAAACAAAAAAACATGCTTTACTTTATATTTAATTCTCGGATTTCTTTTCGTGAACCACCAACTGTTTCTTGGAGATTTTAAGAATTTTTTAGTAATGTTGTGTTCTTTGACTGGAATAAAATCATTCTGTTTGTTTGTAAGTATTGACTTTGTTGTTTATTTTCATAACTTAACATATATCTGTTTTCAAACTTCGAGGTTGTTATCTCTGCCCTATTTGTGTTCCCTTATCCATGTTTGTTGTGTTCATACTTAGAAGTTGATTGCGTATGTTTGATTAAAAGTTTACTATCTTTGGACGTTGAACTCAACTCTTGTTCTCAAGTTGTTTCTCCTTCCTTCCAAAGGAAAGCCTCTCTATTGACAGTAAAAGTCATAGAACGCTCATCACCAGCCTTGACCTCTTAGTCATGGCCACCCTCCTTGACCTCACAGTCATAGGATACCAGCTTTGACCTCATAGTCATAGCCACTTACCAGCATTGACCTCATAGTCATGGCCACCTTCTCCTTTGACCTCATGGCCACTCAATCTCACAACTTAGAATTAGGATAGAGTTATTGGACTCTATGTGAACTCATCATCTTGAGCATTCACTTCCCCATCACAACTTAGACTTAGAGAGTTTTTTAAACTCTACATGAGCTCATACTCATTCCCCTTAGAACTTTGGCCACAGTCAATGGTTCCTCACCCTTAGTTAGGTGAACTACGGTTGCTCTGATTCTTTGGTCAGATACGCAGGCACAAATGCAACGTCTTGGCGAGCAAACTTAATGTATATACCCCTAGGTCTTTACCTTTACCCTTAACAGATTTCCTTAGCAAGCAAACATAACATAACAGAAACTAACAAGAGGTTCCTGTAGAGTACTACAGATACTTAGTGTGTTAATACCTTTCCTTTGTATAACCAACCCCCGATCCCCAATCTCTTAGCTGTGTCTTTACATGGCGCAAAAGGTTTTTCTTTCGATCTTTACCCTTTCCTTTGGATTAATCAAAGCTCGATGGTGAATTTAAAGAAATGTGATGCAAGTTAATTAATAGCTTGTTATTCGATTCTCACCGCAACAGAAATGGCGACTTCACTGGGGATGGAAGAAGGTTTAGCCCACCTTGTTGTGTTTGTATTATTTATGTTTTGCTTGCTTAATTGTACATATCTGTATATATTTGTATACCTGTTTTGCTTAAGATCTTCTATTTGGCAGGGTGCTTTTGAGTGGTGAGATAAGTCCTAACCCGGACTTGAGTGCACTTATTATAGGCCGATGGTATATTCAAGGAGGCTTTGAGGGAGTCGATTCCCGAAAAAGTTGGCTTGAGACACCATCACTCAGTTTAGGCCCTTTTGAGATTCTAGTCATGTTGAACAGGTCTATTCGTGAAAACGTGCTACTCTCGACTTAGGTACGGTCGATACTGAGAACGTAGTTATCTCCAAACCTCACTTGGCCTTTAGGATGTAGTGCGAGGACTATGAGGGACTCTATTCCCATATTGGTTGCTACGCGATACTACACTCAGATGAGATTCTCTTAAGAATATTATTGATTACCAAGTCATTCGGGAAGTTGATAATATCTGAAAGATGGGTTGTCGACCCTGGGAACTTCTTAGAACCCTGTTCTACAAATGATCAACCCTAGTACACACCTTATTTGGATGGGTATGACCATGGCTCCATGCTCGTGATCTTCAAACCTAGGCTCTTGTTTGCTTATGCATATATGTGATTATTTGTATATGTGTGTTTGTGCATACATCAATTCATTCATGTTTGCCCTTTGGTTTCAAAGAACTCAGATGTTCTTTCCTTTGCAGAAATCAATAAAGATCATGGTTTTTAAAGCAAAACTATTCAGCTTTCAAAAAAAAGGAAGGATATTTGCAACTTGCCTTTAAGTTCCTTGAAACCATTTGGCTTGCATTAGCATCTCATTTGCATCATGTCATAGCATGCGCATTTCTTCTCTATCTTATCTCATGTCACCGTGTTCTCACTAGAATCGTCACACTGAATTCCCGACACAGTTACAACACACGAGCCCAAGCTCGTCAAAGGATGTCAGAAGAGTACGGTGAAATGGACAGAGTCAACAATGAATTAAGTGAGCTCCGAGGAGAAATGGGGCAGATTCTAGAGGCTATTAACATCATGAGAGCAAAGATGGACACACAGGCCACCGTGGTCTCCGAAATTATCACTACAACTGTGGAACCTCCTGTTACTATCACTAGTTCTCCGTTGGGTATACCTTTTGACTTCATATGTGCTACAGTTCCCATGTCTACCCAACAAACTGTTCCTTTGACTAATGAAGCTCTTCAAGCTATTCCCACCTTCACTCCAGCAGCGGTGCAAACTCAGGTGCACCCAGTTTTTCAGAACCCACATCCGGTTTATGATTATGTTGATATGTCTGAAGAGGGGGATGATCGACATGAAAGGCTGAAAGAAAGTCTAGAGACAATTCGGAGGAAAATGAAAGTAATGGAAGGGAGCAATGTATTTAGTACTGATGCTAAATACATGTGTTTAGTCTTAGGCTTGGTAATTCCACCCAAGTTTAAACTGCCCAATTTTGACCTATACTCAGGTGCGACCTGTCCTAAGTCACATTTGGTCATATATTACCAACGAATGGCTGCATTTATGGATAATGACAAGTTGACGATCCACTGCTTCCAAGATAGCTTAAAAGGGGCTGCTGCCAAGTGGTATTTGACTTTGGACCAATCTAAGATCCAATGTTTTCAAGACGTATCTGATGCTTTTGTAAAACATTACAAATATAACATGGACCTAGCGCCAGATCGTAGACAACTTCTGAGTATGTCACAAAACAATTCCGAGTCTTTTAAAGAGTATGCGCAGAGATGGAGAGAGTTGGCTTCACATGTAGAGCCACCTTTATCTGAAAAGGAGTTAACTGATTGGGTTGTCGACACGGTGAGACCCGAATTCTACGAAAGGATGATCAGTAGTGTGTCTGCTAATTTTTCTGATATTGTGGCTGTGGGGGTTAAAGTAGAGCTTGGTCTGAAGAGTGGGAAAATGACCAAGGGAGCTGGTAGTTCGAGCAACGATGCCAAGAAATCTTTCAAAAAGGAAGGAGATACCAGTGTGGTGATGACAAACAAAGAGAAGAAAATCAGTCCTGGAAACGTCAGCAGTAATAGCAGTGCTATGATCAGCATCTTCTATATCCTGTTCAGCAACCTTATGTGGCCACCATCGCGCCAACATTTAACAACCAAGCTTCTGTTTATCAGCCGGTTCCTCAACCACCAATCTATCAACGAGCGTCCAACGCTCACTTATCCACCATGGACTCAAGCTTCTCGTCATAATGTTCCAGGTAAAAGACAGGGTGGTAGGCCTCCGATTCCTCCCATTCCTATGACGTATACAGCGTTGTATCCTTCTTTGGTGCAACAAGGATTAATAACTACAAGGTCATCAGACCCACCTCCTGATCCGCTTCCACCTTCTTACAATCCCAATGCTCATTGTGCATTCCATGAAGGTGCACCAGGCCATAATTTAGAAGGTTGTTTTGCTTTGAAGCATATTGTGAGGGATTTAGTGGAGAGAAATATTTTGTCTTTCGATGGTTCTCAGCCTAATATCAAGAACAATCTGTACCCGCTTTAATGTTGTGAAGGATGTATCAAGACGAAGATGGATTAGGAGTCTGTGATTGAGCCCCTATTTGATTTTCTGTATTTGAGTCCCTAAAGCTGGCAATCTTTTGGCTGTTTCAGCAAATTTTGTTGTATTTCCTTTATAATGTTGAATTTGTATTTGCTTATAAGCTTTGTTGTACTTTTAAAATGGCAAGATTAATGAAATTTTTATGCATCTTTTGATTAAGTTCATTCGTTTCACTCATTCACTTTTATGTTCGTGAAAAGCAAAAAAAATATCTTTATCTTGTTTCTTTCCACCTATTAAATTGTTTGTTGTTAAACAAAGATTGGGGAGGATGACGAAAATATCCATAATTGTTGTGGTATGCTTTCGATTAAACCTTGCCGGGGATGTAAGACATTGTTTCAATTCCCAAACACTAGAGAAATAAGGAGGATAATCCCTCATTAACCCTTCGAGCCTAGAAGTAGGAGTTTTTTCTTTCCTTACACAAAAAACCCTTAAATCTCACCACCTTGGGGCAGGGTAGTTCTCAGTTTAACTTGGTTATACACTCGAATGCAAACGCTTCATGCAAGACACCAGTCAGCTCTCTCAAATCAAATGAGTAAGTGTTGTACAAGTTGTTCCCAAAGCAACAAAGGAAGGATCGTTGAGAAATCCTTAATCAAAGAGTGAGCCGAGTTCCTTTCAAGGCAAAAGCCAAGAAAGATGGGAAGCCCAGAACTTTGCCTTATACAAGAAGGCTTGTACAACATCAAAGACAAAGAAGTCTAATAACCTCAAGCAAAGAAAATAAGAGGTCTCATAACCTCAACAAAAGAAGAGGTCTCATAACCTCAATAAAAAAAAGAGGTCTCAAAACCTCAGCGAAGACAAGAAGAGGTCTCTAAACCTTAGAAATAAAGGATAACCAAATTCTGAAAGGGAGTAATGACTACAAAAGTGTCTGAAACATCATCAACTATCATCATTTCATTTCCTAGCCTTTGGAAACTTGAATGTATAGCTTGAGTTAACTGAGAGTGAGATTGGAGTTCATCACGAAGATTGGGTGGGACAAATGAACTTTGAGCCTTTATCCTTTGTTTCATAAACCGTGAACCAGACCACGTTACAACCTTTAAAAGACCTAATTGAGGTAAGGTTGTTTTGAAAGCATACTACAGCAAGGTTGATTAACCTGACTCCTAATGATCTTTGATATTTGCGTGTGTTGATCACCTCATCTATAGTTAGATCCACTCTGTTTTGATTTTAATCATTCCACCGTGTGTGTTTCATCAATAAACTTTGTTTTCAAAAGCTTGCATGAATTTTGCATTGAAATTGCCAATTTTTAAATAAACAATACTTGTTTGCAAAATAATTCAATATCAAAGAAATCCCAACAAATGCGTCCAGCTAGGGAATTTGACTTGATAAAGGAAGCTCAGTCAGGGGCACCCAAACGGAAGGATTCGCCAATCCACCATTCCAAGTGCTATTGAATCAGGGGCAGAACTCTTCAAAAGTTCAAGATATTGGGGCAAGTATTCTTGAGGTCATCTTATGACAAGTTTGGACTCCAATGACCCATCAACAGGGGCAAGTTATTCCCCGATTGTTTCTACCACAGTCTAAGTCCTTTGTATTGGGAATACGGTTAATAAGGGGCAGTTATGTCGAGGCTCATTTCTTTTCAAAAGTTTGAAGATATTGAAGCATCTGGTGTGCCAACTCCTCTGTAAAATCCTTTTGAGGACGTGTTCTCACAAATGAGTTAATCAGAAGCAGTCAGGTCAAAGATTTGACAAATCTCTCACAGATCAACCGAGCTGACAGGGGTAAGTTTGTTCCCCAATCGATAACAACCAGTCGGAAGCACAAGTTCAATGACCTTGTTGTGTAAATGCAGTTAATCTGGGGCACTTATGCCGAAATTCATTAATCTCTTCTAGAGTTTGAAGATATTGAAACACCATGTGTGCCAATTCTTCCGTAAAATCCTCTTGATATTTTCTGCTGACAGACCATGTACTCTGGGGCAGATGAGTTATGCAGAAATACTCAACTTTTGTGACATCCTTTGCCAAGCTCCCCAGTAAATTGTTTACTTCAGCTAATCTTGGAAATTCTCCATGGATTTCCTCCTCCAGAAATCAAGCTCGTGATGGCAGTCCTAGTGAAGTCATGATGCTATACCCAAGTAGAGTACTCTTTTCCTCAGAGAAGGTCCTAATCTTGAAATAGAGCTACCTAATTCTGCAAGTTCATCCCCAGTAATGGTCCAATCTGATGAGTTTGGCCGGGTATCCTTGTCGAGATGTTTATTTCATCTCCAGTCTCGCTTCCTTTCGACTGTTTTGTCAGCATAAACATAAACATGGCATACATGCATTCTCATATGCATAGCAGCTTAGCATTTCTGCTACCCCTTTTGGTGTTTACCTGTTTTGTTCACTTTGGTGTTCATCTCTCCAAATGACTGGGTTTGTCTATTCTTTCCAATAGAGTTATCAGCCCTAGGCATAAAGTGCCCATCCTTTATTTCTAGAATGTCATCTAGTCACGTTTAGACTTGATGATCAATCACTCTAGATACCTTTATTGGAGTCCATATTTTGGTTCTATATCTAATAAGGTTCTTTTTTCTAAAGTGCCAATCGGTCATACTTGACCCTGTTGTTCCATCACTTTGGATGTTTTGCTTTTCCCAGTGAAGACCGTCTTTCCGGTTCAAGCTTCATTGAGGATCCTTTATTTCTAGAATGTCATCTAGTCACATTTAGACTTGATGATCAATCATTCTAGATACCTTTATCGAAGCCCATCTTTTGGTTCTATCTCCAATAAGGTTCTTTTTTCTAAAGTGCCAATCGGTCATACTTGATCCTGTTGTTCCATCACTTTGGATGTGTTGCTTTTCCTAGTGAAGACCGTCTTTCTGGTTCAACCTTCATTGAGGATCCTTTATTTCTAGAATGTCGTCTAGTCACGTTTAGACTTGATGATCAATCATTCTAGATACCTTTATTAGAGCCCATCTTTTGGTTCTATCTCCAATAAGGTTCTTTTTTCTAAAGTGCCAATCGGTCATACTTGAACCTGTTGTTTCATCACTTTGGATGTTTTGCTTTTCCCAGTGAAGACCGTCTTTCCGGTTCAATCTTCATTGAGGATCCTTTATTTCTAGAATGTCATCTAGTCACATTTAGACTTGATGATCAATCATTCTAGATACCTTTATCGAGCCCATCTTTTGGTTCTATCTCCAATAATATTCTATTTTTCTAATGTGCCAAACGATCATACTTGAACCTGTTGTTCCATCACTTTGGATGTTTTGCTTTTCCTAGTGAAGACCGTCTTTCCGGTTCAACCTTCATTGAGGATCCTTTATTTCAAGAATGTCATCTAGTCATGTTTAGACTTGATGATCAATCATTCTAGATACCTTTATTGGAGCCCATCTTTTAGTTCTATCTCCAATAAGGTTCCTTTTTCTAAAGTTCCAATCGGTCACACTTGAACCTGTTGTTCCATCACTTTGGATGTTTTACTTTTCCCATTGAAGACTGTCTTTCCGGTTCAACCTTCATTGAGGATCCTTTATTTCTAGAATGTCATCTAGTCACGTTTAGACTTGATGATCAATCATTCTAGATACCCTTATCGGAGCCCATATTTTGGTTCTATATCCAATAAGGTTCTTTTTTCTAAAGTGTCAATTGGTCATACTTGAACCTGTTGTTCCATCACTTTGGATGTCTTTGGATGTTTTGCTTTTCCCAGTGAAGACCGTCTTTCCGGTTCAACCTTCATTGAGGATCCTTTATTTCTAGAATGTCATCTAGTCACATTTAAACTTGATGATCAATCATTCTAGATACCTTTATTAGAGTCAATCTTTTGGTTCTACTTCCAATAAGGTTGCTTTTCAGAGTGTCGGTCAGTCATACATGGACTTGTTGATCCACTACTCTGGATATTCCCCAGTGGAGACAATCTCTTGATTTTACCACCAGTGAGGATCTTTCCCTTCTAAAGTGTCGCCCAGATCAAATGTAAATACCAACTCATATTGGCATCCAAAATCCAGCTCATATTGGCATTCAAATTCCAGCTCATACTGCCACTTAAAATCCAGCTCATACTGGAACCCAAAGTTTATCTTTGTCTTTTCAGGTTTTTCTTGAAGATCCCGTTTGAACTCTTCAGTATAAGAAATCCCCATAAAATCTTGTTTCGGATGTCTATCTTTTTATTTCAAATTGATCCCCAGTGGAGATCATGCCTTCTTTCTAGTTTCATGCCCAGTAAGAATATGTCTTTTTTTCCCCAGTGTCGTCCGGTCACATATAAACCTGTCGTCCATCTCCCTGGTTCCTCCCCCAGTGGAGAACACCTTTCTGGCTCTTGTCTCCAGTGAGGACCTATAGGGTTTCCCCCTCAGTTTTAATTTCCATCCCCAGTGTTGCCTCAGAGTCTCCTCAGTGAGTCTCTTTTGTTGGTCAGCCTGTATCCCCATTGAGTCTTCCTCACGGATACTAACCTTCATCCATCCCCAGTGATCCTTACCTATGATTGTTTGATCTTTATTCTCTAGTGTTTTGTTTGTCTGCATCTTTGCACTATCATGGCATCATATCATCATACTAGAAGTTTATGGCATGTCCGCATTTGCAAGTTTGTTGCCTGTCCTTAGCATCTGCATTCCATCTAAGGGCAAAAAATTTCGGTTTTCTATATTTAAATACCTTTCACCTTGATGTCCCGGGGACCTCCATTCCTCGTTCCATTTGGTAAAGCTATTTAAATAGGGGCAACTGTTGTACCCCAAATTTTACCCCTTAGATGTCATAACATCTTGCACTTACATGCAGGGATCATTCATCTGTGCATTATTAACTAACCACATATCTTGCTAGTTTATTTCTTTGAAAGCCAGGGTTTGCACCGAAAAGAGAACAAAGGTCAATGAGCCAGATTCTCACATGTTTCAAGGTCTCCTAAGACATTCTTTGGCTCCATACAATCATCACAAGTGTTCACCAGTGAATTAAAATCGATATGAGAAGTCATCTGTTCAAGAAGGACAACTGAGGCTACAAATGCAACCACTTGGGCTCACATACTTTCAAGAGATCTCACTCAATAGGAAATCAAGTGTGTTTGGTTCCTGTTATAAGTGCCTTGAACAACTGGATTCACCGTGACACAAAACTAGGGTTTTATCAGCATCTGTCAACCGGTGCCTTTGATTTTGATCAAGACCTGTTTCCAAGCTTCGGAATATGATTTCACCTGATAATGGACATCCTTAGAGGCTATGGGCCTTGGAAGAGAATGACGAAACAAGATCCTCAAAGATCATCCAATTGGAATTCCTGAGGAAATTAGGGTTTTGACCGAAGAAATCGAGCCTCCGATTCTGATGTTATTGGATCAAAATGAAGTATCTGAGCCATGTCTCGTTTTAATATAATCTACCATTGACTGAGGACACGAGGAACCGACATTTGTGAATTTTATTTTATTTGAAAAAAAAAGAGAAGAAAAGAAAAACAACAAAAAAGAAGAAGAAAAAGAAAAGCAATTTGTGTGGCACCTGCCACTAAGGGGTGGCGTCCATTACCTTGAGGAAGGCATGGTGCCCACCACACAAGAAGTGTGGCGCCTGCCATATTTGTGGCACTTGCCATATTCTTTTTATTTTTTATTTTATTTTGTGATTCATCAAATTCCAAGCTACACTAAAATATAATATTTTGTTTTAATTAAAGTAATACAAGTGGATGGTTTGATCGTGAGAGAAACTTTTCAGAAGCATAACCCCCCTCCCATCAGCACATAAAAGCAACCTAACCTTTGACCAGCTGAAGACTTTTTGATCCTTGCCAGCTTACACAGAGAAATGTGAAAAATGTAAACTTGGTAAAAATGAGAAATCTGACCATACCTTCACCTCTCCATATTTTCCTATAAATAGAGACTCAATCTCCATTCCAACAGACACCAGATTCACCCAGAAAAAAGGGTGAATACTCTCTCATTTTCTTCCCCCAGTTACTCTTAAAAAAAACCTGAGTATTGTTACAAGAGTTTTTATTGTTTTTCGGTTCAAATTTTCTACCGTCCAACCTTGCAGTAGCTGGCATTTTGAGGAAGAAGAAGTTCGTCCATTTTTTTTTGAATACGTACTTGTGAAGAGGCAGTGGACCATCTCCACTAGGTAACATTCACACCTCCGTTTCATTTCTGTTTCATTCCGTTTTCGCAATGTCATGATGATTTGCTTCAGGTTATTATTATATTTTGCTAGCATGTTAATATTTGATTCACATTATGTGTGATTTTGTTGTAGTTATTTTTTATGAATGCTATTTAAAAAATAAAACAAAATAAATAAAATAAAATAAAAAGAAACAAAGGTGGTGCTTGCCACCATTCCAAGTGTGGTGTTTGCCACCATTTAAAGACATTTCATGGCACCTGCCATGAGAAAAGTGGCGCCTGCCACTAGTGGCACTGGCCACCAAAGTGTGGCATTGGCCACCAAAAGTGTGGCGCCTGCCACTTTGAATCTTAGTCTTTTATTTTTTTTCTTTTTTTTTTCTTTTTCATTTCTTAGGATAAATCTCATTTCTTTTCTAAAATTCGAAAACAAAAAATGTGCTTAACTTACTTCTTTTTTCTTTATTTGTACTTCTCATGGCCATTTTATTTTCTTGTTCATTTTTGAAACTTCAAAAACAAAAAAACATACTTTACTTTATATTTAATTCTCGGATTTCTTTTCGTGAACCACAAACTGTTTCCTGGAGATTTCAAGAATTTTTTAGTAATGCTGTGTTCTTTGACTGGAATAAAATCATTCTGTTTGTTTGTAAGTATTGACTTTGTTGTTTATTTTCCTAACTTAACATATCTCTGTTTTCAAACTTTGAGGCTGCTATCTCTGCCCTATTTGTGTTCCCTTATCCATGTTTGTTGTGTTCATACTTGGAAGTTGATTGCGTATGTTTGATTAAAAGTTTACTATCTTTGGACGTTGAACTCAACTCTTGTTCTCAAGTTGTTTCCCCTTTCTTCCAAAGGAAAGCCTCTCTATTGACAGTAAAAGTCATAGAATGCTCATCACCAGCCTTGACCTCATAATCATGGCCACCCTCCTTGACCTCATAGTCATAGGATACCAGATTTGACCTCATAGTCATAGCCACTTACCAGCCTTGACCTCATAGTCATGACCACCTTCTCCCTTGGCCTCATGGCCACTCAATCTCACAACTTAGAATTAGGATAGAGTTATTGGACTCTATGTGAACTCATCATTTTGAGCATTCACTTCCCCATCCCAACTTAGACTTAGAGAGTTTCTTAAACTCTACATGAGCTCATACTCATTCCCCTTAGAACTCTGGCCACAGTCAATGGTTCCTCACCCTTAGTTAGGTGAACTACGGTTGCTCTGATTCTTTAGTCAGATACGTAGGCACAAGGTGCGACGTCTTGGCGAGCAAACTTAATGTATATACCCCTAGGTCTTTACCTTTACCCTTAACAGATTTCCTTAGCAAGCAAACATAACATAACACAAACTAACAAGAGGTTCCTGTAGAGTACTATAGATACTTAGGGTGCTAATACCTTCCCTTTGTATAACCAGCCCCCGATCCCCGATCTCTTAGCTGTGTCTTTACATGGCGCAAAAGGTTTTTCTTTCGATCTTTACCCTTTCCTTTGGATAAATCAAGCTCGGTGGTGAATTTAAAGAAATGTGATGCAAGTTAATTAATAGCTTGTTATTCAATTCTCACCGCAACACTGTGGGTCCAAACTTAAGAATGTTCAAGAAAGGTTTCACCGAGAATTAATCCATTTTGTAATGAACAGTTCTAGAGTTTGAAGAAATTCAAGAGAAGTTTCACTGGGAATTAATCCTCTTTGTGGGAATTGAATTTCTTAGACAAGTTCTAATAGTGACATTCTGAGAAAAGGTTCACCGAGAATACTGCCTTTCTCTTTGTTCCATATTGTTTAAGCCCAAGAGAAGGCAAGACTGTATCTGGAATCCTAAGAGGGGTCTAGGTTTACTGTATTGAGAGAGTGACCAACTGGCTTTACCTAATTCTAGACTTAGTTGCCGGGGAAATCTCTAAACAGATATACAAGTATATATACAGTGGATATATGACAAGTATTTAAAAGGATGTGAAAGAAGGACTTACGGGTGTGCAAGCTTCCAGTAATACAGTTATATATATTTGACATGTATTTAAAAGAGATTAAAGAAGGACTTACAGGCGTGCAAGCTTCCAGCAATACAGTTATATATATATATATAAGCAGGTAAATGAAAGCAGATAAAAACTTACAGGTGAGCAAGCTTCCATGCTGTAATGTTAGTTATTCAAAGAATTATTTTGATAATAAATATCTTAAAGCCAAAAATTGGGGCTTACTCAACAAGAGATGCCTGATGATTTATTTGAATACAGACTGTATTATTAACAGATATTTACAAAGAGAGATAGGTCTTATACACTAATAGAGAGCCCAAAGATTATTTTTGTACAAAAGATGGGGCTTACAACTCAAGGAGTGGCCCAAATGAAAACAATGATCGCACTGTTATTTTGAAAACTGTATTGGGTCTTATACTATGACTGAGGCCCAAAATTATTTATGTACAAAGGGGGGTTGGGTCTTACACTCTAATTGAGGCCCAAAAGTGTTTTTTAAGAAAAGAAATGGGACTTATAGCTCAAGGAGAGGCCCAGGTTATTTGATTTTGAACTGGCGATCGCGCCAAGGTTTTTGAAAATGCAGTGGGACTTATACAATGTCTGAGGCCCAACATGATTTTGGTTAAAAAGGGATTGGGTATTACACTCTATTAGAGGCCCAAAGAGTTTGAAAATGAATAAAGATGGGACTTATAGCTCAAGGAGAAGCCCAGGTGATTTTGTTAACAAGGTGACGATCGCGCCGTGATTTTGAAAATGTAAAGAGAGACTTATACAATGTGTGAGGCCCAAAATGAATTATTTACAAATGGATGGGACTTACACTCTATCAAGAGGCCCAAAGAGTTTTGAAAAAGATTGGTGAGGGTGAAATTAATCAAAACCCTAATTTGTTAAAAAAAGGAATTAATTTTAATTGAAAATTAATAAAATTTATTGAAAACATGTGAAAAAATGAGTTGTGATCTTGGATCAATATTTCAAAAATCATGTTTTTATCCACAAAATGATCAAAAATCATTTAATTTTGGAAAATCAAGAAAAAAAAATATTTTAAATGTTAAAAAACAAATAAAAAGTAATTCTTTGCAAATATATCAAATATATGAAATAAATAATATTTTTGGGAGATTTTTGTAAAATAAAATATTTTAACATTTTTGTGAATTTTGAAAAAAGAATCAACTCAAAATCATAAAAATTCAGAGAGAAATTAATTTTTGAATCAATTAAATAAAATCACAAAATTCAAATATTTGAAAATTTGAAAAAAGACGCCAAGAACAAGAGGAAGACCACGCGCGCACTCTGTTTCTGCAGATTTGCATTTTCTCACTTTTCTCCATGATTTCTCAATCGTTTTGCATGATTTAAGTGTCAATCTTGCTCATTTTTAACTCACGATCATGTCTATGGTATTTAATTTCATTTATTTTAAGTATGGAATGAGAAATCAAAGTAAAACCTCAAGAACCCTAATTTCTGCAAGAACACTGGGAAATTCCATACACGATTCATACAAAGCAATTGATTGAGGGGAAACACTCTATACATGAATATTAACATATGGCATAATTATTGTGCAGTAAAATATGCATGCATCATGTAGTTTGAAGAGTTCAGGTTTACCTCTTGCAGCTGGTGATCGTGTTTTGAGTTAGAGGTGTTATAAGCTGGTTCCAATGATCTGGACAGCTTCCTTAGGTGCCAAGAGTCGTGTCTGAATGATTGGAGTGATTGGAAACAAGCTGGAACTTGAAATGGTACCTCAACTGCAACTCTGTCAAGAATTTGAGCAGTTGGTTGGTGATTTTGTGAAATTGGTGTTCCAGGTGTGATTTTGTGTTATGAATCACTCATATATGATGTTTATGAGGTGTTGGCATGATTGGTTTGGTTTGAATCACTCTCAATTTCAAAACCCGATAGTGACTTGGTTTAGAAGGCAAAAATTGGAGTGAAAGTGTGATTCTGAGAAAAGCCTCAGTTTGGGGGCTTTGGTGTACTTAAACTGAACACAAATGAGCTCTATTTATAGTGTGTCAAGTTTGTTTTGGGATCAATAGTGAATGGAAACTGCAGCACACTTTTCTTCAATGGTGATCAAAGGGAATCTTTGGTCTTCACTAGCCATTGACTTGAGTCAATGGAGCAGGCCTATGGTCTTTTGATCTTTGAGTTTATCTTGAGTCATTCAGTTGGTTTTGTCTTAGTCCTTGCCAGCTTGATGCATCAATTGAATTCTCCTTTCCAAATTTGAATCTTTTGGATTTTTCATCATTGAATCTCACATGCCAACATTGATGGTTTCTTGACTTACAAGGCTGGTGGTTCAGAGATCTTTATTTCAATCTGATCCTCATTGATTTTGGAAGATGAAAAAGTTGGGAAGATGACAAAATTGATCAAAGAACTCGTGTGGCACAAGAAATGCGCACAATCTGCCTAATGCTGCCATGAAGATAGTTTGCATCAAGGCAAATTGTAAGGTTCACAACTCCTAGCTTAGAGGGAGTTTGATGACGTTCTTGGACATTTTGGAAAGCTGATGTATCCTATTTTATTGTGATGTCCAACTTTGGTTATGAATTAACTTACATTTGGTTGAAAAATGCCTCTACATTTTGGAAAAAGTTAAACAGATTCCGACTTAGTGAAAATTTCACTAAGTGTTGGAAAAAGTGTGATTTTCATGTTTTTGTGATTTTGATCAATCCATAACTTATAATCCATGAAGATTTGGAATTTATTGTAGTTGAAGCATTTGAAGTATGTAAGATAGACTACAATCTGAGCTTTGAATGGGAGAAAAAGGCCTTGTGGTTTAGGAGATATGGCCTTGCAAAGTTGGTACCCTAGCCACTTTGTTCCATAACTTAGAAAAATTCTAAGTTTCTAAGATTACCCCTTTTACAAGTTATCTCACTTTTCTTGATTTTTCTTGATGAATGATGATTCAAACCACATATTAACATCATTTTAGGGTTAAGGAAACCTTGGTTGACCAAAATTTCAAAAAGTCAAACTTGGTTTTTTGTACAGTTGACTTTTCATCAGATGAAACTTTGACTTTGTGATCCTTTGGTGAAATCAATCCTTAGGCCTTATTAAACTTCATGGATGGCCTCATGTGGTATTTATAGATGTCTTGGACCCTTCCACAAGGTTTGAGATCAAAGGGTAGGTCAACAGTCAATGGTAGGGTTGACTTTTTCATCAGAAACCCTAGTTTGTGACCAGATGGTTCTGAGTTCTTGTGACTTATGATTTAAGCTCTTTGAGTCAATCAAATCTTGTATACATGTAAATGTGATGTATTTGAGGTCTTTTAAGTTCATCTTGAAGCTTCAAGTCATGTCTTGCTTCACAAGTTAACTTAAGGGTTGAATTAGGTCAAAACCCTAATTCCTGGTTTTTTTTATAGATGGTCCTTCAAGGTGACTTTGCCATTGTGGACGGGCTTTTAAGATTATTTTGAGCTTATTGGACCATATGCTGAGGTATTGGCTCATACCCAGATGAAAATTTTCATCTGGAGGCCTTGGTCGACCAAAATCCTAATTTGGTGACACTGGCGATCCTGAGGCTTGATCCTCTTGGAATGTTGCATACTTATGCATGATTCTTGGTATGGGAGACCCCTTGATCCTTCATGGATGTTTGAGAGGTTTAGACAAGTTGAAGATCAAGTCCTTTCTTGATTGATATCTTTGTTTAAATGCTCTGAGAGGGGTTAAAACCCTAATCCTTGATTGTAGAGAATGCTCAACAATCCCTGAGGAGATTGATGAGGCATGATGGTACATCCATATTATGGTGATGATTCTCATAATGATGGAAATCTTAGTGGTCAAAATTTGGGGTATGACAAATACTCATTATGAATGAGAGAAAACCCAACAGGTGACTATTATATCAATATTCCTTGAATAGAGATATCATCAGTGAATTCACTAGGGAATACCCGAAATAGTGATGCACTACCTTCACTGGGGGGATCTCTGAATGAAACAATCTGGAGAGAAGTACATCCTGGACTTGCCAGGGAAAATAAAAGGTAACATCATTGCTCTATGCTTGGGGATATCCAAAGCAACAAGAATGCATCTAGAGGGTAAAACTCTGAGTAGGGATTCCTCATACAACTTATACTGGGGATAGCAAAGAAATGAATCCCCACGTGGGGACTAACACCAAGGAGAGGTGGACCTCAAAACTGCTCAACTGCCTGACCATAACATAATCAGTCGGAGAAAATCCGGATCAAGATCTAGTTGGGGGAAAAACCAAACAGCATTGGACCTTATGAAGTCAAAACATCATAACAAACCTTTGAAGGAACCCATCATCTTTTCAACAACTGGTTATATTCATAGGAACAAAATCTGCTGAGGAATTATCAACATACTCTACTGGGGAGAATAAGAACCTGATGATGGTCATATCCTATCTTTCATAACTAGTGGTAATAATTGCACAACCTCCACTGGGGATCAGCAAAAATAATTCTCTGGGCACTAACAACCTTCCGAGAAACATCTTGGAATCGCGGGGATGATTAAGAATTTAACCTCATATCAGAAAGTCAACCTGTAGGGGATTTTAAAACTCAACACATGGTGAGAGAAAACCCAATAGTTGACTCCTATATCAACACTTCTTAGAAAGAATATGATTTAGATTAGCCATAAGAGCAACAAACCATAATAGAGGAGGTGGAAACCTGCCAGATATTCCTTATCAAGTTTTATCACAAAACGAGGTGGGATCTAACAATCACATTAACAATTATATATGCTTGATCATACACATGCCGGGGAATATGAACCACGCTCGGCTGAGGAAATCTGAATCAAGACTTAGCAAGGGTGTCCAAGTTTAAAATGCTCGAACTAATGCTCAACTGAGGAATGCATCAACAAAACCAAACTCTACTTGGGAGATTATCAACAGACTCTATCAGGGAGAACGCAAACTCTGATTGGTTTACTAGATATTTTCCTCAAGGGACTTTGTACCAAAAGGACTTGAAATAACATGCCCCAATGTCTTTAAAATCTCAGAGAGATTCGTCAAATCTCGACGTAACTGCCCCAGATTGATTGTACTCAACATATTCTTTTATCAATGGAGTATTCAAGCTTTGTCCCTATGAAAGCATCAACTGGGAAAACAAACTTGCTCATGCTCAACAAAATCTTCAGGCAACATGCCCTTGGATATGATCATTCCTTGAAATAATTTGCCAACTACTCATCAGAGCTTCAGGCTTCAAAATATTAAGTTCATCATTGATGCTCATATGTAAGCTTCTATGATGTCAACAAATGTATGCAAGCAGAAAATGTTAATTCTGAGAATGATAATTCTAATGCAACACACATGTTTATCTTGAATTTTTTATTGAAAAGATGTCGCAAAACCTTGTGAACGAATCACTAGTTAAGATGTGACATTGATTTTTGAATGCATATGCAATAGCAACAAAGATCGTTTAGCACAACTCATGGGAGTCAGGAACGCTATCTCGTTAAAGTATGCTTTTAAAATAAACCCTGCTTCAATTAGGTCTTTTGAGGATTAAAACGTGGCCTGGATCACGGTTTTTAGAAAGAAAGATTTTTAGGCTCAAAGTTTATTTGTACCCACCCATTCTCCGTGATGTTCTTCAGTCCTACATCCAGCTAATTTGACACAAATGTTCATCTCTCAAAGGGATTTTGTGATTATTAAGAAACCAATGAGGTTTTTCAGGGAATAACAATCAACCTTTTGTCTGTAGTGACACATATTTGTTCAAGATTTTTCCTTGTAATCCTTTCTTTTCGCTTTTTGCACTTTTCATTCTTTTGTTTTTCCCTAACTTTTGCCTGAACTAATTCTTTTGAATTTTTGATGTCCAGTGGGATGCCCTAATTTTTTCCTAAGTCACAAGTTTTATGACTTAGCGGGCTTTTATTTTTCTTTTGATTTCTTTTTTTTCGAACAAATCATGTGACATTGGCTTATCTGACTTGTTAAAAGGGTTGTGATTGCCTCTTCCCTTTGGAATGAGGGATAACCATTGTGGTCGGTCCTTAGATGTACACTCCTTTTGGAAATTTGAACGCTTGGTCAAATTAACTGAGACTACTCTGCCCCAGGTTAAACGTGAGGGTTTTTTCATTTAGAAAGAAACTCCTACTTCAAGGCTCAAAGGGGTTAACAAAGGATTATCTTCTTTATATCACCGGTGTTTAGGAATTTGAAACAATGCCTTACATCATCAGCGGGGTCTTATTCAAAAGCATACAACCAGAAATTTTGCGTTTTCACTTCATCATCCTCCTTCCAAGAGTTTAAACAAGAAGTTGGTATTGCAAATGCAAAAAACATTTTTTAGAGCGAATGCGAATGGATTACTTCAAGACAAACATACTCATTGCGTTATGATTAATATTCAAAATCAAACAAGTTCTTACATGCAAACAAAGTATTAACAACCATAAAAGATTACAAATAAAATTTCAGTAATGAACTAATGATCTAAAAAGGCTATCTCAGTCTGAGTCTGAAAGAACATCCCTCTTGCTTATGATAACTTCCAAGTGACGGTGTTGACTTGCACATTAGGTCCCTTGTCTTCAAAATTCAAGAATACCACTCTTTACTAGCCTTTGTACTTCAGCTTTTAAAGGAATACAATGTTCAATGTCATGACCGGGTGTGCCTTGGTGATATGCACAAAAAAGATCAGGCTTATACCACCATGGAAGTCTCTTCGGAATAGTTGGCGGTGCCCTAGTATGAACCAAATTCTTTTGTATCAAAATGGGGTATAATTCTGCATATGACATCGGAATTGGATCAAAATGTTATTTCTTCTGAACGTTGTTTTGCTTAACAACAGGAGTTACTAACACCACTTGCTGATGACGTTGATTGGTTATGTGAGATCTCTTATGCTTTTCTTGAGAAACAGCACTGGCTTCGTCCTCTTTCTTCTTAGAAAATCCAGCAGAACCTTCTTCTAAGGTCAACCGTCCTTCACGGACACCCTCTTCTAGTCTCATTCCTATGTTCACCATCTCGGCGAAGTCACTGGGTGCACTAGCAATCATATTCTAATAGTAGAAAGGACTGAGAGTTTCCAAAAAGATCTTGGTAAACTCCTTCTCTTCCAGCAGAGGAGTGACTTGAGCAGTAATCTCGTGCCATCTTTGCGCATACCTCTTAAAGGTTTCTTCATCTTTTTGGGACATGGCCCGAAGTTGATCCTGGTCTGGCGCCATGTCAACATTATACTTGTACTCTTTCACAAAAGCGTCAGCTAGGTCTTCCCAAGACTGAATATGGTTCCTCTCTAGTTTCATATACCACATCAAGGATGCCCCAGATAAACTTTCTTTAAAGCAATGTGTTATTTCGTTGATTTTGTGGTTGGCATTTATTTTGCTAAAACTATTCTAGCAGCAAGATGTTGAAACAAGATGTTCTAAGATGTTCTAACGTGCTGCATTCAACATGTCGAATGAAGATGTCCCATACTGGCTCATAGGACATCGCGCCTAAACTCAGTTTTGCAAAAGATTCTGTTGTTGTTAATTGTACTGAATATTCTGTGAATATTTGGTTATCCTATGTGGCATCCAATGTATTTTTGGATTGTGTTTTAGTGTTGGTTTTCGGATTTTCAGCACTTTCTAATTATGGAGACATATTAGGAAACTTTAGATTGAAGACCTATTTTGTTGGAGTTTATTTTGCAGATTTGTGAGCAGTCTATTTGCTGCATTTTTGAAGCCCAATCCAGTCCAGATTTAATGCTATATATTGACTGGTGTAAACCTAGTTTAGGTGTGGAACTTACATGTGTTTTTGTTAGGGTTTTCGAGTGTATTTTGTGAGCCTAACTGGTATGATTCTGATAACAGTATAAGGACTGGTTTTTGTGTTGTAAGTTCTGTCAGTTACTCATAAGCTTTTAAGCATTGAGTTTCTTGTGTGTCAATTCTCATAAGCTTTGAAGTATTGAGAATTGTGTGTTTTGAAAGTGTGACTTTTGGTTTGTTACTTGTGTTGAAAGGAACCAATCACGGGCTGTGGTTGTAGAGGGATTTGAGGAGGGCCTCATACCTAGGTGAGTATTAGGTAGTGATTAAGTGAGCAGATTATAACATGATTTGGTTATTGTATGATATGTGAATTGATACTATCGTATATTGGTTTCGTCCTTGGCTTGGTAGCCCCCAGAGTAGGATTGTTGATCCGAACTGGGTAAACATATCACTGTGTTCTTTACTTTCTGCACTGTTATTATTATTGTTATCTTGTTCATTGTGTTGGATATCAGTGTCTCAACATCTGTGTAGGACATCTGATATCTGTGCCAGAATTTCAATTGGCATCAAGAGCTGGCACCCTTGTTTGGTTCTGGGTGAGATTCAGGGAAGGTACTTTCTGGTACAATGGACAAGGATGGAGGATTTTTGAACAGACCACCTCTGCTTGATGGTTCCAACTATGACTATTGTAAACCAAGGATGATAGCATTCATAAAATCCATGGATGATCAAGCATGGAAAGCTGTTATAAAAGGATGGGAACCCCCAAAAGTTAGAGATGGAGAAGGTAAATCTACTGATGTGGTGAAGGAAGAGGAAGACTGGGATGATGCAGACTACAAAGGGTCCTTGGGAAATTCCAAAGCCATGAATGCGTTGTTTAATGGTGTTAACAAAAATATCTTCAGGTTGATTGAACACTGCACCATTGCAAAAGAGGCTTGGCAGGTCTTGAAGGTTGCTCATGAAGGGGCCTCAAAGGTGAAGATGTCAAAACTTCAGATTCTCACTACCAAGTTTGAAAATTTGAAGATGAAGGAAGATGAGAGCATTCACACATGAACATTATTGAGATAGCTAATGCTTCAAGTGCCCTAGGTGAAAAAATGTCTGACAGCAAACTGGTCAGAAAAATCCTTAGATCTCTACCTAAGAGATTTGACATGAAAGTGACTGCTATAGAGGAAGCTCAGGACATAGATAAGATGAAAGTGGATGAACTTGTGGGATCACTTCAAACATTTGAATTGGGGATCAGTGAAAAGATTAAGAAAAAGAAGAGTGTAGCTTTTGTGTCAAAGGCAAGTGATTCAGAAGGCGAAAGTAATCTGGACAGACACGAAGGCCTCTCAGAAGATCTGGTGTTACTTGGCAAACAATTCAACAAATTGCTCAGAAGGGTGGATTGGAAGTCAAGATCAAATGTTAGGGACAAGCCATCTGACATCAGTAAAAATCAGAATGCTGGGAGAAATACCAGTACTGAAGATAATTCCAACCAAGGGAGAGGAGCTCAGTGTGATGAGTGTGAAGGTTTTGGGCACATAAAATCTGAGTGCCCCACATATCTCAAGAGGCAAAAGAAGGGGCTATCAGTCTCATGGTCAGAAGATGATTCTGAAACTGAAACTGATGAGAAGTCTGGAAAGAGGGTTACAACATTAACAGGTGTGTGTGTGAGTATGATGAAGAGTCAGTTAGTAAAGATCTTACTTTTGAAGAGCTATTTGCTTCCTATAAGAACTTATGCATTAAAAGTGAAGAAGTATGTCAGCAGAAAGAAGAACAAAAGAAAGTTATTGCTCATCTAAAAGCTGAAAAGGTAGAGCATTTGGCAACTATCTCTGATCTGAAAAGTGAAGTGGTTGTTCTGAATTCTAAACTGGATAATGTTATCAAGACTGTCAGAATGCTTAATAGCAGCTCTGATGTGCTTGATGAGATTCTGAATTCAGGGAGAGATGTTGGAGATGTTAGTGGTCTTGGGTTTGAAAGTTCCAGTGAGATGGACAAGGGAATATGGCCTGAAGTGACACCTGCTCAATCTAAGAAAGAATTAAAGATGTCGTATAACATGTTACAACATCCTCACAGACATCGGAAGAATTTCACAAGAAGAAAGAATCAACGATGGAAATGTCACTATTATGGAAGGTTTGGCCATATAAAACCCTTTTGCTACAGATTATATGGCTACCCCAAGACTGGGTTACAGTCTAGTAGGAAACAAGAGTGGGTTGGAGCAACGAAAGTGTGGACTCCCAAGAGTACTGCGGAAGAACACATAGCTCATAAGTCTTTCAGTGTCTTTGCTAGGGAAAAGTGGTACTTTGACAGTGGATGTTCCAGGCACATGACTGGTATCAAGGGATGTCTGTCAGATGTTAAGTCTCATTCTATTAACTATGCGACCTTCGGTAATGGATCAAAAGGGAGAGTAATAGGTGTTGGAAAACTGGACTGTACAGGTCAACCCAATCTGGAGGAGGTGTTACTTATTGAAGGCTTAGATGCAAACTTGATAAGCATAAGTCAACTATGTGATCAAGGTCTCAAGGTCAACTTTACCAATTCTGAATGTCTGATAACAAATGATAAGGGTAAGGTTATCATGAGAGGCGAGAGAGCATCAGATAATTGTTATCTGTGGAGTTCTGAGAACACTGCAATATGCTTGGAAACTAAGAAAGCTATTGGAAAGACTATTGAGTTAGAACAGGTGCTGATCAATTGTAAAGAAACTCATAATGTTTGCATGGTGAACTGTAATAATAAGATTAAACTTAATAAGTATGTCAGCAAGGTAAATTTAGAAGGAGAATTTGATGAATGCACATTTGAGGCGAATCGGGTGCTTAAAGTCTGTGAATACTGCGCTTCTCTGGGCCCAGTCCTCAAAAGTATAAATAGGCGGGCAAACACACTTTACCTACAGCAAACTTATTCTACAAAAATTCCTCTTGCCCTTTCTCTCCAAAGGGTTTTCTCCTAACATTCTCAATATTGTACCATGTGATCAATAAAAAATGTCTCAACATCATGGCTCAGAATCCGTGCATGGCTCTTCTGATAACTCAGGATCTCCTCGGACCAATGCTGGAGATGATGAATCTCTTCGAATGATCGACCTCTCTGATCTTGTGCTTGATATTGCTCCCTTGAACGTAGTACCGGTTGATCCTAAAGGAAAGCGGCAAACTTCTCACACAACGAACGTCAATATTCCTGGTAAGAAGTCTAAACCTTTTTCACCTAGGAAGAAATTTCATTTGATGACTAGTCTGTATGCTGACCAAATAAGCCCTAGAAAAAACGTGTCTGAAAAGGGGTCTAAGTATGGTTTGGTTGAGAAGAAGAAAGATACTAAATCATGTGGTATAAACAAGAATTCCGCTGATGATGATGTAGTCAAAAAGGATAAGGAACTTAGGAGGTTTGTTGCCACGATTCTGAGTGGAGTAGAGACAGATGTCGGGTCTGATGTTCCAACATCCTTGACAGGAAATGTCAATAGCAGCCCTACAGATATGACTGATGATGGTGTCCCCATTCATGTGGACCGTGAAAGAAGGAGTAAAAAGAAAGCTGATGTAAAAAGGACTGATGATGTTATTAATGTTGATGACCTCACTTCTAATGAGGAACCCATTGCTGGAATGTTAAGGAAAATTAAGAGAAGAAAAGAGAAAACTGTGATGAGTGAAGGCTCAAAGTCTGTGAAACTGCATGGAAAATCTGGAGGTAGGGAGAGAAAAGTTCGAGTAGGGCCTCCTAAACAATGGAGTAAGGTTGTTGTGCCAACTAAGAAGAGAAAAATCACTGATCACAGTGAGTCTGACTATGAGGCTGCAACAGATATTCAAGACATCATTGGTGTGAAAACCTCTACCTGCAAAAAGACTTATGCTGAAAGTTCTATGAGAAATGCAGATAGATGGAGAATTGTGGATCAAAGGAGGATTGCTCTGGAGAGAGAGTTGGGGAAGGATTTCGATAAATACAAAGAAATCATGGATCTTATTGTAGCTGCTGGATTGATGAGAACCGTGTCCAAGATAGGACCTTGCTATGAGAATTTAGTCAAGGAATTTGTGGTGAATATATCTGAAGAGTGTGATGATAACAACCTCAGAAAAGTGTCTGTGAGAGGAGAAGTTGTCACTTTTTCTCCTGAAGTTATCAACAAATTTCTGGGTAGGTCTAAGGAACCTCAACCTGAGTTAGAGGTCACAGACAATGCAGTTTGCAAGGAGATTACAAGTGGTTGTATGAAACACTGGCCAAATGAAGAAAAGCTGTCATCTGGAAAACTGAGTGTTAAATATGCCATACTCCACAGGATTGCTATTGTGAATTGGGTTCCTACCAATCACACATCTACTATCTCCTCCATACTTGGTAGATTCATCTATGCTATCGGGAAAAAGGTTTCTTTTGATTTTGGGTCATACATCTTTGAACAGGTTCTGAAACAAGCAACTTTAACTGCTGTCAAGATGCCTATTTGCTTTCCATCCTTGATCTGTGGTGTTATTTTAGATCAGTGTCCTAATCTTGTGCTAGGGAGTGACACTGCTCTCAAAAGAAAACCTCCTTTGTCCCTACACTACAAGTTACTTGGTGGAGCACATGTCTCAGACATTGTTGGAACATCTTCTCAAACTTCCAGCCATGCTAACCTTGATGATGAAGTCATTGCACATCTGTAAGAGACATGCAAGGAACTGGAAGAGTCCATCAGAAAAGACACTGCTCAGAAGGCCAAACTTGAACAGTTAATCAAAACCTTCATGGAGAAAAGGAATGCTTCTGCTGGAACAGCTCGTAAAGACCAAGGAACTGCTAAAGGTGATGCCCCTGGAGAATCTGATAGAGAATGTGAACAGAGTTCAGTTGACTCAGGATCTAGGAGTGGTGATACTGAGGCTGAGACTGATGGAGAGAGTGAAGACGTTGCAGAATTTGACGATGATGGTGCTGCAGAATAATGGCATAATTTCTGCAGAAGATTTGTTTTGCTTATCTTGTTTTTGTCTGAACACCTAGAATAACTTTACTATGTCTCTACTTCTGAACTTTAACCTTTGTTGTGTTTTTACTTTGAACTGCTCTCTTGCCTTTGTCATATTTCTGGCTAAAAAGGGGGAGTAGTGTGCTTGTGTGTGTTGTGTGTGCTGCAGCTGAGGGGGAGAATGTGTGATGTTTGTGTTGCTGCAGTTGAGGGGGAGTTTTTTTCTATGCTATGCTGGGTTTTTTATGCAGTTGAAGGGGAGTGTTGTGTGTTGGTATTTCACTGCTGTCTCTGATATGGTTTTTTTGTGTGCTTCTTTACAAGATTTGTTTGGTGTGTAGTTTTAGCCAAAATAAGCCAAAGGGGGAGATTGTTATTTCGTTGATTTTGTGGTTGGCATTTATTTTGCTAAACCTATTCTAGCAGCAAGATGTTGAAACAAGATGTTCTAACTTGCTGCATTCAACATGTCGAATGAAGATGTCCCATACTGGCTCATAGGACATCGCACCTAAACTCAGTTTTGCAGAAGATTCTGTTGCTGTTAATTGTACTGAATATTCTGTGAATATTTGGTTATCCTATGTGGCATCCAAAGTATTTTTGGATTGTGTTTTAGTGTTGGTTTTCGGATTTTCAGCGCTTTCTAATTATGGAGACATATTAGGAAACTTTAGATTGAAGACCTATTTTGTTGGAGTTTATTTTGCAGATTTGTGAGCAGTCTATTTGCTGCGTTTTTGAAGCCCAGTCCAGTCCAGATTTAATGCTATATATTGACTGGTGTAAACCTAGTTTAGGTGTGGAACTTACGTGTGTTTTTGTTAGGGTTTTCGAGTGTATTTTGTGAGCCAAACTGGTATCATTCTGATAACAGTATAAGGACTGGTTTTTGTGTTGTAAGTTCTGTCAGTTACTCATAAGCTTTTAAGCATTGAGTTTCTTGTGTGTCAATTCTCATAAGCTTTGAAGTATTGAGAATTGTGTGTTTGAAAGTGTGACTTTCGGTTTGTTACTTGTGTTGAAAGGAACCAATCACGGGCTGTGGTTGTAGAGGGATTTGAGGAGGGCCTCATACCTAGGTGAGTCTTAGGTAGAAGTCATATGAAGGGTAGTGATTAAGTGAACAGATTCTAACAGGATTTGGTTATTGTATGATCTATGAATTGATACTATCGTATATTGGTTTCGTCCCTGGCTTGGTAGCCCCCAGAGTAGGATTGTTGATCCGAACTGGGTAAACATATCACTGTGTTCTTTACTTTCTGCACTGTTATTATTATTGTTATCTTGTTCATTGTGTTAGATATCAGTGTCTCAACATCTGTGTAGGACATCTGATATTTGTGCCAGAATTTCACAATGAATCATCAGCTTATCGTTATCGATATAAGCAGCCATCTTTCGACAGAACATCGTCAAATGGTACCTTAGATAGCTAACACCCTTGTATATTTCAAAGACAGTCATTTTGAACTTCGGGGGAATAACCACGCCCGAAACCAAACTCAAGTCATGAGCCTTAAGACCAGATACATTGAGTTCTTTCATCATCTTCAATTGTTCCTTGAGATCACGAAACCCTTCCTCAATTTCCACAACTCTAGGATCAATCACCTTTGTCACAGGGTGGACATTCTAAGGATTTGGCATATACCGCAGCAATAGGGAATCATCTTGAATAGCCAGGTTATTTTGCACAGGTTGATATTGAGTAGGAACATCCACTTGTGGAGCATTGTCGTCCGGAGGAAAATCGTACATCGGATTGGTCATCACTGTAAATCCTGACATGGGATCAACTTTCTCTGTTCTCTCCATTGTCTTTTAGTAACTACTTCGGATCTAGTATGAATGCCTGGAAATCAACTAATTCATCTTCTTTCTCTGATTAGCCCGAGTATTATACCGGTGATGAAGCTTGTCTGAACGAAGATCAAGAAAAGGAAGCAAATAAGACATCTAGGAAAGGCAAGATCCAATGCAGAATGATGCTTGATGTGCAAATGCAAATGCAAGTTTTTAAGGAACTATAAAGCAGTTTGCAAACATTACATTAAGATAACACACTGGATATACCAAAAATCTCATTTCATTAATATTGAAAGAATTACAGCTTTGAAGTATAGTTTCATCAATCTTACAACACAAGAGAAAATCAAAGCTAGTTCTAAGGAATCGTGTCTGAAAACGACTCAACTCTTAGTTGATACTTCTTGCGAAGCCTCTTTATTTATCTTACATAACTGATCTTCATGGTGTCTTTCTTTTTCATGAGTCGATCCACAAGTTCCTTCCAAGAACCAGAAGTAGGAAGATGAGCAGATGATGAAGTGCTAGAGGAAAATAAATCCTCTGGCTCCCTTGATCTCTTCATGACACGTCGCTCAAGAAACTCAATAAAGACCGGCACCCCCATAAGATAGGTATACTCCTCTAAGGTTGGCAATAGCTGATAATCTAGGTAAGTAAATCAACGATGCAACAGATCGTAGAACTGGACCAAGGTATTAAGAACCCCCTCTTCAACATCAGTCTTCAGAATAAACAAGAGTTTCCCAAACATCCTTTGAAATCCACAAGACTAGATACCAAAGATCCAAGCTTTCTTAACTCTTGTAAGTCAAGACTCATGAAAGTGTACTTCTTAGTGTTACTTCTTTCAATATTCATGATTCTCAAAAATTTGCGATATTTGCAAAAAGAATCTCTAAGTTCCTTGAAAATCGAGGAAAAAATGCCCATGAATGCAATGAATGCATGATGCAGCAACCACAAACAAGATCACACAAAGCACACGGGTCAAGGTTCAAGTCACGAGCATGAAGCTAAGGGTAAGAACCAATCCCACAAAGTTATGTACTAAGGTTTTGTCTTCATTGCACCTGCAGAAAACAGCGGTTCTAACACAAGTGCCCAGGGTCCACAATCCACTATCAGACACACCAGCACACCGATTACTCGAAGGTTGGTAGTTATCCTCAAGAGAATCTAACCTGAGTGTGGCATCGCGTAACAGCTAAATCGGATTTTCATCCTCATAGCTTTCGCGCCACGATCCTAAAAAGGCTAAGATGGGTTAAGGGTTACTACGATCGTCAGTGTTATAGGCTTCTATGGAAAAAGTAATGCCTTCAACAATCGCTCGATCGACATCAGTAATTCCAAAGAGGAAACCACCGAGTGGATAGATTCTCAAGTTCTGCTTTTTCGGGATTCGACTCCCTAAAAGCTCCCTTGACTATACCATCCTCCTATCTCAAAGTACACTCTGGTCCGGGTATAGGACATATCTCACACACAGAGGAACTCCCAAACAGAACAAACAAGTAACAAGCAAATCAAACAAAAAGCAGTAAATAAATCAAAGTAGGCTAAACCCCTCAAGGGAGATAAATCCCCAGCAGAGTCGCCACTTTTCTGTAGCGGGGAAATTTGTGAGTGTAAGCTATTGATTAACTTAACTCAAAAAATGCAAGAGTCGCCACCGCACTTTTATTTTATCCAAAAAAGGAAAGGAAAGGAAAAAGAGCGAACAAAACCTAAGGAGTTCTAAAAAAACAAGAACAAATAGAGAATGGGTAAGGGAGGTTGGTTACGTTAAGGGAAGGTGTTAGCACCCAAAACGTCTATAGTACTTTATAGGAGCCCTTTGAAATATCTACGCTTTTTGGTTAGAAAAGGTTTGTTTGAAAAGAGATTGGGGAGGTGAGAAGAGAAGTATTTTTTAGATTTTTGTGTTTGGAGAGACTTATCGCCTCTTGCCTACGTACCCACAAAGTGCAATATAGGATCAAAACCTCGTAGTTCATGGTACAAATAGAAAAAATTATTGGTTATGGTTCATTTTATCTTGAAAAGACAACTCGTCATTCTCAAGAGAGAATACTAAACTAATTACCCAAAGGTATGAGAAAGAGGCATTTGCATCACATTAATATGAAGGATTTGCTTGGATTAAAATCAACAAGACTATCACTTCAACATCAAAATGGAAAATAGCCATACTTTACACAAAGTACCATGGTTAGGAGCTTTACATCTCATCAAAAAAATGACTCATGTCTAATTCTTTTTGAAAAGTTTAAAAGAAAAAGGTGCACAAAGTACAAAAAGTTTGAATGAGTTTTGTATTTTTTATATCTTTTGAAATGGTCAAAATATGATTAACATGGATTGACATTTATTAAAGAAAACAAAGTTTAAAAATCACTTGACCAAATTCAAGGTTTTATTATGAAAGCGATTTTAAGTTTGAAAACAAGAAGGTTTTGAAAAAGGGAGAAGATTTTGAAAATTTAAGAAAGGGTGGAGAAGAAGAGACTATCCTAGTGCATAAAATAAAAGCTAGGGTAAGAAAGATCTAACCACATGGAGGCACTCCTCAAATCATAATAAGAAAAGAATTCCATCATCTTGATCCAATAAGCAATCCAAATAAAGGCTAGAATATCAAACTCCATAATGGTCCAAAGCACAAGGGAGAGAATCCTAAGTCTAAGTCCATAAGTCCATAATCAAGCCAAGAAGTCTAAGAGTAGAGATCCTCCAATGCAAGGGATAGTGGACATAGTCCAACAATTAAGAGCACAAGTCTTTTAGTGGTTTAAACCTTTATTAATGTTTTTGAGTCCAAATGGACAAAAGAAAAAAACGAACGTACAAGATAATATGGTCCAAGTGGACAAAAGAAAAATGACATAAACATAAACATGATATGATATATGATGATATAAAGCATAAGAAATAAAGAGAGATAGGGAGCGAGAAAGAAACATAAACAAGATTAATACAATAATATTGTTAGTAAGTTAGTGATTAGTAGTATATACATAATAGTATCACCGATTATTCCGTCTCGCGTCTTGAACTATAATGATTAAACAATGTACTTAAGTCAAGATTAATGAAGACTTGTCAGAAGATTGATAGAATCAAAGCCTCTACACAACAAGCTTCAAAGATTTTGAACCTAATACAAAAGATTAACCATCCTTGGGCTTACACAACCAAAAGGTTTGGGCCACGAAAGATCAAGTTCCAATTCGGAGGGAGGGACAAATGTAGCGCTATGTTAAGCAATCGCCAAGTAACTTATATAGAAGTCACCCTACTCGAGGCCGGTCAATGTACTTTACGTGTTAATACATGTTAGAGAAGTGATATGTAAATCATTCTCACAAAAGAATCACAACGAAGAGTATCGGATCGAAAACAACGGCGAAGCTTCAAACTACCTTTAAAGACTAGGTAACAATCAAATGAATCTTTCCTCTTCTTCTTCTTTGGTTCTGGATGGTTTTTGTGTTTCAACTGAAATGAATTTTATGAAAAGAAGTAGGAGAAGAGAAATGTGAGGAATTGGTTTCGCAGTGAGAAGCGAGAGAAAAATTAGCAGAGTTTTAGTGGCTTGAAAAGCTTGACAGAAAAGAGTGAAATGGTCTCTTATTTATAGATGGAGAAGAGTGAAAATGATTTGCCGTTTTGGAAATTTTCTTGAGTTTCAATTGGTGTGTTGTGCGTGATCTGAAACTGAAACTTTTGGTGTCGTTTTGATTTAATTTGCAAACTACGGCTCATTTGTAATCTAAACATGACGTGGATTATCAGCTTGATGGCTTACGTGATATTTCATGACGTGGATTATTTGTAGCTTGGGAATGTTGTCAGCACGTCCTGCACATGAGTTTTTTTTTAGTCGAACAAGTGTGTACACCAATCGAAAAGCATTCTCTAGTAGAAGCCTACAGTAGTCCAAGGTGTCTGTTTGATGCATTTTTACGTGTGAATCAGAAAAGAAAGGTGGAAAATTACTAGCAGGTAAATTTCTACGTATTGTAAGCAAGGCCCTGCATCCAGGTCCAACATTGCTATGCCCATCTTCACTAATAATAGGAGATTCGAAAATATGCACTAGCTGCTGCAGTATATCCATCGAATAATTTATGAACACTACTACGAAAAACCCATTTAACAACGGTTGTAAATGACATATAATGACGCGGGCGAATGCGTTGTTATGTAGAGTGTTTTTGTATATGCGGTACGTACAATGAAGGTCCTGGGACCGTTGTTGTATTCCAGAAAGCGCGCACCATTTCACAACGGTTAGATTACACAACCGTTGTGATATAACTAAAGGTGATATGGTTCGATTCTCAGCAACAAAATTTTTTATTTATATTATTTTGGTCAGCGTTTGACATACAACTACGGTTAGGTTTTATAACCGCTGTCAAAACAACCTGTTTTAAATATAAAAATTCTCTGCTTATCAAAATTTTCCTATATTTTATCCTGTCAAAACAGCTTATGTTTACATCAAACACAATATGTGTATCAAACACAATTCTTCCTATATTTTATCCTTATAAATGAATCAGAGAATTTACATCAAAAGCTAACAGCTAACATTGTTTAAATCAAATACAATACGTGCATCAAAAGCTAATATTATTGATTTCATTATGTGCATCAAACACAATATCCTGTACATCAAATAATATATGGGCATCAAAAGCCAAAATTATTGTTCACATTATGTGCATCAAAAGCCAAAAATATGTGCATCAAAAAATATGTTGAGGAATATTGCTGATATATCAAACAGCAGGAGGACCCTTAAGCGCATTGTGGATATACGCCCAACGTTTACGAAGATCTAGAAAGTCCTCAACGGGGAATGGGGTTTGGTCGTTAAACATCTACATAAGAAAGAGCAAAAAATTGAATATTATGCATGATAATAATTCAATAGTCAACTTATATATTAAAATATGTAAACATTTTATGACATATATACCGTATCCCATGAATCATCAATGCCGGCAAGGACAATGTTTAACATGTGTTTCATGACATAATACCCACACTCGTAACTCCCGGGTTGTTTCCTCGTCTACAAATTACATGAATATAATAACATGAATATAACCACACATGAATGTAAATGAAAGAAACAGGTAATCGGGCCACTTACTTTAGGAGCAATCCATGTGGGCTTTTTTCTAACATGCCTCATTATATTAACTTGCTCCACAAGACTGTACATTGAAAATTGAATTAAACATATTACATGATAAACTAATTACAATTAATGTCAAAGAAAATGATATTAAACATAAACACTTACGTTAGAATAATATCTTTCATTGGTTTGTGGAGTGGGGCGTGCAAGAAACACAGTAATGTCACCGTATTTGTCCTAAATGATATTATGATCAATTGCCAATGACCACTGAATGAACACGAGAATATATATATATATATATATATATATATATATATATATATATGTGTGTGTGTGTGTGTGTGTGTGTGTGTGCATATATATATATATAATTAGTTTTTACAAAAACAAAACTAAATATAGAATATATAAATAAATTACAACAATACTTACCTACAGAGGAATGATGCAAGTTAACATTCTTTTCCTCCCTCATTTTGCCGTTCTTTCAAGTACCTTTCTATGATATTTTTTTCATTATACGCCCAACTAATATAAGTTGGCTCCATGATTCCATAAGTACTTGATTTATTTAACTTTATACAAACACGGTGAATGTACCTAAATGGTCAAACAAAATGAATAAATTAAGGGAGACAATACAAAAAATTATAATGTTCTATAATGACATGTATATTCGACTATATACTTACGTGCACCAAACTTGCAAAATCGCTATGTCAAGCCACTTAAATCCTGCGAGAAAATCCCTTACATCTTCAGGAGTGTAATGTATTACATCCAATTTCGGGCAATGTTCTAGTGGGAGAGGTTGCGCAAGGTTTGTTGTTGCAATGGACATGTATAAATTGGTTATTTCATTTGGACTAGGGTTCAATATCCCATTGTGGTTATCTAAAGAGGGGAGGGGTTGTACAATTACTTCCTTTTGTAGAAGCGCGATTTACAACACTTCTACTTGGAGTTTGATCATCACCATCAACGTAACGTTGATCTTCATTTGTTCGTTGTTCAAAGTTTTCACTTAATTTCTACATCATAACATTCAATTAGAACATAAAACAAAAATAAGCACAATATATATCATACATTTCCGATAAAACACTAACATCTCAAGTAAAGCACATACCGAATATAACTCTTGTAACTTTTCCACTTCTTTCTCCCTTTTTTCCCTCTCCTCTTCAAACATCCTCCTTTGTTCTTCCAATTGCTTCTCAACATTCTCAATCTTTTGTTGTTGAGCATGAAATTCAGTGGTTTCGGTGCTTTTTCTTTGAGATCCAAAGTATGACCTCAAGCCGACACCTTCTCCAACACCACGGACACGACCTCCATGCTCAGCTGTTCCGATAGCTTCCACTAATATGTCATGTCGTGCTTCTGGAACAAATGTGCCTTCACAGGCCTCCACAACCAAATTATCCTACATAACATGAGTAACTTACATAAGCAAACGCATTTAAATAACATAAGCAAAACAAAACATATACTTACAATTTTCTCAGCAACTACTCTTGAAGCCTTAGAGGTGTACTCTCCATTAGGTCTTAATCGAGCCCTCTTCCATTTTCATGTCTTGATGGTGGAGATGGGATGTCACTATCTCCTCCTTCTTGTTGTTTTTCCCGCATGATTCTCTTATCAAGTTTCTTGTAACCCCCACGAGACAATCTATGGGGGTACATGTTTTTCGCCTTGTTTTGAATTCCTACTTCACTTTTAGCCTGTTATTAACATAGTGAAAAATGTGTATGATTAGTATCTATAACTCATTAGCATAATATTATAGGTTACATAAGACTAGTACTAACCTTGAATTCCTCAGAATGGCGTTTCTTCGCAAACTTGTGCCACACCTTCTTCGATAAAAAACTATACCGAATCCATGGACATTGAAGACCGCTCTTAGGCTGCATAATGTAGTAAGTCGTGAGCTGTGACTTAAATCCCCTCCAACGAACACCGGCATAAGTTATCCACTTTTTTTTTTCAATTTTGGGTCATCGGTAAACTCAAAATTCAACTACATTAAATCAATATATAAGTATGAATTAGAAACTATAGGTAGTGATATCAAATATATGAAAATTATAGTATGTAATATCTTAACGTTTATCCATATGTTGTCTTTGACATTAACATCCACTTATCTCTAATCATCTATCAGTATACTCACTTTGCTATGTGCAAGGAGCGCAACATAACTCATAAAAGTAGAGTAATGTGGACAATCCACTAATCTGTGGAGCGAATCAAACTCAATCGGAATTTTTACACCTGATGGGTTGCGGACTGATGTGAATTGGGGCATCATTTTGACACCTCTTTGTGATCTTTTTGATTGAGTATCAATCGTTTGAGTTGTATTCACAGAACACTCAATCGTTTAAGCATCTTTGCTGCTTCCTGATGTAGAACTCGACAAGGTCGACATCTATGTTCAAAAACAACAACAACAACAACAACAACAACAAAATGAACAACAAGAACATAAACAACAATGGTAAATTAGTTTACTGTAGATGCATGGGGAAAATATTTTACATACCCTAAATGTGATAACTAAGTAAATGATGTTGGTGTTGGTGTTGTTGTTGTCTTCCTTCCTTACAACAACGACGGTGTTGTTGTTATCTTCCTTATCGACGGTGACGATGATGACAGACGTGTTGGTTGGTGCGTAATCTTCCTTCCGTAACGATCGTGACGATGATGGCGAAAATGACAACAACACGGTGAAGAATGGATACTGATGATGCAAGATTTGGTTGAAATCGTGTATTGTTTCACAGTATTAAACGTTAGGGTTTTGGGTTGAAATCGTTTATTGTTTCATCTTGTTTCTATTTTCAATGGAAAAAAGGATACTGAAGAGACAGTGAAACTAGCTAGCTTGGAGTATATTTAAAAGCAACTACGGCGGTCAACACCATAAACCGTTATGATATATTACTTTCATAATGAAATTTCATATTAAAGCGCCAGAGTTATATTTAGAATTAAAAATTAAAAAAACATATAAAATATATCACAACGGTGTAAATAAACAAACGTAGTCATAACTTTTAATTTTTTTTATTTAAAAGTAAATAAAAAAGAAAAGGTGCGCCTTAACATAAAAGGAATAATATATATGATGGCGCTGAGGTTCGAACACATGAAAGTTTGATGGATCACCACGGTTGGACTATCAACCGTTGTTATATAAAGATAATTTTTATTCAAAAAACAAATTAAATACAACCGCGCCTTAGTTTAGATATGTCACAACGGTGTAGGGATGAACCGTTGTGACCATGGCGTCGTTGTTTACGCGTTGTGTAGTAGTGGAAAGATTGCTGCTAAAGGGAATCACAAGCTTGAAGAAAGTTGGTCATCAACTGAAGTCTTAGAAGTGGATGAAGAAAGTTGGATTACATTTATCATAAACATCAGTAGTTCCGCTATGACTTGGCATGGAATGTTAGCCTGAAATTGTGACTTGAAGGCTTGGCTTAAGCTTCATAGTTTGTGGCTTGGCACGTGAAGATTCGACTCACATAAATGGTGAGCGGCTTCAACTGTACAATGTTGACAAAAGGGCCTACAAATTATAGTCCTGATAGAACTGAGCATACTCACAGCTGCTTCATCCATCAGAAGACATCATCCCACATTAGAGTTAAGCGGACGAATAAGCAAACTGCTTTGCTCTGGTTGTAGATTTTGAACTTGTTGAGGTTGATGTTGCAAAGCTACATCTTTGGGAAAATGTTGCTCCTGCTCATGTTTGGCTAAGCTTCAATTATGACGGGCGGTGCTTTGACAACGAGTTTTTCTACAATAGTGCTGACAAGTCAATGTTGATAGTATATTAACAACAATCTAAACAAGTGATTGTACCAACTGAAAAACAGACACAGGAAATGACAGTTTTTCAATGACAGCAGTCTCAAGAACTAGCTGAGTATATGTTCCAGGATCCTGAATTTGGTAGAATGCCTTTTGTGATATGTTACACATATCAGCATGTGCCTTCAAAGATGCCCCAAGGCTCTTGGCAAGAAGATGGTTCATGACAATGGAAACCAATTGAAAATATCTTCCCAACGAAGTCGGAGAAAACTGCTCCAATAAACATGGACAGTAGATGTGTCACACAGACAACATATCTAAAAGAAGGGGCACATTCATCCGATCCATCATTCTACTCCAATATAAGCATTATGAACTTCCTTCAAATCCATTACCAACTGTTTAGCAGTAGCTTCCTTAACCGATTCAGTCGACGCTAAGTTCTTGAACACACCCATATGAGTCTCCGGTAACGAATCGCCACCCGCTCACTACCACAAAAAAGACCTTAGACAGCGCTTTTTTTGCCCTTAGACAGCGCTTTTAAGCGCTGTATAAACCTGCGCTGCTATAGGTTTAGACAGCGCTTTGGGTAATACCAAAAGCGCTATCTAAAGTGGGGTATATTTAATGAAAAACGCTGTCTATGGTACCTTTAGACAGCACTTTTTGACATTATAAGGTATACCTTAGACAGCGCTTTCAATAAAAGCGCTGTCCTTTTTGAATTTTTCTAGGTATACCTTAGACAGCGCTTTTGTCAAAAGCGCTTTCTAAGCCCTACCTTAGACAGTGCTTTTGTTAGAAGCGCTGTCTAAGCCCTGCCTTAGACAGCGCTTTCTCCAGAAGCGCTGTCTAAGGTATACGAAAAATTTTATATAAATTTTTTTAAACCACAATTTTTACCAGGTTTTTTCAACCAGAATTTTACCTGTTTTTCAACCAGCAATTTTTTTCAGAAATTGGCAATTTACACCAAAATTATATATGCAAAACAATTGGCAATTCAAACCAATATATATATTTAAAATTACAAACCAAAATTATATATACACCTATTTATAATTACAAATCATTACATTTTTTCTACAAATGCACATATTACTTATACTAATACTTTTGCATCCAACCAAAGCATTGCTTCAAATCTACATTATAGGTCCTGAAAACACAAAGATTGTAATTCAATTAAAAGAAAATATGGATAAATCCTAAGTTTTATCAAGTAGCATCACTAATATAATAAAACATGTGATAATTAATATACCTTCACATAATTCCATGTAATAATGGGGTTGACTCTCCGCTGTGGTTACTTGCGACCAACAACCAATGTCCACTGTAAGATTAAACAAGTGTAAGATTAACAGCTATATCCTTTGTTTTGGATCTTGTTGGAGTCTAAATAACATTACCATGTAAAAAATGAAAATAAAATGCTCTTTCACTAATATATAACAAATATGACATAATATATAACAAATATAATAAAGAAATCAAGTATATAACAAATTTTACCTCTTTCACTAACATCTCTTTCTTTTCTTGGTTGGAATATGAATTACTTGTGTCTTAGCAATGCGGACGGATGAATGGATCCAAATTCCCTCGTTATGGTCATTTCTGATATATGACTCATCCGCTATAAGATCCTCATCTTGATCATTTGTATTCAACTCATTCCGTCTAATGCATGACTCATTCTCAACATCAATATCACATTGATCTACACCGCTATCATCAACCACTTTGTTAGATAGAAGCACTATAGACCATTTCGTACTCGTCGGGTCAGTGACATAGAACACTTGTCTAGCTTGAGATGCTAGAATAAAAGGCTCATCTTTGTACCCCACCCTATTAAGATCCACTTGCAAAAATCCAGACTTATCCATTCGTATGCCACTACTATTTACCCAGTTGCAACCAAAGATTGGAATCTGAAACTTCTCGTAATCAAACACCCAAATGTGCTCAATAACTCCAAAATATGACAGATTTGCATATTTGGGGTTTAAGTCCTTCATACTTGATATGTGCATTGCTTCAGCTAGGACGGTGACACCACTATTTTGCATAGTACTTTTATCGTCTTGGTCTTTGGTATAAAATGTGTATCCATTAATTGCGTATGCGCTATGAGAATACACATGCAAACTTGGACCATATGCCAAACATCTCAACCTTTCTGTTACTGAAGCAGGATCTGAAGAGCGCTTCGAATAAATATGATCCTTTAACCATTGTATGAAACTTTGATTATGCTCTCGTACTATCCAATTTTCATTTCTGTTCTGATTTAACCCTCGGAGTACATCCTTGTGCATCTCAACATATGGCTCAACCTCATTATCATTGTGCAGAACATACAAATGCACTTGATCCTGTTCATCCTTTGATACTGTCACAATTTTATTTCCAATTAATTTTTTACCATCCTTTTTTTCAAAAATATGAGCTTTGGGGAGTCCAATCGACTGAACATTGGACAAATATTCAGTACAAAACTCAACCGCTTCTTCAACAATGTATCGTTCAACAATACACCCCTCTGGTTGACTTCGGCTTTTCACGTACCCTTTTAATATTTTCATATAACGTTCAGCAGGGTACATCCATCTCATATAAGCTGGTCCACACAATTGTGTCTCTTTCACAAGATGAACAACTAGATGTACCATTATGTCAAAAAAAGAGGGAGAAAAATACATTTCAACCTCTCACAAGGTAATAACTATCTCTTTTTGTAGTGTTGGTAAGATATCGGGATCGATTACCTTACTACAAATTGACCTAAAGAAAAAACACAAATTAGTTATGGCGCTTCTTACTTTCACTGGCAAAATAGAACGTATACCTATTGGTAGAAAGTGTTCCATTATAACATGTCAGTCGTGTGTCTTTAAACTCTTCAACGTGAGGTCTTTCATAGACACAAGTCTTCTGACATCTGAAGAGTATCCTTCTGGAACTTTAACTCCACTCAGAAACTTACACAATATTTTCTTCTCCTTTCTAGACAGAGTAAAAGCAGCAGGTGGTAGATATGTTCGTCTTCCTTTCTTCACGGGTCCTAATTCAGGTCTAATCCCCATCGCTTCCAAGTCTTTTCTTGCTTTAAGGCCATCCTTAGTCTTTCCTTTTATATTGAGTAACGTACCAATAACACTTTCAAATACATTTTTCTCAATATGCATAACATCGAGAAAATGTCTCACATACAAAGACTTCCAATATGGCAATTCAAAAAATATCGACCTCTTTTTCCACCCACCTTTGACAACCTTATGTGCAAAAGGTTTGCCAAACTCAGTACGCATATCTTTCACCTTTTTAAAAACTTGGTCACCTGACAACATAGGTGGAGCTCTACCTTGTTCGATGTCTCCGTTGAATTCTTGTCTCCACCCACGGTAGTTATGTTTGGCATTTAAGAATCTACGATGACCGAGAAAGACATTCTTATGACCAAACTCCAATCGCTTCGAAACTGTTTTATCTTCACAAATAGGACACGCTTTTTCACCTTTTATGCTGTACCCTGATAGATTCCCGTAAGCTGGAAAATCATTAATTGTGCCAAACAACATCGCCCTCAAATTGAAACTTTCTTTCCTATATCCATCATAAACCTCCACACCGTTCTCCCACAATATCTTTAAATCTTTGATCAAAGGTGTCAAGTATACGTCTATGTCATTCCCTGGTTGTTTAGGCCCAGAGATTAACATAGATAACATCATGTACTTACGCTTCATGCATAGCGACGGAGGTAGGTTATAAATCATAAGAATCACAGGCCATGTGGTATGTGAGATACTTTGAAGACCATGCGGGTTCATTCCATCAGTAGATAATGCCAAGCGAAGGTTTCTTGCTTCTTCTCCAAAGTCAGGATAATCATTATCAATTTTCGACCACTGTGGTGAATCAGCCGGATGTCGCAACTTTCCATCAATAATTCTTTCATCTGCATGCCAAGTCAGGTGTCTTGCATCGGTTTCACTACGAAACAAGCGCCTAAATCTCGGTATTATAGGAAAATACCATAAGACCGTGGTTGGAGACAATTTTTTCTTATATCGAGACAAACCGCATTTAGGGCACTCAGTTAACGATGCATATTCGTTTCGAAACAAAACGCAATCGTTTGGACAAGCATGTATCTTATCATAGCTCATGCCAATAGAACACAACATTTTTTTTCCCTCATAGGTTCGATTGGGAAGAACAATATCCTCCGGTAGCATTTCTCTCAAAAGGGCCAACAACTCTGTGAAACTTTTATCCGACCATCCATTGCCCGCCTTTAAGTTGTACAACTTCAATACCGCAGACAGACTTGTGAATTTAGTGCAACCTTGATAGAGCGGTTTCTCTGCATCGCTTACCAACCTCTCAAACATTTCGGGACAATCATGAAGAGCTTCTACAACTGCTTCTGCAATCTCTTCGACTCGATCACAATCGTATGTTTCCGTGTCTTTGTCATCTGAAGCATAGGTCGTATTACTTTTCCCCGTCGGTTCAACATTCTCGTTAATTTTCTCCCCATGATGTATCCAACACTTATAACTTCGATCAATTCCATTCATCAGTAAATGCGATTTCAATCCATCTGCGTCAACCCTACCCACATAACAACAACCCAAGCAAGGACATTTTATTCGATTGAGCTCTTCAGCGTCAGCGTGTTGAACAGCAAACTTAACGAAATCCAATACCCCATTCTCGTACTCTTTGGACAATCGATCGGCATCCATCCATTTTTTATCCATGGTTTTCCTACTTATTAAGGTCAACAAAATAACATTAATTCAACCATATTAATCAAGAAATGAACAAGTTTGATAGTGTTTGATATGTAACTGGTTGAATTTCTTATGTATTAGTGAAATGTTTATGTTCATTATATTTGTTTATTAACTCAACCATCTCAAATTCTAGAATTTTGAGGCTTCAAAAACAAGCTTTGAATTCTAAAATTCAGAGGACATTTCCATCAATTTTAAGAGTTTTTTAGAAGATTTAAGAGGTGGAAAAAATAAAACTAAACTAAACTATTTCCATCAATTTTAACAAAACTCCATCAATTTTAAGAGTTTTTTAGAGTTTTTTAGAAGATTTCATCAAACATACTCATTCACTACAAAACTTCATTAACAAAACTTCAAACATACTCATTCACTACAAAACTTCATTAATAAAACAGTCCAACATAACTTCATTAACAAAACTCATCAAACATAATCATTCACTACAACATTGTAAAGCAACAAAACCCTACAACAACAATGTAAAGCAACAAAACCCTATTCTTCACAACAACGACGTACCTTTAACGACGGTAACAACGGCAATGCAAGAACGAAATGTATCAAAGAGCAGAAAGAGAAACGAACGACGACGGCAATGAGCAGAAACGAAAACGACGGCAGTGAGCAGAAACGGACGGACGGCAATGCAACGACGGAAACAACGAACGACGACACGGTGGAGGATGGTTGACGGTGAAGGTTTTTCGTTCGCAAGGGTTTTGAGCTCTGTTCGCTAGCAGGGGAGAAGAAAGAGCGGAAATATGAAAATGAATACTGACTATTCATATATTTTAATTTAATTAGACCTTAGACAGCGCTTGTCATAAAAGCGCTTTCTAAGGTGGATCTTAGACAGCGCTTTTCAAAGCGCTTTCTAAAGTTGGCCTTAGACAGCGCTTTCGATTTTACTTTTTTTTTTTATTTTTAAGACCTTAGACAGCGCTTTTAATGAAAGCGCTGTCTAATATTTTCCTTTAATTTTTTTTTTAAATTAATAAAACTTTTGAAAGCGCTTTTTACGAAAGCGCTGTCTAAGGTCTTATATTTTTTAAAATTTATAAGATCTTAGAAAGCGCTTTTGACCAAAGCGCTGTCTAAGGTCTTATATTTTTTGCGCTTTTATTTTTTTAAATGAATAGATTCCTTGTTTTTAACTTATAGCAGCGCTTTTGTATTAAAGCGCTGTCTAAGGTGCGATGTTATAACTTACTTTTGTTGTAGTGGCTCCCGTTACATGATGATATGGTGGGTTGATGGCTTAGAGGAATAATATGGCTTCAGGTGTGTAATAGGAGGCGCGGCTTGGAATTGATTGCCATAGCTAGAAAACTTGCATGGTACTCAAACTGACACAGACACCTTCAGATATAAGGGTACAACAATGACGGCTACGTCAACAAACACATTTAACTCAAGCTCTAGTAATATTTGGGGAAGATTAGATCAACCGATCCCGCCGTGTCCATGTTTTATTCTCTTTACGGTCCTAATCCAAATTATCTACCTTAGATCATTGCACTGGAAATGAAATATTGGGATCCGACTTGTGTGCAGTCACAAGTTTGAGGCTGCCAATACTGAATGCCACGTGCCACACAGTAAGTTTGAAAAGAATCAGCATACAACATAATGTTGTCCACAAAGGGGCTGTCAAGAAGAGTTGCCTCAACGTTTCCCAAGGACACATATTCTCCATGCTGCAATTTAACTATGTCCTTTTTCCTATCAATGACCTCAAGGACTCCGTATGCATGAAATCTCCCAACGTCACCGGTGTAGAACCACCTTACTCTTCGTTCATCAACCTTGTAAGATTCACTTGTATTTTCTTTATTTTTTGAAATATCCAAGAGTGAATTTTTGCACCACCAATAACTATTTCACCACGAGGCATTGGTAAGTCAGTAGTTGAGTATCCACTTTCAAGAAAGTCGATCTTAATATATTAGCAAGGAATAGGTGGTCCAACATGGCCAACAGATGTGTCGTCAAAAATCAGAGAAGGTCCCACCAGCACAAGTCTCCGTGAGAACATATCCTTGACTTATTGGAGCACCAAGACAAATATTGATGAATCATTGTATGTCAGCAGAAAGAGGTGCACCACCACAATATATATATATATATATATATATATATATATATATATATATATATATATATATATATATATAAAACGAATACGACCACCCAAAGTTGCTTGGACTTAAATGGACATTGAAAATTGTATTGAAATTGGATGATTTGTATTTAGAACTATGAATTTGGTTTGGATAGTAGAAATGAGAAATTGGATAAGTGGTTTCAAATGAGAATTTGGATAAAAGGAAGATAATGAACATGAACCCAACATCCAAAGCTAACACCTTAACTGAATAGCAAACAATCTTGACTTTTCCCACAAAGCATCTGATTAATATGAATGAAGTCAATCCTGAACCACTGAATAACTTGTATCTAGTCACTTGACTTCATCAGCTGAAAATGAACTTACCCAACACACTAATTTTGATCACTTGAGGATTTGAAGACTTATGACACAGGGAACCTAAAAATGAAACCATCTTGACTTGTTTGACCAAGATCAAGTCAAAATCTTCTTGAATTTATCAATAAAGAATAACCACAGAATCTTGACCAGATAGCCTACACCCTGAATGAATATCCTCCAAACTTGACTTGTTCAGACAAATCTCTGATAAAAATGACATAAGTTCTGAATCACTTTGAATTTGTCTGAAATAATCTCTGGGAAAATAAATCCACAGATGAATACAACTGAACCGTTGGACTTTTAACCACCCTGATTTTGAATCAAACCTCTCATGAATCATTACTTAACAACCTGATGAATTCTGCACCACACAACCTGACCTTGGACAGTCACTGCTTGAGAAATAGTCCACTGAAATAGATAACTTGCACTTGAAGCAATCTCTTGATGGTTTGACCAAAATTAGGTCAAACTTCCATCTGAACTGGATCGTGAACGATCAGCCACATGTGACTTGAAACCATGCCCTTGCTTTGACAACTCTGCAAAACCCTAAACACACAGAGAGAGAATAACAGGCAAACTGCAGCATATTTTTGGTATTTTAGTTAGAGGTTAGATAAACATGAACAAACAATAAAGCAAGTGAGAATAATATACATATGCTCAAGAGAAACATAGATTGTGATCTTGCTTGTGGTATGAGATGCAAATGACATGTGAGATCTTAGAGGTAAAAATTAGGGTATTACAATATGGAGTGGTAATAAACCACATATTTCTTACATGAAGATTTTGGGTTGTGAAATTTATGTGAAATGACAAATTATAACTATGCTTGAGCCCAAATCCGACAAATGCTTATTTGTGGGTATCGTAATTAAACAAGAGGGTATTAATTCTACAATCCTTTTGAGGGCTATGTGTTTGTCGCTCGAACTGGAGTTTTCTTGGAAAAGACATTTATTTTTTATGGAATCAATGGGAGGAAAGTAGAGCTTGAAAAAATTAAAAAAATAACAAAGTATTGATACACCTATGGAGAAACTAGAGTAGGAAACACAAGTAGTTATGGAAGAGAAACTTGCCCAGGTAGAACAAGACCATCGTAGGCCAAACCAGATACTTCACCAACCTAGGAGATATGATTATCTCATAGCTGATCATGGTGATGTATTACTCATGGATTAAGATGAGCATGTGACCTACCAAGAGGTTATTACTGGTCCTGAGTCTGAGAGGTGGATAAAAGCCATGAAATCTGAAATGGATTTCATGTACACAAATCAATTTTGGACCTTAGTTGAGCCTCGTGTAGGAGTTAATCCTATAGGATACAAATGGGTTTTCAAAAATAAAACTAACATGAATGGTAAGGTACATACATATAAGGAAACACTAGTTGCTGAGGGCTACAAACAAATTCATAGGGTAGACTATGATGAAACTTTTTCACCAATTGCAATACTTAAATCTATTTAGCTTTTACTTGTTATCATTGCATATCATTATTATGAAATATGGAAGAAGGATGTCAAGACTAATTTCCTTAATGGGAATGTTCTTGAGGATGTGTACATGACACAACATGAGGGATTTAATATACCAAAAGAAGCCCAAAATATATGCAAGTTACAACGATAAATTTATGGATTGAAGCAAGCTTCCTGAAGCTAGAATCTTCATTTTGATGAAAATTAAAACAATATGGATTCATTAAAAATGAAGATGAGCCTTATGTCTACAAGAAGGTTAGTGTGAGCATGATCGTCTTCCTAATATTATATATAGATGGCATATTACTCATTGGAAATGATGTCCATACTTTGCAACAAGTGAAAACTTGGATAGTGAAATGCTTTTCTATGAAGGACTTGGGTGAAGCAGCCTATATATTAGGAATCAGGATCTATAGAGATAGATCATAAAGACTGCTTGGCCTAAGTTATAGTACATACATAGACAAAGTGAAGAGACGCTTTAATATGCATGATTCCAATAAGAGATTCATACCTATGCAACGTGGATTATGTCTATAAAAAACACAATCCCCTTTAACTAAATAAGAAAGGGATCGCATGAATAAGATTACATACGCATATGCAATAGGATCTATCATATATGCCATGTTATGTACTCGACAAGATGTCTCGTATGTTTTAAATGCAACGAGTAGGTACCAATATGATCCTGGTGATGTTCATTGGGTTGGTGTCAAGAATATCCTTAAGTACTTGAGAAGAAATAAAGACTCGTTCTTAATATATGGAGGTCAGGAATAGCTCATTGTAATTGGATACACCAATACTAGCTTCCAGACAGATAAGGATGACTTTGGATCGCAATCTGGTTATGTGTTTTGCTTAAATGGTGGCGTTGTAAGCTAGAAAAGTTTAAAGCATGATATAATTGTTGATTCTACAATCGAGGCCGAGTATATTGTTGCCTCAAATACAGGAAAGGAATCTATTTGGCTCAAGAAATTCATTTATGAACTTGTAATAGTCCCTAGCATTGTGGATCCCATTGATCTCTATTGCGATAACAATAGTGCTATCGCACAATCTAAGAAGCCTAGATCTCACCAATGATGCAAACACATACTTAGGAAATATCACCTCATTCGAGAGATAATAGAAAGAGGGGATGTGAAGATATACAGAGTACTAACACTTGACAATATCGTCGACCTACTAACAAAGCCTATTACGCAGTAGAAGCGTGATAACCATACTAGATTTATGGTTATTAATGGTATGTCTGATTGGCTCTAGTGCTAGTGAGAGATTGTTGGTGTAAGACCTAAAAGTCAATATTTTTATTAGAACTTAGTACTTGTATTGAATTATTTATTAATAATTAAAAGGAATTTCTTTATTATATTTGTTTTTCCAAAATAATAAAGTCCCTAGAATAGCTAGTCCGTTTAATGAAATATTAAGTGTGACTTAATCATGAGATCCCATTAAACATAAGAACATTATTCTTAAAGTATATATCTGCAGTCGAGCTTTATTGTGAATTGGAGTAACATTAAAGTAATTAGATTATTATGTGAATAAGCTGATGATCAGATCTCATGGATCATGGATAAAAAGTTATTAAGTCTTCACATAGGTATGAATATTATGAGTGATATTTATACTGGATTTACCTACTATGATAATACTACATAGAATGTTACGCAAAGTGTCATAAGTTATTCTCATAGTGATAGTGATATATACCACCCTTCGACCTGAAACCAGTATGGACCCTAGATATGGAGTAGAGTACTTTATTGTTGATCAAGCGTTGTTTGAAACAAGATGACCATAAGGACAGTAGATGGGTACTCAAGAAAGCATGTTGAGAGACATGAGGGAAAAAAGGTAATTGTACAGTCAAACATTATCAGGAAAAGGTTTGTTCAAATCACATGACATTTTCGTGAATTGGGTAGTAATAATGTGTTGTTAGATATCGCTCATTGTTTATCATTGTAAATGTCTGATTTAATATAATTGTCAATGTTACGAGAACCTACAGGGTCACACACATAAGAACATATTGATGAGTGATAAAGTAAATAAGAAATAATAGCTGTTCTGGACTGGACCAATGGCTAGAATTGGCCCAATCCGCCTCTGCTCCAGAGCGGCCCAAATTGCCTAAGTCCAATCCACAGAGGGGCAAAAATGACATTTTTACCCCTCCAACCGGGAAAGGAACGCAACGTTCCTCCCTGGCTTTTATGCCCGTCACGCACGGCTTCCTCGATGCCCGAACAACAAAGGACAGGTGCCCGGAACTGCGTTTATGCCCGACATAACGGCTAGTTTGGGCAGTTACCTATTCTTTGGGGAAAACAGTTATTTCGCCCCGAAAATAGGACCGTTGGCCACGTGCTGGGGGCTCTATATAAACCCTCTCGCTTGAGAGGGTCAGGTATCATATTTTCACCCTAAGAATACACTTTGTACTTGCCCCTTTTCTCTGACCCTTTCTTACTTGAGCGTCGGAGTGCCTTGCAGGTACACCCCCTCCGCCCCTCATCAACATTCTGAACACCTCGCCCATCTGAAGACCAGCATACGTCCGAGCACCTTACCATCTGACGACCAGCTTACGTGGACCCGTTCGCATACTCCAGATCAGTGGCGCCATCTGTGGGAACTCCTTGTTCTCCCCTTCTTTCTTTCCTCCTCGGAAACTAAAAGATCAAAACATACTTTCTTTGATCCGCCCACATATGGCCGCTCAGAACTCCACAAAAAGTGCTGACGTTACGATCCTCGTTCCCGTCAACAAGATGGACGTCGACGACAGATCTCCGTTACTTTCTGATCCCCGTTTCCTCCGAGACGGGGCTGCTGCATCTCCAACTCCTCCTCCCGCCGGGCAAGGAGGCAAGCAAGCCACCGTCGGGTGAACGACCGATTCCTGGCCCTCCCAGCGCCGACCAGGCCGTTACAGCTCTTTTGGAAGCTGTCAACCGCACAACCCTCCTCATCTTGCAGCAAGGAGAAAGAATAGGAGCTCTCAAGGAAGCATCTCATCCAAGATCCTCTCCTCCCAAGAGTAAGCACCGAAAATCAAGAAGCACGCCACCTAGGCATGGAGAAGACCATAGATCGAGGCATGAGCCTGAATTACAACACGTTCGCAAGCGCGACCAGATCTCCCCGCGAGATCGATCATCACCAAGACACAAGAGAACGAGGCAGGATAGGCATTCTCCACAGGTCAGACCTCGTGACCGGCTATGTTCACCATCGCCTCGCAGAGACCGCCACCGCGAGCGCAGACAACGGTCACCATCAACTCCGAGTTCAGACAGCGACGACGAGCCTCACGGCCCGTTGTCCCGCAGGATCTTGGCCACCTGTCTCCCTAAGGGACTAGAGAAGCCTCCGTCTCTAGGGACTTACAATGGAACCACTGACCCAGACGAGCACATAGAAAACATAGATGCTCTCTTGGACTACAGGGGGGTACGAGGAGCCATCAAATGCCGCCTGTTCCCGACCACGCTACGGAAGGGAGCAATGACCTGGTACAAGCAGCTGCCAGAAGAATCCATTACATCCTGGAGGCAGCTGGGGAGGATTTTCTCCCGTCACTTTACTGCATCGCGACGCCATCCAAAGACCGAGGCGTCCCTCGGAGCTGTCGTACAGGGAAGAGATGAGCCTCTTCGGGCTTACATTGAACGGTTCAATAAGGAGGCCGTCCAAGTGCCAACGACCGACGAGATGAAGAAATTCCTGCTCGAGCAGGGATTGCGTCCTGGCTCAGACTTCGCGAAAGCCATCGGCCTCGATCCACTGAGGAACCTTAACGCCCTTCTCTTCCAAGCCCAGTCGCATATACAATACGAGGAGAAGGTTGCTGCACACTCTGTCCGGGCCTCTCGACACCAAGAAGGTGCTCAGTCGTCCAGAGCTGAAGAACCCTCGACATCCCGTCGAGGAGACAAAAGACGCGATGATCGGCCTCGCGATGCACGCGAACAGAAGGGACCTTCTGGGCGGTTCCATGACTATACCCCCCTCACTACCTCGAGGGAGAAAATCTTGTCCGAATGTGCCAACTCAGAATTCAAGCAGGCGGGAGTCCGTTTCCCCAAACAGTTGTCGGTCAGACCGGGTGTGGACAAATCCAAGTATTGCTGCTTCCACAAGAGTCACGGTCATACGACGGAAGAATGCATCCACCTCAGAGATGACATAGAGATCCTTATTTGCGACGGCCACCTGAAGCAGTTCGCGAAAAAGAAAGATGCTCCCCGGCAAGAAACCCAGGAGAGCAAAAAGGTTGCAGAAGAGACTCCGCCCTCCGATGACACTAACGTATAGGTCGCTATGTCCATAACTCGGCCAGAGGACTTCCGCATCCCTGATGGTCTGCCCGTCTCCACGTACCTCGCTGCTCACAGCCCGTGGGAGGCCTTCCCGTCAGCCATGGTCATTTCTGGTGGTGGATTCAACAAAATCATGGTCGGCTCAATCAAGAGGAGATTCGATCAACTGATCAGCAAAAGCTCCAATGAAGTCACCACGCTGGACACCACTCACAAATGATCCGCTCCTATTTCCTTCTACAAGGAGGAGCTCCTCGGCGGGGCACCGAACTCAAGCATTCTGCTGCTTATCCAGGCAAAGATGGCGAACTTCGACGTTCGCAGAATACTCGTGGACCAGGGCAGTTCGGTTGATATAATGTACAACCACCTGTTCGAAACGCTACAGCTGGATGACTCTCACCTTACTCCATACGTTGGATCCGACCTACAGGGATTCAACGGAGCAGTAACAAAGCCCCGGGGTTACGTAGATCTCATCGTAACCTTCGGTTCAGGAAAGATAACCCGAGCAATTAAAGCACAGTTTCTGGTAATCGAATGTCCGTCACTATACCAGTGCATATTTGGAAGGCCAACCCTGGCAGAATTGATTGCAGTACCTTCCACCGTACATCTCAAGATAAAGTACTACACTTCTGAAGGGATGGTCGCCACCCTCCACGGCGATATCGAAGCTGCCCGTCGGTGCTTTGAAGCAGCATCAAAAGGACTAAGCACCATCTCAGCAAGACCAAGAACCTCTGGTCGTCCCCCTCTGCCCAGCAGCTCCGAGCAGCCAAAACCGCTCCCCCAGGTCGAATCTGTCGACTTGGACAGCCGTTTCAGCGAGGAAGACCACGCCAAGGACCCAACGACTTCGGGCATCCAGTCCAACAACAGCGGCCATCTCCTACGCCCTGTCCCAGATGGCAACTTCGAGATCGTTCTGTTCGGAGAAGACCCCCATCGGGGAGTAAAGATCGGAGCAGACCTCCCCGACCTGGCTAGGAGACAACTAAAAGCATGCCTCCGGGAGAACGCAGACTTGTTTGCATGGAGCGCTGCCGAAATGCCAGGATTGGACCCATCTGTCACTTGCCACCAGCTTACAATTGATCCGGCCGTCAAAGCCGTTGCCCAGCGCAGAAGGAAACAGTCCCCAGAAAAGATGGAAGCCGTGGAGAAAGCTGTCAAAGACCTTCTAGAAGCTAGGTTTATTTCTGAGGCCAAATACACTACATGGCTCTCAAATGTTGTACTCGTAAGAAAAAATAACGGCAAATGGAGGATGTGTGTTGATTATACCGATGTTAATAAGGCCTGTCCGAAGGACGCCTACCCCCTTCCCAATATCGATAAGCTCATAGATAACTCAGCAGGTTTTAAACTTTTATCTTTCCTCGATGCCTACTCGGGCTACAATCAAATCCCAATGACCGCGAGCGATAAAACTTACACGACCTTCATAACCGAATCGGGCAACTATTACTACAACGTAATGCCCTTCGGGCTGAAGAACGCCGGCACTACGTATCAACGAATGATGAACAGAGTCTTCCAAGGACAAATAGGCGACATGCTCGAAGTATACATGGACGATATGATCGTCAAGTCCCACGAGGAACTAGATCATGTCGCCCATCTTCGACAATCTTCGAGCGAGCAAGAAAGTATCGAATGCGTTTTAACCCAGAGAAGTGCACGTTCGGTGTACGAGCAGGTAAATTCCTTGGCTTCTACCTAACAGAACGAGGAATCGAAGCTAACCCCGACAAGTGTCGGGCATTCTCTGAGTTCCCAAAGCCCACGTCTAAGAAGAACATCCAATCCCTCAACGGGGTGCTTACTTCATTGTCCTGCTTTGTGGCAATATCTGCCCAACACGCCCTTCCTTTCTTCAAGCTCTTGCGGAAAGAAGCAGCGTTCGAATGGACCGAGGAATATGAAACATCCCTCCTTCACTTGAAGCGAGCCCTGTCAAAACCGCCCGTATTATCACGACCAGATACCGGAGAAGTCTTGTTCTTGTACCTCGCCGTCACTGCCGAGGCCGTTAGCGCCGTTCTCATTCGCGAGAATCCTGGCGGGCAAAAGCCAGTATACTTCACGAGCAAAGCATTGCAGGACGCAGAGTTGCGATACCAACAGATAGAGAAAGTAGCATTGGCCCTCGTCAACGCTGCCAGACGGCTGAGACACTATTTCTTGGCCCACACGATCGTGGTAAGAACGGATCAGCCCATAAAGCAATTACTGGGACTACCAGACATGGCAGGCCGAATGCTCAAATGGTCATTGGAACTGTCCGAGTTTGACGTCCAGTATGAAAGCAGGAAAGCTCTTAAGGCCCAAACCCTGGCCGATTTCATAGCGGAAGTAACGTTCTCAGACTCCTCGTTCCACATAGCAAACAGATGGACCATCTATGTGGACGGAGCATCCAGCTCGACCGGCAGCGGGGCAGGAGTAATTTTGGAGAACGACGAAGGGACCATAGTCGAGGCTTCTCTCATATTGTCCTTTCCCACGTCGAACAACCAGGCCGAGTATGAAGCCTTCCTTGTCGGTTTACGCCTAGCCGAAGACCTAGGGGCTGAAGAAATCATCATCTGCACGGACTCCCAGCTCGTAGCCCACCAGATATCAGGAGAATATCAGACCAAAAACGATAGTCTCTCTGAATACCTAACCCTAGTCAGGGGAAAAATGTCGAAGTTCAGAGCGGTAGAAGTAAGACATGTTCCACGCGAACATAATGTGCGAGCAGACGTCTTGTCTAAACTAGCAAGTTCTAAGAGGAAAGGCGGAAACAGGTCAGTCATCCAAGAGATACTTCCCCGGTGCAGCATCGATAAGGGATCCTCGACCCTACACGTGCACGTGATTGGGGACAGCGATTGCTGGATGACGCCCGTGTACAACTACCTTACCAGGGACGAACTTTTGGATGACCCCAAGGAAGCCAGCACCATCAGACGAAGAGCTTGCTCGTACGTCATCCTTGAAAACAAACTCTATCGACGAGGCTTCTCCATCCCACTGCTCAAATGCATAGAGGAGGAAGTTGTCCCCCACGTATTACGAAAAATCCACGAAGGCATTAACGCCCAACACCTAGGAGGAAGGTCCCTTGCCCGCAAGGCCCTCCGGGCAGGGTATTATTGGCTGACCATGCAGCACGATGCCATGGAGCATGTGAAGAAATGCGACAAATGCCAACGGCACGGGGATATGCACCTAGCTCCACCTAACGAACTGAAGAGCATGGCCTCCCCGTGGCCATTCGCCTGGTGGGGCCTAGACATCCTAGGACCCTTCGTGACGGGGTCCAGCAAAAAAAAATACCTGATAGTGGGCGTAGACTATTTCACAAAATGGATTGAAGCAGAAGCCTTAGCAAAGATAACAGCACTTAACATTCTGCGCTTTTACAAGTGGAATATCCTTGCCCGTTTTGGGATTCCCCAAGCAATTGTCACGGACAATGGAACGCAATTCACGGACAAGAAGTTCCAAGACTTTGTCGCCCATCTCAGAACAAAGCAACATTTCGCTTCTGTAGAACATCCCCAGACCAACAGGCAGGCAGAAGCGGCCAATCGTGTCATTCTGCGTGGCCTCAAGCGAAGACTGGATGAAACAAAGAAAGCATGGGTCGAGGAGCTTCACAGCATCTTATGGGCATACCGCACCACTCCTCAGTCCACCACCGGGGAAACACCTTTCCGCTTAGCATATGGCACGGAGGCTATTTTACCCATTGAAATTCACGTACCGTCCAGGAGGACCGAATCACCTCTAGACGAGGAAATGAATGACGAAGCAATAAGAGAGGAGGTCGACCTTGTCGAGGAAATCCGAATAGGAGCAGCCCTCCGCGAAGCATCTCTTAAGCAAAAAATAGCAATCAGGCACAACGCTAAAGTCTTACGACGAGAGTTCGATGTGGGCAGCCTTGTCCTGCGAAGAAACCACAAGGACTCTCGCGAAGGCAAACTAGCAGCCAACTGGGAAGGGCCATACATAGTCTATTCCAGAACGGGGAATGGTGCATACTTCCTCGAGAACCTCAACGGGGATGCAATCCCTCGACCATGGAACGCTGAAAAACTTAAACAATACTACAACTAAAGAAGCTATAGGCTTCCCCTCATCAAAGGACCACTTAACGGTCATCATGCTCGTTCAGGTACAAACGACGCATACATACAAAGTAGAATCCCGCTCAAGTAAATGATCCGGAACTCTGCTCGTCGGCGGTCCTCGACCGAGCGCCGCCTTCGCCCAAGTACCATGATTGGCAGAACCCCAGCTCGCGATGGGACATTCATGCCGCGACCTCAGGCCTCGATCGCGACCTGAGATCCGCAACCTCGCCAGGACCTTCCCCGGCTATTCGACCAGTTCTCCGCACTGGCGAATTCACACACAACGAGCTATCTTTCAAAAGAAAGCTCCGTTAACAGACACACCCTCCGACGGGCAGACATACATTCACAGCGAGCATGCATACAGCACTTAGCAAAAATAAACGCAAGTAAAATCATGCACGCGAAGAAGACAGAAATATAATTAACATAACAGATGACCACAAGGGCCACGATTGTGCGTTATTACATAGAACAGGGCCATGCCCCCAAAAATAAAGTTACAAATAATTCAACGGCGCGCAGGCCGGACAAGATACAACAACATCAAAATAACAAAACTCCTCATTCATCCGCGTGCTCGGTTGACACGACTCAGGTCTCTGGTCCTCCTCGGGCTGGCCCTCGGGCTAAACCTCAGGGGTATCTAGAACAAGGCTTGCGGGCAAGACGATGCGACCATCCTCCACGCGCGCAAGATAGTGAGTGCCCTCGGTCGAAATCTCAAGCCCAGGGTTCACCACCCGCAACTGAGCCACGACACTTTCAAAAGACTCTACTACCACGGCGATACCGTCATCCTCGGCCTGCAGGATGCTGGCAACCAGCCAAGCCCTAGTCTTCAACTTTTTTATCTCATCCGGCTCATCGGCACCCGGGGCACTGGCCGCCATCAACTCTTTATTCAGCTCCTCGGCAGCCTTTTTCTCTGCCGCCAGTTTGGTGACGTCCTCTTTCAACCTAGCCGTCTCCTCTTCGGCCTTTTTCCGAGCTTCACGGGCACTCTTGACTTCCTCCTTCAGGGCCGCCTCAGAAGCCCGGGCAGCAGTAAGTTCGGCCTCAAGCGCAGAGTCCTCTTCTGCATAAACGGCCGCCATCTCCAGCATCCTCATAAGGGCAGAAGCATCCTGGGCTACCAGCACCCTCTTGCTTGGTCGGTCCATGCTCTCCAAGCTAAGAGATCCTGCCCGAGGAACGATCAGGGTGTTGCCCTCAAAAAATCTCCTATCAAGGATGCACGGGGGGAGCTCAAACTTCCCATTCTCAGGCGCCCGGGTCAGGTCCACAGCATCTAACTTCTGTGGCCGCTTCCCCTGCCCGGTCAAAGGCAGTGGAGATCCCCGTGGAGCAGGAGAGGGAGAAGAAGAGGTCCCCACGGCATCTTGGACAAGGGGAGGAGCACGAACACCAGCAGGACGGGTCTTGGGAGGAGCCGCTCCACCTTTATTCCTCGCCATGGCATTCCTCACCACGCGATCACGAGCTTGAGGCATCTCACCTGCACAAATGAAAACAAGCACGTTAGTTACGAGGAAAAGAAATAACACAAACAAAGGCTGAATAACCAAGACTACCAAGCAGCTTCTCGGCATCCGCGGAAGTCTTGCACTCCAGCAGTGCCTTAACATTAATGAATCTACGCTCAACCCTCTGGCTCCCATCCTCCTCGAAGATAGGGTTGCCCTTGCTCGTCCAGTAGCTGGCAAGACTGAAGGAGTTGACCCAGTTCACCAGCTTCTCGTAAGACACGGCGTCCTGCCCGCGTAGCTCGCTCGGCTCGAAGACATAAGCGTCGGGCTTCTTGGAGAAATGGTCAGGTGCCCAGCGGATCGGGAACTTATACACCCTCTCCCCGATATACTTCCCTTCCTCTTTGAGTAGCACCTCTCCGTCCTCATCAACCTCTATCTCCCAGACATACGTGTTATCCTGGGCAGCTTCAGACACTGGCTCAATGATGAAGTACCGTCCCTTGAACGTTCGGATTGACTCCGAGAACGGCTTAAATAACTTTTTGGGCTGCTTCAAGGAAACCCATCCATACTTTTTCCCCGCCAGTTGCCGTTGAATATGGAAAACAACAAAAAATAGAGGGAGAGTAGTTCCCAGAGTGAGATGCTCGCACACTAACTCAAAAGCCCGTATAAAGGCCAGCGAATTGGGGTGGAGTTGAGAGGGCGCCAGCTTCAGATGCTCGAATACCGACCGCTGAAAATCAGTGAAAGGCAACCTCAGCCCCAACTCTTTATAAGCATACTCGTACATCGTAAAACGGTCCCCAAAATCCGAGCAGACCCGCTCGTCCAAGGTGGGAAAATGCACTTTCCAATCCCCCTCTGGGCCCACCTCTATAAAGACGTCCGCCAAAGACCTTGCAAACGTAGAAATATATTCGGAAGGCTCGGCCACTTCCCACTCCTCTGGACAGAACCCTTCAACATCTTCCTCCATGACATCCGATTCTTCTTCCTCCTCAACTTTGCTCGAGGAGCTCGATGCCACCGAGCTCGAAGACGCAGAACTCGAAGCCGTCGAGCTGCTATTCTCCTCGGAGCCGGTTTCCTCCTCGGACGTGTCTAGAATAACTTCTCTCTCTGGCCCCGTCGCCATTACGATCACCTGAAAAAGCAGAGAAAGACAGTGAATTCGACAGGAAATCAAATCCACCCTTCCACTGCCAAGTCAAGTGAAAGGGCGCGCAAAAGGCTAAAGACAACGTCCCCGGCCTAATCCCTAACATCAAACGAAAAACCTCCCCGCGAGGAGATGCCCGAGACATACCATATTCCTACGAAGAACCTCCCCGCACTCGTGCCCAGATTCCGTTTGAAGCTCCACCGGAAACCGCAAGGCTCCACCGGAATCTGGAAACGTTCTACCGAAAAATTCACCATTCCATCAGAAGATAATCAGACACGGTGGTCACGACTCGCAACCACGACGTGGACCACCACGCTCACCGAACGCACTACCGACTCCGGCGAGATGCTAGAAGCAACAAAAGGGCAGAACCATCGTCCACCACCAACACTCGCCAGAAACCTACCTATTTTGTCACCTAAAGCTAACCCTAACCGCATACAATCTACCACTAACAACAAAAGAGAGTAAAACAAGCAACAAATCAGAAAACTTACTTGATTTGAGTAGAAGAAAAAGATTGCTCGAAGCTTGGTGCGGTGGTCGGATGCTCTGAAGACGGTGACGGGCAAGAACGCAGAAGAGGCGAAGAGAAATCAGAGAGAAAAAGTGCAAAATGGGACAATCTCCTCTCTTTTATACTGAGGGGCACGTGCACACACGCGCCCGTAGACAATAATGACTGCCCACTAGCCATCATTACCTATTAACTGCTACACAGGGCTCGAAGCACACGTGGCAACCCAACGTTTCCCATTCTGTCTGACGCTTTATCTCCCCGAATACCGGGCAATAGAGTCTCGACCATGAATATCACAGACACAGAGTGCCACGAGCACCTCGAGACAGTCATCCTCGTCTCCAAACGATGACTCCGCGCTAGCTCCCCAGAGCGACGAGCAGTCCTTAAGTCATCACTCCCATGCTCGGGAGCAACGACTTGGGGGGCTCCTGTTCTGGACTGGACCAATGGCTAGAATTGGCTCAATCCGCCTCTGCTCCAGAGCGGCCCAAATTGCCTAAGTCCAATCCACAGAGGGGCAAAAATGACATTTCTGCCCCTCCAACCGGGCAAGGAACGCAACATTCCTCCCCGGCTTTTATGCCCGTCACGCACGGCTTCCTCGCTGCCCGAACAGCAAAGGACAGGTGCCCGGAACTGCGTTTATGCCCGACATAACGGCTAGTTTGGGCAGTTACCTATTCTTTGGGGAAAACGGTTATTTCACCCCGAAAATAGGACCGTTGGCCACGCGCTGGGGGCTCTATATAAACCCTCTCGCTTGAGAGGGCCAGGTATCATATTTTCACCCTAAGAATACACTTTGTACTCGCCTCTTTTCTCTGACCCTTTCTTACTTGAGCGTCGGAGTGCCTTGCAGGTACACCCCCTCCGCCCCTCATCAACCTTCCGAACACCTCGCCCATCTGACGACCATCATACGTCCGAGCACCTTGCCATCTGACGACCAGCTTACGTGGACCCGTTCGAATACTCCGGATCAATAACTTTAAGGCAAAATACTCTTTTTGATCTCGTATCCTAACGTCGGGGTTCATTTTGGTCCCTTAACTTTAAAAAGGTCCATATTGATCCCTTAACTCTTCAAAACGTTCCATATAAGTCTTTTTTGTCTTATTAGTGACAGAAAAAATCAAAAATTAGTCGCTAAATTCGTCTCTAATTAGACAAAAAGGACTAATTTTGAATGTTTTGAAGAGTTAAGAGACCAATATGGACCTTTTAAAAGTTAAGGGACCAAAATGAACTCCGATGTTAAGATACAAGACCAAAAAAGGTACTAAGCCTAGTTTTAAAACCCAGATCGGTGATTGACCTTGTCTATCTATTGGGTTACTAGATTATTGGTCAGACCAGTGGATCACTGGTTGGGCCGTATGACTTTTAATTCATTTTATACAAATTAAAAAAAAAATCATGAAATAAAATTATTGATATAAATTTCATAACTATTAAAAAAAATTTGTTGTGATTTTAACATTATTTAGTTATTATAAATAATAATAATATCGTATTTAAAAACAAGGGCACTAAAATTTAAGAAAAATAAAAATATGAGGATTAAAGTTATAATTAAGTTAAAAAATAAATATAAAAAGATTAACCCGCTCGGATCACAACGATTTTAATTTGGTCAATTGCAACTATCGTCTGAATATCTGATCGGACCGTTCTACTCTTTGGTTCACAGTTTAACCGTCGTGATCGGATGGAACGGACCGGATGTTAAAACATTGTAAATAACATCGTAAAGTACGGTGTACTTGAGAGAATTATGGAACATTGTAAGGTATGATGTTGTGAAATATAGAACACCATATAATATAATAATAGTATATATTATTATTATAAGTTATTAAATGTAATAATAATAATAATAAAAGTTTGTTTATTATAATATTATTATTATACATATGATGCACTTAAGTTAGGTTTTTTTAGCTTATTGCTCATACAAGTGGCTTTATAAATAGAACTCCCGTGTAGAAGCTTTTACACTTAATGAAATTAGATTTGTGAAACTTCGTCGTAATCTCTCTCTCTCTCTCTCTCTCTCTCTCTCTCTCTCTCCGTCTCTGTCTCTCTCTCTCTCTCTCTCTCTCAAAATCTTCATTCGCAGTAGTTGTCACTAAGATTAAAGGCATTTTGTTCGTGTGGACTGCATAGAGGCATTGATCATCGTTCATCGCTTATAATCATTTATCTAATTCTACACCAAAGATTTTAGTCGTCACGAGAGGTAACTATTCCTATCACTGATCATACTTATTCGTAAGGATAAACTTAAGGAAAACTGTTATTTTCTATTGTGTATTATATCACAATTTCTCTTTAGTGGTATTAGAGTCACTTAAAACTAAAATATTTTCTAACTCTCTTAAAGATGTGTTTCAATATTTCTTTTTAACGAGGTCCATTGGACATCTCTAAAAACCAGTATTAGAGTTTGGGCCTTACTAAAAATAATGAAGATTTTGTTCTGCCACCCCCTACTCATACCTGACACCTCTCAATTGGAGTATTTTTATCATAATATTTTTTTGGGATTTTTTATGTTTTTAAAATATATTGTGTTTTCCGTATTTTTAAGAAAATTCTAAGTTTTTATTAGATTATTGAAGAATTTCATGAGGTATTAAAATTTTGAGGAATTTCACGAGTTTTTACCGGATTTTTTTTTTAAAAATCAAATAGTGTTAGTTTCATTTTTTTTGTCTATCATATATGAACTATCAAAATTTTTAAAAATCCAGAAAATTACAAAACATATTGGATTTATTAAAATCTTGTAGTATTAACTTCGTTATTTTATATCCTACTCGATATCAACTAACCGATTTTTTAAATATAATACCGGATTTTTGGAGATTTTCATGAGTTTATACCGGATTTTCAAAAAATTTATGAATTTTTCAAAAAATCCGATATGGTTAATTTTTCAAAAAAAATTATAAAATTATAAAACATATCGGATTTATAAAAAATTATATAGTGTTATTTTTCTTATAAATCTATCCAATATGAATTATTGGATTTTTTAAATATACTATTGAATTTTTAAATTTAACTATTTTTTTTAGAGTGAATTGCGCTTGACTAAATATTATTTTTAAGATGAGGTAAATAATAAGAATGAGATTTTGATTAATTTAAAAATTAAAAGAAATACTTGATATGAGTGGAGAGTGACAGTAAAAAAATCTCAAAATAATGGTATGACCAAGAATCAAGCTCCAAAGTCCAACCTCCTACATGACTAAAATCAATGTATTAGAAAGGGAAAATGATATTTTGACGCCCACTCTACACCTACACCGTATGTATGGACGGTGAATAGTGTCGTCCGTACATGAACAGTACATGTCCGTACGGTAAATAGTATCGTCCGTACATGAACAGTAGCGTATTTTTGTAAATGAATAGCATCTATCCGTACGATAAATAGTACCGTCTGTACATAAACAGTATCGTACGTACCGTACGAAAATACGGTATAGGTGTAGAAAAGGGTGTAGGAATAACAATGCTGATTAGAAAGTGTTGTTGGTATTTTTCTTATTCAAACAGTAAAATATTGCTATTTAACTTTTTTATTAATATAAATTGGATATCCTCTTTTTTATATACAATTGTAGATACTAATTCTTTAAACTGTGTAAGATCACAATAAACAATAAAAAAAATTCAAAAAATGTAACATTATTGTACGCACATGTAGGGGTGGACAAACGGGTCTCACCCGACCCGAAACCGTGAAACCCGCTTCAAATAAATGCAATCGGGCGGTTTTAAACGGGTCGACGGGTTATACGGGTTGTCCAATCGGTTTCGCTTGGATTTATTTGGGTCGGTCCGGATGATAGGAATTGGGCTGTCTAAACCCGAACCCACCCGAAGTTAGAAAATTTTACCCCATATCCCTGCAATTATATTGATACCCCTACATTTTTTTCAAAATACCAATTTTACCCTTTGTTTATTTTTAATAATTTTAAGTTTTTAATTTTTACTGTTCAAGTTAATTTTTATGCACCGGAAGATTTGCTCTAAGAGTTCCGGTTTAGAACAAAATATGTACCGGAAGTCCTTTTTAAAGAGTTCCGGTTTTGAATATAAATATGGACAGTATCGAAACACTTTTTACAAGTGTTACGATTTGTTTAATATTCATACCGAAACACATATTTAAACACTTCCGGTAAACACTTTTTTTACAAATTACCGGAACACATATTTAAACACTTCCGGTAACACTCTTTTTCCAAATTACCGGAACACATACTAACTTGTTTCCATTTGAAAAACACTGTAGATTGCTGCTAACTTTGTGAACAAAACTCCACAAATAATTACCTATAATAATAATAATGAAAATACTAATACAGATTAATCCAAAACTGTAATTGAAATTATTGGCTCTTTGTCTTCTACTATTACTGTTACCATGAATGATAATGGTGGAAACACGATTGATTGGACATTTTGGACGTGTTGGGTGGTTCAAGTAATGGTGCTAATTTTATTGGGTCTGAAAATTATGATTAGTCCTTTAGAAACTTCTTGTAATTGATTATGGTGATTTGGAAACTAGTATGTGTTCAGGTAATTTGTAAAAAAATTGTTTATCGGAAGTCTATAAATATGTATTCCGGTATGAATATTAAATTCCGATGTATAAAATTGATGTGAACAGTAAAAATTAAAAATTAAAATAATTAAAAATAAATAAGGGTAAAATTGGTATTTTAAAAAAAATGTAGGGGTATCAGTATAACTGCAGGGGTATGGGGTAAAATTTTCCCGAAGTTAACATTGTTTTAGTTGTTTTTTACTAACCCACTTTATGCAGTTCTTTAATCAAATCCGGCCCACATCAAATATGTACTCTTTATGTCAGCCATTTCTCTCAACCACCAACAAACCCTAGCCGTTTCACTTTCACCAAGCGTTTCACTTTCATTTTCACTCATCCACCATCTTTAACTTTATCATCCATTTTCTCCATCTCTTTCTCACTTACGTATATTTTCATATTCTTCTCACTCATTCAATTCATTTCTTTATCAATCTCTCAGTTGTTTCTTATTATCATACTTATGGGTGCAATACAAAGCAAGAGAAATACAAGACAAGAGAAAATTTCCACATGTAGATCTATTATTAAAGGAGTATATTTATGTTTTTTCCTTCATTTTTTTTTTTAGAAAATTTCAAGTCAAAATAATATATTTAGTTAGTTTTATTATGAGTTTATTATTATTAATTATGTTAACGTTTTTGTTTTTATGGTTTTGTTTGTATTCAAATTATGTTCATGAATTTTCTGTGTAAAAGTTGCAGTGAAATCTGAGATTTGATATGCATCTAAAACCGGAAAAAACCGACCGTGCATCCGAAAATCCGACAAAACTGCCATCCGATGAAACCGTAATCCCAAACAGTCGGTAATGGGTGTAGATTAATCAACCGCAGTTATGAATGGATCTGTATTTTTCATCCGAAACCGACCCGATCCGACCGTATGTCCACCCCCACGCACATGATTGAATTCTAACCAAAAATCTTTAATTAAACCAAAAAGTCAACTCTTCAATCTATTTAACCTTTTATGTTAAGCATAAAATGTTAACTTAAATTGAACCATTAATTATTTGAGATTAGCCAAATGACACAAAATAAATATTAGAAACATATATTAATAACTAATCTAAAAAGCATTACCATGTAAGTTAACTTTTAATATATCTGAAAAAATAAATTGTCAATATATGGAAACTAAATCCTAATTATTTATGGTGAAGATATATGAACTTAAAGTAATCTGTTATTTTTTTCATCAAAAAATCAATCTATAATTTTTCAGTTCCTTAAAGAAAAAAAAGAATAGAACGATCCAAATTTTCAATTTTAAATATATATAGTTGTAACTTGTAATAATCATTTAGACTAATTTAGTTATGAATTTAATTTTTATAAAGAATTGTCTGATTAATTATATGGTTAAATCTTTATATGTGTTTGACTTTTTATTTAATTTCTTATAAATAGTTGTGATGTTTGAATATAAAAAATTTTAAATTGAAATTACTTTTTATTTAATCTCTTTAATTATGGTCCATGTTAATAGAAACACTCTCTCTTCCGTGTAAGGAGAAGGCAGACAACACCTCTGATGGAACATGGTCACCCCTGCTGTTTGATTTAAACTATTTCATATTCTTATCTTCATGTCATCTTTATCTCCATGCTCTCTTGCTTCCTATTTCTTCCAACAGCATCAATCAATCACCATTATTTTAAAAACCTTTCACCTCATTTATTTTAATTTTTTCAACTATTATTGGTTATTATTTATTATTTTTCAGTTTAATGTCACTTTATCTCAAAAAAAAAATTTTTATAAGCAATTTGTATATTAAAGGGAGAAAAAAGGATTCTCCAACCCTTACAAAAAGCCAACCAAAACAAGGAACTAGAACCGAACAAAGAAAAGCAAGAATTACAAGAAATCAAAAGGATGATACATCCAATCATAAAAACTATATCTCTTCCGGCCTATTTCTAACCATCTCTACGAAATAGAAACTACGCGGTTAAAAACCTCGTTCGTATCCCAAATCAAACCATTGAATATAATATTATTTCTCATATTCCATATGCACCAAGAAGTAACAATCCACAAATAGCAGCTCATATCATCATTACCGTACTGGTACAAAGCAAGGAACGACAAGAGAGCATGGTTGCAAACATTTTCAACGTGAACCGGCTGAATACCTAACCAACCGTAAATTTTGTCCCACAAATTCTGAACTTTTGGGCATTTAAGAAAAAGATGCAAAGAATCCTCATCATCAATGAAACACAAAGGACACACCTTGTTAAGCGAGGAAGAGATGATACCCCTAGAAGCAAGATTAACACGAGTCGGCAACCTACCACGAATCAATCTCCAAGAAAAAATCTTAATCTTCAGAGGAATCTTGGCTTTCCATGCCACTCTCAAAAATAACTTCTCCGGCTGTGGAAGAACATTGCCAACGACAGACTCCGCCAAATGATCATACAAACTCTTCACCGTAAATTCCTTATACTGATCCAGAAGCCACTCCCAACCATCTTCAACAAGCTGCACAGCCGGGCTGCTGTCAAGGAAATTCTGCAGCAGAGAAATAAGATTCTGCATAACATTAGTATCAGGCAACCAACAATCCTGAACATTCCACTGCCACTGATTTTCAATCCAAGAACCGTAATCCTCAATGAAACTATCCTTTTTAACAGCATCATCATACAGACAAGGAAACACAAACCGTAACTGTTGATTACCACACCACAAAGCATTCCAAAAAGGGATTTTACCACCACTGCCCACAATAAGTCTAACGCACTGATTAAAGGATAAAGAATTTCCCCAACATTTGGAATTAAGAAGATCCCTCATCCAAATTGAAGCATCCTTTGGAAAAATACTCGGGTCCGACTCCAAAGCCCAATACGCGAGATTCCCGCATCTAGAGACCATAAACTTCCTCCATATTTCATTACCACCTTTGACGAACTTCCACATCCACTTAGAAAGGAGAGACTTATTCAACGAACCAATATGCCTAATACCTAAACCTCCCTTCTCTTTAGAAACACACAAATCACTCCACTTAGACCAAGCAATGGCACTTCTATCCGCCGAGCCCGACCACAAAAAGTTTCGTTGAATAGCTATAAATTCTCTGACAATTTTCGCGGGTGCCTTGAAAAACGACAGTTGATGGATTGGTAAGTTGGCAAGCACAATATTAATCAGCGTAACCCAACCCCCAATAGAAAGATTCCTACCGACCCAAGCATTCAATCTAGATTTCAAGCAATCCAAGGTTGGTTTCCAAAATGAAATTCTCCTTTGATCTCCCCCTATAGTCAAACCCAGGAATTTGACAGGAAACTTTCCTTTCTTGCAAAAAAGAAAGGACTCAGCAGCCCTTAAAAAATGATCATCAATACCTATTCCATATAAACAACTTTTGGAAAAATTGATACGAAGTCCGAAAACCATTTCGAAACCTCTTAAAATAGACTTCAACGCCCAAAGGTTATGGTAACCACCATCACAAAAAATCAATGTATCATCAACAAATTGAAGTAAATCGAAAGATTCACCATCATCTACCTGAAAACCAGAAAACTGATTAAGGGAAGAAGCTCTTCTAAACAGAATGGCGAGAGATTCAGCAACCAAAGTGAAGAGGAAAGGAGCCAGCGGATCACCCTGCTTCAAACCTCTAGAAACCTCAAAATCCTTGGTCGGCGAACCATTAACCAAGACTGAGACAAAGCTAGTGCATACGTTACCTTCAATCCACTTAATCCAATTTGGACCAAAATTACAAGATTTGAGAACAAGGATCAAGAACTTCCAGTCGACACAGTCGTAGGCTTTGGCAAAATCAACCTTAAATAAAAGACATTGTTTCCTTTGTCTCCTAGCATAATCAATAACCTCATTTGCTAACAAAACGCCGTCCAAAATATTTCGACCAGGGATAAACGCCGTTTGAAATGGTGAAACCAACTTAGAAATCACATAAGAGAGTCTAGCAGCCATAATTTTAGAAATAACTTTCGATACACAACTCACAAGAGAAATAGGTCTAAACTCGCCAAAATGCTGAGGACTGTCAAGTTTTGGTATGAGCATCAAGAAGGAAGAAGAAAAGCATTTAGGGAGCTTACCAGAAACTGAGAAATGAATAACACACTTGGAGAAATCAGGCCCAATGATATCCCAGCAATCTTTAAAAATTTTGAACGAGAAACCGTCCGGGCCAGGAGCTTTGTTTCCGTCACAGTCAAAAACCGCAAGTTTGATTTCTTCAGCAGAGAAAGGATTATCCAACATATTCCTTTCATCCATGGAAAGCTTAGCACAATCAGTGAGGTTCAGGCTAGGTCTAAGGCACGCCTCCTTTTGAAATTTCAAATTAAAGAATTGAAAAGCAGCTTCTTTAATCAACACAGGGTCTTGCATCAGAGAACCATGTTCATCCTGAACACAAACATGATTCTGCCGGATCCTAGCCTTAAATGCAGAATGGAAAAATCTACTATTAGTATCTCCCCCCTTCAACCACTTATGCCTTGATTTTTGATGAATCATGCTTTCTTTATAACGCAAATTACTCCAGAAACTTTCTTAATCCTTCCCACGCTTTATCAACTGCTCTTCCGACAAACCAACTATCCCCTCTTCCAACAAAGCATCATACTCATTAAAGTTCTCAACAAGCTTGTCAATTTTAAGGTCAAGCCAACCGAAAATGTTGATATTCCACCAAATCAAACGCCGCTTGAGAGCTTTGAGCTTTTCTTTAAAAACAAAAGAAGGGGAACCATGAAAAGAAAAGGACTCCCATTCACCCCTGATGAACTTCTTGCACTCCTTATGTTCAAGCCAACAATTGAAAAACCTAAACGGCTTGGGACCCGAGTTACTACAATTAGACTTAATCCAAACAGGACGATGATTGGAAATATCTCTAGAGCCTACTAACTAAACCTTAATATCCCATAATGCAATTAAGGACTCATCAACAAGGAAACGGTCCAGTTTACTGCCTGAAACACCATTAGAATTAAACCAGGAAAACCTGTTCCCTGCAAACGGAAGGTCGATCATCTCCAACTCTCTAATAAACGAGGTAAATTCCTCACAATCCCGAGCCATGACAGAACTGGTGCCAAACTTCTCTTCTCTGTTTTTAACAGCATTAAAATCACCCCCTATAATCCAATGTCCCCTAGGATTCCTCGACTTAAGACCAATAATATCAGCCCAAACCCTTCGTTTATCCGTAATCGAACAAGGCGAACAAACATTGACCACATAAAGTAAGATGTTATTCCACGAAAACACAGAGCACAAGAAGCCGAATCCTTTGATTGTGGAGATGGAATGAAACAGGTCTCTCTTCCAAATTGTCAAAATCCCTCCCGACGCACCAGAAGAACTACTAACAGACCAATCATAATCTCCTTTACCCCACAAGCTCCTTACCACAGAATCCTTCATAAGAGTAACCTTAGTTTCTTGCAACAGACATAGATTAGCATGACCTTCAGTTAAAGTTTTCCTGATTCTCCTTCTTTTGAGAGGGAGATTACACCCACGAACATTGTAAGAAACTATAATCATTGACCACACTTGTCCACACCCTTACTAGAAACCATTTGAACCTTATCTCTAGTTTCCAAGCTTCTAACCACACTCTCAAAAACCTCCTCATCCTCCTCTGCTTCCAGTCCTAGAAGTTGAACCGAATCCCAAATTTTCTGCGGGACACAATCCAAACCAGTCTTACATCTATTGTTGTTTCTGCACACATCAGACTCATCAATAGAATAAGAAGCCTCCGGAAGAACAACAACCGAATCCTCCACCACCGGGGGGAGAGGTAACTTCAACTTCTTCTTAGAGTAGGGACGGAAATTGTTTTTGCCACTAAGCCTCCTAGAAGGGCCTGACCCAGCCGAGTTGATGAGAGTAGAAAAGAAAGAAGGTTCACAAGGGATTTGGAATCTGTCATAAATATCAACAATGTCTTTCTTCTTTTTAACTTTGGACCTAACAACATCACCAGCAGTCACATTTGGAATGAGAGGAACCGGAACCGGCCCAGCAAAATTCAACACACCAAACTGGCCCAATCCATTTTCCAAGCCCAATAGCGAAGAAGGCCCCACAACCTCGTTGGGCACGATCTTATGAGAAATCACCAAACTGTCTTCGGCAACAGAAGTCAGCTCATCAGTTGTCAAATCTAAACCAGAAGCCATAGGGTCCACCAAGGTCAAATTGACTTTATCAATGACACTCTCTTCCCTATTCACCTTTCGACTGATAACCTTCCTAGTTCCAACAGAATCACTAACATAAGATTGGGAAACCTCTTCACGACTACCAACTTTGTCAGAAAAAGACTCTTCATCCCTACTATTATGCGCCACCCTAGAAAGAAAAGAGTTATTAGGACTATTAACTCCTCATTCTTCCTCAAATCCGTTGGACCAAGAACTGATACTATCAACTTCATCAGAATCCAAAGAACCCTTACTACTACCATCTCTTCCAACAAAAAAATCCTTATCACTTATGGATTTCAAAAAATCTTCCATCAACCTAACACTGAAGAAGGCACCATTAATCTCCAGTTCCAAATTCTCTTGAATACATCCACTTCTACTAGTTTTAACGAGAAAACTAGCTACACCAAAACTGACATTCTCCAAAGTGTCAGAATCACACTTAATGAATTGTCCAAGGTCCTTAGAGATACTGGTAAAAACATCCAGATTCCAAGCAAAGCAAGGAAGTCCAAAACATCTAACCCAAGCAAATCTTTGGCTATCAACAATATCCTTATTCCAAGGTTCAACCTTGGCAAACCATTTTTCGCACCAACCTTTGGCTTCCACCATAAAGTCTTGCACCACACCAATCTTGACAGATTCCAGAACACATAAACCTGCTCCTAAACGGGTAGACATAATATCGAAATATCCTTCCTCAAAAAGACTTTGTTGAATCAGATACGGGTTAACATTCTGTAGAACCACTCCGACGAAAGCCTTTTTAAACCTACTGACATCAGGAATAACAAGACTTAATCTGTTACACGAAGTATCCTCATTCTGAGCCACGACCATTTCGCATTCACGGTTCAAGCGCGTAACTTGAGCAAACGATAGGGTATTCCCTCTAACTTTAAGCCTTTCGAAAGTTTTTCCAGAGAAACGAAAGACCCTATCCTTCGCAACCACGCCTTCCTGAAGATTATCAACTTCCTTCTGAAACCTAGGGGTATTAGCATGCAATTTCCTACCCTGAATGAATATACTATCAAGCTTAACCGCTAATATACGAGGGTCATGAACCTTTCTGAAATGCGCAAACCCAAACCTCTTGCCTCTTTTGTCAAACCTTCCTGGAATGAAGACCTCAGAGATAACACCATAAACCTTGAAGATTTCAAACAACTCTTTAGCCTTCATTTTATGAGGGATATCAGAAATGAAGAACGAAGTTAAATGTTCACCACTCTCCGCTCCCTTACCTCCCCTCTCTTTCCAAACCGAAAAACTAACGGCGGCCCCGTTAAACTTTTTATACGACACTTCCTTCCAATCCATTTACGAACACAAACCAAGCTAAGAACAACTTCAAATGGAACCAAGAGCAAACAGCAAGGCTGAGAACCAAACTAGTACCAAGGCCCCTAGCCCTAAGGCTAGGAGTTTAAGCCAAAAATACCAGACAGAATCAACCCTAACCGCCTACCAACCTTCCAAATGAGAAAGAACGGAGATCACACACACACAAGGACGCAGCATGAAACTTTTACCTCAAAATTTTAGAATATGTCTTAGAATATCTTTTAGTCAAACAAATATCTTTCAAAGTATAGAATATTTGGATGATTATAAAATAATCCAAAATATCTTTTAAGTTAATCCAAACTCCATCAAATTGTTTAACACTATTTTCTTGTCCTATTTATGAAGTTTACTTATAATACTAATTAATAAACTACCTTTGTTTCTTTGTTTGAGTTAGTTGATGATATTTTTACACAGATTATATATTAAATTGTATTTGTCTATATAAATTGTGAAAAAGAAAAAAATGTCACTCAAACTTGCGAGATGTGTCACAATTTATTAAAAGATTTATATAATCAGATGTGTTAGATATATCATTTATGACATTAATATTTTTAATGTATTTACTTTTCATCGTATTTATATGGTGAATAGTATTTATTTTAATAAAAAATATATTTTATGAACCGTAGTATGAACATGAATAATGTTTTTTAGTAGTAAAAAAAATTGATTAATAAAATATAAAAAATTGGTTAATAAAGTAATGGAGTTGATTATTAAATGCCCAAAAATTAAAAATAATTTTTAGTAGTAAATCAAAATTGGTTAATGAAAAAAACAGATTGGTTAATGAATTGATGAAATTGGTTAATAAACACACAAATATTAAAAATAGTTTTTAGTAGTAAATAAAGTTGGTTAATGAAAAGTAAAATATTGATTAATAAAATTATGAAGTTGGTTAAAAAACTTTCAGATATTAAAAATAATTTTAGTAAAATAAAGTTGGTTAATTAAATACAAAATGTTGGTTAATTAAGTTATGAAATTGGTTAACCACACAATTTTATATCAGTGTCCCTTAATCTAAAATAAAAAATAAATAATTAAATTATTTTTATATTTTTTTATTGTTATAATATTTCACTCTTTACTTTATTAATAAACAATTTAATGCGATTAGGATTTTGTTTTGATCGCAATTTTGGATTGGTTAGGAGTTGACAGGGTAGACCCCATTGACTGCAGAAATCACTTCATGGAGTGGTTTGTTCTTTTGGTTAGGCGTTCGTCTAAATGTAATGCTAGTTTTGTTTGGTTTTCAGTTTGTTGGAATATTTGGTGGGCTAGAAACCAAATAATATTCAACGATGGTGTTGCCCGCGAAATCGACCTTGTGCATAGAATCATGAAGATGGCGTGGTTATGGTTAACTATAGGTTCTCCTAAGGATTTTATATGTTCCTTCTACGATTGGTCTAAATAACCCTTAGATTTTTCATGAAGGTTTTGATTGTGGGATTGGGTTTGTAATCTGTTTTCTTATGGGTTACTGATGTGTATTGTATTATGTTGATCCTAGGTTGCATTCTTGCTCCCTTTCTTTATCAATGGAAGGTTTTTGCTTATTAAAAAAAACAATTTAATGCGATGTAGTATAAGAATATGGTGTAAGAATATCTTTTCTCTTATATAATATGTTAAAGGTAATTGTGTGCACTCTAAATATATGTGAAAATTTTTGTAAGGATCTTTATGACAATATATGTATAATTTTTCTTATTGAGCATTAAGCAACCAAAGCAAAAATTATAGAAATTGATCCATAGTTCAGAGGGCCTTCTAGCCAAGTCCTGGATCCATACAGTTTGCCTAAATCAACTAAGTTATGAGCATCAACATTAAACAACCTACTTAAGCACATAATGGAAGCATCCTTAAAGTTATCAAGCAAAATTCTACAATCAATAGCTAAAGGATTTAAAACGGCAATAGAACATAGAGAATTTATGCAGTCTACCATGATTATGGCATCCAGTTGGACTACAATTCTTTCTAAGTGGAGCTCTTTTGCCAACTGGAAGTTCCATCTAATGGCGGGGATTTCAGCAATTATCGGTTCAACTATAATGATTTCTTTTAGACTGGAGGCTAATACAATATTCATGGTCGATCAACTCACTCACCTTGGCGTTAGAATCCAAAATACGCACAGGGATTTGAGTTCTAAAACCAATAACTCCTGATAACCAGTTATCTTTCCAGATTCTGAGTTTCGCACAGTTTCCTATTCTCCACCGAACACCTTTGGTCACTAAGTCTTTTTCACTAAGAATACTCATCTAGTCATAACTCAGAGCGAAACTGATAAACGCATCTGAAACTAAGCTTCTTGGATAATATTGACCCTTAAAAACCTTAGAGAGCAAATAATCTTCACCTGTTAGAAGCATCCGGTAGTGCTTCCCTGGTAAGCTAGTATTAAAGCCACCAATACCTCTGAATCTTCCATTCTTTCCCAACTAAGCCAATGAATTTTCCTCTCATTATTCTTCTATCCCCAAGTATACTCAAGTATAAATCAAGAGCAGAAGATAAACCAAGTATACCCAGTCTTAGAAGTGAGATCGCGTTCAGGATAGTTCTTTAGAGATTTAGTGTTAGTAGAAGACCGTTATGGAAATATTGAGTTACTTAAGGATCAGTTGAAAGAGGTTCGTGTTGAGAGAAACAACAAGTATTTCATATTCAAGGAAATTTTAGTAGAATGGTTCTATAATTGGAGTTAAGAGAATTACCTTAGAAGAGAAGCAAATGCAGAGTTTGTGAGCAGTGTAAATCTTGCAATAAAATTGCTGTAACGCGATCATTAAGGTTTTATTGAGGCTAAGATAGGAGCGTGGAGTTGATTATTATTCACATATGAAGGTTTCTAGAGTATGGGGTGAAGTGGAGAAAGTTATACCTTGGTATTAAGAAGCATGTGATAGTAACATCCTGATCATAGATATGTGTAATTGATTACCTTATTTTGGGATAGTTGTGGAGTATCACACTCTTTATTTCGAGAAGTAATTTTTGTGTCCTGAGAAGTTTGAGTATGTGGTAAGCAATGGAAGACAAGTCAAGCTTGAGTACGAAACTAAGTGTGGATCGTGAAACGAACTACATTGTATGAACTCGTAAGTAGGCAATAAGGATTATCAGTTGCTAGTCATCTAGATAAGTAACCTCTAGGTGATGAAGCATGTAGTGGATGTTTGGTTCGGAAAAGAATCCAAGTCAATAAGTGTGTGGGGAATGTCAAGGTTCATCTTAAGTGCATATTATTTGGTTGGCAAGAGTATGAGTGGCTTATTGAAAGTCAGGCTGTTGTTCATCTTCCTAAGAAGTGTTTGGATTGGTTGATCATGGAGTATGATGTAAGCACCCTGTTGGAACTAAGTATATCCCAAATCTCAAATGTATACGATTTTGGATGTGCGGGGTTGAGAATAGAGTTGCAAGTCATATTGATAGTTTCAAAATTGGAATTTTTGAAAGTGTATTGTATAGTTGATCATTTGTAGAAATGTCAAAGAAGTTAGACGTTTGGGAAACCAACCTAGTGAACCATAATAAGTGTGAGTAAGTCTTGGATGTATCACTATTATGACTAATGAGAACCATAAGGAGTGAACTTGGAAGGGGATTACTAAGTGGTGATCTCGAAGATATTAGTTTAGTATCTTTCATATGTATTAGTAAGGTGTCGTACCTCGAAAAATGAGTGCACGACCTCGCGAAGCACAATCGCACGCTCGCAGAATGGACTTAACGGAGTCTTCACCAATCTTTATTTATTCCCATAGAGGGAAAGGGAACATATTGAATAAAACCCCTAAAAGAAAGACAGGGATATGGTCATTGCAATCAATATCTCGGTTCGGGAGTCGGTTACAGAAGGAGAAGATATTAGCACCCATCACGTCCGTTGTACTCAAGGGGAACCATTTAGTTAGGGTTGGAAGAATGTTAACTTTAGTTAATTTCTAATTTTCTAGTTATTGAGTGGGAAAAGAGAGATAAGAGAAATGTTTTTTTTATTAAAGAGAAATGACCTAAAAGGGTTTTTATTATTAGGGGGCCTGACAAGATTTCACAATCCTGCTCCTACGTATCTCAATAGAGAAATTAAGGCACACGTAGTTCTGGGTAAAAAAAAATTGTTTGTTGGTCAATTTTATTGAATGATATCTTGTATTAATCGACGAAAAACATTGTTTTACCTAAAACAGGTGAGGAGCGGACGTTTACACCACATTGAATGGATTTACAAATCACATTCACGCCACTTATCTCAACTCAACGGCTGTGGATGAAGCATTACTATTGCATCATCTTAATACAGGACGTCTTTTGTTTTTGAAAAGGTTTTTAAGATTGCACGGCGGCGAGAAAAATAGTTTGATTGGTTGGATGTTTTTTAGGTGAATGAAGAACTTTTGATGAGAATCAATTGTTTGAAGAGTTACGCTAGAATGCTAGATTCCAATGGCCTTTTTTCATTCAAGTTATTATGAAAATTGTTCCTTGGACAACGAACGCATGATAATAATCAATTGTTCAAAGAGTTACGCCAGAATGCTAAATCCCGACGGCCCTTATTTGTCCTAGTTAATTATTAAGTGTTTTAAGAACAAAAGAAAAAATAAACGGTTATCCCATTGCGCGAGGCTCGGGACCGATCATTCGAGGGTTCTACTAGAATGCTAGATTCCAACAGTCCTCTTCTTTCGTGTTTATTTAAAAAAGTTTTAAAGTTAATTTAGAAAAAAGTTTGATTGTGAAATGATTTGAGGTTAATTTGAAATAGTTTAAAAATTTGTTTTGAACTAATTTTAAAATGAATGAAATGCTAATGAAATTGAATTTGTGGTAAATACCAAGTGCGATTATTTATATATGAGGTTATAGACATGGTTGAAAGTAACTAATTAAGTGACCAAACATAATGAAATAAAATTATCAAAAAATCTACTTAACAATTAAAAAACAATTTATTAATTAAAAGCTAATCAAAGATTAATCAACCAAATAAATATTAGAGTAAGTAATTAAATGAAAAAAAGAATAAAAGTAAACAAACATAGAGGTAGGGGTGCATATATTGGTATAGAGGTACAAAACAAAAATGTTTATCTAAAGCCTAACTCAAAATTAAAATGTAAATTAATATTAACCAAAGTAAAAAAATTAAGACTAAATAAAAAGTTATAAAATAAATAAAAATAAAGTAAAGTAAAAATATTAAAAAAATAAGGGTTAATTGTGATTTACCCCCCTGACATATGAGCGTGTTTTGGTTTACCCCCCACCGTTGCCATAGGCAGGTTTTGGCAACGATTTTTTCAAAAAAACCGTTGCCTAAAGGCATGTAGGAGGGTAAATCAAAATTCGCTCATATGTCAGGGGGGGGGGGGGGGGGGGTAAATCACAATTAACCCAAAAAATAAATATAACAAGAAAGAGCAAATTTTTTTAGTGAACACTCTAGTATCTTTTAATTTAATTGGGTACCGGTACCCTTAGCCAATCAAACACCATGATTCAATACCATGTCATTTTTTAATTTTATTTGATTTTAAAATAAATTAAAATTTTATCACAATTTACACTAAGAGTACATGTAACCAACTTAGATTCATGGGAACCTAAAAATTTATCTTTTTTTTTTTAATTTGAAAATGTCACTAATGAGGTTTTGACATGTGGCAAATTCTTAAATAGCTATGATAAGTAGTTGAGTACCGGTACTTTTAGTGCAAAATGATTTTAAAAATTAATTTATTTTTAAATAAAATATATATAAAAGGTTGACATGGCATTGAATGTAAGTGTTTCATAGGACGAGAGTACCGGTACCCAACTAAATCTAAAGGTACTGGAGTGTTCACCATAATATTATACCTCCTCTTGTGGTCGAGGTGGTGGCAGAAAAGTTGAAGGGTGCAGATTGTGATGGCGACAAGACAGTTGTTGGTTTTGAAAATATAGAGCAGGGAGGGGTACAGATTGCAGATACATCTTTTGACGAGGCTTTAGGTAGATTAAAAGGTTCTTCTTGTTTTTATGAGAATAATGGCATGTCTGATACGGCACATTCCTCAACATCTGTTGTCTTGGAAAGTGAAGAGACTAAGGTTGTTTGTTCGGTGGGTAAACACGATATTCAGCCAAGAGGGGACAAAGAGTTCACTAAAAAGAAATTCAAAAAGGTGAAATATAAGTCATTGTGTGGGCCAGATGGGATTTCTGGATTTAATTTTAAAAAGCCTATAAGGAATTGGACTAAATCTGGGTCCCAATATTCTGACCAGATTTGTTCTTTCAACAAAGCCAAACACTCCAAGCCCTGTTTGGCAAATTAGAAGTCGTTTACTCAGGGGAAACTTCTGGTAATGATATTGGTTACGGCTCTTCTTCAAAGTGGCATGGCGAGAATTCGGAACAATAAGACATTTTAAGGGGCAACAGCAGGATGTGGGATAATAGAATCAGAGGAGTTCACGGATTTTATTCTGGAAAGCGATTTGATTGATGTTCCTTGTAAAGGCAAGAAATTTTCTTGGTATAGTGGTGATGGTTCTTCGATGAGTCGGATCGATCGTTTTTTACTCTCGGAGGATACGATTGATAAGTGGGGGTCATTGACCAATTTATAGGGCCTATAGACTTATTGGATCATTGCCCCGTTTGGTTAGTTGCGAATGCTTCGAATTGGGGCCCAAAGCCGTTTAGAGTGAATAATGAATGGTTCAACAACAAGGATTTCATCCTGTATGTGGAAAATGAGTGGAATAAATTGTGAGTTACCGGTAGAGGAGATTTTGTTCTAAAGGAGAAACTTAGGCTCATTAAGGGAAGTCTTAAAAGGTGGAATATTGAAAGCTTTGGTAAGTTTGATTTGGAAGTGGACAAGTGTGTCAAGGAGTTGAATGAAGGAGATGAAGCGACAGATTTGGCTAGCGGTTTCCTATCGGATGAAATTTTAAATGGTCAGAAAAAGGTTTGAATCGTTTTTGGATGAATCTTAAAATAAAGGAGAACATGCTTATTCAAAAATCTGGGATTAAGTGGCTTAACGGTGGTGATAACAACAGTAGGTTTTTTCATTGTGTTATGAAAGAAAGAAGGAGAAGGAACTATATTGGCCATATTAATTCGGATAGAGAGTTATTAACCTTGGTTAAGGATGTTAAGGAGGAAGTGAAAATTCATTTTGCTTCCAAATTTGTGGAGCCATAAGCCAATAGGCCTTTGTTGGAGGGGGTGTCTTTCAAAATGCTTAGCGGGATGGAGAGGGATAATCTTGAGCGGCCTTTTTCGGAAGAGGAGATTAGGGAGGCCATTTGGAGTTGTGATGGAACAAAAAGCCCGGGTCCCGATGGATTTTCTTTTGTTTTCATCAAGAAATGTTGGTACTTTCTTAAAAAGGACTTTTGTCGTTTCTTTTATGACTTTCATGGAGGTGCATTGTTGTCGAAGGATATCGTTTCGTCTTTTTTTACTTTGATTCCAAAGGGCGACAATCCTTTGGGATTAGATGATTTTAGACCCATTTGCTTGGTTGGGTGTCTTTACAAGGCCTTATCTAAGCTTTTGGCGGCTAGACTTAAGTTGGTTTTACATTCTTTTATTTCAACTTGCCAAAGTGCCTTCGTTCCGGGTAGGCAATTGTTAGACAGAGTTTTGGTTGCTAATGAACTTGTGGACTATGTGAGTAAGGAGAAAGGGGCGTATTCGCTTTTCAAGGTTGATTTTGATAAAGCATATGGCAAAGTTAGTTGGGATTTTCTTAGGTTTTTGATGAAAATGATGGGTTTTGGGGAGGTGTGGATGCGTTGGATGGAGGCCACTATTTTCTCTAGCAATATGTCCATTTTGGTCAATGGGAGCCCTAATAAGGAATTTAAGGCTGAAAGGGGCTTAAGACAAGGAGATCCCCTCTCTCCTTTTCTTTTTGTCATGGTTGCGGAGGGTCTTACGGGGTTGGTTAGGAGGTCGGTTTCGATGGGTGAATTTTCCGGGATCAATGTGAATGGGAAGTGTTTCATCGATATTCTTTAATTTGCGGACGATACTTTATTGATTGGTGATGGTAGTTGGAGGCATTTGTGGGCCATCAAAGCGGTTCTTAGAGCTTTTGAGTTGGTATCGGGCCTTGGAATCAATTTTCATAAAAGCAAACTTATTGGAATAAACGTCTCTTCTAATTTTTTAGAAGTGGATGCTTTTTTTTCTTTCTTGTGCGACGGAAAGGAAAGAGTTTTCTTTTTCTTGGTATCCCTATAGGGTCCAACTCTCGTAAGATTTCTACGTGGACTCCTTTGATTTCAAAGTTGAAAAAAATATTATCTTGTTGGCAAGGTCGTTTCTTGAGTTTTGGCGGAAGAAGTACTTTACTTAAATCGGTGCTCAATAGTCTCTCAATTTTCCAACTTTTTTTTTATAAGGTTCCGATCAAAATCTGTAAAGATATTATCAAGATTCAAAGTGGTTTTCTTTAGGGTGGTTTGGATGCTTCTAGAAAGACTCATTGGATCAATTGGGATTCACTTTGTCTTCTGCTTGACAAAGGGGGTCTAAATTTGAAAAGAATTTAAGATTTCAATATTGCCCTTCTTCATAAATGGAGATGGAGAATTTTGGAGGGGTCGGAGGATTTGTGGTTCAAGATTTTGAAAGCACGCTATGGCGACATTAAGATGCTAATGACGTACCATGGTAGCGTTGATACAAGGAGGAATTCAAATTCGGCTTAGTGGAGAGATTTGATCTCGATTGTTGATAATTATCCTGATGATATTTTGGTTAACAATTGTAGTTTTGAAATTGGAAATGGCTTTGGAATTCCTTTTTGGCATGTTAATTGGACTGGATCGGATAGTTTAAAGATTGTTTTTCCGGATCTGTTTTCTTGGTCTCAATTAAAAGATGTCGCGGTTGCGGGTATGAGAGGATGGGTGGATGATGATTGGGTGTGGGGGGATTTAGGAATCACTAATGGTTTTTTTGCATGTATTTCTCATGATATGGTGGATGCAAGATCTTCTATTACAGCTGATATTCATCAATCCCATATTGAGTCTGCTATAAATTTGAGTTCTGGCAGACTTGAAACTGATTCCACTGCTTCAACATCTGATGCGGGTCAGGTCTTTAACTGTGCGGGCTCCATTTCTGTTCTTGATGACGGCAGTGCAGCTTCTACTATTCCTGCTTCAATTCTGGTGGCGGACAACGCAGTTCTGCCAGCCGGGAATGCTGGTGACAGCACTGCTGTTGCAGCAACAATGACTATGTTGGACGAAAATTCTGCTACGGAGGAGTTGAGGTTGTTGTTATCGCAGTTCAGGCCAAAGCATGGAACGGAGGATTTAGTTCGTTGGTCGTTGGAGAGTAATCATTCCTTTTCTGTCAGCTCCTTTTATCGGAAGGTTGTTTCCTATTATCATTCATACGGGCCTGTGAATAGAAACGACAAAGCCTTCGGTCTTGTTTGGAAAAATGTGGCCCCTTTGAAGATTAAAGCTTTCGGTTGGATATGCCTTTTCAACAGACTGTCGTCGAAGGATCTTCTATTGGTAAGAGGAATTTTCCTCCTTCGAGTGATGTTAAATGTGTGTTTTACAACTCTTCTCTGGAATCTTTGAACCACTTGTTGTTATTTTGTTCGGTGGCAAGGATGGTTTGGATTTATGTCGCAGAGTGGATTGGTTTTTAGGAATTAACCCGGAGTGATATCAAGGAGAGTTTCTTGGATTGGTACTCTTACTGCAAATCTAAGCATGTAAAGGCGGGGAGAGAGGGAGGCGTGTGGTTGGCAGTGTGTTGGAACTTGTGGATTCTTCGGAACGAGGTCACTTTTAAGAATGTTAGGTGGAATATTGTTGACACCGTTTTGAAGATGAAGTTCACGGTTTGGAGATGGACTTTCATTGGAGATATTACCTATCCCAATTGCAACTTATATGAATTTGACAAGGACCCTTTGTTTTATTTAGCTTAAATCCCAATTGGTTGGTAATTTTTCCTCTTGTAGTGCTTTGAGCACTCTCCTTTGTATTCAAGTTGAGTACCATTTGTACTCTTTTTAATGTCATCTTGATTATTAAAAAAACAGAAAAAAATGCTACACACCCTCTTTCACTTTTAAAATGCAAGGAGTTGGTGGTAGAATTCAGTTTTGCCAAAAACATGAGGCGAACGACGTTATGGTGTCAATGGCAGTGGCGGAAAAGTTGCTCATCAGAACAAGGAGTAGGCAGAGGTTAACAATTGTGGTGTTATGTTAGAAGTTTGAGAAAAATGATATGAATGATAAGGTTATTTGGTGAGTGAAGTAAAGTGTAAGATGTATTATAAATATGGTGAATGATGGTTAGTGGTTTTAATAATTTGGAAAGTGGAAAGGAGTTAATTTGATTATGAGGTGGTTGTTGAAATGTGAGGTTTTGAATTTTTTTAGTAAGAGTTTGTGTGTTTGATGAAGAGTTGTAAGATAAGATGATATGTTTATGTGAGTGAATTATAGTGAGTGGTTGCATGATGGTAGTTTTGAGTGTGAAGATGAAGGTTATGCATGGTTGTTTATGAAGTGATGCAAGATTAGTTTATCTTGTTGTTATGGTTTTGTACAAATGATTAAAATATTTTTTAGATAATTTTTGTTGTTGTGTTGTTGAAAGTTTTTAGAGGTTGAATGAATATGATGTGAGTTTTAAGAATATGATGGTTATGTGTGGTTGTGGTTGGTTGAAAAGTTTGAATATGGATGAAAAAATGAATGGAAGGAAATGATTCTTGAGTGAAAGATGATGTTTATGAAGGTTGTAATAATGACGGTTGAGGGAGTAATATATGGTGGTGTAAGGTGGAAATATGGTTTTTACAAATGGAAGTTACTAGGTGGTTATGTTGTAGTGTTGTTATGGAGTTTTTTAGTGGTTAAATGTGATGATGAAAGGTTGTATTATGAGAAGAAGAAAGTTTGTGAAGGAGGAAGGAGTTTTTGCTCACGTTGAGAAAAGAGAGTGGTATTATGAAGAAGGTGATATTGTGTGTATGGGTTATGGAAGAAAATGGTGAATTTATATTATGCATGGTGGAATTTTTCATGGTAGTGTAGCTTTGTAGTATGAGGAAGATTCATGGAGTTTCTTGTAGAGGGAGATTTATGGTTTAATCATGAAATTTTTTATGTTATGAGTGTTTTACGAAGTAGGAGTGAGGTTCCTTTCTCTTGGGATTCTCATGGTGGAGAGTTTTGTTTTTAAAATATGAATTTGGAAGATGATGAAAATATTAGGTGATTTCTTATCACACCACCCTTGTTTCTTAGGCACAACCTGAATTTCCGGTTTTGCCCCCTGATTTCGGATGTGCACATCCAGACGCACCAATTTTTTAAAAAACGCTGATGCGTTCTGGAAGTTCACATCCGGAAACATTCCTGATCTGCAGATTCGAAAAATAGTAGAACTTTATTTTTTTTTAAATTGGTTTTGTTGCTTGGTCGCATATGTTAATATATCGTCGCAACTTAATATACATTTGACAACATCCATATATAAAATAAAATGATATATATATATATATATATAAAATAAAACTGTGTCAAAATACAGTGCATACATTTAATATAAATAGAATACATCAAACAAAAAACTACTGCGTATGGCGAAGGATCTCTCCTGGCTCCCATGCTCCTCTGCCCCTACCCGCAATCCTGGATCGATGTCTGCGGTACTGAAGTGCCCCCCGAGCAATCGCAATAATCTTGTCCACGGCAAGTCTGGCACCAGAGCCCTCAGGGAGGTGACCGGCCTCAATGGCCTGCCACACTATCTGCTCTATCTGACGACAGCGTGGTAGGACATCCTGAATATGGTCCAGCTGAGACTGTCACTCCTCTAATATCTCCTGATGACCAGGTCTGGGTGGCGATCTCTCAGCAGTGGGCACCATGCATGGGTGTGAGACAGTGTAGAACCACACGATGTACCCGACATCAACGCTCCAGTCTCTCTTTGCTCTAGTCGCCCGAGCCTCCCCTGGTACCAAGTGGGACTGGTAGTCAGCATATAGCTCATCTATCTGCCTACAGGTCAAGCCTAGAGCAGCAGACTCATGAGGCATCCTGGGGATTGTCTGCGTGTAACTGAACTGACGCAAGACGCGTTCCGGCAGGTATCGGGCAGTAACGGTCGAACTGCATGCCAACCATCCTGAGAACAAACAAACGTCATCGAACGGCGCATCACACGGTGATCGACATATGTGTCATACAAAACGTCCTCAGCAGCCATCTGATTAAGATACACTCTGAAGGGGTCTGGCACCTGGTTCCTGTTAGAAGAGTAATAGTGCGGGTTATTTTTATCGTATCCACAGGGACTGTTTGATATTTGATGCGTGCCTTTCAATAGTTGCGATATTCTAAGTTAACGGTTTCAAAAGTTTCAATTGTTGTTATCATTCACTTGTAGCAAAGATTAAATTGTGACAAAAATTTTTGTAAAAGGTTTTATAAAAAGGCATGTTAAGGTTAGGTTTCGCTAATCCTTTCCATGTATAAACGATTAATCAAGCACATGAACTCGGTTTCCGACCAATATACCCGCGTATCCTCCTGACTACGTTTATGTCTAAAGCGAAATCGTGAGTGCCGTTGTTTAAACCGTTAGATGATGTCTCATGCTAACAATCTAAACAACGATCATTAAGATCAATACAATGCGAATAGCAAATCCCAAATCTATGTCTAGAGTTTGGTTTTTAAAAGATGAAATTGTTAGGTCAAGATTTGTGGAATCTATGTCTAGAGTAAAACAAATCAAACTTAAAGCATTAAGAGAAAACAACTTCATCTATATTAATCAAAGACTTTGTTCATATACAATAGATCAAAAGCAATACATAAAAACAGAATCAACTACTTCTAACCTCAACATAGAGGGTTTAGCTACCACTTCTCATGGTAGATTGGAGAACAAGTAAAGAGAAGAGATGAGTAAACATCCACTCCAAATAATCAAGAATGGATGCAAAATCAGCTTCTCCAAGTGAAAATACAAGCTCCAATGGTAAAAAGACTGAAAACTAGGATTTTAGATCAAAATGAACAAAAGATCCTTTTTACACCAAGTGAAATTCTATTTATACATAGCAGAATTCTGCATGATTCGCACTGCGAGCAATCCATTTGCACTGCGAATGAGGAAAAATGGCACTTTAAGTGCCTCTGAGACTTAAACCGCCCCAAGCAGAAATCGTGGGTTCCCACTGCGAACCATTCATTCGCACTGCGAATCATTCGCTAGCTTCATTCGCACTGCGAATAAACTAGCGAGCCAGAATTCTCAAAACTGGAACTTACTGCCTCTCTTCGCCAGCACCTTCGCACTGCGAACCAGCCAGCGAACATTCGCTGGACCCTCGCTAGGAGTTCGCAGTGCGAACACAAGGTAATTCAAAACCTTGAACTCACTGCCTCCATTCGCTGGCTCCTCGCTGGTCCCTCGCAGTGCGAACATTCGCTGGGATTTCGCCAGATTGTTCGCACTGCGAACACCCTGTTGCAGCAATAAAAACTCAGTGGAACTTGCATTGGTTCCATGTGTTCACCATTTTGCTCCTTTCATGCCTATACTTGCACATTAACACACAAATTACAAGCTCCACACATATATTCCGATGTAAGCATAAAAACTCCATTTACCGCTTAAATTCACACTATACCGTTAGAAAGAAATGAAAAATGCCAAATATTCCATACAAATATATAACATGTTTGACATCTAACAAATTCTCCCCAACTAACTCTTTGTTTGTCCTCAAGCAAAGTATGCCTCTCACGAGGATTTGCTCGAGCACTCAATTCAACCAAGACGCGAAAAACGGCTCAACTAAACAACGATCACAACAATGCACAATTACACATTCAAGAATTTGATATGAAAAAGAACTTGCGACTTAAACAATTTCAAACAATGTTTCAAGAAACAACTAACTCATCCTGCATATGTCATTCTCCACTGCTCTTCAAAAAAGGATTGAAGGCAAACGTGCATACAAACACGGGACAATTACACTCAAATGACAAATGATGCAGTACTAAGCAATTCATACCATATCTCAATGATCATAACAGAAATCATGGAAGTAAAAGATCACTACGGACTTCAAGGATGTAGTTTGGTCGGGTGAACAAAAAAAATACATTTCTAATGGCCATTGAAACGAAATTGCCGAAGCAAAAGAATATTCACTATATACATATTCACACAACACACTTCATTTCACCAATTTTTCATTCCACCTTCACAAAATACCGTGCACACTTATTGATTCTATTATTTTTTTGTTCAAGCAAGCATTTTCTCTTTTGTACAACATATTCATTCTTTTCTTTACATGCTTGCTTGAAATTTTTTCAAAATTTGGAGTAATGCACCCATCTTTTTTTTATTCTCCCCAACTCATTTTCAACTCAACCTAAAGTGAATGTTCCTTTCTTTTTTAAGGCAAGGAAGTCAAAGTATACAATTTTCAAAGGTCTCAAGAAGAAAATGTTAGAACTCACCAAATTCAATGATGAACCAAACTTGCAAATAATGTACATAAAATAAGTTCATCATTCAATTGAGTTCTAAACTGTTTAGGCTCAAAAGGGCTACCAAATGTTCACTACTCACGGGTGAATTAATATATGGATATGGTTGTGCTCAAATTCAAACAAGTGCCTTGATCACTTCTCATACTTCCACAAAATCACATGGTCACAAGATAAGGCATGAATTAAAAGTAAAGACAACATTCATCACAATCCTTAGCATATAGTAACCTTGGAGGCTTCTCACTTTAATGGTTTTGATCCTAAAATGACACATGCATTCAAAGGAAGTTGTAACATGAAACAACATTCTCAATCTCACCAAGACACAAAGTTCAAAAACATAAAAAATTCTCGAACAAGGTAACAATATACCTTGTCGCAACATAATGCTTACGGTACTATCATAGCCCTCACATCTTGGAGGAATCTCCTTTTAAAACACAAGAGTCTCCAACCTACTTCCCCAAATACATCCTAAAAGAAGGAACATCAAAATAACACATATGCACAGTTTAAGAGTTAAACATTCGTCAAATGAAGAATTCAACTCTTAATACTATAATTAAAAACCAACAATTTATTAGTAAAGTGAAACAAAAAATTTTACTGCAAACCATACTCATTACTAATAATAATCATAAAGTGCCTGGTGTATAAAACACCTACATAATCCAAAAAGTACCACACTAGTACGAGTACATCAATATTAGACTAGTAAAAGCTGAAAAAAAACAAAATACAAGAAACTTCACTTTGATGACCAAAGGAAGTGTACAACTCTAAGATCCAAAAATTAGTCCTCCTCGGACTCCGTCTCGATAGTATCAGTACCCGGATCATCCTCAGGCTCAGTCCCAATAACATCCGTCCTCTGCCCCTCATCATCATCATCAGAAATCATAATATCATCGCCATCTCCCCTCTCCTCAACATCATGCTCAGCAGCATCCTCTCCCCAACTGAAAACAGGCCTGTCCTCAGGCCATGCAGCATGCGCGAGGAACTGCTCCCTCGACATCATCGTGTGGTGCGTAGAAGGGTCGCGGATCTGCAATTGGAGAACCTGTAAAGAATCATGAATATCAGTTATGGCACGCTGCTGAGCAGCCATCCAATCCCAATTATATTGGCAGATCTCCTGCTGATATGGATAGAAGCTGTGAGATCCAGAAGCAGCACCCTCGCTTATACCGGTCTCAGCACCAGCACCAGCCCCAAAAGATTCAGCCCGGCCACCCTTCGGTTTGCAGAATTTGTCGACGTATTGATCATCAATAGTCGACGGCACAGTAACTTGACGGCGCGAAGGCAAAGTCACTCCAGCATCAGCACATAAGGTCATAATCAAACAAGGGAAAGCAAGAGGGGCATTCTTCCTCGAAGCAGTCCCACCAAAATCACTCTCAACGATGGCCCTTATTTCATCAGCAATGATCCTTGCGACGTCAATTTTCACGTTAGTAAGGATATTGTGGACAAGGCGAGCCAAACGAATCGGAGCTGTGGAGGAGTGTGACTTTGGCGTAATGTTGGTCACAACCAAAAGTAAAACAAGTTGAGCCAAAGGCACCATATCCTCCCGGTGATATCGAACAGCCACCCCTGAATGATTAAACTTTACATTTTTACCTGGACGTAGGAGATCACGAGTCATTGCGGAAATATCAGGATAATTACACAGCGTCTCATGATACCTATCCTCTTCGCTAGCCCGCAGTGGAAGGGGATCTCCAAGAACCCTGTTAATAGTTCTTCTGTCGAACCTTACCGTTTTCCCGCCAACAAAAGTAGTCTAAGTAAACAGATCGCCCTCATCAGGAAGGGCGTTGGCGTAAAACTGACGAACCATTTCAACGTCGCAAGAATCAACAGGGTTAATCAGCGTATCCCACTTTTTCGCAGTTAACAGGGCAGCAATGGCACGATAACCTCCCTGTTCATTCAGAACAAACCTCCTTTCCGCAAGGATGGTCCTTCCTTCTAACACTTCATACCTCTGAGCTTGTCTAATACCTCAGAACCAGGTCTCATCAAAACGGACCGGCGCTTGTCTTGATGTGGATGTCTTTCTTTTTCTCATCATAGTTTTAGGACCCATCTGCACAAATGACAAATGAATCCACACAAAAACACCAAGACAAAACATTAGAATTAAGGACAGACATGCATCAGAAAGGACTATCAGAAAATCAAAAATTTGGGCTGCTCGCTAGATCATTCGCACTGCGAAGGCTGGCAAACGCTCGCCCCAGGTTCGCAGTGCGAACAAGCCAGCGAATGCACGAAAATGTTGAAAAATTTATGCAGCCCCCAGATTTCACACATAACAACATTCTACAGGTCTACTCAACTTAAAATCCAGCAAAAATTTAGACATGCATTGACTAACCAAACCCAGAATTCAAACCCCAAAACTTCCTACACATTCATATGCATAATTAACAAATAAACTCAATTAATCAGAAAGTTCAGAGAAAAGGAATTCTAACCTTGCTAGGAAATGGCAGTTGAGTACAAAAGAAGAGAAAAAGTGGCCCAAAATTGCACGTGAGAGGGAAAGAGTTTTTGAGAGGGTTTTTCTTCTCTTTTTTTTTTCCTTTTGGTTACAGTTGAAAGTGAGAGTGGGGGACTAGGGTTTGGTCCCCCCAAGTTCTCAGCCTTTCAACACTGGTTTTGGGCCTAAGTGTTGGCCCACCCATAAAACCCTCACTTTTAATGATGTGGCAGCAATACAACCCAGGCAGGTACGCTGACGTTCGCAGTACGAATGGACAGCGAATACTCGCCCCAGCTTCGCAGTGCGAACAGCTGGCGAATGCTCACCCCAGATTCGCACTGCGAATGAGCCAGCGAACAAGACAGTTTTTTCAAAATTACAAGTCTGTCTTGCTGCCACACTTCCAAATGTCCAAAATGTGAAAATGAATTAAAACAGCAAATTAAAGCAAAAATACTTACAATGTTGGGGTGCCTCCCAACAAGCGCTTGTTTAACGTCGGCTAAGCTCGACGGACCATCGCGACCTCACGGATCGTGGAAAGGCACAACTGCGGGATTCCGCTCGAAACCTCCACCGAGATACACTTTCAGCCTCTGGCCATTAACTGTCCAATTTTCCTTTGACGTTGTGTCCTCAATTACGATTGCTCCATAGGGTTTGATTTCCATAATCCGAAACGGACCAGACCATTTAGATCTTAATTTTTCGGGAAATAATTTTAATCGAGAATTAAACAATAAGACCAGCTGTCCGACCTCAAACTGTTTGATGACAATTTTTCTGTCATGGTAAGACTTTACACGTTCCTTATACAATTTGTTGGAATCGTACGCCTAAAGGCGCAATTCATCCAACTCGTGTAATTGCACTTTTCTCCTTTCGCCGCTTAGAGTTGGATCAAAATTAAAAAATTTTAAGGCCCAAAACGCCTTGTGCTCCAACTCTACCGGCAAGTGACAATTCTTACCATAAACCATTTTAAACGGTGTGAGACCGATCGGAGCCTTAAAAGCGGTCCGATACGCCCACAATGCGTCATCCAGTTTGTTCGCCCAATCCTTTCACGAGGCCGAAACAATTTTCTCTAAGATATGCTTAATCTCAAGATTGGATACCTCTGCTTGACCGTTAGCTTGAGGATGATATGGTGTAGCAACTTTGTGCTTCACACCATATTGCTCAAGAGCTTTGTCAAGCTGAGTGTTACAGAAGTGAGATCCTCCATCACTTATTAACACTCGAGGTGCACCAAAACGCGCAAAAATATTTCTTTTCAAAAACTTCACCACCGTTTTTCCGTCGGCTTTAGCACATGCTATCGCCTCTACCCACTTGGAAACGTAATCCACAGCGACCAAAATATATTCATTAGAAAATGAAGATGGGAATGGACCGACAAAGTCGATCCCCCAACAGTTAAAAACTTCGATTTCTAACATATTTTGTAATGGCATTTCTTGCCGCTGTGAAATACCGCCGCTTCTCTGGCACTTGTCACAACTAAGGGCATGCGCATGCGCATCTTTAAATAAGGACGGCCAATAAAAGCCCGATTGTAGGACTTTAGTGGCCGTTCTCAACCCATTAAAGTGTCCTCCGTAAGGAGAGTTATGACAATGCCACAGAATACTCGTGGCTTCCTCCACTGACACACACCTTCTGAGGAGGTTGTCGACACCAAGTTTAAATAAATGGGGTTCATCCCATACAAATGACTTGGCATCAGACAAAAATTTCCATTTTTGGTGGTGCGTTAGACCGTCCGGTATCAATCCGGTGGCTTTGTGGTTATCCATGTCGGCGAACCACGGTCTAACCTGCACTCTAAAATTTTTTTCATCTGGGAACTCCTCTTTTACCTCAAATTCATTCTTGGTCACGTCAATGTTGACCAGGCGGGATAAGTGATCCGCCACCAAATTCTCGGAACCCCTCTTGTCACGAATTTCAAGATCAAATTCTTGTAACAAAAGGATCCACCGAATCAGCCTCTATTTTGAATCAGGCTTGGTGAGCAGATACCTTATAGCCGAATGGTCCGTATAAATGATAACACGTGAACCAATCAAATAGGCACGAAATTTCTCCAACGCATACACTATGGCAAGCAACTCTTTTTCAGTTGTTGCATAGTTAATCTGAGCTTCGTTTAAAACTTTGCTCGCATAATGTATAGCGTGGAAAACTTTCGTTCTCCTCTGACCCAAAACAGCCCCAACCGCATAATCGCTTGCATCGCACATTAATTCAAAATCTATTTTCCAGTTTGGTGCAACGATTATCGGTGAGGTGGTTAAACTTTGTTTCAAACAATTAAATGCGAAAAGACAAGACTCGTCAAAGTCAAAAACCTTACCTTGGACAAGCAAGTTGCTCAACGGCTTTGCGACCTTGGCGAAGTCCTTGATAAATCTCCGGTAGAACCCGGCGTGTCCAAGAAAGCTCCTTATACCTTTGACATTCATCGGCGGTGGTAATTTCTCGATAACATCCACTTTGGCTTTATCAACTTCAAGGCCTTTTGCCGAAACCTTGTGACCGAGCACAATTCCCTCGTTCACCATGAAGTTGCATTTCTCCCAATTAAGAACCAAGTTAGTTTCCACGCACCGTTCTAACACCGTATCCAAATTTTTCAAGCACAAATCAAACGATTGTCCAAAAACAGAGAAGTCATCCATAAAAACCTCGATAGTCTTTTCGATCAAATCCGAGAAGATAGCTTGCATACACCGCTGAAAAGTCGTCGGTGCATTACATAATCTAAACGGCATCCTCCTATAAGTGAAGATTCCAAACGGACATGTAAAAGCTGTTTTTTCATGATCATCCGGGTTCACAATTATTTGGTTGTAACTCGAATAACCATCCAAAAAACAGTAAAATTGTTGACCAGAAAGCCTCTCGAGCATTTGATCCATAAAAGGTAGAGGAAAATGATCCTTTCTCGTAGCTTTGTTCAACCTACGGTAGTCGATGCACATTCTCCACCCGGTTACGGTCTTTGTTTGGATAAGCTCATTTTTCTCATTTCGGACCACCTTTAATCCTCCTTTTTTTGGTACCACATGCACCGGACTAACCCACGGGCTGTCGGAAATAGGATAAATCATTCTGGCATCCAACATTTTCACCACCTCCTTCCGGACCACTTCCTTCATGATAGGATTTAAGCGGCGTTGAGGTTGAGCAACCGGCTTAAAGTCCTCCTCCATGAATATCCTATGCATGCAATACGAAGGGCTTATGCCTTTGAGATCGGACAATGTCCATCCCATTGCACCCTGATTTTTCTTCAACACCTGAATTAAGCGGCTTTCCTCGTTTTCAGACAAAATACTACTTATGATAACCGGTTTATTACCACCGTCATCGAGAAAAGCATATTTCAATGTGGAAGGTAACACTTTCAGCTCAAGTTTGGATGGTTCATCATTCACCTCTTTTTTCAGAATTTCCTCTTCATACTCCCACGGTTGCAATTCTTCCAAAGCTTCAAGCTCCAACAAACACTCTTCAAGAGCTTGCTCTTCTTCAACCGAGAATACTTCCAAGGATTCATCCAAAGCTCTTTGAAAAGGATCAATGATATTAATTTGCCTTGTAACTTCCAAACTTGCTTCCTTCGTTACATCGATTCGAAAACAATCACCCTTATCCTTCTTATGCTTCATTGCATCATAAAGATTAAGACACACCTCTTCATCTTGGACTCTCACTTTCATGAGACCATCGTCCATGTCAATTGCCATACGGGCAGTTTTCATGAAAGGCCTTCCAAGAATCAAAGGTGCGTCATCGTCCTCCTCCATTTCAATGACAACGAAATCAATTGGAAACAAAAATTTGTCCACCTTGACCAACACGTCTTCCGCTACACCGTGAGGACGGGTAGTGGATTTATCGGCGAGTTGCAACGTCATTTGCGTGGACATCAATTCCATGTGGCCGAGCCGTTTCACAATCGACAATGGTATCAAGTTGATGCTAGACCCCAAATCAATCAATCCATTGCCCACATACATGTTTCCTATCGTAACCGGCAATGTAACTCGTCCCGGATCACACTCTTTTCGCGGGAGCGTCCGTTGAATGATTGCACTACAGCTTGCATCCACCATAATCGTCTCCTGATCAGTATACCTTTTATTCTTCGTGAGGATATCTTTCATGAATTTCGCATACTTAGGCATCTGCTCCAAAGCCTCGGAAAATGGAATATTTATTTGTAATTGCTTGAAGATATCCATAAACCGAGAATAGTGCCGCACACTATCTTTCTTTGTAGGAGCATGCGGATATGGTAGATGTTGAATTAGAATATTGTTCATCGGCTCCTTTCCCTTCTTAGTTCTCTTCACTCTTTCTTCATTCTCTATTTTTTTCTCATTCTCATTTTTTTCTCTCTCATTTTTTTCTATCTCATTTTCAACTAACACACCCTCCACATTTTTTTCTACTTCAATCTCTTCCCTATCTTTTTCATTTTCAACTTCAACCTCCTCCTCCACTCTCTTTTTACCTACACCCATGTCAATCTCTCTTCCACTTCTTGTGAGAATAGCTTTACAATCCTTAGGATTCGGAAGCGTATTTGCCGTAAAGGGCCCTTTTTGTTGGTCGGCCAATTGTTTTGATAATTGCCCGACTTGAGTTTCAAGATTCCTTATGGCGGCATCGGTGTTCTTTTGGTTTGAGATTGCCATTTGCATAAATTGTGTAAGAGTGTCTTCCATCTTTGTATTTCCAACGGGGGCTTGCGGAGGTTGAGTGTAATTCTGATATTGTTGGCGGTTTGATGGTCCGGCTTCTTGCGGTCTCCATTGTTGTTGATAACCTTGGTTAGGCCTTTGTTGGTAACCTTGGTTGGCTTGTTGATACGGAGGTCGAGGTTGGTAACCTTGATTTCCCGCGTAATTTGCTTCCTCCTCAACAGGAGGACAATAACCGGTCGGATGATCACCTCTGCATAACTCACACACTAACACTTGCACATTTTTACTTGAAGATTCATGCATCTCCTTGAATTATTGCGGCAGCTTAGATATTTGCTTCGTTAACAACTCAACCTGTTGTGATAACAATTTGTTCTGCGCAAGGATAGCATCACTTGTTCCTAATTCCAACACACCCGGAGTTCGTTGAGAAGGTCCACGGTTGTGACTACCTTGATGATCGTTCAAGGCCATTTTATCAATGATAGCTGTGGCTTCCGCTGCAGTTTTGCTCAACAAGGATCCACCGGCGGTGGCATCCAACAAGGTTTTGTGTACTAGCTGCAGCCCATTTCTGAATATATGAATTTGTGACAATTCATCAAAACCATGGCCTTTGCACTTTCGTAACATTGATTTGAACCTCTCCCAAGCTTCGTTGAGAGATTCATTAGCTCCTTGTGTGAATACTGCTATGGCGGTCTTTGCTTCCATAAACCGAGTATGAGGGAAAAATCCCTCCAAAAATTTCTCTTCCAAAGCATTCCAATCAGTCATTATGGCAGTTGACTGATCAAGGTACCATTCATTGGCCTTCCCAATGAGGGAATGCGGGAATAGTCTCTTGAACAGAGATTCCTTTTCTGCTTCTGGTGCACCAGTCGCTCCCGCTATTTCATAAAATTTTGTCAAATGGGTGAAAGGATCTTCATGATCCATGCCCGTAAATGGACTCTGATATAACAGTTGGAGAATCCCGGTCTTCATTTCAGCATGACGACCATTGTGTGTGTGGCGAGCGAACTGGGCATTGTGTCGCGGACTATTTGTACATGGCCTAGAAACAGGTGGTGGCGGTGGTGGTGGATCTCCCTCCATAACTGGAAGTATTTGTGGAAATGGTGGTGGTGTAGATGTACTTTCCTCTTGTTCTCGACTCTGTTTCGCTAGCTGCCTCCTTCTTCTAGTTCGGCTATTGATTCTACGAGCGGTTCTTTCAATCTCAGGATCGAAAAGAAGTTGGTCCGCCGGTAGTTTCCCTCGCATAAACTAAGTCTGCACACTAAACAAACAGATTAACAAGTTTAAGATAAAGTGGTAACAGCTTACAATAACTCAACTATCGTAATGCTTGCAATATCAAATAACAGTCCCCGGCAACGACGCCAGTTTGTTAGAAGAGTAATAGTGTGGGTTGTTTTTATCGTATCCACAGGGTCTGTTTGATATTTGATGCGTGTCTTTCAATAGTTGCGATATTCTAAGTTAACGGTTTCAAAAGTTTCAATTGTTGTTATCATTCACTTGTAGGAAAGATTAAATTGTGACAAAGATTTTTGTAAAAGGTTTTATAAAAAGGCATGTTAAGGTTACGTTTCGCTAATCCTTTCCATGTATAAACGATTAACCAAGCACATGAACTCGGTTTCCGACCAATATAACCGCGTATCCTCCCGACTACGTTTATGTCTAAAGCGAAATCGTGAGTGTCGTTGTTTAAACCGTTAGATGATGTCTCATGCTAACAATCTAAACAACGATCATTAAGATCAATACAATGCGAATAGCAAATCCCAAATCTATGTCTAGAGTTTGGTTTTTAAGAGATGAAATTGTTAGGTCAAGATTTGTGGAATCTATGTCTAGAGTAAAACAAATCAAACTTAAAGCATTAAGAGAAAACAACTTCATCTATATTGATCAAAGACTTTGTTCATATACAATAGATCAAAAGCAATACATAAAAACAGAATTAACTACTTCTAACCTCAACATAGGGGGTTTAGCTACCACTTCTCATGGTAGATTGGAGAACAAGTAAAGAGAGGAGATGAGTAAACATCCACTCCAAATAATCAAGAATGGATGCAAAATCAGCTTCTCCAAGTGAAAATACAAGCTCCAATGGTAAAAAGACTGAAAACTATGATTTTAGATCAAAATGAACAAAAGATCCTTTTTACACCAAGTGAAATTCTATTTATACATAGCAGAATTCTGCATGATTCGCACTGCGAGCAATCCATTCGCACTGCGAATGAGGAAAAATGGCACTTTAAGTGCCTCTGAGACTTAAACCGCCCCAAGCAGAAATCGTGGGTTCGCACTGCGAACCATTCATTCGCACTGCGAATCATTCGCTAGCTTCATTCGCACTGCGAATAAACTAGCGAGCCAGAATTCTCAAAACTGGAACTTACTGCCTCTCTTCGCTAGCACCTTCGCACTGCGAACCAGCCAGCGAACATTCGCTGGACCCTCGCTAGGAGTTCGCAGTGCGAACACAAGGTAATTCAAAACCTTGAACTCACTGCCTCCATTCGCTGGCTCCTCGCTGGTCCCTCGCAGTGCGAACATTCGCTAGGACTTCGCCAGATTGTTCGCACTGCGAACACCCTGTTGCAGCAATAAAAACTCAGTGGAACTTGCATTGGTTCCATGTGTTCACCATTTTGCTCCTTTCATGCCTATACATGCACATTAACACACAAATTACAAGCTCCACACATATATTCTGATGTAAGCATAACAACTCCATTTACCGCTTAAATTCACACTATACCGTTAGAAAGAAATGAAAAATGCCAAATATTCCATACAAATATATAACATGTTTGACATCTAACAGTTCCCTCTGAGCAGGACAAATGCAGCAGCACGTGGCATATCCTCAATGTACCCCTCGACACACCCCCAGCCAGTAATGTTGGGAAAGTGCTGTAAAATCCACGCCTGAAATGGAAAACATAACATGGGTGTCAAACATTATAATGAATATAGAAAGAAGAGAAATGAAAAAATCACTTAGAATATTAGATTGTTACCACGTATAGCGTACAACTTCCTGCCACAGTCTTGGCTGTCCGGCGGCAACCATCAGAGAGCCTAGAATAGCTGAACGCCAGCGCAGGCACCCCCTAGTTGTACCCATGGATCTCTGTCTGATCCAGAAGGTACCTGAGGTAGACGACATCAACATAATAGGCGCTGGAGTCCACAAACACCTGTGTGCCGAGCAAAAATAGGTAATAGCATCTCAGGGCACGCTGCCTGTGGATCTCCACCTCAGCTGCATCTAGAGCTGTCAAAACGGGTAGCCCGGCCCTAAACGGGCCGGCCCTAGCGGGCCTCGGGCTTTTCCGGGCCGGGCTCAAAAAGCCCATTTTAAATACGGGCTCCTTTTTTACTACCCAGGCCCAGCCCTGTCTGGGCTGCGGGCTACCCAGTCCTAAACGGGCCCATTTTAAAAAAAAAATTAAAAAATTCATTTTTTAAGTAATATATAATGTAATAAAAATTAATACTCATTTTAATATATAATGTTATAGAAATTAATACTCATTTTAATGATCTTAATGTAATATATTCATTTTAGAATACTGTAATGTAATATAATGTAATAGAAATTAATGTTCTGATAGTCACTGAAGTGTGTGTGGACCGAACCAAAGAAGCACTTACACATTGTATGCAAATGTTTCTTGGGCCAAATTTATTTTTTAGGTCCAATTATATATATTTATTAATTTATATATGGGCCAAATAGTTAAATTAATTCTTTTAAAAAAAGTTGTCGGGCTGGCGGGCTACCCATAGCCCATACGGGCCGGCCCATTTTTTTTCGGGCTTTTTCGGGCCGGGCTCAAAAAGGCCCGGAATAATATGGGCTCCAAAAATAAGGCCCAAGCCCTAACTTTTTTCGGGCTCGGCGGGCCGGCCCATGGGCTTCGGCCCATTTTGACAGCTCTAGCTGCATCCCCTTCTGCCTGTCGTGCCTCGTCAAGCTCCTCGCCAAACCTGTGTATCAGAAAGTTGAACCGGACGTGTGCGCCCCTCAACTGGGTAACCTCCTCAAGTGCATCATCTGCGCTAGCCCCAAGCTCTGTAACTAGCATCTCGATCGCCTCTGCCTTCGACATCCTACCGTGACGGAGAAGGGTACCCGTGATCGGTAGATGTAAAAGGCACGAGATGTCGTCGAGTGTGATCGTGATCTCGCGGTACGGTAGATGGAATGAGGATGTCTCAGGGTGTCATCTCTCAACAAAGGCTACTAGCATACCGTACTGGATCTGGGAAAACCCAATCCTAGACAGGCCTCCAAGACCAGAGGCAGCAACTGCAGACGTGAACCACTGATTCTCTGGCAGCAGCTTAAGCATGTCTATAACCTTGCCCCCATGGTTATAGAACTTCTGGGAATCTTTCTCCTGAAAATTTCCAAATAAAACATTGTTACAAATGAAAATATTTTCAACGTAAACAATTCTATAAATAACCCAAGAAAGGTTACCTGTCCTAGCCAGACATATCTGGCAGTATGCTCAGAGTACCCCACGAGTAGGGACATATCAGACAGTCCCCCGGAGTAACCGCCCAGCTCATCGAAATTGTCATCGGTGTCAACACCATCATGTGTTGCGTGATCACCCTCTGGAGTCTCCCGACGAAGCCTGCGTGCGGGCTGGGACCCTGATGAACTACCAGCAGAAATGCGACGCCTCCGAGATATAAAATCGGCGGCTGAAGGGGGAGTGGCCTGTACCTGAGATGTGGAAGTGGCCTAAACCTGTGATGTGGATGGCTGTGGTGTAAGATGTGGTGTAGGATGTCCCTTAGCTGTAGGGGCTACCCCAACTCCCTCTACGCCAGAAGCCTCGGCTGTAGACTGCATCCGCTCACGTCGGACAGATGCGTGCTGAGCTGTCTGCCCATGTATGATACGATCGTCTCTGCTAGCCATCTAATCTGCAAAGCATAATAAATAAATTATATTTTTTTTAAAATAATTAAATAAAAACAAACAAACAAACTAAAAAAAAACAAGTGTCTTCTGGATGTGCACATCCGGAAATTTGCAAAATATTTAACTTTGGTTTCTTCCGGATGTGCACATCCGGAAGAACCCAGAATTTTTAACGTTGGGTATTTCCGGATGTACACATCCGGAATCACTCTGAATACTAAACGTTATAATTTTTCCAGATCTGCACATCCGGTACGTATTTTGAAGTTTAAAAATGGTAGCCATGGCCACTGTACCATGCAAAAGGGCATTTTAATGCCCTGATCGTCCGTTTAAAGCAGTAAACAAGACCTACATTGTCTCTAACCTATGTTATTCATACAACCTAACAATTTCTACACCTAAATGTCTACTCTAAATCGATTACTCGAAAATTACTCCGAAACTCTAAAATTTGAAAACTTACCGATTCAAATGAGATACGGAGGATTTAGAGTCTCTTGATAGTTGTAGATGTTGCTTTGCGTCGAACTCGAGTGGAAAATATCAAGATTTGAGGTGATTGAAAATTTGAGGGTTTGAGAGAGTTTGAGAGAGTTTGGAAATGAGAAAGTGAAGAATGAGGGGGAGGAAGAAGGTCTGGCGCGAAGTTATAAGAAATCCTTTCAGAAGTGCACATCAGAAATGTTTCCGGATATGCATTTCCGGAACACATCAGCATTTTTTAAAAATTTGGTGCGTACGGATGTGCACATCCAGAATCAGGGGGCAAAAAAATAATTTCAGGTGGTGTATAAGAAACTTGGGTGGTGTATTAAGAAATGCTCAAATATTAAGGTTGTTGTAGTAGAAGTAGGTTATACATGAAGATTAACATGTAGGTGATTTTTTAGAGAAAATAGTTGTAGGTTCTTAAAGATGAAAAGAGTTTTTAATAAAATATGATTATGGTTAGAAGATGATAAAGTGTTAGGTTTTGTTGTAGTGAAAATGTGAAGGAGAGGAACAAGGTGTAGCAAAAAAATTCATGCAGGTCTCGTTCTATTTTAGAGAGAGGAATGCTTTTTATCATGTTTGTCCTCTTCCAAAGGAATGTTTGACATGTAAAATGGATCAACACATTTTTTTAAGAGCATCCACATCCATTATCCTCATTTGAGTTTTTTAAATAGAACCTACTTAAATTTTTATATTTTATTACACCTTTTTATTTTTTAAACAACTCTACTGCATTTTTCAAATATCAATCAAATCCATTAAAAACTCTAAAATAGGTTCCATCAAATCCACAATATACTTCATATTTATATTATATAAAATAAAATAATTGAAACAACTTAATTTTATTGGTCCACATTTTGTAAACAGTTAGTAGACGTTCTTTATTACATTAACGTTTAGAGCATCCACACCAATCATCTTCAATTTGGTTCTTTAAATGGGGTTCATACCATTTTTTATATTATATAACACTTTTATATTTTCTAAACAACCCAACTACATTTTTCAAATATCCATACAACTTATCAAAAACTCTAAAATGGATCCCATCAAATCTCACAATATATTCAATATTTACCTTATATAAAAAAATTGAAACAATTTAATTCAAATGCGTCCAGCTGACATTAAAAAACATTCACACATTAAAGAATGGTCACAAACTAAAGAACGTTGTTTTTCCTCAAATATCCATTATGTCTGACACTAGAAACTTTGATTTATGTGTATGAATGAAGAAACAGTGGTGATATTTATGCTCTTACGTATTAAAGAACGCTTTTGCATGCCAAATATCCAAGTGCTACTAACAAGGTGATTTTAAAATATGTGTAGACACGGTTGAATATAACCGATAATCATGCTCTAATACCTAGTTTGTGTATAAAGGTCACCCATTCCTTTTTTTTAAAACACTAAAACTCTCTTTTTCTATCAAAAGTGAAGTTGTGCCAATTCATGAAACAAAACCAACAACTCATTGGTGCACGCATGTGAATTGTCAGCAACATAAAAAAAATCAAGTGTGATACTAAGATTTATAATTTACAAACAATGACACTAATCTCCTTTTTATTTTTTTAGTGATAAAAAAATAATTAAAAAGAATTAAAATAAATAAAATACACAAAAATAAATGTTAAAATAATTAATATAAAATTAATTATGAAACCACAACTAATTCTATTTACTTATTTTGAACATTTTGATGAAAAAATAAAAATAAACGGACTCAAAATGAATAAAAGTCAGGCGCAAAAGTGCTCAAAAAAATAATTTGAACGCACCAAAATAATCAGCGCGAAATAATTTTTTTGAAAAAATACAACGTTTGGTCAATTTTTGAAATAAATTCTAACCGATTAAAAGGCTCAAACTGATCAAAATGCGACCAAAAAAGTAGTCGGAAAAATAAAACGGGTGTGCCGGTTAAACTACGTGAAACATAGATTAATATAAATGACGTCTGCAAGCTCGATTTTGACATTTTTCATCCACTAATTTTACGCACAGTTCAGATTCAGTTTGACCGGTCTATCTGTAAATCCAAAAAGTTATTCCGATTGAAATTTTAGGCATTGTGCAATATGAAATGCATGTCATGTTATGCAAATGACGCATATGTTATGATAACACGCTGATTCAAATATTCACTTTAAAATTGGGGCATGACATAAGGTGTAAGTGGTTAGTCATAGTATAACATTGGATAATTCTCTCGAATTCATGGCCTTGGATGTATACCCCCATGAGAGTGGTACCTGATGTGTACAATGACACTCTACCATATTGAAAGGATTCATGAGTTATACTTTCAGAAAAGAGCGGGAATGAGATATTCCTGAAGTTAAGCATGTAACTTGAATTGTATATGAGTAAGAACACGAGCTAGAATTGCGGGAGATGGAACAGGACGATTGAGATGAATGATTTTGGATAGGAAGTGCAATGTTATCTTCAGATATGTAACTGAGTTATGAGACTCTGTGAGTAATATTAGAAAACTCACAGTTACGTCCTAAATTGATTAAAGTTCCTTGGAAGCATTGTCTCGTTGATGACTTGAAATTCCTTGCTTGTATTATTTCTCCAGATGGTTTGAATCCCATGTCATTAGAACCCGTGAGTGGGTTAGAATTCTATAAAGGACTTAGAATGGATTATGGCAATAGGAACCATATATTTTCATACTAAATTGGAATAATCGGAACCAGCACAAGATAATTCTGAATATTGTACACTCTTATGATCGCAATTGTGTGACTCCTACGTATCTATCTATTGACAGATATTGGTTCAAATTCTCCATCTTATGTTGGCAAGAAAAATGTTCTACCCATGGATGTGATAAGGTTCTAAGATTGTTTTAGGATAGTAGGTACTCAAAGGAAAATATGGACCTCGTATAAGAACCCATGAGCTAGTATGTAGAGAGTGATGAATGGAAGGGCGCAGTGCAGTTTCATGGAGGATCAAGGAGATAACTACTCGTAGAAATGAAAGTAAGACAATCTTATGCCAAATGTGTTATCTTATTGGAGTAGTACGAGAGAAGTGAAGCATCATGTGTATACGCTCGTAACATATAGTATTAGGTCAAGTGAAGTCGATAAGGTTATCAATAGATGGATTATAAAGTTTGCCACAATTGTAGAAAGATTTATAAGAGAAGAGTCGTCGGTATTGTTTGTAGTCAAGGAATCAGTAAATTATCTCACAAAGTTCTAATAAAATTGAATATCCAATCAGAATAAGGTGTCATGGTTATGGTTTTGATTAACTCAGTGCAATAAAGGGATGTCGTGGATTCCAGAGGGGACTCTGACCAAGCGATTCAGAGCATTTTGTCAGATGAGTTAAGTGGGGAAAAGGTTAGAAGTTAATTGAAGATTGAAAGTAAGAGTATGATTAAGTCAAGGAATTTCAGAATTTACAAAGAAAGGAAATTGCCAGTGAAAAGAAGTTGGAAGTTTGAGTATGTTAGAGGATTGAACTGAAGCAAAGTCAAGTGTTAATCTAGGATGGTGATGCAAGAAGTATTTATTTCATTGAGTGGAAGAAAATCGGGGACGGATTTCAATTTAAGAGGGAGAATGTAATATCATGTATACTTTTAAGTGCTCTAAATGTTGTCAATTGGAGCAAATATAGTAATCAGTGGACTCAGAAGAGATCAATTCTTATTAAAAGAGATTGACATTTATTAATAAGTACAAGAAGTAACATTTTGGTAACATTAATAATTGGTCAATTTCTCTAGAAGTAAGAAATAATCTTAAGAAATATCATTAGAGACATTTCTTTACCAACTTTTCTTCTCAGCCACTCATCTCTCTCTCTCTCTCTCTCTCTCTCTCTCTCTCTCTCTCTCTCTCTCTCTCTCTTCTCTCTACCACTCCACCACATATATTTGAAGTTCATTTTTTCCTTATCAATGTTATTTATTAGTAAAACAAGAAATAAAGAAACTTAAAGAAGAGAACAAGAGAGAAGAGAAAGGAAAGAAAAGAAGAAGACAACCATGGAAGTCATCATCATCTCCATCAATTCATCTCATCCTCTTCATCATCTTCACCTTATCATGGTGAGTTTCTAGTTAGATCTAGCTTGGGGGAAGAATCCATGACTTGGGAAGTTAGGGTTGTATTGATTTTATGATTGTTTGATGTTGTTGTGTTGAAAACATGTCATGGTGTTGATTGTTTGGTTGATGTTCTTTATTCATGATGCCATGTTGTTACTGATAATCATTGATGTTGTAATAATGCTAAGAATGATGAAATTCATAGTATGAATTCTTGAACATGTTATAGTCTATGTTTAGGTATGTTTGGAATGATTTAATGTTGTGGAAATTCGAAGAAACAAGTGTTAAAACTGGTATTTTTTTAGAAAACATACAATGACAATCGATTAACATTAGCATGCAATCGATTTCACCTGCTAAAAATTGAGAAAAATAGTGAAAAATAGCATGTTCAATCGATTGCACTACTTTAAACAATCGATTAACTCCACCAATTTTGCAAATAGAATGTTCAGGAGGAGTGCTGCAATCGATTGCACCCCTATTGCAATCGATTGTTGCCCTATTTTTCTTCCAAAAACCATTTGTTTCATGTTTCTAAACTACCCTAATAGTCCTATAACTTGTATCATGATATATATGCATTAGATTAACATTAATCAGTCAAATTACATGAGATTGAGCACATTCTAACCTAGAATCTTGATTAGGTTAAAATGGTTGGTAAATAAGTTTTGTAACTCAAAATGAGGTGCAAACTGATGTGTTTGTAAGCTAACGTAGAGGACTACAATATAGAGAGAAACCTCTATGAGTTATTCCATTATACCTTTAACTTTGAGTCTGGTTAACCCCACCATAGAATGATCAAACTTATGCTTACTATGTGGCGTGAAAGTAGAATAAGTTAGATTGAGGCAGGTTGTGTGATAGTTTTGTCTATGGTTATTGTAAATATTATATCATGTGTACTTTATATATGATATGATGAGAATAAAATTGGTTAGGTATGTTTATGAATCATATTATGATGTATACTATGAATAGTTGTTTGTGTTGATTATGTAATAATATGATTAAAAACCTTATGATGATAAGTGAGGAAAACTTAGGATTATAACTAGATTATTGACTTAGAAAGATAATCTAGGTTATGGAAATGAGTTATGTGGCGATGCTTGGATGAAAAGGTACATCGCTGTGTATGGCAGACGAGTAATCGCTTGATTAATGAATCAATATGCTTTGTATGGAACATATGGATATAACATGTGAATGGGCGAATATGATCACCTAGTATTTGATGGAATAACTTGAGAATTGGTGAATGTGATCATCTAGTGATTAATGAGAGCAATCACGATGATGTGGAACCTGATCAACTATTCATATATTTTCCCTTGATTGTGCATATCCCGTTTGAGATGTTTATGTAAAGTATAAAATGGGGATGTGGTACTAATGATTTGTGCCTCAAATAGGTTTGAGTCCCAACCATGGCAGAGCATGGGGGAGAGGTGGACACCTAAGTGCATTCAAGTCTTATACGGTGAAAGACACTTAAAGTGGGTTCAAGTCCCATACAAGTGTTAGTTCTTGAGGTGGGTTTAAGTCCCATGGAGAAGCTGATATTCACACGAAATTCGAATCATACGAACATGCGTGAACCAAGCCTTGCTCTAGACGTAGGTCCGGTCGGAGATCGATGTTTTGTGAATCCGAATAGGGATCTATTGAGTTGTGTGAATTAAAGTGACATGTGTCCATACATTGGGAATATCCCTTACATACCTAAGTCTTGGTTACATTTTGTGAGTGATACACAAGTAAAGAAAGATGAGCACTTAAATTAAGAATCAATTAGAAACCATGTAGAGTTGCGTTGGCCCATAGGATAGGGGAACTCACTGGTTTTATTATCTCACCCCAATAATATTGTTGTTTTTCATGTGTTATTTGTAGTTTAATGCAAGAGAAGTTGTCCGTTGATGTTTCTAAGATGTTGGATTATCGTTATCTTCCATTGTGGAATGTGCGCAATGGATATATTGCACATCGGTCTTAGTTTTTATTTAGGGACTATTGTTTGTCATGTGCCATACTTTGTATTTTATTTTATGGACATGTATATAATGATGCCGCTAGGAACTTGTGTTGCATCATACCAAATTAATATCTTATATAATGTATTTTCTATATGTATATTATACGAGGTGTTACACCTGGACCCCAAAGGAACACTTGGAGGGCTTAGGCGTATGTCTTACTTCCTAAAGAACTGCAGAACATCTTGTAAATCTTCTGCATGACTGTGTCACTCAATAATTTTAATTATCATATCATTAACATAGACCTTCAGGTTTTGCTTTATCATGTGGGCGGAGACAACATCCATAAGGCATTGGTAGGTGCACTAGCGTTTTTGAGGCCGAAGAGCATGGCATTTAAGACATTGTAGTAGTAGTTACCATGATTTGACATGAAGGTTGTCTTGGGCGCGTCCAGAGGACCCATCTGAATCTAGTTGTGCCCTGAATATGCATCCATAAAGCTCAACATGTAGTATCCTGATGATCCACCAATAAGGCGATTGATGTCTAGCAATGGGTATAGATATTTAGTGCAGGAAGTATTCATATCAATGAAATCTATTCATATGCGCCACCTAGTGTTAACATTTCATACTATAACCACGTTAGCCGACCAGGTGGAATACTTTGTTTCTGTGACGAACCTGATGTCGGATAGTTTCCCCACCTTTTTCATCTATGAAGACCCTCTTTACCTCGCCAACTTTCCTCTTCCTCTGAGCCACTGATTTTTCAGAAGGGTGGATGGCGAGGTGATGGCTCATCATTTTGGTGTATATTCCTAGCATGTCGGAGGAAGCTGATAACCCACCTTTTGTGAGTTATCATTAGCCCTATTATTTCACCTTTTTAGTTTATTTAACTTGTAATTATATTATTTTAGATCATTTTAGTTGTTTTGTGTATTTAGGATGGAGCACAATAGGTACTCCCTTTCGTTGGTTTTATGTTTTTGTCGCTTGAATTAAGGTTGTCTCTGATGAGCCAAGGCAAGACTATGCTAGAAAACACCTAGAAGTGCTAGCTGAAGAAAGAAAGTGAGTTGTTATCAATAGTCTAATTGAGAAAACAGTCGATTCATAGGGAAACCATGCTATGAGCAGAATACTAGAGGGAAAATGTGCTCGTACTGAAGATATTTCATTTTAATTTATGGATAAGAACAAAGAGGCGCTAGAGAACAAAAATAGTACAATTGTACAACAACTATTCTGCGCAATGTGCCACAAAGGACAACACCGCATTCACCCTGTTGTGATAGTATGCACCAAGATGCTTTGTCTTCCACAAATGTTCCCTCGTACCTAATTCCTTGGAGGCTAAGCAGAAAGAATATTGAGGGCATTGCTGATTTTACTAGTGGGCTTAATGTGATTTTCTTATCATTGGCCTATGATCCAAGGTTCCTCAAGAAACCCTAGATGAAGGTTATAAATAGGCCCTGGTGAAGAATAGAAAGAGACTTCACCATTCCAAGAATACTAGATAAAGCAAAATAGTGTGAGGTTAGTGGAGTGAAAGAGAGTTCTTCTTCTCACCACATCTGGTTCCAGCTACTGAGTCATGGCGCGGCTGAAGTCATTCCTGGCTGAGTATCTCTCACTCAAGGAGTCTTCAAGTTACTCTTAGGTTTATATTTCTTTTTCAATATTTGTTTAAGAATGTATCTTTTGAGAACCATGCTGGTAGTTTGTACTCGTCTCATTGTGAGCTAAACCTTTTGTATGTTGAGCAATAGAAAATTAATGTTATGATGTTTTTATGTTAAATTAAGTGTTTATTAGTGTCTTGTTTTATTATGTGTTAACATGTTTACAAATTTGTTTCTAGGATTGATCAACTTAAAAAAAAATATAATAGCTTGTTGTTGTGAGAGATCCAACAACAAGTGAATTTCATAATAAAAATAGTTGAAAAGAGAAGGATAGAGATATTCACTTGATTAGTTCACTTAGAGATAAGGAACTATAACTATAAACTATTTTGGAATATAATAGACGTATTTTAGGGTTATAAGTGTGACTTAGAGATTTGTTCCCTTGCCTTAACAATACATGTTTTAATGTTGTAGAAATACACCTTTGAATCACTCTGACCTGTTCTGGCATGACACTGCACTTCATGAACACATTGTTACATCATATTCATTAATGAAACTTAGATCAACATGCACTCTCTTGATATTATTTCACACCTTGCACTACTCACTAATCTGGTATGTAGAGGAAATATTAAACTTGTGACATCCATCTATTATTTTTATGCTTGCTCATGCTTAACTATCAAAAGATAAATTAATGCAAAATTATCTTTAGTAACATTCACTGCCTATGGGTACGATATCCATACTTTTTATTACTTACTACTTTTAAACATGCATGTATACTTGTATGTGACACATTTTCAAGCAACAAGTTTTTAGTGCCATTTCCGGGGAGTGCCAAGTTACATATTTTTGATTTTGTATTCATTATTAATCTTTGTGATTATTTAAGCATTTGAGCTTTTAACGTTTTCCTATACTCTGGTGTCATGACAGGTGCTTAGCTATCATATGCGCAGGTTGTTGAATCCAGTCTATAGAGGAGATCCTGAACCCGAAAGAACTCTCAGAGTACTAAGGAGATTTCAACTTACTAGACACTTGTTAGGAAGTCCTCCTCCTTTCATTTTGGTTGACATTGATCCAGGAAATGAGTCAAACTTAAGAGAAGAATCAGAAGAAGAGGTAGAAGCAGGTATCAAAGAGACTGATGTTATAGGCATTGCCAATGATAGGGCATGAAACATCATAGACTGTGCAGTCTTTGATCCAAACTCCATGAAAATTGGAATTATAAGACCAGCAATTGATGCACCATAATTTTAATTCAAACTTATGATGTTTCAAATGTTGCAATCCACTGGGCAGTATTCAGGCTTTGCACATGAAGACCCTCATTTACACTTAAGGTAATTCCTGGACGTTGCTAGTAATTTCAAAATTCCTGGTGTCACTGATGATGCATTCAGATTGAGGCTTTTTCCATACTTTCTAAGGGATAGAGCCAGGAGTTGGTTAAATTCCTTAGAGCCTAATTACATTGCCGCATGGAATGATTTGGCTAAGAAATTTCTAGCCAAGTATTTCCCTCATTCCAAAAATACAAAGATGAGAAATGAGATGACTTTATTCAGACAAGGAGATGATGGATCCTTATTTGATGCTTGGGAACAATTTAAGGAGATACTTAGACAATGTCTTCACCATGGCATTCCAATCTGTATTCTACTCAAAATTTTTTACAACGGATTGGTTCCTTCCTCAAGGATCATGCTAGATGCATCTAGTGGTGGAACTCTTTTGTCTAAATCTTATGAAGATGGTTACAAATTGATTGAGAGTATTACTGATAACACATATCAATGGCATGTCACTAGGGACAATGTTAATTAAACTCAAAAGAAATCTGTTGAAGTTCATGAAGTCACTGAGACTACAGCTCTGGCTGCTCAGGTGTCTCAAATCCACAAGATGATGAAGAATCTGATGACTCCTAAAGTGAGAAATCCTAAACTTGTGAAGGTGGTTACTGACGCATCAGTGGTTGCATGTGTGTATTGTGGAGGTGCACATCTATTTGAATAATGTTCAACTAATCCTGTTTCTATTAACTATGTTGGAAACAAAAAGTATAACAACCTCTACAACAACACTCACAATCTGGGTTGGCACAATCACCCCAACCTTTCATGGAGTAATAATCAAAATCAACTTAAGCCTCAAGCAACAACTCAAGCACCACAAATTCCTCCTGGTTATTCAACACCTAACAGTGCTGCGGCAAATCAAGGAAATAACCAGTTGGAAAATATTTTGAAGTCTTTAATTTAAGAAACCAAAAATTTGTTTCAATCACAAGGAGTGAGCATCCAAAAACTTAGAGAACAAAATGTGTCAGATTGCTACTGCACTTAGTTTAATAAATCAAGGTACTCTCTCTAGTTCTACTGAAGCTCCAGCCTCATCATCTGACGTTAAGAGTTTTGAAACCTGTCAAGTCATAAAAGTCATAAGTGGAAAGAACATAAAGGATCTATACCAAAGAAAACTTAGCCAAGTCAGCAACTACCACTCTAGGATAGTTCTGAAGATAAAGAAGAATCCAATAAGGAGTTTTCCTCGGAGGTACAAAATGAATAAACAGTTGAAAACAATGTTATTAGCATGATATCCAACCCATAAAAACATCAAGATGTTGTGCCAGAAGTTGAAAGAGTCCAAAAGTTTGTACAAGAAAGACCTCCGCCTCTTTTTTCACACTGGATTAGGAAGGCCAGGGAGGAAGAGTAATTTGACAAGTTCATGGAGATTTTAAAGCAACTTCAGACCAATATACCATTGATTTATGTCATCCAACAAATGCTAAACTATTCAAATTTCATGAAAGATGTACTCACTAAGAGAAAAAGAGTGGGAGAGTTTGCAACTGTTGCATTAACTCAAGAATGCAACCAATTGGTTCAAGGCAAGCTCCCTACAAAACAAAAGGACCCTGGAAGTTTTATCATCCCATGCAGCATAGGAGATACTTTTGTTGAATGGAGTTGTGTGATCTAGGAGCTAACATAAATCTTATGCCCTTACCCCTCTTCAAGAAACTTGGGATTGGAGTTTCCAGGCCTAAAATAATTACTCTTCAACTAGCCGACAGAAGCATTTGTTATCCTCAAGGGAAGATAGAAGATGTGCTAGTAAGGGTTGACAAGTTTGTGTTCCCTATTAACTTCATTATTATGGATTTCAATACTAATGAAGAGACTCTCATTTTTTTGGGAAAACCTTTCCTAGCCATGGGTATAAATTTAATTGATGTGGAAAGAGGAGAAATCGTTATGAGATTCAATGGAAGCAAGTTGTGTTTAATGTACTCAATGCATTGCAATATCCTGAAGAAGATGTAGCTAATTTCTCCATGATCTCAAGTTGGGAAGGAATCATCCATAAAAACTTACTCAAGTCTAATGATGTGGTAGAACAGGAGCTAAGAAAGTTGGAAGAAGAAGAAATTCCATATGAAGGTATTATTAGCGGACCATTATGCAAGCCAAACATCCCTGCCAAATTTGTAGAAGTGTTGGAATTGTCCACTTAGCTGAAGGATCATAATTTACCATCAGTAGAAGCTCCCCCTGAGTTGGAACTTAAGCAACTGCCTGCTCACTTGCAGTATAATTACATAGAGGCAGGACAAAAGTTTCCAGTCATTTTGGCTACTGATTTGTCTGCTGAACAAAAGGATCAGTTGCTGAAAACTCCGAAGAAACATATGAAAGTTATGGCTTGGCAAATCTCTGACATAAAAGGGATTTGTTCCACAGTATGCATGCATAGAATCTTGTTAGAGGAGAATTCCAAGAATAGTATATAAAGCCAAATAAGATTGAACCATATCATGAAGTAAGTGGTCAAGAAGGAAATTATAAAGTGAATGGATGTTGGTATTATCAACCCTATTTTTTATAGTGTGTGGGTAAGTCTCATTCAGTGTGTGCCAAAGAAATGAGGCATGACAGTAATCAATAATTAGAAGAATGAGCTAATTCATGCAAGAACAGTTACGGGTTGGAGGATCTGTATGGACTATAGGAAGCTTAACAAAGCCACGGGGAAGGGCCAATCTCCTTTTGCTTTCAGAAGAATGCCATTTGGACTATGCAATGCTCCAGCTACATTCCAACGTTGCATGATGAAATTTTTTATGATATTATTGAAAGTTCCATGGAAGTTTTCATGGATGACTTCTTTGTTTTTTGGAGAATCATTTAAGAAATGCTTTGACAACTTGGATTTGGTGTTAACTAGATGTGAAGAGAACAACCTGGTGTTGAATTGGGAAAAGTGTCACTTTATGGTGAAATAAGGTATTGTTCTTTGGATAAATTTTCAAAGGAAGGTTTGGAGGTGGATCAAGCAAAAATAGAGGTAATAGAGAAGCTCCCACCACCATTAAACATCAAAGGAATCAGAATTTTTTTGGGCCATACTGGATTCTATAGAAGGTTTATCAAGGATTTTTCCAAGATAATTAAGCCATTATGCCAGCTGCTGCATCATGATGTGCCTTATGTCTTCAGCCAGGAATGTATGAACGCTTTCATTCTATTGAAGAAAGCCTTGATCTCTGCACCAATTATGAAGACTCCTAACTGGACAAAGCCTTTTGAACTCATGTGTGGTACTAGTGATTTTTCCATTGGAGTTGTGCTTGGTCAAAGACATAACAAAGTATTTTGAAGCGCAAGTTAACTACACAACAACTGAGAAAGAGTTGCTGGTTGTTGCCTTTGCCTTTGATAAGTTCAGATCTTATTTGGTGAGAACAAAAGTATTTGTATACACTGATCATGCTTCCATAAAGTACCTTATTGCCAAGAAGGATGTTAAGCATAGATTGATAACATGGGTACTGTTATTACAAGAATTTGACCTGGAGATAAGAGACAAGAAAGGTGTAGAAAACTTAGTTGCTAATCATCTGTCTAGATTACCAAAGGAAGTCCAGAATAAGGGCAATGAGGCAATTTAGGAAAGTTTTCCTGATGAACAGCTATTGTTGATTACCTTTAGCATGACTCATTAGTATGCAGATATTGTCAACTATCTGGTCAGCTGATACATTCCACCAGATTTAAACTCTCAGCAAAGGAAGAGGTTCTTCCATATGACCAAAAGTTATTTTTGGGATGAACCTTTTCTGTACAAGCAATGTGTTGACCGGTTGCTCAGAATATGTGTGGGCCAACCAGAGGCTTAACAGATCTTGCCTGCCTGTCATGAAGCACCCTATGGGGGACACTATGGAGGAACCAGAACTGCTTCTAAAGTGCTGCAATTAGGTTATTTCTGGCCCTCTCTTTTTAAATATTCTCATGAATTGGTGAAAAGCTATGATAGATGTCGAAGAATGGGAAATATCTCCATGAGGCAAGAAATGCCTCTCACAAACATCCTTGAAATTCAACTTTTTGATGTGTGGGACATTGACTTCATGGGTCCATTTCCTCAATATTTTGGAAATATGTATATTCTGGTAGTTGTGGATTATGTATCTAAGTGGATAGAGGCAATAGCAACCCTTACTGATGATGCTAGAGTGGTGACCAAATTTTTTTTATCAAAAACATTTTCACTAGACATGTTGCCCCTAGAGCAATAATTAGTGATGAAGGCACCCATTTTTGCAATAAATTATTTGAAAATCTAATGGAAAAATATGGAGTCAAACACAAGGTTGTTACCACCTACCATTCACAAAGAAGTGGATAAGCTAAAATTTCCAATAGAGAGATAAAAAGGATTTTGGAAAAAGTTGTGAACCCTTCTAGAAAGGACAGGTCCAAATATTTGGATGATTCTCTTAGGGATTATAGAACAACCTATAAGGATCCTCTAGGCATGTCTCCGTATAGACTTGTCTATAGGAAGGCTTGCCACTTGCCAATTGAGTTGGAGCACGACACATTTTGGACTGCCAAAGCTTTGAATTTCAATTTAGCTACTGTTGGCCAAGCCAGAATGCTTCAACTCAATGAGCTAGAGGAGCATAGGGTATTCTCTTATGAGAATGTTGGGTTGTGTAAGTAAAATACCAAGAGGTCACATGACAGTAAATTCCAGAAGAAAGAATTAGTTGAAGGTCAAAAAGTGCTTTTATTCAACTCTAGACTTAAGCTTTTCCCAATAACACTTAAGTTTAGGTGGTATGGCCCTTTCAAATTAATTAAAATTTATCCTCACAGGGTTGTGGATTTGTTGAACGAAAGGAAAAATGAAGAGTTTAAAATAAATGGCCAAAGAGTTAAGGCCTACCTTGCTGAATCCTTAAACAACACAAGGGTCACCATGGATTTGCAGGAATCATCTTAATCTTGGTTAAGTTCAGCTAGAAGAATTTAAAAAAGCGCTACTAGGAGGCAGCCCAACTTAACTTTATTTTGTGTTTTTTTAGTTTGTTTAATTTTGCATCAGACCCATTAAATGAGATGTTTCCTAACCTGACAATTAAGGGTACTGCTACAAGTAAACTCTCTTCTATCCTAAACTAGTTCTAGTTCCCTCTTTCTCTAAAATGGTTTCAAATTTTCTTCATAATCGTACCTTTAGCTTCCCCCCCCTCTCTCTCTCTCTCTCTCTCTCTCTCTCTATCTATCTCTCTCTCTCTCTCACACACACACACACATACACACACACACACACACACACACACACACACACCATTTGAAGCGTGCACTCACTACCGTCCTCATCACCATACTTTTTCAGTTTCCCAAATATATTAACTTCTCATCCCTCTCTAAACCGCTGCCAGACATCAATTATTCTTATTCATTTTTCACAAACCTCTGAAATTCCCCCTTTGTCCAAACCCTAATTTCACCATGAAACCTACCTATACTCAAGGTCTCTACAATATAGTGGCTCGTAAGAATTCTATGCAAAATATGGACTCCTTAGATGAAGACATGTCTGACGCAGAGGTCTTCATCAAAAATGAAGATAGCCAAAGACTCACTGATTTCTTCTTAAGCATGAGCATGCATTCTGAGAGGGGCTTTATCCTAGACATGCAAGATGAAGGTTTTGGTATCCTAGGAGATATGGGGAGGTTGATTGCAACTATGAAATAGGTAAGGTTTTGTCAATAACCACAACCCTACAACACCCAAATTGTGAAGGAGTTTTATGCCAACCTAGTGAATACCAACAACAAGAAATTTGAAGTTGTAGTAAGGGGAGTAAAGGTGTCGTATTCGGAAGGGACATTCAACGTATTGTTCAAAATAAATCTTTAGGAAGATAGGTATCAAGAGTTGTTACTGAAATCTGATGATGCTGATTTTGAAGTGTATATGGAGTCTCTGTGTAACCCAGACATAAAATAGGTAGAAACTGGAGGGGAGAAGACTGTCAAAAGAATGGATTTAAGGGCTGAATCAAAGGTGTGATATCAGTTTATTAAACACTCACTCAGACTAATTGCACATAATGAAACTGTCAATAGGGCAAGGCTAGTGTTGCTGCATTGCATCACTTGTGGTGATGATATCAACGTGGGAAGGATCAGTGTGCAAGAAATTCAGGCTTGCCAAGAAGAAGGATGGGATACTTTACTTTCCTTGCTTGACCTCCAGTTTGTGCAAAAGGCATGATGTGCCTCACAAGGTCACATATGAGATTTGTCACCCCCAATAAGCCTTTAACAAACCTACTATCCAAACATTGATGAAACCAAAGGGGAGAAGAAGGAAGACGAAGGCACGATAGGAGTCAGCAGGCAAGGTAACATTTGAGACAGATAAGATTTTATGGAATGTTTTGTTGTAAATGCAGAAATAACAGAGAGAATTCTTTAAGTTCTCTAAGTAAAAGTTCGATTGGAAAAAGCAACTTAATGAATTGAATTATAATGATAAAGTTGTCCCTATTTTTCCTGATCACATTCTGGGAGAACTTGATGAAGAAGATGACCAGTGTTGAGGTGAGAATAGGATATCAAGTTATTCTATTAACTTGAATCACAGTTCTTTAAATGTTCACCACCGTCTTTGATTTATCCAAAGGAAAGGTTCAAGAATGAAAAAAAAAACCTAAGAGATCTAAGGTTTGGGGGTTGGTTACGCCTAGGGAAGGTATTAGCATCCTAAACATAGAACCATTTGACTTGTAAGAGATGCTGAGTTTTCATGCTAAATCTTGAATCTTAGACTACCTTAAGTCCTTCTTAAGTTGAACCTTTTTTGAATTTGTGATGGCTTAAACTTTTTGTAGTTCCAAATTCTTCAATGGATGATGATTATTGCACGTGAATCTTTGTTTCTTAAGGATATTTGCCATTTGAATTTAATTGACATAATGCTTCTTGTACATAACTTAAAGATTAAACCTTCGTGATTTTGTCTTAAATGGTTTGACTTATCTCATGGCGAATAAACTTGCACCATACCTCTTGAAAAAACCATGGGACTTGGCTTAACATCATTTCGAATCTTTTAGGATATGATTTTAAAATTTACTTCAAGTAACTCCTTTACTAAGAAAACCAATTAGATGCACCATTCGACCAAAACTTGACAACCTTGGTTGAATTAAATCACGAATAACTCGTATCACTAGAAATATGTCTAATGAATCCCTTGAAAGAATTCTTGGGGAAAGAAACTTATCATGCAACTCTAACCCATGCCTTGGGGAAACTCCGAGGAAAATAAATCTTGGAATATGATGATGAAACCATATGATCTCCAAACCCTAATCTTCTTGCTTGTGATGATTTGGTTTCAATAATGACCATGCTCAATACCCACAGGCAAAAAACCCTAATCTCCTTGGGAACACCTTTGAGAAATTTTGAAGAAAAATTGCCCTTGTATATTGAACAACAGACCAGAAAGATGAGGGCAAGTCCCACAGGAATCCAACACAACTTGCAAGGGACTACAATCACAATGAGTGCACACACAACCTCTATGACTTTTGACCCTTTGCAGTAGCACCTAATTCGCAAATGAAAACCAACAGACAAAGTCTAAACAAAAATGGTTAGTTATGCACGAATGATTGACCTAAGATGTTATGCAGACGATCAATGAATCTAAGGGAAAAATTTGGGGTATGACAACCAGCCTCTGAAGGAAGACAAGTTGATGGAGAAGAAAAACCAAAAGAAGGCAAGGACCTCTGGTGCACCTGGAGCATCAAGCTCTGGCAAGCCTAAGGAGGACAGTACTGAAAAAACCATAAAGAAGCCCAGGATGATGAAGTACCCTAAGAAAGTGAAGCAGAGAGTCTTGACTTAAGAAGACACTGAAAAAGAAACTGACAACAAGGAGACTAAAGATGATGAGTTCAATGTTGATGAAGATACCAAAACATTGCAGGATCACTTAACACAAGCTACTAAAGATAAAAAAGGAGATGAGGGAGGATGTACTGGAAAAAGCGAATGGTAGGAAGGTTATGGAATATGACAAGTTACGTGATGATGAGGAAGAAGAGGATAATGAAGAGAACAAAAAGTTGATGCTGGTAGTATCAAGGCTGATATAGAGACTGCTGAAAAGGAAGAAATGGTTGATGAGGAAGAAAGAGGTTTAACTACAGACTCACACAAATCCGAGTCTGTAGAAGAATTTGATGAAGAGATGAATTCTGATGCGATCCTAGTTGTCATCCCAGAAAAGGTGAAAAAGTCAGTCCATCCCAGCACGCCTACCCTAGCAAAGACAACTAAAAAAAACTTCCCCTGCCAATACCAAGCCTCCTATTAAGCCAAAATCTCCAGCAAAGAAAGTCCCATCAAAGACACTAAAGGTGCCTGCAGTTGTCATGCCAAAAGCTGCCTTTGAGGCGTCTAAAAATTCAAAGAAGGAAATTATGCAAGAGCCTTCCCAGAAGGATGCCAGGAAAAAGAAAAAGGAGGACCTTGCTTTGAGGAAGATCAGCAGGCTTAAGGCCTAGCTAGTATTTCTCTTAACCCTTTTGATGGTAGGTCATGGCTCACCCCATCTCATCAGATGACAGTGAGGACCTGTCCTTAAACTATGTCTAGGGGAATGGTGGATCATGTCATGACCTTGCTCTTCAACCCACATACTCTCAAATTATCAATTGCTGCTGATTAAAAGATTGTTGTTTTAGGTTGTTAGTTTTATGTTTGATGATGATGTAGTTTGGATATAGTCATCCAAATTTTAATTAATGAAGAACTTTTTTTGTATTGATTTTTCTTTTTTATGTTAAAAAAATATATAATAAAAACAGAGAAAACAATCTGACTGCAAACCCCCTTAAAATGCAAACAACTCCAAAAGACAGAGGAAAAATCTAAGAGGAATGTGACATTATTGGAAACAAAGCCTTTATGCTATGCAATTGCACCATCTTGTGTTTTTGATAACCCCTGTTGCGCCTTGAGTAATCAGAAAAGTAAATAGCCTTATGATTAATTTTGAATTGTTTTAGATTATGGAATAGGAATTCACTAAAAGATTTAGATATGGGAGGAAAGTACCACTGTTTGAGAGTTTAGTACAAGTGGACACATTGCCTAAGCAAAATAAAACACCAAAGTGTGTGAAGGAAGTAAGCCAATGTGCACTCCTTAAATAAGTTCTTGTGCCCGAAACTGGAGGAATAATAACATTGAATAAGTTCATGTGCCCGAAACTTGAGGAACAGTAGATGCCATCACCATTAGTACCAGGTTAGACTCATTAAAAGTGAGATCGCGTCAGGGGAAAAGGTGGAGTGTCTACCTAACTTATAAATAAAAGTGCAATTGTGTCCCTAAGTGCAAAGATTCTCAATCAAGTTAGTCAAAATCCCCCCTGCCGAAACTGAAAGTAGAAATGTTAGACCATAGGACAAAGCAATCAAGGTTGAAATTAGGATAGTTATCTTGACTGAAGAATCTTTGTAAGACATGTAACATCAGTATGGTATAAAGCACGCACACTCTTAAGATGTAGCTGCATGGCTGAGTTGTACTAGTATTTAAAAATAAGTCCTTTAGTTAATAATGAGTTGTGTCGGCTGGAAAGGTGGGTGTTTGTTAGAGAATTTTTTTCTGTTGTTGATTGTCGCATCACCTGAGGAAAGACAATGATTTAAGTTTAGGGGTGTGATAACCCACCTTTTGTGAGTTATCATTAGCCCTATTTATCTCACTTTCTTAGTTTATTAAATTTGTTATCAGCATATAACACAATAGGTGTTCCCTTTTGTTGGTTTAATATTTTTGTTGCTTGAATTAAGGTTGTCTATGATGAGCCAAGGCAAGACTATGCTAGACAGTACCTGGAAGTGCTAGTTGAAGCAAGAAAACGAGTTGTTACCAAGAGTCTAATTGAGAAATCAGATGAGTCTTAGGGGAAACATGCTAGGAGCAGAATACTAGAGGGAAATGTGCTTGTACTGAAGAAATTCCATATGAATTTGTGGATAAATACAAAGAGGCACCAGAGGACAAAATTAGTACAATTGTACAACTACTATTTTGCGTAATCTGCCACAAAGGACAGCGCCGCTTGCACCCTGTTATGACAGTCTGCACCAGGATGCTTTGTCTCCCACAAATAATCCCTTGTACATGATTCCTTGGACGCTAAACAGAAAAAATATCGAGGACAACATTGATTTTACTATTGGGCTTGATGTAATTTCCTTAGCATCGGCCCATGATCCAAGGTTCCTCAAGAAACCCTAGATAAAGGTTATAAATTGGCCCTGCTGAAGAATAGAAAGAGAGTTCACCATTCCAAGAATACTAGATAAATCAAAATAGTGTGAGGTTAGTGGAGAGAAAGATAATTCTTCTTCTCACCACATCTGATTTTAGCTGCTGAGTCGTGGCACGACTGAAGTCATCCCTGGATGAGTATCTCTCACTCAAGGATTCTTCAAGTTACTCTTAGGTTTATATTTCTTTTTCAATATTTGTTTAAGAATATATCTTGTGAGAACCATGGTGGTAGTTTGTACTCAGCTCATTGTGAGCTAAACCTTTTGTATGTTGAGCAATGGAAATTAATGTTATGATGTTTTTATGTTAAATGGAGTGTTAATTAGTGTCTTGTTTTATTATGTGTTAACATGTTTACAAATATGTTTCTAGGATTGGTCAACTTAGAAAAAACTAATAGCTTGTTGTTGTGAGAGATCCAACAACGAGTGGTTTTCATAATAAAAATAATTGAAAAGAGTATGATATATATATTCACTTGATTAGTTCACTTGGAGATAAGGAACAAAAACTATAAAGGATTTCAAAATATAATAGACGTATTTTAGGGTTATAAGTGTGACTTAGAGATCTGTTCCCTTGCTATGTTTTGATGTTGTAGAAACACACCTTTGGATCAGTCTGAACTTTCCTGGCACGACACTGCACTTCATGAACACATTGTTACATCATATTCATTAACGGAAATTAGCTTAACATGCACTCTCTTGATATTATTTCGCGCCTTGCACTACTCACTAATCTGGTATGTAGAGGAAATATTGAACTTATGACAACCATCTATTATTTTTATGTGCAATCTGAGAGATATAATTCGACATAGTCAATTGTCGAATTTAAAGTTGCAGTCTATGATTGGTCATTCTGGTTTTGTTCAAGCTACGGATGGAACTCTCCTGTTTAATAAGAGGATTTGCGTACCAAATGTTTCGGAATTGAGAAAAGAAATTCTAGAGGAAGTGCATAAGAGTGTATTCACCATTCATCAGGGTTCTTCAAAGATGTATCAAGACCTGAAGAAGAATAATTGGTGGCCTAGAATGAAGAAGGATATTGTTGAATATGTAGCCAGTTGCTTAGTGTGCTAAGAAGTAAAGATTGAGCACCAAAGGCCTGATGGTTTACTGCAACCATTTGAAATTCCTGAATAGAAGTGGGAAAGTGTGTTTATGGATTTTGTTGTAGGACTACTATTGAATGCCAAATATGACTTAAAATGAACCATCTTTCTTGGCATTTTTCAACTCATTTCTTAAGTCTTAATTGATTTATTTCATGTTCTTGTGTGATTCTTCAATATAATTGATTTTACCTTTGAATTCCTTGATATGTGTGTTATTGTGTAAGAACTAGGCTTGATTATCAAAGACCAAGGCACACATGAATGGACAAGGAAGCTAAAGAAATGATTAAGAATCCAGCAAGTTCGCAGTGCGAGCAAGTAGAGAAGTGAAGGCGAGCTCGCAGTGCGAGCTCTAAGCGATGCCAAGGCGAACTAGAAATTTTGGATGGCAGTAGCGAAACGCCTCACTGAATGCAGTGTGAAGTCAAGGCGAATAAGTTTTCAATGCGAATAATAGCTCGCAATGTGAGCTTAGATATTTTCTCAGGGGCGGTTTAACTGTTCAGAGGCACTTCATGTGCCTAAAGGTAGACTTCGCAGTGCGAAGAGAGAGTTCGTGATGCAAATGAGACAGATTTTGTAATGATATTTATGTACTTTTCTTGCTTTTTAGAAACATTACTTAGACTTTTAGAGATAGAACTTTATCTCTCTTCATTCCAAATATATTTTAGAGAAAGAAACATAAAACCCTAAGAGGGAGAAGTCCAAATACAAGCAAATCGAAGCTTGATCTTTGAGTAAGTGCTTCGATCTCTTGTTAGGGTTGGATGTAATTTATTGATACCTTATGCATTTCTTCTAATCTATGTATTTGTGAACTAGTTTTGATTCAATATTGATGTTGTCTTTGATTTCATATTATTGGGTTTGAGATATTCATCTATCAATGAGCAAACTCTAGACATATATTTGTGAGTTGATATTCACTAGTATCAAGCTTTTATTGTGTTGATTGTTAGCATGACACATCATCTAGTGATTAATACAGTAAATTCCACGATAAAGCTTTAGGCATAAACGGTATTGTGAGGATGCGTGATAATAGAGATGAAGAACTATGTTCATATACATAAATTAGTTGAATACATGTTAAAAAGGGTTAATCGTATGTACGTATTTTGATCATGGCGTTTTATATGAATCAATCATTTATCTGATATGGATATTATCCTTGTTTACTTGTTTACACATTGATTTGAATCGCTATAGACATATATTCTTCAGATCTGGAGCTAGGATAAATACTTGTTAGGTTCTAAACTATAGACATAGATTTAGATTTAACATTTGCGTGAGTATCATTCTTAATTCTCTGTGTTGTTGAGTTGGGTGAGACATCACCAATGAGACAATACAATTGTTCTCTCGACTTTGTGTTAGACATAACCTCTATTGTGGGTGATACGTGAGGGTATTAGACGACTGATTAATTTATGTTTAACTTGTTAGAAGAATGGATGTGTTATCAATTGATGAAATTCCAATCCCAACAAGGCTATGTTTATTTTAAGTTTTTACTTTATATTTTCTGTCTTTATATTTTCCGCTTTTATCTATTGTAACTTGAATATTTTAACCAAAATTTTCACAACAAGCTTAGAAACATAAAGACCGTTGAACGGAGTTCTTTCCCTTGCTCCGATCTCTGTGGAGACGACAAAATCGGGTACTCAATAATTTTTGCTTGTCATTTTACCGCATCAACAAAATGGTGTCGTTGTCGGGGATTGGTATTTTGATATTGAATCGCATTGAAATAGTTTCTATATTTTTTAGCTTTGTACAGTTGTTTATATTGTATATATACTTGTTTCCTTTCACGTTTGCTCAAGTGTTGGTTAGGGATAAATGTTAATGAGAACTTCTAGATTGGTTGCTCTTTTGCAAAAATAGTATCCAATGAAGATCCTACCAAGATTGGATGGTGATGATAGGATGTTGAATGTGATGAATGAAGGCAAGGTACATGGTTACCACTTTCTAAAATGTTAGAATAATTAATAATTTTGTGCTTTGTACAAATGTGTATTCTTGTTTCATTTTACAACTTATTTGAATGTTTGAGTCACTTAGGTCCAAAAGCCACAAATTGTGAGGAGCCTCCATTGTTTACTAAATGCTTGGTTAACTGATAAATTTGTTTAATTTGTTTGATTCATGCTTAATATTTTGATTATTGTGATTTTGTGGAAGCATTAGAAAGGATCAAGGCATTTGTTTATATTGAGCCCAACCATATCCAAAAGTAACTTGCCCGTGAGTAGTGAGAATTTGTTAACCCCTTTGAGCCTAATAGATTATATCTCATTTTAGTGATGAACTTGGTTTGTCTACATATAGAAACTTGAAATTTTAGTTCATCATTGAATTTTGTGGGTTTCTAAAAAATATTCTTGAAACCTTTGAACATTGATCATTGTTATAAATTGATATCCTTGCCATAAAAAGCAAGAAGCATTCACTTGAGGTTTGATTGTATTCAAGTTGGGGAGAAAGAAAGAAAAATGGTAGGTTTCTAAATAAATTGAAAATTTTCAAACAAGCAAAGAAAAATTGTGAATATGAATGTGAAAAAGAAAAGAAAAAGAATGCTTGTTTGAAAGAGAAAAATAAGGAATGAAAAATAAATGTGCAAAAGGAAGTTTGAAAGGATGAGCAATAGAGAAAAGAAGTGGTGAATGAAGTTGTGATGTGTAAATACCTTGTATAGTGAATGTCTCTTTTGCATCGGCAATTTCGATTCAATGGCCATTAGAAATGACCCTTTATTGTGAACCTGGCCAAACTACAACCTTAAAAGCCTTTAGTGATCTTTTGCTTTCATGATTTCATTTTTTATTGTTGGATGAATGTATGAATTGAATTGTTGTTAGCGTTGTTTGTCAGATAAGAGGAATTGTCCTGCGGTTGCAAACGCACAATTTCTTCATCATTTTTATGAAGAGGAGTGTTAGAGTGATTCAAGTAAGAGAATTTAGTTGTTTTGTGATGCATTGCATGATATTTGTTTTAAGAACTAAAATCTTTATCATTGTTTTATTCTAGGAAGTAGTGAGCATTGCTTGTGTGCATTCTTATGTTGAATTTGAACCATAAATCTTTTCTTGATTGAATTTTATGCTTGAGCAAATCCTGTTGTTTTCATGAGGGGCATACTTTGTTTGAGGACAAGCAAAAATCTAGTTTGGGAGAGTTTGTTGAATGCCAAATATGACTTAAAATGAACCATCTTTCTTGGAATTTTTCAACTCATTTTTAAGTCTTAATTGATTTATTCCATGTTCTTGTGTGATTCTTCAATATAATTGATTTTACCTTTGTGAGTTGATATTCACTAGTATCAAGCTTTTATTGTGTTGATTGTTAGCTTGCGACATCATCTAGTGATTAATACGGTAAAGCCCACGATAACGCTTTAGGCATAAACGGTATTGTGAGGATGCGTGATAATATAGATGAATAACTATGTTCACATACATAAATTAGTTAAATACATGTTAAAAAGTGTTAATCGTATGTATGTATTCTAATCATGACATTTTATATGAATCAATCATTTATCTGATATGGATGTTATTCTTGCTTACTTGTTTACACATTGATTTGAACTGCTATAGACATATACTCTTCAGATCTGGATCTAGGATAAATACATGTTAAGGTTCTAAACTCTAGACATGGATTTGGATTTAAAATTCGTGCGAGTATTAGTTCTTAATGCTTTGTGTTGTTGAGTTGCGTGAGACATCACCAATGAGACAATACGGTTGTTCTCTCGAATTTGCGTAAGACATAACCTCTGTTGTGAGTAATACGTTAGGGTATTAGACGAATTATTGAATTGTGTTTAACTGGTCAGAAGAATGCATGTGTTAACGATTAATGAAATTCTAATCCCAACAAGACTCTATTTATTTTAAGTCTTTACTTTATATTTTCCATCTTTATATTTTCCGTCTTTATATTTTCCGCTTTTATCTATTGTACCTTGAATATTTCAACCAAAATTTTCACAACAAGCTTAAAAACGTAGAGACCTTTAAACGGTGTTCTTTCCCTCGCACCGATCCCTTTGGAGACGACAAAATCGGGTACTCAATAATTTTTTATTGTCGCTTTACTGCATCAACAACTACCTCGTACACTGGGTGGTCACGACTCGATATGGATAATTGTGGACAAGTTAACAAAATTAGCCAATTTCTTGGCTGTGAAAACCACGTACAAGGTTATTCATCTCAAAAGATTGTGTCATGTTATATTTTTACTAGGCCTAAGGAGGGGTAGCTTACAAGGAAGGCCATTAAGGAGGCGAGAGATAAGGCACCCAGAGAGCTTTCGACCGCCCGAAATGGGCCATGAGGTCGCCTAGAAGGGGGCTAGAGGTCGACCAGATACGATAATACAGCCCGTCTGATTAGGTTCCCACTGTCCCAATCTCCCAGTAGATGAGAGTGATTATATGGACCCAGGCTGACTAACTAAAGAAAGTCTATCAAGCAGGCGAACCACTTCCTCCATGGTTCTAGGAAGACTAAGTATTCCATTCACCACTTCCTTAGTCAAAAACCACTGTACAAGGCTACTCACCACCGTGATCTTGCTCTCACTCCATTCGTGTAATATACCTGCTAGGCCTCTGAGTCTCTCTTCCCTTGCAGGGGGAACACGTACACACCTTGTACTTTTTTGGACAATAAAATGGCGCCCATCGACTACCCTATCACTAGCGGTGACGAAGATGATGCCTCTACCGATAGAGATCGGTAACATTGATGAGGAATGTGATTGTGAGAATGATGAGGGGGATCCATGCAAAAGATTATAGCGCTCCTCTCAAAATCACCCAATCGCCTACTAGAAGAGGATAGGTTTTCTCGTTTCCTTTTTTTTCTTATTTTAATCTGGCTTCATAAGAATACTCACGTTCAATTTCATTGCTTGTTAATGTGTATACTCATACTGTTTAAGTGATATTTGATATTCAATCGGTAGTTAATTAATTAATAAATTAATTGGTGTCTCTGTAACTCAGAAGATATCTGAGTAGTTGAATGTCGCTCCTTCCAATTCCCTTGAGAAGCGTAAGTTTTTTTTAATTGTATCTTGAGCGAAAATCCCATCAAACACACTGGTGTCGGCTCTTGTAAAAGACTCCTCACCATGTAAAAGCATGTTGACTCTCCTATTTTTTTACTAACGACCTTCTCTTCAAACACGTGGAAGTAGGTTCTGAGCTTTACATTCGCCAATAACTGGTTCCGTTATGTTCTTCTAAACCAGCTTATTAGTATTTACATTTATTTTAGGCTTAGATGCACTTTTGATCCCTTTATTTTGATATTTTCAACTTTTAGTCCCATTTAAAAAAAACAGATTTTTAATCCCTCTATTTAACATTTCTTGAGTTTTTCTTTGTCCCTCTTCACTTTTATATAGGTGGCAGTGATGTGGTATGGATGAACAGGATATATATATATATATATATATATATATATATATATATATATATATATATAATAAAATAATAGAATATGTGGCAATGATTAAGATAAAAATTAAAATAAAAGTATTAATTAATTTTATAATATAATTTAAAAATAATATCAATTATTATATTAAAAAGATTACTTTAACTTGAATTAAATTATCATACATTTTTTAATAATTTATTTTTTTGGAACAATATTTAAATTATTTTGAATATTTTTTCTTAGAAATTTTAAAAAATTAATTAATTATATAGATTGATAAATTCTAATGATACAAAATAAGCCAGCATCATCAACATCCAAATCCAATAAATCAGCATCAACATCCAACTCCAATAGACCCAAAACATTGGCTTTCTATATAGGTGAATAACCAACTTATTTCAAATCCAGTAAACCCTTAAGAAACATGCTTATTAGGGTTTTCCTGTGTAAACCCTTAGTGTCGTTATTAGAGGTCCGATTTTGGAGGAGATTAAGGGTTTTCTAGAACTTCTAGAGATGATTTAGTTGGTGGTTTTGGCGTTATCTCCATTGAAGGGGATAACTTTAAGGAAGAAGACGAAGTGGTTTTGGTGTTTGTAACAGACGGTGTGGTTGATTTGAGCTCCATTAATTATTTCTTTGTAAAATCTAATTAATTTATTTTTCAAAATATCTCAAAATTTATAATCATGAAATATTAAAAAAATATTTATTCTATAAAAAGAAAATAATGTTGAGAAAAACCGATTTTGAATATTTTTTAATATTTATAAACTAATATAAGTTATTAAACTAGTTGTAACTATTAAACTTAGATAGAAAGATTGAAGAATGGGGAATGCTTTACTTGTGCTTTCAAAGTAAATTTTGGTGTGTTTTTACATTAGACAAAGGTAATATTTATATCGCTAAAAATACAACTATTACACTAATGTAATAATCGGACTTACTATTTTAACTTTGACAAATTATGTATCTACAATAATTTGTAATTACTGTTTAGATAGATATTTCTAAATAATAATAATAATAATAATAATAATAATAATAATAATATAATAACACTCCCCCTTTGAAATATCTATTACGGTGCTCCATCGAAGTCTTATCAAGTAGAAACTTATGGGAACATATATTGCCTCGTTAAAAATCTTATTAGAAAACACTCATTGGGACAAAAACCTTAATAAGGGAAAAAGAGTGCAACATGATGCTCCCCCTCAACAAAGCACGTATAGTTCTTCTTTAAAGATCCCGAAGTTGACGCATTCCAATATTTTGTACATGCTTCTTGAAAATTGATGTAGGAAGTGCCTTTGTAAAGAGATCTGTCATATTATCACATGAACGGATATATTGAATATTAACTTCTTTGTTTTTTTCAAGTTCTTGTGTGAATGAGAATAACTTTGGAGGGATATGATTGGTTCTGTCACTTCTGATGTAACATTCTTTCATCTGGGTAACACATGCAACATTGTCTTCATACAAAATTGTTAGATTATTATCAATGGGTAAACCAGATGCTCCTTGGATATGTCTAGTTACCGATCGTAACCATCTACATTCTTTGCTTGCTTCATGAAGAGCAATTACTTCAGCATGATTTGAAGAAGTTGCTACAAGTGTTTGCTTTTGTGATCTTCGTGATATTGCAGTGTTACCATATGTAAATGTAGATCCAGTCTGTGATTTAGCATTATGTGGATCTGATAAATATCTTGCATCTTCATAACCAAGTAAAACTGGTTTTGTATTTTTAGAATAAAACAAACCAAGGTCTGATGTACCTCGAAGATATTGGAATATATGCTTTATTCCTTTCCAATGTCTTTTTGTAGGACATGAACGGCATCTTTCTAATAAATTTACTGCAAAAGCTATATCCGGTCTTGTATAGTTAGCAAGGTACATGAGTGCCCCAATGGCAATGAGGTATGGTACTTCAGAGTCAAGATCTTTTTCATTACCTTCCTTAGGTCTAAATTGATCATTTTTAATGTTAAATGTTCTACCCATCATTGGAGTACTTAAAGGGTTTGCTTTGTCAATGTTAAATCTTTTCAATACCCTTTATGTATAATTTGATTGATGTACCAATATACCATTTTTAGTATACTCAATTTGTAAACCAAGGCAAAACTTTGTTTTTCCCAAAAAATTCATTTTGAATTCTTTCTTTAAATAATCTCTTGCTTCCTTTATTTCTCTATTAGTTCCAATGATATTTAAATCATCAACATAGACAGCAATTATTACAAAACCAAATATTGTTTTTCTTATAAAAACACAAGGGAAAATATGATTATTTTCATAGCATTCTTTAAGAAAATATTCACTTAGCCTATTATACCAAATGCGCCCTGATTGTTTTAATCCATACAATGACCTTTGCAGCTTAATTACATACATTTCTCTAGGTTTTGATGTATCGAGCATTTTAAATCCTTTTGAGATTTTCATGTATATATCAATATCAAGTGATCCATACAAATAAGCAGTAACAACATCCATAAGATGCATATCAAGATTGTTAAATACTGATAAACCAATTAAAGAACGAAAAGTAATGGCATCCATAACAGGAGAATAAGTTACCTCATAATTGATTATTGGTCTTTGCTAAAAACCTTGTGCAACAAGACGAGCCTTGTATTTGATAATCTCATTTTTCTCATTTCGTTTTTGATCCGGAGTATTCGAACGGGTCCACGTAAGCTGGTCGTCAGATGGCAAGGTGCTCAGACGTATGCTGGTCGTCAGATGGACAAGGTGCTCGGAATGTTGATGAGGAGAGGAGGGGGTGTACCTGCAAGGCACTCCGACGCTCAAGTAAGAAAGGGTCAGAGAAAAGGGGCAAGTACAAAGTGTATTCTTAGGGTGAAAATATGATACCCGACCCTCTCAAGCGAGAGGGTTTATATAGAGCCCCCAGCGCCTGGCCAACGGTCCTATTTTCGGGGAGAAATAACTGTTTTCCCCAAAGAATAGGTAACTGCCCAAACTAGTCGTTATGTTGGGCAGGGTGCCAGAAACTAGTCGTTATGTCGGGCATAAACGCAGTTCCTGGCACCTGTCCTTTGCTGTATGGGCAGCGAGGAAGCCGTGCGTGACGGGCATAAAAGTCAGGGAGGAACGTTGCGTTCCTTGCCCGGTTGGAGGGGCATGTCATTTTTGCCCCTCTGTGGATTGGGCTTAGGCAATTTGGGCCGCTCTGGAGTAGAGGCGGATTGGGCCAATTCTAGCCATTGGTCCAGCCCAGAACAGGAGCCCCCCAAGTCGTTGCTCCCGAGTATGGGAGTGATGACTTAAGGACTGCTCGTCGCTCCGGGGAGCCAACGCGGAGTCGTCGTTGGGAGACGAGGATGATTGTCTCGAGGTGCTCGTGGCTCTCCGTGTCCGTGATATTCGTGGTCGAGACTCTATTGCCCGGTATTCGGGGAGATAAAGCGTCAGACGGAATGGGAAACGTTGGGTTGCCACGCGTGCATCGAGCCATGTGTAGCAGTTAATAGGTAATGATGGCTAGTGGGCAGTCATTATTGCCTACGGCGCGTGTGTGCACGTGCCCCTCAGTATAAAAGGGGGGAGATTATCCCATTTTGCACTTTTTCTTTCTGATTTCTCTTCGCCCCTTCTGCGTTCTTGCCCGTCGCCGTCTTTAGAGCATCCGACCACCGTGCCAAGCTTCGAGCAGTCCTTTTCTTCTACTCAAATCAAGTGAGTTTTCTGATTTCCAGCTTGTTTTGATTTCTTTTGTTGTTAGTGGTAGATTGCATGCGGCTAGGGTTAGCTTTAGGTGACGAAATAGGTAGATTTCTGGCGAGTGTTGGTGGTGGACAGTGGTTCTGCTCTTTTACTGCTTCTAGCACCTCGCCGGAGTAGGTAGTGCGTTCGGTGAGCGTGGTGGTCCCCGCCGTGGTTGCGAGTCGTGATCACCGTATCTGATTATCTTATGATGGAACGGTGAATTTTCTGGTAGAACATTTCCAGATTCCGGTGGAGCTTTGCAGTTTCCGGCGGAGCTTCAAACGGAATCTGGGTACGAGTGCGGGGAGGTTCTTCGTGGGGAGATGGTATGTCTCGGGCATCTCCTCGCGGGGAGGTTTTTCGTTTGATGTTAGGGCTTAGGCCAGGGACGTTGTCCTTAGCCTTTTGCGCGCCCTTTCACTTGACTTGGCAGTGGAAGGGTGGATTTGATTTCCTATCAAATTCACTGTCTTTCTCTGCTTTTTCAGGTGATTGTTATGGCGACGGGGCCAGAGAGAGAAGTTATTCCAGTCACGTCCGAGGAGGAAACTGGCTCCGAGGAGAGTAGCAGCGTGACGGCTTCGAGTTCTGCGTCTTCGAGCTCGGGGGCATCGAGCTCCTCGAGCAGAGTTGAGGAGGAAGAGGATTTGGATGTCATGGAGGAAGATGTTGAAGGGTTCTATCCGGAGGAGTGGGAGGTGGCCGAGCCTTCCGAACATATTTTCACGTTCGCAAGGTATGTGGCGGACGCCTTTACAGAGGTGGGCCCAGAGGGGGATTGGAAAGTGCATTTTCCCACCGTGGACGAGCGGGTCTGCTCGGATTTCGGGGACCGCTTCACGATGTACGAGTACGCTTTCAAAGAGTTGGGGCTGAGGTTGCCTTTCACTGACTTCTAGCGGTCGGTATTCGAGCATCTGAAGCTAGCGCCCTCTCAACTCCACCCCAATTCGCTGGCCTTTATACGGGAATTTGAGTTAGTGTGCGAGCATCTCACTCTGGGAACTACTCTCCCTTTGTTTTTTGCTATTTTCCATCTTCAACGGCAGCTGGCGGGGAAAAAGTACGGATGGATTTCCTTGAAGCAGCCCAAAAAGTTATTTAAGTCGTTCTCGGAGTCAATCCGAACGTTCAAGGGACGGTACTTCATCGTCGAGCCAGTGTCTGAGGCTGCCCAGGACAGCACGTATGTCTGGGAGATAGAGGTCGATGAGGACGGAGAGGAGCTACTCAACGAGGAGGGGAAGTATATCGGGGAGAGGTTGTACAACTTCCCGATCCGCTGGACACCTGAGCATTTCTCCAAGAAGCCCGGTGCTTACGTCTTCGAGCCGAGCGAGCTACGCGGGCAGGATGCCGTGTCTTACGAGAAGCTGGTGAAGTGGGTTAACTCCTTCAGTCTTACGAGCTGCTGGACGAGCAAGGGTAACCCTATCTTCGAGGAGGGTGGGAGGTCATGCTCTTCAGTTCGTTAGATGGAGCTAGGTGCATATCCCAATGCCGTTGGCATTTGTCGCATTTCTTCACATGTTCCTTGGCATCGTTCTGCATGGTTGGCCAATAATACCCTGCCCGGAGGGCCTTGCGGGCAAGGGACCTTCCTCCTAGGTGTTGGGCGTTAATGCCTTCGTGGATTTCTAGTAATACGTGGGGGACAACCTCCTCCTCTATGCACTTGAGCAGTGGGATGGAGAAGCCTCATCGATAGAGTTTGTTTTTGAGGATGACGTACGAGCAAGCTCTTCGTCTGATGGTGCTGGCTTCCTTGGGGTCATCTGAAAGTTAGTCCCTGGTGAGGTAGTTGTACACGGGCGTCATCCAGCAATCGCTGTCCCCGATCACGTGCACGTGTAGGGTCGAGGATCCCTTATCGATGCTGGACCGGGGAAGTATTTCTTGGATGACTGACTTGTTTCCGCCTTTCCTCTTAGTGCTTGCTAGTTTGGACAGGACGTCTGCTCGCACATTATGTTCGCGTGGAACATGTCTTACTTCTACCGCTCTGAACTTCGACATTTTTTCTTTGACTAGGGTTAGGTATTCAGAGAGACTGTCGTTTTTGGCCTGATACTCCCCTGATATCTGGTGGGTTACGAGCTGGGAGTCCGTGCAGATGATGATTTCTTCAGCCCCTAGGTCTTCGGCTAGGCGCAAACCGGCGAGGAAGGCTTCATACTCGGCCTGGTTGTTCGACGTGGGAAAGGACAATGTGAGAGAAGCCTCGACTATGGTCCCTTCGTCGTTCTCCAAAATTATTCCTGCCCCGCTGCCGATTGAGCTGGATGCTCGTCTACATAGACGGTCCATCTGTTCTCTATGTGGAACGAGGAGTCTGAGAACGTTACTTCTGCTACGAAATCGGCCAGGGTTTGGGCCTTAAGAGCTTTCCTGCTTTCATACTGGACGTCGAACTTGGACAGTTCCAACGACCACTTAAGCATTCGGCCTGTCATGTCTGGTCGTCCTAGTAGTTGCTTTATAGGCTGATCCGTTCTTACCACGATCGTGTGGGGCAAGAAATAGTGTCTCAGTCGTCTGGCAGCGTTGACGAGGGCCAATGCTACTTTCTCTATCTGTTGATATCGCAACTCTGCGTCCTGCAATGCTTTGCTCGTGAAGTACACTGGCTTTTGCCCGCCAGGGTTTTCGTGAATGAGAACGGCGCTGACGGCCTCGGCAGTGATGGCGAGGTACAGGAACAAGACTTCCCCGGTATCCGGGCGTGACAATACGGGCGGTTTCGACAGCGCTCGCTTCAAGTGAAGGAGGGATGTTTCACATTCCTCGGTCCATTCGAACACTGCTTCTTTCCGCAAGAGCTTGAAGAAAGGGAGGGCGTGTTGGGCAGATTTTGCCACGAAGCGGGACAACTAAGTAAGGACCCCGTTGAGGGATTGGATGTTCTTCTTAGACGTGGGCGTTAGGAACTCAGAGAATGCCCGACACTTGTCGGGGTTAGCTTCTATTCCTCGCTCCGTTAGGTAGAAGCCAAGGAATTTACCCGCCCGTACACCGAACGTGCACTTCTCCGGGTTAAAACGCATTCGATATTTTCTTGCTTGCTCGAAGATTTTACGAAGATGGGCGACATGATCTAGTTCCTCGTGGGACTTGACGATCATATCGTCCATATATACTTCGAGTATGTCGCCTATTTGTCCTTGGAAGACTCTGTTCATCATTCGTTGGTACGTTGCGCCGGCGTTCTTCTATCCGAAGGGCATTACGTTGTAGTAATAGTTGCCCGATTCGGTCATGAAGGCCATGTAGGTTTTATCGCTCGCGGCCATTGGGATTTGGTTGTAGGCGTCGAGGAACGATAAAAGCTTAAAACCTGCTGAGTTATCTACGAGCTTATCGATATTGGGGAGGGGGTAGGCGTCCTTCGGACAGGCATTATTAACATCGATATAATCAACACACATCCTCCATTTGCCATTATTTTTTCTTACAAGTACAACATTTGAGAGCCATGTAGTGTATTTGGCCTTAGAAATAAACCTAGCTTCTAGAAGGTCTTTGACAGCTTTCTCCGCGGCTTCCATCTTTTCCGAGGACAGTTTCTTTCTGCGCTGGGCAACAGCTTTGACGGCCGGATTAATTGTAAGCTAGTGGCAAGCGACGGATGGGTCCAATCCTAGCATTTCAGCAGCGCTCCATGTGAACAAGTCTGCATTCTCCCGGAGGCACGCATTTAGCTGTCTCCTGGCCAGGTCGGGGAGGTCTGCTCCGATCTTTACTCCCCGTTGGGGGTCTTCTCCGAACGGAACGATCTCGAAGTCGCCATCTGGGACAGGGCGTAGGAGATGGCCGCAGTTGTCGGACTGGCTGCTCGAAGTCGTTAGGTCCTTGGCGTGATCTTCCTCGCTGAAATAGCTGTCCAAGTTGATAGATTCGACCTGGGGGAGCGGTTTTGGCTGCTCGGAGCTGCTGGGCAGAGGGGGACGACCAGAAATCCTCGGTCTTGCTGAGATGGTGCTTAGTCCTTTTGATGCTGCTTCAAAACACCGACGGGCAGCTTCGATATCGCCGTGGAGGGTGGCGACCATCCCTTCAGAAGTGTAGTACTTCATCTTGAGATGTACGGTGGAAGGTACTGCAATCAACTCTGCCAGGGTTGGCCTTCCAAAAATGCACTGGTATAGTGACGGGCATTCAATTACCAGAAACTGTGCTTTAGTTGCTCGGGTTGTTTTTCCTGAACCGAAGGTTACGATGAGCTCTACATAACCCCGGGGCCTTGTGACTGCTCCGTTGAATCCCTGCAGGTCGGATCCAACGTATGGAGTAAGGTGAGAGTCGTCCAGCTGCAGCATTTCGAACAAGTGGTTGTACATTATATCAACTGAACTGCCCTGGTCCACGAGTATTCTGCGAACGTCGAAGTTCGCCATCCTTGCCCGGATAAGCAGCGGGATGCTTGAGTTCGGTGCCCCCGCCGAGGAGCTCCTCCTTGTAGAAGGAAATAGGAGCGGATCCTTTGTGAGTGGTGTCCAGTGTGGTGACTTTATTGGAGCTTTTACTGATCAGTTGATCAAATCTCCTCTTGACTGAACCGACCGTGATTTTGTTGAATCCACCACCAGAAATGACCATAGCCGACGGGAAGGTCTCCTACGGGCTGCGGGCAGCGAGGTACGTGGAGATGGGCAAACCATCAGGGATGTGGAAGTCCTCTGGCCGAGTTATGGATATAGCGACCTGTACGTTGGTGTCATCGGAGGGCGGAGTCTCTTCTGCAACCTTTTTACTCTCCTGGGTTTCTTGCCGGGGAGCATCTTTCTTTTTCGCGAACTGCTTCAGGTGGCCATCGCGAATAAGGATCTCTATGACATCTCTGAGGTGGATGCATTCTTCCGTCGTATGACCGTGACTCTTGTGGAAGTGGCAATACTTGGATTTGTCTACACCCAGTCTGGCCGGCATCTGTTTGGGGAAACGGACTCCCGCCTGCTTGAATTCTGAGTTGGCACATTCGAACAAGATTTTCTCCCTCGAGGTAGTGAGGGTGTATAGTCATGGAACCGCCCAGAAGGTCCCTTCTGTTCGTGTGCATCGCGAGGCCGATCATCACGTCTTTTATCTCCTCGACGGGATGTCGAGGGTTCTTCGGCTCTGGACGACCGGGCACCTTCTTGGTTTCGAGAGGCCCGGACAGAGTGGGCAGCAACCTTCTCCTCGTACTGTATATGCGACTGGGCTTGGAGGAGAAGGGCGTTAAGGTTCCTCGGTGGATCGAGGCCGGTGGCTTTCGTGAAGTCTGAGCCAGGACGCAATCCCTGCTCGAGCAGGAATTTCTTTATCTCGCCGGTCGTTGGTACTTGGACGGCCTCCTTGTTGAACCGTTCAATGTAGGCCCGAAGATGCTCATCTCTTCCCTATACGACAGCTTTGAGGGACGCCTCGGTCTTTGGATGGTGTCGCGATGCAGTAAAGTGACGGGAGAAAATCCTCCCCAGCTGCCTCCAGGATGTAATGGATTCTTCTGGCAGCTGCTTGTACCATGTCATTGCTCCCTTCCGGAGCGTGGTCGGGAACAGGCGGCATTTGATGGCTCCTCGTACCCCTCTGTAGTCCAAAAGAGCATCTATGTTTTCTATGTGCTCGTCTGGGTCAGCGGTTCCATCGTAAGTCCCTAGAGACGGTGGCTTCTCTAGTCCTTTAGGGAGATGGGTGGCCAAGATCCTGTGGGACAACGGGCCGTGAGGCTCGTCGTCGCTGTCTGAACTTGGAGTTGATGGTGACCGTTGTCTGCGCTCGCGGCGGCGGTCTCTGTGAGGTGAGGGTGAACGTGGCCGGTCACGAGGTCTGACCGGTGGAGAATGCCTATCCTGCCTCGTTCTCTTGTGTCTTGGTGGTGATCGATCCCGCGGGGAGATCTGGTCGCGCTTGCGAACGTGTTGTGATTCAAGCTCATGCCTCGACCTGTGGTCTTCCCCATGCCTAGGTGGCGGGCTTCTTGATTTTCGGTGCTTACTCCTAAGAGGAGAGGATCTTGGAAGAGATGCTTCCTCGAGAGCTCCTATTCTTTCTCTTTGCTGCAAGATGAGGAGGTTTGTGCGGTTGACAGCTTCCAAAAGAGCTGCAACGGCCAGGTCAGCGCTGGGAGGGCCAGGAATCGGTCGTTCACCCGACGGTGGCTGCTTGTCTCCTTGCCCGGCGGGAGGAGGGGTTGGAGATGCAGCAGCCCCGTCTCGGAGGAAAAGGGGATCTGAAAGTAATGGAGATCTGCCGTCGACGTCCATCTTGTTGACGGGAACGAGAACCGTAACGTCAGCACTTTTTGTGGAGTTCTGAGAGGCCATATGTGGGCGGATCAAAGAGTGTATGTTTTGATCTTTTAGTTTCCGAGGAGGAAAGAAAGAAGGGGAGACCAAGGAGTTCCCATAGATGGCGCCACTGATTCGGAGTATTCGAACGGGTCCACGTAAGCTGGTCGTCAGATGGCAAGGTGCTCGGACGTATGCTGGTCGTCAGATGGGCGAGGTGCTCGGAATGTTGATGAGGAGAGGAGGGGGTGTACCTGCAAGGCACTCCGACGCTCAAGTAAGAAAGGGTCAGAGAAAAGAGGCAAGTACAAAGTGTATTCTTAGGGTGAAAATATGATACCCGGCCCTCTCAAGCGAGAGGGTTTATATAGAACCCCAAGCGCGTGGCCAACGGTCCTATTTTCGGGGCGAAATAACCGTTTTCCCCAAAGAATAGGTAACTGCCTAAACTAGCCGTTATGTTGGGCAGGGTGCCAGAAACTAGCCGTTATGTCGGGCATAAACGCAGTTCCTGGCACCTGTCCTTTGCTGTACGGGCAGCGAGGAAGCCGTGCGTGACGGGCATAAAAATCGGGGAGGAACATTGCGTTCCTTGCCCGGTTGGAGGGGCAGACATGTCATTTTTGCCCCTCTGTGGATTGGGCTTAGGCAATTTGGGCCGCTCTGGAGCAGAGGCGGATTGGGCCAATTCTAGCCATTGGTCCAACCCAGAACAGTTTTCTTACAAAGACCCACGTATACCCAACCGGTTTCACATCTTTTGGTATAGTCATAATAGGGCCAAATACTTTTCGATTTTTAAGAGAATTTAATTCAATATCTATTGCATCCTTCTAATTTTTTCAATCATGTCTATTTTGACATTCATTCATAGTTCTTGGTTCGGGATCACCATTTTCATTCATAATTTCACATACAATGGAGATTAAAATATTTATCTATATTTATATCTTTTCGGTTCCACAAAGTTCCCATATCAACATAATTAATTGAAATTTCAAGATCATTATTGTTATCATTTTCATTATCAATGATCTCATTATCATCATGTTGTGCTTCTTCGAGAGCATTTTTTTCAATTGTGAATTTATTATTATCTAGTGTCTTTTCAAGATCACTTTAAATCATATTCATCTTTTCTATCCCTTTTCTTTTTCGGGGATTTTTGTCTTTGGATCCCATAGGTCGGCCACGCTTCAAGTGTGTCTTAGAAGTACTTGCTACATCATTTAGATTCGAAATCTCAATCCGATCTGGGACATTTATAGCTGGTACGTGTGACTTTATCACTCTTTTTAAATCAATAAAAGAATCTGACAATTGATTTGCTAAATCTTGTAAGTACACAATTTTCTTTACATTTTCTTCCCATGATTTATTATATGGGTCCAAATGTAATAAATTGGGTACAAACCATATTATCTTTTTTTTTTTTTTTTCTCCCTTAGTGTTGAAAATTTGTTTCGTCAAAATGACAATCACCAAATCTTGCCTGAAAAACATCACATGTGAAAGGTTCAAGATATCTAATAATAGAAGGTGATTCATACCCCATATATATTCTCAACCTCCTTTGAGGTCCCATCTTTGTTCTATGTGGTGGAGATATTGGGACATATACTGCACAAACAAATATCTTTAAATGATAAATATTTGGTTCATTGCCAATTACAAGTTGATAAGGTGTATGTTTATGATTAACACTTTTCCTTAGATGGATGAGTGTTGCAACATGTAAAATTGCATGAACCCAAACGGTAACTGGTAGTTTAGTTTTCATAATTAATGGTCTAGCAATATATCGAAGACATGTTGAGAAAAACCCATTTTGAATATTTATTAATATTTATGAACTAATATAAGTTACTAAACTAGTTGTAACTATTAAACTTAGATGGAAAGATTGAAGAAGGGAGAATGTTTTACTTGTGCTTTCAAAGTAAATTTTAGAGTATTTTTGCGTTAGACAAATGTAGTATTTATACTACTAGAAATGCAACTATTACACTAATTTAATAATTGGACTTACTATTCTAACTTTGACAAATTATGTATCTACAATAATTTGTTATTACTATTTAGATAGATATTTCTAAATAATAATAATAATAATATAATAATAATAATAATAATAATAATAATAATAATATAACAAAAAAAATTATTATATTTTAATTTAAGCTATTTAAATTTTTTTAAATATAATAATAGATATTATTATTAAATAATAATTAATGCTTTTATTTTAATTTTATCCTAGTTATTGCCACATATTAGTATTTTATTATTTTTATCCTAATCATTCATGCCACATAAGACCTGGATTTTAAGAAATATTAAATTGGGGACAAAAGACCTGGATTTTTTTTACAAGAAGGACTAAAAAATTAAAAATATTAAAATAAGGGGATCAAAAGTACATTTAAGCTTTTATTTTAATACTACTATCATTTAATGGTAATAGTAATAAAGAGTTACTCAGTTTTAAAATGATTGTCGTTTAAGATTTTTTCACACAGATCAAAGAATGCAATTATGTTGTCATAAAATATTATACTTTTATTATATTAATCTTATTAAATTATTGAAACTAGTGTAGATAATAATAATTAAATGACACAATTGAAAAAATTATAATCATTACTGCACTAAAAAGTAAGAATAATAGCTATTTTATAACAAATTTTATTTTCTACTCCCTCCGTCTCATAAAAAATATCCTATTTGGGCCATGCACGATTCTTAAGAATATGATTAGATGTATTGGTTTTAATGAAAAAACTAATATCATTTACTATAATACCTTTATTAAATGTTGTTAATAGAGTAGTTGAATAAAATGAAAGATAGTAAATAGGGGTATAATAGTGGAAAAATAATAATAAATGTTGTATTGGTAATGTAAATGGACAATTATTTTGAGACAAAAAAAGTGCAAATGAGACATTTTTTATGAGACGGATGGAGTAAATAGATTGTCATTTAAAAACAGAAGGAGTATAATAGTTACAAAAGTAAGAACACTTTATTGTGTTAATCTCACCTAATAAATACTCCCTCCGTCTCATAAAAAATGTCATATTTGGGCAATGCACGGTTCTTAAGAAAATGATTAGATGTATTGGTTTTAATGAAAAAACTAATATCATTTACTATAATACCCTTATTAAATGTTTTAATAGAGTAGTTGAATAAAGTGAAAGCTAGTAAATAGGGGCATAGTAGTGAAAAAATAATAATAAATGTTGTATTGGTAATGTAAATGGACAATTATTTTGAGACAAAAAAAGTGCAAATGAGACATTTTTTATGAGACGGAAGAAGTAGCTTCCAAATTTGAGCAATGCCTGAAACACATAGTTGTTACTCTGTGTACAAACTAAAAAGTCAAAGCGCCACCCCCTTCTTTTTGGATCGCTAATAGATCTAAAATCATGAGCAAGAGAAGAAAGGTTAAATGTGATTCAGTGGATTCTCATACATCTTGTGAGTCATAAGAAGATGTGACTCGTCAAGGTATAAGGATGCATTTTGACGAAGAAAAGTTCAAAAATGCAATTTCGGTGAGGTTGATAAATGTAGTCATGATGGTCAAACAAAGTAGCTTCACATCTCGCATTCCATACTGCATTGTAAACACTCCATCCGGATGAGGCTCATTCGCTCGTTGAAAGTAAGCCTTCAAAAGGTTACTTAAAATCTTTGGAATTTCATATTGGATGAGAGAGGAAGTTTTTATTAGAAAGTAGAGAAGTATTTAGGGATGGCAATTTGGTCCATCCCCAGTGGGTACCCACAAAATTACTCACAACGGGTAGGGTAAAAACCCACAAAAATAGGTATGGATACGGGCTCGGATAATTACCCACTTAAATAAGCGGGGATGGGTACGGGTATGGGCACCTTGGTACCCAGCCCGCCCCATATCCGCACAATATATATTTATATATTTGGATTAATACCCCTTTTGCCCCCTGCCATATGGGCGAAATCCCAAAAACAACCCTGTAAAAAAAACACAGATTTCATCCCTACCATTTGTAGATTCCCTCGTTTTGCCCCTGAGTAGATTTAGTCAACAAAATTGATGACGTGGCGCTGCTTTGTTGGCTTTTTTATTTTATTTATTTATTTAATATGACATGTCATGCTTTGATGAATTTTTATATTTTATAATGGCAGAGATATTTTATTAATTAATATATTTTAAGTAAATTAATATTTAATATATTTAATAATGTAACTAAATTAATATTTAATATTTTTAATTAATTGATTAATTAAAATGTTAAGACTTTCTTTTTGGGTCTGGGCCCATTTAGTTATAGTTCCATAACCATCCAATATCAATTAAACTTATCATGTATATATGACATATATAAACTCTTTGTTTTATTACTAAAAAATCGATGTGGGACATTTTACAGCTTTAGTTACAGTTTCATTCTTCACTTTCTTTCATTCAACTACAACATCATCCTTGTCAGGTTACTACACTGACTTTTGGTTCAGGTCTCCTCCATGTTAATACACCATAACCTCCCTAAAAATCACAAGGAAAGCTTTGTTGATTTTGTCTTTACCAATAGTTCTTATGCTGCTACACCATTTTCTTCACATAACCGGCTACTTCATTTCCAAAAAATCCAAGGTGCCACTGCCATAATCTCCCTAAAGTCACATAAAACCTGCAGAATGTTGTAACCACACCAGTTAAACACACAATGTTCAAATTCCCACACAAAGTGACAAACCATTACAACAATAATAATGATATAAAGGCACCACTTGATACAATGGACACCTGCGAGTGAAAACGTAAAGTCTCGCCAAGCACAATATCAGTAAAACACAACACCTTACCTGCAGTACAAATCACAAATCGACCATCACAAACCATTACACAAGCAGCCACCAATCCCTTTACAAGCAACACGTTTTCAAGCATAAATATCAGCTTCAAAACTATACAAACTTCATGCAACAAGTACTTTCATCACGCAGGATCGACACAAGAGGCACCTTGTAGCAATTCCCACGTCTAACTTTACATAAACATGTATATAAGTATCACAACACAAAAGGTAATGCACAATCAAAACAAAATTACCATGCAGCCACATACCTTACATAAAATCCACGCAGCAACTATATCCTCCACAAGACCATAACCTGTTATGACCCCACCTTTAATTCCCTCTCCACAACAAAACCGAACTTGTACACTATCATCACTACCCAAACCAAAAATCCATCACCAAATAACTTGCCTGTTGTGAGTCAACAATACAACAAACCATGAATTGCAACAACTTCACATCCCAATCATTACGCAACAACCATTAAACATGACCCTACAATGTTTACACAGCAAACTCACGACCTGAAATGCCACTGATGATTCCACCGATGAAGAAGACTACAAGGAACTATGGGTGAGAAATTTCTCATCACTCTTATATTTTCTTCACATTTGTATCTTTATCATACGTATGAGTATCTGAACCTTTATATTAACTACAGAATCGTCCGGACTCGATCTATCCTTTTACTCTTCCTCTGAGGAAACCCAATTCTAGAAATCCAGGTTTGGAAGAGTCCCACATCGTTTTTCTTTAGTATTAAGGAAGAGTTTATAAAGCTTCAACAACAATAGAGATTTAAATAAATGGATTGGATGGAAATGGGTCTTCAGCATTAATTATATCTTGCCCATAGTCTCAAAATTTTAATTAATTAAATATCAATTTAAATTAATAACTCTCTTACAGAAATATTAAAATTATTAAATTAATTAAAGACATTATTAAATATTAAAATATCTTAAATAAATATAAAAATTCATCAAAGCATGACACATCATATTAAATAAATAAATAAAATAAAAAAGCCAACAAAGCAGCGTCACATCATCAATTTTGTTGACCAAATCTACTCAGGGGGTAAAACGAGAGAATCTACAAATGGCAGGGATGGAATCTGTGTTTTTTTTTACAGGGTTGTTTTTGGGATTTCGCCCATATGACAGGGGGCAAAAGGGGTATTATCCCTATATATTTTAATTTATATTATTATATAAAAATAAATGTTTATAAAATTTAGGGTTAAATATACAATACCCCCTGCAATGTTAGCGATTTCTCATTTTAGCCCCTGACAAAACTTTTTTTTTAAAAACCCCCTCATCTTATTTAGATTCCCTCACTTAGGCCCCTGGCTGCCACATTGCAGCAAATATTCCTTTCTATTGCTTGCGTGACATGCCACGTGACATTTTTAATATTATTTTATTATTTTATTATTATTTTTTTTATTTTTTTTATTTTTTTTATTTTTTTTAAAATTTTTTTTTATTTTTTTATTTTATTTTATTTTTATTTTTTAATTTTTTTTTTAATTTTTTTAGATTTTTTTAATTTTTTTTTTACTTTTTTGTTTTATTTTGTTTTATTTGTTTTATTTGTTTTTATTATAATTTTTATAATTTTTTTTCTTTTTTTTTATTTCTTTTTCGTTTTTATTTATATATTTTTTATTATTATTTTTTTTTTTTTTTTTTCGTTGTTGGACCTAATTTTTATTTTTAATTCTATTTTAAACAAATTTTTATTTTAAAAATTACACTAGTGCAGAAAAGACTTTTTACATCGGGCGAAAAGCACATTTTACATCGGTTCTGGGTCCGATGTAAAGCCAAACGATGTAGTAAATCAAAGACATTTTACATCAGGCCATAGTCCGATGTGAAAAATACATCTACTACATCGGTTGACTATTAAGTCTGATGTGAAATATGGGTTTAACTTTTTTTATAGAAATAAATGCACATTTTACATCGGTTGCCTTCCTGGCCCGATGTAAAATGTATGTTTTTACATCGGTTGCCTTTCTGGCCCGATGTAAAATGTTTTTTTTTACATCGGTTTCCTTTCTGGCACGATGTAAAATGTATGTTATCTTTCTTAAAATGTATGTTTTTACATCGGTTGCAAGGCGAAAAAGAAATAAAAAAAAAAGAAAAAAAATTATAAAAATTATAATAAAAACAAATAAAACAAAAAATAAAACAAAATTAAAAAAAAATTAAAAAAAAATTAAAAAAAAAATTAAAAAAAAAAATAAAAAAAATTTAAAAAAATTAAAAAAAATAAAAAAAAAATAAAAATAATAAAAATAAAAAAAATAAAAAATAAAAAAAATAATATAAAAAAATAAAAAAATAAAAAAAATAAAATAATATAAAAAAAATATAAAAAATGCCACCTGACATGCCACGCAAGCAAGAGAAAGGAATATTTGCTGCAATGTGGCAGCCAGAGGCTTAAGTGAAGGAATCTGGATATTAAGAGGGGGTGTTTAAAAAAAAAATTTTACAGGGACTAAAATGAGAAATCGCTAACATTGCAGGGGGGTTTTGTATATTTAACCCTAAAATTTATTAAAAAAATCAATTTTAAATTACTAAATATTTAAGATCAGTGATCATTTATTTCACAATTCAACAATAAAAAATTTTAAAAACTTTTTAATATTTTAAAAAATTTAAAATATTATGATATTTTAAACTTGATAAATTTATTTTTATTAGAAATGCGGGTAACGAGTACAGGTACGGACACTTATATACCCATAGGGTACGGGGACGGGTGTCAATTTTGATACCCAAGCGAATATAGCCTCGGGTACGAATATTTTTTTCAACTGCGGGTATGGGGACGGATACTATACTACCCTACCCATATCCTGCCCATTGCCATCCTAGAAGTATGGTTGAAAAGTGAAGTTTATAAAAGAGATATTAAAGTGTTGGATTATGTTTATAAATAAATTTAGCTAAGTCCGAAAAAGGGGACAACAACCCATACGTGTTATTTCGCATAGAATAAAATATATTGACATTAGGTAATTGCTGACCTAACGCAGGCCTACTAGTGAATATGTTAAGCTAGGGGCATTATTATCGTACCTATACGAGCGTGTGTTTTAAGGGTGCACAACGGGCCGAGTTGGGGAGAATTTTACCTGCCACCCCCCAATTAAACCTGACACCCTCTCAATACATGCAAAAAGTCGATTTTACCCCTGTGGGAAACCCCGGTTTTTAGGAATGTCCGGTTTCATACTGGATTTTTTGATAAGTACCGGATTTTTCCTTCACTTTCAACGTATTTACCTGAATTTTCAGGTAATGCCGGTATCTTTCACCGGACATTTCAAATTTACCGGTATAAATGTACCGAATTTTTAAATTAACAGAAAAAGTAAAAAATACCGGGGAATTGAAATATCCGGTATACCGGGAATTTCACGTAAATTGAAATTTTCGGTAACAGCCCTGAGCCTGAAAAAAATTTAAAAAACCTGCAATCTCCATTAGTGTTTCCAATGGTGTTTGATCAACAAGAACATCATCAAGATTACATGGTAAATTAAAATGATATCATACGAAAAAAATACATAACAGCATACGAAAATAATTAAAACTACTGTGACTTCCTAATTTCTTCCTCCCAGTGCCTAATCCGTCCCGCATATGCTGTTTCCCAGGCTCTTGCCTCTTCAGTACAGTTCTCTCTCCACCGGGACGTGACGGGAGGCAAAGGACTATCAGGTTTTAATTTTACCTGAACCCAATGATTGTTGTTGACAAATCCAACAACAATCATTTTATGCCTACTTGCAAACATAGATGGAGCTATGGTAAGAGGGAAGAAGGTTTGGTTCAGTGTCATTGACAGGGAGACAAAAACCAAACTGTACCGGGTCGCAATAGGATAACCCTATCTGGAATCGACATCCATTTCTCTCTACCCTGTGCACCTAAGTGTGTTACTTTTAAGGAACGTCGAACCACATCAACGGTGTCATAAAACAACTTTGAAAACAATTTTGGTTGTTGATAAATTTGAGCATCCAACTGATTCCGAATCAACGCCCAAGACTCTTCACCCCATCCAAGTAATGCTGCAATAGCCCGAAAACCACAATTTCCATCGTCACCCACATCAATTATGTCGTCAATGTATGGATGCATGAACCGAGGAAACTGAGACAAGTATTTATGCTTAGAAGATACAGTGGACGGTTGACTAGAAGGTTGACTTCCTGTTGGTTTTGTACATGATGTCTTTGTAGTCTGACTCCCCTGTGAGGCCTCACCATACTCCCACTGCGCGGGATCACACGACACACATCACTCTCTTCACCCTTTTTGCTCTTCTTAACTCCTCTCTTCGGCTTGTACTTCACCGGTAGTGGACGCATAGAAGATGTGGCTGGATAAGTTAGTTCTCTAATTTTCTTCTTCAACACCCTCTGACCTACCATATCCAAAGAATTGAAATATGTCTTCAAATCTTCACATTCTGCGTCTAAATCCATCTTTGAACCATTATCCTCTGGTTCGTCAGTATGCTCTTGAATGTGTAATTTCTTCCAGAAAACATGAATTTCTTCTAAAGGAATAGACAGACCTTGTATTTGAAGACCAGCAAGTTGACACGCACAAGGTAAACCATGTGTTGATCTAATGAAGCAACCACACATTTCTTTGTTTATACCAACAAATTTGACCCGTTCTAGCTCCTTCCCTATGGGTTGTATACATTGCCTTGACACAAAACCGTGCAAGTTGGTGTAGAATGAAGTGTTATACCGATGCTCAATGTTCACAATACTCTTTTCAAACGACACTCTAATTGAGCCTAACTGCAACTTCAGCATGGTGTTAACAGCATCCCAACTTCGGCATAAATCTCTCCGACTATGTGACAACATATTTTTGAGTCTCCAATGCGCATACTCGACCCTAAACCGCAATAATAAAAACACAATTAAACATCAATTATGCTAATTTATAAAATTAAATAAGACTTTATTAAATCAAATAAGACGCAGGTATACCTGTTCGTTGTTGTGTTTTCCATGTGAGGAACTTTGTTTGTCCATACAGAAATAAACCTTTCTTTATACGGTGTCAACCATGTTTCTTTCACATAGTTAACAAACAAAGGTATGTCAACACAAACAGTCTCAAAGTGCTTCAAGTGTATGAGATACTCACTCTCTCTATTAGCATGCATGATTTTGTTCCACAGCTCCATGACATGTTCATGTCTTTCTGATTTAACATATTCCTTACATTTCATGCTAACATTTGTGGAAATGTGGAACACACATAACAGGTGTGTTGAATTAGGAAACACAACTTCAAGTGCATTCATCAAGGCAAGTTCTCTGTCAGTCACAACAACATTTGGTAGCAATTTCTCAGAAAAAAACAATTCTTTCCGCTTCTCCATTGCCCATTTGAAATTCTCCTCCCTTTCGTGTTCCAAATACGTAAACCCTACGGAAAACGTCAACTTTGTTGACGTAACGCCAACAATCTCAAGCAACGGTAATCGGTACCTATTGGTCTTGTATGTACAATCAAAAATCAACACCAAGTGAAACATATTCAACAGCTTCACTGAATCAGGATATGTCCAGAAAATATCAGCAACAACATTCGAGTCTTCCCTATTTCTTGTCCAACACATGTACTTTTCTTTATGAATAAGACTCAACAACATTTGCATTTCTGTCAATGAACCTCTCTTGCTTTCATGGTACGCAACTCTAGCTTTATATACTTGCCCAACACTCGTGAGGTTTTTTGGATCTTGGTCTTTCAAGGCGGAAATTATGTGTCTCGGAGGCATGTTATACTTCGTCATGTTATTCACAAACTGTCTCTCATGAGGTTGTAGACGACCTAATATGTCGTGCCCTGACAAATCTTCATATAGTCTATGATTGTGGAACCCACACATAATGTGCACCCTCCAACCAATACCACTTGGCGAAGACCTCAGCCGAAAGGGACATTTCACTTTCATACTTGCAAGACCATCCTTCTCCGAAGAATGACTACTTTCAGACTTTTTCTTTTAAAATTTCCTCCTCTCTCACAATCCAATATCAATTTATCCTTCCTTCCTCGCTGGCCAGTTGCAATATCAGAACGAATTGTCACAACTATGATACCATGTTGCTTCCCAATATTCTGCGCCCAAGCTAATACGTCGGATCGGCGCTAAAAAATCTGTCATTAAAAAACATCACAACTTATAGTGACATAAACATGAAATCCAACGAAATAATAGTAAATTTTAAGCGTCTACGTATAATACATACTTTGTCAGTGGTGAAGAACTGAGTGTAATCGCTACACGAGTCGGTAGAAGACCCTGACGGTTCCGGAGCACAAATGGCAAGCATTTTTTATGACACAGGCCTGTTACCGGAAATTTCGTCCAAAACGGGAATTCCCGGTATACCAGACATTTCAAATTCCCGGTATTTTGATAGATACCGGTAATTTTGAAAATCCCGGAATGGTTCTGCAAAATTACACCGGTATAATCAGAATTATCGGTAATTATTACCGGTTTTTTGAAAATTCCCGGTATTTTGTACCGGTAATTTACTATTTGTACTACCGGTTTTTTTGGGGTTACGGAATTTTCAGGAAAACACTACCGGGAATTTTGTTTTGTACTACCGGAAATTTTGTTTTCAAGTTTCTAAAAAAGTGATTTTTTGGGTTAAAAAATGTTATTTTTTATGTAAATAATATCAGGGGTGATATGGTAATAATGAAAAATTGGGGGGTGCCAGATTTAATGGAGGGGGTGGTAGGTAAAATTCCCCGAGTTGAGTGGGGTCGGGCCCAAATATGACACCCAGCCCAAACCGCGGTTTGGTAAATAAAGCACATTTCCACCCAAAATTAAAGTCAGTTATAATGGGTTGCAAGTACGATCGAGCGGTTTATTCGGGTTATTAAAAAGTTCTTATTTATAGGCTAAATAATATGTATGTTTTTTACACAAAATTTCAATATCTTTTTCCATTTATTATTGTACTGAAAATTCAAAATAAATTTCAATAAATATAAATGAATTAGTATTAAATGGTTACTTAATACATCAATGCATAATAAAAACATCCCACACAATTTTGATCATATCAAATTTAAAAATACGTATTAAAAACTAATATGAATAAATTAAAATTGAAAAATGATTAATAACAATTGAACTCTTGATTTATAGATCAAAGGCACCTCTTCAATCTACAAAAATCATAAATAAATAAAAATTAAATATAATTAATTGAAATATAAATTGCACAATAAACTATCATTGACATCCAGTATTTCTCTATTAATGTTCAGAATTAAGCTATTAAAACAAAATACAAAACAAATAAATTCAGCAACCATATCATCTCAGTATCTTACAATCATGAACATTTTGAAAACATATCATACAATCATAATGTTTTTAACATTAATCTTGAATGGTCCTGAAGAAGTGAATTTTAATAAATTATGCACACCACAGATACAATGGCTAGTTTTAGCATATAGTCATACAAAATGAGAGGCATGAAAGGCAGTGCACAAGTGATATTATGGATAAGTGAACAGGTGAAACAACAACAACATAAGTCTGAGGTACAATCAAACCAACAGCTTTACTCAATAATTCTATATGGTGGAATAATTAAGTTTATATAATAAACCCAAAAGAAGGTTCAAATAAGCCATTCCGGAATCCTAAAACTCAAAAACTAATGAAAACACTTCATCATATTACCTTGAGAGTGTTTTTCAGAAACAAAAGTCAATGCTTAAAGAAGATCAACAAAATCCAATTCGTCTAACATAAACTCCATTTTGTTTTTCTAAATTAAAAAAAGTGTAACCTCAGTCACAATTTTGCATAACTACCATAGTTTCCCAAGATGGTAATTATAATGAGAATATCACCTCAGGTAAAAGGTTCATTATTGTATCAAAGAAGACACAACCATCAACCTCAATCAAATAAAAATCAGACTCAACTAATTTACTGAAGCAGTCTAAAACCTGCAAATAAATTTTAGCCCAAAATAAATTTTAGTAATGTTATCAAATGATATGGTTGCATAAAATAAAAAACCCATGTTAGAATATAAATAACAAAATTATGCTATCAGAAGTGGAAAAATGTTATGAATAACTATCGGTTTAAAGATACCTTTTTTCATCTGCATGTTCTATTGCATATAATCTAGGACATCTTGAACCTTTTCCTCGCATGTAGACATGGCAACGGGGCGGGTCGGGGACGGTTTTTACCTCCCCAACCCAAACCTGAATTCCCAAACAATCCTTGTTCCCCGCCCCAAACCTAAACGGGGATGGAGAATTAAAACTCAAACCCATCTCAAATGGGTTCGGGTATCCCCGCCCCGCCACCAATCAATTTTTTTGATAAAAAATGTTTATTTTTTCCAAAATCAAATTACATTTCAAATAATAAAATAAAATCTCAAAGAAAATTTTTACATACACTTAAAATATTTTAAATAATTAATACAAATCAAAATATCAAAACATTTCTTACATATTTAATATTTCAAATTAACAAAATTAAATAATAATGTACATAATAAAATAAACGGGGCGGGTTCGGGGACAGGTTCGGGGTGGGTACTAGTATCCCCATTACCCGACCCGTCCCCATATTTTTTAATCGGGAAAAACCCAAACCCAGTCAAAGCGGATTTTCCCCGTCAACTTCAGGGCGGATTCGGATGGGTACCCGCGGGTATGGGTTTTGTTGCCACGTCTACTCGCATGCAAGTGGTGCTTCTGTGAGATCTAAAACAAATACACGATAATAGTTCATAAATCAAAAATCGAAAATAAAACCCTCAAGTGAAAAAACCTTAAATAAAAAAATTGCAAAACTTTCCTTGAAAACAAGAAGAATAAGAAGAAAAAGTAAAAACTTGAAGAACATAGGTGAAGGAGGTTCATGTTTCGTCCTTGTGAGTGAGTGGTAGAACAAGTTGAAGAAGAGATAAAAATTACAGTTATAGTATAGTTGTTGATGGTTGTGATTGTGTAACGAGGCGTTGGTTCAAGGAGGTAGATGAAAATGAAGGAGAAGCGACGTCATGGCTAGGGTTTTTGAGGTGAGGTGAGTTGAGTTTGTGAGGTAAGGTGAGGAGAAAGAGAAAAGTCAAATGGAATAAGAGAGTAGAATGAAATGGATATCGTTCATATGAAAAACGGTGTTGTTTTGCTGATCTTACTTGGGCGGGTTAGGATACCCGCGACTCTTATAATACAATCTGAACCCGCCCATGTGCACCCACCCCAAACTGTTGATTCGGTCCGTTAAACCGAAATCCCATTTTAAACTGCCCAAATCACTATTTTTTTAGGGATTTTTTCTGTTCAGCCCTAGTGTGTTTAAAGTGGAAATGCTTCATTTATTAGTAAGTCTCCATAAAATGGAGTATTGCAGCAGGATACTATATTGTGTGTTAGTTGTGGTACAGTAATAGCCAACATCAATAGATTCACATGTGTTGATTGTTGTCTTTAGAATACTACACTTTTGTCTTGCTCCAAACCCTTTCAAACCATTAGGAATGCTAAATTACTGAAGAGAAACACAAGGATGTCATAAATTTATCCAAAAACAATGGCTAAATTTAAGAGTGGAAGGGTGAGAGATGTTTGTGCTCAAAGAAAAATTAAAACTAATCAAAGGAAGCCTCAAACAGTGGCACAAAAACCACACTCAAAATTTAGAAGGAAAAATCAAATAGGCAAAATAAGACATAAAAAAATTGAAGTGAGAGAAGAGGAAGTGGGGTTATTAGAAGAGGAGATTACCACCCAGAGAGAGCTAACAACACAATTGTACAAGATGTTAAACTTAAACTACAACATACAATGGCAAAAGTCCATGGCTAAGTGATTGAAGAAGGATGATGTGAATTCCAAATACTTTCATGGATGTATAAAAAAAAAATAGAGAATGAAATTCTAAGCCTAGAAGTAGAGGGTCGATAGTTGACAAACATGGAAGATATTAGAAATGCAGTTGATGAACATTTTCATGGCCACTTTTCAAACAAGGGAGTGAAACTGATTCCTTCTAATATGAATTTTAAAATACTTATCGAGGGTGATAACGAAGATCTGATCTGTGGGTTTATAGAAGAAGAAGTGCGGAAAGCAGTATGGGAATGTGAGAGTGACAAAATCTCGGGTCCGGACGGGGTAAATTTCGGGTTCTTGAAGGAGTTTTGGGACGAGATCAAGACTAGTTTTCTTAGAGTCATGGTGGAATTTCATCAAAATGGTAAGATAGTGAAAAGGGCTAATTGTTCGTTTGTGGTGTTGATACCAAAGAAGAAAATCCCGGTGAAAATCTCAGAGTTTATACCTATTTTACTAATTGGTTGCATATATAAAGTTTTATCAAAGGTGTTGGTAAATAGACTCAAAAAGATAATTGGCTCAGTTATATCGGAATCGCAATCCGCACTTGTGTCTGGAAGACAGATTTTTGACGGCGTTCTTATTGCAAATGAGATAGTAGATGAAGCAAGGAAAAATAAAAAGGAGGTCCTGATGTTCAAGGTAGACTTGGAAAAGGTTTACAATTCAGTGGATTGGAATTTTCTAGACTTTGTGATGGCAAAAATGGGGTTACGTGATAAATTGATATCAGAATGTCTAAAGACATCATCAGTTTCAGTGTTGGTAAATGGAAGTCCTACAAAGGAGCTCAATATGGGCCGAGGCCTTAGACAAGGCGATTCAATATCGCCTTTTCTTTTCCTCATAGTAGCTGAAGGATTTAATGTGTTGATAGAAAAATCTGTGGAGTTGGGGAGATTTTGTGGATTTAAGTTTGATGGTGGGTGGAGCAATTTTCTCACTTACAATATGCGGACGACACTTTAATCATTGCTGAAAATTGTTGGGATAATATTTTCACTATTAAGTCTAATCTTATATTGTTTGAGTTTATGACGGGTCTCAAGGTAAACTTCCACAAAAGCTTTTTGGTTGGGATAAACATCTCTCAACAGTGGTGTCGCGACCGGCAAAGTTATAGAGTCTCCATCATCCTTTATTCATTCCTAAGGAATAGGAAAATAATGATAAAACCTAAAAACTAAGGGCGAGAGACTAAGGTTCGGTAGTCGGTTAAGTGAGAGGAATGTGTTAGGCACCCCTCACTTCTATTGTATCCAATAGGATCCTCCTTAAGTCCTAGGGTATGTTGCTTGTTTAAGGTATGTTTACTTGAATACTTATAATTACAAAGCTTTTATTATTTACAAGAAAATTTATTTAATTATGAGAGGGGAACCCTAAGTTTTTTATTATTATTATACTCGCTAGAGTCTTTCAACTCTATGCCTACGTACCCTCAAGTTTGAAGGATCAGAATTTCGTAGTTTGTATCCCTTATTTTGTTGGTTGGTTGATTTTATCCCTTGAAAATAATCCTCACACAATAGGGGTGGAGGAAGATTCATTTTCAAAAATGCCTCAATACACAAGGGTAAATGACTTAAATTTTAGGTGAGTTGAATGCGTTTTATCACTTATCCCTTATTTGATTTGCAAAAATATCCCAATTAATTTTACTCCGAAAATAATATAATATTATAATTATATTATATAAACCCCTATCCCTTATCACTAGTCATATGTTTATACTCTTGGATCTTAAGAGTTCTATCCCCAACAATGTATCTTATTTCTATCCCAATTTTATCCCTAATTATCCCTTGTTATCCCAATATTACCCCTAAGAAGAATAAAAATAAATTAAGTTTCAACTAACCCTTTTTATTCCAAGTAAATTATCCCTGAATCCTAATTTAGTCAGCAAATTAATTAACAAAATTTAATTAATTAACCAAGTTAAACTCATTGATCATCAAAGTAAATAAATAGATTAAGAAAAAAACAAACCACAAATATTTAATTATTATAATAAACCAAAATTTATTAATTACCCATAGATATAAATAAACCGAAATTTATAAACCGAAATTTAGAAAATAACAAACCCAAAATTTTTAATTATAAAAATAAATTAAATTAGTTAAATAAATCAAATAAGTTAAATAAATAAAATTTACTAATTATTATAATAAACCCCAAATTATAAATTAAACCCAAATTTATCATAAATAAACCTAATGAATAAATTCCCATTTATAAAATAAATCCACATTTATTTTTATGAAACCAAGATTATAAACCCACATTATTTGATTATAAAAATAAGTAAAGTTAGATAAAACTCAAATTTATTAGTTATAAAATTATAATAAACTCCAAAATTATGAATAAACCCAAATTTATTAAAGATAAAAATAGATAAACTATAATTAACCACAAACTTGTAAATAAATCCAAATTTATTAATTATCAAAATAAATAAATTAAATAAATCCCAAATTATAAGTTAATCCCAAATTTATTAATTACAAAAATAAATAAATTATAATGAACCCAAAATATAAATTAAATCCAAATTTATATATTTACAAAAATAAATAAATTATAATGAACCCAAAAATATAAAGTAAACCCAAATTTATATAATTAAAAATAAATAAATTATAATGAACCCAAAAATATAAATTAAACCCAAATTTATATAAATAAACCCCAAATTATTATAATAACCTCCAAAATATAAATTAAACACAAAATTATATAAACAAACCCCAAAATATAAATTAAATCCAAAATTATATAAATAAACCCCAATTTATTATAATAACCCCAAAATATAAATTAAACCCAAAATTATACAAATAAACCTCAATTTATTATAATAATCCCAAAATGTAAATTAAATCCAAAATTATATATATATAAACCCCAATTTATTATAATAACCCCCAAAATATAAATTGAACCCAAAATTATATAAATAAACCCCAATTTATTATAATACCCCCAAAATATAAATAAAACCTAAACTTATATAAATAAACCCCAATTTATTATAATAACCTAGAATATAAATTAAACCCAAAATTATATAAATAAACCCCAAATTATAACTTAATATTATTAAGTTAACCCTGGCATTTTGGTTAATATGGCGTGGTTGTGAGGGTATTGTTATTAAGAGAATTTTTCTAGATTTTCCTTGTTTTCGTGTATAGCTTTAGGGGTTTTTACAGAGGTTTGTAAAAAAGAATATGATTTATGATCACACAATTAACTATTAGAACATAATCCCTACCCAAACAAATAACTCAACCAATACATATATCATAGACAATTTATTATATGAGCAAAGAGAAATCGACCTACGGGATTGAGGTTTATCCCATTGTGAGCAGTTAGATTATCCCTTTTTATTTGCTACTCTTTCTTGCCCTTTATGTTTTTTTTATCCCAACTCTTCGTAATTCTCCTTCTTTTGCTCGCGCCTTTTTGAGAAGATGATGGTTGAGGTTTTAGGGTTTTGTTGTTGGTGTTCTTTAGTGTGAAGAACAACAACTTTTTAGGATGTGATTTGTGAATTGTGGATGTAAAAGAATGTGGAAAACATCTCTATTTATATGTAAAAATCAGGTCAAAGAATTGAATGCAATTGAATCATTTAGGAAAGATTTAATCTGACCGAATTTTATTTATGGCTTGGTGAATTTAAATAAAAAATGTTAATTTAAAAAATAAAAATAGTCTAACAATGATAAATAAATAAAAAATTAGATTTTTTTTAATTTATATGATTTTTTGAGATTTTTTCCATAAAATAATGATTTTAATGAAAAAAACATATTTTAAAAAATGTATTTAATACAAATACGAAAATTAATAATTAAATGGTGAAAAATGCTATTTTTTTATGATTTAAAAAGTACAATAGCAAAGGTTCGAAGTAAATGAATAAAAAGAAAAATAACTAAAAATAAGGGAGATGGAATTCGAACTCACAACCTCTCTCACTCAAACTCCTTTCACTCAAGTTCTTACTAAACGGGTCATTCCAATCATTTGAAATGAAATGGCCACTAAAACTAATAATAATACCAATAATTCCTAATAAAAATATAACTTAATAATAATTTTAAAAATCCACCAATTTCTAATAATAATAGAAGCTATAGCCCTTTAATATTAATAGTAGGCATATTAATATTTTTCTAATAAATTAGTCATAAAAAATACATGTTAAATAATTAAAAAATTATAGATCATAAAATAACAACCAAACCCTTAATGTAAGATCAAACTCTTTAATGGAGAATTAAAAGTCAAAAAGGGGCCCATTGACTGTTTAGGTCATTGAGAGTGACCAGAGGATTTGTAAGGACGCTGGATATGTTAATGATCTAAGCTTTAAGTCAGATGAAAAAAGTGGTCAAAATTTGGGGTACGACAACCTCCCCTATTTAATCAGCTGCAAACTGAGATGATGATGACAGTGAGTTTTCGTCTTCTTGGGGGAGGAGATGATTAAAAATAGAGATAAACCCTAATTTTGGCCTCGAAGTTATTAGATTCCGGGGATTTAGCAAGGATTGCACCATCCTTAATGCTCTATTAGTATCCTAACCCACCTTTGATAGAACCCTAATAAAACCCTTGTTGATCAACTTGCCAACGATCTCCCTGATCACAAAAGTCAGGTAGGACTCTAGTGATTGATAACACTATTTTAGTGTGTTACTTTGACCCATTTTATGTGACATTTTTAATTTAGGAATTAATGATTTTGTCTGAATTTAACTTATTTCAACATGTTTTAGCTTTAAGCACACTAGGTGCTTCTTTTATGCTTTCAATGTGTCTTTATCCTAAAAGGAAGATAGGTGATGGCAAGAGGAGGCGTGACCCTGGAAGACAGAATCTGGAGCAGAACAAGGAGCTATTGGAAAGGAAGTAGTTGATAATTTAATCAATTATTCCATCAAGAGAATTAGAGGAGAAAAGAATTACTAGGGCTCACGTGGCATTGGTTTGAAGAGCAAAAGAGCAAAAGGAATGGATAAGATCAAGGAAGCTAGAGGACAAATGGTAGTACGGTGGGGACCACGCTGCAAAAGAGCACCCATCACTAAATCACCAGCCGTCTGCGCTGCTCCACCACTCTGCCACAACCGCCTGCAGAAAGCAGATTTGTCTCCCACTAACATCTATACCAGATAACTTGCAACGGAAGGATTGAGGGACAGATGGTTCACATATGGATTTGATTTGGCCCTAACCTTATTTTCATCAAGAAACCCATGATCCAAGAAAGTAGCAACACTCACTTCCACTCACCTCTATATAAAGAAGGCTTGCACATTGAGAAGAAGAGAGCTGGAGATATTACACACAACAAAACAATTTAGTTCAGTTTTAGTTTATTTTTCCAAGAGTTAATGCATTAGTAAGAGGGTATTCTATTCTCATCCAGTCCTGTACACTCTGCTGAAAGCTGTCGTGACTGAAGAAAGTTTTTGTTGTTTACTCAATGCAAGAGATTTCCAAGTTACTATTAGGTTGCATTTCTTTACTTTTCTTTGTAAGAAGATGTTTCTTATTAGTTTCACTTCAGTAGTTTGTACTCAGCTCACTATAAGCTAAACCCTTGTTTGATGAGTCTAATGAAGTTAGTATAAAAGTTGTTTTTATGTTGATATGAGGTGTTGTTTAGTGTCTTATTTTGTTATGTGTTTTTATTCTATAAACTTGATTCTTAGAGTGATCAACTAGGAAAAAGGTAAAAGCTTGTTGTTGAGAGAGATCCAACAAACAAGTGGATTTCATAACAAAAGTGGTTAATAAAGTATGATAGAGATATTCACTTAATTCAACTTGCTTAGAGATAAGAAGTTGAGACCATAAAGAATTTCAGAATTAAAACCAGACGTCTTTTAGGGTTACAAGTGAGACTTAGAGATTTTTTCCCTTGCCCTAGTTATGCATGTTTTTTATGTTGTAGAGATACACCACTAGATCACGTTCTGACCTTTTGAGGCACGACACTTCACATCATAAAAACATTTCAGCAATAACTATACTAATGGATTTAGCTCATCAACTACTCTCTCTGATATTTTAACTTCTTTTTAGTTATAAATTTTGTCTTTATTATTTGTGTGTTGCTTCTGTTCTTTATTATCATTATTTTGTTACTTTGCTCATACTTTCTCTTAAACAAAGAAATCAATACTAGTAGTTCAAAGCCTTTATCACTTCCTTGTGGGTTCGACCTTTACTTTATCACTTGCTACATTATCAAGCATGTATACTTGCATGTGACACCTTTGCTTTAAAACAATTTACAAAGAAAAGCATTACATATAAAGTAGAGAACAAGTTTTTGGCGCCGTTGCCGGGGAAGTGTATAAAGTTTGAAACACTGTATTTATTTTTGTTTAAGATTGTATTTGAGCTTTTAATGTTTGCTGTGATTTGGTGTCACGACAGGCTTAAGCTATTGCATGCGCAGGTCGTTACAACCAGTTTACAGTGGTTATCCTGAACCAGAAAGAATTCTCAAAGCACGAAGCATATTTTTACGTACTCAGCAAATATCTGGAGATTCCTCAACCTCAGCTGTGGCTGAACCTGAAGGAATATTGCACGAGGAGGACACGGACGAAGAAAGTTCATCGTATTCTTCGTACGAGTCATTGTACGAGACAAACATGGCGGAGCCAGACATCATTGGCATTGCCAATGACCGAGCGCGCAGCATCGGGGACTATGTTGTCTTTGACCCTAATGCTATGAATATTGGAATTGCTAGACCAGCCATCACAGCACCACAGTTTGAGTTCAAGCCTAGGATGTTCCAGATGTTACAAGCTGCTGGTCAATATTCAGACTCTCCTCATGAAGATCCACATTTGCACTTAAAACAATTTCTGGATGTTGCTGACAACTTTAAGACCCTTGACGTGCCAGTGGATACCTTTAGGTTAAGGCTATTTCCATACTCTCTAAGGGATAGAGCCAAGAGCTGGCTTAATTCTCTGGAACCAAATTCCATTACTACATGGAATGCTTTGGCAGAAAAGTTTCTGGCCAAGTATTTTCCTCCTTCCAAGAATGCAAAGATGAGAAATGAGATCACATCATTTAGGCAAGGAGATAATGAATCGTTGTTTGATGCCTGGGAAAGATTTAAGGAGCTATTGAGAGAATGTCCACATCATGGGATTCTCATCTGCATACAACTTGAGACTTTCTATAATGGATTAATTCCATCCTCAAGGAATATGTTAGATGCATCCGGTGGTGGAGCCCTATTGTCTAAATCTTATGATGATGGTTACAAGTTGATTTAGAGCATTACTGCCAACACTTATCAATGGCCATTCACAAGGGCCACAGCAAGTTCAACTCAAAAGAAGCCTACTGAAGTTCATGAAGTCACTGAGACCACAACTCTTGCTGCTCAAGTGGCTCAGATCCACCAAATGATGAAGAATCTGATGAGTCCTGAAGTGACAAAGCCTGAACCTGTTAAGGTGGTTACTGACGCTAGAGAGGTTGCCTGTGTTTACTGTGGAGGACCACATTTATTTGAAGAATGTTCTACAAATCCTGTTTCTATTAACTATGTTGGCAATCCCAACAACAGCAACAGATACAATAATCCATACAACAACACTTACAACCCAGGATGGCGCAACCATCCCAATTTTTCTTGGAGTAACAATCCAAGTCAACCTAAACCACAAACAACTACACCACAAGTTCCACCTGGTTTTTCTAACCCTAACTATGCTGGGGTTAATCAAGGAAACAACCATCTGTAAAATGTTCTTAAGTCCTTTATTCAAGAAGCAAAGAATCAATTTCAAGCACAAGGAGTGAGTATCAAGAACTTGGAAAATCAAGTAGGGCAAATTGCCACTGCTCTAAGTTCAAGAAACTTGGGAACTCTCCCAAGCTCCACTGAGACTCCCAATACACAATATGGAGTAAAAAATGTTGAAACGTGCCAAGCTCTCAAACTCAGAAATGGCAAAGAAATTGAAGAGGTTGTTACAAAGAGCAAAGAGTCACGTACTGATTCGCCTAAGCCAGACAGTTCTGGAGAAAGACACCAAGATGATGGAGAATCGTCTTCATCAAGGCAGCAGAAGCACAAAGATGATGTAAATACTGTAGACCCCATTCCTCATGATAATCAAGAAGTCATTACTGAATCCAGCAGAAAGCAAAAGTTTGTGCAAGAAAGGCCACCACCTCCTTTTCCTCAAAGAATTAAAAAGGCCAAAGAAGAGCAACAATTTTCAAAGTTTATGGAGATCTTGAAGCAACTCCACATCAACATACCATTGATTAAAGTTATTCAACAAATGCCAAAATACTCCAAGTTCATGAAGAATGTGCTAACCAAGCGAAAAAGGGTGGGAGAATTTGCTACGGTTGCTCTCACACAAGAGTGTAGTCAATTGGTTCAAGGCAAACTCCCTCCCAAATTGAAGGATCCTGGAATTTTTACTATTCCATGCACCATTGGAGATACCTTTTGTGGAAAGGCACTATGTGATTTAGGGGGCAGCATTAATCTCACGCCCCTATCCATTTTCAAGAAGCTAGGGATAGGTGCTGCCAGGCCTACAACTATCACCTTGCAACTGGCAGATAGAAGTATTTGCTACCCACAAGGAAAGATAGAAGATGTGCTGGTAAGGGTTGACAAATTTGTCTTCCCTGATGATTTCATTATTATGGACTTTGAGGCTGATGAGGAGATACCCATTTTGTTGGGAAGGCCATTCCTAGCAATGGGTAGAACCTTAATTGATGTAGAAAGAGGAGAACTCACTATGAGAGTGAACGGGCAGCAATTAGTGTTCAACATACTCAATGCCTTGCAATACCCAGAAGAAGAGGTAGCTGACTGTTCCATGATATCTAGCTAGGAAGGTTTGATTCATAAAAACCTTCTAAAGGATAGTGATGTGTTGAAAATTAAGTTAGGAAAAGTGGAAGATGAAGGACTAAAAGATGGGATCATTTATGATCCAATGCAAAAGCAAGAAGAAGAATCTGTGGAAGTGATAGAATCCACCATTGTTGCTCACAAGCAGCAGCTGCCTTCCATAGAGGAACCCCCAGAATTGGAGCTTAAGCAACTGTTAGATGTCAAACATGCTACATATTTGTATTCAATACTTGGCATTTTTCATTACTTTCTATGTTTAACTTATTGATTTTAGTGGTGATTTGTTGTAGTTCTTCAAACATTGGAATATACTTGTGGTGCTTGTAATTTGTGTGCTAGTGTGCAGAAATAGGCATGAAATGATCAAGAAAGTAAGACACAAGGAGTTGGTGCAAGCTGCCATAGAATCAAGAAAGCAACAGCAGGTTTTACTAGGCAAATCCTGGCGAAGTAACCAGCGAAGTTTTGCCTAGCGAACGGTAGAGAAATCTTCCAGCGAGGAGGGCCAGAAAGAGTCGGTAGGAAAAGGGAGTAAAATTCGCTTAGCAAAGTTCCAACGAGTGTTCGCTGCTTTGCTCGCTGGGCGAAGGTGCTGGCGAAGGACCCTTGGCTGAGGCAGAGGAGAAAAGTCCCAAAATTCGCTGGGGCGAAGGTTTTGGCGAATGGCTCGCTTCACGAATGATTTGTTCGCCTAGCGAACCCGCGATAACAATTGAGGCGGTTTAAGTTTCTGAGGCACTTAAAGTTCCATTTTTTTATCCATTCGCTAGGCGAGGTCTGCAGAATTTTAGTATCTTATAAATAGATTTTTACATTCCTTTGAAGGGGGGACTTGATATTTTTCACTCCAAAACATAGTTTTCTGAACTTTGATCATTGAAGAGTGAATTTTCACATAGAGAAGCTGAGGTCACATCCATTCTCGATTATTCGACTCGGATGTTCTTTCATCTCCTAATGAAACTTGTCATCCAAGCTACCATGAGAATGAGTAGCTAAACCCTTTTGTGTTAAGGTTAGATGTAGTTGATCTTGATCATATGTATTCTTTTGATCTTTTGTATATGAACAAGGTTATTGATCAATATAGATGAAGTTATTTGTTTTTAATATTTTATGTGTGGTTTGTATTGCTCTAGACATAGATTTTGCAAATCATGACCTAATATTTTCATCTCTTAAAAACCAAACTCTAGACATAGATTTGGGATTTGTTATTCGCTTTGTGTTGATCTTAACGATTGTTGTTTCGATTGTTAGCGTGAGACATCATCTAACGGTCTAAACAACAATACTCATGACTTTGGTTTAGACATAAACTTAGTCGAGAGGATATGCGGTTGTATTGGTCGGAAACTAAGTTCATATGCTTGATTAATCGGATATGTGTGAAAAGGATTAGCGAAACCTAACCTTGACATGCTTTTCTAAAACCTTACAACATCTTTGCTACAAATTTACTCTTTGCTACAAATTTATGTTAAACAAAACCAAGAACCATTTGAAACTCTTTAACTTAAAACATTGTGACTATTGAACGGCATGCATCAAATATCGCACAATCCATGTGGAGACGATAAAAACACCCCCCTAATATTATTTCAAAAGCAACTGCCAGAGCATTTACAGTATGCATATCTGGAGGCAGGACAGAAGTTGCCAGTTATCATTGCTACAGATCTGCAAGAGGAGCAGAAAGAGTAATTGATTTCACTGCTGAAGAGACACAAGAAGGCAATTGCATGGCAGATTTCTGACATTAAGGGAATCAGCCCAGCAATTTGCATGCACAAAATTCTGTTGGAAGAAAATGCTAAGAATAACATCGAGAGTCAACAAAGGCTGAACCCTGTCATGAAGGAAGTTGTAAAGAAGGAAATCATCAAGTGGCTGGATGCAGGAATTATTTACCCTATCTCTGATAGTGTGTAGGTAAGTCTCATTCAGTGTGTACCAAAGAAAGGGGGCATGACACTGATAATCAATGAGAAGAATGAGCTCATCCCCACTAAAATTGTTTCTAGTTGGAGGATCTGCATGGATTATAGGAAGCTGAACAAGGCAACTAGGAAATATCATTTTCCTTTGCCTTTCATTGATCAGATGTTGGATAGACTAGCTGGAAAGGAGTACTATTGCTTCTTAGATGGATATTCGGGCTACAACCAAATTGGAATAGCCCCGGAAGATCAAGAGAAAACAACATTCACATGCCCTTATGGCACCTTTGCCTTCATAAGGATGTCGTTTGGACTGTGCAATGCACCATCCACCTTCCAACATTGCATGATGGCTATCTTTTCAGACATCATAGAAAATTCCATGGAAGTCTTCATGGATGACTTCTCTATTTTTGGAGAATCATTCAAGGATTGTCTAAAGAATCTGGAGTTAGTGTTGGCAAGGTGTGAAGCAAACAATCTAGTTCTTAATTAGGAAAAGTGCCATTTTATGGTAAAAGAAGGAATTGTTCTTGGTCATAGAATTTCAAAAGATGGATTAGAGGTAGATAAAGCAAAGGTAGAGGTAATTGAAAAGTTACCTCCACCAGTCAACATCAAGGGCATTAGGGGTTTCTTGGGGCATGCTGGATTTTATAGGAGGTTTATAAAATATTTCTCAAAAATAACTAAACCCCTATGCCAGCTGCTGCAGCATGACACGCCTTTTGTCTTCAGTAAAGAATGCCTTGAATCTTTCAATCTTTTGAAGAAGGCTCTCATTTCTGCACCTGTAGTCAAAACCCCATATTGGTCCAAGCCATTTGAGTTAATGTGTGATGCCAGTGACTTTGCCATTGGTGTTGTGTTCGGCCAAAGGCATAACAAAGTTTTTCACACCATCTACTACGCAAGCAAGACTTTGATAGAAGCACAAATTAATTACACAACCACGGAGAAGGAGCTGCTGGCAATAGTGTTTGCCTTTGATAAGTTAAAACCTTACTTGGTAGGAACTAAGGTCATTGTGTACACGGATCATGCAACAATCAAATATTTGATTGCCAAGAAAGATGCAAAGCCATGACTCATAAGGTAGGTTCTTTTACTACAAGAGTTTGACCTGGAGACAAGAGACAAGAAAGGAGCGGAAAACTCAGTTGCTGATCATCTCTCAAGACTGCCTGAAGAACTTCAATCTCAAAACAGTGGAGACATTAAAGAAAGTTTTCCGGATGAGAAGCTGTTGTTGATTACTGATGGCATAACTCCTTGGTACGCTAACATTGTTAACTACTTGGTCAGCAGAGTCATACCACCAGAATTCAACTTCCAACAAAGAAAGAGGTTCTTCCACACTATCAAGAGTTATTTTTGGGATAAGCCTTATCTGTACAAGAAGTGTGCTGATCAGTTATTAAGAAGATGTGTTGACTATGAGGAGGCACGACAGATCTTATCAGCCTGCCACAAAGCCCCCTATGGTGGACACTTTTGAGGAGCCAGAACTGCAGCGAAAGTGCTGCAATCAGGTTATTTCTGACCTTATATTTTTAAGGATGCTCATGAATTAACAAAAAGATGTGATAGATGCCAGAGGGTGGGAAATGTGTCCATGAGACAAGAAATGCCACTCACGAGTATTCTTGAACTAGAAATCTTTGATGTGCGGGGCATTGATTTCATGGGATTGTTCCCTCCATCCTTTGGTAATCTTTACATCCTTGTAGTTGTGGATTACATGTCCAAGTGGATTGAAGCAGTAGCAACACCATCCAATGATGCTAAGGTGGTGACCAAGTTCTTGATCATGAACATCTTGACAAGACATGGCACGCCTAGAGCTGTCATGAGTGATGGGGGATCCCATTTTTACAACAAACTTTTTGAAAACTTAATGGCAAAATATGGGATAAAACACAAGGCTGCTACAACTTACCATCCACAAACTAGTGGACAAGTGGAGCTTTCCAATAGGGAAATTAAGAGAATTTTGGAAAAAGTGGTTAACCCCACAAGAAAGGATTGGTCCAAGCACTTGGACGAAGCACTATGGGCGTATAGGACTGCCTATAAAACTCCCTTAGACATGTCTCCATATAGACTTGTTTATGGAAAGGCTTGTCACCTACCCATTGAATTGGAGCATAAGGCCTTTTGGGCTGTGAAGCAACTAAATTTTAATATTAAAAATGTTGGCCAAGCTAGAATGCTTCAATTGAATGAGTTAGATGAGCATAGGTTGTTCTCATACGAGAATGCTGAGTTGTATAAGGAAAAGACTAAAAGGTGGCATGACAAGAAATGTCAGAAGAGGGAATTAGTGAAAGGCCAAAAGGTTCTACTTTTTAACTCAAGGCTGAAGTTATTCCCTGGAAAATTAAAATCAAGATGGTATGGACCCTTTATTCTAGAGGAGATTTACCCCCATGGTGCTGTGGAACTACTGAATGAGAAAAATGGAGAAAGATTTAAAGTTAATGGCCAAAGGGTCAAGACTTATTTTGGAGAACCCTCAAATAACACAAGGGGTTCCCTCCATTTCATTAATTAATCAACACTTGTTTTGGTCAGGCAATAAGACCTTAAAATAGCGCTACTGGGAGGCAGCACAACTTTATGCATTTTCCTTTATTTTTATTTTTGTATAGGATCATGAAACTTGTTGTGGCATCAGCTCATGACAAGATGTGACATGCCAGCAAAGGACAAGAGAAAAGTAGAAATAGAGTATGGGAAGAAGAGAAGGAATTAATTTTGTTGAGTCCATTAGAAAAATATTAATGCTGAGTTGGCAATAAATATTTTCTTTTAGACACCAAAGCAAAAATGAAACGTTTTGTTTCAGGAGAAAGAGAGAGAATCAAAGTATGGCATGGGGATCATGCGCCTTAGGCCATGTGTAGCAGCAGTGTAATAATAACCCTATCTGCCACGTCAGACTGTTCAGCAAGCCAAACACGCAAAAGCCACTAATAATGTCTTTTCCATTGTCAGTCCCAAGTCCCTTCACCCTTTGCCCTAATAATCACAAAAAGGGAAACCTTTCTCTCTCCATCTCCCCAAAAACGTCTTTTTTTTCTTTTCTCAAAATTTTCAATCACCTTTCTAACTTCCCTCCATCTCTATCTCTCTCTACCGAAATATTCAAACAAACCTTTGTCATACCCCAAATTTTGACCCCAAGAATTCCCATCATTGGGAAAATCATCATCATAATAAGGATACATCTATCCTACATCATCAATCTTCTCAAAAGTTGTTGAGCATTCACTACAATCGAGGATTAGGGGTTTGAGCCCTCTCAGAGCACTCAGACAAAGGATCAATCAAGAAGTGACATGATCTTCAACTTGTCTAGTCTCTTAAACATCCACAAGGGATCAAGAGATAACCCACATCAGGAATTAAGCACAAGAGTGCAACATTTCAGGCTAATCAAGCCTCAGGATCGCCAGTGTCACCAAATTAGGGTTTTGGTCTACCAAGGTTTCCAGATGAAAATTTTCATCTGGGCATGAGCCAATACATCAATCAATAGTCCAACAAGCCCAAATTAACCTCAAGAGTCCATCCACAATGTCCAAATCACCTTGAGTGTTCATCTACCAAAAAAATCAGGAATTAGGGTTTTGACCTAATTCAACTCTTGAGTTGACTTGTGAAGCATGGCATGACTTGAAGCCCCAAGATGAACTTCAAGGACCTCAAATACATCATATCAATCCATCCAAAGGATTTGATTGACTCAAAAAGTTCAATTCATAAGCCACAAGAACTCAAAATCATCTGACCACAAATTAGGGTTTTCTTGAGAAAAAGTCAACCCTACAATTGACTGTTGACCTACACTTAATTTCAAACCTTGGGTGTCGCACCCTAATTTTTGACCCTAAGATCCTTTGTTCTTTGCATAGCATTTTTTTAGGTCTTTGTATGTTTTTTACGACTAACAAGTTGTGCAGGAATATTGGAGGTATGTTCTTTCTCGCGGTCAAGCATATCAGGGCATACCCTTTCTCATGCAAGGATCCTGGTTTTTTTTCTACTGGTTTGAAGCTTCTAAGTTTGACTCGGCTAGTTCTTTCATGAAACTAAGTTTGTTCTTGAAGAATATGGTGCATTGATTTCCAACTTAAGTTCGTTGGACTCTAACGTATTATGATTTGGGCCATGGTATTCCAAGCTTGGTTTAAAAGTGATGTTTGTTTTGGACAAAGTTTGACCATTGTTAAAAATTCTTCATGGTTTCAAGATTAGCAACGGTGCTTAATAGCAGGATCATGATATAGTCAGCATTCAATAGTCCAAATTCAAAGAAATGGTTTGCCATGACAACACTCTCATTGAAATAAGCGAAATGATTTCAAAACTCGTGACTCAAATTGGTTCCCAACTTCAAGTTACGTTCATAAAATTCAAGCCAGAAATATCAAATTCAAGTTCAAGATTCTTGTTCAAGTTGTAATCTCAAAGAAGTTTTATGAAGAGAAAAGTTCTCGATTCGAGATATTAATGTCATAATTCATCAATAATGGATTCAAGGCTTTACTCGTGTGGTTTTGTTGTATACAAGTTACAAAGGCCTACACCAAGTTCTCAAAGTCTATCCAAGTTCAAAAAGTTCAAACCATCATCATTTGTACAAGAGATTAGGAAACAAGTCTCAAGTTATGTCGAAATCATAAAACATCTGCAGATATAGCACAGCACAGGAAACCACGGGTTGGGCTGGAAAAGCGTGCAATCACCTTTGTTTCATGTGCTACTAAAAAGCCTCAACGTATGATAATAAGGGTTTATATTAGGATTCACAAGATGATAGTACTGAGGGACTTATGAGACATTGGAGGAATATGATGTCACTGATAAAACCTGCTGGGGAAATAAAACTAGAAAAGGCCAAACTATTACACCAGATACAAAGTTAGAGCTTTGAAAACTCAAATTTAAGAAACATTGAACCAAGCCTGGAATCTAAAGCTCCTGTCAAGACTATCAAAAAGCCGCACGAAAGCTACCTCACGCTACATACCTAACCACTATTACACAACTTTAAGAAGAGTACAAGTCAAACAAACGTAACGGCGTCGTATTGGGGGAGTTTAGAGCCATCCGTTGTTGGTGACAATTTAAATCATCAACCGAATAGTTTCACTTGTTTGTTTCTCTTTCGCATCGAGACGGATCGGCTCAGGGACCTTAACGACATTAGACTTAAACCCGACCTCGTCGAATGCGTTTCTTTGGTTTCGTCACCACCAATCAAGGCAATCATCGCCATCGGTATCTCAGCCTGCAATGAACAAAGAGAGAAAAGTTGCATCAAGACTTAGTTCATCCTCCACCAAAACATCATAAATGTAATTTGACAATGTTTACAAGGCTAACCAATCCAGCACAACTGAACATCAAAGCCAACAGTGCGTGTGCCTCACAATTCATTTAGCTTGAATAACCAAATACGGTTCAAAGCTGGTCCGTGAGTTTTCCTGCATATAAAAAAAAATAAATTAATTACTACAACAATCCTACTCCATCTCTCTACCCAGCACAATCATGAACAGCATAATATAGACATTCATTCAAAAGAGCTAAGTGCAAAAGGACAACTGCAATAAGCTCATAGAAAACTCAGGACTCTATTTACCGCCAAAATTCATGCGTTAGAGGATCGGTTGAAGGAGCTCATTCTCACTGTTACCAAGACAGTCTTGTCAGCTACAATGTGTTAGAAGCACACATATACCAAGTCAGGAGATTAAATTACAAAGCAGTTCCAAGATTTCTTTGCGCTACTGTCGAGAATGTTGACATTCCAATCTGTCTTGGAATAAGATAAGCCAATCTGCATTTGTGTCATCTTTGAATCCCTTAGAAGCTCATGTATTAAACCTGCAACAACTATGAAACGTTATCAGACAATACCTGAAAGCAATTCAAGTGGCAGCACCTATAATGTCTAATGAGATATAAAAACAAGAGGTCGTTCCTTCTACATAAGCTTATGAATATATGACAGTGACCTTTACAACACAATAACGGAACACGGTTTGAAACAAGGTTCAACAAGCTAGCATTCAGCATGTTCGGCATAGCAGTAATAGATTCGGCACATTCAAAATATATTTCAAGCACAAGCTTAGCATGCTATCCACTTAATCTAACTACTTGACATGGTTACCAGTTTTCGATTACACGGATAAGCAAGGTGCTGACTTAACTTCTTTTGCCAATTGTATGTGGTGTCATAGGTATCCCTGCCTAGTGTCATTTACTGGCGTTGTCTTGAGTCTTCTGGTTCCTGCTTGTCCGAAGTTAAAGCTATTTCCATAGTTGAGCTGGAAATCGTTACAGCTTCCAATCCATCATTGGCAACGATGGTGATCTTCAAGGAGTTTAATCAGTCATCCACCTAAGCTGATGATGTAGGTACAAATACGGTGCAACTTACCATTTTGTTCTAAACAAGCTAGTACCTGCTGCCATGACCTGTCCAAAATAAGTTCAAATAAGTTCTTAGCAATTACTTTATGACATGGTCAAGTCAAATAGTTTACCTGCTGCTTTTGTCGCAGCTATCTCATGGAAACTCATTCAAAAGCCTTTCAAGCATGTCTGAATTGAAAAGGAAGCTCTCAAACAGCAATAAAACCTGGAAAATAAAAACTATCAAAATGGATTTAAAAACTCCAAATACATTCCAACAACCATCATCCTGCAGAAAGCATAGCCATCACGGTTTAGCAGCGGTTATTTGATGCACAAATTGCATCATGACAGAAGAATGGAGTTCCGACTTGAAACCATATATGATATCATTAAAAGTGACTACAGAAGTTAAGAGTCGACGATATTAGACGGCTTACAATGGCGGTTACCTTCTTATCCGTTGTTGGTCACACGAAAGTCTGCCGGAAAAGATCCAAGTAGAAACATTTGAAGCCACTTTTGTTCAGACATATATCTTGCAGGAGCTAAGCTTGAAATTGCTGGCAAAGAGCATGGTGTAGGGTGTGATCTTCAAGCTTTGGTATTTGTACAAAACAACATTTATCAGACCTGCATCAAACGGTACACAAAGTAAGGAAATATCACTCAAAGGAAAACATTGCGATATGTTGCGTATGAAGTCCATATTCAGGTCACTACAAAGTCATGTTACCCTTCACTTCCTTCTCAAACATTGTCCTGAACTCCCTCATGGACAGGATGAAAATAGTTGAAATTATGCACGTAAGAAGTTAACATGAGTGAACGAATTGAAAACGGAAACGATATCAGAAAGTAATCAAAGCAGAGCAAATTCAAATTAGTTTCCAAAACACAGAGGAATATGTCTAAAAATCAGTTTAAACAAAAAAGAAAGAACTTCCTATTTTGGCCTCAGAATATTTTTGAATCAGAGAGATTTCATCATCTTCAAATTTAAGAATTTAGGGAAACATCGTAAAGACGCCGCCAACTTCAATTCTTTCCAATTGGAATTAATCTAAGATTTCAAATCATTTGATTGCAAGAGATCACACCTAAAACAGAGATTTTCTTTTCAAGTATTTCAGATCAAATTGTATCAAATTACCCAAAACAATTCAGAACTTTCTAAAACCATTCACTAAAGACACGTTGGAAAACAGTCAGCAACAGGGCATCAGAAAAATTCAAATCACAATCAGATCGTATCAGGCCATTCAAATATTTCAATAAACCTTCTAAATCCAACCAAATCAGATCAAATAATTTAACACATTATCAATCAGCATTCAAGATTTTCAAGTTCCCTAATTCATCATCGGCCTATAAAAAGGGACAAGGTCTTGGCAGAACACACAGAAAAATTAACGAAAAAATCTCACACTAGAAACTCATCATACCAAACAATCCCACTAAAAATACACTCACGGCATTAGACGAGAAAAATAAAGGAGGAGAGAGAGAGAAGAGACGCGGCGACAACATCACACAGAGGCTCCGAAACGGCGTTCATCACTGTCTCGAATCCAGACCCAGAAGAAGAAACGACGAAAGCCAGGAAAACACAAGGTTCTCACAGATCGTACAAAAAGGTAAAGATAAGAGGAATGAAGTTCTTCCCTGAAGGAGATTCGTGAAGTCCTTGCCACCGTCGTCCGCCTTTTATCATTTTCTCACTTTTATTTCCATGTATCATTGTAATGTAACTGTATAATCATAATGAGAATCGGGGTATGGGCTGTGTGGGGTAGGGTATTTGTTGCATGGTTTCGTTTGATTGTGAGAGATCGGAAAAGACGAGAGAGCCTTGGCGGCGGCTAGGGTTCGTGGTGTTTGTTGAGAGAAGATGGAGAGGATAGAGAGGATGAGCGGCGCGTTAGAACCCTCTGTTCGTTTTTTATCTGTTTACTTTTTAATCTAACCCTTTTTTTTAAAATTAAATTGATAATCAAAATCAAAACTCTTTTTTATAATAAAATTAAAAACCCTTTTTAATAATTTAGATTAAGACTTTTTTTATTTAAACCTTCTCTTTTGCAATGATAATTAGAATTAAAATTTATTTAAAATTAAACTTTTTGGCAATAATTAACCTTTTTATAATAACAATTAATTTAAAATTTAATTAAAACTCTTTATAATAATTAATTTAGTTTGGAGTTTTTTTTAATAATTAAAACTTTTTTATAATAAATATTGAAATTAAAACTCTTAATAAAAAACCCTTTTACAATCATAATTAAAACCAAACTTTTAACAATAATTAAAATTAAAACTGTCATTAGTTTTTTTATAATAATAATTAATCCCAAACACTCTTATAATTAAATTTAACTTTTAATCCAAAACTTTCATTAAAATTTAAACCTTTTTTCTTTTCCAACTAATTCATACCCCTATTATACTAATGATTAAAGTCTTTTTTTTTTAATTCAAACTCTTTTAATAAAATTAAAACCTTTTATAAGAAAATCTTTAAATTTTTCAAATTAAATATAATCTCTAATTAATTTCAAAATAAAAGTCTAAAATCAACTTTTCTTAACAAAATCGTCCCCGATTAGAAACCTCTCGCTTAGTCATAAGTTCGTGAGCGTCCGATTGTTTTGTCTTGTCTGTTTGATTGTGTTTTTTCTTATCTATGTTTCTGCTTCAAACCCTTTTCAAAAAATAAAAATCTCGATCCAACGTCGAGCCCATTTTCTACCCATATAAGTCGATCGCCGTAGGGCATCGCATTCGACCTATTGATCACAAGACATAAGTCTAGCATCACTTTGCTAGCACCCTCGCCTAAATAATAATAATTAACCGCATAAAATATCCAAGGGAAAATCACATGCATGATAACCACGTTATTGTGCATGGTGCACATCATTTGCATTCATACTCGACACCCTTAAGATAAGTCAATTAGATAACTTAGGATAGATTTCCTAGGTTAGTCCCCCCACAAATTTTGATTTTTCAAATCAAACTTTAGCCCACCTAATTCTCCACACAAGAGAATTAGATGTTAATCATCTCAAAGAAAGGGACATACAATCCCATACCCCACAAAATTCAAACATTTTCAAAAGTGTGGTGGTCTTTCTTAAGATGATGACTCATCTTCCTCTCCTAAACCTTTAAAACATTTAGTATCCTTAATAAGGAACTACAAGTGCTCTGATTCCCTCCTGACAGGATATGTAGGCACAAGATGCGATATCTTGTCGAGCACACTTAGGAATAAAAATAATAAATCACCTACCCTTAAACCCTTAGCAAAACAGATAACAAATAACATAAATGAATCAAGAGGTTCCTGTAGAGTACTACAGATATCTAGGATGCTAACACCTTCCCTAGGTATAACCAACCCCCGAACTTAAAATCTTAGTGCATTTGCATTGCATTGTGGGAATTCGGTTTTTTCTCCCTTCCCTTGGATAAAATCAAATATCGGTGGTGACATTAAAAAATGCGATCCTAGTTAACAAATAACTATGGTATCCAATTTTCACTATGACATTGGGGAAGGATCCAAGACATCCCTAAACAGCCCTAAAGTCCATCCATGAAGTTTCATTAGGCCCAAGGATTGATTTCACAAAAGAATCACAAAGTCAAAATTCATATGATAAAAGAGTCAACTGTGCAAAATTCCAAGTTTGACTTTTTGAAATTTTGGTCAACCAAGGTTTCATTAACCCTAAAATGATGTTAATATGTGATTTGAATCATAATTCATCAAGAAAAATCAAGAAAAGTGAGATAACTTGTAAAAGGGGTAACCATAAAAACTTAGAAATTTTTCTAAGTTATGGAAAAAGTGGCTAGGGTACAAACTTCCAAGGATCATAACTTGAGATCCAAGCAACCATTTTGGGTGATCCAAAGATGGATTTGTAGGTCTTGCTACACTATACAAAAGCTTCAACTACATCAAACTCCAATTCCTCATAAATTTTGAGTTATGGATTGATCAAAATCACAAAAAAATGAAGATAACACTTTTTTCCAACACTTAGTGAAATTTTCACTAAGTCTAAATCTGCCTCATTTTTTCCAAAATGTAGAGGTAGTTTTCAACCAAATGCAAGTTGATTCAAAACCAAAGTTGGACATCACATTAAAATAGGATATATCAGCTTTCCAAAATGTCCAAGAACATCATCAAACTCCATCTGAGTTAGGAGTTATGGATCTCCAAAGTTTCCTAGTTGCAAATTGTCTCCATGACAGTTTTAGGCAGAATTTGTGCAAACTTGTGCCCCACGATTCCTTGGGCCAACTTTGAACACTTTGATCATTGAAATTCTGATCAATTACAACATAAGTGGATGGATGATCTGATCCACAACAAAAAATGCCAAAGAACTTGGCTTGCCATGTGTAAAATCATCATTGTTGAAGTCTTGAAATTTAAATTTGGCAAGGTGCATTAAAGGATGCATAGAGTTGGCATGTATCAGTCCATAACATTGCAAATGAGTCAAGCCTTATCCCTGCAACAGAAGACCATAGGCCTGTGCTCTAATCTCAAGTCAATGGTAGGAGGAGACTTGAGATTCCAAAATGATCCAATTGGTCATAGCCCTGCTTCAGCCTCCATTCACTATTGCTTGCAAAACAAACTTGCTCTACTATAAATAGAGCTCATTTGTGATCAGTTTGAGTACACCAAAGGCCCCAAACAAATGCCTTTCTCAGAATCACACTTTCACTCCATTTTTGCCTTCTAAACCAAGTCACTATCGGGTTTTGAAATTGAGAGTGATTCAAACCAAACCAATCACACACACACCTCATAAACATCATATAGAAGTGATCCAAACACTCACATAACATCTAGAACACGAAATTCACAAAATCACCATCCACCTGCTCAAGTTCTTGACAAAGTTGTAGTTGAGGTGCCATCTCAAGTTCCAGCTTGTTTCAAACCACTCCAAGCATTCAGACACATCACTTGGCATCTAAGGAAGCTGTCCAGACCATTGGAACCAGCTTGCAACACCTCTAACACAAAACACGATCACCAGCTGCAAGAGGTAAGCCTGAACTCTTCTAACTCTATGATCCATGCATATTTTATTGCACAATAATTTTGCCATATGTTCATAATCATGCATAGAGTGTTTACCCTCAATCAATTGCTTTGTATGAATCGTGTATGAAATTTATGAGCCTTCATGCAAAAATTAGGGTTCTTGAGGTTTCTCTTTGATTTTTCATTCCATGCTTAAAACAAATGAAATTAAAGACCATAGACATGATCGTGAGTTGAAAACGAGCAGATTGATATGTGGATTGCATGATTCCATCAAGTATTCAATGAGATTGGAGAGGAAATGCAAATCTGAGAGAAACAGAACACGCGCGTGTTCTTCCCTTGTTCTTGGCGCCATTTTTCAAAATTTGAATATTTAAATTTTTGTGATTTTATTTAATTGATTCAAAAATTAATTTCTCTCTGATTTTTAATGATTTTGAGTTGTTTCTTTTTTTAATAATTCACAAAAATGTTAAAATAATTTATTTTACAAAAATTTCCAAAAAATATTAATTATTTCATATATTTGATATTTTTCCAAAGAATTAATATTTTAATTGTTTTAAGCATTTTAAAATATTTTTCTTTCATGATTTTTCCAATTTAAATGATTTTTAATCATTCCATGGATAAAAACATGATTTTTCAAACATTGATCCAAGGTCATAACTCATTTTTGACAATTTTTTATCATTTTATTAATTTTTAATCAAAATTAATTACTTTTTTAAAGCAAATTTAGGGTTTTGATTATTTTCACCCTAACCAATCTTTTCAAAACACCTTTGGGCCTCTAATAGAGTGTAAGACCCAATCAATTTCTTAACCAAAACCATTTTTGGGCCTCAGTGTATTGTATAAGTCCCGATACGTCAAAAATCTCAGCGCGATCGCCATTTTCAAAACGAATTTCATCTGGGCATCTCCTTGAGTTGTAAGCCCCATCTTTTCTTTTAAAATAACACTTTTGGGCCTCTAATAGAGTGTAAGACCCAAACCCCTTGTACATAATTATTTTGGGCCTCACTTATTGTATAAGTCCCTCTGTACATTTTCAAAACAACGGTGCGATCGTCGCCTTTTTAATCAAATAATCTGGGCCTCTAATAGAGTGTAAGACCCAGCCCCCTTGTACAAAAATAATTTGGGCCTCACTTATTGTATAAGTCCCTTTGTACAGTTTTCAAAACCCTAATGCGATCTTCACTTTTTTATCAAATCATCTGGGCCTTCCCTTGTGTTATAAGCCCCATTTCTCTTTTTAATAACCTGGGCCACTCCTTGAGTTGTAAGACCCATATCTTTGTACAAAAATAATCTTTGGGCTCTCTTGTTGTATAAGACCCAACTCTCTTTGTAAATACTCTGTTAACAATACAGTCTATATTCAATAATCATCAGGGCATCTCATGTTGAATAAGCCCCAACCAATTTACTGCTTTGAAATAACTGTTATCATATTTATTTCAATGTCTTTGAATATCTAACATTAAACAGCATGGAAGCTTGCTCACCTGTAAGTTTTTATCTGCTTTCATTTACTGCTTTATATATATATACTATATTGTGGGAAGCTGCGCACGGTTAGTTCTTATTTCATCTTTTAAATACATGTCATATATATACTGTATTGTGGGAAGCTGCGCACGGTTAGTCTTCTTTCATATCATTTTAAATACTTGTCATATATCAACTGTATATATACTTGTATAATCTGTTTAGAGTTTTCCCCGGCAATTAAGTCTAAAATTAGGTAAAGCCAGTTGGTCACTCTTTCATAACAGTAAACCTAGATCCCCCATAGGATTCCAGATACGGTCTTGCCTTCTCTTGGGCTTAAACAATATGGAACAAAGAGAAAAGCAGTATTCTCGGTGAACCTTTTATCAGACTGCCACTATTAGAACTTGTTAAAGAAATTCAATTCCCCAGAGAAGAATTATTCCCGGTGAAACTTCTTTTGAATTTCTTTAAACTCAAGAACTGTTCACACAAGAAAGGAATTATTCTCGATGAAACCTTTCTTGAACATTTTTAAGTTTGGACCCGTAGGCTTCTTAAAAGCATCCCCAGCCTCCTCTTGGGCTTCGTACAAGGACCCACTGGCTTCTTAGAATTTCTCAGCCTCCTCTTGGGCTTAGTACAAGGACCCAGAGACCTCTACAGGTATAGGAACAGAACCTAGTCATCATTTGCTAGAGCTGTCTTTCTGAGTCAAGTGTCAGACCAGTTAAGGGTTGACCTTCATCCCTTAACATACCAGCCTTCTCTTGGGCATCATACAAAGATCACCATCTGAGAATCAATTTCTCAAAACCAGTAGACTTGGAAAGTCTCATACCCTTTGGATTTCCCATTTCCTTAAAGAACAGGAAATAGCCCTGATCCTCTGATCAATCCCAAAGCAGAGTTAAAACCAACAGTTTTCACAACTTAAACCTTTAATTCTTCCCCACTCAGGGTTAATTATCCTCAACTGTCACATTTCAGTTAAATCCTCAACTTGGATCATTTTACTGTCATAATCCTTATCAGAGCCTCAAGGTATCTGATACCTCAACTTTTCTGTAATCCCCAGCAAGAGTTGAATTACCAAACTTTGGACCTGTCTCTAGACTGAAACAGTCTTCAGCAGTAGATAGCCTCCTCTTAGGCTTTATATAAGAATTTCCCAAACAGAACTAGCCTCCTCTTAGGCTTTGTATAAGGATTTCTTTCTTTGTCTGTCCCCAACAAAGATAGCCTCCTCTTAGGCTTTGTATAATGATTCTCTCCCCTAACAGAGTTAGCCTCCTCTTAGGCTTTGTATAATGATCATCCCTCAGCAGTCAGCCTCCTCTTAGGCTTTGTATAATGATAAACACCTCAGCTGAGTCCCCACTTTTAGCCTCCATCTTGGACTTTGTACAAGATACCTCCCTAAAAAACCTCTCCTGTAGAGTCAGTCATTTTCAGCCTCAATCTTGGGTTTTGTACAAGACAGATACTCCTCAGTAGAGTCAAAAAACTTTTCTTTAGCTTCCATATTGGGCTTTGTACAAGATACCATATAAATAATCTCTAGCAGATTCAAACCCTTTTAGCCTTAATCTTGGGCTTTGTACAAGACAGTTAAAACTTTTTCCCCACAGAGTCAAATCTCTTTTAGCCTTCATCTTGGGCTTTGTACAAGATACAAAATAAATACTCTCTTGTTGAGTCAAAATAGTCTTTTAGCCTCCATCTTGGGCTTTGTACAAGATACAAAATAAACACTCTCTTGTTGAGTCAATCTTTCCAGCCTCCTCTTAGGCTTTGTATAATGATTCTCCCCAGTGGAGTCAGTCAACCTTTTTTAGCCTCCTTTTAGGCTTTGTATAAAGATCTTTCCCCAGTGGAATCAGTCAATATTAGCCTCCTCTTAGGCTTTGTATAATGATTTATCCCCTGTAGAGTCAGTTTCTTTCAGCCTTAATCTTGGACTTTGTACAAGACAGATAAACACTCCCTAAAATAGAGTCAACTAGTAGCCTCAACCCTGGGCTTCAATCAAGGCACACAAAAATCAACAAAACCTCAGATGAGACAAGTAACTCTCTCTGTAGGAAGACTTTCCCTCTGTACATCACAGACCAAAATCAAAACCATAAAAACCAACTTCCAGATAATTACTATAAGAGGCACACTTGTTGATCAGATCCAAGTTGTAGTCCTTCTTTTATCCTGGAAAACCTCTCATCTAATTGCTTTAAGTGGCAAGCCTCTGGATTATTTACACCCAAGCCAACATCCTTCTCTTAGCATGAAATGTCCATTAAGGATAAATGACATTGCTCTACACTGAGTTAAAGTTTATTCCTTCATGACCCCCCTCTTTCAAAGGAACTTATGGCATTGTTGGATTCAGTGCTTTCCAGTTAAAGTAAACCCCTTTGTAAACCCATCAATCTCTGTGATGGACAGTAGAGATTTCTCCTTTTAGAGATGATAAATTCTCTCTCAGTCAAAACCTTTTAGCTTCACATCTTGGGCTTTGAACAAGATACAAACAAACCAACCTTTAGCTTAAATCTTGAGCTTTGAACAAGACACCCAGACATCTGTTTCTCCCTTAGAATAGGAGGAACTACGATTGCTCTTATTTCCCTATACTCTATAACAGGGAATACGTAGGAATAAGATTGTGATAATCTTAGCGAGCATACTTAACAAAAACCTTAGGTCCCTAACCTTACCAAAAACAACAAAACTCCCTCTCTCAAACACAACAGACATTTTCCCATTTCACAGTTAAACACGAATCACTACCAAGTACTAAAGCATGATCCTAAAACTATAACCTGTTGATACAGAAAAATGGCGACTCTGCTGGGGAGTCATTGTTTGATCTGTTTTACCTTGGACATCTTTGTCCCCATTTTCCACAGAAAAATGGCGACTCTACTGGGGAGTCATTGTTTGATCTGTTCTACCTTGGACATCATCGTCCCCATTTTCCATAGAAAAATGACGACTCTGTTGGGGACTCATTTTCTGTTTAGGATATAGAACTAGCTTTCTTAAGAGGTCTAGGATGTTAGTTTTAGAATCAAATACTATATATATCGCTTTCCTACTTGATATCCGTGTTTATTTTTCTACTAATGGGACTGCGAGTGATGTCGCATCTGGAAAGAGAGAAAACCCATAAGATAAGTGATGGCATAGACGGGGAAAGTTTTTCGGGAGTGAATCCTGGGTAAATTAAACCTGGTAGACCATCAGCCGGTGGAGATACCCGTGTGGATACGAAGTGCTGCGCATCCGATTTTGTCGCAAAAGCATGGCAATCCTAGTGTGGTATCAGAGAAGTTGGTTCTTAGCCTTTTAAACATTAGTTATAAGTTAGTGCGGTGACTATCGCAAATAGTTAATACGCGCTACTACACTCAAAATAATTTCTTTCCTAGCAAATTTTCAGCCTGTTCGGGTGATTCCACTTGCTGTTAATTTCCTAAGAAGGGATCATTGAGAATTGTGGAGGTTTCCACAAAACCCTTTAGTACAAACCATTTGGGGATGGGTAGAGCCATGACTCCATGCTCGTGACGCTGAACCTTTGAACCCGTGTTTTCACGTGTTTTTGTTTGCTACATTCATGCATTCATGCATCATTACATTAAAAAACTCTTCTCAAACTAGAATAAAATCTTTTTCAAAAAAAAAAAAACTTAACCATAATTGCAAATGTCAGAAGTTGCGTTATGGATTCCGGTAGAAGGAAAACGCACAAGTACACCTTCAAGGCTCCAAAACTAGAGGACTTAAGGAAACTGGCAAGGATGATTACAAATCCATAAGCTTTTAGAGCTAAGCAAGGAGGACTGTTGGCTCTTTTAAAGGTCAACATAGTTGAAGGAATTATGTGTACACTCGTTCAATTCTACGACCCGGTGTACCATTGCTTCACCTTCCCAGATTACCAGCTAGCACCAATACTGGAAGAATATTCCCATCTGATTGACTTGCCTATCACCGATCGAGCTCCATTTTCTGGACTGGAAGAAATTCCAAAGGATCTATCCATTGCAAGGGCAATCTCCATGGAAGAATCTGAGATCAGGGCTCATATGACCACCAAGGGAGGAATTCAGGGTTTACCAGCTAAATTCCTGACGGAGAAAGCTCTATACTTCGCCAGTATAGGAAATACTACTGCTTTCGAGGATATCTTTGTTTTGCTGACTTATGGACTATTCCTCTTTCCAAACTTCGACCACTTCATCGATATGAATGCCTTTAAGATTTTCTTGATTAGGAACCCCATTCCAACTTTACTCGTAGATGCTTATCATTCTATACATTTAAGGAATTTATACAAGCCAGGAATGATAACATGTTGTGTGCCCTTACTCTACAAGTGGTTCATCTCTCACTTACCCAATTTAGCTGCATTTTGGGATCACAAAAACAACCTACGATGGTCACAGAAGATTATGTGTCTTACCCACTCTGACATAGACTGGTGTAATAGGATCTTTGAGGGGATAAATATTATCGACCGCTGTGGAAATTTTCCCAATGTCCCCCTCATTGGAGTTAAATGAGGAATTAACTATCATCCAATCTTAGTCCGTCGTTAACTTGGATACCCTATGAGACATATCCCGCATAATGTTCATCTGGAAGGTCTTTTCTTCAAGGAAGGAGAAAATGACAGAGCACTGAAGAAAGAAATAGTGCATGCTTGGCAAAACATTCACTGGAAAGGAAAAGAGTCATTGGGAAGACCAAACTGTTCCGTTACAGAATCATATCTCTAGTGGTTACAGGCTAGGGCCCTTTAGTTAAAGATGCCTTACCCTTGCCAAGAAGTTTTTCCGTTTAAGGAATCTGTCCTTGTACAATATTTTACAAAGTTCTTAGAAGGAAAACTAGATCTAAAGATCGTAAGTTTTCTATGAGGAGAGCTCAGATGCTGGTTCCTGAACTTTTCTTTTCTTTGATTGGACCTCTTCGGACGTTATCGAATCACTGATTCTTTGCCAAGTGAAGCTTCTTTGTTCCTCCTGATTCTCCACAGCATGTTGCTCTAGTATCTCAATCAGGGAATCCTTTTCCTTTAGTAGTTCTTGAATCTTGGTACATTCCAAATTGAGGATTTGGTATTTGTTTTTCCAAGCTTCCTTTTCCCGTTGGACTTTGTTGAGAATGATTTGGAGTTTTTCTGTGTTAGACATGAAATAAAGGACAGATTCCTTAAACGGAAAAACTTCTTGGCGAGGGTAAAGCATCCTTAACTTAAGGGCCCTAGCCTGTACCCACTGGAGATATGATTCTGTAACGGAACAGTTTGGTCTTCCCAAAGACTCTTTTCCTTTCCAGTGAATGTTTTGCCAAGCATGCACGATTTCTTTCTTCAGTGCTCTGTCATTTTCTCCTTCCTTGAAGAAAAGACCTTCAATATGAACATTATGCGGGATATGTCTCATAGGGTATCCAAGTTGACGACGGACTAAGATTGGATGATAGTTAATTCCTCATTTAACTCCAATGAGGGGGACATTGGGAAAATTTCCACAGCGGTCGATGATATTTATCCCCTCAAAGATCCTATTACACCAGTCTATGTCAGAGTGGGTAAGAGACATAATCTTCTGTGACCATCGTAGGTTGTTTTTGTGATCCCAAAATGCAGCTGACTTGGGTAAGTGAGAGATAAACCACTTGTAGAGTAAGGGCACACAACATGTTATCATTCCAGCCTTGTATAAATTCCTTAAATGTATAGAATGATAAGCATTTGTGAGCAAAGTTGGAACGGGGTTCCTAATCAAGAAAATCTTAAAGGCGTTCAAATCAACGAAGTGGTCGAAGTTTGGAAAGAAGAATAGTCCATAAGTCAGCAAAACAAAGATATGGTGCGAGGTGCCCTCCAATATCAGTTGGATCGCAAAGAAATCCAACCCTGCTGGGATCCTCAGTCTATCAACATGATACAAAGTTATACTCTGGTTCCCAAGAAAAACCAAGGGTCACAAAGCAAGGGAATCATCTCCATCACCAACAAAAGAGAGGTCAACAATTATGGAGTAGCCAAGACTGTCCACGCCATAATTCCTTTGCTAGACGAATCAAAGGTCCCTCCTGATATAAGAAAGTTCCTAACATGGAACTGATTGAGATTGCCTATGACGGCCGAAAAAGCCAGAAAGTTCCTGTGGTCATCTATTTACCAGGACCAGTACCATACAAGTCAAATAAGGCTATCCCGTACAAGTACGGTGCAGCTACCATCGAAAATGGAAAGGAAACTCCATTACCCTTCGTCGTAAATATTGCCGACATCAGTCGAGTCACCAGGAGCAGACGAATCTTCAATAGAGGAGTTGGAGATCCCACCAGAGAAAAGGAACCACAAGCTGATGTTCCTAATCCATAGATGGGTCAACCCAGTAATACGGAACCTATCAAAAACAACGATGAAATGCTGAAGTTGATACAGAAGAGTGAGTACAATAATATGGACCAAGTGTTACAAACTCCATCTCAAATTTCTGTATTATCTCTTTTACTCAGCTCCGAAGCTCACATAGAAGCTCTGCAGAAGGTCTTAGAACAAGCATTTGTAGAACAAGATGTGACGATAGGGCAATTCGACAGCATCATCTCCAACGTCACTTCCTGCAACGATCTAGGATTCAGTGATGAAGATCTTCCCGAAGAAGGGCAAAATCACAACATGGCTCTCAACATAACAGTAAATTGCCAAAACGATGCTTTAGCCAGCGTATTGGTAAATACAGGTTCTTTTTTGAATGTTATGCCAAAGTCGACTCTAACACGACTTTCATATCAAGGAACCCCGATGAGAGGCAGTGAGATCGTCGTTAAAGATTTCGACGGATCTCGGAAAACAGTTATCGGCGAAGTGGATCTTCCCATAACTATTGGTCCCCACACTTTCCAAGTCACTTTCCAGGTCATGGACATCCAGGCAGCATACAGTTGTTTATTAGGAAGACCTTGGATACATGAAGCAGGGGCAGTCACCTCGACACTTCACCAGAAGCTGAAGTTTGTCAGGAACAACAAGTTAATCACAGTTTGTGGGGAGCAAGCTTTGATCGTGAGTAACTTGTCATCACTCTCTCAGTTAGAACTAGAAGAGGTGATAGGAACGCAATTCTAGGCACTTTCGATGAGCAATGAGAATCAACAAGACAAAGGAACATCGATTTCCTCATACAAAGATGCTCTCAAAGTGATAGAAAACAAGGACATAAAAGGATGGGGGACAGATGGTAATTCCCACTGACAACAAAACCAGGAAGGGTCTTGGTTTCTCCACAACATGTTCCCCGGATATCAAGAAGGATGAAAGTTTTCATCCCATTCAGGATTTCTTCCACAGCGGAGGATTTCTACACCCGATATCCCAAGAGATTCGCACCATCGAAGAAAATAACTCAGACGATTCAGATGAAGAATGGAAAACATATTTCAACGATGAAGGATATATATCTCAAGAGGAAACACACAGACCGTTATGCTTTCCCATCTATAGCCTGAGATATATAACAAGGTTAGAGGTCAGGGAAACCTATGGAGACTGTGATCCCGAAGGATGTCGTGCTCCACCCAACTCCTTAAAGGACGATACCCTCTGGAAATATAACTTTGATTACACTTCATATGATTCGATGGACGATCTGCCCATTTGGAAACCTTACACAGAGGACTTGGAACAAAAGAGTCAGCCTGATCCAGCATATCAGCTGAACGACTTTGATAAGAATCTGCCCGAATCATGGACTCCATATCCAGAGCATTCCGAGAGCGATCAACGCAACGCCGATGAATTTACAAGGCTGGAAGGACAAGAATTCATTAACTATGCATTTCCTGTAGTCAACGTCATTGAAGAAGATGACTCATCCTCTCCTGGAGAATTTTGGGATACCTTGGGACAACCAAGCGGAAAGTATGATTACCTGGTAAAATACACTGCTCCCGGGAGTTCTTGCATCAGAACTGAAGACATCCAGCCAACTGGATGGGGAAATTTTGTTGAAAGTACAAATATTGTTGAAACAACTGAAGAGTCCTCCTACGACAACTATGCCTGGGAAGAAGACTCTAACAACCCGAATCCACCAAAACTCAGCGTTATTTCTGAAGCTAATCCAAAAAGAAAGATACCGGACTTTGTGATTCACCAAGAGGTTCGTCGCCATTGGGTCGCCGTCGATATCCCGAATGTCGTTCGCAAGTCAAAGTAATTGTCGTGTCTTTAACCTTTCACTTTCGCCTGAGTGAAACGGATGTTTTATAGGGCTTACTTTTCTGTAAATATCCCTCTTCGCTCTGTCCAAAGCGACAGAGTTTTGTTTTATAGGGTTGTGTTTCAAGAATTGACAAATCATAAATAAATAATGTCATTCTGTCATTTCCGCATTTATTGCTGTTTTCACTTTTCGCTTTTTCAGAAAATGGTAATCCTAAAAACAACCCAGAAATTAAAAACAAAACACTGCACACACTTTTGCATTCTCTCTATCTTTTCTGAATGAAATCATCATGTTATGCAGATTACCTGCTTTGAACCCCATCAAAACATACGATCCGATGCCTTCTCCTAACTTTGAGTTCCCGGTATTCGAAGCCGAAGAAGAAGAGGACACGAAAATTCCAGAAGAGATCTCTCGACTACTCAGACAAGAGGAAAAATCTATTGAACCTCACAAAGAACTGTTGGAAATGGTTAACTTGAGATCAGAGGAAGAAAAGAAAAAAGTTAAGATTGGAGCACTGCTCAGTTCAACTGTCAAAGAAGATTTGATAAAACTTCTCAAAGAATTTTCAGATGTGTTTGCTTGGTCCTACCAGGATATTCCAGGGTTGGATACCCGCATCGTGCAACACCATTTGCCACTAAAGCCAGATTGTTCTCCGATTAAACAAAGGTTAAGAATGACTCATCCAGACATGGCTATCAAAATCAAAGAGGAAGTGCGGAAACAGATCGACGCAGGTTTCCTCGCCACTTCAGAATATCCTCAGTGGTTGGCAAACATAGTGCCAATTCCGAAAAAGGATGGAAAAGTCAGAATGTGTGTAGACTACAGAGATTTAAACAAAGCAAGTCCAAAGGACGACTTTCCACTACCACGCATTGACATGCTGGTTGACAGCACAGCAAAGTTCAAAGTATTCTCCTTCATGGATGGATTCTCGGGCTATAATCAAATCAAAATGGCGCCGAAAAATATGGAGAAAACTTCCTTCATCACCCCATGGGGAACTTTTTGTTGCAAGGTAATGTCGTTCGGTCTGAAGAACGCCGGAGCAACTTACCAAAGGGCAATGACTACTCTTTTCCACGACTTGATGCACAACGAAATTGAGGTGTACGTCGATGATATGATCGCCAAATCAAAAACAGAAGAAGAGCATGTAAAAAATTTGACAAAACTGTTCTAGTGTCTGAGAAAATACAAACTCCGCTTGAATCCCAACAAGTGCACCTTCGGTGTTTGTTCAGGAAAACTCTTGGGTTTCATCGTCAGCCAGAAAGGAATTGAGGTTGATCCCGACAAGGTCAAGGCCATTCAAGAAATGCCTTCTCCAAAGACTGAAAAACAAGTAAGAGGATTCTTGGGACGTCTCAATTACATCTCCAGATTCATATCCCTCATGACCACGACATGCACGCCAATTTTCAAACTCCTCAGAAAGGACCAAAATTGTATATGGACAGAAGATTACCAGAAAGCTTTTGGCAGTATCAAAGAATATCTACTAAATCTGCCAATTCTTTCTCCTCCAGTGGAAGGAAGACCATTAATCATCTACCTTACAGTCTTGGAAGATTCCATGGGGTGTGTACTTGGCCAGCAAGACGAAACAAAAATAAAAGAATTTGCCATTTATTACTTAAGCAAGAAATTCACAGACTGTGAAACTCGGTACACTATGCTCGAGAAAACTTGTTGCGCTTTAGCATGGGCAGCTAAACGTCTTCGCCAGTACATGATTCGCCACACTACTTGGTTAATCTCAGAAATGGATCCGATCAAGTACGTTTTCAAAAAGCCTGCTCTCACAGGAAGGATTGCCCGATGGAAAATGTTACTATCAAAATATGACATAGAGTACCACGCTCAGAAAGCTGTTAAAGGAAGTATTTTAGCCGATCATTTGGCTCACCAACCGATTGACGATCAAAAATCAGTCGTGTTTGACTTCCCAAGCGAAGATGTCATGTATTTGAAAATGAAAGATTGCGATGAACCGCTACCCAATGAAGGGCCAGAACCTGATCCCAGGGGCAAGTGGACCCCGAATTATGATGGCCCTTACGTTGTTAAGAAAGCCTTCTCAGGCGGTGCCTTGAGATTCACGACAATGGATGGAGAAGAATTCAATTATCCTACAAACGTAGATGTAGTCAAGAAATACTCCGCCTAAATAAAATGAAAAAAAAAATTATCTCGATGGATTGAAAACCCGAAAAGGGCGGTCCAGGCAAAAATTAGAGACATAAAAATAAAAATCATCCCGGTGGATTGGAATTCGAAAAGACAATCTAGGCAAAAGTTAGGGATTCATGGCAAGTAACTACATTCTCACAAACGCTTCAGCGGTAACATCATCTGTCAAAAAAGTCTCCAGTCAGAGTCACCTTCGACAGAAGCTCAGAATGTCCAGAATTCAAAGTTATTGGGAGGATAACGGTCGTTATGTTTCAATGTAGCCCTTTTTCCCTTTAAATTACCATTTTTTAACTTTGTACTGCTCCATGGTATCACACTTTCGGCTGATTACCATCCTATAAATAAAACTCGAGCCTTTGTGCCTTTTGTTTATAATTCTCATTTATTCTGCTTTGCAAAATGACATGTTTATTTGATTAACATTCTTGAAACAGAAAAAATGAATTTACTCTTGTTTTAAATTTATTTCCGTTTTTAAAGACGGAAATTACTTTTTCATCGAACACAAGAGGAATATCTACGTTTTCTCTGAAAAACGGTCGAACTTCGAAGTGCAGGATCAAATGTCCTCGGTAGAATTCTTACTCTGGAAGCCATTAATGGGTCTTGTTCCCCCTAGAAGATTCTATCTCTCAAAAAAAAGCAAGAGTGATTTCCGATCACTAACAGGTTTATACCTTCAACACAGGGATCTTGGTTCCACAACGAAAGTGCAACGCTTCAGCGATACTCTTATCCCCCACAGAGAGGTCAGATATCTCGTTGTACATATCACCTGTCTATATGTCGTGTCTGTTTTGTCAGCATACATTCATTCATACATATATCATGCATATTTAATTTGTTTTTCAAATTCATACTCATAATGCATAATTCACATCACTCACTCCTGGTTGTGGTAAAAGTCCTCTCTCCGATAGAGTCATCAACCATAAACGGAAAAAGATGTACCTTTCCTTTCTCTCCAGTGGGTTTCTGGATTGAAACAAGTCCGTGACCACTTTTATAACTTGAACCTCTGAAAAGCAAAAGAAGTCAAGCTATATACCTTCAGAACATTACTGTTCACCATTGGAGATGATATCTTTGCTTTCCCGGATTAAAGAAAATCCCAGAGAAAGTCTTTCAACAAATGACTCTCGACAATACATCGGTCTTTCTCCAAAGAAAACCAATGTTAATGAAGTCATCAGCACCTCATAATTGGATCGGATCACATGGCATTTCTTTGCGAAAGAATTCCAAAGAAAAGTGTGATCTCCCCAAGCAGGAGGCAATCTCCCAACAGGCTCGTTTTCCCCAGTAGAGTCAACAAATGACATCTCCGACAGAGGAGTTTGCACACCTCTACAACTCAGACCCATGGGTTTCCCTAGCATGTCTGACATCAATTTTTTCTTCAAATGGCATCTCCCAATAAAATTGGTGAGAAGTTTGATAAAAAACCGCTACACCTAGCATTCCTTGTCAAGAAAAGTTAATTGACAAAAGAAACTGAGACCAGTTCCTTGGTATGAAACCAGGATCGAGGGGAAGTTTATTGACAAAAGAAACTAAGACCATTTCCATGGCTGAAAACCAGGATCGAGGGGAGGTTTTACCTTTTCTAAAGTAACAACGCTTAGCAAAGGAAGATGAATGCGTAAACTACAATTCATAGACGCCATCAAAATTTCGGGTATTCCGATATTTAATCCTCTTGTACCCTGAATGCCCAAACATCTTCGCCATTCGCACCTTCAGGTACAAAAAGATTAAATAGGGGCATCTGTCATACCCCAAATTTTGACCCCAAGAATTCCCATCATTGGGAAAATCATCATCACAATAAGGATACATCTATCTTACATCATCAATCTTCTCAAAAGTTGCTGAGCATTCACTACAATCGAGGATTAGGGTTTTAAGCCCTCTCAGAACACTCAGACAAAGGATCAATTAAGAAGTGACATGATCTTCAACTTGTCTAGTCTCTTAAACATCCACAAGGGATCAAGAGATAACCCAAATCAGGAATTAAGCACAAGAGTGCAACATTTTAGGCTAATCAAGCCTCAAGATCGCCAGTGTCACCAAATTAGGGTTTTGGTCGACCAAGGTCTCCAGATGAAAATTTTCATCTGGGCATGAGCCAATACATCAATCAATAGTCCAACAAGCCCAAAGGAACCTCAAGAGTCCATCCACAATGGCCAAATCACCTTGAGTGTTCATCTACCAAAAAAATCAAGAATTAGGGTGTTGACCTAATTCAACTCTTGAGTTGACTTGTGAAGCATGACATGACTTGAAGCCCCAAGATGAACTTTAAGGACCTTAAATACATCATATCAATCCATCCAAAGGATTTGATTGACTCAAAAAGTTCAATTCATAAGCCACAAGAACTCAAAATCATCTGATCACAAATTAGGGTTTTCTAGAGAAAAAGTCAACCCTACCATTGACTGTTGACCTACACTTGATTTCAAACCTTGGGGAAGGATCCAAGACATCCCTAAACACCCCTAGAGGCCATCCATGAAGTTTCATTAGGCCCTAGGATTGATTTCACAAAAGAATCACAAAGTCAAAATTCATCTGATAAAAAAGTCAACTGTGCAAAATTCCAAGTTTGACTTTTTGAAATTTTGGTCAACCAAGGTTTCATTAACCCTAAAATGATGTTAATATGTGATTTGAATCATCGTTCATCAAGAAAAATCAAGAAAAGTGAGATAACTTGTAAAAGGGGTAACCATAAAAACTTAGAAAATTTTCTAAGTTATGGAAAAAGTGGCTAGGGTACCAACTTCCAAGGATCATAACTTGAGATCCAAGCAACCATTTTGGGTGATCCAAAGATGGATTTGTAGGTCTTGCTACACTATACAAAAGCTTCAACTACATCAAACTCAAATTCCTCATGAATTTTGAGTTATGGATTGATCAAAATCACAAAAAATGAAGATAACACTTTTTTCCAACACTTAGTGAAATTTTCACTAAGTCTAAATCTGCCTCATTTTTCCCAAAATGTAGAGGAATTTTTCAACCAAATGCAAGTTAATTCAAAACCAAAATTGTACATCACATTAAAATAGGATATATCAGCTTTCCAAAATGTCCAAGAACATCATCAAACTCCATCTGAGTTAGGAGTTATGGATCTCCAAAGTTGCCTAGTTGCAAACTGTCTCCATGATAGTTTTAGGCAGAATTTGTGCAAACTTGTGCCCCACGATTCCTTGGGCCAACTTTGAACACTTTGATCATTGAAATTCTGATCAATTACAACACAAGTGGATGGATGATCTGATCCACAACACAAAATGCCAAAGAACTTGGCTTGCCATGTGCAAAATCATCATTGTTGAAGTCTTGAAATTCAAATTTGGCATGGTGCATTAAAGGATGCATAGAGCTGGCATGTATCAGTCCATAACATTGCAAATGAGTTAAGCCTTATCTCTGCAACAGAAGACCATAGGTCTGTGCTCCAAACAAATGCTTTTCTCAGAATCACACTTTCACTCCATTTTTGCCTTCTAAACAAAGTCACTATCGGGTTTTGAAATTGAGAGTGATTCAAACCAAACCAATCACACACACACCTCATAAACATCATATAGAAGTGATCCAACCACTCACATAACATCTGGAACACCAACTTCACAAAATCACCAACCAACTGCTCAAGTTCTTGACAGAGTTGCAGTTGAGGTGCCATCTCAAGTTCCAGCTTGTTTCAAACCACTCCAAACATTCAGACACATCACTTGGCACCTAAGGAAGTTGTCCAGATCATTGGAACCAGCTTGCAACACCTCTAACACAAAACACGATCACCAGCTGCAAGAGGTAAGCCTGAACTCTTCTAACTCTATGATCCATTCATATTTTGCTGCACAATAATTTTGCCATATGTTCATAATCATGCATAGAGTGTTTACCCTCAATCAATTGCGTTGTATGAGTCGTGTATGAAATTTCTGAGCCTTCATGTAAAAATTAGGGCTCTTGAGGTTTCTCTTTGATTTTTCATTTCATGCTTAAAATAAATGAAATTAAAGACCATAGACATGATCGTGAGTTGAAAACGAGCAGATTGATATGTGGATTGCATGATTCCATCAAGTATTCAGTGAGATTGGAGAGGAAATGCAAATTTGAGAGAAACAGAACACGCGCGTGTTCTTCCCTTGTTCTTGGCACCATTTTTCAAAATTTGAATATTTGAATTTTTGTGATTTTATTTAATTGATTCAAAAATTAATTTCTCTCTGAATTTTCATGATTTTGAGTTGTTTCTTTTTTTAATAATTCACAAAAATGTTAAAATAATTTATTTTACAAAAATTTCCAAAAAATATTAATTATTTCATATATTTGATATTTTTCCAAAGAATTAATATTTTAATTGTCTTAAGCATTTTAAAATATTTTTCTTTCTTGATTTTTCCAATTTAAATGATTTTTAATCATTCCATGGATAAAAACATGATTTTTCAAACATTGATCCAAGGTCATAACTCATTTTTGACAATTTTTTATCATTTTATTAATTTTTAATCAAAATTAATTACTTTTTTTAAGCAAATTTAGGGTTTTGATTATTTTCACCCTAACCAATCTTTTCCAAAAACCTTTGGGCCTAATAGAGTGTAAGACCCAATCCATTTCTTAACCAAAACCATTTTTAGGCCTCAGTGTATTGTATAAGTCCCGATACGTCAAAAATCTCGGCGTGATCGCCATTTTCAAAACAAATTTCATCTTGCCATCTCCATGAGCTGTAAGCCTCATCTTTTCTTTTAAAATAACACTTTTGGGCCTCTAATAGAGTGTAAGACCCAACCCCCTTATACATAATTATTTTGGGTCTCACTTATTGTATAAGTCCCTTTGTACATTTTCAAAACAACGGTGCGATCGTCGCCTTTTTAATCAAATAATCTGGGTCTCTAATAGAGCGTAAGACCCAACCCCTTGTACAAAAATAATTTGGGCCTCACTTATTGTATAAGTCCCTCTGTACAGTTTTCAAAACCCTAATGCGATCGTCGCTTTTTTATCAAATCATCTGGGCCTTCCCCTGTGTTATAAGCCTCATTTCTCTTTTAAATAACCTGGGCCACTCCTTGAGTTGTAAGACCCATCTCTTTGTACAAAAATAATCTTTGGGCTCTCTTGTTGTATGTATAAGACCCAACTCTCTTTGTAAATACTCTGTTAATAATACAGTCTGTATCCAATAATCATCAGGGCATCTCTTGTTGAATACGCCCCAACCAATTTACTGCTTTGAAATAACTGTTATCATATTTATTTCAATGTCTTTGAATAACTAACATTAAACAGCATGGAAGCTTGCTCATCTGTAAGTTTTTATATGCTTTCATTTACTGCTTTATATATATATTGTATTGTGGGAAGCTGCGCACGGTTAGTCCTTCTTTCATCTTTTAAATACATGTCATATATATATATATATACTGTATTGTGGAAAGCTGCGCACGGTTAGTCTTCTTTCATATTCTTTTAAATACTTGTCATATATCAACTGTATATATACTTGTATAATCTGTTTAGAGTTTTCCCCGGCAACTAAGTCTAGAATTAGGTAAAGCCATTTGGTCACGCTTTCATAACAGTAAACCTAGATCCCGCATAGGATTCCAGATACAGTCTTGCCTTCTCTTGGGCTTAAACAATATGGAACAAAGAGAAAGATAGTATTCTCGGTGAACCTTTTCTCAGACTGTCACTATTAGAACTTGTCAAAGAAATTCAATTCCCTAGAGAAGAATTATTCCCGGTGAAACTTCTCTTGAATTTCTTCAAACTCTAGAACTGTTCACACAAGAAAGGAATTATTCCCGGTGAAACCTTTCTTGAACATTCTTAAGTTTGGACCCACAGGCTTCTTAAAAGCATCCCCAGCCTCCTCTTGGGCTTTGTACAAGGACCCTCCAGCTTCTTAGAAGTTCTCAGCCTCCTCTTGGGCTTAGTACAAGGACCCAGAGATCTCTACAGGTATAGGAACAAAACCTAGTCATCATTTGCTAGAGCTGTCTTTCTGAGTCAAGTGTCAGACTAATTAAGGGTTGACCTTCATACCTTAACATACCAGCCTTCTCTTGGGCATCATACAAAGATCACCATCTGAGAATCAATTTCTCAAAACCAGTAGACTTGGAAAGTCTCATACCCTTTGAATTTCCCATTTCCTTAAAGAACAGGAAATAACCCTGATCCTCTGATCAATCCCAAAGCAGAGTTAAAACCAACAGTTTTCATAACTTAAACCTTTAATTCTTCCCCACTCAGGGTTAATTATCCTCAACTGTCACATTTCAGTTAAATCCTCAACTTGGATCATTTTACTGTCATAATCCTTATCAGAACCTCAAGGTATCTGATACCTCAACTTTTCTGTAATCCCCAGCAAGAGTTGAATTACCAAACTTTGGACCTGTCTCTAGACTGAAACATTCTTCAATAGTAGATAGCCTCCTCTTAGGCTTTATATAAGAATTTCCCCAACAGAACTAGCCTCCTCTTAGGCTTTGTATAAGGATTTCTTTCTTTGTCTGTCCCCAGCAAAAATAGCCTCCTCTTAGGCTTTGTATAATGATTCTCTCCCCTAACAGAGTTAGCCTCCTCTTAGGCTTTGTATAATGATTATCCCTCAGTAGTCAGCCTCCTCTTAGACTTTGTATAATGATAAACACCTCAGTTGTGTCCCCACTTTTAGCCTCCATCTTGGGCTTTGTACAAGATACCTCCCTAAAAAACCTCTCCAGTAGAGTCAGTCATTTTCAGCCTCAATCTTGGGTTTTGTACAAGACAGACACTCCTCAGTAGAGTCAAAAAACTTTTCTTTAGCTTCCATCTTGGGCTTTGTACAAGATACCATATAAATAATCTCTAGCAGATTCAAACCCTTTTAGCCTCAATCTTGGGCTTTGTACAAGACAGTTAAAACTTTTTCCCCACAAAGTCAAATCTCTTTTAGCCTCCATCTTAGGCTTTGTACAAGATACAAAATAAATACTCTCTTGTTGAGTCAAAACAGTCTTTTAGCCTCTGCCGTAACCCGAATTTAACCTCCTCTTTGCCTTTTGCATAAGCACGTGCATTAGCATTGTCGGCATACGCATTCGCACTTTTCTCTTTGCACTTTTTGTTGCAGGAACTTCAGGTTTTCCATGCCCGATTAATCACATCCTCTCAAGATTATCTCATTATCAAAACAAGCTTAAAATAAAGTTTTCTGTGCTTACTCATCAAGACAAGAGAGGAAAAATCAAAATCGTGGCTTCAGCATCAGTTACCAAGCAAATTTGGGAAATTTTGACTGAAGTAACCGGTTAACGCTTGGTGGTTAAGTGGTTACTCTGTGTTAATTTACAGTCCCTGCTGCATTTTTGGAACAACAACCTTGCACTTTCCTTGGTCTTTGTTTCTACAGTATTCTAGCAGCATGTGGAATATTCTAGACATTTCAAGGCTATTCAAAACACTTCACTTGCATTTATTCCAATACTTCACTCTAATTTAAGTGCACCATGTTCCTTAAATTCCAAGCATGTCAACCTTTGGATTTTGAAGCTCACATTGGGATTGTTACCGAGTTGATCCTAACTAACCGAGTTAACTACCATGACTTAGTGAGTCAAGTGTAACTAACTCCAACCCTAACTCCAAACCTCCCAAAGCTAAGTCCAAAGCTAGCTCCAAAGCTATCACACTCCAAACCAAAAGTCTATATAAACAAACCTTCACTAATTTTTCAAGGGACCAATCATTCTCAACCATTTCTCTCACACTTCACTCTCAATTCTCTCATTTCTCTCTGATTTATCTGCAACTTCTACATCTTCATCTCAATCTCTTTCCAAAACCTCACCAAAAGCTCTTAATTCTTGAAGGATAATCACTTTTCACATTGAAAGTGATTAATTCTTGAGCTTAACCTCCATCATTTGGTATTCTTTGGTTAGATTTCTGGAATTACATCTTATTCTACTTCAATCCAAGAGTTCTACAATATTCAATTTGGTGCAAGTTCGATTTCGGTGCATTTTCGCGATTTTGCTCGATTTCGACGCGTTTCGTCTACAAATCAAGGATTCCTCTGGTTTTCTTTGATTTTCTGCATCAAGATCACTTTGCAACACTTACCAAGCCAAATCTCCGGCTTGTAGGTTGGTGGATCTAACTAATTTTACTATTTTGTGCATTTTCGCATCATTCGCAATGTAGTTGATAATTGTTGTGTGTAAAATGATTTTACATTTGTTTGATCCATGATCCTCCTAATGTGTTAATTGATTCCATCACTATTTATTTGTTGTTTTCAAGTTCAATTTTCGTGCATAAATTCATTTCATAGCATGTTACGATTGGAATAAGTGATTAAGTGTTGGAAATCACTTTTGAAAAGCTGTTTTTGCTGTTATTTTTGCCACTGGTTCAGTGGTAACTGGTTAACACATGGTGAGTAACTGGTTACTCAGTGTAATTTTTGCCTAGAAACGCTATTTTTCTAGCAAGTAACCGGTTAACGCCTGGTGAGTAACCGGTTACCACTGAATAGAATGGCCAATTTTGTTTGTTTTCAAGCATTGTTTGGTATCCTTTCTTCTGCAAACTTTCATGGATTAATATGCTTAATTTTTATGGATGTTTTAAAGGTCATTTAACCTTTGTTTGAAGCATGTTTACGAACTTTCGATGCACGATTTCGATTATTCAATTTTTTCATATTTTTGGCAATGTTTGTTCATGAACATCTTGCATTCCATTTGATCGCTTGTTGACATGTTTTGCAATGCATAATAATTGATGTTTAGTACTTTTTGCACCATCATCTTTTGATTGCATTAAGTTTGTTCTTGATTGGACAAATTTAATCATGCATAATCAATAAATCACCTTTTGCTTTAATGATTTTTCATTCTCTTTGGAAAATTGTTAGCAAATCACTCCCTTTGATTAATTGATCGAAACCATGTTTCGATTAGTTGATCTTCCCCTTCCTTCTCTTTAGGATCTCTTTAGACCTTCTCTTTCTTGATCCCCTGCGGAGTCGGAGTTTGCACTACGCACGACCCACGACATTGAAGCGTTGTACAAACTGAAGCTGTTATGGTGTTCATTTTCACAACGCACTGGAGCACTGTACAAATTGGAGCTGTTACGCTGCCCGTTTCAATTTCCGCACTATACTTTGAGTGCTAGAGAAGGAATGAGGTGGGAATTGTCCTACCCCTATTCTGACTATTTCTTGGGTAAGGGAGTTGGCCCTCACGCTGAGAATAGTCGCCTCTATCCTCAAGCTGTAGTGTTTCTCCTTCCCCAGTCGAGTCAATCCTTGATCACCCTTGCTCTTGCTCTATTAATTTCTCTTTTGGTCAACCAGCAGTTTCTTTGGTTCAAGGTCATTGCTTGGATTTAACTCATATATCTTGCCTCCTTGCTATGTTCTTGTGGCCAATCATTATTTTGATTCCCCTGCATAGTATCGATCTCTTTGCACTCGGTTAAACACAGGTTTTCTGTTAAGACCATATCCCCAGGAGTTCACAACCTTTTTCTTGGTTCTTCTCCCTTTGATTGGTTAATCACTGCCTGTCAGTTAAAACACCAATTTGCACGATTTCTTCAGTTAACCACAGTCTATCTGTTAATATACTGAGCTTCCTTTTGGGTTAAATACCTTCTCTTAGTTAATCACCCTTGCTTTCGGTTAACCACAACCAGTCTGTTAAAACACTGAACCCCTTTTCCGAGTTAATCACCATCTCTTGGTTAATCACTCATTTTCTTCCAGTTAATCACAGTTTATCTGTTAAAACCATTTGTTCCCCCAGAGTTGGCAACCCCTTTTGGTTCAAAACTCCTTTTTCTGGATCGGTTACTGTTTATTCAGTCAAGATCAACAAGCCCCTCAGAGTCAAACACCTTCTCTTGGTTCAGCACTCTTTGCTCTACTTCGGTTCTTCACAGCCTGTCTGTTGACACCATTCTTTTTTCCCCACAAAGTCTATCTCTTTTTCTTCGGTTAACCACTACCAGTCAGTTAACACACCGAACCTTTTTACTTGGTTTTAACACCGTACTTCTGTCTCCCCCCCCCCCCCCACAGGGTGTTTACCCTCTGTTGTCTAAACACATTTTCTATGCCTTTTCTTCCCCAGTGGAATCCTTTCTATCTCTTTTGCTCCTTTATATCCTGGTTTCTACACCATTTCCCCCAGCTCCGTCTCACTCTTGCACTTTATCCCCAGCGGATCTTTCTTCCTTTGCTCTTGGTTTTGACACCATTTCTAGGGAGTCCCCAGGGGAGTTTCCCTTCCTTTTCTCTTTCTTTCTTTTCCGTCTTCGTTCCACAAACTACGGAAGCTCTGATTCTGCATTCATTCGAATGTATGATATGTAGGCCTCACGCTTTTGAAATATTATTTGATTAATAAATAAGAGTTTTTTTGCATTCAAAATCATGCTCTATTTCTTTCTTTAGTTTACTTTTTTCACAAACAAATGGCAAAAGTTTTCTTTTATTTTACCTTTTTAATAGCTCATTCTAAAACATATTCATAAACATGCAGAACTAATAAATGCATTGATAACAACATGGCAAACATCCGTTGTAATTCTGGAATTCCAATTAACCAACCCGAAGAAGATGGTGTGGAAGATTGTGAATTACCGGTTGAACTAGCAAGGCTCATTGAGCACGAGCATAGAGAGATTCAGCCACATAAAGAGCCAGTGGAAGTTGTCAATCTTGGTACTAATGAGGTCAGAAGAGAAGTCAAGGTTGACGCATCCCACGCAGAGCATGTACACTCCGAGTTGGTCAAGCTATTGAAAGAGTATGTTGATATATTCGCCTGGTCTTATCAAGATATGCCTGGGTTGGATACCGACATTATTGAACATCGCTTGCCACTCAAGCCCGAATGTCCTCCTGTCAAGCAGAAAATCAGAAGGACTAGACCCGACATGGCAATCAAAATCAGAGAAGAGGTAAAGAAACAGCTTGACGCTGGTTTCCTAGCCACTTCCAAATATCCTAAGTGGATTGCTAACATCGTCCCGGTTCCAAAGAAAGATGGTAAGGTTAGGATGTGTGTGGATTATCGAGATCTCAACAAGGCAAGCCCGAAGGATGATTTTCCTTTACCTCACATTGATGTCACGGTAGACAACACGGCTCAGTTCTCTGTCTTTTCCTTCATGGACGGTTTCTCAGGATATAATCAGATCAAGATGTCCCCAGATGATATGGAGAAGACTACTTTCATCACGACACGGGGTACATATTATTACAAAGTCATGCCATTCAGTCTGAAGAATGCAGGGGCAACTTACCAACGTGCCATGACAACTCTCTTTCACGATATGATGCATAAAGAGATTGAGGTTTACGTGGACGATATGATTGCCAAGTCCAAGACTGAGGACGATCATTTAGTTCATCTAAGAAAACTGTTTGACAGACTCCGAAAGTTTAGATTGCGGTTGAATCCTGCGAAGTGTACCTTCAGAGTTCAATCTGGTAAACTGTTGGGCTTTATTGTAAGTCAGAAAGGCATTGAAGTTGATCCTGACAAGGTTCGGGTAATTGAGAACATGCCGCCTCCCAAAACAGAAAAAGAAGTTTGTGGCTTTCTGGGCAGACTTAATTACATCTCAAGATTCATTTCACACTTGACGGCTACCTGTGAACCGATGTTCAAATTGCTAAGAAAAAATCAATCGGTCGAATGGAACAATGATTGCCAAGAAGCATTTGACAAAATAAAACAATACTTGCAAGAACCACCGATCTTAGTACCACCGGTTCCTGGTAGGCCTTTAATCATGTATCTCACCGTTCTCGATGAATCGATGGGATGTGTATTGGGTCAGCATGATGACACTGGCAGAAAAGAACATGCAATTTACTATCTGAGCAAGAAGTTCACTGATTGTGAGACCAGATACTCGCTTTTAGAGAAAACTTGTGCTCTGGTCTGGGCTGCTCGACGCCTAAGACAATACATGATTTTCCATACTACTTTGTTGATATCGAAAATGGATCCGATAAAGTACATATTTGAAAAGCCTGCTATCTCTGGAAGAATTGCTCGGTGGCAAATGTTGTTAACTGAGTATGATATCCAACATGTCACCCAGAAAGCAATAAAGGGGAGTGTCTTGTCTGACTACCTTGCTCATCAACCTATTGAGGGTTATCAACAAATGAAGTTTGACTTTCCCGATGAGGATGTTCTGTTTATCAGAGATTATGAGACTCTAGACCCTGATATAGGACCCGAACCAGGGGCGCGATGGACGCTCGTGTTCGACGGTGCCTCCAATGCTAAAGGTCATGGAATTGGGGCTATCCTCATCTCTCCAACAGGCTTTCATCTTCCCTTCACTGCTAGATTATGCTTTGCAAGCACCAATAATATGGCAGAATACAAAGCATGTATCTACGGTATTGAAGCGGCAATTGACATGAGAATCAAGATTCTTGAGGTCTATGGAGATTCTGCTTTGGTTATCGGCCAAGTCAGAGGGAATTTTGTGACTCGGGATTCTAAGTTGGTTCCGTATCAAAGACACATAGCAAAGTTGATTCCTTACTTTGATGAAATTTCTTTTCATCATATCCCTAGAGAAGAAAATCAATTAGCTGATGCACTTGCCACTCTGGCATCCATGTTCAAATTCAAGTGGAAGAACGAAGCCTTTTCTATCCGCATTGATCATTTGGACGAACCAGCACACTGTTTAGCAATCGAGGATGAGTCTGATGACAAGCCTTGGTTCTACGACATTAAGAGATATCTGGAAAAATAGAAATATCCCGAGGGTATCACTATCATTGACAAGAAAGCTCTTAGGCGGCTTTGCGGCAAATTCTTCTTAAGTGGTGGTGTACTATACAAGAGGAATTATGATTCTGTGTTGCTCAGGTGCGTGGATAGATACGAAGCAAACACGATCATAAAATCCATACATGAGGGTTGCGAGGGTGTACATGCTAAAGGTCCTGCTATGGCCAAGAAGATTCTTCGGCCTGGGTATTATTGGACAACAATGGAGGTAGATTGTTACAACTTTGCCAAAAGATGTCAGAAATGCCAAATCTACGGAGACAAGATCCATGTGCCTCCAACTCCATTGAATATTTTGACTTCACCTTGGCCATTCTCCGTGTGGGGTATCGATATGATTGGAATGATCGAACCGAAGGCTTCCAACGATCATCGATTCATTTTAGTGGCTATCGATTACATTACCAAGTGGGTTGAAGATGCTTCCTACGCAAATGTTACACGACAAGTGGTTGCCAGATTCATCAAGAAAGAGATAATTTGTCGTTATGGTATTCCTAGTAACATTATTACTGACAATGCAAGCATCCTGAACAACAAAATGATGAAGGAGTTGTGTCAAGAATTCAAGATCGAGCACCACAACTCTTCACCATATCGGCCCAAGATGAATGGTTTCGTCGAAGCAGCAAACAAGAACATCAAGAGGATTGTCCAGAAAATGGTCAAGACTTACAAGGATTGGCATGAAATGCTTCCTTTTGCACTACATGGCTACAGAACTTCAGTTCGCACTTCTACTGGGGCAACTCCGTATTTGCTTGTGTATGGTATGGAGGTTGTTCTACCCATTGAGGTCGAAATTCCTTCGCTCAGAGTAATCATGGAAGCAGGTCTTGACGAAGCAGAATGGGTTCAATCCAGATACGATCAGCTGAATCTCATCGAAGAGAAGCGCCTTACAGCCGTTTGTCATGGTCAATTGTATCAGCGACGCCTCAAGCAAGCTTTTGACAAGAAAGTTCTTCCTCGAGCATTCCATGAAGGCGAGCTCGTGCTCAAGAGGTATTCACCTGTTCACTCGGATCCACGAGGCAAGTGGACTCCCAACTATGAAGGACCTTTTCTTGTTAAGAAGGCCTTCTCAGACAGAGCCCTAATCCTCACCACCATGGATGGGGAAGAATTGCCATCGCCCGTGAACTCCGATGCAGTCAAAAAATATTATTCCTGAAAAAAATGGATAATAGAGGCCGCTAGATTGGCATCCGCAAGGACAATCTAGGCAAAAATGGGCGTCCCGATGGACCAAAAAAAAGAAATGGCCATGTAAAAGTTAGGGACAATGAAAAAAAAACAATAACCCACTAAGTTGAAAACCCGAAAGCGCGACTTAGGCAAAAATGGGTATCCCGGTGGACGAAAAAATGGAAAATGTCCAGGAAAAAATTAGGGATAAAGGCATTGACTGTGAACACTTGAGCCTCTCTTTATCATAGCTGGACCTCAGACAGTAACAGAGCAGTTGAATCATCATCAACTGATGCAAGGCGTTGGAACCTAGACTTACTGTGGATGGTAGCCAATGTTGTAATCAATGCAAAGCATGATTTCCCTTTGCCATTTACATTTCTTTTTTAATTTTATTGCAAATTTCCTCATCAAGGATTTTTGTATCCTTGTCCACATCTTATGTACAAACTTTTTTCACATTTCAATAAAAATTCATCATTTCATTTCTCAATCGTTTTTTTTTTCAGTATTTTGCCTGCAAAATAAACAATTATTTGTGATCACATAATACTAAAAAACGTTGAGAATAATAAAATCTAAATTAGTGGAGAAAGCATTATGCATTGCATTCTTCACTGGTAATTCTTACAGGATGATCGGTCCTATCCATCAATAAGCTTGATACTCGACCAATACTATGTTGGTTCTTTGAAGATACAGTATCATTCCCAACAGAGCCATCATTCTCTCCAGCAAGCGCCATTACAATTTGTCAAAAAGCTTGTGTGTTTACATCTCGTTTCTCCGACAGATTTGTAATGTCTCCAGGCAGGTTGCCAAGATATTCCCAGTAGAGACACTTTGCTCTCTTTTCCCCATCAAGGGTCGTATATGATCTCCAGCAGACCAAAATTATCTTTCCCCAGTAGCAGTGGGTTCTCCTCAGCTGAGTCAACATGATTTGGAAGGATGTATTTCGCCATGCAGAGTCGGTCTTGGTAGGAAGGATCGGTCCGATTCTTTCATCCCCAGCAGTGACAGCCATGGTGATTTAGAAACCTGAAACGTTCTCAGTTTTCTTTCCTCAGCGGAATCATCATCCTTTGAGAACTCTCTTCTCCAGCAGAGTTTGTCTTTATCTGCGGGTTCTCTCCCCAACCGAGGGTGTCGAAGTCGTTTTGCTACGATTTCTGCCTAACCGCTTCACATTATGCCTTACCTTGCGCCTTTGCATTGCATGGTATCAAGCATTATGTAGAAGCACATACATAGCACATGCATCATAGCATGCTCCCCTTTGCCTGACTTATCTCCCAGCAGATTTTCAGCCAAACTGTGCACTTATCTATTCTACCTTTGCGCTGCTCCTTTTGTCGTCGTCGGCCAAATTTTTGAGCTACTCTTTTATTTAATCCCCTTTTACCTCGAATCATCAAAAAGCTAGCGCAATTCGTACATTCAGGTCCAAGTGGATTAAATAGGGGCAGCTGTCGTAACCCGAATTTAACCTCCTATTTTGCCTTTTGCATAAGCACGTGCATTAGCATTGTCGGCATACGCATTCGCACTTTTCTCTTTGCGCTTCTTATTGCAGGATCTTCAGGTTTTCCATGCCCGATTAATCACATCCTCTCAAGATTATCTCATCATCAAAATAAGCTCAAAATAAAGGTTTTCGTGCTTACTCATCAAGACAAGAGGGGAAAAATTGAAACTGTGGCTTCAGCATCAGTTACCAAGCAAATTTGGGAAATTTTGACTGAAGTAACCGGTTAATGCTTGGTGGTTAACCGGTTACTCTGTGTTAATTTGCAGTCCCTGCTGCATTTTTAAGACAGCAGCCTTGTACTCTCCTTGGTCTTTGTTTCTATAGTATTCTAGCAGCATGTGGAATATTCTAGACATTTCAAGGTTATTCAAAACACTTCACTTGCATTTATTCCAATGTTTCACTCTAATTTAAGTGCACCATGTTCCTTAAATTCCAAGCATGTCAGCATTTGGATTTTGAAGCTCACATTGGGATTGTTACCGAGTTGATCCTAACTAACCGAGTTAACTACCTTGACTCAGTGAGTCAAGTGTAACTAACAACAACCCTAACTCCAAACCTCCCAAAGCTAAGTCCAAAGCTAGCTCCAAAGCTATCAAACTCCAAAGCAAAAGTCTATATAAACAAACCTTCACTCATTTTTCAAGGGACCAATCATTCTCAACCATTTCTCTCACACTTCACTCTTAATTCTCTCATTTCTCTCTGATTTATCTGCAACTTCTACATCTTCATCTCAATCTCTTTCCAAAACCTCACCAAAAGCTCTTAATTCTTGAAGGATAATCACTTTTCACATTGAAAGTGATTAATTCTTGAGCTTAACCTCCATCATTTGGTATTCTTTGGTTGGATTTCTGGAATTACATCTTATTCTACTTCAATCCAAGAGTTCTAAAATATTCAATTTGGTGCAAGTTTGATTTCGGTGCATTTTTGCGATTTTGCTCGATTTCGACGTGTTTCGTCTACAAATCAAGGATTCCTCTGGTTTTCTTTGATTTTCTGCATCAAGATCACTTTGCAACACTTACCAACCCAAATCTCCGGCTTGTAGTAGGTGGATCTAACTAATTTTACTGTTTCGCGCATTTTCGCATCATTCGCAATGTAGTTGATAATTGTTGTGTGTAAAATGATTTTGCATTTGTTTGATCCATGATCCTAATCTGTTAATTGATTCCATCACTATTTATTTTCTATTTTCAAGTTCAATTTTCGTGCATAAATTCATTTCATAGCATGTTACGATTAGAATAAGTGATTAAGTGTTGGAAATCACTTTTGAAAAGCTGTTTTTGCTGTTATTTTTTCCACTGGTTCAGTGGTAACCGGTTAACACATGGTGAGTAACCGGTTACTCAGTGTAATTTTTGCCTAGAAACACTATTTTTCAAGCAAGTAACCGGTTAACGCCTGGTGAGTAACCGGTTACCACTGAACAGAATGGCCAATTTTGTTTGTTTTCAAGCATTGGTTGGTATCCTTGATTCTTCAAACTTCCATGGATTAATATGCTTAATTTTTATGGATGTTTTAAAGGTCATTTAACCTCTGTTTGAAGCATGTTTACGAACTTCCGATGCACTATTTTGATTATTCAATTTATTCATATTTTTGGCAATGTTTGTTCATGAACATCTTGCATTCCATTTGATCGCTTGTTGACATGTTTTGCAATACATAATAATTGATGTTTGGTACTATTTTGCACCCTCATCTTTTGATTGCATTTAGTTTATTCTTGATTGGACAAATTTAATCATGCATAACAAATAAATCACCTTTTGCTTTAATGATTTTTCATTCACTTTGGAAAATTGTTAGCAAATCACTCCCTTTGATTAATTGAACGAAACCATGTTTCAATTAGTTGATCTTCCCTTTCCTTCTCTTTAGGATCTCTTTAGACCTTCTCTTTCTTGATCCCCTGCAGAGTCGGAGTTTGCACGACGCACGACACACGACATTGAAGCGTTGTACAAACTGAAGATGTTATGTTGTTCATTTTCACAACGCACTGGAGCACTGTACAAATTGGAGTTGTTATGCTGTCTGTTTCAATTTCCGCACTATACTTTGAGTGCTAGAGAAGGAATGAGGTGGGAATTGTCCTACCCCCATTCTGACTATTTCTTGGGTAAGGGTGTTGGCCCTCACGCTGAGAATAGTCGCCTCTATCCTCAAGCTGTAGTGTTTCTCCTTCCCCAGTCGAGTCGGTCCTTGATCACCCTTGCTCTTGCTCTATTAATTTCTATTTTGATCGGTCACCAGTTTCTTTGGTTCAAGGTCATTGCTTGGATTTAACTCCTATCTCTTGCCTCCTTGCTCTAATTTGTGGCCAATCATTGTTTTGATTCCCTTGCAAAGTATCGATCTCTTTGCACTCAGTTAAACACAGGTTTTCTGTTAAAACCATATCCCCAGGAGTTCACAACCTTTTTCTTGGTTCTTCTCCCTTTGATTGGTTAATCACTGTCTGTCAGTTAAAACACCAATTTGCACGATTTCTTCAGTTAACCACAGTCTATCTATTAATATACTGAGCTTTCTTTTGGGTTAAACACCTTCTCTTGGTTAATCACCCTTGCTTTCAGTTAACCACAGCCAGTCTGTTAAAACACTGAACCCCTTTTCCGAGTTAATCACCATCTCTTGGTTAATCACTCATTTTCTTCCGGTTAATCACAATTTATCTGTTAAAACCATTTGTTCCCCCAGAGTTGGCAACCCCTTTTGGTTCAAAACTCCTTTTTGTGGATCGGTTACTGTTTATTCAGTCAAGATCAACAAGCCCCGCAGAGTCAAACACCTTCTCTTGGTTCAACACTCTTTGCTCTCCTACGGTTCTTCACAGCCTGTCTGTTGACACCATTCTTTTTTCCCCACAAAGTCTATCTCTTTTTCTTCGGTTAACCACAGCCAGTCAGTTAACACACCGAACCTTTTTACTTGGTTTTAACACCATACTTCTGTCTCCCCCCGACAGAGTGTTTACCCTCTATTGTCTCAGCACGTTTTCTATTCCTTTTCTTCCCCAGTGGATTCCTTTCTATCCCTTTTGCTCCTTTATATCCTGGTTTCTACACCATTTTCCCCAGCTCCGTCTCACTCTTGCACTTTATCCCCAGCGGATCTTTCTTCCTTTGCTCTTGGTTTTGACACCGTTTCTAGGGAGTCCCCAGCGGAGTTTCCCTTCCTTTTATCTTGCTTTCTTTTCCGTCTTAGTTCCATGAACTACAGAAGCTCTGATTCTGCATTCATTTGAACGTATGATACGTAGGCACGAGATCGCGATGATCTTGGCGAGCACACTTCCACCCTTTCATCTTTCTTCCTTTCTTTTCTTTTCCCTGGTTCCACGAACTATGAAAGCTCTGATTCTGCATTCATTCGAATGTATGATACGTAGGCACGAGATCGCGATGATCTTGGCGAGCACCCTTCCACACTTTCACCTTTCTTCCTCTTTCTGTCCCCTAGTTCCCTGAACTACGGCGCTCTGATTTCCTCATTGTACTATGAGGGTACATAGGCACGAGGACCCTGATCCTCCGCGAGCACTTTCTTCCTTTCTTTTCTTTTTCCCCCTTCTTCTCTCTCTCTTTTTTCTTTAGTTAGAGGCCTTTAGATAGATAACCCATCCAAGCCTAGAAGCAAGCGAAATGGTTCCCTTCGAGTACGACGGATGCGTAAGGTGCTAGTACCTTCCTTTCGCATAACCGACCCCGTTCCTGTTTCTCTTTCCCTTGGGTTTAACTATATTTTCCCTGTCCTTTGGGACTAAATAAAGTTTGGTGGTGACTCTGTGTTATCTTTGAGTGTGTGATTCACTCAGGTACAAACCAGCCATCTTCAGCCTCCATCTTGGGCTTTGTACAAGATACAAAATAAACACTCTCTTGTTGAGTCAATCTTTCCAGCCTCCTCTTAGGCTTTGTATAATGATTCTCCCTAGTGGAGTCAGTCAACCTTTTTTAGCCTCCTCTTAGGCTTTGTATAAAGATCTTTCCCCAGTGGAATCAGTCAATATTAGCCTCCTCTTAGACTTTGTATAATGATTTATCCCCTGTAGAGTCAGTTTCTTTCAGCCTCAATTTTGGGCTTTGTACATGACAGATAAACACTCCCTAAAATAGAGTCAACCAGTAGCCTCAACATTAGGCTTCAATCAAGGCACAAAACAATTAACAAAACCTCAGATGAGACAAGGAACTCTCTCTGTAGGAAGACTTTCCCTCTGTACATCACAGACCAAAATCAAAACCATCAAAACCAACTTACAGATAATTGTTGTAAGAGGCACACTTGTTGATCAGATCCAAGTTGTAGTCCTTCTTTTATCCTGGCAAACCTCTCATCTAATTGCTGTAAGTGGCAAGCCTCTGGATTATTTACATCCAAGCCAATGTCCTTCTCTTAGCATGAAATGTCCATTAAGGAAAAATGGCATTGCTCTACACTGAGTTAAAGTTTATTCCTTCATGACCCCCCTCTTTCAAAGGAACTTATGACATTGCTGGATTCAGTGCTTTCCAGTTAAAGTAAACCCCTTTGTAAACCCACCAAACTCTGTGATGGATAGTAGAGATTTCTCCTTTTAGAGATGACAAATTCTCTCTCAGTCAAAACCTTTTAGCTTCACATCTTGGGCTTTGAACAAGATACAAACAAACCAACCTTTATCTTAAATCTTGGGCTTTGAACAAGACACCCAGACATCTGTTTCTCCATTAGAATAGGAGAAACTACGATTGCTCTGATTTCCCTATACTCCATAACAGGGAATACGTAGGCATAAGATTGCGATAATCTTAGCGAGCATACTTAACAAAAACCTTAGGTCCCTGACCTTACCAAAAACAACAAAATTCCCTCTCTCAAACACAACAGACATTTTCCCATTTCACAGTTAAACACGAATCAATACCAAGTACTAAAGCATGATCGTAAAACTATAACCTATGGATAACCACATATAGGATGGGTAATTGACAACTATCCATTGTATAATCTGACCCCGGACTCCCCAATCTCTTACAGCATTTGTTCAGTTAAACATTTACAAAGCAAGGTTAGTTTGAGATAGCTTCCCTTTCCCTTCCAGCTTCACGGGATAAATAAGAAATCAGAAAGTAGCACCCAAATGTTTTCCTCCCACTGAGGTGAGGAAATTAACCCTGCGATAAGGTGGTCGCGTCACCGACAAAAATCGCACGCTACAACCTTTCACTTTTCATTTCCTACCCTCCCTTCCGTAACCCTAATCTCTCAAACCCTATCACCTCCATTCACCAAGAAAATGACTAGAGACCCAACCACTGGCTGTCATTACAAGACTGCAACAAAGAAAACCGTCATCCCCATGATCGATTGTAACACCCCAATTCCTATCGCGAATAAATAATACATAATTAAATCAGAGTAAGTAAAATTTTATTTTTCTGACAGGAACAAGGATGCCACAATTTTAAAGAAGAAGACACAATCCCTGCTCATAAATTTTGATACATAACACAAAATGGAATAAACCTGTGAGGGAACTTTTTCCAATAAAAGGAAAGGTCAATTATGGAATAAAGCGGAAAGATCCATAACTGCCTTGTTTTACAACATAAATCATTTTATAACATTAAAATATTCATACAAAAGTAATACAAGATATATTCAACAAATGTAAACATATATATATCTACAGCGTTCCCCGACTCCCGTGTTACGTATTAGAGCAGACAGACCAACAAAGGACGGAGGACTAATCTCCACAAAAGCCTCCAAGACCACTAATCTGCAATTGCCTCATAGAGCAACAAACCACAGTAGAAGGGTGAGAAATAACAACTAAATCAAGATTGCATAATAATATGAAAACACATAAAAATTCACATGCATAGTCATTCTCACCACAAGCATCACATACTAATACATATAACATGCCACATATTCATAACATATATCTAATAATCCAACCACATAGCATATATCAATTATCCAACATACTCACATATTTGCACATAAGGCATACCAAAGTTATAACATATGGAAACACACCACCACCTCACATAGCATATGTCTATACATAAAACATATCATCCATAAACAATGCATTTATCACAAATGCATATCAAATCACCAATGCTATCACAAGCTCAACACATCATCAATCAATTCACAATTTCCACACATAATCAATCCATTCATGATTTTCCACACATAATCAATCCATTCACAATTCTCACACATAATCAATCCATTCATGATTTATGCAAATGCACAGGACCGAAACAACGACTCTATGCAATGCATATGCGGTACCATCCATCCATCATTTCTCATCACTAGTTCACTCAGGAACTATTGGAACCATCGCTTGTTACTTAGTGTAACTCCCCGTCGGCCAAACGATGTTCCTCGTCGCTTTAGGTCCTCTTGGTATAAGGCGCACGGCGTTTATGGATTGCTTTAGGTCCTCTTTGTATAAGGCGCACAATCCGATCGCTTTAGGTCCTCTTTGTATAAGGTACACGATCGTCTATAATCATCGCTTTAGGTCCTCTTTGTATAAGGCACACGATGTTATAGCGGATTCCCTCTGGAATCATTTCGTCGCTCACACCCACTAGGGCACACGACATCACAAGATGCATATCATGATGCTTGGCATACAAGGACTCATGACAATCAAATGCATCTTCACAAATCAACAATATGATTTATCTCATCATCATTATTCATGCGTTTGGAAATTAATTCACACAATGCATTTACGTGCCATAAGGCCACCAATTAACACACATTGACTTTCACATAAACAATGCATTTCATCATAATCCACAAACCACAACAATCCCACAAACATCATAACAACATACATTGATATTCAATCAAACAATGTATTTTACCACACAACAACATCATCACAACATTTCATCACATGCAATCACATCATATAACAGTACACAAGCTACACGTTATATATTAAAGGCATGTTGCATAATAACACATCGATTACACACAATTATAACAGTAAAAGTCGACAAAACGACACATTTCCAAATTCCCGACATAATTAAATCGGCCACAAATCTCAAAACCATTATAATAAGAAAGAACATTTTATTAGCTTTCCAACGATACCAAGAATGTTCAAAACAGATAATCGGAACATAAGTTACGGAATCAAAACGAAAAGGAATCGCGAAAAGACAACATTTTGCACACTCGCTGGCCATACGCGTATTGCCCTGAGCCATACGCGTATTGCCTTGCTCACTCGCCCATCCCGTACGCGTATTGCCCAAAGTGTTACGCGTATGAGCAGCGACTGATTTCTCCCAAAAATTCCTTTTAAACACCCATTACGCGTATTGCCCAAGGTGTTACGCGTAATGCCTTGCCCCTTACTCGTACCATTACGCATTTCACCAGAGGGCCATGTAAAAATGGTTTTCATACGCGTAATGCCCTCATTTTACCCTTGCCATACGCGTATTGCCTGCGAAACCCATAATTTTTCCTGCATAATTCTTGTTTCGAATTCTACCCCAAATCCTCTCCAAATCTCATCCAAACATCAGAAAATTACCAATTGAATGCACAACCACATATATCTAACATGTATCGACAATTAGGAACCTTAACTTGTGATTTTCGACCGTGAAAACATTGATTTCTATTTATTGTTCACAATTTCAACCAATTGGAAAAACATATACAAGCAAGATGTAATTGAAACTTCTCACCCTTACCCGATTAATCGCGATTGAAACGGAGCTAATGACGATTTTCCTCTTCTCCTCTCCTTTTCCCTTTCTTTCCTCTTCTTTTCCTTCTTTCCTTTCTCTTTTCTCTCTATTTTTCTCTCTTTCTATTTTTATGAAAAACATAACTAAGCAAAAGACCAAAATACCCCTCAGCTCAAATATCTCGCAAACGCTCTCAAAACGCGATAAAACATAAACATACCTATGAAATATATTTCAGGAAATAAAAGTTGAAAAGAAATTATAATTTAATGCAAATATTTTATCTATTAGAGAAATTAACCAATTAACTCAATTAGCAGGTAAAATACAATAAATTCACACATTTCACAAAATTCACATAAATGAAATAAATAAATACAATTAAACAAATCGGGGCGTTACAACTCTCCCCCACTTAGAAATTTTTGTCCTCGAAAATATAACCGATACCAACAACTCCGGATACGACTCTCGCATCCGACTAACAAACTAACATGCCCAAAAAGGCACACCGCGAACAACACAACTGACAAACCACCTTGCTAACAGCAACGACAACAACTACAACGACAAGATGCAAAGCCCATACGATGCACTTGACGACCAAATCACAACTCAAAGAATACCCAAGTTACGAACACACACAGGTTCATTCTTGAACCGAAACACAACAAGATCGTTACCCTCACCAAAGGTAACACTCCCCTAATTCCCCACAAGGAATTAGCCACTCGCACTCGAACCATCACAATGGAAACGAGACCACAATGCAAACAAGAACATAAAGTCCCACGACCCAACGTCCTTGTCACACAACCATACTACAACAATGCTACGATTCACCAATCGAACAGACAACCAAAACATCCATCTACATAGTAGTCCATGAATAATATTTAACCTTCCACCTACACTTCCATTCTGAAACGTCCAATAGTCTCATCATTCCCACATGTTTCCAATGTTCCACCTTTTAACTCTTACAAGTCACACCCGCATATACAAAATGTGCCACATCATGCTTCCGCTGCGCACTCTGATTACTCGAAACCATCAGGTCTACCAATCTTACGACCAAAGTCTAACTCTTTCTCATATTTTCCAAAACTCACTGTTCACTTTTAATATACCCAACCTCACTCTCTACTGTGTTATCTCACACACCAGACACAAGCCTCTGAACTGCCCAAATAATTTTAATTCTCTGACAATCCAAACAGACATGTATAACAACTTTCAACTTAACTTTTCAGGCACAACCTTAACTTTTCCCAAAGGATAATCCAAGCCAAATTCATAACTTGTCACGAATTCTAACCACCCTCGTTGTCTCATACTCTATTCCTTCCGACCAAAATATTCTTGTGATTATCAAACACTTTGAACCTAGAACCATAAAGATAATACCTCCAAATTTTCCAACACAATACAACCGCAACCAATTCCAAATCCAAAATAGTATAGATCCTTTTATAAATCCTCAATTGTCGTAAAGCATAAGCCACGACTTTACCATCTCGCATTAACACACTGACTAAGCTCATCAAGGACACATCACAATACCTCACCAACGGTTTATTAGGATCACGCAGAATCAAAACTGGAGCCACAGACAAATTCTACTTCAGCTCACCAAAACTTACTCACAACGAACATCCAAAACAAACGAATCACCCTTTGCAAGTCAACTGAGATAACAAAAGTACGAACTTAGCAAAGTCTTCCATAGCTTGCAGTAACAGCCAACTAAGCCCAAAAAATTTTAATCTCCTTAGCCAACTTTAGAGCCTCTCATTATAGAACTACATCTACTCCCGATGGATCCATAACCAAACTCTCATCTGAAATAACATATCCAAGAAAACTACCCTTTTTCAACCAAAATTCTCACTTGAATAATTTAGCATAAAACTTTGTCTCTTTTCAACACTTGTAATTCAAATCTCAAACACTCTACCTGTCCTCCCTCTGAGTTTACAACAGATCCAAATATCCTCAATCAAAGCCATTACGAACTTATCCAAATAAATATGGAAGATACGATTCCTCTACGCCATAAACACTACAGACGCATTACTAACACCAAATACCCTCACTGCACCTTGTAATGCCCAACCACATTCCAAAATATATAAATCCTTAAAGCTTTAGCAAAAATTTTAACTGGGTAACTGGTTACTCACATGCAAGCTTAACCGAGTAAATAACAGCATAATCCGATGATAACAAACCTAACCAGTCACATTAAATCGACCAAAGCCTCAACTCACACAAATTCACCACTCTTATCAAACATTCCAAACAATTGCAATTTCACTCAAACTCAACCAAACCATTCTAGTCATCTATTCCTGAAAGTGGACACTTGTTCTCAATCGTTACCTTATTCAACTGGTAATAATCCATACACAATTTCTTCTCCTGACCATCCAATTCCACAAATTCCAACCTATATCAACAACCAACCAAAAAAAACTCTCAAACGCAATGTTATATCCACCCACAAGGGTTTCCTCACAATTTCCATTAATGCCTTAAAACTCCAAAGACTTTAAACCTCACCAAAACTCTAAGTCTTTCTTCCCATAGTCTCAATACCATTATACACATCATGCTTGTCTTTCCGTTCAATCATCCTTCCTTCTTGTTACTAACAATACTGGAGCTCTCCAAGAAGACAACATCTGAGTTTCACTTCCTAAAAGTTCTTCTACTTACTTAGCAGATCCAAACCTCAAATCTCCCCCTTCGTCAAATTTGAGTTCACACTCTACTCTCCGAGAACAACCATTAACGATACCCAATCGTTCTCTCTCAACGACTTCCCGACTGAACCATCATACCAAAACCTCTAATCCGTCTCACCTTCCGATATTAGAATCTTCATCGACTCCACAAAACAATCTGTAATCATTTCCTTACTTCCAAACAATTCCTTGCACACACTATCAAAGCCGGAAAGACACGTCTATTCCAGCCAACATAATTCCCGTCTACTATCAACAAGAGATTAAGGGTGATCAGTTCCTCAATTTGCCAATAGATAGCCGACAATCATGATGGGGCATAAACCGTCTTTACCAAACTATAATAGCATTCCTTCTGGAACCGGGAACCACACTGTCCAAACAACACTTACAATCTTGCACTTCACAACACACTGAGCCAGCACTCCAAACCTGAAGCAACATGGAGAAGTACCAGCTTCTCCCCCACTTATCTCATTCTACATCTTGCAGAAAAAGGATTAGAAGAACCAGAAATTACTGACAGTTCTCACACACATATCACGTACTAAGGGATAAACAACACCGACAGTATTCAACTGTCACACCAACTTACTCAACAACTTGGCCGGATGGACCGACCTGCTCTGATACCACTATTGTAACACCCCAATTCCCATTGCGAATAAATAATACATAATTAAATCAGAGTAAGTAAAAATTTATTTTTCCGACAGGAACAAGGATGCCACAATTTTAAAGAAGAAAACACAATCCCTGCTCATAAATTTTGATACATAACACAAAATGGAATAAACCTGTGAGGGAACTTTTTCCAATAAAAGGAAAGGTCAATTATGGAATAAAGCGGAAAGATCCATAACTGCCTTGTTTTACAACATAAATCATTTTATAACATTAAAATATTCATACAAAAGTAATACAAGATATATTCAACAAATGTAAACATATATATATATATATATATATATATCTACAGCGTTCCCCGACTCCCGTGTTACGTATCAGAGCAGACAGACCAACAAAGGACGGAGGACTAATCTCCACAAAAGCCTCCAAGACCACTAATCTGCAATTGCCTCATAGAGCAACAAACCACAGCAGAAGGGTGAGAAATAACAACTAAATCAAGATTGCATAATAATATGCAAACACATAAAAATTCACATGCATAGTCATTCTCACCACAAGCATCACATACTAATACATATAGCATGCCACATATTCATAACATATATCTAATAATCCAACCACATAGCATATATCAATTATCCAACATACTCACATATTTGCACATAAGGCATACCAAAGTCATAACATATGGAAACACACCACCACCTCACATAGCATATGTCTATACATAAAACATATCATCCATAAACAATGCATTTATCACAAATGCATATCAAATCACCAATGCTATCACAAGCTCAACACATCATCAATCAATTCACAATTTCCACACATAATCAATCCATTCATGATTTTCCACACATAATCAATCCATTCACAATTCTCACACATAATCAATCCATTCATGATTTATGCAAATGCACAGAGACCGACACAACGACTCTATGCAATGCATATGCGGTGCCATCCATCCATCATTTCTCATCACTAGTTCACTCAGGAACTATTGGAACCATCGCTTGTAATTAGTGTAACTCCCCGTCGGGCAAACGATGTTCCCCGTCGCTTTAGGTCCTCTTGGTATAAGGCGCACGACGTTTATGGATTGCTTTAGGTCCTCTTTGTATAAGGCGCACAATCCGATCGCTTTAGGTCCTCTTTGTATAAGGCGCACAATCGTCTATAATCATCGCTTTAGGTCCTCTTTGTATAAGGCGCACGATGTTATAGCAGATTCCCTCTGGAATCGTTTCATCGCTCACACCCACTAGGGCACACGACATCACAAGATGCATATCATGATGCTTGGCATACAAGGACTCATGACAATCAAATGCATCTTCACAAATCAACAATATGATTTATCTCATCATCATTATTCAAGCATTTGGAAATCAATTCACACAATGCATTTACGTGCCATAAGGCCACCAATTAACACACATTGACTTTCACATAAACAATGCATTTCATCATAATCCACAAACCACAACAATCCCACAAACATCATAACAACATACATTGATATTCAATCAAACAATGTATTTTACCACACAACAACATCATCACAACATTTCATCACATGCAATCACATCATATAACAGCACACAAGCTACACGTTATATATCAAAGGCATGTTGCATAATAACACATCGATTACACACAATTATAACAGTAAAAGTCGACAAAACGACACATTTCCAAATTCCCAACATAATCAAATCGGCCACAAATCTCAAAACCATTATAATAAGAAAGAACATTTTATTAGCTTTCCAATGATACCAAGAATGTTCAAAAAGGATAATCGGAACACAAGTTACGGAATCAAAACGAAAAGGAATCGCGAAAAGACAACATTTTGCACACTCGCTGGCCATACGCATATTGCCCTGAGCCATACGCATATTGCCTTGCTCACTCGCCCATCCCATACGCGTATTGCCCAAAGTGTTACGCGTATGAGCAGAGACTGATTTCTCCCAAAAATTCCTTTTAAACACCCATTACGCGTATTGCCCAAGGTGTTACGCGTAATGCCTTGCCCCTTACGCGTACCATTACGCATTTCACCAGAGGGCCGTGTAAAAATGGTTTTCATACGCGTAATACCCTCATTTTACCCTTGCCATACGCGTATTGCCTGCGAAACCCATAATTTTTCCTGCATAATTCTTGTTACGAATTCTACCCCAAATCCTCTCCAAATCTCATCCAAACATCAGAAAATTACCAATTGAATGCACAACCACATATATCTAACATGTATCAACAATTAGGAACCTTAACTCGTGATTTCCGACCGTGAAAACATCGATTTCTATTTATTGTTCACAATTTCAACCAATTGGAAAAACATATATTTTTCAACCAAACATTCAACAAATACATACATATACATATACAAGCAAGATGTAATTGAAACTTCTCACCCTTACCCGATTAATCGCGATTGAAACGGAGCTAATGACGATTTTCCTCTTCTCCTCTCCTTTTCCCTTTCTTTCCTCTTATGTTCCTTTTTTCCTTTCTCTTTTCTCTCTATTTTTCTCTCTTTCTATTTTTATGAAAAACATAACTAAGAAAAAGACTAAAATACCCCTCAGCTCAAATATCTCGCAAACGCTCTCAAAACGCGATAAAACATAAACATACCGATGAAATATATTTCAAGAAATAAAAGTTGAAAAGAAAATATAATTTAATGCAAATATTTTATCTATCAGAGAAACTAACCAATTAACTCAATTAGCAGGTAAAATACAATAAATTCACACATTTCACAAAATTCACATAAATGAAATAAATAAATACAATTAAACAAATCGGGGCATTACAATCAAACTCTCCAGTCAAGATGAAAAAGACACCTTCGTTAACATTGAAGCCCACAAAAGATTTGTGGAGCACTTCAGCGAAATGTATGTGTTTGCTGAAAGAGGGTTTATCATGGACAGTGAAGATGAAAAACTGGGACTTCCAGGAGACCTTGGAACAACAATCTCAAAATTGAAGTGGGATAGCTTTTGTAAGCAGCCCGAACCTTACAATGCAACGCTTGTCAAGGAGTTCTATTCCAACTTGATGGATCCTGGGCACAAAAGGCTAGAAGTATTGGCCAGAGGAACAAAGGTTATTTATAACGAATCTAATATCAACTTCTATTTCAAGATGGAGGATACTGAAGATGAGTATCCGAATCTGGTACTCAGTTTGCAAGAAGATGACTACAACGCCTACATGGAATCGTTGTGTGTTGCTGGAACGAGCTGGGTTGAGAAAGCTGTGAGGAGAATGGATTTAAGGTCGGAGGTGCAAGTATGGTACCAGTTTGTTAAACATTCAATCAAGCCCACTACTCATAACGAGACGGTCTCCAGGGCTAGTTTGGTGTTTCTCCATTGCATAACTGGATTGAGAGGAAATAATATTGGCAAAATAATTGTTCAAGAGATTCACGCCTGTTCAAAGAAGAAAAAAGGAATGTTGTATTTTCCTTGTCTCATAACAACCCTATGCAGAAGACAAGGTGTGCCAGAATACGACTCAGATATCTTTGGTTCCCCATAACAACCCTTGGATAAAACCCTAATCATGACTTTGATGAAACCAAAAGGATTTAGAAAAAGGACAGTAGCGGTGAGTCAAGCTTCTTCTGGAATTCTGAACAACAAGACCCAGCTATGGAAATCCTGATGCAGATACAAAAGGATCAGCAGGAGTATTTTACGTATCAAAAGGCTAGGGCAATATGGCAAGAAAAGATGTGGGTTATGCAAACCCCATCCAACTCGCTTGAGGACCCCAAATTCCCTGATCACATTCAAAGAAGTGTTGAACCCGTTGTTGCTGAGAATGAAGGAAAAAAGAAGAAATCTACCAAGAAGGAGAAAATGAAGAAGAAAAAGAAAGAGAAGGAATTGAAGAAGAAAGAAATGAAGGAGACAAGCAAGGGCGTGTCGGTAGACACCTCTCAGAGCCAGGTTAAGAAAAAGAAGAAGCTAATAAAAACATACTTATCTCCACCTCCAGAACTTGAAGGCAGCCCCAAACAGAAAAATATGAAGGCAGAATGGAAGAAGAAGGAGACCACTACAGCCCCAATGCCACCTGTCAGACCTGTAAATAAGTTTGATCTTAACAAGTCTGGTCTAGAGGATGGAGGCTCTAGAAAGGACGAGGTTTTGGAAAGCTTTTTAGCAGAAGTGGGCAAGGATGCGAGGGATCTGGAGATGAATAAGGAGGATGTGGCTGAAAAAGAGGAGGAGAGTAAGGAAAAAGAGAATCCATTGGAAGAAATTGTCCAGCCGGAGGGAACTGAGGAAGACAAAGAAGGAGAAAAGTTGAGGAAGTATTATTCATCAACAGAAACACAGAGAAGGAAGAAAATGTTAAAGGAGATGATGAGTCAGACAGTGAAGAGATAGAGAAGATCATTGCTGACCCAGAACCCAACCCCGTCGAGGAACCTGCCGCAAATGCAGATGATCTTGTTGCAGAGAAGCAGCCAGGGAAATCTGAGGAACAGCCAAAGAAGAAGGCTAAAAGTCCAAACAAAGCTGCTGGGAAGTTGGTAACTGGAGTCGCGACTAAAGAGGGCCATGAGAAAAAGGAGCTAGGTGCACAGGGCACAGAGGCAAAGAAGAAGAAGAAGAAACAAGACATGCCTGCACCTCAGAAGAGCTCCAGGCTTAGGGCCTAGTTGGTACAGTGAAATAGATAAGCGATGACCTGTCTTCTCTCATCACTGAACAATGAGGACACTATCCTTACTTTAAGTTTGGGGGAGGACGCCAACGCTTAGTTTATTCATTTCTCACCACTCTAGCCCTCTAATATCACAGATATTCTGTCTTTTGTCTTGCATGTTTCTGTTTCTGGATAATATTTTGGATTTATGCTTTGGATGGCCATGTTTTGAGCCATAAGTTTTTCTTTAAGTTTTTGAATCTTTTGTGGGGAAGCCTTGATGCCCCAAGAACTTGAGGATGTGTTTTGATTTTCTTAATGTTATGTGTGTTTCATTTACTTGTCATCTGTTTTATTTTTATTTTGCCGAATTTGTTTCATTTAGTTGCATGTCGTAGTTTAGAGTTAGAATGCTAGGGAATGTTTGGGTTAAACTGCAATAGATCAGGAGCGTCAATTCTCAAAATTTTGGGCTTAAGAATAAGAAAGGGGAAGGAAGCTTGTATGAGACAGTAGAGCAAAGAGTAGGAATTGTGCCAAGTGAGTCTTGACAGAGGAGACTGATGTTCTCTGTTGCGACACCACTAGTCTTTTAAACCAGCCAAAAAATTTTTTTTCAAAAAGATAACTAATTTGTGGGAATCAAGAGAAAGGTTAAAACCTTAGGAATCACAAAGGGAAGGACGGAAAGACTTGAAAAATGGTTGAGATGATCACATAAGAGGCACACTCCACACAAGCACACACAAAAGTGCGCAAAAGTGGCAAAGACCACCAATAATAAAGCTCCTGTGCCCGAAACTGGAGGAACAACAAACATTTCATTATAATGCGCAGTTGGACTCATTACACGTGAGATTCTTCTGAGATGAGATGCTTTGCCAAAAAAAAAGAGAAAAAGATAAAGAAAAAGAACAAAAAAAATAATAAGTGGAGAAGTGTGGTCCCAAGTGTGAAAATAAAAAATATTATCTGAAAGTCAGAAAAGAATTCCCTAGTGAAACCAAAGGAAGAGCCCCACTCACGAAAGTACACAAAAAAGGGATCAAAAGAGAGAAAATTTTGACTTGTTTCCTAGAAGAGTAGAGTCGTGACAAGAGGCGTCAGTTCTCTTTTGAGCTAACACCACTTTGGCCACTTGCAAAGCTGAGCAAATTTCACTGTATATAGCTTTATTACCCTTCCAAATCTAAAGCCACATTACCTTGCTGACTTGACTGAAGCTGTTGAACTCCAATTTAATTTTCCCTAGTCATTCTCTATCACATCACCTGAGGACAGGTGATCATTCAAGTTTGGGGGAGTGATAACACTATTTTAGTGTGTTACTTTGACCCATTTTATGTGACATTTTTAATTTAGGAATTAATGATTTTGTGTGAATTTAACTTATTTCATCATGTTTTAGCTTTAAGCACACTAGGTGCTTCTTTTATGCTTTTAATGTGTTTTTGTCCTAAAAGGAAGATAGGTGATGGCAAGAGGAGACGTGACCCTGGAAGACAAACTCTGGAGCAGAACAATGAGCTATTGGAAAGGAAGTAGTTGATAATTTAATCAATTATTCCATCAAGAGAATTGGAGGAGAAAAGAATTACTAGGGCCCACGTGGCATTGGTTTAAAGAGCAAAGAAGCAAAAGGAATGGATAAGATCAAGGAAGCTAGAGGACAAATGGTAGTACGGTGGGGACCATGCTGCAAAAGAGCGCCCAACACCAAACCACCAGCCGTCTGCGCTGCTCCACCACTCTGCCACAGCCGCCTGCAGAAAGCAGATTTGTCTCCCACCAACATCTGTACCAGATAACTTGCAATGGAAGGATTGGGGGACAGTTGGTCCACTTATGGATTTGATTTGGGCATAACCTTATTTTCATCAAGAAACCCATGATCCAAGAAAGTAGCAACACTCACTTCCACTCACCACTATATAAAGAAGACTTGCACATTGAGAAGAAGAGAGCTGGAGATTTTACACACAACAAAACAGTTTATTTCAGTTTTAGTTTATTTTTCCAAGAGTTAGTGCATTAGTAAGAGGGTATTCTATTCTCATCCAGTCCTGTACACTCTGCTGAAAGCTGTCGTGACTGAAGAAAGTTGTTGTTGTTTACTCAACACAAGAGATTTCCAAGTTACTATTATGTTGCATTTCTTTACTTTTCTTAGTAAGAAGATGTTTCTTATTAGTTTCACTTCAGTAGTTTGTACTCAGCTCACTGTGAGCTAAACCCTTGTTTGATGAGTCTAATGAAGTTAGTATAAAAGTTGTTTTTAAGTTGATATGAGGTGTTGTTTAGTGTCTTATTTTGTTATGTGTTTTTATGCTATAAACTTGATTCTTAGAGTGATCAACTAGGAAAAAGGTAAAAGCTTGTTGTTGAGAGAGATCCAACAAACAAGTGGATTTCATAACAAAAGTGGTTAATAAAATAGGATAGAGATATTCACTTAATCCAACTTGCTTAGAGATAAGAAGTTTAGACCATAAAGAATTTCATAATTAAAACCAGACGTATTTTAGGGTTACAAGTGAGACTTAGAGATTTGTTCCCTTGCCCTAGTTATGCATGTTTTTGATGTTGTAGAGATACACCACTAGATCACGTTCTGGCCTTTTGAGGCACGACACTTCACATCATAAAAACATTTCAGCAATAACTATACTAATGGATTTATCTCATCAACTACTCTCTCTGATATTTTAACTTCTTTTTAGTTATAAATTTTGTCTTTATTATTTGTGTGTTGCTCCTGTTCTTTATTATCATTATTTTGTTACCTTGCTCATACTTTCTCTTAAACAAAGAAATCAATACTAGTAGTTCAAATCCTTTATCACTTCCTTGTGGGTTCGACCTTTACTTTATCACTTGCTACATTATCAAGCATGTATACTTGCATGTGACACCTTTGCTTTAAAACAATTTACAAAGAAAAGCATTACATATAAAGTAGAGAACAGTGATCCTCTGATTATTCTAGATGAAACCCCCTAATAAAACCCTGGTGAACCCCCTTGACAAAACTCTGGTAGAACCCCTTGATAAAATTATGGTAGAACCCCTTGATAGAATTTTGATATAACCCCTTGAAAAACATTTGATAGAACCCCTTGATAAAATTTTGGTAGAACCCCTTGAAAAAAATTTGATAGAACCCCTCGAAAAAAATTTGATGAAACCCCTTTTGGATAAAAAAATCTCTTGATAGAACCCTTTGAATAAAAATCTAGTAGAACCCCTTGATAAAATTCTGATGAAACCCCTTTTGATAAAACCCCTGATAGAAATCTTTGATGAAACACTCGGTGAAAGTAATGTTTTAAAAACCGGACCGAACTGGCCGGTTCAACCGGTTGTACCGAGGACCAAAGATGAATCTAGTTGGGTCAACCTTTCAAAACTGATAGTGGGTCAAAACCAGAGTAAAATCGGAAAACCCAGATTTAACCGTCCAAAACAATTCGAACCAAATAACCGAAGCCGATTTTGTAAAACCGCCCGGTTCAAAAAAAATGCATCAAATTGAATTTTTTTAAGTTTTTTTAAAACTTGTTAATATTAAAACTTAACATACATTCCCCAAGCACAAAAAAGAATTTCGTGTGTTTTTTACAACCATACAAACTTGTAAGTTTTGTCACTCCATTATAGTTTTCTTTCAACCACACTCCATCATCATCATGCCATCTCTTTCAAAAACACAGTGACGATGTCCAACTCAATATTGATTGTTGTTCAAGTCAATATTATTTGTTGTCAATTAAGACTTATTTGCCGTAGTTCAACTCAAATTTGATATTTTGTTGTTTAATGAAGTATATTGTATTATTTATAGTTTGGTATTCTATCTTATTTAATTTAGGTATTCTTAACTATTTGAACTTTATTTTAGTTATTATATTCTATTATTTTAATTTTGGCTTGAATTAGTTTCATTTATTTTATTGTAATTCTTTAGTTTGGTCAAAATATTCTTAAATGATGGTTGAAATGAAGTGTAACTATGTTATGCTATATATTATCGGTATTGTCGTATTAAATTTATAATGGATTTTTGAAAATTTATTTTATTAAATTGTGAACATATAATTATGCGTGACATATCTATGAAATTTAGTTTCATATTATTAGTTTATTTAATAAACGGTTCGACCGTAGGTTTAACTAATCGAATCATAAATCGTAAGTTTCAGTAGTTCAATCTCAGGTCTGGTTTTTAAAACATTGTGAAACCCCTAGGTGAAACCCCGGTGGAATCCTTTGATAAAACCTTAATGAAACTCCTTTGTAATACCACTTTGTTGAAACTTCTTGGTGAAACCCTAGTTAACCCTTGGTTGATAATGCTCCTAATGAAACACCTTGATTGAACCCAATTGATAAAATTCTCTTGATAAAATCCCTTGACAAAACCCTCGATAAACCCTTGATGAAACCCCTGATGAAACCCTTGATAAAACCTTTAGATGAAACCTTGGTGGAATCTCTCTGATAAATCTCTGATGAAAACCCTAGTGGAACCCTTGATAAAAACCCTTAATGAAACCCTTGATAAAAATAACTCTTAGTTATTTGATGGAACTTATTCCTTATGAAGGCCATGTTGCTAAGCTAGGGATGTGATAGGTAAAGACATGTTCACTGGTTGATAACGATCATTCAGGATGATCGATTACTGGATATGTTCTTTGAAGACTCACTGTGAGTGAGCTTGTTAGGGAAATCCTTTATTGAAAATACCCTTGTGGTAATGTTACTTACTGGGGAAGGCCAATAAGCATCCCTACTTAGGGAATTGGACAAGTATAGGTGGGGATTAAACCTCTAAGAGTGGCCACAAGTCTTATGTTATGTATGCATGTTCATGTGGATGCATGTTTAGAATTTGTATGGCGTAATGCTCCACATTAATGGATATGCTATGCGGGATGTGAAGTATGAATGCAATGTCTGATGCACGCAATATATTAATCTTGGGTTGCGCCAGTGAAGATTGGGCCATTTGTAGGTATTGAGTGCCAAGCAAGGTTGAGCTTTTGTATGGCGCCAAGTAAGATTGGGCTTTTGTAGATGTTAGATTTATCCTATGAATGAGATGATATACATGATTAGATGCTAGAGCTTAGCGACATGATTAATGCATGACAATAATTTGAATGTTTCAACAAATGCCCCTATGTGGTGGGTCGTGGACTGTTAAAGCTTGGAGAGGTTGCTTGTATTACAAGTTTATTTGTCAAAGATGGTAGGGTATTACGTCAATATGACTTCCCGATACTCATTTCGAACTTGACGAATGCTGATGTACGACAGAGCTTGTATATGCATCTCGAAAGTATCGAGAGGGATTGCCTCTGTAGAATCTTATCTTTTCCCCGGTCTGTTGAGTCTTTGAAGAGATTCACCTCAATATGCATTTTGAAGTAACTTTTACTATACCATGCACTTAAGATGGCTTGCCATTGTATTAGCCTTGGAGAGATTCGTCATCGACTAACCAACCCTTGGAATGATATGCTCCAGATGAACCGTTTTCATGAAGCGGTTTCTTTTGATCAAGCCTTGCAGCGGTCTGCCCCAGATCGATTGAGCTTTGGAGGGTATTTCCCTTGATTGATTGAGTTTTTAAAGGTATGCCTGAAAAGGAACTTAGATCCCTCCATGCTTTGATATGACCTTGAGATGAACTGCCCTAGTATTTGAGTCTTCGGAAAGTATGCCCCTGATTTATTGTGGTTTTGAGGAATGGCTTGAAAAGGAACTTGGATCCCACCATGCTATGATATGACCTCGATAAGAACGGCCTCTAATATTTGAATCTTGAAAAGTGTGTCCCAATGTTTGAATCTTTAAAAGGCATGCCCCTGATTAGATTGACTCTTAGAGTGGTTGGTTTTACTATGTTCTTGAGATGGCCTGCCCCAGTAGGAGCCTCTTGAAAAGCGCTACCCCTTATCATTAGAGTCATGGATGTATTTTGATATAGGTGTGTCAAATCTTGAAATGTTTTACCCATAATTAGTAAGATCTCCCGATGATGTGCCCCTATAATTATTAATGATTTGCCCCTTGATTGGAAGGATTCCTTGATAATTTTCCCCTAGTCAGAAGTGTCTTGAATCGGTATGCCCTTGTTCAGACTTTTTGAAATTCCTTTGATGCTATGTATTGATTCATGAGTAAAATTGTTCCCTTTGAAAAGTAATTCTAACGCAATGCATATGCAAGTTTTTGAAATCGGAAATAGATACGGGAACAAGTACGGTGTATACGATACTATTTAGCCATGAGGTTGACACAAATGAAGATGTGTAAATGTGGTTAGCAATGTTTGAACAAACAATCGAGGTCAGTTTAACAATAATTTTGCTGAGTATGCTTCCATAGTGAACCCAGCTTCATTTAGGAATTTTGAAGGTTGTAACGTGGCCTGGTTCACAGTTTAAGAAACAAAAGATATAAGATTCAAATTTTAATTTTACCCACCCCATTCTTATTGATGTTCTCCATTCCTAAATCCAATTAACCCAACAAATGCGTTCATCCTGCAAGAGAATTTTGATAAATAATGATGGTGAAAGAGGTACAATGGTTTAAGCACTTCATGAGATCTTTGAGGTGGCAAGAACCCACTCCCGTTTATAAAATTGTTCCATTTTCCCCGTTTTTTTTTTGCTTTTAATCCCTTATTTTTGCATGGACAGATTCTTTTGAATTTGTGGTCCATCGGGATGCCCTAATATTTGCCTAAGTTAATTTTTTTTCAGCTTTTGATTTTTTCTTTTTGACTTAGCGGGCTTTTTTGGAACAAATCTTGAATTTTTGCTTTTGGTTTAAAACAGTTGTGACTGCCATGTTGACTCTTGATTGCTTCCTCGATGTTGAATGGTGTAAGGAATAAGATGTTGTGAGATTTACTGCTTCCTCGATTTTTGATGATATGTGCGAGGAAGAGGATGTGCTTAAACCCCTTGCTTAGATAGATGATTCTCTTGAAGTTAGAATACATCATTGAATTAATTGAAATCCACCCTTCCCCTGGTTAAGATTAAGGTTTTTTCGAAAATAGAAACAACACCGACTTCTGACTCGAGGGGGCTGACTACGGATTATCTCCTTATTTCTCCAGTGTTTGGGAAGTGAAGCAATGTCTTACATCGTCAGCCAGGTCTTACTATTAAAATCATACGTCATAAAATTTGGTTATTTTTATTTCATTCTCCTTCTAAGTTTGTTAATGATGGAGAAGTGAAACGGAAAAGCGTTGATTTTTTTACGATGGCATAAGAAAGAATGGAGATGAATGGATTGATTGCAAAAACATGCATGCTCGTTTTATTAGAATTATCAAAGAGTACAAAGTTTACACTAAATAACACTTAGATACAAAGAAATTACAAGTAGCAATGACAAAGGCCTAATGATCCTAGCAGTGAGCTTCTTTGTTGATCAACCAACTTTAGGAGACACTTCTTAAAGTTTTTGAACATAGTTAAAGTATGGGTAACCTTTTGCTAATGGGACTCCTTCTTTAAAGGTCAACGGCTTTTCGATCATGTCTTGAACTTTGTGCTTATATTGGGCATTCTCGTCATGACTTATAGGATATGGACGAGGAGGAAGATCAAAGGGGTTGTAGCTTTACTAGGGCACTTTTGAGTAAGTCATGAGACCTTAGTATAGGATCCAATTTATTTCCCAAGCTTCCTTTGTTGTGATTGATGAAGCGCATGAGGCTGTTGCTGAAGTAGATATTGTTGTAGGCTTTGTTGCAGAGGCATCATCCAGGGGTGTTGTATTTAAGGCTCTAAGTAGGCCTCTGATTGACATGGTGAAGGGTTACCTTTTCTCTTCAATGGTACTTGTCCCTCTTGAGTTTCTCCATGGCTTCTTGAGACATCCTTTGGGTTCGTTCATGAGTATCGGGGAGTCTGCTAGCTAGATGATAGTCGGAGGAAAGCTAGTGAAGGTGGAAGAGGTATGGTCTTGATGTATGTAGATGCATGAAAATGCATGGGGTATGCAAAAGTGATTTTGTTTATTTATTTTGAAGGTATGCTAAATTTTTTTTTAATGTAATGCAAGTTTCACATTAGGATAGTGACAGATGAAAGGAAACCCTTACAGGTTTAAGGGTTATGATGAACACTAGGAAACCCCTATGAGTTTAGGATAGTTATGTACATAGGGAACCCTTATTTGGGAAGGTTCCCTAGGTATAATGATAGGTATGGGAAACCCAAACAGTTTTGGGGATAGGTAAGGTAATATGCAAGCATGACCTAGATAAGGTAGGTTCCCTATGATAGGCTAGATCTAAGTTTAGACTACCCAATATCCCCTCACAAGTAGGATATACAGTTTTTGGCATCATAACAACCCTATAATTTACTAACGATACCCTTGTTTTACTATGAGAATGAGCAAGTCTTCCTACGGTAATCCTTCGGGATAAGTCTCATCTAGGCGGGACCTAATAACGACCCTTATGGGTTGAATACATAAGGTCACCATGAGTTTGAACAGGTTCTAGAAGAGGTCCCTAGAGTCATTGACCAAATTCAAAGTCTCATCATGAAGCAGTGCTAGCCCACTCAAAACAAACCCATTGAATTGATCTACTCTAAGCGGAATCGTCATCAAAGACCCCACAGGATAAGAATCCATGGTGGTTAAGACAGAATGACCCCTACTTAACTTACTTGTTTTTCTCAAGCCTTGGTTTTAGCTTCCACACAATTGAAAATCCCAACCAATATGATGACATTTTAAAAATTATGATAAAAATAATATAATATGATAAAACATAAAAAGTATATAAATAAATAAATAAATAACAGTAAACACATAAAGCAAAAACCCTAAAATTCAAGGTTAGGATGGACTCTCATTAGAGAAGTATAAGACTCCCCAGCAGAGTTGCAAGTTGTCGCGGCCGGTAAAATTACAGAGTCACCATCATCCTTTATTCATTCATAAGGAATTGGAAAATAATGATAAAACCTAAAATTAAGGGTAGAGACTAAGGTTCGGGAGTCGGTTAAGTGGGAGGAAGGTGTTAGGCACCCCTCACTTCTATTGTATCAAATAAGATCTTCCTTAAGCCCTAGGGTATGTTGCTTGTTTAAGGTATGTTTACTTGAATACTTATAATTACAAAGCTTTTATTATTTACAAGAGAATTGATTTAATTATGAGAGGGGAACCCTAATTTTTTTTATTATTATTGTACTCGCTAGAGTTTTTCAACTTTATGCCTATGTGCCTTCAAGTTTGAAGGATCAGAGTTTTGTAGTTCGTATCCCTTATTTTGTTGGTTGGTTGATTTTATCCCTTGAAAATAATCCTCACACAACAGGGGTGGAGGAAGATTCGTTTTCAAAAATTGCTCAATACACAAGGGTAGAGGACTTAAATTTTAGGTGAGTTGAATGTGTTTTATCCCTTATCCCTTATTTAATTTGCAAAAATATCCCAATTAATTTTATTGTGAAAATAATATAATATCATAATTATATTATATAAACCCATATCCCTTATCACTAGTCCTATGTTTATATTCTTTGATTTTAAAAGTTCTATCCCCAACAGTGTATCCCATTTCTATCCCAATTTTATCCCTAATTATCCCTTGTTATCCCAATATTACCCCTAAGAAGAATAAAAATAAATTAAGTTTCAATTAACTCTTTTAATTCCAAGTAAATTATCCCTGAATCCTAATTTAGTAAGTTATGCAAATTAGTTAAACAAATTTAATTAATTAACCAAGTAAAACTCCAATTATTTTATCATCAAAGTAAATAAATAAATTAAGAGAAAAAACAAACCCCAAATATTTAATTATTATAATAAACCTAAATTTATTAATTACTCATAATTAAAAATAACCCCAATTTTAGAAAATAACAAACCCATATTTTTCAATTATAAAAATAACTTAAATAAGTTAAATAAACCAAATTTACCCATTATTATAATAAATCCCAAATTATAAATTAAACCCAAATTTATCATAAATAAACCTAATGAATAAATTCCCATTTATAAAATAAACCCACATTTATTTTTATGAACACAAGTTTATAAACCCAGATTATTTGATTATAAAAATAAGATAAGTTATATAAAACTCAAATTTATTAGTTATAAAATTATGATAAACCCCAAAAGTATGAATAAACCTAAATTTACTAAAGAAAAAAATAGATAAACTATAATAAATCCTGTAAATAAATTCGAATTTATTAATAACCAAAATAAATAAATTAAATTAAATTCCAAATTATAAGTTAATCCTAAATTTATAATTATAAAAATAAATAAATTATAATGAACCCAAAAATATAAATTAAACCCAAAATTATATTATTATAAAAATAAATAAATTATAATGAACCCAAAAATATAAATTAAAACCAAATTTATATAATTAAAAATAAATAAATTATAATGAACCCAAAAATATAAATTAAACTCAAATTTATATTAATGAACCCCAATTTATTATAATAACTCCAAAATATAAATTAAATTCAAAATTATATAAATAAACCCTAATTTATTATAATAACCACAAAATATAAATTAAAACCAAAATAATATAAATAAACCCCAATTTATTATAATAACCCTAAAATATAAGTTAAACCCAAAATTATATAAATAAACCTCAATTTATTATAATAACCCCAAAATATAAATTAAACCCAGAATTATATAAATAAGCCCCAATTTATTATATTAACCCCCAAAATATAAATTAAACCCAAAATTATATAAATAAAACTCAATTTATTATTATAACCCCAAAATATATATTAAACCCAAAATTATATAAATAAACCCCAATTTATTATAATAACCCCAAAATATAAATTAATCCCAAAATTATATAAATAAATCTCAAATTATAACTTAATATTTTTAAGTTAACCCTGACATTTTATTTACCCAATTTATTATTATAACCCCAAAATATAAATTAAACTCAAAACTATATAAATAAACCCCAATTTATTATAATAACCTCAAAGTATAAATTAAACCCAAAATTATATAAATAAACCTCAAATTATAACTTAATATTATTAAGTTAACCCTGGCATTTTAGTTAATATGGCGTGGTGGTGAGGGTATTGTTATTAAGAGAATTTTTCTAGATTTTCCTTATTTTCGTGTATAGCTTTTGAGATTTTTACAGAGGTTTGTAAAAAAGAATATGATTTATGATCACACAATTAACTATTAGAACATAATTCCTACCCAAACAAATAACCCAACCAATACAGATATCATAGACAATTTATTATATGAGCAAAGAGAAATCGACCTACGGGATCGAGGTTTATTCCTGTGTGAGCGGTTAGATTATCCCTTTTTATTTGCTACTCTTTCTTGCTCTTTATGTTTCTTTTGATCACAGCTCTACGTAATTCTCATTCTTTTGATCGCGCCTTTTTTAGAAGATAATGGTTGAGGTTTTAGGGTTTTGTTGTTGGTGTTCTTCTGTGTGAAGAACAACAAGTTTTTAGGATGTGATTTGTGAATTGTGGATGTAAAAGAATGTGGAAAGCATCTCTATTTATAGGTAAAAATCATGTCAGAGAATTGAATGTGATTGAATCATTTAGGAAAGATTAAGTCTGGCCGAATTTTATTTATTTCTTGAATCCCAAGTCAATGAATCTGGATGAATTCATGGCTTGGTGAATTTAAATAAAAAATGTTAATTTAAAAAATAATAATAGTCTAATAATGATAAATAAAAAAGTTGTTTTTTTTTATTTATATGATTTTTTGAGATTTTTTCTATAAAATAATGATTTTAACGAAAATATCATATTTTAAAAAATACATTAAATACAAATACAAAAATTAATAATTAAATGATGAAAATGCTATTTTGTGTTTTTTTATGATTTAAAAATACAATAGTAAAGGTTAGAAGTAAAGGAATAAAAAGAAATATAACTAAAAGTTAGGGAGGTGGAATTCGAACTCACGACCTCTCCCACTCAAACTCCTTTCACTCAAGTCCTTACCCAAATGGGTCATTCCAATCAATCAAAATGAAATGCCACTAAAACTAATAATAATACTAATAATTCCTAAAAAATATATATAACTTAATAATAATTTTATAAACCCATCCATTTTTAATTATAATAGAAGTTATACCCCTTTAATATTAATAGTAGGCATATTAATATTTTTCTAATAAATTAGTCCTAAAAAATACATGTTAAATAATTTAAAAAAATTATTGATCCTAAAATTACAACCAAACCCTTAATGTAAGATCAAACTTCTTAAGTGAGAATAAAAAGTAAAAAAGGAGCCCCCTTGACTGTTTAGGTCATTGAGAGTGACCAGAGAATTTGTAAGGACGATGGATATGTTAATGATCTAAGCTTTAAGTGAGATGAAATGACTAGTCAAAATTTGGGGTACGACAAGTGGCTAGTAGAATTAGCAAATGCGTTAAACTGCCAATTAGGTTCCTCGTCGTACAACTATCTTGGGCTGTCGATCGGTTCCATTTCAAGAAGAAATGTTGTGTGGCAACCAATAATAGACACTATGAAATCAAGATTTTCAATGTGGAAGAATAAGCAGTTAACGATTAATGGTCGTATGGTCATTGTAAAATTAGCCTTGTACGATATTTCGGTCTATTTTCTCTCTTTCTTCAAGGCGCCGACATGTATCATTTCTAAACTCGAAACACTCTTTAAATAATTTTTATGGGGTAGGAGCGAAGAAGAGAGGAAAATAAATTGGGTTAGACGGTATAAGGTGTGTAGGCCTCTAGACGAGGGGGGCTTAGGTGTTAAAAACTTGAGAGCGTTCAATATTGCATTGTTAGGAAAATGGAAGTGGAAACTAAAAAGTGAGACAAACGGATTATGGTATAAAGCCCTAGAAAATAGATATGGTGAGATGGATGGTTATTATAGCGAAAGTGATTGCAGATCCTCGGTTTTGTGGAATGACATATGTAAATTAGAGAATCGAGTTGGTGAGTTTCACAATAATTGGTTCTCATCTAGATTAAGAAAAGTAATAGGTGATGGGAATGAGACTAGTTTTTGGCACGATTCGTGGAGGAACATTAAAAAATAAATTTGGGAACCTTTCTCTTTTGTCAACAGGAAAATCAAAGAAGATTGGCGAAAATAGGAGAATAGAAAATGGAGTGAGCAAGTGGTCATTGATTGCAGTGGAACAGGAACATGAATGGCCAAATGGCCATTGTAGTGGAATAAGAACGTGAATGGAGAAGAAAGAAAATCATTAAAAGAGTTAATAACCTTATTGGAACGTGTTAATTTGAAAGTATGGGTGAAAGATACATGGGAGTAGCCAAATGTGAAATCAAATAGTTACACGGTAAAAAACGCCTATAAAGCTCTTACGTCCGAGTTACCTATAGTGTCTAACCAAAATTGGGCTAGAGCTTGGCATAAATTGATATTGTCAAAAGTCTCAATGCTGGTGTAGAGGGTATTTCAAGATAGAATTGCTACTAAAGTTAACTTAGTTAGGAGAGGAGTGCTTAGTCATGAGCATAGTCATTGTTCAAGTGGTTATAGTGAGGAGGAGCCGACATCGCACATATTTTTCAACGGCCAAATTTTTGCAGGTATTTGGAGTAAAGTATGTAGTTGGCTTGGTGTGACAATAGTCTTACATAACGACAGTTTACGCGACAATTTATAGCATTTCGATCAGTTTGGTGTTGATTAGCACTAGGAGAGTTTTTTCTCGACGTGTTGCAGTGGTCTGGTTTGCTTGTATTTGGATCATTTTGAAGGCGAGAAACGGAAAGCTATTTCGTTGTAACGAGATATGTCTAGATAACATGCTTGAAAGAATAAAGATGACTTCTTGGAAGTGGTTGTGTATCAAATCTAACCGCCCGAGCTATATTCTACCTCAATGGTATATGAACCCACGAGCTACCTTGAAGCGTAGAATTTGATTGTTGTATTGTGTTAAAATTTGATCGGCGTTGTAGTTCGTTGGGATACATTATTTATCGAGTTGATTGATCTGTTTAACTGAATTGGTTAGTGGCTGAGGTGGAAAGAGGATAATCGTCTCAGGGGGCATGTTTTGTATCGGGTTGATTTCCATGTTTTTTTTGTTAGCATGTGGTGATGTGATGATGAGTTAATTGTAAAATTGGTTTATGGTGTGGATATTGAAATTTTGATGCAAAATTAGTGTCTTGAAATTTTATAGGAGTGCATAATTCGTTTGATGTTTTGTGCTAAATATTACTCACTTTTGAGGTTCGTTGGGATTTATCACTTATCGAGTTGATTTGTATGTTTATATGAAGTTTGGTCAAAATTTTGATTCCGTGTTTATTGGTGGTTGTGGAAAATTTGGTATTGGTCTAGAAAGTGAAATTTTGTTCCAGTTTAAGCGTCTAGCAAATTGAACGCCTAAGGTGCGTATAATTTGTCTGTGCTGAAATGTGTTTGTTGTTGCGGTTTGCTAGGTTCCATTGTATATCAAGTTAAGTGATTTTCCTACGTGAAGTATGTTTAGAATTGTGTTTTTTCGTGTTTGATGGTGGCCGAGGTGGAAAGCAGATAATTATCTCAGGGGCGTGTTTTGGATTCACTACTGTGATTTGTCGTTCACAGTGGTGGCAAACGCGAATCGACATCATAGATTAATTCTAAGTTTTGAGCAAGAATTATAAAGGTGTTTGAAGGCATGGTGGTGGCTATTTCAGCGAAATGGTTCTAGTCAGCGAGTTAGATCAGAATGTTTGTGCAGAGTAAACTCGATCAGTAAAAATTGAGTCATGGAGTCTGCCTTCAGCAATATCTATTTAAAAATATATTTGCTTTGACCTTTGTCTCGCTTTATCCATAGTGGCGTGGCTTCATCAGTTTGCACTAGCCTTTGTCACCGTTTTGGTGGTTTGGTGAATGCAATATAGATGGTGGCTGTCAGTTTAATTTTGTTGGTTACGGAGGTGATGTATTTTAGTTTATGGTTTGAATATCAGTATGTTTTAGATAGACACTTCTTATTTAAAGCCTAGGCATGCCTCATTCCTTGAACCATTACTTTTAATTTTAATACATTCTTTTGCTTTTTCAAAAAAAATCAATTAAACGAAAACTAGAGCATGAATGGTGTTTGTCGCATGACTCATTCAATTCCAATAGGTGAATTGGGTTAGTTGGGATTCTATTTGCTTATCTAAGGAGGATGGTGGTTTAGGGGTAAAACATTGTGGGTTATTTAATCTTGTTTTGTTAAGCAAGTGGAAGTGGCGGGTTCTAAATAATGATTTTTCTTTGTGGTAAGATATTATTTCTTTTAGGTATGACAATGTGAAATTGGCGGTCTTAGGTGGCCTTTGTGTGAGTAGGAAGGCGTCTTTGTGGTGGAGGGATTTGTGTGCTATTGAGGAACCCTTGAATAATGATATTTCTCTATCTAATTAGCTTTCTTCTTCTATTTCTTGTATGCTTGGTAACAGGAAGTTTTTATACATTTGGAGACATATTTGGCCTAAATCTTCCTCTTTTGATGTTTTATTCTCTTCTTTGTTTCAGCTTAGAGGTATGAGGTGTCTCAAAGTTTGTGATGTTGGGGTTTGGATCAACGATACTTGCATGATGTGAAGCCTATTGATTTTGTTTTGGGCCGCTTTGTGTGGTGGAGGGATAAAAATGGCTTCTCGGTTAAAGTTATTTACAAGAGGATCTTAGAAGCTAGCATTGTGGTGCCTTGTTTAGATCCCTCTAAGGCAAAGGCCTTAGCTCGTTTATGGAAGTCTAAAGTGCGGAGTAAGGTTCCTATTTTGGGGTTGCGTCTTCTTCTTAACAAGTTGCCTACAAGGATGGAGTTGGCTAAGCGTGGTATTATCAAAGGTGTGCACAATGTGGTTTGTCCTTTATGCATTTTGGAAGAAGATGATGTTGAGCATTTGATTGGCTCGTGCCCTTTTTCTAATCTCATTTGGTCCAAGTTTTGCGTGTGGATTGGAGTGCGCGATGTTTTTCTTACAGATTCTTTGTTGGATAGGCTCCATGGTCTTAACTCTTCAATTTCTTTTTGGTGTTTTGGTCTATTTTTTTGTTGGTATATTTAGTCTTGTAGGAATGCAATCTTTTTTAAAGGGGGCATCCTTAGAAACTTAGATGTTATGAACATGATTAAGATTCTATCTTGGGAGTGGTTCATTGTCTTCTCTAGAAAAGGTAGGAACTTTTTTTGGTCAGTTTGGTGTAATAATTCTGGGGCGTGTTGGGAGTAGGTGGGGGTTATCGATTCTTAGTTGGAGTTTGTTGTTGAAAGGTTTCTTTTTTTCTTTGTTCCTTTGGTTTTCTTGGTTGTAAAAGAGTGAGCACCCTGTTGGGGAGTCCGGGAGAGTCGGAAGCACCAATGTGACAAATGCTCTAGGACCACAAGAGAGGGAGACACCACATCTCAATCCAAAACCTTAACGTGTTAGTTAAATGGGTCATCTCTCTTAATGATCATATGACGTGTTGGAAGTAAGTGGGGGTTATCGGTTCTTAGTTGGCGTTTTTTGTTGAAAGGTTTCGTTTTTTCTTTGTTCCTTTGGTTTCCTTGGTTGTAAAAGGGTGAGCACCATGTTGGAGATTCCAGGAGATTTGGGAGCACCAATGGGACAAATGCTCCTGGACCACAAGAGAGGGAGACATCACATCTCAACCCAAAACCTTAAAGTGTTAGGTAAATGAGTCGTCTCTCTTATAAATCCAAAATTTCACCCATTCATATGCAATGTGAGACTTTAACCACTTACACTTACACCCAACATTCTGCCCCATGAGTGTGAGTTTTCCACATCCTATAGCAGGATCCAACATTGAATCCAGCTTCTGCTATCCCACAAAGCCTAATCACGACTTTGATACCACTGTTGGGGAGTCTGGGAGAGTCGGGAGTACCAATGGGACCAATGGTCCAGGACCACAAGAGAGGGAGATAACACATTTCAACCTAAAACTCTAAGGTGTTGGGTAAATGAGTCATTTCTCTTATAAATTCAACATTCCACCCATTTATAGACAACATGAGACTTTAACCACTCACACTTGCACCCAACACATCCATTGTACCTCTTTTGAATACAATATAAAACTTTAACCACTCACACTTACATCCAACACACTCCTTGTACCTCTTTTTTATACCATGTTTTCCTTGCTTATAAAAAAAAAAATTCCAACAGTTGTAAGGGCCATGTATCAGGAAACCTCACATGTAATGTACGATGAATATTAACTTTACTTTTGCGTACACTTTTGCGTACAACTGGTTGGTGTCTTTAGGGCCCATTAACTCATGCATAAACCCACATGTCACATACAACTGGTTGCTGTCTTTAGGGCCCATTAACTCATGCATAAACCCACATGTCACATACAACTGGTTGCTGTCTTTAGGGCCCATTAACTCATGCATAAACCCACATGTCACATTCTAAGAACCACGCTGCTCTTGTATGTAAGAGAAGCTAATCTCACATTGGATTTATAATTAGCTACTATTTATGAACAATTACTTGATGCTACTGATAGTATAGTGTATACATTTATAAAAATAGAAATGATATATCAGCATATGAAATACTAGTATATAGCAGTGGCACTAGCTTTTGCTAGGACATGTGATATAACAGCAATACTCCTCTTAAGATCCATAAACAACATCTAAGAAACATTTAGCATCTCTAATTAAGTAAAAGAAACAAATCGTGAGCATCATTAAAGGCAGCTTATTTGTATCTAACAAAAATATATTCTTACAGGATATCTTATGCCTATATCATTTTTACTATTCATAAAATATTATGATATTAAATATCTTTTTAAAAATATTAAAAAAATTATATTAAATGATATTAATATAAAATTACCGATTAACCAATTTCATTACTTTATTAACCAATATTTTATATGTTATTAACCAATTTTATTTACTATTAAAAAATATTTTTAATATCTATACGTTTATCCATGTGAGGCATCTTACACCTAATAATGAATTTTATTTACCATAAATTCATTAATCAATATTTTACTTTTCATTAATCAATTTTATTTTACGACTAAAAAATATTTTTAATATCTGGACATTTATTAACCAACTTCATCATTCCATTAACCAATTTTTTATATTTCAGTAACCAACTTTATTTCACAACTTATAGACTCTATTTACGGAGTACTGTTCACATGTTGTTCATGACAATGTTCACATATTGTTCATAACTATACTTTTTAATTAAAAAAATACATTGTTTACCATATAAATACGGTGAATATTATATACGATGTAAATATTGGTGTATGAATAGCATTGTTGTTGTATCTAATTTGCCAAATAGTGCTTTATATCTCATGAATTTATATACATGGCAAAGAATAAATACATTATTAGGTGAAAATATATTTGTCTAATAAAATGTTTTATTTTGACTTGTTGAGATGATCTACAAGTGGATTCGATGTGCCGAAAAGACGCACAAGGTTAGTCACACCGCAAATTTATTCGGCGATTCATAACAATAAAAAACAATTGAGTTATCACGCGTAAGGACAACGATTCGTCCGTAAAGAGACGAGATGTGTTACACTACATTCGTAGTACCCAAATACAACCTAACATAACCAATTATAAAAGCACAAATTCATCAAAGCAAGATCGCTGACAAGACCAAGAGGTCGGACATATGTAAGTTTAAGCTTTAATAATTTTTTATGTTATTGGATAAAGACGGGCTATTGTCTCTGCCGTTGGTAGTTTATGTAAGTACTCTTTAAAACTTGCTTTGAATAATGGGTGTCACTCATTTCCCCTGTCTGAGCAGGAGGGGCCCCACTCTCTTTCTAACTTGAAGAGATTATGCGGGATATATGCGAAACGTAGGAAGAATCTATATGATATGAAAGGAAAGGGCTTCTCCAGGAATATCCTTGTCGCCCCTCAAGGAAATTATATGTTGGACTTCCCCAGAAAGATTTTTGCCACCCCTAAAGGCAATTACAACGTCGAACCCTCGTTGAAGGACCCTGCCGCCCTCCTGGGCTATGCCAAGATGTGAAGGGAAATTGTGATCCAAAACGCAGCAGAAATTAAAATTTTCCCTTTAGTGATCCTTACGAATGAGCATGATCAATGATAGAAATTGTTACCTCTTGTGATGATAAAACCTTTGATGTTGAATCGAAGAAGTGATCATGAGCATTGAATGATGAAAAGCGTCTTTACTTAGTCCACACGAACATATTCCTTCAGTCTCAGTGCTAGTTGCTATGATTGAAGGCTTTGAGAGAGAGAGAGAGAGAGAGAGAGAGAGAGAGAGAGAGAGAACCCTCGTTGAAGGACCCTGCCGCCCTCCTGGGCTATGCCAAGATGTGAAGGGAAATCGTGATCCAAAACGCAGCAGAAATTAAAATTTTCCCTTTAGTGATCCTTACGAATGAGCAAGATCAATGATAGAAATTATTACCTCTTGTGACGATAAAACCTTTGATGTTGAATCGAAGTAGTGATCACGAGCATTGAATGATGAACAACGTCTCTACTTAGTCCACACGAACATATTCCTTCAGTCTCAGTGCTAGTTGCTATGATTGAAAGCTTTGAGTGTGTGTGTGAGAGAGAGAGAGAGAGAAAAAGAGAGAGCGAGAGAGAGAGAGAGAGAGATGAGAGAGAGAGAGAGAGAGAGAGAGAGAGAGAGAGAAATATGGTTAGGGTTTCACAACCCAAATTTTCATCAAGAGTGAATGCTTCTGCACAAAGGTTATATTTATAGAACCACTTGTGTGGGCTGCAAGCTAAAAATCTCACTTAAGTGCACGCACACCATATCTTATGGTGTACCATATATCACCTAATCACGTGGTACCTTACCATATTCTTTATTCTACTTTAGTGCATTGTACCTTACAATGTTCTACATTTACTTAAGTGCATCGTACCTTACGATGTTCTACATTTACTTGAGTGCATCGTACCTTACGATGTTCTACATTTACTTGTATGTATAATTACTCTTTTTCCCTTATGTCTATATTGAACACAAGGCATATAATGTTTCATCCTTGTTCAGTTCAATATTGGGTCCTTAGACATTTATCCTGTTATGCAGGATGAGAAAATTCCATCTATGTCACTCATGTCCCTCAGCATGCTTTGTGGAGTACCCATCAACTGTCTATATGGTCATCTAGTTACGGACAATGTTAGATCAGTAATAAAGTACTCGACTTTACATATAGGGTCCATAGTGGTTTCAGGTCGAAGGGTTGTATACACCACTATCACCATGAGAGTAAATTATGACACTTTGCATAACCTTCTATGTAATACTCTCATAGTGAGTCAATCCAATATAAATATTACTCCTAATATTCATACCTATGTTAAGACTTGATAACTCTTTATCCATGATCCATGAAATATGATCATCAGTCTATCTACATAATAGTCTTAATGCTTTAAGGTTATCCCACATCACAGTAAAGTTAGACTACGAATACTTTAAGAATAATGTCCTTATTTTTAATGTGATCTCAAGATTAAGTCACACTTAATATTTCATTAAACAGACTAGCTATTCTAGGGACTTTATTATTCTAGAAAAATAAACATAATAAAGAAATGTCTTTTATTAATAATAAATAGTTCAATACAAGTACCAAAAGTATTGGCCTCTAGGGCTTACACCAACAAGTTGTCCAAGACAAACTCTCGCCTGAGGGACTTAGCATCTCCTCAGGCAGGAATGCTTCCAAAAAATCATGCCTAAGAGGCGCGACTAATATCAAGCCCTAAAGACTTGGTGTCAAGTCTTGCTAGAGGTCTTGATGGAAGTCTCACCTGAAAGGTTAAATGCCTCGCTTGAGGGACTTAGAGTCTCATCATTCAGGACACATATTACTGCACTTGAGGGACTTAGACTCCTCGAGCTAACACAAATCTCGCCTGAGGGACTTAGCGACTCCATGGGAGGGACCAAAAACAAAAATCACGCCTAAGAGGCGCGACCAATATCAAGCCTCGGATACTTGGTGTCAAGTCTGTCTAGATGGGTCAATGGAAGTCCCGCCTGAAAGGTTAAATGCCCTGCCTGAGGGACTTAGAGTCTCATCAGTCGGGCTACATATTACTGTGCCTAAGGGACTTAGACTCCTCAAGCTAACCCAACTCTCGCCTACGGGACTTAGTGTCTCCTCAGGCGGGACCAAACTCAAAAATCACGCCTAAGAGGTGCGGCCAATATCAAGCCCTTGAGACTAGGTGTGAAATCTTGCTAGAGGGCTCGATAGAAGTCCCTCCTAAAATGTTAAACATGTTGGGTGAAAATATGGATACTAAAAGGTCTATAGGGAGTTGAATAGACCCTTATTCCCTTAAGACAATTTGAAAAACTGTTTAGGTCTCATAAACAAAATCAGAGATTTTAAAAAGTGTGAAAGCAAAATACAAAAAACACGAGAGCTTAGAAGCATCTCAATGAATCAAGTTATATGAAATGGTACACGAGGTTATCATGAAATTGATCACTTCTAGTGCAACCACTTACAAGTCAATCAAAGTCTCTTTAAACAAAGCTATTTAAAAACACATTACTTAGATGTTCATAACAATTCATAATTGACTTCATGATGAATCCATAAGATTGATACACCGCAGACCTACGCTTATACATTAAATCATTATAAGCATGGTCTAACATATATGGTATACAATTAATGCAATCATGCAATAGTGCAACAACAAATATCAATGAATGTTTTCAAAATAAAAGAGATAGGGAAAGGGAAAGACACACATAGATATATAGTGTTTCGACATTCGTCTTAGCTTTGCCTACGTGAAATATTCAATGGATGACGCCATGGTCTTCCACTATTTTGATAAAATCATTTTAACTTTTTTATTACAAAGAGCTATCACATGATAATTCCCTCCGATGATGCAGACACTAAACTGATAACAAAAATAAGATCCCTTAAGATCGTGATCCAATAACCTTGTTATCCATAATAACCCATTCCAAGCGTTCGTGTATGGCCATCCCCCTAATCCCATCGATTTCTTGTCTGAGCGATTGTCATTAACTGGGCATATATTAGACAAGTCCTAACTTTGTCTGCAAGCAATCTTTCTCCAACGTCACCAAAGAATGACAACTTCCAACTCCACCTTACGGACTGTTGATACTTAATCTTACCAAAGTCCTCCTTGGAGTATATTGGAAATACTCTTCTTAATAGATAATAACTTAATGCCAAACTGCACTCATGAAACGATACCCGCACCTGTTACACAAAAAACCAGCTACACACAAAAACATTAGAAACCCTAATGTACCATTAGTCTCCCTTAAACTCAATATTTGGAGAAGGGCCCACAATCAAAGGAAAAAGTCTAAGGATGGAGATGGTGAGCAGTGCCAGATAATGTCAACCAATTATTGACATTACAAGGTGTTAGTCAAGTAATTCAATTTTTGGTAAATGAAGAAAACTCACACAAGTTTCAATCAAGTTCTTAGATGAATGGGTCTTGGTTCTCAGTTGCTATCAAGAGCTTGATCAATTCTCAACAAGATTGATCAACTCATTCTCTAAATCACACAAAGACAACAACCAATTTGCACAAGAATAAGATGCAACAAAAAGGATAAAGAATTGACATGGATTCAATATCAAAAGGTTGGTGTTTGGAGAAGAATAGAGAAACATGGTGTAAAGATGAACACACTAAGAGGATAAGGCAAAAATCACAGTTTTGTCTCTATGGATCACACCATATGTTTCACATACTTTTTTTTCGTCAAAAGAAAAAATTGTTTAAATAAGTGATGGAAAATTGGACTTTTAGAAATTTGATTCGAATCAAGAAGGAACTGTGATTCGAAACAATCTACACAACCCCAAAAAGGGTGTTTTTAAAAACTAATTATTTGAACTTGATCTGAATCAAATGAGTTTATGACTTGAATCATGTTCAATTTTTTATCCGAATCATTTGATCCAGAATGGTGTTCCAACTTTCAAAAGGTGAGTGATTTGAATAAAATATAATGCATGATTCAAATCAAATACCAAAATATTTGAATTCAAATGTTCTAACTTGTCATTCAAGCTACTCATGAGGAAATGACAAAATAGCAATTTCATAATCTCAAAAAGGATATACCAACAAGGATCAAATGAAAAATAATCATTAAATGTAAAGGGTTCTTAGTGGTACAATTTAATAGTCGAAGCGATTACAACCAAATGAAAATGAATAGTACAATCACATAAGTGAATTGAGATAACATCCAAATTACAAATACGCAATCAAACAATAATCGAATTGTAAAAATATCAAAACACAAATGATACTTAAAGTATGTAAATGATACCAAATGATACTATGTGCTTTCAAAATGCCCCACCCGAGGGACTTAGAGTCTCATCAGTTCTATTGCATATTGTCGTGCTTAAGGGACTTAGAATCTTCATGCCAACCCAACTCTCGCCTGAGGGACTTAGTGTTACCTCGTGCGGGACCAAGCTCAATAATCATGCCTAAAAGGCGCGGCCAATATCCAGCCCCAAAGACTTGGTCACAAGTCTTGACTGAGGGATCGATAGAAGTCCCACCCAAGAGGTTAAATTCCTTGCCTGAGAGGCTTCGAGTCTCATCAGTTAAGCATAATATACAAATCTCACTTGAGATACTCAACATAAAGTCTCGACTAAAAGACTCAATATAAAGTCTCGTATGAGGGACTCAACATAAAGTCTCGCCTGAAGGACCCAATTGAGAGTCTCTGCAAGTAAGCTCATTTGAGAGAATCTCCTACATGCGTATGCTCGCCCTATGCAAGGTCTGTTAAACACTTTGCCCTTAACCAAGTCCTCGTGCCTGAGGGACTATGTATTGCTATCATTTCATTTATTTTGTTAGTTGAACCACTTTTTAGGGGACAAATGGTCGTTCTGTTGAGTTTCCCGGTGAGGGAAGTGACATTGATCTCCATGGTTACACCTTCTCCCTGATCTTTCTGGAGATTCAAGTATATTTTCTTTGCTCTCTCTAAGTCAGTGTTGATGGTGGCTAGTTACCATTAAAAGTTGTGATATTTGAGTTTGAGGTGTACCAACGAGGCAAAAACGTCCTGAGTGGATGCGAAGGGCCATCCTAAGATGTAATTGTAAACACTCATGCAAGGAATAACAAGATTGAGAATTTACCGCCCGAATGTCCTTTTCGTCAGCTACAAAAACCATCAGCTCTACATATCCCCAAGGACGGGTAGTGGTTCCATTGAATGTCTAACGATCAGAGCCTTTGTATGGCAAAAACTACTTTGGTCCAATCTCATATTCTCAAACAACTCCGAGTACATGGTGTCGGAGGAGATGTCGCCGTCAATGAGGATCTGGGACATGTTGAATTTCCCAACAATATTAGTGATTACCAAGGGAAAGATCTCGTTGGGAATGCCTCTGATCTTCTCTAAGTCCCAGAATCCTAACATAGGTCGGCCAGAGACTTTTGCCAAAATAGTTACTTATTTGTAGTGGAATACCATCATTTTTACAATTTCCCTCTTCCTAGTGCCTTTAGAGGGAAGGTTTGCTCGGGGTGCTCCTTGGAACACTCCGGTTTTGATTAATCTATTTTATTTGAGTTTTATAGTGCCTTAAATTATTTTATTAGTATTACTGAGGATGGTTGGGTTTTTAGTAGAAATTTTATAATTTTTATTTATTTAAAATAATAGAGAAAATGAGAAATTATGCTTAGGAGAGAAAAATAGAAACCAATTAAAATTAAGGCGATGAATAGAATTATTAGAGTTGGGGGGATTATTAGAATTAATAAAAATAAAAAATAGGAGTTTTATTTAAATAGAGAAGGGAGATAGAACGAGAGAGTTGTTTTGGTGAAAATAAGTTATCAGCAGAGTAAGTGGAAAGTCCTAGCAGAGCAAGAGTAAGAGAAGATACTCCATAGTCATAGATTCAAAGCTTTTCTGCAAATTTGAGGTAAGGGGGAACTGTTCATAATATGGGTGTTTAAGAATGAAGGATCGAGAGGATTCCTTATCCTTTTTTCCTTTCCCCTTTCCTACATTATTGTGGGATTTGGATTTTGAGATGGTTTGTGCAAAACCTCTCTAGATTGTTGTGATGTAATGTTGTTTATGTGCTTTGTTCATTACTGAATTTCATGTGGAGCCATATGACTAATTCTAATTTTTTATGTTCATTAATATATGCTTTGATTTGGTGAACATGATGATTTTGTGGCAAATTGATGATATAGATGTTTAATATGTGTTATTGATGTGAATGGTTGTTGATAATTAATGACAATTAAAATTGTAGCCTTATAAATTGAATACTATATATAAATAATTAGGTATGATTATTCATACTCAAAACTGAATTGGGATAGACCTAGGGTGAAAAATTAGGTTTTTGAGTGAAATTCTTATGAAAAAGTTATAGAAACTGGGCAATTTTTTGTCATGGGTATTGTGGTAATTGATTACCACATAATGGTAATCGATTACCAGCATAAAATTGAGTTTTTAGAATACTTCGGGGTTGGTAATCGATTACTGTAGTCAAGCATGGAAAATTTTTGAAGTGAAACTAAAAATGGCATAACTTGAGTTTCGTGACTCCGATTGAGGCGCGGTTAGAAGGGTTGGAAAGCTAGCGCATAAGATTATATTATGGTAATGTCCTAAGATATTTTAAATGTGTAAATTAAGCCATTTGGCTAGATTGTTTTTTAGTGGTTTCTGAATCTTCGACTGTTTGATGAGTATTGATGAGAAAATTATATATTTTAATTATTATGTTGAGTTTATGGTGAATGCCTAATGAAGAGGAAAAGCGTTGAGTTTATGCTAAGGTATTTAGGATCAGTGGAACCATTGATGTGGCCTTGCATTTGTGATGATTTATGCTGAGTTTTAGGTTCGAGAGGAACCAGTGATGAGTATTAAACTTGGAGGTTGAGACGAGTATTGCATATATTTGTGTATCATTCATGCATCATGTATATTGGATATAGGTAGGACTTATGTCCAATGATGAGTTAGGACTTTGGTCCAGTGACGAGTAGGATTTTGGTCTAGTGACGATTTGAATGCTTCAGTAACACACCTCTGAATATCCGAATTTTGGAACCACATGCATTAAATTAGAGGTGATGAATACATTGCATACATAATTGCATTTGTGAATGATTATTGCTATGGATGTATTGTGTGATTGGTTATTTATGCTAATTTCACTATCATTGTTATTTTATGCATAGTTACCATATGTGAATGTATTCTCACCCTCTGTTTATTTATGTGTTGTTCTTTACGCCTGTGGTGCAGATACTCAGGTAGAGATTAGGGAGATTTAGTTGTTGCTTGTATCGGAGGATGACATAGTTGGAATTATTTGTTGTTTATCTTTTTGCGTTGTTTAGTTTCCCGCGTGTTGCTCTGATAGTGTAACACTCAGTTGGGAATACTTATCATGTTTTTCTGTGAGTTGTTTAATTGAACCTTTTGATTAAATGAAGTTAATTTCTTTTTATGAGATAATTGAAGATGCGTTGGAGTTTATTTTCAGCTGCTATCATGAATTGAGAATGTTATGCTGAAAAATGTGGCACCATTTTTTAGTATTTTATTCTGCGTGTTTTATAAATTATGTGTTTTGGGTTTAGGGTGTTACACTCCCTCGGTGATGGCGACGATGTAGGGGTATTTTCCCTTGCTTGCCTCCTTGCTCTCTCTGATTATTCCGGTCTCTGCGGTCTTCGAGTGAGATTTACCTTTAGGAGACTCCTCTTTATCTCACTTGTCGCCCTTGATATATTTAGTTAGTCAGTCCCTCTTTATCACTCTTTCAATGGTTTCCTTTAGTTGGATGCAATCTTCGGTGTTATTGTGGCTATTATAGAAGTGATAATACTTTGTTTTATTCGTCAGAGATGTCTCTCTAACGGGGTAAAAAGGCTGAACCCCTCCTTTTTGAAACTCATTGTTTGCTTAGTATTGATAAATTTTGTCCAAAGAAAATGTTAGGGGTATGTACCTGTCGTACTTCCCTAACATACCCAAATCGGAGTCGTCTTGACGCCAATAGAACTCCTTCCCGTCCAGGTGATTGGAGCAGGACTTGCTAAAGGTAGGGTTGTCAAAGTGTGTGGCCAACTTCTCCTCCAGGAGCACATAAGGTTCAACCATGGTTAGCAATTCCTGGATATATTTTACTTTCTTCTTCCTTAACTTCTGCCGTAAAGGGTGGTATCTCAGAAGACCATTATCAAAGATCAGACACTGAAGACCTTCTTGGAAACCTTCCACCTCGACCGAGACCTATGTGAATCGCTCTATGTAAGACCGCAAGCTTTCTTTCTTTCCTTGGATGACCCTGCTCATGGGGCTTCTATTATAGGTTGTCGCTTCCGGTTTGTTAAATGATTATGAAATCTCTAATAGAAGTCTACCCAAGAATCGATGCTTCTGTCTAAAAGACCATTGAACCCCAACCAATTCAATCCGATCAAGGTTAACGCAAACAGTTTTCACTTGGAGGAATTATCGTCATTGAGGTAACTCAGTCGATCATTTACGAGTTGGACACGCTCGTCAGGATCTCCTTTTCAGTCGTACTTGCTTAACTGAAGATACTCTTCTTCTGAAATAGAAAGTTGTTTCTCAATCTGAGATTGGGACTACATCTGGGACTAAGCCTTCTGAATTTAAATTCATTCCTCTAGCATTGAAGACTTTGGAAGAATTGAAGAAAGATAATGTAGTAGTTAGGTCTCGTTTGGACAATCAAGATGACATGTTCAAGGAACAAGTCCGGACCAACACCAAGACAGAAGGCCTACTTAAAGTGATTCTATCAAGACTGCCACCCCAACCTAAAACCTTTTAGTTTTATGTTTCTATCAGTTTTTTTTTGCTTCTCTGTATCTTTATCTTTTATTTCAATGAAGTTTCTTTTTCTTATTTTCTGTTTTTTCCCTTTATCTTTTTGCTTCTATGAAGATTTTGACATATCTATTTTCCTTTCAAATCCCAAACATCTAACTCTGACATTTCTTTTTGACATCTGAATTTGATAACTCTGAATAATCTGGGAACTTTGAAAAAGTTCAGCTATGTTACTAAGAAAAATTTCAGTTAAACAGGCTATCTAGAATTTAGTGTCATAAGTAACCAAGCTATCTAGAAAGAAGAAACGTAGATATGGTGTTGAACCAAGCTCTGATACAAGCCAGTTTCTAACCAAGTCAGGTTCTGATACAAGGAATCAAGAATTTCTAACCAGGATCTTATGCTTCATCAAACTTAAAATAAACCAAGCTTAAAAGCTTAAAATAGACTCTGATACCAACCAGACTCTTGAACAATAAGCCTTTCTTATACAAGAACAGAATCTCGCACAGGGAAGTTCTTACTTTCATGCTGATTGAAATGTTTTATGTATTAAAATTATTTTGAGTCTTAAACTTAGGGGGAGCTTGCAAACCACACTCTAAAGATTTAAGTTGAGAAATATTTTTGGTAGTATAAAACTCAGGGGGGGCTTACAAAATTCACTCATAAATGTTTTATGTGATTAAACCTAGTAAAAATTGTTCATCAAAATATATGGTTTTGTCATCATAAAAAAGGAGATTGTAAGAATAAGATTTGGTTCTGCATCTAGCCTTATGTTTTGATGATAACAATACATAGATTCACTAAGAATAATTTTATTAAGTGTGTGTATACTTGTTACAAGTTCTGACTCTAAAGAAGTGACGTGTGATGTCATCAGACTCTGAACTTAGTGCACGCTGATTTTGAGATGTGTGTTCTACAAAGACTGTTTAACGCTTCTGACATTGTTAAGCTCTGATGTTTTGCGCTCAACACTCTAAAGACCAAGGTTCTGAAGATTCTGAAGACAAAGTTCTGAAGATTATGAAGACCAAGTTCTGAAGATTCTGAAGATCAAGTTCTGAAGATTTTGAAGAAGATGTTCTGAAGATTTTGAAGATAAGGTTATAAAGACTACATCATAGAGACTCTGATTCTTCTTCTATGCATGCTTCATCATCTCTCCATCCGAAGCCTCTGAATAATTGAAGATAAGATCTAAAAGTTTTACGTGAGAAAATAGTACACAACGCAAGATCAATATTCTTTCCACTACACTGATTTTATGGGAAAAGGAAAATACTATTATACCGTTGTGTCTCCCATTTTCACAAATCATTATACAAGGATACAACTACATTTATGGATTCCATTTCTGTCATCCAACAAATATTTCCATTGCCTATATAAAGAAGTCTTAGAAGAATGAAAAAAAGACACAACACACATACAACATTTTGGCAAAAAGAGCTATCACGTAAACATTACAAACTATGAACATTTTTTAGAGAAAGAAAAACAACACACAAGGAAATTTTGTTCATACACTTTCATAGAAAATATTTTTATGTGTAAATCTTTGTATTTCATTTGTGTAATCTGCTTTCTTAGAAGCATTTTGTAACACATTTTGTATCTTAGTCTTTGAGGTGTATTTCCTTGAGAGACTAGGGTATAGTCAAAATTTCTCAAGAAGTCATTGACACTTAAACTTTGTGGTTATAATGAAGTTTGGTTATAGTGAATTAAGTCCTTGTGACAAGGAGAAATCACCTTGGCGGGTGGAGTGGAGATAGCTTTGTTAACAGCGAACCAGGATAAAAATAATTGTGTTCATTATTTTTTCTAAGTTTTGCCCTTGTTATTTTGGGTAGCAAAAGATTTTTATTCTAGAAACCTAATTCAACCCCCCTTATTGTGTTTCTGTTGCATTCAATTGGCATCAGAGCTTCGGTCTTAGTATTGATTATTTATCAAACACTTCATCGTGTTAGATAAAGATCTAGTTTTCTGAAACACAATGGCCGAAGTCCGTCCACTAGCTCCAACCGTTGTTAATAACGACAAAGGTCGCTATAGTACCAAAACCCCAATTTTTGACGGAGAAAAATTTCACTATTGGAAAGATAGAATTAAAAGCTTCTTTCTTGGTCATGATGTGGATCTATGGGATATGGTATTTGATGGATACATTCATCCCGTTGATAATAGTGGTAACAAGTTAGAAAGAAGAGTGATGACTAAGCAACAAAAGAAAGATTAAAAGAATCATCACAAAGCTAGAACCATTCTGCTGAATGTTATATTATATTCTAAATATGAGAAGATCACATATAGAAACACAACCAAGTCTATATTTGATTCATTAAAGATGACTAATGAAGGAAATGCTCAAGTAAAAGAAACCAAGGTGCTCGCCTTTATACAAAAATATGAAGCCTTCAAAATGGAGGATGATGAAACATTTAAAAACATGTTCTCAAGGTTTCAAACTCTAGTTGTAGGACTAAAAGTTCTGGACAACGGTTACTCTACTACAGATCATGTTAAGAAGATTATCAGAAGCTTACCCAAGAGATGAATGCCTATGGTAACTGCGCTGAAGCTGTCTAAAGATCTTAACAACACCGCTCTTAAAGAACTTGTAAGTTCTTTGAGAAGTCACGAGATAGAACTTGAAGAGGATGAGCCTCAAAGAAAAGCCAAATTTGTGGCTCTGAAATGTATGGGAAAGTCTGAAAAGACTAAAGCCTTTCAAGCTAAAGAAGAAGATGAATCTGAAGAAGATAATGAGTTATTAAAGGTGAGAAAAATACACAAGAAGGGGGGGTTAAATTGTGTTTGCAAAAATAGTTTTACTTCCGAACTAGAGTTCAAATTCTAAAGCTGAGTTCAGAATCTGATAAATAATGCAGCGAAAAATGAAACATAAGTAAAGAAAAACAACAAAGAACACACAATAGTTATCCTGGTTCCTCTCCTAACTTAGAGTACTTCGGTCCCCTTGCCTCGCAAGAGATTTTCTGATATAATCAACCTGATTACACTTGCTTATACACACATGTATAAGACTTTCCTTGCTCATACCTCCAATATAAGACTTTCCTACTTAATCAGCATCTGATCAAGACTTCCTGCTTAGATTCTCAGATCCTAAGACTTTCCTTGCTCAAACCACGTGGTTCAAGGCTTTCTTGCTTAGACCCACTTCCTAAGACTTTCCTGCTCAGATCCTCAATCCAAGACTTTCCTGCTCAGACACACTGTCTAAGACTTTCCAGCTCAGATCCTCGATCCAAGACTTCCCTGCTCAAGCCTAGAACAAGATACTTTTATCTAAACTAAACTATTTAGAGAAGGAATAACTTACAACAACACTTGATTAACAATCAGAGGTGTTCAAATAAAATACAACACACTTTTATAAAGGATTCTTAAGCTATACAAGAATAAGAACTCCTAACAGATTTTTCTTCTGATATGCAGTGCGTGTATTTCTCAGTTGTACTTGCAGCGTTATTTCTTGAGTTGATCTTAAAATCTTCTACTCCTTATATAGGTGAAGAAATATAATCGTTGGAGCATCCACAACGGCTATAATCAGACTAAATCTTCTAGTACATCTTCTTTTCCAATAAAGCAAGTGTTGGAAATATCCACAGAACTCCAGAGGACATATCTATGATTCAGGTACAACACAATCTGTTGAAGATAATGTCAATATATCTCGAGTCCCATGTTAGCAGAACTGAGTTGACACTACTTCGTCTCAGAGGCAGCCATAGCACGCTTCTGATTCTAGAGTGTAATAACAGTTGCTTTCTGATCACACTCTCTCATAAGTGTATAACCAGAACTAAACCAAAGCCATTTATGTGTCAGAATCAGTTTCACCAATTAAATAAAGTTATGCACACACAAACTAGCTAGTTAGAAATCCTAATTATTTTTCAAATACTTTGTCATCATCAAAACTTTAGAGGATACATGGTATGAACCAAACTTGTCTCAACAATCACCCCCTTTTTTATGATGGCAACTTTAAGTATTTAAAAATAATCAGTAGTAGATTAATTACTCAACAACTTTCAGGGTCTAAGTTTGTAAGCTCCCCCTGTGTCAAACAATATTAAAGTTGAGGTTATAAGCTCCCCCTGAGTCCTGTCTATGAAGTCTAAGAGGTGAGGTTTGTAAGCTCCCTCCTATATAGAATAATGAATCCACTTCATGGGTGAGGTTTGTAATCTACCACTAAATATGATCGCCAACCTCATTCGAATCCAAAATTAATCTAGAAGAATACTTAATCCATTCTCCCCCTTTGACATCACTCAAAAAGGCAGGAAAGGAAGGAACTTCACCGATTAATAATGGTTTCAGAATAATACATACCTAGATTTCAGAATAATACATACCTAGACACCAGTCAAGAACAAGTTTATCAGTTAACCCAGTTTGTTGTACATGAGTAACAACACCCTGTTGAACAAGAATCATAGAAAGAACCCTACCAAAAGGAATGAGAAAGAATAATTCCTTATGAGATACAAGTATATATTCTTTCAGATAATTGAAAATAGTCAGAGGCAGATTGACCTTAGTTCTGGAGACAAGTAACAAAATGAAGTGTTTGTCATCAGAAGAAATCCATTATATCCCCTTTTCTCTAGGCCTTAGATCGGTTCCCATGATTTCGTACCAGACTTTTTCCATAGGAGTAAGAGTATAACTACTTTCACTATGGCCTTTACTTTCATAGATGATATGCATATGATATGCAGATCTGATGTTATGTCTGTAGATCTCAACAATAACTCCATCTTCGTTATAGTTTATAGCCTGAGAGATGATTTTAGAGTTGAGTACCACAAGGAAACCATAAACAACAGACAGAATCTGACAATCATCTAGTTCATTTTGATGAACATGAGCGTTTGCCTAGAAAGCTTTCCCAAGTTCTGGATAGATGGGTCCTGTCATACCCCAAATTTTGACCCTAAGGATTCACATCATTGGGTAAATCATTATCACAATAAGGATACATCTATCCTACATCATCAATCTTCTCAGAAGTTGCTGAGCATTCACTACAATCGAGGATTAGGGTTTTGAGCCCTCTCAGAGCACTCAGACAAAGGATCAATCAAGAAGTGACATGATATTCAACTTGTATAGTCTCTTAAACATCCAAGAGGGATCAAGAGATATCCCACATCAAGAATTAAGCACAAGAATGCCACATTTCAGGCTAAGCAAGCCTCAGGATCGCCAGTGTCACCAAATTAGGGTTTTGGTCGACCAGGGCCTCCAAATGAAAGTTTTCATCTGGGAATGAGCCAATACATCAATAAATATTCCAAAAAATCTCAAATGAACCTCAAGAGTCCATCCACAATGGCCAAATCACCTTGAGTGTTCATCTACCAAAAAATCAGGAATTAAGGTTTTGACCTAATTCAACCCTTGAGTTGACTTGTGAAGCAAGACATGACTTGAAGCTTCAAGATGAACTTCAATGACCTCAAATACATCACATTGACATGTCTACAAGATTTTATTGACTTAAAGAGTTCAATTCATAAGCCAAAAGAACTCAAATTCATATGATCACAAATTAGGGTTTTTTGAGGAAAAAGTCAACCCTACCATTGACTGTTGACCTACACTTGATCTCAAACCTTGGGAAAGGATCCAATATATCCCTAAACACCCCTAGAGACCATCCATGAAGTTTAATTAGGTCTAAGGATTGATTTCACAGAGGAATCACAAAGTCAAAATTCATCTGCTGAAAAAGTCAACTGTTCAAAAATTCAAAGTTTGACTTTTTGAAATTTTGGTCAACCAAGGCTTCATTAACCCTAAAATCATGTTAATATGTGATTTGAATCATCATTCATCAAGAAAAATCAAGAAAAGTGGGATAACATGTAAAAGGGGTAACCATAAAAACTTAGAAATTTTTCTAAGTTATGAAAAAAAGTGGCTAGGGTACCAACTTCCAAGGACCATAACTTGAGATCCAAGCATCCATTTTGGATGATCCAAAGATGGATTTGTAGGTCTTGCTACACTCTACAAAAGCTTCAACTAGACCTTATTCCAATTCCTCATGAATTTTGAGTTATGAAGTGATCAAAATCACAAAAACTTGGATTTCATCACTTTTTCCAACACTTAGAGAAATTTTCACTAATTTAAAATCTGTCCTACTTTTTTCAAAATGTAGGGACATTTTTCACTTGGATCCAAGCTGAACCAGCTCCCTTAGTGAACATAAAAGATGAAGAAGGCCATGAGAGCTTTCCAAAAAGTCCATTGGCATGAAAAAACTCCATGGAAATCAAGAGATATGGCAGCCCAAAGTCATGCTGGTGCAACTGGTTTGGAAAAATCAGTTTGCATGTTTTCTTACTCTCCATGATTCTGAGTCAAGAACAATGATCACAATGCCAAATACATTCAATATGGTCATACTACATCAGATCAAACCTGCAAAATTAGGCCAAGATGCTAAGAAGTTCTTCATTTGTGGAATGATGGTTTTTGGCACATATGCCTTGAATTCAAAGGCAATAATGTGGAATAGTGCATATTCAAGATTCTCACTCTCCTCAGTTAAGTTATCTGATTAAACAACAATTAAAAGGACTGAAGAATGTGATTTTGGTCAAGACATAGCTGAGCTACTTGAAAGAGTCATAATGCCTTGTGTAAGAAGCATTTATGCCAAGCCAAGACCATTGAATCACAACCTTATCTTCTGAACTTCAAGAGAAATACTTTAACACAACTCCTCTACTATAAATAGAGGTCCTATCTAATCATTCAAACCACACCAAAGCAGCTTACAACATTGCTTTCTCTCATTTCCTTCCAAAACTCCTAATTCCATTGTTCTTGAGAAAGCACTATCGGGTTTTGAGTTGGAGACCAATGCCAACCAAACCATTGATTCAAACACATCATATAAAACATATAGGAGGTGTCTGAACACTCACATCCCATCTGTAACATCAAAATCCCCAAATGGCCATCCAATTGCACAAAACTCATGACTTGCTGCAGAAGGAATTAGGTTGATCAATCCAGAGGTTTTCCAATCAACCTAAGCATTCAAACACATTCCCTAAGGCACAAGGAAGCTTTCCAAATCATCAGAACTCAACTGTAACATCTCCATCATCAAATTCGATTCTTAGCTGCAAGAGGTAAGCTTCAAACTTTCAATCTCATTAATCATGCATCATAAACATATTTTGTGAATACATTGTGTTTCTGGGTGTACATAGATGATTTTCCCTCAATCAATTGGTGTTTATAGTTCGTGTATGAAACTTTAATAGGTTTTGAAATTTTTAGGGTTCATCTGGTTTCACCATGATATCTCTTGATTCACTTAATTTAAATAAAATTGAATATTGCCATTATGTTCCTTGTGAAAAAACGCATAGGTTTCAATTTTGAATCATGAGAATTGGTTGAGCAACGAGTGAGATAGGGTGCTTCATGCACGAGCTCAAGGTTGAAGATGGACATGGCGCCATTTTCAGAAACTTAACTTGTTTACTATATATTTATTGTTTGCTATGTATATTATGAATTGGCATTGCGCCCCAGTGGTTAATCAACTGGTTTGTGTGTATTGAGTGAGTGAGAGGTCTGGGGTACGAATCCCCCTCGCCCCAGACTTCTTTTTAATCACTTGTTTTCTTTTTTTATTTTATTATTTTTTTCATATTATTTTATTAATGATTTGAAAAATTAATTTCTCATTCAATTTTAATCATTTTTTATTGGTTCTTTTTCTGAAAAATCACAAAAATATTAAAGTATTTTATTCTACAAAAAAAATAGATTTATATTATTTATTTAATATAGTTGGTATTTTTGTGAATAAATTCATTTTTAGTGTTTTTTAAACATTTTAAAAATAAACTTTCATCTTGAAAATCATAATCAAATGAGTTTTAAATTATCTTGTGATAAAAACCTCATTTTTTCAAACCTTAGCCAAAAAACACAAGTGGTTTATTTAAATTTATTTGGTGTTTTTATCATTTTTATTAATTTTCCTTAAAGAATTATTTTCTAAAAATGAAATTAGGTTTTCTTTAATCCTTATCAATCTTTTTTAAAAACACTTTGGGCCTCTTGATAGAGTGTAAGTCCCATCTCTTTGTAAATAAAAATCATTTGGGCCTCAATGCATTGTATAACTCCCACTGTGTTTTCTAAAACCGCGGCGCGATCGTCGTTTTTCAAAACATTTCATCTGGGCCTACCCTAGTGTTGTAAGTCCCACTTTTCTTTTCAAAATAATCTTTGGGCCTCTAATAGAGTGTAAGACCCAATCCCTTTTTAACCAAAACCATTTTGGGACTCAGTGTATTGTATAAGTCCCGATACGTCAAAAAAACCTCGGCGTGATCTCCGTTTTCAAAACAAATTTCATCTGGGCATCTCATTGAGTTGTAAGCCCCATCTTTTATTTTAAAATAACACTTTGGGCTTCTAATAGAGTTTAAGACCCAACCCCCTTGTACAAAAATAATTTGGGCCTCACTTATTGTATAAGTCCCTCTGTACAGTTTTCAAAAACCCTAATGCGATCGTCGCTTTTTAATCAAATCATCTGGGCCACTCCTTAAGCTATAAGACGCAAATCTCTGTACAAAAATAATCTTTGGGCTCTCTTGTTGTATAAGACCCGACTCTCTTTGGAAATACTCTGTTAATAATACAATTTGTATTCTATAATCATTAGGGCATCTCTTGTTGAATAAGCCCCAACCAATTTACTGCTTTAAAATAACTGTTATTATATTTATTTCAATGTCTTTAACTAACATTAAACAGCATGGAAGCTTGCTCACCTATAAGTTTTTATCTGCTTTCATAGACTGCTTTATATATATACTGTATTGTGGGAAGCGGCGCATGGTTAGTCTTCTTTCATCTTTTAAATACCAGTTATATATATATATATATATATATATACTGTATTGTGGGAAGCTGTGCATGGTTAGTCTTCTTTCATATCCTTTTAAATACTCGTCATATATAAACTGTATATACTTTTATAAACTGTTAGAGTTTTCCCCGGCAACTAAGTCTAGAATTAGGTAAAGCCAGTTGACAGCTCTTTCATAACAGTAAACCTAGATCCCACATAGGATTCCAGATACAGTCTTCCCTTCTCTTGGGGTTAAACAATATGGAACAAAGAGAAAGGCAGTATTCTCGGTGAACTTTTTCTCAGACTGTCACTTTAGAACTTGTCAAAGAAATTCAATTCCCACGGAGAGGATTAATTCCCGATGAAACTTCTCTGGAATTTCTTCAAACTTTAGAATTGTTCATTACAGAAAGGATTAATTCCCGGTGAAACCTTTTTGGAACATTCTTATGTTTGGACCCACAGGCTTCCTAAAAGCATCCCCAGCCTCCTCTTGGGCTTTGTACAAGGACCCTCCGGTTTCTTAGAAGTTCTCAGCCTCCTCTTGGGCTTAGTACAAGGGCCCAGAGACCTCTACAGGTATAGAAACAGAACCTAGTCATCATTTGCTAGAGCTGTCTTTCTGAGTCAAGTGTCAGACCAGTTAAGGGTTGACCTTCATCCCTTAACTTACCAGCCTTCTCTTGGGCATAGTACAATGATCATTCACCATCTGAGAATCAATTTCTCAAACACCAGTAGACTTGGACAGTCTCATACCCTTTGTATTTCCCATTTCCTTAAAGAACGGGAAATAACCCTGATCCTCTGATCAAATCCCAAAACAGAGTTTAAACCAACAGTTTTCATAACTCAAATCTTTAATCCTTCCCCATTCAGGGATAATTATCATCAACTGTCACAATTCAGTTAAATCTCCGACTTGGATCATTTTACTGTCATAATCCAATAAGAGCCTCATGGTATCTGACACCCTTCCCTCATAAGAATGGATTTTGATTATCCAACATACTGGACCTGTCTCTAGACTGAAACAGTCTTCAGCAGAAGATAGCCTCCTCTTAGGCTTTGTATAAGGATTCTTTGTCTGTCCCCAGTAAAGTTAGCCTCCTCTTAGTCTTTGTATAATGATTATCCCTTAGCGGTTAGCCTCCTCTTAGGCTTTGTATAATGATAACCTTCAATAAAGTTAGCCTCAATCTTGGGCTTTGTACAAGACACATATAAATATCTCCCCAGTGGAGTCATCAAACCCTTTTAGCCTCAATCTTGGGCTTTGTACAAGACAGATAAAACTTTTTCCCAATAGAGTCAAATCTCTTTTAGCCTCCATCTTGGGCTCCGTACAAGATACAAAATACATACTCTCTTGTTGAGTCTAAACAGTCTTTTAGCCTCCATCTTGGGCTTTGTACAAGATACAAAATAAACACTCTCTTGTTGAGTCAATTTCAGCCTCCTCTTAGGCTTTGTATAATGATTTTCCCTAGTGGAGTCAGTCAATCTTTTCAGCCTCCTTTTAGGCTTTGTATAATGATTTTCCCCAGTGGAATCCAATCAACTTCTTAGCTTCAACCTTGGGCTTCAATCAAGGCACGCATAAATTAACAAAACCTCAGATGAGACAAGGAACTCTCTTTGTAGGAAGATTTTCCCTCTGTATATCACAGACAAAAATCAAAACCATCAAAACCAACTTCCAGATAATTGTTGTAAGAGGCACACTTGTTGATAAAATCCAAGTTGTAGTCCTTCTATTATCCTGGAAAACCTCTCATCTAATTGCTATAAGTGGCAAGCCTCTGGATTATTTACATCCAAGCCAATGTCCCTCTATTAGCATGAAATGTCCATTAAGGAAAAATGGCATTGCTCTACACTGAGCTAAAGTTTATTCCTTCATGACCCTCCTCTTTCAAAGGAACTTATGGCATTGTTAGATTTAGTGCTTTCCAGTTAAAGTAAACTCCTTTGTAAACCCGCCAATCTCTGTGATGGATAGTAGAGATTTCTCCCTTTAGAGATGACAAATTCTCTCTCAGTCAAAACCTTTTTAGCTTCACATCTTGGGCTTTGAACAAGATACAAACAAACCAACCTTTATCTTAAATCTTGGGCTTTGAACAAGACACCCAGAGATGTGGTCGGTCACAAAAACCGCGCTACAGAAAAATGGCGACTTCACTGGAGAGAATCATTGTTTGATCTGCTTTACCTGGGACATCATCATCCCCATTTTCCACAGAAAAATGGTGACCCTGTCGGGGAGCCATTGACTGTATAGGATATAGAACTAGCTCTTAAGAGGAATAAGATGTTAGTTTTAGGATCAAATACTATATATATCGCTTTCCTACTTGATATCCATGTTTATTTTACTGCTAAAGGGATTGCGAGTGATGTCGCATCTGGAAAGAGAGAAAAACCATAAGATAAGTGATGGCATAGACGGGGAACGTTTTCTGGGAGTGAATCCTGAGAAAGTTGAACCTGGTAGACCATCAGCCGGTGGAGATACCCGTGTGGATACGAAGTGCTGCGCGTCCGATTTTGTCGCAAAAGCATGGCAATCCCAGTGTGGTATCAGAGAAGCTGGTTCTTAGCCTTTTTTAAACATTAAAGTAGTGCGGTGACTATCGAAAATAGTTGATACGCGATACTACGCTCAAAAGAAATTCTTTCTTAGTGAATTTTCAGCCTGTTCGGGTGATTCCACTTGCTGTTAATTTCCTAAGAAGGGATCATTGAGAACTGTGGAGGTTTCCACAAAACCCTTTAGTACAAACCATTTGGGGATGGGTAGAGCCATGGCTCCATGCTCGTGACGCTGAACCTTTGAACCCATGTTTTTTCTATGTTTTTGTGTGTTGCATTCATGCATTCATCTAAAAAACTTAAAACAAAAAAAATCATTTCTCTTTTATTCCCTCTCTTTTTCAAAAAAAAAAGCTTAACAGTAATTGCAAATGTCAGAAGTTGCATTATGGATTTCGGTAGAAGGAAAATGTACAAGTACACCTTCAAGGCTCCAAAACTAGAGGACTTAAGGAAACTGGCAAGGATGATTACAAATCCAGAAGCTTTCAGAGCTAAGCACGGAGGACTGTTGGCTCTTTTGAAGGTCAACGTAGTTGAAGGAATCATGTCTACACTCGTTCAGTTCTACGACCCGGTGTACCATTTCTTCACTTTTCCAGACTACCAACTAGCACCAACACTGGAAGAATATTCCCGTCTAATTGACTTACCTATCACCGATTGAGCTCCATTTTCTGGACTGGAAGAAATTCCAAAGGATCTAACCATTGCAAGGGCAATCTCCATGGAAAAATCTAAGATCAGGGCTCATATGACCACCAAGGGAGGAATTCAGGGTTTACCAGCTAAATTCCTGACAGAGAAAGCTATATACTTTTCCAGTATAGGAAACATTACTGCTTTCGAGGATATCTTTGTTTTGCTCACTTATGGACCATTCCTCTTTCCAAACTTCGATCACTTCGTCGATATGAACGCCCTTAATATTTTCTTGATTACGAACCCCGTTCTAACTTTGCTCGCAGATGCTTATCATTCTATACATTTAAGGAATTTATACAAGGCAGGAATGATAACATGTTATGTTCCCTTACTCTACAAGTGGTTCATCTCTCACTTACCCAAGTCAGCTGCATTTTGGGATCTCAAAAATAATCTGTGATGGTCGCAGAAGATTATGTCTCTTACCTACTCTGACATAGATTGGTGCAATAGGATCTTTGAGGGGATAAATATCATCGATCGTTATGGAAATTTTTCCAATGTTCCCCTCATTGGTGTTAAAGGAGGAATTAACTATCATCCAATCTTAGTTCGTCATCAACTTGGATACCCGATGAGACATGTCCCGCATAATGTTCATCTGGAAGGTCTTTTCTTCAAGGAAGGAGAAAATGACAGAGCACTGAAGAAAGAAATAGTGCATGCTTGGCAACATATTCACTAGAAAGGAAAAGAGTCTTTGGGAAGACCAGACTGTTCCGTTACAGAATCATATCTCTAGTGGGTACAGGCTAGGGCCCTCAAGTTAAGGATGCCTTACCCTCTCCAAGAAGTTTTTCCGTTTAAGGAATCTGTCCTTTATTTCATGTCTAACACGGAAAAACTCTAAATCATTCTTAGCAAAGCCCAACGGGAAAAGGACGCTTGGAAGAACAAGTACCAGATCCTCAATTTGGAATGTACCAAGATTCAAAAACTACTAAAGGAAAAGGATTCCCTGATTGAGATACTAGAGCAACATGATGTGGAGAATCAGGAGGAACCAAGAAGCTTCACTTGGCAAAGAATCAGTGAGCCGACAACGGCCGAAGGGGCCCGATCAAAGAAAAGAAAAGTTCAGGAACCAGCATCTGAGCTCTCCTCAGAGAGAACTCACGATCTTCAGATCTAGTTTTCCTTCTAGCACTTTGTAAAATATTGTACTTTTCTTTGTAACGTATCGTAACTTTTCTTTTTCAATAAAAAAGGGGTCACCCCTCTCTGTGTGATATTTGCAATTAGTTTGTTCAGTTTTTTTTAACAAATATAACAATAAATATATCTGCATTATCATTCATCATTTTTGCATAACGCGCCTTCTTTCCCTCGAGTCTCACTTCTGTGTTACACTCTAGAATCAAACTGTCTCATTCGTACAACACTCGGGCTAATCGACAAAAGAAAATAGACGAACTCGAGGAAGAGAACACAGAGCTGGGAGAAGAAATCGACGCTCTAAAGGAAAGTTTGGAAAAACTTCACAACGATATGCAAACCCTGACAACAGCTCAGGAGCAGTAACAACAAAGGACTGTAATCTCAGAGGTTACATCCACCCCAATATCTGGAAAGCACGACAATCACCCTCGGTACAACATGCCCAGAGGTCGCCCCTGGGGCATGCCTCCCGACTTTATACCAGAAGGATACATTCTTCCAGTCATTGAAGATCCAGAAGCTACGGAAGGAAATTCAAGGCCTGAAGGTTACAAACTTCGGGTAATTGAAGACGCAAAGAGAACGACGGAAAATCCTGAAGGTTACAAACTTCAGGTCACTGAAGCACCAAGAGTCACATCAGTGATCACAATACCACCGTCGGTGGTACACACAATCCCTGGGGAGCAATATCCACAAGTCACATACAATGAAGAAGTGTATGAAAGGATGAACGAATTCCAGGAACAGTTCTCAGAAATGCAGAAGGAACTGTACTCCATCTGCGGACAAGATTTATTTGGAAAAGACGCCGCCGACCTCTGCTTGGTTTCAAATGTGAAGATACCACGCAAGTTTAAAGTGTCCGACTTAGAAAAATACAAGGGTAGCACTTGCCCTCAAAGTCATTTGGTAATGTACGCTCGAAAGATGTATACTCAGCTAGAAAATCAACCACTACTGATCCACTATTTCCAAGACAGTTTAACCGGTGCCGCACTCAAATGGTACATGAGTTTAAAACGCTCAAAGATCAGTACTTTCAAAGATCTCGGGGCAGCCTTCGTTCAACAATACAAATATAACCTGGACATGGCCCCAGATAGGGATCAACTCATATCAATGTCTCAAAAGGACAAGGAGACTTTCAAAGAGTACGCTCAAAGATGGCGTGAAATAGCTTCTCAGATCTCTCCACCTCTTGAAGAAAAAGAAATGAGAAAGATCTTCCTGAAAACATTGAGTTCCTTCTACTACGACAGAATGGTCGCCAGTGTGCCCAATGATTTTACCGAGATGGTAAACAGAGGAGTACGTCTGGAGGAAGCAGTTCGAGAAGGACGTTTGGTCAAAAATACAGAGTTGTCCAATGGTGCTAAGAAATACGGTAGCACTTTCCAAAAGAAAAAGGAACAAGAGATCAGTAACATCTCTCTAGGAAAGCAAAGGCGAAGGTATCAACCAATAGCAACAATAACTCCTGCTATCAGCCCAGCACCGGCTCTAACTTATCAACCTCAGGTTGCTCAGCAACCAAATCAACAAAAGTATCAGCAAAGGCAACAACTGCCTTTTCAATTGGCTCGCCCACAATACAACAACAATAGTCGTCCTGCACGACCATTAGGGTTCGACCCGATACCAGTACTGTATGCTGAATTGTTTCCACTTTTACTAGCCAAAGGGCACGTCCAAACCAGGACTCCTCTCACAATACCGGAGAATCCACCTTTCTGGTTCAAGGCTGATCAAACTTGTCCTTATCATCAAGGAGGATCGGTGCACAACATTGAGAATAGCCTCAGTTTCAAATCTGACATACAAAAGCTTGTAAGAAGCGGGCTTGTATCTTTCAAAGATACTAACCCAAATGTCGAGACAAATCCACTACCATAGCACGAGAAGACTGTAGTTAACCTGGTTGAGGGAGAACTAGGCGGTAGTTATCAAATTCATGATGTACTCTTACTAGGCATGAATCTAGTGAAGATGCATTGCAAACAAAGCAGATACGGTCATGTCCTAGCTCATACCTATCATCAGTGTGATATTTGTTCAAAGAATAATGAAGGATGTACTACTGTACAAAGAGACCTTCAGGAATAGATGGATCTAAGTTGGATTCAGGAACATAGGGTTCGTGAAGTAAACATGTTGTATTCACACCCAAGCATTGTTCAAAATCATGATATCCGAGTGATAAATGTCAACTTGGTAGCCATGCACTCCAGACAAGGTCAATACTACAATTTACCTCGTCATGATTACGACGCCTGCTCGATCTGCTCGCAAAACAATCAGAGTTGCTCTTTCATACAAGAAGCCCTCCAGCGTCAGATGGATCTTGGATGGATCTAGGATTACCATCAAAGAGATAGCCATCAAGTTAATATGGTTCAGATCTTCGATATCCGCTTGATGAACACTAGTCTTGTGGAGCTACATGCCAAACAAGTTCAGCTCGGTTTCCTGGCTTCACATGGCTATCAAGAATGCAACGAGTGTTACATCAACAATCAAGGTTGTGCCTTGGTGCAGAGAACTCTCCAACACCTTCTGGACCACTGGTGGCATCCGATCTATTTGGATGAAGAAACGCAACAAATCAGTATGATCAATGGAAACCCGAGTCGACATCAAACTGCTGACATCCGGTCCACAAAAACGGATCTAGTCATAATGTATTGCATACAAAGTGGGTACGGAAAAGTACCAGCTCACAATTACAAGCGCTGTGGAGTCTGCTCAGAGAATAACCAAGGATGTTATCTGGTGCGAGCTACCCTCCAAGATCAGTTGGATCACGGAGAAATCTCATCCAGTTGGGATTCACAGTTTATCAACATGATACAAAGTTATACTCTAGTTCCAAAGAAAAACCAAGGGTCACAAAGCAACGGAGTCATCTCCATCACCAACAAAGGAGAGTCCAACAATTATGGAGTAGCCAAGACTGTTCACGCCATAATTCCTTTGCTAGACGAATCAAAGGTTCCTCTTAATATTAAGAAAGTTCCCAACATGGAACTGATTGAGATTCCCTATGACGGCCGAAAAAGCCAAAAAGTTCCTGTGGTCATCTACTTACCAGGATCAGTACCATACAAGTCGAATAAGGCTATCCCATACAAGTACGGTGCAACTGCCATCGAAAATGGAAAGGAAACTCCATTACCCTCCGTCGTAAACATTGCCGACATCAGTCGAGTCACTAGGAGCGGACGAATCTTTAACAGAGGAGTTGGAGATCCCACCAGAGAAAAGGAACCACGAGCTGATGTTCCTAATCCACAGATAGGTCAACCCATTAATGCGAAACCTGTCAAAAACAACAATGAAATGCTGAAGTTGATACAGAAGAGTGAGTACAACATTGTGGACCAACTGTTACAAACACCATCTCGGATTTCTGTATTATCTCTTTTACTCAGCTTCGAAGCTCACAGAGAAGCTCTGCAGAAGGTCTTAGAACAAGCATTTGTAGAACAAGATGTGACGATAGGGCAATTCGACAGCATCATCTCCAACATCACTTCCTGCAACAATCTAGGATTCAGTGATGAAGATCTTCCTGAAGAAGGGAAAAATCACAACATGGCTTTCAATATAATAGTAAATTGCCAGAACGATGCTTTAGCCAGCGTATTCGTAGATACAGGTTCTTCTTTGAACGTTATGCTAAAGTTGACTCTAGCACGACTTTCATATCAAGGAACCCCGATGAGAGGCAGTGAGATCATCGTTAAAGATTTTGACGGATCTCAGAAAACAGTTATCGGCGAAGTCAATCTTCCCATAACTATTGGTCCCCACACTTTCCAAGTCACTTTACAGGTCATGGACATCCAGACAGCATACAGTTATTTATTAGGAAGACCTTGGATACATGAGGCAGGGGCAGTCACCTCGACACTTCACCAGAAGTTGAAGTTTGTCAGGAACAACAAGTTAATCACAGTTTGCGGGGAGCAAGCTCTGGTCGTGAGTAACTTGTCATCACTCTCTCAGTTGGAACCAGAAGAAGTGATAGGAACGCAATTCCAGGCTCTTTCGGTGAGCAATGAGAATCAACGAGACAAAGAAAGATCGATTTCCTCATACAAAGATGCTCTCAAAGTGATAAAAAACAAGGATATAAAAGGATGCGGACAGCTGGTAATTCCCACTAACAAAAAAACAAGGAAAGGTTTTGGTTTCTCCACAACACGTTCCTCGAATATCAAGAAGGATGAAAGTTTTCATCCCATTCAGGATTTCTTCCACAACGGAGGATTTCTACACCCGGTATCCTAAGAGGTTCATACCATCGAAGAAAATAACTCAAACGATTCAGATGAAGAATGGAAAACATATTTCAATGAAGAAGGATATATATCTCAAGAGGAAATGCACAGACCGTTCTGCTTTCCCATCTACAGCCCGAGATATATACCAAGGTCAGAGGTCAGGGAAACCTATGGAGACTATGATCCCGAAGGATGCCATGCTCCACCCAACTCCTTAGAGAATGATACCCTCTGGAAAGATAACTTTGACTACACTTCATATGATCCGATGAACGATCTGTCCATTTGGAAACCTTACACAGAGGACTTGGAACAAAAGAGTCAGCCTGATCCAGCATATCAGCTGAACGACTTTGATAAGAATCTGCCCGTTCCTCCAGAGTCATGGACTCCATATCCAGAGCATTCCGAGAGCGATCAATGCCACGCCGATGAATTTGCAAGGCTGGCAAGACAAGAATTCATTAACTATGCATTTCCTAAAGTCAACGTCATTGAAGAAGATGACTCACCCTCTCCTGAAGAAGTTTGGGATACCTTGGGACAGCCAAGCGGAAAGTATGATTACCTGGTAAAATACACTGCTCCCGAGAGTTCTCGCATCAGAATTGAAGACATCCAGCCAACTGGATGGGGAGATTCTGTTGAAAGTACGAATACTGTTGAAACAACTGAAGAGTCCTCCTACGACAAATCTGCTTGGGAAGAAGACTCTAACAACCCGACTCCACCAGAAATCAGCGTTATTTCTGAAGTTAATCCAGAAAGAAAGATACCGGACTTTGTGATTCACCGAGGAGTTCGTCGCCATTGGGTCGCCGTTGATATCATGAATGTCGTTCGCAAGTCAAAGTAATTGTCGTGTCTTTAACCTTTCACTTTCGCCCGAGTGAAATGGATGTTTTATAGGGCTTACTTTTCTGTAAATATCCCTCTTCGCTCCGCCCAAAGCGACAAAGTTTTGTTTTATAGGGTTGTGTTTCAAGAATCGACAAATCATAAATAAATAATGTCATTCTGTCATTTCCACATTTATTGCTTTTTTTGCTTTTCGCTTTTTCACAAAATGGTAATCCTAAAAATAACCCGGAAATTAAAAACGAAACATTGCAAACACTTTTGCATTCTCTCTATCTTTTTTGAACTAAATCATCACGTCATGCAGATCACCTGCTTCGAACCCCATTGAAACCTACGATCCGATGCCTTCTCCCAACTTTGAGTTCCCGGTATTTGAAGCCGAAGAAGAAGAGGACACGGAAATTCCAGAAGAGATCCCTCGACTACTCAGACAAAAGGAAAGATCTATTGAACCTCACAAAGAACTGTTGGAAACAGTTAACTTTGGATCAGAGAAAGAAAAGAAAGAAGTTAAGATTGGAGCGCTGCTCAGTTCAACTGTCAAAGAAGATTTGATAAAAATTCTCAGAGAATTTTCAGATGTGTTAGCTTGGTCCTACCAGGACATGCCAGGGTTGGATACTTGCATCATGCAACATCATTTGCCACTAAAGCCAGATTGTTCTCTGGTTAAACAAAGGTTAAGAAGGACTCCTCTGGATATGGCTATCAAAATCAAAGAGGAAGTGCGGAAATAGATCGACGCAGGTTTCCTCGCTACTTCAGATTATCCTCAATGGTTGGCAAACATAGTACCAGTTCCGAAGAAGGATGGAAATGTCAGAATGTGTGTATACTACAGGGATTTAAACAGAGCAAGTCCAAAGGACGAATTTCCTCTACCACACATTGACATGCTGGTTGACAGCACAACAAAGTTCAAAGTATTCTCCTTCATGGACGGATTCTCGGGCTATAATCAAATCAAAATGGCGCCAGAGGACATGGAGAAAACTTCATTCAACACCCTGTGGGGCACTTTTTGTTACAACGTAATGCCGTTCGGTCTGAAGAACGTTGGGGCAACTTATCAAAGGGCGATGACTACTCTTTTCCACGACTTGATGCACAAAGAAATTGAGGTGTACGTCGATGATATGATCACCAAATCAAAAACAGAAGAAGAGCATGTAGAAAACTTGACAAAACTGTTCAAGTGTCTGAGAAAATACAAACTCCGCTTGAATCCCAACAAGTGCACCTTCGGTGTTCATTCAGGAAAGCTCTTGGGCTTCATTGTCAGCCAGAAAGGAATTGAGGTTAATCCCGACATGGTCAAGGCCATTCAAGAAATTCCTTCTCCAAAGACTGAAAAACAAGTAAGGGGATTCTTGGGACGTCTCAATTACATCTCAAGATTCATATCCCTCATGACCGCGACATGCGCGCCAATTTTCAAACTCCTCAGAAAAGATCAAAGCTGTATATGGACAGAAGATTGCCAGAAAGCTTTCGACAGTATCAAAGAATATCTGCTGAATCCGCTGATTCTGTCTTCTCCAGTGGAAGGAAGGCCACTAATCATCTACCTTATAGTCTTGGAAGATTCCATGGGAAGTGTACTTGGCCAGCAAGACGAAACAAAAAGAAAATAATTTGCCATTTATTACTTAAGCAAGAAATTCACATACTGTGAAACTCAGTACAATATGCTCGAGAAAACTTGCCGCGCTTTAGCTTGGGCAGCTAAACGTCTTCGCCAATACATGATTCGCCACACTACTTAGTTAATCTCAGAAATGGATCCGATCAAGTACGTTTTCGAAAAGTCTGCTCTCATAGGAAGGATTGCCCGATGGCAAATGTTGTTATCAGAATATGACATCGAATATCATGCTCAGAAAGTTGTTAAAGGAAGTATTTTAGCCTATCATTTGGCTCATAAACCGATCGACGATCAAGAATAGGTCACGTTCGACTTCCCAGACGAAGATGTCATGTATCTAAACAACAATTAAAAGGATTGAAGAATGTGATTTTGGTCAAGACATAGCTGAGCTACTTGAAAGAGTCATAATGCCTTGTGTAAGAAACATTTATGCCAAGCCAAGACCATTGAATCACAACCTTATCTTCTGAACTTTAAGAGAACTACTTCAACACAACTCCTCTACTATAAATAGAGGTCATATCTGATCATTCAAACCACACGAAAACAACTTACAACATTGATTTCTCTCATTTCTTTCCAAAACTCCAAATTCCATTGTTCTTGAGAAAGCACTATCGGGTTTTGAGTTGGAGACCAATGCCAACCAAACCATTGATTCAAACACATCATATACAACATATAGGGGGTGTCTGAACACTCACATCCCATCTGTAACATCAAAATCACCAACTGGCCATCCAATTGCACAAAACTCATGACTTGCTGCAGAAGGAATCAGGTTGATCAATCCAAAGGTTTTCCAATCAACCTAAGTATTCAAACACATTCCCTAAGGCACAAGGAAGCTTTCCAAATCATTAGAACTCAACTGTAACATCTCCATTATCAAATTCAATTCTTAGCTGCAAGAGGTAAGCTTCAAACTTTCAATCTCATTAATCATGCATCATAAACATATTTTGTGAATACCATTGTGTTTCTGAGTGTACATAGATCATTTTCCCTCAATCAATTGGTGTTTATAGTTCGTGTATGAAATTTCAATAGGTTTTGAAATTTTTAAGGTTCATCTGGTTTCACCATGATATCTCTTGATTCACTGAATTTAAATAAAATTGAATATTGCCATTATGTTCCTTGTGAAAAACGCATAAGTTTCAGTTTTGAATCATGAGAATTGGTTGAGGAACGAGTGAGATAGGGTGCTTCATGCACGAGCTCAAGGTTGAAGATGGCCATGGCGCCATTTTCAGAAACTTAACTTTTTTACTATATATTTATTGTTTGCTAGGTATATTATGAATTGGCATTGCGCCCCAGTGGTTGATCAACTGGTTTGTGTGTATTGAGCGAGTGAGAGGTCTGGGGTTCGAATACCCCTCGCCCCAGACTTCTTTTTAATCACTTGTTTTCTTTTTTTATTTTATTATTTTTTTCATATTATTTTATTAATGATTTGAAAAATTAATTTCTCATTCAATTTTAATCATTTTTTATTGGTTCTTTTTCTGAAAAATCACAAAATTATTAAAGTATTTTATTCTACAAAAAGATTATATTTATATTATTTATTTAATATAGTTGGTATTTTTGTGAATAAATTCATTTTTAGTGTTTTTTAAACATTTTTAAAATGAACTTTCATCTTGAAAATCATAATCAAATGAGTTTTAAATTATCTTGTGATAAAAATCTCATTTTTTCAAACCTTACCCAAAAATCACAAGTGGTTTATTTAAATTTATTTGGTGTTTTTATCATTTTTATTAATTTTCCTTAAAGAATTATTTTCTAAAAATGAAATTAGGTTTCTTTAATCCTTATCAATCTTTTTTAAAAACACTTTGGGCTTCTTGATAGAGAGCAAGTCCCATCTCTTTGTAAATAAGAATCATTTGGGCCTCAATTCATTGTATAAGTCCCAATGTGTTTTCTAAAACCGTGGCGCGATCGTCGTTTTTCAAAACATTTCATCTGGGCCTACCCTAGTGTTGTAAGTCCCACTTTTCTTTTCAAAATAATCTTTGGGCCTCTAATAGAGTGTAAGACCCAATCCCTTTTTAATCAAAACCATTTTGGGCCTCAATGTATTGTATAAGTTTCGATACGTCAAAAAAACCTCGGCGCGATCGCCATTTTCAAAACAAATTTCATCTGGGCATCTCCTTGAGCTGTAAGCCCCATCTTTTATTTTAAAATAACACTTTGGGTCTCTAATAGAGTGTAGCACCCAACCCCTTGTACAAAAATAATTTGGGCCTCACTTATTGTATAAGTCCCCCTGTATAGTTTTGAAAAACCTTAATGCGATCGCCGCTTTTTAATAAAATTATCTGGGCCACTCCTTGAGCTATAAGACCCACATCTCTGTACAAAAATAATCTTTGGGCTCTCTTGTTGTATAAGACCCGACTCTCTTTGTAAATACTCTGTTAATAATACAGTTTGTATTCTATAATCATCAGGGCATCTCTTGTTAAATAAACCCCAACCAATTTACTGCTTTGAAATAACTGTTATTATATTTATTTCAATGTCTTTAACTAACATTAAACAACATGCAAGCTTGCTCACCTGTAAGTTTTTATATGCTTTCATTTACTGCTTTATATATACTGTATTGTGGGAAGCGGCTCATGGTTAGTCTTCTTTTATCTTTTAAATACCAGTCATATATATATATATACTGTATTGTGGGAAGCTGCGCATGGTTAATCTTCTTTCATATCCTTTTAAATACTCGTCATATATCAAATGTATATACTTGTATAAACTGTTAGAGTTTTCCCCGACAACTAAGTCTAGAATTAGGTAAAGCCAGTTGGTCGCTCTTTCATAACAGTAAACCTAGATCCCACTTAGGATTCCAGATACAGTCTTCCCTTCTCTTGGGGTTGAACAATATGGAACAAAGATAAAGGCAGTATTCTCGGTGAACCTTTTCTCAGACTGTCACTTTAGAACTTGTCAAAGAAATTCAATTCCCACAGAGAGGATTAATTCCCGGTGAAACTTCTCTGGAATTTCTTCAAACTTTAGAACTGTTTATTACAGAAAGGATTAATTCCCGGTGAAACCTTTTTGGAACATTCTTAAGTTTGGACCCACAGGCTTCCTAAAAGCATCCACAGCCTCCTCTTGGGCTTTGTACAAGGACCCTCCGACTTTTTAGAAGTTCTCAGCCTCCTCTTGGGCTTAGTACAAGGACCCAGAGACCTCTACAGGTATAGGAACAGAACCTAGTCATCATTTGCCAGAGCTGTCTTTCTGAGTCAAGTGTCAGACCAGTTAAGGGTTGACCTTCATCCCTTAACTTACCAGTCTTCTCTTGGGTATAATACAATGATCATTCACCATCTGAGAATCAATTTCTCAAACACCAGTAGACTTGGACAATCTCATACCCTTTGGATTTCCCATTTCCTTAAACAACAGGAAATAACCATGATCCTCTGATCAAATCCCAAAACAGAGTTTAAACCAACAGTTTTCACAACTCAAATCTTTAATCCTTCCTCATTCAGGGATAATTATCATCAACTGTCACAATTCAGTTAAATCCCCAACTTGGATCATTTAACTGTCATAATCTAATCAGAGCCTCATGGTATCTGACACCCTTTCCTCATAAGAATGAATTTTGATTATCCAACATACTGGACCTGTCTCTAGACTGAAACAGTCTTCAGCAGAAGATAGCCTCCTCTTAGGCTTTGTATAATGATAACCTTCAATAGAGTTAGCCTCAATCTTGGGCTTTGTACAAGACACATATAAATATCTCCCCAGTGGAGTCATCAAACCCTTTTAGCCTCAATCTTGGGATTTGTACAAGACAAATAAAACTTTTTCCCAACAAAGTCAAATCTCTTTTAGCCTCCATCTTGGGCTTCGTACAAGATACAAAATACATACTCTCTTGTTGAGTCTAAATAGTCTTTTAGCCTCCATCTTGGGCTTTGTACAAGATACAAAATAAACACTCTCTTGTTGAGTCAATTTCAGCCTCCTCTTAGGCTTTTTATAATGATTCTCCCCAGTGGAGTCAGTCAATCTTTTCAGCCTCCTCTTAGGCTTTGTATAATTATTTTCCCTAGTGGAATCCAATCAACATCTTAGCTTCAACCTCGGGCTTCAATCAAGGCACACAAAAATTAACAAAACCTCAGATGAGACAAAGAACTCTCTCTGTTGGAAGATTTTCCCTCTGTATATCACAGACAAAAATCAAAACCATCAAAACCAACTTCCAGATAATTGCTGTAAGAGGCACACTTGTTGATAAGATCCAAGTTATAGTCCTTCTTTTATCCTGGCAAACCTCTCATCTAATTGCTGTAAGTGGCAAGCCTCTGGATTATTTACATCCAAGCCAATGTCCCTCTATTAGCATGAAATGTCCATTAAGGAAAAATGGCATTGCTCTACACTGAGCTAAAGTTTATTCCTTCATGACCCTCCTCTTTCAAAGGAACTTATGACATTGTTGGATTCAGTGCTTTCCAGTTAAAGTAACCCTCTTTATAAATCCGCCAATCTCTGTGATGGATAGTAGAGATTTCTCCCTTTAGAGATGACAAATTCTCTCTCAGTCAAAACCTTTTTAGCTTCACATCTTGGGCTTTGAACAAGATACAGAAAACATTTTAGCTTCACATCTTGGGCTTTGAACGAGATACAAACAAACCAAACTTTAGCTTAAATCTTGGGCTTTGAACAAGACACCTAAACATCTATTTCTCCCTTAGAATAGGAGGAACTACGATTGCCATGATTTCCCTATACTTCATAACTGGGAATACGTAGGCATAAGATTGCGATGATCTTAGCGAGCACACTAAACAAAAAAACCTTAGGTCCCTGACCTTACCAAAAACAACAAAACTCTCTCTCTCAAACACAACAAACATTTTCCTATTTCATCGTTAAACACGAATCAATACCAAGTATTAAAGCATGATCCTAAAACTATAACCTGTGGATAACCACATACAGGATGGGTAATTGACAACTATCCATTGTGTAATCTGACCCCGGACTCCCAATCTCTCTACCGTATTTGTTCAGTTAAACAATTTGCAAAGCAAGGTTAGTTTGAGATAGCTTCCCTTTCCCTTCCAGCTTCACGGGATAAATAAGAAATCAGAAAGTAGCATCCCAAAATCCCATCCGTATGGCGGATGTGGTCTGTCACAAAAACCGCGCTACAGGTCCGTAAAGTATTGCAAAATATTCATCCAATTTCTGAAAATGAATATCTGAAACAATTTATGAAAGATTATTCACCGTCAATTCATTGAAGTCGGCTGTATATTTTTTTAGAATATCTAGATCATGGATATCTCCTTTAATGGTCTTTAAAAACATTTAAGAAGAAATACTATATTGAAGAGTGTGATCTTACAAAATTATTTTATATGGAAGATAACTCGTAACAACAAAGGAATATACAGATAACTACATAACACATAGAATGCTAATTTATAAGCAAGTATGTATTAAATGTTTGGACAGTTATGAGTCTGAATAAAAACAATTTAGAATATATGTCAGTACACTCCTTTTAATGAACCAAATTTTAGAGCATATTTTGAAATAAGAGTGATAGTCATGTCTCTTCAGTCATGAGATTTTCAAAGACAATTGTCTATCAACACCGTATTTCAAAAAGCCTTTTTAAGTATTTAGAGTTCTGATAAAATAAGGATCATTGTCTTACACTATAAGAAAGGAAGTCTAAGAGGTGGATCCTTATTTTATCAGAACTAAAAAAATATCGAGGTGTGAGTTCTGATACTTTTAAAGCACACAGCAAGGAATTAAAATGAATATCTATAACGCCCTTCTGAACATAGTCTCTAATAAAATGATATTTAATTTCAATGTGCTTGGTTCTAGAATGTTGAATTGGATTCTTTGTTAGACAGATAGCAACAGTGTTATCACACAGGATAGGAATATTGTTTCAAAAAATCTGATAGTCTTCAAGTTGATATTTCATCTAAAGTAGTTGAGTGCGGCAATTTGCAGCTGAAATGTATTATGCTTCTGATGTTGACAAAGCAATAGTTGTCTGTCTTTTACTACCCCAAGAGATAAGGTTTTCACCTATGAATTGACAGATACCACTAGCGGGTTTCCTTTCAATTCTATCTCCAGCATAGTCAGCATCATCGAATCCAACCAGATGATAATCTGAAGATTTCTTATAAAGAAGTCCAAGATTGATTCTTCCTTTCAGATACCTGAAGATCCTCTTAACAAATGTTAAGTGAGGCTCTCTCGGATCTGATTGGAATCTTGCACACAAACATACATTGAATATAATATCAGGTCTCGAAGCAGTGAGATAGAGTGAAGATCTTATCATACCTCGATATTTAGTTAGATCCACCTTAACACTGCATTCTTCATTCTCTAGATTGTAAGTTGGATGAATAAGAGTTGAATGACTTTGCATTCATCAAGATTAAACTTTTTCAAGAGCTCTCTCGTGTACTTAGACTGATGAATGTAAATACCTTCAAACTTCTGATTAATTTGAATTCTAAGAAAGTATTTCACTTCACCCATCATTCTCATCTCAAATTCAGCCTGCATAATTTTGGAAATTTTTTGACAAAGAGATGCATTAGTGGAACCAAAAATTATGTCATCAACATAAATTTGAATAATCAATATTTTTTCTTCTAGAGTTTTCCTAAATAGTGTAGTGTCAACCTTGCCTTTAGTAAAACCATTTTCAAGCAAAAAGTTGCTCAGTCACTCATACCAAGCTCTTGGAGCCTGTTTGAGGCCATATGGTGATTTCTTAAGCTTGTAAACAAAATCTGGATGGTTTGGATCTATAAATCCTGGAGGTTGCTTGACATACACTTCTTCAGTAATAACTCTGTTCAGAAAATCACTTTTCACGTCCATTTGATAAAGTATAATGTCATGATTGAAGGCATAGGAGAGAAGGAGTATCATGGCTTTTAAACTTGACACAGGAGCAAATGTTTCAAAGAAGTCAATTCCCTCTTGTTGACTGTAGCCTTGAGCTATAAGTCTAGCTTTGTTCCTAACGACTTCTCCAAGTTCGTTAAGCTTGTTTCTGAAGACCCACTTAGTCCCAATGATGTTTTTCTTTTGAGTTTTTAGAAAAAGATCTCATACATCATTTCTATGAAACTGATTTAGTTCATCTTTCATAGCCATGATCCAACCATTATCAGTTAAAGCATCATCAATAGAAATAGGCTCAATTAATGAAATAAGTCCAAACATTGAATGATCATTTCTGAAGGCAGATTTGGTCCTCAATGGCTCATCTTTATTACCAATGATTTTCTCTTCTAGATGAAATGCTTTATATTTAAATGGTCTCTTTGGTTGAACCGAGGCTTTAGTGCCATTCTGATCAATCACTGAATCAGTAACTGTAGGACCAGTTGGTGTATCTTCAGTTTCTGCAGCATCTGGTATTTCTTTGGATATAGTAATATATTATGAACCATCATTCTATATTCATTTTTCTTTAGGAACACATACCACTAATTGTTCTTCAGAAATCTGGATGTCTGCAGAGATAACATTTTGGACCATAGATTCTGACTTGTCAAGGTCAGATATTTTGTCATCAAATTTAACGTCCATAGACTCTTCAACCACATTAGTTTCTGAGTTATACACTCTGTATTCTTTTGAGCATTCAAAGTATTCCAAAAAGATACCTTTTTCAGCTTTAGCATCGAATTTCTTTAGGTAGCCCTTGCTATTCAAAATGTAACAAGTACATCCAAATTAATGAAAATAGGAAAATCTTGGTATTCTACCTTTGAATAATTCATACGATGTTTTATCCATAATTAGTCTAATATAGATTATGTTTTGAATATAACAAGCAATATTAACAGCTTCTGCCCATAAGTACTTAGGGAGTTTATTTTCATGAATCATTGTTCTAGCCATCTCTTGCAAAGATCTGTTCTTTCTCTAAACAACCCCATTTTGCTGTGGAGTTCTGGGAGAAGAAAACTCATGGATAATTCCATATCTTTCACAAAAGTACCCAAATGATTCATTTTCAAATTCTCCCCCATGGTCACTTCTGACCTTCAAAATCTTTACTTCTATCTAAGATTGTACTTGAATGCAGAAGGTGCTAAAAACTTTGTATGTCTCATCTTTAGATCGAAGGAACTTCACCCAAGTCCATCTGCTGAAGTCATCAACAATAACTAAACCATATTTCTTCCCACTGATTGAAGTAGTCCTAATAGGGCCAAACAAATCAATATGAAGTAATTCCAAGGGTCTAGAGGTAGAGATAATGTTTTTGTTCTTAAAAGAGGTTTTCACAATCTTTCCAACTTGGCATGCTCCACAAAGAGCATATGAGTGATAATTAATGTCAGACAACCCCTTAATAAGTTTTTTCTTGCTAAGTTTAGAGATTAATCTCCAGTTAGCGTGACCTAACCTTTTGTGCCAAATCCATTTCTCATCACTCACTATCATAAGGAAAATGACCTTCTGATCAGCCAATTCAGAAAGATTGATTTTATAAATATTTCCCTTTATTTTCCCTTTGAATTCAACAATTTTATCAGCATTAACAACAGAGCAGACATTCTTATTAAACAAAACTCCACAACCACTATCACACAACTAGCTTATACTTAGTAGAATATGTTTTAAGCCATCTACCAACCAGACTTTATTAATAATAGTTTGTGAATTACCAATGGTACCTGTACCAATACTTCTTCCTTTCTGTCCTCCTCCAAAAACCCACATTTCCCTCCTTTTTCAGATTCAGGGTTTGGAACATATGCCTTTCTCCGGTCATATGTCATGAGCAGCCACTGTCTAGGTACCAGGATTGGCTTTTCATCTTTTCCTTTACGCATATCTGCAGCAAAGATAATTTGAGATTTAGGTACCCATATGCGTATGGGTCTTTTTTTGTTAGTTTTAACAGGTTCTTTTCTATTTTCTCCTTTTGCCAAGTCAGAAGATTTAGCTTCACTCCAAGCCTTTTGGATCGAATTATTTTCAATCTTAGTTACAAAATTAGTCTTAGCCCTTGATCCAGAAGTGTTGGATATTGTGGATATCATTATTTCTGAATTATCAGATTCTGATATTGCAATACCTTTTAACTTCTGATCAATAGGTTTAGTCAGATTCACAACTTTCATAGTACTAGCAGCAAGAATAAAATAGTTACTCAACATTGTTTGAGTAATGCTAGATGAGCAAGAATTTGGAAGAAATTTTAATGAAACATCAGAATTAGAACATTCTTCGTTATATCCTAAACCTTTTCTATCAAACCTACTAACTCCATAAATTATAGATGCAAGTTTAGTTCGATCAATGCCAGATGTAATAAAATTGTGAAAAGCTTGACCATGCTTACCTAGAGATGAACATTCATTTTGAGATGCACTAATTTCTTTTAATTCTTCTTTCAAAATGAAATTATCTCTTTTCAAAATTTTAACAAAACTAGCTTGCTCTTTTCAATAATTTATAAGATTATTAGCATATAAAATAAAGTTAGAATAGGAGTATACCTCATCTTCGTCTTCAGATTCACACAATAGTCCTTTATCAGATGAGTGTGCCATTAATGCAAGATTGGCGTCATCTTTATTCTCTGAATCTTCATCATCTAGCTCTTCCCATGTTGCCATAAAGTTTTTCTTAAACTTGTTTATGAAATTATCCTTCTGATAGTTTCCTATCTTCCGACTGTCTTTCTGAAGATCAGGACAGTCATATTTGTAGTGACCAGGCCTGTTACAGTTGTAGCAGATTATGTCTTCTTCTTTTTCTCTGAAGTTGAATCTCCTATTGCTTTTAGGAAATCTCCTAATTCTTCTGGCCATTTGCTGAATTACTCTAAGGAAGCAAGCCATGTCGTCGTCATCAGATATTCCATCAGACTCTTCTTCAGAAGTTTCATCATGTTTACTGCTCTTAGAAGATCTTCTGGATTTTTCACTAGATTTTTCAGAAGTAGTGTTAGATCTATGATTTTAGGATTGATAACAATTTTGCTAAAACATGGTTCACAGAAATATGTTGTGTGAAATATTCTAACTTGTTGGTCTGTCAACATTGAAGACAGATGTTCTAACAGATGTTGTGATATGTTGTACCCGAACATCAGTACAGGCTGCAGTTTTATTCTTGACAGATTTTATTTTATTTTGTGAGATTTTGTTTGGATATATCTCACTTATTTTCGCAGGTCAAGAAGATTTAATCTGGAACATTTGATTTGAACTCCAACTGTGAATACGTTTCTAAAATTGGTTGTTGAGACAATTTAGGAAACTTGATGATTTGTTCCAAGATTTAAAGAGACTTTTTCTGCATAATTGATGCAACCCTCAGCGTGTGGATCAAGCAATATTTGGGTGAAGATTTCGAACCCCGTGGACTGCTTAGGAGTATTTAAAGAGCAGCCTAAACCTAATGAAGATACGACTTTCACTTTTGTAAAAAAATAAGGGGAGGTTTTAGAATCTTAGATTTTAAGAGTCTCTTTTGTATGACTTTGTATGTCATCACTGTTGTGTTTCCACTGTGAGTGTCCTTGTTTGCTAAGGATGTTTTCTTCTTGAGAAGCAATATTTTATCAGCAAAAATATAATTTGGGTTGTTCTGGTCTAAGTATATTGTTGAGGAAGTTGTTGTTCCAAATTGAGTTGGATGGTAAAAGAATACAATGTCAATCAAGATGTCATGACATTGTTCTGTGACACCCTAGTTATAACTAGGATAGTCATGGAATTCATTCTGGTCAATAGGACAAGGTCATTATTACTGGTCACCTTCTTGTCAGGGTGTTTTGGGAACTTGATTTAATGAAGAGTTACAGCAACTACAATTTAGGAGGCCTGAAAAACGTTTTTTTGGTTGCATGCGTTTCTCAAGAAAAACAGTTTTTCAATGACATGGAAAATGCCATTTCAAATGCTTCAGTCAAAGCTTGGAAAGCGAAAAAGGGGGAACAAGAGAATGTCTCTGGTACCACGGATAATTTCACTCTTTTCAACAATCTTATCCTTGACTGATCATGCGATATAAGCAAGGTTGTTACTCTTTTTAAAAAATAAACTTTACCGCTTCAGTCGTCTACCCAGCCGTGTTTCAACACGAGTCAAAATTCCAAAAATGTCGATGTTAAAAAGGCTCGTGTGATGGATGCCAAGAAGGATAAGAGTGCAGATCCAAAGAAGGTGGAATCTGAAGTTGTGACATCTATTGGATCATCCATTGGAGCATCTAGGACAGGGAAAAAGTTTGTGACAAAGATGAATTCCTTCAAGAAAAGTCATGCTTAACTACATGACTCTGACGAGGATGTTGATGAAGACTGGGTTAATTTCATTAATTCAGGAGGTTGGAGTGGATAGTTGGCTTCATAAGTGAAGTTTTTTTGGGTTGTGTGTGTGTTTTTTTTGTTTGTGTTGTAATAATTCCCTAACAATATTTGTTTTCATCTGTTGCTTTGTGTTTCCATTAGAACTGATTGTAGCCTTTGCTACTGTGTGTTTTCGTTTTGTTTACATTTACTCTATTTTTTTTTTGTCAATTTTTGGCTAAAAAGGGTGAGTAAAGTGTTAGTATGTTTGATGTTTCGGATGTTGGGTCAGATGACATGACATCATGTCATGTTTTAGTGTGGTCTGCTGTTGTTTGTTGTATGCAACTATTTAGGGGGAGCATGATAATCTGTCATGCTTATGCTGCTACCACTGAGGTAATGTATGTGTGCAATGATGTGCAATCACATGTCCTGACATGTTGTGGTTATGAATCAGCTTGGATTCTCTACGGTAATTTATTACTCGGAGTAATACGTGTGGCTTATATTGTATGTGTTTCTAACGTATGAACTTGGATAGTTCATGTTTTCCTGTCAGGTGATTTTGGATGTGTGGCCCAAGACAATTTAGGGTTGGATTTCTTGTGCTTTAGGTTGTTCCCATTTTTCCCTTGAGAGGGAGTATTAGTTATGTGTGACAGGGGGAGTAATGAACCTGTCTGAGGTTGCTGTGTTAGAACTGTGTTGGCATGATGTCAAACCACATGTCTTGTTTCTGACAACTGTGTTGCAGAATTTGAAGAGAAATTTTTGCATCGCCTTGTCATGAAACAACATGTATAGAAAGCTTCTGTTGTTGGGAGTTTGGAAATCCCTGTTGTGGCTTGACTCGTAGAACATCAGCAAATCAATTACTTTCTGCAGTTGTCACAAGACTACAACGAAGATCTGGTTCATGTATTTTATTCCGGACTGCATGAGCAAAATGGATCTTCTTTCAAATTCATTGTTGGGAATAAGATCGATGAAGTAAATGATGACATTTGGAAGCAACTGTTTGACATTACCATAAGCAATCCTGATGTAGAGGATGTAGTTGATCTTTTGGTGACACACACTCATGCTCATATAGACTTTGAGTGGAACGTTCATCTCAATGAAATGCTCAAAGCCCCAAGACGAGAAGATTGTAATGAGGTTGTAGATGTCAGTCAATTCAAAATGACTCCGAGAATCCTTTTGTGGCTTGTTTCTCATATTCTACGTCCCAAGAAAGGCGGATACACTAGAGTGGATAATGTAGAGGTTCATCTCGTGTACATTCTGATGCACAAGATTCACATCAATTGGCCACCCTACTTCATCTCGAGAATGTTCATCATCAAGGATGTAAACGGGGGAAGTTAGCACGGGTAGTGATTAGGTGATAAGTTGTAAACGCGGGAGTTTAGCTTTGAACTAATACTATTATAGTGGATTTCCTTTCTGGCTTGGTAGCTCCCAAATGTAGGTGAGTTGCACCAAACTTGGTTAACAATTGATTGTGTTATTTATTATTCTACAATTTAACTTTTGCATTTAATAGTTATCTATCAGCAGATGATGTCTTAACATCTGTCTTGACATTGTGTTTTGATGTTGGGATATCAGTCTTAACATCTATCTTAAAGTGCCAGAATTTCACTTGTCATAATCACTCTCACTACTACAATGCTCACATTATGAAGGGCTTGAGCTAGAAGTCTTTAGAGAAATAGATGTCTTCCCTTCTTCTTTGTCTTTCCCTTTTTCACTTTTTGATTGCTTTTCGTATTTCTTCTCGTATTTTTCCAAGCAAGTAAGGTCTTACTCATGCTCTTCTAACTTACCAAACAAAGTCGTAAGATCAAGCGACTTAAGATCATTTGCTTCTTTAATAGCGGTGACCTTTGGTTGCCATTCCCTACTTAAACACCTCAAAACTTTGTTAGTAGCAAGTTCATTGGAAACGAGGTTACTTAGTGCATTTAATCAATTTATAAGATGAGTAAACCGTTTTTGCATATCCACAATGGTTTCACCATGCTCAATATGGAACAACTCAAACTCTTGATTCAATGTGTTGATCCTAGCTTGTTTGACATCATTACTGCCCTCGTGGGAAATCTCTAATGTGTCCCACAAAGCTTTGGCGATCTCAAAATAAGAAACGCGATAAAACTCATCAACTCCCAAGGTGGAAGTGAGAATGTTCTTCACTTTCCAATCATGTGACCACAATTTCTTATTGTTATCATCCCATTGTGCTTCCGGTTTAGGTATTATGACACCATCTTCATTGGTCATAGTTATTTCATTTGGACCATTTTGGATAGCATCTCAAATACCTTTGTCAACGGAGTTGACATGAATACGCATAAGTGTTTTCCAATAGCCGTAATTTTCGTCGGTGAAAATGGGTGCTCTATTATACACACCCTTAGGTTCGGTAGCCATTCTTCTAAGAAATGTTTCTCAAGCACGGAACAAACCAGGCTCTAATATCACTTGTTAGACGATAAGCTTTAATCTAGAGGGGGTGAATAGGTCACAAATTTTACAACCAAAAACTTTGGCTAAAATCTGTTTTCAAAAATATGGTGCAGCGAAAAAAATGACCTAAATCGAATCGTCTAATCGAACCTACTATTGAAAAAAAATATGCGTAGCGTAAACCAAACAGAGTGATAACAAACGTAAATGTTCAATAATGGTCAAGTTACGAATCAATTAAATGCAATGCTAATCGTAACTCGTATATCCAATGAACTAAAATGCAAACAAAATACACAAAAAAAAATTATCGAACACTTGATGTGTGATTGATAACAATTGGAAATATAGTTTATTTTGTTGATGTTAAAACCTATCACAATCAAAGTGATTGTGATTATATCAACAACAACACCTTTAAAAGATAGTAGAAAACAATTTCCAACCGAATTGATCAAACAATGACGAAATCGATAAATTGCGTAATCAACAATAAAAGAAATAAAAAGATGAAGAGAGAGAGAGACAAAGATTTATTTAGGCAGTTCCCCAATCGGCCTCGCTATGGGTACGTCTGCCCTCAATTCAAAATCAAATTGAGATAGTGCAATTAACTTTTTATTTGTAAAAATGTTTATACAAGACATGAAGAATGCAAACCCCAAAAACCTTATTATTTTGTGTTGATTCTTCCACCTCCAACCCTTGATCAAAGCTTGATCAAGTGACCAGCAATGAGGCTACAATTCTCTGATTATCCCGAGCACGCAACTTGTTGAAACTCGATATTCACGAACACAATTCACCATATCGCGCTACACCCTTGCAAGTAAACCACCTTGTCCCAAGGCATTCACTCTGTCGAATCTATGCTGACGTGATCTCGTCCAAAACCTTCAAATTAACCCGATCTTGAAGGAAAAACCCACCTTGGTTTTCTTATTTGAAACACACAAAGCCCCCAACCCAATATTCTTGGTTACACCAAACCTAATTGGAAGTTATCAACCATAATCTAGATGGCCACCCAATCGAAAAATGATTATATGTAGTTCAATTGTGTGTATGCATAGAAGAAGGGATGAAGATAATGGGAAACTCTGTAATCTGGTTACGTTTAGGTTTTATTCACTATGAAACCTTGCCTGGAAGAAGATACATGTATGAGTATATATAGGTATATGAAGAAAAATGCCATATCCTACAAGCTTCAATACTGCTCCATAGGAGCCGCCCTGAAAGGTCCATGTGCCGACCTATAATGAAGTTGGGGCTCGTATAGGTCGACTTGTTCTTGTATAGGTCGACCTGTACTGACTGGTATGCCCAAAAACATGTTTTTCAATGCAAATTTGATGTTGACTGCCTCTTTAAACTTATTTGAATGCTTCTTAATGACAAGATGCACATCTAGAATGGGAGGATACCGTCCAATATACATAACGCTACACTATCGTAGTTTTGATATCACTCAAAATACAAAAACACCTCACACTTATTGCACCATATATGTTTCTAATGCACCATGTGGATTTCCACATATGCCCCCTAATTCAAGAGATACATCTTCGGACGCACCTATTTCTGAATAAACATTGACATATACTGGAGATGCATCTTCTGAACCATTTTAAACATTCAGAACAAGCACCCCTACGATAATTTTTCGAAGATACATCTTCGAAGTGTATCAGTACAGGTTGTTTTTTGCTTTAAGATGTGTACTTATTTTCAGATGAAGTATGAAGCACAAACTTGAATAAAAAAATAGACGTACAAAATAATAAGAGACTAATTTTGGGTGTATTGAAAATAATATAGCAATATAATAAAAAAATGTCGTACAATCGAGATCAAAATTGTAGTAACAATGTCGGAAATAAAATACAAACTATAGTACTACAACAAAATAATAACAGACAACTACTGGGTGTGCCTGACAACCTCTCCTTTACCTCCTTTGACTCCTCTACCTGCTCTGCCTCCTCAGCCATCAATCCCCCCGACCTCCGGCAATGTCTACAGTACAACAATGCCATTTGTGCCTCTGCCACCATGGCATCCAGGACTCGCCTGACAACAGACCCCTCAGGGAAGATACCCTCGTCAATGCCTGCCTGCGCAATCTCCATTATGCGATGACACCGAGGCAAGACATCATCAATATGATCTAGTTGAGTCTGGTCCTCCTCAAGTATCTCCTAATGAGCTGGTCTCGACGGATCTCCTGGAGCAGTCTGCACCATGTACGGATGTGATACCCTGAAGAACCACCTGATGTACCCATCGATGTAGCTGCATTCGTTCGATGTTATGGTAGCCTTGCCTCGTTCGGTACCAGATGAATCTAAAAATCAACAAATATCTCCACTATCTGACTACAAGATAAGGCAGGATGAGCAGAGACAACAGGGTGTCTAGGGATGGTCTGAGTGTACCCAAACTGTTGTATGACGCATTCGGGCAGATGAGGAGCAATGATACGTGATCCACACACCAACCATATAGAGTATAGAGTTATGTCGTCAAATGGCCATGTCTGACGGTGATCCAAATAGTTGTTGAAGTTCATGTCCTCAATAACCAAATGGTCAAGGTAGACTCTGAAAGGATTGACCGCCCGGTTCCCTCTTAGCGGGATAAAAGCACAGGCACGGGGCATGTCCTTAGTGTACTCATTCACCCTCACCTAGCCAGCGATCCGCAACAAGTGCTGGAGGATCCAAGCCTGAAATGAAAACAAAAAGAAAATATTCAAGGATCAAGAATTATCAACATTGGTTTCGCAAATATGAAATGAAAATGAAAAAAAAACATTCAAGTATTAAGAGTTATTACTATCAGTAGTGTCACATTGCCTATGACCTGCTTCATCCTCCACCGACATCAATCTCTCAACTTCGAATAAAGATAACACAAGCATGCCGCCCCCTAGTTATACTCATGGATCCGAGTGAAATCTAAGAAGTACCGGAGGTATGCAACGTCAGTATAAGTAACACTTGTGTCCACAAAAATGCAATTGCCAACCAAAAAAAGAAAATATGCCCTTAGAATACCATTTCTCCACGAATGTATTAAGCATCCCGTGGTTGACCAGAGTGTAACCAGTCATGCGTAGCTCCTTCAACCCAAATAAGGTCAGAACCGACTAAAACCACTCCTCATTCGACTGAGCTAAGCCAACCATCTTCCTCCAATGGTTCATAAATTTTTGGGGATCACGCATCTGAAATTTTTCAAAAATAATCAATGTCAGTAATAATTAATGTTAGATATAATCAATGTCAACAATTTAAATTAACGTAAAAAATATCAAAAATCCAACTAATGTTACCTCTTTTCTCAGATATGTCTGGAAATGTGGTATGGATACAAAGGAAATAGGAACAGATCAGATGAACCTCCTCCAAATCCCTCTGGCTCGGCACCCTCAGCAACCTCACTCTCCGGAGGTGGCACTAGATCAGCAGGATCATCAGCGGGAGGTGACACTGGATCATCAGGACGTAGCACTGGTGAATCCTGACACCTGCGGGAAGATGGTGGAAGTGATGCGTCAGCTGGTGAATCTCGTCTCCTACCGGAAGAAGAAGAAGATGGAGTGGCCTGAGATGAAGTGGCCAGAAGGAAGGACGAGCCCCAGGAGTAGACTCTGCCTCAGAAGTCGACGCCTTTGCCTGACCAGAAGTACCTGTTGGCTCCGCTCCCGCCGAACGGATGCGTGCTGAGCAACCCGACCATGTCTCAGTTTGTCGACTCTATCACCCATAATGCATGTAAGGTAAATTAAGGAGTATCATTAGTGCAGGTCGACAACACAAACAATTAAGAAAATTTATAATAAAAAAACTGTAGGATATTCCAGAGATATGTGGAATGATCATAAAACAATAACGTTGAGAAATTCCGGAGATACATCTTCGAAAACACCATAAAACTATTACCTTTGAAGAGTTCCGGAGATGTATCTCCAGAAATTCCCAAAGGATATGAAACACTGAACTATTCCGGAGATGTATCTCCAGAAAGTTCTGCAACTCAGAGGTCGCAACAATAGTGTAATGTGGCTCATGCAAGTTGAAAAAACATGATCTGATCGCCATTTTGAGCCAACATATACTAAGTTTAAGTTATGTTACATGCAATTCCTACACATTTCTAACCCCAATCATTGATTTCTATACATTTATACAAAAACTCAAAATTTATCCGAAAACTCGAAAATTTACCTGAAATTTATGGTTTTGATGATATTGAATGATGTTATTGATGATGTTTGATGTTTCTCTGAGTCTTGTTTGATGAAATTTGATGTTGTGAAGAAGTTGAAATTTTACATTGAGAGAAGAGTTTGTGAAGTGTGAGGGAGGAGAAGAGTCTGACGCGATATATGCCTCAAATTATTCCAAAAATATATCTCCGAAATATTCCAACACTCAATAAACTTTGAGTACGTCTGAAAATATATTTTCAAAATCAAGAAACATTTGTAAAATTTCATATGATACGTTAGAAATACACTTGTCATCAAATATTATAAACTGAAAATCAAATTATTGTTTAACTATTTTGATTTTTTCTGTTTTGAAAACAACAAAACTTAAAATAGTTTTAAAAAACAATTTCTAAAAAAATATAAACCAAACAAATTTTTAAATAAAAAAAGAAAAAACAAAAGAAAACAGTTTATGAAAAACCAATAAAACAGTTTTAAATTCTATGGTCGTAATCATTTAGAACAATTTTATTCTTTGTAATCCTTTGTTACCATAGAAACCCTCTCTTCAATGAAATGAGAAGGCAGGCACAAAACACAAGTCCTCAGACTGAACACCGGCACCCTGCCTGCTTGCTTAAAACAAACCATTTCATTCAAACACTTATCCTCCCCATCATCAATCAACCACCGTTATTATTTTAATACACCTCCTTTATTTTAATTTATTCCATTTATTATTATAATATTATCAGTATTATTATATTCATTTTCTTCAACGTTACTTATAGGTTACTGCATCAACCTCTCACATCTCCAATACTAATTTATTCTCAGTTTCGCATTCTATCAAACACCCTCCGTGCACTCAACTCTCTTCTTTCTCCCCCAATCCATGGCGTCACCAACAGCTCTCTACCAAATCCAATCCCTTTTTCTCTATAAAAACAATCACCCCCAACTCTCTGTTTCACAAACCCATCCATTTCGTTCCAATTTCTTCTTTCAAAGGAAGTTATCATTCGAGGTGCCGAGGATGCCGAGGAAAGAAACGCTTGTTGTGTCTGCGACGACGGCGGAAAAGAAGCGTCATCCCGGTGAGGCGAAGGGGTTCGTGGAGGAGATGAGGTTTGTGGCTATGAGGTTACATACGAAGGACCAGGCTAAGGAAGGTGAGAAGGAAGTTAAAAAGCCGGAGGAGAGAGCCGTGACTAAGTGGGAACCTACTGTTGATGGCTACTTGAGGTTCCTTGTCGATAGCAAGATTGTTTATGATACTCTCGAGAAGATTGTTCAAGATGCTGCTTATCCTTATTGTAACTTTCTCTTATCTCATATATTACTCTATTTCTCTTATTTGTTACAGTAGTTTTGATATTATGTGTTTATGGCTTAACAAGTGACAAGTATTTTAAGAGACTATTTAACTGCGATTGAACCATGACAAATTTCAGACTCTGGGCGGTACTCTGCCTTACACGCTCTAAAAAATGGCCATCCTTTGATATTTGGTGGCCTTAGTGTATCTAGAAGGATTGGATGTTGTAGTTGTTGTTGTAGTGTGTTTAGAAAGGGAAATGGTGATTAAAACCTGATTATTTAGATTTAGATTAGAAAAATTGTTTGGTTAAAAGAGAGATAAAGAGTGGTAAGAGTATAATATATGATCCGAACATGTTTTTATAAGTGGGGACAATCTTCACCTTACAAATCGGTTTTATAGGGATGAGTTTTGCTCAAACCACGTTCTTAATAGAGATAAAGTCATCATATAGGTTGATAATTGATAGGTAGAGAATCTCTTCCTAATGATTGTTGTAAAGACATCAAAAAGCATGATGTTGCTCACAAGATTGCAGTCTGGTAGCAAATTGATATACCCATATCTTTGCCTACTCTAAACTGAGAAAATCAATGGTTCATATTCTAACTACTCATGTTTTATATCTGCTACGGGTACGTTATTAATTTAAAAAAAAAAATACAATTATAAAAATAACTTAAAATAATTATAGTTATTAGTTCACATTGATTTATTTTCCAAGTGTTTCTTGCTGTCACATGTACTTGTTACTACTTCAACATATCTGTGAGAGCTTCTGAGTCAGCATTACTAAGTTTCTCAGCTAATTTGGTGTGCAGATGCTGAATTCCAAAATACCGGATTGGAAAGGTCCGCAAGTTTGGACAAAGATTTGGAGTGGTTCAAGGAGCAAGGTTATACCATTCCGGAACCTTCATCTCCTGGTCTTACCTACGCACAATATCTTACAGATTTGTCTCAGAACGACCCCCAGGCCTTCATTTGCCACTTTTACAACATCTATTTTGCACATTCAGCTGGTGGTCGAATGATTGGGAAGAAGGTAACCCATTTACGTGAATGCTAAAAAAGCTTATATCATGTTTGAGTATCACATTGATTATGTGCACTACATCTTTAGCTGAGTATCTTTTGAAGGCCATAGCTTAAGTTTCATGATAGACTTTATCTATGGCCCCAACTATAATTCTTATTAGTATACAAATATAATCCCCAACAAAAGAGCACTTCAACAACACCATTTCATGATTAACAGTATGACACTTTAACTAGGAATATTTTCATTTTTCATGATAGATATCTACTTGGATGTGTTAAGATCATACTGGAGTTTTTGATGAAGCGGGAATGTCTTGACATTCTAGTACATGGTATTTGTGTCACACGTGTACTATATGCTTCATATCTCTCAGTCTCAGCATCAAATACTATGTTTGCTGGTGGTATAGTTGACATGCTAATTTTATTCAAGCAATATTCTGATTTCATGTTTAAATGATTGGATTAGCATATTTTGCACTTAAAAGAACTTTTCAGCCCAAAGCAGTTTCTGAAGCATTTTGGTTATAACCTGTTAAGAAATTTCAACAAGCAAAACAACCGAATTCTGAAATGCAATTGAGTAAAATATTTTCTAATATTAGTCTCCATTTAACCAAAAAGCATTGAACAGGTAATTAGTTACAAGCTTTAAGCATAAGTATGGTCTTTTGCTACTTTTGGGTAGATATTTAAAGTTTCCTGGAGTACATCATTCTAACAACACAATAGATCCTCTTTATATTAGTATGAAGTAAGATTCAGTGTATATGCATTTGGATGTTTTCTGTCATTTTCACCTGATGCAACAAAAACTAATAATTATTGTTGCCTATGCATTTGATATCCTTACAGATTGCTAGTCAGTTACTTAACAACCAGGCTTTGGAGTTCTATAAATGGGATGGTGACCTTTCCCAGTTGTTGCAGAACGTGAGAGACAAACTGAATAAAGTTGCTGAGGTATGTCTCTTGAAATCTCTTAATCATATGCATATAAGTTTATTTCAAATGCTTCATGTCTAGACTGCAAAGGCTAACACAATAACTTTCAAATTTTGAGTTATGGTGATGAATATAACTTTGGTAATTCTTTGTTGTTTCTTCAGGAATGGAGTCGAGAAGAGAAGGATCATTGTCTGGAAGAAACAGAGAAGTCATTCAAGTTATCCGGAGAGATTCTGCGTCTAATACTATCCTGATACTCTGGCCCCAACCCAACTATTTGTAATTATGTGTTGAAAGTGCATGGCGGAGGCCAATGCTAATAACATTGTTATTTTACACAAGTATTAGTAGGTGTTTTATCTCTGAATGGATCTTAGAGAATGTTGGTTCTGATCTTTGAAGTAATGAATATGATTTTAACGTTGTAAAATCTATTTCAGAGATATAATTCTGATGTTCGTGTCTATGCTCCAAAATTAGGAAAATCATTCTTGAGATTTCATCATTTCTTTGCTTGTGTGCTAGCTTTTAAAATTTTGTTTCCTTTCCACTTTCATTTATTTGTGTTGCTTAATGATATATTTACCTCTCAAAGTTCTGTCCTTAGTGGTATTCAATTTATAAAAGAAAACGTGGAGGTAGAAGAAGGGGCACAAAGTTAAATTTTCAGCACCTTGACAAGGTAAACACGCTGCTGAAAACAGATTTTATGGAAGATAAAGAATGAAAGTGTATATCTGGATTCAGGTCCGGTACATAGACAGTGCAGCGGTCCGGACCATAGTTACATAATTCGTTGGTCTCCCTAGAGTATGTGAATTGGTTCGCGGTACTTTTGCATCGGTTCATGGAAATTCCAAGAATTTGGAAAAAAAAAATGTGACATATTTGAACTATGAAATGTTTGAACTCATTTAACGTTATTAAAGTGTTCTATTTGGAATGGCTCGTTTTGCATGGTCTCACATAGAGCCTGCAGCCAGCCATAGTAATTAAATGTGTGAATATTTAAACTTATTAATGCCTAGCTATGCAAGGCCCCTCTTTAAATTCCATGTGGGAATTCGTCCATCTTTATAAAACTGATGCCCACTAATATATGTTAATTTATCTATAAAATACAGAGTGAGACGTAAAGAATTTTTTTAAATTTTTTAATCTTAATAATTTTTTACTTAAAATATATGGATTATTATATATGTTAATTGAGTTAATTGGGTGTGACTAATAAATGGTTCAATATATGTTGGAAGCATGTATTTGTACAACGTAAAACAAATTGTTTTTGAAAAAATAACTTAACGTTGTTGGCGCAAAAATTGCAATTTAGCATACCTGTTTTATACTTCGTTCCACATTATATATCCGTACTGGTAACACATATCATATTTGTGATTTTTTTAAATATTATATTTATTTATTTTTTATTTCTTTGTTATTGCATCTTAATGTCATATTTTATTTTTTTAATTTTTATGATGATGTTTTGTTGTAAATTAACAATTTTGTTCTCTATCTATACTTTATAAAAAAAACACTCTTACTTTTTATTAATTTTCTCGTATTTTGATTTTTCTTTTAAATATCGTATCTCATATCAATATTAATATCTATATCGAGTACTCTACTTGTATTGATGTATTGGCATTTAAAGCTGTCAAAATGGACTAGTTTATATAGGCAATGTTATCAAACCCGAAAAATTATAGTGCTTGAATTTTAAAATTATAGCACATATTTTGTAGGGCTTTTTTAGGCTAAATCTAAAATAGTCTGTTATCCACTAGGGTTAGTCCGTATGGATTGTAGATAGTCTGTTAGGTCAGTGTATATATATATATATGAATCAAGATCAACGTCCTCCACGAGTAATTTTTTTTAATCTACTTCAAATCATGGCATTTGAATTAAATCTAGTCTAATGATTGAATTAATCTTTTACTTAATTAACCATTAGATTAAATTCAATTCAAAGGTGTAAAAAAAACTTACTCTTTGGAGTAAGTTGATCCCCATTATATATATATATATATATATATATATATATATATATATATATATATATATATATATATATATATATATAGGAAACGTATCATATGAGAATGCCATTTTTATGTGAGAACATGAGAATGAATCTGAATCATTAAATTTTAAAATAAATGATAGAGATTATGTGTCAGTTTTTTTCTCTCTCCTCCATCATTTATTTTAATAATGGAAGAGAGAGAAAAACAAAAATCTCAAATAATCTCCATCATTTATTTTAAAATATAATGATTGAAATTTATTCTTATATTCTTACAAAAAAATAGCATTCTCATAGGATATCAACCTTTTATATATATATATATATATATATATATATATATATATATATATTCGTAATTCAAAATAACATATTGCTTTTTCTCATCGCGCTAAAATTTATTTTTATTCTGTTTAATTTTTCTCTTTTAAATCTTATACATTAATATAATTAATATTATTTTTTCGTATTCTATTAGTTTTTCTTACGTTAAATATTTAAGTATTATTTTATACAATTTAAATATGTATTGTATTTAAAAACATATTATAGTATATATAAAAGATAATATACTCCTTCCGTCTCACAATGAGTGATCCATTTGGAATAAAAGGATGTCCCAAAATGAATGATAAGGATACTTTAGTAAAAATATCAGTCTCTCTTTCATTTATTCTATTTTTTAATAGGTGTGAAAAGTCTGGGTCATTCATTGTGAGACGGCGGAGGGAGGAGTATTTAAAAAAAAATTGTTCCGGACTGGGCCAGGGCATGCTCATCAGTCGAGCAGGCCCAACCCACAAGGCCAGGGACGGCCCAATAAGGGCCCCTAACGAGGTCACTACCGAGCACAGGCTCACCTCCACAGGTCGGGCATACGCCTGACCTTGGATGTGTACGACACCCTCGGTTGGGCCGTCGGGTTCAGGTCCTAAGCTCCCGGGCTCGCCTCACCTCGACGCCCATGTGCTCCTCCTCCGGGAGGAGCCATCTTCGCCCGCAAGTTAGTCCTCCACGCTAGGACACGTCTCTCCCCGACACGCAAGAGTCCTCCTCGCGAGGACACGTTCTCATGTAACCGCCCCACTCCCGATGAAATCGGTCTGCCATAATTCCGGAGATTTATGAACGGTTACCCCAGGGCGAAGACCACGTGCTGGTCTTCAATACGCCACGTAAGCCCTGGCAATTACTTGGATTGGGCCTGACAATCCAGCCCAATGCGAGTAACCGTTGGCCCCGCGCTGGGGGCTCTCTATAAATACCCTCTCACTTGAGAGGGTCAGGTTATGTTGACTTTCACCTTTTTCTTCTGTACTTGCTTTTTCTCTGACCGTCACCTTACTTGAGCGTCAGAGTACCTTGCAGGTACACCCCCTGCTGTCTTTCAACCACACCGGAGCTGAAGCCCAGATGACGTTGTTGGCCACTGAAACTGTCTGATCCAGATACGATCAGTGGCGCCGTCTGTGGGAACCCTTTGCTTACCCGTTTTTCCTCATTATATATATATATATATATATATATATATATATATATATATATATATAGGGAACGTATCATATGAGAATGTCATTTTTATGTGAGAACATGAGAATGAATCTGAACCATTAAATTTTAAAATAAATGATGGAGATTATGTGTCAGTTTTTTTCTCTCTCCTCCATCATTTATTTTAATAATGGAAGACAGAGAAAACAAAAATCTCAAATAATCTCCATCATTTATTTTAAAATATAATGATTGAGATTTATTCTTATATTCTTACATAAAAATGACATTCTCATAGGTTATCAACCTTTTATATATATATATATATATATATATATATATATATATATATATATATATATATATATATATATATATATATATATTCGAAATTCAAAATAACATATTGATTTTTTTATCGCGCTAAATTTTATTTTTATTCTGTTTAACTTTTCTCTTTTAAATCTTATACATTAATATAATTAATATTATTTTTTCGTATTCTATTAGTTTTTCTTACGTTAAATATTTAAGTATTATTTTATACAATTTAAATATGTATTGTATTTAATAACATATTATAGTATATATAAAAGATAATATACTCCTTCCGTCTCACAATGAGTGATCCATTTGGAATAAAAGGATGTCCCAAAATGAATGATAAGGATACTTTAGTAAAAATATCACTCTCTCTTTCATTTATTCTATTTTTAAATAGGTGTGAAAAGTCTGGGTCATTCATTGTGAGACGGCGGAGGGAGGAGTATTTAAAAAAAAATTGTTCCGGACTGGGCCAGGGCATGCTCATCAGTCGAGCAGGCCCAACCCACAAGGCCAGGGACGGCCCAATAAGGGCCCCTAACGAGGTCACTACCGAGCACAGGCTCACCTCCACAGGTCGGGCATACGCCTGACCTTGGATGTGTACGACACCCTCGGTTGGGCCGTCGGGTTCAGGTCCTAAGCTCCCGGGCTCGCCTCACCTCGACGCCCATGTGCTCCTCCTCCGGGAGGAGCCATCTTCGGCCGCAAGTTAGTCCTCCACGCTAGGACACGTCTCTCCCCGACACGCAATTGTCCTCCTCGCGAGGACACGTTCTCATGTAACCGCCCCACTCCCGATGGAATCGGTCTGCCCTAATTCCGGAGATTTATGAACGGTTACCCCAGGGCGAAGACCACGTGCTGGTCTTCACTACGCCACGTAAGCCCTGGCAATTACTTGGATTGGGCCTGACAATCCAGCCCAATGTGAGTAACCGTTGGCCCCGCGCTGGGGGCTCTCTATAAATACCCTCTCACTTGAGAGGGTCAGGTTATGTTGACTTTCACCTTTTTCTTCTGTACTTGCTTTTTCTCTGACCGTCACCTTACTTGAGCGTCGGAGTACCTTGCAGGTACACCCCCTGCTGTCTTTCAACCACACCGGAGCTGAAGCCCAGATGACGTTGTTGGCCACTGAAACTGTCTGATCCAGATACGATCAGTGGCGCCGTCTGTGGGAACCCTTTGCTTACCCGTTTTTCCTCATTATATATATATATATATAGGGAACGTATCATATGAGAATGTCATTTTTATGTGAGAACATGAGAATGAATCTGAACCATTAAATTTTAAAATAAATGATGGAGATTATGTGTCAGTTTTTTTCTCTCTCCTCCATCATTTATTTTAATAATGGAAGAGAGAGAAAACAAAAATCTCAAATAATCTCCATCATTTATTTTAAAATATAATGATTGAGATTTATTCTTATATTCTTACATAAAAATGGCATTCTCATAGGTTATCAACTTTATATATATATATATATATATATATATATATATATATATATATATATATATATATATATATATATATTCGAAATTCAAAATAACATATTGATTTTTTTATCGCGCTAAATTTTATTTTTATTCTGTTTAACTTTTCTCTTTTAAATCTTATACATTAATATAATTAATATTATTTTTTCGTATTCTATTAGTTTTTCTTACGTTAAATATTTAAGTATTATTTTATACAATTTAAATATGTATTGTATTTAATAACATATTATAGTATATATAAAAGATAATATACTCCTTCCGTCTCACAATGAGTGATCCATTTGGAATAAAAGGATGTCCCAAAATGAATGATAAGGATACTTTAGTAAAAATATCACTCTCTCTTTCATTTATTCTATTTTTTAATAGGTGTGAAAAGTATGGGTCATTCATTGTGAGACGGGGGAGGGAGGAGTATTTAAAAAAAAATTGTTCCGGACTGGGCCAGGGCATGCTCATCAGTCGAGCAGGCCCAACCCACAAGGCCATGGACGGCCCAATAAGGGCCCCTAACGAGGTCACTACCGAGCACAGGCTCACCTCCACAGGTCGGGCATACGCCTGACCTCGGATGTGTACGGCACCCTCGGTTGGGCCGTCAGGTTCAGGTCCTAAGCTCCCGGGCTCGCCTCACCTCGACGCACATGTGCTCCTCCTCCGGGAGGAGCCATCTTCGCCCGCAAGTTAGTTCTCCCCGCGAGGACACGTTTCTCCCCGACACGCAAGAGTCCTCCCCGCGAGGACACGTTCTCATGTAACCGCCCCACTCCTGATGGAATCGGTCTGCCCTAATTCCGGAGATTTAGGAACGGTTACCCCAGGGCGAAGACCACGTGCTGGTCTTCACTACGCCACGTAAGCCCTGACAGTTACTTGGATTGAGCCTGACAATCCAGGCCAATGCGAGTAACCGTTGGCCCCGCGCTGGGGGCTCTCTATAAATACCTTCTCACTTGAGAGGGTCAGGTTATGTTGACTTTCACCTTCTTCTTCTGTACTTGCTTTTTCTCTGACCGTCATCTTACATGAGCATCGGAGTACCTTGCAGGTACACCCCCCCGGCCGTCTTTCAACCGCACCGGAGCTGAAGCCCAGACGACGTTGTTGGCCACTGAAAATGTCTGATCCAGGTACAATCAGTGGCGCCGGGTGTGGGAACCCTTTGCTTCCCCGTTTTTCCTCATTATATATATATAGGAAACGTATCATATGAGAATGCCATTTTTATGTGAGAACATGAGAATGAATCTGAACCATTAAATTTTAAAATAAATGATGGAGATTATGTGTCAGTTTTTTTCTCTCTCCTCCATCATTTATTTTAATAATGGAAGAGAGAGAAAAACAAAAATCTCAAATAATCTCCATCATTTATTTTAAAATATAATGATTGAGATTTATTCTTATATTCTTACATAAAAATTACGTTCTCATAGGATATCAACCTTTTATATATATATATATATATATATATATATATATATATATATATATATATATATATATATATATATATATATATATATATTCGTAATTCAAAATAACATATTGATTTTTCTCATCGCGCTAAATTTTATTTTTATTCTGTTTAATTTTTCTCTTTTAAATCTTAGTCATTAATATAATTAATATTATTTTTTCGTATTCTATTCGTTTTTCTTACGTTAAATATTTAAGTATTATTTTATACAATTTAAATATGTATTGTATTTAAAAACATATTATAGTATATATAAAAGATAATATACTCCTTCCGTCTCACAATGAGTGATCCATTTGGAATAAAAGGATGTCCCAAAATGAATGATTAGGATACTTTAGTAAAAATATCATTCTCTCTTTCATTTATTCTATTTTTTAATAGGTGTGAAAGGTATGGGTCATTCATTGTGAGACGGCGGAGGGAGGAGTATTTAAAAAAAAATTGTTTCGGACTGGGCTAGGGCATGCTCATCAGTCGAGCAGGCCTAACCCACAAGGCCAGGGACGGCCCAATAAGGGTCCCTAACGAGGTCACTACCGAGCACAGGCTCACCTCCACAGGTCGGGCATACGCCTGACCTCGGATGTGTACGGCACCCTCGGTTGGGCCGTCGGGTTCAGGTCCTAAGCTCCCGGGCTCGCCTCACCTCGACGTCCATGTGCTCCTCCTCCGGGAGGAGCCATCTTCGCCCGCAAGTTAGTCCTCCCCGCGAGGACACGTCTCTCCCCGACACGCAAGAGTCCTCCCCGCGAGGACACGTTCTCATGTAACCGCCCCACTCCCGATGGAATCGGTCTGCCCTAATTCCGGAGATTTATGAACGGTTACCCCAGGGCGAAGACCACGTGCTGGTGTTCACTACGCCACGTAAGCCCTGGCAGTTACTTGGATTGGGCCTGACAATCCAGCCCAATGCGAGTAACCGTTGGCCCCGCGCTGGGGGCTCTCTATAAATACCCTCTCACTTGAGAGGGTCAGGTTATGTTGACTTTCACCTTTTTCTTCTGTACTTGCTTTTTCTCTGACCGTCACCTTACTTGAGCGTCGGAGTACCTTGCAGGTACACCCCCTCTGCCGTCTTTCAACCACACCGAAGCTGAAGCCCAGATGACGTTGTTGGCCACTGAAACTGTCTGATCCAGATACGATCAATGGCGCCGTCTGTGGGAACCCTTTGCTTACCCGTTTTTCCTCATTATATATATATATATATATATATACTTATATAGGGAACGTATCATATGAGAATGCCATTTTTATGTGAGAACATGAGAATGAATCTGAACCATTAAATTTTAAAATAAATTATGGAGATTATGTGTCAGTTTTTTTCTCTCTCCTCTATCATTTATTTTAATAATGGAAGAGAGAGAAAACAAAAATCTCAAATAATCTCCATCATTTATTTTAAAATATAATGATTGAGATTTATTTTTATATTCTTACATAAAAATTGCATTCTCATAGGATATCAACCTTTTATATATATATATATATATATATATATATATATATATATATATATATATATATATATATATTCGTAATTCAAAATAACATATTGATTTTTTTCATCGCGCTAAATTTTATTTTTATTCTGTTTAACTTTTCTCTTTTAAATCTTATACATTAATATAATTAATATTATTTTTTCGTATTCTATTAGTTTTTCTTACGTTAAATATTTAAGTATTATTTTATACAATTTAAATATGTATTGTATTTAAAAACATATTATAGTATATATAAAAGATAATATACTCCTTCCGTCTCACAATGAGTGATCCATTTGGAATAAAAGGATGTCCCAAAATGAATGATTAGGATACTTTAGTAAAAATATCATTCTCTCTTTCATTTATTCTATTTTTTAATAGGTGTGAAAAGTATGGGTCATTCATTGTGAGACGGCGGAGGGAGGAGTATTTAAAAAAAAAATTGTTTCGGACTGGGCCAGGGCATGCTCATCAGTCGAGCAGGCCTAACCCACAAGGCCAGGGACGGCCCAATAAGGGTCCCTAACGAGGTCACTACCGAGCACAGGCTCACCTCCACAGGTCGGGCATACGCCTGACCTCGGATGTGTACGGCACCCTCGGTTGGGCCGTCAGGTTCAGGTCCTAAGCTCCCGGGCTCGCCTCACCTCGACGTCCATGTGCTCCTCCTCCGGGAGGAGCCATCTTCGCCCGCAAGTTAGTCCTCCCCGCGAGGACACGTCTCTCCCCGACACGCAAGAGTCCTCCCCGCGAGGACACGTTCTCATGTAACCGCCACACTCCCGATGGAATCGGTCTGCCCTAATTCCGGAGATTTATGAACGGTTACCCCAGGGCGAAGACCACGTGCTGGTGTTCACTACGCCACGTAAGCCCTGGCAGTTACTTGGATTGGGCCTGACAATCCAGCTCAATGCGAGTAACCGTTGGCCCCGCGCTGGGGGCTCTCTATAAATACCCTCTCACTTGAGAGGGTCAGGTTATGTTGACTTTCACCTTTTTCTTATGTACTTGCTTTTTCTCTGACCATCACCTTACTTGAGCGTCGGAGTACCTTGCAGGTACACCCCCTCTGTCGTCTTTCAACCACGCCGGAGCTGAAGCCCAGATGACGTTGTTGGCCACTGAAACTGTCTGATCCAGATACGATCAATGGCGCCGTCTGTGGGAACCTTTTGCTTACCCGTTTTTCCTCATTATATATCTATATATATATACTTATATAGGGAACGTATCATATGAGAATGCCATTTTTATGTGAGAACATGAGAATGAATCTGAACCATTGAATTTTAAAATAAATGATGGAGATTATGTGTCAGTTTTTTTCTCTCTCCTCCATCATTTATTTTAATAATGGAAGAGAGAGAAAACAAAAATCTCAAATAATCTCCATCATTTATTTTAAAATATAGTGATTGAGATTTATTTTTATATTCTTACATAAAAATTGCATTCTCATAGGATATCAACCTTTTATATATATATATATATATATATATATATATATATATATATATATATATATATATATATATATATATATATATATATATATTCGTAATTCAAAATAACATATTGATTTTTTTCATCGCGCTAAATTTTATTTTTATTCTGTTTAACTTTTCTCTTTTAAATCTTATACATTAATATAATTAATATTATTTTTTCGTATTCTATTAGTTTTTCTTACGTTAAATATTTAAGTATTATTTTATACAATTTAAATATGTATTGTATTTAATAACATATTATAGTATATATAAAAGATAATATACTCCTTCCGTCTCACAATGAGTGATCCATTTGGAATAAAAGGATGTCCCAAAATGAATGATAAGGATACTTTAGTAAAAATATAACTCTCTCTTTCATTTATTCTATTTTTTAATAGGTGTGAAAAGTCTGGGTCATTCATTGTGAGACGGGGGAGGGAGGAGTATTTAAAAAAAAAATTGTTCCGGACTGGGCCAGGGCATGCTCATCAGTCGAGCAGGCCCAACCCACAAGGCCAGGGACGGCCCAATAAGGGCCCCTAACGAGGTCACTACCGAGCACAGGCTCACCTCCACAGGTCGGGCATACGCCTGACCTCGGATGTGTACGGCACCCTCGGTTGGGCCGTCGGGTTCAGGTCCTAAGCTCCCGGGCTCGCCTCACCTCGACGCCCATGTGCTCCTCCTCCGGGAGGAGCCATCTTCGCCCGCAAGTTAGTCCTCCCCGCGAGGACACGTCTCTCCCCGACACGCAAGAGTCCTCCCCGCGAGGACACGTTCTCATGTAACCGCCACACTCCCGATGGAATCGGTCTGCCCTAATTCCGAAGATTTAGGAACGGTTACCCCAGGGCGAAGACCACGTGCTGGTCTTCACTACGCCACGTAAGCCCTGACAGTTACTTGGATTGAGCCTGACAATCCAGGCCAATGCGAGTAACCGTTGGCCCCGCGCTGGGGGCTCTCTATAAATACCTTCTCACTTGAGAGGGTCAGGTTATGTTGACTTTCACCTTCTTCTTCTGTACTTGCTTTTTCTCTGACCGTCACCTTACATGAGCGTCGGAGTACCTTGCAGGTACACCCCCCCCGGCCGTCTTTCAACCGCACCGGAGCTGAAGCCCAGACGACGTTGTTGGCCACTGAAAATGTCTGATCCAGGTACAATCAGTGGCGCCGTCTGTGGGAACCCTTTGCTTCCCCGTTTTTCCTCATTATATATATATATATATATAGGAAACGTATCATATGAGAACGCCATTTTTATGTGAGAACATGAGAATGAATCTGAACCATTAAATTTTAAAATAAATGATAGAGCTTATGTGTCAGTTTTTTTCTCTCTCCTCCATCATTTATTTTAATAATGGAAGAGAGAGAAAAACAAAAATCTCAAATAATCTCCATCATTTATTTTAAAATATAATGATTGAGATTTATTCTTATATTCTTACATAAAAATTACGTTCTCATAGGATATCAACCTTTTATATATATATATATATATATATATATATATATATATATATATATATATATATATATATATATATATATATATATATATATATATATTCGTAATTCAAAATAACATATTGATTTTTCTCATCGCGCTAAATTTTATTTTTATTCAGTTTAATTTTTCTCTTTTAAATCTTATTCATTAATATAATTAATATTATTTTTTCGTATTCTATTCGTTTTTCTTACGTTAAATATTTAAGTATTATTTTATACAATTTAAATATGTATTGTATTTAAAAACATATTATAGTATATATAAAAGATAATATACTCCTTCCGTCTCACAATGAGTGATCCATTTGGAATAAAAGGATGTCCCAAAATGAATGATAAGGATACTTTAGTAAAAATATCACTCTCTCTTTCATTTATTCTATTTTTTAATAGGTGTGAAAAGTATGGGTCATTCATTGTGAGACGGCGGAGGGGAGGAGTATTTAAAAAAAAAATTGTTTCGGACTGGGCCAGGGCATGCTCATCAGTCGAGCAGGCCTAACCCACAAGGCCAGGGACGGCCCAATAAGGGTCCCTAACGAGGTCACTACCGAGCACAGGCTCACCTCCACAGGTCGGGCATACGCCTGACCTCGGATGTGTACGGCACCCTTGGTTGGGCCGTCGGGTTCAGGTCCTAAGCTCCCGGGCTCGCCTCACCTCGACGTCTATGTGCTCCTCCTCCGGGAAGAGCCATCTTCGCCCGCAAGTTAGTCCTCCCCGCGAGGACACGTCTCTCCCCGACACGCAAGAGTCCTCCCCGCGAGGACACGTTCTCATGTAACCGCCCCACTCCCGATGGAATCAGTCTGCCCTAATTCTTGAGATTTATGAACGGTTACCCCAGGGCGAAGACCACGTGCTGGTCTTCACTACGCCACGTAAGCCCTGGCAGTTACTTGGATTGGGCCTGACAATCCAGCCCAATGCGAGTAACCGTTAGCCCCGCGCTGGGGGCTCTCTATAAATACCCTCTCACTTTAGAGGGTCAGGTTATGTTGACTTTCACCTTTTTCTTCTGTACTTGCTTTTTCTCTGACCGTCACCTTACTTGAGCGTCGGAGTACCTTGCAGGTACACCCCCTGCCGTCTTTCAACCACGCCGGAGCTGAAGCCCAGATGACGTTGTTGGCCACTGAAACTGTCTGATTCAGATACGATCAATGGCGTCGTCTGTGGGAACCCTTTGCTTACCCGTTTTTCCTCATTATATATATATATATATAGGGAACGTATCATATGAGAATGCCATTTTTATGTGAGAACATGAGAATGAATCTGAAACATTAAATTTTAAAATAAATGATGGAGATTATGTGTCAGTTTTTTTCTCTCTCCTCCATCATTTATTTTAATAATGGAAGAGAGAGAAAACAAAAATCTCAAATAATCTCCATCATTTATTTTAAAATATAATGATTGAGATTTATTCTTATATTCTTACATAAAAATGGCATTCTCATAGGATATCAACCTTTTATATATATATATATATATATATATATATATATATATATATATATATATATATATATATATATATATATATATATATATTCGTAATTCAAAATAACATATTGATTTTTTTCATCGCGCTAAATTTTATTTTTATTCTGTTTAACTTTTCTCTTTTAAATCTTATACACTAATATAATTAATATTATTTTTTCGTATTCTATTAGTTTTTCTTACGTTAAATATTAAAGTATTATTTTATACAATTTAAATATGTATTGTATTTAATAACATATTATAGTATATATAAAAGATAATATACTCCTTCCGTCTCACAATGAGTGATCCATTTGGAATAAAAGGATGTCCCAAAATGAATGATAAGGATACTTTAGTAAAAATATAACTCTCTCTTTCATTTATTCTATTTTTTAATAGGTGTGAAAAGTCTGGGTCATTCATTGTGAGACGGGGGAGGGAGGAGTATTTAAAAAAAAAATTGTTCCGGACTGGGCCAGGGCATGCTCATCAGTCGAGCAGGCTCAACCCACAAGGCCAGGGACGACCCAATAAGGGCCCCTAACGAGGTCACTACCGAGCACAGGCTCACCTCCACGGGTCGGGCATACGCCTGACCTCGGATGTGTACGGCACCCTCGGTTGGGCCGTCGGGTTCAGGTCCTAAGCTCCCGGGCTCGCCTCACCTCGACGCCCATGTGTTCCTCCTCCGGGAGGAGCCATCTTCGCCCGCAAGTTAGCCCTCCCCGCGAGGACACGTCTATCCCCGACACGCAAGAGTCCTCCCCGCGAGGACACGTTCTCATGTAACCGCCCCACTCCAGATGGAATCGGTCTGCCCTAATTCCGGAGATTTAGGAACGGTTACCCCAGGGCGAAGACCACGTGCTGGTCTTCACTACGCCACGTAAGCCCTGACAGTTACTTGGATTGAGCCTGACAATCCAAGCCAATGCGAGTAACCGTTGGCCCCGCGCTGAGGGCTCTCTATAAATACCTTCTCACTTGAGAGGGTCAGGTTATGTTGACTTTCACCTTCTTCTTCTGTACTTGCTTTTTCTCTGACCGTCATCTTACATGAGCGTCGGAGTACCTTGCAGGTACACCCCCCCCCCCCCCCGGCCGTCTTTCAACCGCACCAGAGCTGAAGCCCAGACGACGTTGTTGGCCACTGAAAATGTTTGATCCAGGTACAATCAGTGGCGCCGTCTGTGGGAACCCTTTGCTTCCCCGTTTTTCCTCATTATATATATATATATATATATATATAGGAAACGTATCATATGAGAATGCCATTTTTATGTGAGAACATGAGAATGAATCTGAACCATTAAATTTTAAAATAAATGATGGAGATTATGTGTCAGTTTTTTTCTCTCTCCTCCATCATTTATTTTAATAATGGAAGAGAGAGAAAAACAAAAATCTCAAATAATCTCCATCATTTATTTTAAAATATAATGATTGAGATTTATTCTTATATTCTTACATAAAAATTACGTTCTCATAGGATATCAACCTTTCATATATATATATATATATATTCGTAATTCAAAATAACATATTGATTTTTCTCATCGCGCTAAATTTTATTTTTATTCTGTTTAATTTTTCTCTTTTAAATCTTATTCATTAATATAATTAATATTATTTTTTCGTATTCTATTCGTTTTTCTTACGTTAAATATTTAAGTATTATTTTATACAATTTAAATATGTATTGTATTTAAAAACATATTATAGTATATATAAAAGATAATATACTCCTTCTGTCTCACAATGAGTGATCCATTTGGAATAAAAGGATGTCCCAAAATGAATGATAAGGATACTTTAGTAAAAATACCACTCTGTCTTTCATTTATTCTATTTTTTAATAGGTGTGAAAAGTATGGGTCATTCATTGTGAGACGGCGGAGGGAGGAGTATTTTAAAAAAAAATTGTTTCGGACTGGGCCAGGGCATGCTCATCAGTCGAGCAGGCCTAACCCACAAGGCCAGGGACGGCCCAATAAGGGTCCCTAACGAGGTCACTACCGAGCACAGGCTCACCTCCACAGGTCGGGCATACGCCTGACCTCGGATGTGTACGGCACCCTCGGTTGGGCCGTCGGGTTCAGGTCCTAAGCTCCCGGGCTCGCCTCACCTCGACGTCCATGTGCTCCTCCTCCGGGAGGAGCCATCTTCGCCCGCAAGTTAGTCCTCCCCGCAAGGACACGTCTCTCCCCGACACGCAAGAGTCTTCCCCGGGAGGACACGTTCTCATGTAACCGCCCCACTCCCGATGGAATCGGTCTTCCATAATTCCGGAGATTTAGGAACGGTTACCCCAGGGCGAAGACCACGTGCTGGTCCTCACTACGCCACGTAAGCCCTGGCAGTTACTTGGATTGGGCCTGACAATCCAGCCCAATGCGAGTAACTGTTGGCCCCGCGCTGGGGGCTCTCTATAAATACTCTCTCACTTGAGATTGTCAGGTTATGTTGACTTTCACCTTCTTCTTCTGTACTTGCTTTTTCTCTGACCGTCACCTTACTTGAGCGTCGGAGTACCTTGCAGGTACACCCCCCAGCCGTCTTTCAACCGCACCGGAGCTGAAGCCCAGACGACGTTGTTGGCCACTGAAACTGTCTGATCCAGGTACGGTCAGTGGCGCCGTCTGTGGGAACCCTTTGCTTCCCCGTTTTTCCTCCGTTAAACCAAAGCAACTCTCATTCATCACCGTCATGGCCGGTAATCCGTTCGCTACCAAAGTTTTGGACACTGTCCTCGCGCAACTCGAAAACGGGAACCACCGCAAAGACGTTGCTGCCCTCCATGTCGAAGAAGGCGATGTGAGAGACGGGCAAACCGCCTCCCTAGACTCCCAAGACGTGGCTTACCACTCCGCCCACCAAGACGATCAGCAGGCCGTTTTTCAGCCAGTTGCTCCTCCACCCAATGCAGACGCGAACACCGTGGCCCTGTTCGCCTTGATCAATCAGACCAATCAGCTGATCGCGCACTAGAATACCAGAATTGAAGTGCTGGAGCAAGGGCGGGCACGACGATATTCCTCGCGAAGACATCGCCATCCACCCTCGCCTCGTCGTTCCCCTTCCCCGCGAAGGACTCCTTCAGACGAATCTCGGACCCCATCTCCGGTACGCCAGGGTCGTCGACCACGGCTCGAGCGCCCCCAGCCGACGATCTCCCAGAAACGCCCTCGTTCCCCGCCTCAGAAGGAACCCAGAGCCTCCACCACTTCCAAGAAGTCCAAGCAGATCGAAGAGAGGCCGAGACACCGCTCGAGGAATTCCCCTCCACGACATCAACGATCCCCTTCGGTGTCCCCGGCAGGAAGTGATGACGACGACCAGAGGACCCCGCTGTCGTGGGAGATCATGAATACCCCAATCCCCGCGGGCATGGAGAAACCTCAACCGCTGGGGACCTACGACGGTTTCTCCGACCCCGATGATCACATCGAGAGTTTTGAAGCAATGTTCGACTTCCGAAACGTCAGAGGAGCCATCAGGTGCATGCTTTTCCCACCACCTTGCGGAAGGGCGCGATGACTTGGTACAAGGGTTTGGAGCCTGGGTCGATCACGTCCTGGAAGCAGCTAAGACGATGCTTCACCAAACACTTTACTGCGTCTCGGCGACACCCGAAGACGGAAGCTGCTTTAGAAAGCTTCTTCCAGGGGAAGAACGAACCTCTCCGAAATTACATCGAGAGATTCAACAGAGAAGCTGTCGAGGTCCATACGACCGACGACATGAAGAAGTATCTAATCATCCATGGACTGCGTTCCGGATCTGATTTTACCAAGTCCGTAGGCCTCCGTAGACCCCGCCGTCTCGAGGACCTCCTCCAACGAGCTCAGTCGTATATCGAGCTCGAAGAATCCGAGGCACCGCAGATCGCCCTTGAGTCGAGGCGCAAAGAAGGCGCCCGTGGCCATAAAGATGAAGACTCTCCTTCCCGGCGGGGAGGAGAAAGAAAGAAATAAAATCGCCCCCGTGATCCTCGTGAACCGCGCGGACCAGCTGGCCGGTTCACGGAGTACACCCCGCTGAACGCTCCCCGCGCGCGTATCCTCTCCGAGTGCTAGAACTCAGAATTTGTGAAAGGAGGAGTCCGCTTTCCGAAGCCCACTGCCCCCAAATCAAACGTCGATAAGGCAAAATACTGTAGATTCCACCGGAGTCACGGGCACATGACGGAAGACTGCATCCATCTCAAAGATGCGATTGAAATTCTGATCAAGGAGGGGCACTTGAAGAAATATGCCCAGAAGAACGATACTCTTCGTCCCAGCTCCCGGGAAGCCCAGAACGTCGAGGAGACGACGCCTCCTCCCGACAAGAGTCGCCTTCAAGTCGCCCTCAGTGTCACCCGACCAGAAGACTTTTTTGTCCCCCCAATCATTGAAGGACAAGAAGCAATTCGCAACATGTGGGCGACATTTCCCCACGAGGACCCCTTATTGCTCGTAGCACCTGGGAAAGCTTCCCCAGGTGATGGTCATCTCCGGGGGAGGTCCAGAGAAGCTGTCCGTCAGATCGATCAATCGGAAATTTGACGAGCTGGAATCCGCGACGTTGGCGAAGGCGACCACCCTCGAGAAAGTGCAGGGAAACTCCAACCTCGTCACCTTCTACCTCGAGGAACTCCCCGGGGGAGCACCAAACGCCACTATTCCCCTCCTGATCAGGGTGCAGATGGCGAACTTTGACGTTCGAAGGATCCTAGTCGACCAGGGGAGCTCGGTCGACATCATGTATGCTCATCTGTTCGGGACCCTTCAGCTCGACGAGAGGCATCTGACCCCGTACGTCGGTTCAGATCTACAGGGGTTCAATGGAACCACCACCAGACCATGGGGTTACGTGGAGCTAATGGTTACATTCGGGGCCGAAGACACTGCCCGACAGGTGAAGATCCATTTCCTGGTGGTCGATTGCCCGTCCCTTTACAACTACATCCTCGGGAGGACCACCCTGGCTGAACTTACGATGGTACCATCAACGGTCCACCTCAAAATGAAGTACTACACGACCAGGGGACGAGTAGTGATGATGCAAGGGGACATCGACGCGGCCAGAAGGTGCTTCGACGCCGCCATCAAAGGCCTGAGTTCCATCGGCCCCAAACCCAAGACCGTGGCCAGACCACCCCAGGACTCCGAGCAGATACCTCTCCCGCGCGTCAACGCGGTCGAACTCGACAGCAGGTTCCCGGGTGAGCCCGATGAAGACGGGGCAGAGGACCTCGACCTCCAAGCGAAGAATAACGGGCGGCCTCTCTACCCAACGCGCCCCATCCCAGACGGAGACTTTGAGCTCGTGGTACTCGGGGACGATCCAGATCGTAACATGAAGATTGGCACCGGGATCCCCGACCCGACAAAGGAGCAGCTAAAGGCATGTCTGAGGGAGAACGCTGACCTTTTCGCGTGGAGCGCATCCGAGATGCCTGGCCTCGACCCCGAGGTGGCTTGTCACCAGCTCGCAGTGGATCCGACCGTTAGGGCCATAACACAACGTAGGCGTAAGCAGTCTCCCGAAAAAGCGGAGGCTGCTGAAAAAGCAGTAAAAGACCTTCTATAGGCAAATTTTATTTCGGAGGCCAAATACACGACCTGGCTGTCCAAAGTTGTACTTGTTAAAAAGAATAATGGAAAATGGAGAATGTGCGTTGATTATACCGATCTTAACCGGGCTTGCCCGAAAGACTGTTATCCCTTGCCTAACATCGACCAACTGGTCGACAATTCTGCAGGTTACAAACTACTATCCTTCATGGATGCTTACTCGGGATACAATCAAATTCCCATGGACAAGGTCGACAAACAACACACGGCCTTCATGACCGCGTCGAGCAACTACTACTACAACGTAATGCCCTTCGGTCTGAAGAACGCCGGTGCGACCTACCAACGGATGATGAACAAGGTTTTCCGCGCTGAAATCGGAGACATGCTCGAGGTCTACATGGACGACATGATCGTCAAATCCGCAGAAGAAGTCGATCACGCCGCGCACCTCAAGAAGGTGTTCGACACGGCGAGGAAATGCCACATGAGGTTTAACCCCGACAAATGCACCTTCGGCGTTCGAGCAGGTAAGTTCCTCGGATTTTACCTCACAGAACGAGGAATCGAGGCCAACCCCGACAAGTGTAGGGCTTTCTCCGAGCTCCCTACTCCGGACTCAAAGAAGTCGATACAATCATTGAACGGGATGCTCACCGCCCTCTCCCGCTTCGTTGCCAAATCCGCACAGTACGCACTCCCATTTTTCAAACTTCTTCGACAAAAAGCGGAGTTTGAGTGGAGCAAGGAATGCGAACAGGCGCTCGTCCACTTAAAACAAGTCCTATCACAACCCCCGGTCCTCTTACGGCCTGAGAACGGGGAGACACTCTTCTTGTATCTTGCAATCACGAGTGAGGCAGTCAGCGTCGTCCTCATTCGAGAAACCTCGGACGGGCAGAAGCTAGTTTACTTCACGAGCAAAGCCCCGAGCTCAGATATCAACAGATTGAGAAAGTCGCCCTGGGCCTCGTCACCGCGGCCAGGAGGCTACGCCACTACTTCCTCGCCCACATCGTCGTTGTAAGAACCGAACAGCCTATAAGGCAGCTCCTCGGACGACCGGACATGGCGGGGAGGATGCTCAGGTGGTCACTCGAGCTCGCCGAGTTTGACATCCAATACGAAGGGAGGAAAGCCCTGAAGGCACAGGTATTGGCCGACTTTGTAGCAGAGATGACCGTCCCGGAACCTTCGACCAACGGATCACAGAAATGGACGATTTATGTCGACGGAGCATCCAGCCCGAAGGGAAGCGGGGCGGGCATCATCCTCGAAAATAAGGAAGGCATCCTGATCGAGGTATCCCTCGAAATATCCTTCCCGACATCGAACAACCAAGCCGAATACGAGGCCTTCCTCGCAGGACTCCGGCTGGCCGAAGACCTCGGCGCCAAGGAGGTCAAACTTTTCACCGACTCCCAGCTCGTGGCCTCGCAAGTCCTAGGAGAGTACCAAGCCAATAACGACATCCTCATAGAATACGTGGCCTTGGTAAAAGAAAAGATGAAAAAGTTCACCTCCGCGGAAGTAACTCACATTCCCCGCGAGCACAATGCCCGAGCAGATGTCTTGTCCAAATTGGCGAGCACAAAGAAGAAAGGCGGGAACAAATCCGTCATACAAGAAGTGCTTTCCCACCCGAGCATCGACAAACTGGCCATAGTTTTGGACATCAACGCCATTGGGGACAACAACTGCTGGATGACCCCGGTATACGAATACCTCATGACAGGCAAACTGCCCGAAGATCCCAAAGAAGCAGGAAGGGTCAAGAGGCGAGCGTGCTCGTACACTATAGTCGAGGATAAGCTATACCGGCGAGGGTTCTCTACTCCCCTCCTTAGATGCGTCGAGGAGACCAAGGTCCCCGGCATACTCTAGGAGATCCATGAGGGAATCAATGCACAGCACCTCGGCGGGCGATCGTTAGCCCGTAAGGCGCTTCGAGCAGGGTATTACTGGTCCACCATGCAACAGGACACCAAGGAACACGTCAAGAAATGCGACAGATGCCAACGACACGGGGATATGCACCTCGCTCCTCCTAACGAGCTCAGTCCGCTGTCCTCCCCGTGGCCGTTTGCGTGGTGGGGAATGGATATCCTCGGACCTTTCGTCCAGGGGTCGTATCAAAACAAATACCTCATCGTCGGGGTGGACTACTTCAAGAAGTGGATTGAGGCAGAAACATTGGCCAAAATCACGGCCTTCAATATACTATGTTTTTACAAAAGAAATATCCTTGCCCGGTTCGGCGTGCCCCAAGCCATCGTCACCGACAACGGAACACAGTTCACTGACAGGAACTTCCAAGACTTCGTCGCAAAACTAGGCACGAAGCAACACTTCACGTCGGTCGAACACCCTCAAATGAACGGACAGGCGGAGGCGGCGAACAGGGTGATCCTCCGAGGATTAAGACGTCGACTAGGCGACGCCAAGCAACGGTGGGTCAAGGAGCTACACAGCGTTCTCTGGGCCTACCGGACGACCCCACACTCCACAACTGGGGAGACCCCCTTCCTTTTGACCTACGGAACCGAAGCGGTGATCCCCGTGGAGATCAGGGAACCCTTGAGAAGGACAGAAGCCCCCTAGACGGGGACGCGAACGACTAAGCCTTGAGGGAAGAGCTTGATTTTGTCGAGGAGATACGTTCGGGCGCTTCTCTCCGAGAAGCTTCGCTTAAGTAGAAAAAAACATTGCGTTATAACAACAAAGTTATTAAATGTGATTTTCAGGTAGGCACCCTCGTCCTACGAAGGAACCAAAAAGACTCGCGAGAAGGCAAACTCGCCGCGAACTGGGAGGGCCAGTACCGCGTCCGCGCGAAAACGGGGACAGGTGCCTATTTCCTCAAAAATATGCACGGAGAAGAACTTGTTCGACCGTGGAACGCTGAAAAGCTAAAACAATATTACAGTTAAGCACTGCCCGCGACTCACTAGCACCGCGACTACGGGGACGCGCTAAGGTATGAGTGTGACACCCCTAGACAGAACACGATGATCAAATACTGCATTGTGTGTGCGCGGGGACTTTGATTCGACGGGGATACCTCGACCGAGCTCCGCCGTCGTTGTACCAGTCAGGCAGAACACCCAGCTCGCGATGGGAAGTTCCTGCCACGAAGCTAAGACCTCGACCGAGCCCTTAGCCTCGTTGAAGGTCGGAATACATCTCCGACCACCCGACCAGCTCTCCACGCGGTCGGGGACTATCAAGGTCTAGCAATCCCAAGGTCTTTGTTACTTACAGAAAAACAAAGTATAAAAGCCTCAAAGACTTAGACAAAAAACAAAGCATAGCAAATGCGTTAACATCACACGCGATTAAAACCATGCAAACAACACTAGCAGAAAAACGAAGGTACATTAAAACGAGCAGAAGCCCAGCGTACAAATATTACAATCAGATGTCAAAAAGCCCCTGGCACGCAGGCCGGACAGAAATATTACAATAAATAAAAATGGCTCGCAGGCCAAACAGAACGGGGAGAAAATCCTACTCAGCGGTGGTCCCTTCAGGCTGCTCGAGATCATGGACCTCGTCGACCCTCATCGGTTGCACGATCTGACCATCGACCACCTCGTAGTCGGGGTCAATCCCCTCGGTCGAAAGGTCGGGGTAGAGGACCCTAAGCTGCTCCACCGCATTCTTGAAGCCTATGCCCGCCACCACGAGATTGTCTTCCTCGGCTTCACGGAGCTTCGCTATCAGCGCGGCCTGCGAGGTCAACAACCTATCCTCTTCGGTTTCCTCCTCAACGGGGCGGATAGCCTCCTCCAACTCAGCGAGGCTCGCCATGAGACGATCCCTCTCCTCCTCGACACCGGCTAGGCATTTCCGCTCCTCCTCGGCATTCTTCAACTTTTCCTCCGTTTTCTGTTGAAGTTCGAGCTGGGCCTGATTCTGGCTTTTGCAGTCAGCCAGCTCCGTACTCACCTTCTCCATTTCAGCTGAGATGGATTGAAAACTCCCCTACAACCTGTTCAGCTTGCTTGCAGGGCACGCCTCATCATTCAGAGCCAAGGCAGCCGCGCAAACCCGCATCACGGCAGACACGTCCTCCACCAACATCCTCCGCCGAGAAGCCTTATCGAGCTTAAGATGGCCTGAGTTTCGGAGCCACCCACGCACAGCGAATTGTTCTCCGTAAAGAAGTTCGGCCTTGTGTAACAGGGCGGGAGCACAAATTTCACGGCAGGGGGACTCTCGTGCTCGGTAAGGTCGATGTCCACCGTGTCTGCAATCCTTTGCCTCTTCGGAGAGCTCTGGGGGCTGACGGAGTCACTACCCTGGTGAGAGCCAGAGGAACCCCCGGGTGTCGGGGCGGGAATGGACATCTGCACTCGGAGCTGGTCGACACGACTCTTGCCTCCTTTCTTCGCAGCATGGTTGGCCTTCAGCTTCTTAAAGCGCTCCTCAGCATTCGACATCTTATCTGCAAAGAAAACAAAGAGGTTAGTAGTTCGAAAAGAAGGGTAAAAGGAAGGACATGTCGGGGAGACCACCCCCACCTAACAACTCGAGGGCCTCCTCGTCAGAAAACGTCTCGAGAAGAGCCCTAGTATTGATCACTCGACGCCTCGTCAAGACCTGCCCGTCATCACCCCGAATGAAGCCCCCGTTTGGCGTCACGAGCTTTGCTTTGTTAAAACCATTAACGAACGTTACTATCTGCTCGTAGGCCAAGCGATCCCCCTCGTAGAGACGGCTAGGCCTGACGATATAGCTGTCCGTTCCCCTCGTAAAGTGTTCTTCAGTCCAGAACAACGGGAACTTGGGCACAAGGGTCTCCTCTCGCCGTCCGCCCACCTGTTTGGCGACCCAAGTGTACATAGTATTCACCGCCTCATGTGTGACCGGCCTCACGAGTTAATACCGGTACTTGAAATTTTGCACGAAGTCCATATACGTGTGAAACAGGCTGTTCACCTGTTTGAAGGACACCCAGCCGTGCCTACCGTCCCCGGCCTGTCACTGGAGGTGGAAAATGCGGAAAAACAAGGGCACAGTCGCCCCGATCTTCAGATACTTGCATACCAGCTCGAAGGCCCTAATAAATGCAAGAGAGTTGGGATGGAGCTGAGAGGGGGCCAAACGCAGCCAGATAAATACGGCCTGCTGGAAGTCCGTGAAAGGCAGACGCCACCCCGCTTCGTCGAACATAAACTCGTAGACGGGGAACCGCATCCCGCTGTACGTCGAGCAGATCCGATGGTGTGGCAGAGGCCTAAACACGTTCCACGACTTCGGGGAGCCGATAAGGCGGTGCTAGACAGTGCAAAATATCCCCTCTTCATCCAGGTCAACGAACTCGGACATCATGTTCATGGCCTCCTCGCAGGCCCAATCGTCGGGCGTCCTCTCCTCGGCGCTGGATGTCTCCGCCATAGGTGAACTAGGGTCGTCGTAGATATCCAAAGACCCCACAGCCACTTGCAACACATCCATCAACCTGAAAAGCAGAGGGAAATGGTGAATTCGATGACCCATATCAAATCCACCCCTTCCACCGCTGATCAAGTGAAAGGGCGATGAGGGAACGTCGGGGAACGCGACCCCGCGACCGTCCTCAGGTCCGCAGGAGCACCCCGAGATATTCAACCCACGTCCCCGTGATAATCTGCAGGGATTTCATCATTTATCCCCGGGATATTCAACAAAAAGAACTGAGGGACGTTCATCCCACGACCACGGGACATTCTTCATGTCCTCGGGGATTTCATCGCCTCTCCCCGTGAGATTCAACAAATAAACTGTGAAATTCCGCTGTTTTCGCCGGATATTTCGTGATTTTCATGGGAACTTCATCATTTCACCTTAAAAATCACCCTACCAATGCAAACAAAAGAGGGAAAAGAGAAAACTTACTTCAAAAAGTACTTCCGGTAGGGTTCCGGTGCGGCTGTCTGCGGCGGCGAACGGAGGCGACCGGAGGTTAAAGGGAGAGCGAAGGAAGAGAAAATTAGAGCAAAGGGAGAGCGAAAAACGTGCAAATGGCACGGGCTTCCCCTATTTATGGGGCTCACACGAGTCTCGAGGGCTCCTAGGCAATCGATTGCGCTACCCTAGGGTAGCCGCCCTAGGGAATGATGAGTTGTGACGCGTGGCACGCGTTTCCCCACACGCGTCTTTTCATTTCCCAACGGGCGCCTTCCCATTCACCTCGCTTCAGACTTCTCACCTCCCTGCCACGTCGTTCAGATTCGGTCAGCCCATCCCGAGGGTCGATTTGTCTCTCCCCACTTGACCTACAGCTCCTCGTCAGCATTCATTCCCTGACGCGTCCTCGACATGGCTAGCCCTTAAGTCATCACTCTGATGCTCATAGCAACGACTTGGGGGGCTCCTGTTCCAGACTGGACCAGGGCATGCTCATCAGTCGAGCAGGCCCAACCCACAAGGCCAGGGACGGCCCAATAAGGGCCCCTAACGAGGTCACTACCGAGCACAGGCTCACCTCCACAGGTCGGGCATACGCCTGACCTCGGATGTGTACGGCACCCTCGGTTGGGCCGTCGGGTTCAGGTCCTAAGCTCCCGGGCTCGCCTCACCTCGACGCCCATGTGCTCCTCCTCCGGGAGGAGCCATCTTCGCCCGCAAGTTAGTCCTCCCCGCGAGGACACGTCTCTCCCCGACACGCAAGAGTCCTCCCCGCGAGGACACGTTCTCATGTAACCGCCCCACTCCCGATGGAATCGGTCTGCCCTAATTCCGGAGATTTAGGAACGGTTACCCCAGGGCGAAGACCACGTGCTGGTCTTCACTACGCCACGTAAGCCCTGGTAGTTACTTGGATTGGGCCTGACAATCCAGCCCAATGCGAGTAATCGTTGGCCCCGCGCTGGGGGCTCTCTATAAATACCCTCTCACTTGAAAGGGTCAGGTTATGTTGACTTTCACCTTCTTCTTCTGTACTTGCTTTTTCTCTGACCGTCACCTTACTTGAGCGTCGGAGTACCTTGCAGGTACACCCCCCCCCCCCCGGCCGTCTTTCAACCGCACCAGAGCTGAAGCCCAGACGACGTTGTTGGCAATTATTTAAAATAATATAATTTTTAATTTCATTTGAGTTTTTATTTTAAGAAATTTATTTAGGATTGGATAGTCTGAAGTTCATCTAGGACCGAGTTCAGATAATAATTTTCAAACTATTATGACAAAAAAAATTCAATTAAACCCTAAAAAACTTAGATTCGCCCGGGCTGATCCGTTTAGGGTCGGGTACCCATTGCCACCCATCAAAAAGGCAAAACTAATTCTAAACCTGTAATTTATATATAATTCTTAAGCCACACTTTTGTATTTTACAATTTGATCACCTTTAAAAGAAGGAATTGTTTTTCCTACATTTTCAATCCTAAGAGTTGCTTCTACACCACCACAGTGAAAAAAATCTAAATTATCTTTAAAATTTAGAAATTTATTTTTAAAAATATACTTTCAAATTAAATAAAAAAAATATACTTCCGAAAACTGTTCTTCCTCGTATCTACCATTCTCCTTAACATGTTCCCATACATCCTATAATATAATCAACCAAGACAAAGTTCCATGCCATTGAATGATGCCCCATCAAATAACACCAATTTCTTCGCTTGACAATACCAAAGATCAGATATGTGATTAGCACATGCATGCACAAAAGGAATTGAGTAATTGACACGTGAATTTCCGATTTAAGCCAACTATGTTTGCATTACCATTGAAGAGGTTGAAAATGATTAAAATACAGTTTTTCTATGTTTTTAAAATGAGCATGTAAATCATTTATATATATTTATTTGGTGTGAAATAGATGCATATGAATATACCTTTTTGGATTTGTAAGAGTATTTTTGATATTTTTCTAAAGTGTTTCTCCATTTAGAGTAGAGTAACAATTATCTTGAAAGAATCATTTTGCATTTCATTATGAATCTATACTTTAATGGCCTCTGCTTGCACTTAGCTTAATATGCCAAGGCTACAATCATTTGTTCCTCACATTTATTCTTATTATCTCTCTCCAAATAAAGAGTATTTTTTTCTAAAAATTATATCAGCTCAAAAAATATATTTCAATCCATCTTTCGCATCTATTTTATATGCAAAACAAACTTAAAGTTATCAATAAAACGCCACATCATAATCTTTAATTAAAGTCTTTAAATTTCTATAAAAAAAATTTTATAGATCTATATGTATGCATCAAATACTTTCATAACAACTTAGTTGTTCCTTATCATTTATATATATTATACTCCCGTAAATATGATTTTTTTTATCTATATTAAAAACTAGTGTGATACCCGTGCAAATACACGGATTCTGGTGTACTACGCTCATTTATTTTTAAAATATAATAAAAATATAAAAAAGAAAAAACAATTTTTTTACTAAAAGAGTTTACTATTTTTAATGGAAAAAGAAAAAACAATTTTTTTTACTAAAAGAGTTTACTATTTTTAATGGAAAGACAATATTGCGGATTATAAATATAATTTTTTCATATAAAAAAATATTTGTTTGAACTTTATTTTATATTTTTAGGTATATAATACTATTTTTGTTTTGTTATTATTTATAAAAATATTTGGATAAAAAAAATTTGTTCCCTTTTAAAAAAATTTAAGATCCACTCATTAATTTAAAAATAATATTGATTATTAATAATATATATTAGTGAAATGATTACATCAATAATATATGTAAAAATAAATATTAATCTACCATATAAGATACATACATTATTTTAAAATATTTATTTTTATTTTGTTTTAATTATACAAAAAATGTTATTACTCGTAAGTTCGCACGAAATCTGGTTTTCGATACTTGTTTGCATGGTACAGGTGTGACACACATTTGTTTAAAATAAAAAAAATTAAAAATAACATAACATAAAAAACTCGATACAAAACAATACAATTATTTGATACAGTATAAGCGCTTAAAACCCGTGTGTGCGTTTATAAATGTATGAACAAACTTTTTCTCGGTTATAAAAATATTTGTAACTTATTCTCATTTATAAAAATAATTGTATCAACAATAAAATTTTTTATGTTAATAAAAATATTTGTAACTTATTTTCGTTTATAAAAATAATTATATCAACAATAGCATTTTTCCCGTTTATAAAAATATGTGTAACTTATACCCATTTAGAAAAATAATTATATCAACAATATATTTTTTCCGTTTATAAAATTTTTGTAACTTATTACCGTTTATAAAAATAATTCTATCAACAATATACTTTCTTCCGTTAATAAAAATATTATTTGTAACGTATTTCCGTTTATAAAAATAATTGTATCAAATTTTTCCGTTTAAAAAAATATTTATAACTTATTCCTACTTATAAAATTATTTGTAAATTATTCTCGTTTATAAAAATAATTGGATCAACAATAAGTTTTTTTCTATTTATAAAAGCATTTGTAACTTATTCCCGTTAGAAAAATAATTGTATCAACAATAGATTTTTTCCTGTTTATAAAAATATTAGTATGCTATTTTTGTTTATAAAAATAATTGCATCAACAATAAATTTTTTCTGTTAATAACAAAATTTATAACTTATTCTCGTTTATAAAAAAATTGTATCAACAATAAACTTTCTTCCATTAATAAAAATATTTTTAATTTATTCCAGTTTAGAAAAATAATTGTATCAACAATAAAAAATTTTCCGTTTATAAAAATATTTGTAACTTATTTCTATTTAGAAAAATAATTGTAAAACCAATAGACTTTTTTCTGTTTATAAAAATATTTGTAACTTATTTCCAATTATAAAAATAAGTGTATCAATAATAGATTTTTTCCGTTAGCATATATATGTTACTATATTAATAGAGTAATTTTGTTTGTACAAATAAGATATTATAAATGTAAAATTATATATTTTTATAAATCAATATATTTTATTATTAGAATATATATAATAATGATATTTATATATGCAATATATTAAAGTAGATGTAAACTTATAAACTTAAAAATATATTTAAAGTAAATATTGAATAAAATCAATATATATATAAATTAAAAAATATAAATAAATTTATAGTAAATATTGTATAAAATAAAAATATAACAATTTAAAAAGATAAGTATAAATTTGAATTTGAAATTTCGGTTGTCGATCTTATATCGCAAAACATATAACATGATCAAATGTATTAATTATTTGAAATATTATACAAATGATATTTATTTTTATTTATTTCTATGTTATAAACGTTTCATCCATAAATGAGAAAATATTGTATAAAAATGATATTAATTCCAAATATAAAAATAAGATATTAATTGCAAACATAAAACTAGAAAAATTATGAAAATATGTTACTTAGACCTTGAGAGGAGCACACTCTCAAGACCCAAGCGTTTCACCACTAGGCCACACACACGCACACTATACAAATAAGATATTATAAATGTGAAATTATATATTTTTATAAATCAATATATTTTATTATTAGAATATAAATAATAATGATATTTATATATGCAATATATTAAACTAGATGTAAACTTATAAACTTAAAAATATATTTATAATAAATATTGAATAAAATCAATATATATAAATTAAAAAATATAAGTAAATTTATAGTAAATATTGTATAAAATAAAAATATATAAATTTAAAAATATAAGTATAAATTTGAATTTGTTATTTCGGTTGTCGATCTTATATCGCAAAACGTATAACATGATCAAACGTATTAATTATTTAAAATATTATACAAATGATATTTATTTTTATCGTTATAAACGTTTCATCCATAAATGAGAAAATATTATATTAAAATGATACTAATTCCAAATATAAAAATAAGATATTAATTGCAAACATAAAAATAGAAAAATTATGAAAATATGTTACTATATTGATAGAGTAATTTTATTTATACAAATAAGATATTATAAATGTGAAATTATAAATTTTTATCAATCAATATATTTTATTATTAGAATATAAATAGTAATGATATTTATATATGCAATATATTAAAGTAGATGTAAACTTATAAACTTAAAAATATATTTATAGTAAATATTGAATAAAATCAATATATATAAATTAAAAAATATATGTAAATTTATAGTAAATATTGTATAACATAAAAATATATCAATTTAAAAATATAAGTATAAATTTGAATTTGAAATTTCGGTTGTCGATCTTATATCACAAAACATATAACATGATCAAACGTATTAATTATTTGAAATAATTGTATTAATTATATAATATCTATTAAGAAATTAAAATATATTTATAGAATAGAATATTTGTGAAATAATTTTCTTATTTATTCAAATAAATCATAATGCTATATTATTAAAAGCAAAACAACATCGTTATTTTATATTTCTCAAAAATGAAACTGTTGTCTCCATTGAAATATATATATATATATATATATATATATATATATATATATATATATATATATATATATATATATATATATATATATATATATATATATATATATATATATATATATATATATATATATATATATTCTAGTAAACTCTATTTTGTAGTATATATTTTAAAATTATTTTTTTAGTATTTGATTCATAAAGTATTTTCAAATTAATTACAATTATGAGTATCTTTGATAATTTTAATTGTATCAATATATTTGGAAACCTTTTTGAAAATATTGCCATAAATATCCGGGTAAAATAGTTATTGATGATATTTAATGATATTATAATTTAAATAATTGGAAATTATTATAATAATAAATATCAATTGATTACTATTATGTTGGATAATCTTCATAAATTGTCTCGAATAAAAAAATACAAATCTATTAAAGAAACCATGTGTATGAATTTTGATAATGTATTTTAATTCTTGATTTCTATTTATTAATTATTATTATTTTATTATAAGAAAATTAATTGTTTAATTTATTTTTTTTAATGTGGATTAATTCTTGATTATTCTGAAAAGATAGACCTTTTAAAATTATTTATTTTTTTACATTATAATTATATAGAGCAAAAAAAATTGTGAATATTTGAAATATATGACAATTATTAGTATGTATCTTTCTTCTAAGTAATGAAATTAATTTTGTTAATATCTTAAAAATTATTAAATTTTATGTATGACACTTTTAAAAATTATTAGTATTCATTAACGTTAATTCTTTATAATATTTTACACTACTTATTTGATTCTCTCGTTAGAGCACAAAGAATTAATTTTGATGTTATAAATTAAAAATAGACATTTTTAAAATTTTACTATTATAACTAATTAAGAGTATAAAATATTCATTTATTTTACTAAATCAATACATGTCAATTAAATCTCACTATTAATCATCACACCAATGACAAAGATTGATTTACTACATTAAAAGTATTTTCTATGTACCACTTATATTGAACTATGCAAAACATTTTTTATGTAAAAATAACATCAATTTGTTATTATTTTAAATTATATGACATTTGAGCTGTGTTGCAAAGGTACATGTACTTGATACCCGGTACGGGTACTGGTATGAAATACGTCATTTTTAAAAAAAAACAAGGTACTGGTACTTGACTATATATTCATATGTACTCTGATTTCTCTCAACAGAAGATGGAGAACTTGGTTGTGCAAGGAGTTTCAATGCAATGGATTGACGTTTAGGGACTTAAGATCCATAAGTTGTCCATCAATCTTTTGGTTTCAAGATCCACCAATCTTGCAAAATACTTTGTCTAAAATGGAGTACCCATGCTTCACAGCATTTGAGTCTATCTTTCACATTTTTCATTTTTCAATAAAATGCACTGCCTAATACAAAATATTATTTCTACTTTCCAACAACTTTACATTTAAATATAATATTGTAATAAAAATATACTTTCATTTCACTTTTACTGCAAATTACTTTTTATTTTATCCACTTTTTTCTTTTAAATATGTTTCTATCCATACATTTTTAAAATTAATTTTTCATAACAAATGATATTATATATTTTTAGAAGTATTACATATAAAGGGAAGAACTATATTCTTTTGATACTAAATTATTATTTAAAATTAACTAAGTTATGTCTAGAATTTTTTTGTAAACAACTCTTCACTTATCTTTTTATTTGAAAAACTACAGTATGGCATATGCAAACTATGATTTTGACAGGATAGTCATGAAATCATTAATTTTTTAAAACTCTGTTTCCATAGTACAATGATTTCTCATACTGTTATTGTTTTTTAGATTCAATTAATAATAAGGGCATCATTTTGTGTTATTTCAAAGTATATATCTCATTAATAATTTATGAGATTTAGAGTAAACAAGTTCTTCACCAAATAAGTTCTTCATCGTGGCTGTCGAAACTTACATACAAGGTATTATCTTATTCTCTTAAAATCAAGCTTTCTGGGTCTGTGTTTGTTCTGAGCTTTTGGCTTAAACTCCTAGCCTTAGGGCTAGGGACCTTGGCTCTGGACAAGCTCTTCTTAGTCAGTTTTGGTGATTTAGGAAAATAATATATAGGTTTTAGTTTACTATGGAGTGGAAAGTTGTAGGAAACAAGAACAATAACAAGAGATTTTCAGTCTGGAAAGATAGAAGTGAGAAGAATATAACAGAGAATGAGATTATTTCTTCGTTTTTTTCACTGAAATCCCAGAGGGGTACAATGCCAGGGATATGGCCACAATCTTCATGGATTTTGGCTGTGTTGTTGAAGTCTTCATACCAGCTAGGTTGGATAAGAGAGGAAAAAGGTATGGATTTGTAAGATTCAGAAAGGTGGATGATGAGAGAAGTATGGCGTTAAGGTTAGACAACATTCAAATCAAAGGAAAAAAGTTATACGTGAATGTCCCTAGATTTGAAAGGAGAAGGGAGGTTGTAGTCAGAGGAAAAAATCAGAAGGAGGTTCGAGGGGTAAAGCCCAATGAAGCACAAAACAGATTCAGGGGGGGTCAAGTTAGACCAGGGAGATCGTATATGGAGGTTACAAGAGGAGTGTCAGAAAGAACAAAAACAATGAGAATTCAAAAGGAGGAGATGTATGAGAATGAAATAGGGAAATCATATCCCAACTGGGGGGGTCTTTCGTTCGACATCAATGCTGAAGAGTTTGAACGCTTTGAAAAGGCTTATGTGGGGGAGACGAAGGTGTCAGGCAACTCATATAACATCCAAGGTATTTTCCACAAAGAAGGTTTCTTTAATATCAAAGTAACTCCGATGGGTGCAAACATGTGTCTATTAGAAGACTTGGTAGAAAATGTTGTCAAAGAGCTAATAAAGGAAGAGGAAATATGGTTACAAAATTGGTTTAAGGACATCAGAGGCTGGTCCCCGGCTGAAGTTGATAAAGAGAGATTAACTTGGATTAAATGTTTCGGTATCCCATGTCACGCATGGAGAAACGATTTTTTCAAGTACATAATCAGTAGTGTGGGTGAATTTATTCGATGTGACGAAGAAACGGAAGCTCAGTCGTGTTTTGATGTTGCTAGGATTCTGGTAAAAACAAAGTATACCAGTAATCTAAATGAGGTCGTTAGTATTGATATAAATGGAATGGTTTTTGTGATAAAACTAGTGGAGGATAACCATGGTCCAAAGAGAATTGTAACTAAAGAAGAAAGGAGACTTGCTTCAGAGGATTCAGCTGAATCATTGGTAGAGGAAACTGATGATGATAGTGAAGAAGACGATGGTTTAGAAGATAGCTCATCCATGGAGGAAGAAACTGATGAGATTGAATCATCCAACAACAGGGAGGAGAGAGGAGAAGACCTGGGAGAATGTGCAAGAAACTTTCCATCAGATAGCCACAGGCCTACGAAGCAGGTAGAAGGAAAAAAGAAGAAAAGTTGTCAGTTGTCTTATCTCGACACTAAGGTTGGTTCTAGTTCAGGGACGCAAAAGGTGATTCTTGGAAGTCAAAAAGCTGTGGGACCTTGCTCAGGAAGCGTTTTAGGTGATGGGGCATTTAATGTTAGTGAGGCTCAAGTAGATGGGTTGGGACTTTTAAGAAAGAGTCGTATTTATAGGGAAGAGGATGTCAGAAAAGCTGCTGTTTTGAATGGAGTAACATGTATGGTTGGTCTTTGTCCTGGGAACAATAACATATTGGATAGTCGAATAGTAGGCCCGTTTAAGAAAGGTGTCGTGGAGTCTGAACTGAGGCCCAATAACATTTTACAAGGGGATATCAGGCCTTCTGACCCCCCTAGGCCCATGAGAAAAAAGATGTTGGTCCAAGATTTATATGAGAAGATACAGATACCTTACGAGCCTTCTTACTACTCAGCTCTGCTTCATTCATCTACGACTATAAAACACCAATTATTACCTAAAGCTGCAGTGGAGGAAAACTCAGTGTATAGCTCTCAATCTGGGGACAGCGAATCTAGGTACTCGGGTGGTTCAATATTGTGTTGTGCTTCGGTAACTGATTCAGATATGGTTGCTGGAAATGAAAGGGTGAAAAGAAATTCCGAAGATGTGTCAGGCAAAGTGTGGTCAATTTTAAAAGCTTTGGGTGTGGAAGGTCAGGAAGATGACGAAGCTCTTGAAGGGATATTAAGGTGTATGGAGAAAAGAGATAGTTGTGGATTGGATATTATGAAGGAGGCAAAAACAATAGTCCAATGAATGTGTCGATTTATAACATAAGAGGGTGTAATTCTTCTTTAAAAAGAAGGAGACTAAATCAGTTTATTGTAAGGAACAAGGTCGAATTTTGTATGGTCCAAGAAACTAAATGTAAAAAGGTGGAGGAAGAGCTGGTTAAGAGCATTTGGGGTCAGGACGAGTTTGAATGGTCAGCTTCTGAATCTACTGGTTTGTCTGGTGGAATGATTTCAATCTGGAATAAGAGGTCGTTTTGCTCCAATTTTAGCTTTTCTGGGAAAGGATATCTAGGGATTTGTGGCACATGGAAGGGTAGAAACATCTACATTGTCAACATATACTCACCTTGTGCTTTGGCAGAAAAAAGAACAATGTGGAGGAAGTTGCTTGAGGTTAAAGCTAACTTCACCAAGGGAGACTGGATTTTGGGAGGAGATTTCAATTCTATCAAAGAAAAGGAAAAAAGGCAAGGACAGGGTAGGTGTAATCTGAATGAAATGGAAGAGTTTAAAGTGTTTATTGAAGATATGAACCTTATTGATCTCCCAACTGTTGGGAATAGGTTTACATGGTTCAAAGCTAATGGATCGTGCATGAGTAGGTTGGACAGGTTTCTAATCAATGATGAATTATGTGATATTTGGAAGGTGAGTAATCAGAAGGTTGGCTTGAGAGACGTATCTGACCACAGGCCTGTCTCTCTGGTGTTGAATGATTTGAACTGGGGCCCTAAGCCATTTAAATCTTTAAATGTGTGGTTGGACCACCCTAATTTTTTGGAGTTTGTTAAGGAGAGTTGGAATACTATTAATGCTTATGGAAGTGCAGGTGATGTGTTGCTGAAAAAACTGAGATACCTAAAAAGTAGGCTAAAATGGTGGAACTTTAATGTCTTTGGAATTAGAGACTTAAAGATAGAAGAGAAGGATATGGAGATCAATGAGTTGGAAGATTTAATGGCAGGGACTGATAATGAAAGCTTAGAAGAGGCGGTGAAACTAAGGGGAAACAAATTAGAGGAATTGTGGAATGGTTTACAGACAAAGGAAAGCTTGCTTTTTCAGAAATGAAGGCAAAGATGGGTTGAAGAGGGAGATAGCAACACCAAATATTTCCATTCTGTGATTAATAGAAGGAGAGTTAATTCAATTTCAGCCATTAATGTTGGCCTTCAAGAGGAGGATGACGTTGAGAAAGTTAAACAGACTATTCATGATTTTTATGAAGAGAAGTTTCAAATGGTTTTCATGAACATTTTGAAATGGATCTTAGTTCTCTAAACCAATTGTCAGAGGAGGATAATGTGAGGCTCACTGAGAGGTTTTCCTACGATGAGATTCTAGAAACGATACAGTCGTGTGAGGGAGACAGGAGTCCAGGCCCAGATGGTTTCAATTTTAAATTCTTGAAGAAAACTTGGGAGGTGATTGGCCAGGACTTTGTCAATTGTATACTTGAATTTTATGATAAGGCTTCTCTATCAAAGGCCTTCTGCTCTACTTTCTTTGTTCTTATACCAAAGCTTGAAAATCCACAGAACCTAGAGGAATTCAGACCTATAGCATTAATTGGTTGTGTGCAAAAGGTTATCTCAAAGTTGTTAGCTACAAGGCTTAAAAGTGTAATGGGTAAATTGATATCTTCTTGCCAATCTGCATTTGTACCAGGGAGACAGCTATTAGATGGAGTGTTGATGGCAAACGAGATTTTCGATTATGTAAAAAAGAAGAAGAAGAGGAAAGGATTTATGTTTAAAGTTGACTTTGCTCAAGCATATGATTGTGTAAGCTGGGAGTTTTTATGTAAAATGCTAGGTGCAATGAATTTCAGCCCAAAATGGATTTCTTGGATAAGAGGGTTAGTATGCAAAAGCTTTGGCTCGGTTTTGGTAAATGGAAGTTCCTCACAGGATTTCAAAATTAACAAGGGTCTAAGACAGGGGGACCCTTTATCACCCTTTCTTTTTGTTTTGATAACAGAATGTCTGGCACTCTTGGTTAAGAAAGCAGAAGATATAGGAGTTTTGAAGGGCTTCAGAATTGAAGGTATGACCACAAACTGTCTATTACAGTTTGTTGATGACACTCTATTAATTTGTGACGAATCTTGGTCCAATTTTTGGGGTTTAAAATCTGTCTTGAGGGGATTTGAGGCTTTGTCTGGGTTGAGAATTAATTATAAAAAGAGTTGTATCATGGGCATGGGAGTAGATAGTCATAGAACTGCAGCTGTATCTACTTTTTTAAATTGTAAAGTAGGCAAATATCCTTTTAAGTTTCTTGGTTTAACTGTTGGGGGCAGTCATAAATCCATTGCATTCTGGAAACCAGTTATTGATTCCTTCAGAAACAGGTTGACCAAATGGAGAAGTAATACATTGTCGATTGGTGGTCGTGTTATCTTGTTGAACTCTGTACTGACAAACTTACCAGTGCATTATTTTGCACTCTTTTTAGCACCTGTTACTGTCATAAAGATTTTAAAAGGCATCCAAAGAAGGTTTTTATGGTCAGGCAAGGGAGATAAGGAGAGCATTTCTTGGGTTAAGTGGGACTTAGTGTGCAAACCAAAAGAACAAGGTGGGCTTGGAGTTAAAGACGTGAGAGTGTTTAATAAGGGTCTGGTGGCGAAATGGTTATGGAGAATCTTGCACGATTAAGAATCTATATGGAAACACATAATTCAAGCAAGATATAAGGATGATTTCAATAGCATGGTCCTTGATCAAACAGAGGCTCAAAAACACCAGTATTCTAACTGGTGGAAAGATTTATGTCGCCTTGCACCTGCTTTTAATAACCAAGGTTTATCCAGCATTTTAAATTGGAACACAGGTAATGGTGGTAACACATTGTTTTGGCAGTCTAGGTGGATTGGGAGGAATGCTCTACAGGAAACATTTCCATTCCTCTTTGGCTCGCAAGAACCTTAGTTATCGAGGTGAAGAAATGGTTGAGCAATTACACCAGCTACTAGGAGAATCGTGTTTATCGCCCTCTGTAGATGATGTTATACTTTGGCCAGTGAAGATTGATAATTCTTTTAGTGTTAAGGAATGTTATGAGAGATGGATGAGAAGAGGTGGTGTAGCTGAAGTAGAGAGTAACATTTTAGCTGCTATTGGGTGTATGTGGAAATTAAAGCTCCCTTTGAAAGTACTGATATTTGGTTGGAGACTGTTTTTGAATAGGTTACCGACTCGTAAGAACCTTAGTTATCAAGGTGTTATTGTTGATCATAACCAAGTACAGTGTGTTTTCTGTCAGCATGATATTGAAGAGGTTAATCATACTATGATTGGATGTGATAAAATCAAGTCGTTTTGGAAAGATTTGGAGCACTGGATTGGTTTAAAGCTACCGACGGGAATCTGTTGCATTGATGTTTTTTCGTGTTGGTCGTCTGCAAGGGGTGTTGGAGATCAACTATCATCTATATGGTTAGCATCATGTTGGGGTATTTGGAGAATACGAAATGCGATCATTTTCAAAGGCGACGAGTTGAACTTGAAGAAGCTGCTGATTGATATTCAGTTGGTAACTTGGAAATTGAGAAGGAAAAGGAGAAAGAAAGATGATATGGGAAGCTTCTATGATTGGTATAAGCTGCCTATTGATCTAAAAAATTTGTAATTATTGGTTTCAGCTGGGTATTCTATTGCTGGTATTTAGAGTATAGTTCAATCATTATTTTTGCTTTCTCTTTTCTTTTGGCTAATCAAGATGTTGGCCATGAGGAGTTAGAAAGGGTTCATTCATATTGTAAACTCTTAATATATGAATGAAGTTTATTTGATTATTAAAAAAATAATAATAAGGGCATAAGGAATGCCAAATATTACAACTAAACATAACCACTGCAATAAAATTTTATGCAGGCACACTATAAGAAGTAGCCGAAGTAGTAAAAATAAGAAATAATTTCAAAATCTGCTACCCACTTAACCCCTAACCCAAACATCTAATACACGAAACAAAGATGCAAAACCCACTAACAGAGATTACACACAAACCCCAAGTCCACGATCAACTCCAGACTGAACCGACCAAACTGCTACTCCTTGAAACAAATGAACATGTTACACCTGACTATCCATGTCGGCCAATATGCTGAAAAAACACCAGAAGATCTTGGACTATAATGTTTGAAACATCTAAGGTTTTCATGGCCCTTTAAAAACTGGCTTGATTTGGCACCAGAAAATCTGTTGTAACCTTGCTGCAATAACCAAAGCTACAGACAGGATTTTGAAAATTGACATTGCTTCACTGCATAGCCAGAAATCTCATGATAACATCATTTATTCTTTATAGAACCAAACTGATAGCACACCCAATGTAACCCAACTCCCTTTGATGTGAATACTACCAACCTTACTGTCATAATCTCTGCAGTATTAAATATACCACTTTCCAATACAATTTGTATACTATAAGTTGTAGCCTCGGTAGTATTAATTATCACTATTAATAATAATTACTAATTTAATACTAATAAGAACAATTTAAAATACAAGTAATAAAAGTGTAATCACTATATACTGTCAAATTTCAAGTGATCCCATATTGAGAGATGCCAAATAAATGACAGATAGAATAAAGTAAAATAATATAGCATCTACAAACTTAACATAATAGGTATACTTTGGGTAACATAGTGCACTGCTAGCTCTCAACAGTTTTTCAGAAGCTCGGCTCCAAATCTAACATTGATGACTTTGCAAGTAACCTGTTTTAGAAAGGAAGAAAAAAAGCAAACAACCGAGTCAACCCAGTCAAGTAACATATTTCACTAATCACTTATATACACTTAATCATTTATGCACTGTTTAAGCAAAACAAAACTACTACTAAAAACATTCACTATTTTATGAACTTCTTATGGAAATAAATCATCAGTCGCAGTTAGTTGAGAGATTAGAACAGATTTAGGAACAACGTTGGTATTTGCTGGGAGAAAAACATATTCAAATTGAAGTCAACAATCGTATGAGAAGCATTTGAGGTACTTGCTGCAAATTACATACAAAACCAGTAAACAATAACATAATCAAAAATCAGAAACCCAAAACCGCAAATAAAACAAAACCTAAAACGATGTCATTACGGTGTAACTAACCCACATAGCTTCTTAATAACTCGTTGATGAAACGATTTAGATCAGCTACATCAAATATCTCGAAACCTGCAACGACAAAAAAAATTAACATAAAAATAACAAATCTGATCTAAAATTACTAACCATATTTAATGTTTTAACAAACATTGTTAATGTAGTTTTACAACCATTTCCGTATTCTTATCGATTGATCTACAACCTGAAAAATAAAAACATTAGAAATGAAAAAGATGTTAAGCATGTAAAAGAGAAATTAAAAAATACACAAACACAAAACCGAACAATACAACTTGTACCAACAAAAATAACACCACCTTCAGTTTGACCAAGAAGAAGAAAGTTACGCTCACAATAAACCTGACCGAAAAATGAAAAACAACCGTAAACATTATTTCAAGATGAACCCTATTAAAAAATTGATGAAAAAAACATAAACTATTTTCTCAATAATAATGAAATAGATGCTACACATATCTGTTATCGGAAAAACGATTAAGAGAAGAATGAGAAAACTAAAGGAGAACGAAAAAGAAAGATGTAAAAATAAAATATTCTTCATCTTAAACACCTTTAACTATTCTTCATCCAAACCCATAGAATCAAAAAGCATAAACTGAACCCTAAACATCAAAAGGAATAAACTCGAAAAACGAAAGTATAAAAAATATTGATGTGGTTAATCAAAGAAGAAGAAAAACACAACTCTGAACAATGAAAACACAACTCTCAAATTAGTATTGAGAAAGAGTGGATATTCTAGATCTTACTTTTTCGGTTAGATTAATCGCTAAAATTGAATGCCAAAGTATGAAACCCTAAAATCTCTACATATAAAAAATGTCAGTAAACAATCTGCACATATAAACAATATCATACATTAACAGTAACAACTTTTTCACGAAATACCAAACAACATTCATGATGGAAAGTCTCTAAATCCACAAAATACAAAACTTGTTAACAGAGTAAATCGGGAAGAAAAAAAAAGAGAAGGTTGAAATCAATCTTGTTTCAAAATACTCACCCGCGGCGGCCGTGAACCAAAACCAAAGAAGAATCCATCACTGAAAAACACAAGTATCGTCATTTGTGTTTCAGCTCCAACCACCATCACCCCACGAAAACGCAGATCTGCCACCGAAATGCAAATAGATAATAGATTCAGAGACAAAATGATGAAGAAAGTTGAAAGAATGAAAATGAAATGCAGTTTAGGGTTTTGTGCAAATAGAGAAGAAGATGAAGAAAGTTGTGAGTGTTAGATGCGACCAGAGAGGGAAAATAGAAGAGAGAGAAATAATAAAACAAAATGATCCATCCATTTTGAAAGAAAAAAAAGGAGACGTATAAGCATAGGAAGGCTGATTGCTTTGATCCACCCATTTTACTGATATACCCTCCAAATAGTAGTTTTGGACCAATAAAAAACGGTAATATTGACTTTTCCAAAACTGTTTACTTTCTTATATGGTAGATTGTCTCTTTTTATCTGAGAAAGGGGTACATGTATGACTTTTATAAAAGCAACTAGCGGGATACTCGTGCCTTCGCACGGGTATCCGTCAGTGACGCGCATTTGTATACATTTTAAATTTGAAAAAAAATAGAATTAATAAAAATTAGTAAATATAAAAAATATAATTTATATTTTTTTTTTAAAAAAGATAGAATCAATACCCGCGAACACTGGTTGGTATTTTATATAAAAATATTTATGCAATAATTTAGTTTTAAAAAAATATCAAATAATAATATAGTATTTGTAAATTTTAATTTAAGTGTATAAATAAATATTAGTAACATAAATAAATACATTTTGCCCATGTTTAGATACATACATTACTTTAAATATATTTACCTTTATTTTCTTTAATTGTACCATAATTATAATAACCCGTGCGTTCGCACGAATTATGGTCTCGATACTCGTGCGTTCGCGCGGATACTGATGAGTTATGCACAATTGTTTTCAAAATGTAATAAGAATGAATTTTGTTTTGATATTATTTATAAAAATATGTTGATGAATAAAAATTGTTTTCCATTTATAAAAGTATTTGGATCAGCAATACAATTTTTCTCATATATAAAAATAAAGTTTAATATAAAGTATTTAAAACTTTCCCGTGTATAAAAATATTTGTCTCATATACTTTATTAAATTTAGTTTAATTTGTTTTAAAAATTAATGAAACACGTAAAAATCAATTATACAACTTTAAAATTATTTTGATTTTCTTAAAATATAAATTAAATATACACTTATCATCAATCACATATTCTCTATACTATGTGTCATATACCAAGTTTGACTTTGATGATCTAGTGGAATATTCGTGCGTTCGCACGGGTACTGATGTGGTACGCATATTTGTGTTTAAAGTATAATAAAAATAAAAATAAAATGAAAACGACAAAATTATTTAACCCAAGTTTTTTATTATTTTTAAAAAAAATATACATATAAAAGATCAAATATAAGTAGAACAACAATTTTTCCCGTGTATTAATATTATTTTTAAAAAAATATAAATGTAACATTTATAATTGTTTTCCTATATATAAAAAATTGGATTAGGATTATTAACAATTATTTATTATAATATTAATAAAATTTTACATTTACTTGAAAACAAAGTTTTATAATGATTATGAATTAATTAATATGTTAGAAAACGTATAAATATGTTTGACCATGAAATTGCTCTAATTGTCGGTAGATACAAAGACGTTTATGACGCTGGTATTATCTTATTTCTTTATTTAGTCAGTTTGAGGAACTTAGATTGATAGTAGGACTTTCACCGAATCACAATTCATTTTGTTGCTAGCAAAGGCATTAGCTAATTTGGCACGCAGCCATGCAAGGGACTCACATTTAGTTTATGTGATCCCATTTAGTTCTGTGAGTAATGCTTTACATATTTATAATCAGATCCAAAGATATTGTAGTTAAATAAAACACATATATTTGCATTAAATAAAACATAAGAAGCTACTTGCTTTAAATAAAACATACTCATTTTTCATGTTATACCATATATTTGTAATTCCTGAATTTCCAAAGTCAAAAGTTTCCAAATTCTCAACACTTATGTTCCCTTCCTCACTTTACTCCAGCACCACTATTTCATACCAACATTGATTTCTCCACTTAAATTTAGTTTCCATAAATGAAAAACCCTACAAAAACAAACATAACTACTACTAAAAACCAGATGATAACTCCACCAGAACCAGAGCAAAACACACAATTGGAGAATAAAATAACAGGTCACAAAACATAAAGAGGTAAATTTCAGACAACCTTAAAACTTTAAATTTCTCTCGATCCTCAGCAGTGTAGAGTCAGATCCTAGATAGATCCAAATATAGTGCCAAAAACTGTGGAAAATAAATTATACTTGACCACTACAGGGATGCGTAAGAGAATGCGAAAAACAAAAATACCTTCCAAACTACTATAAAATGAGTTGCTATCAACTGCATCAAAGAGTACTTCAATATAACGCAACTCTGCAAACTTCAAAGCAGTGAATTCTAACAAAATGACAAAGAAGCATAGTTTCCATTCAGTTGGGTCAAACATTAATTAACGTTGAATTTGCACAATACAATGCCTAACAAATCAACAAACTATCTTGACAAGGATTTAGGTCATCAACATATAATTCTTGCCACAAGTCTAGTGTGTCATTCTACTATTGTTATTGGCTCAATCATTGATGCCACCAACTAATATATAATACCAATAAACTGGAAATTATTATGGAAACTATTTTGGACTGGGCCAGAGGCTGCCCCACCTTTGGGCATGGCCCAACCCAGCTCCTCGCCAGGGAGGGCCCAATGAAGGCCCAATTCATCAACTCACACGGGGAGCGCTGATGCGTCTCCCCACGGTCTCCACGTGCTTCCTCCGCGGGGACACGTCCTCAGCCAACTACCTGTGTCTGAAAGAACAGGTCCTTCTCCTTCCGAAGTTTACAAGACAGTTGACCCAGGACGAAGACCACGTGCTGGTCTTTCCTATGCCACGTAGATCCTGGCAATTATTCGTATTGGGCCTAATGATCCAACCCAATGCAGAAAACCGTTGGCCCAGCGCCGGGGGCATATTATAAATACCCTCATTCACTAGAGGTTCAGGTATTCTAATTTTCTACGCTTTTTGTACTTGCTTCTCTCTCTTGCTGAAACTTACTTTAGCATCGGAGTGCCTTGCAGGTACACCCTCTCCTCTTCCCCACCACTGATGAACTAGGAGCTCATAACGTGCTGCTGGCTGATGTTCTCTTTCTAATCTGGTAAGATCAGTGGCGCCATCTGTGGGAATCTCTTACTTCCCCGTTCTTTCTTCCTCAGAAATCAAAGAACCAAAGCATATCTTAACTTCCATCAATCATGGCAAGCCCATGCATTAACGATAACGTCCATGAAACCGCTTTCACCACTTTCAACAACGGCGACGACTACGATCCCAGCGCGACTGTCCTTGTCGAGGAGGGTGACCCCAGGGAAGGGTGCACTGCCTCTCCCTCCCCCGACGATGCGGTCTTCAACACCGTCCAACGCTTCGACAACCTAGCTGTTTTCCAGCCAATTACTGTACCGCCCAACACCGACCCGACCATGGTGGCCCTATTCGCGGTGATCAACCAGATGAACCTGGTGATTTTCCAGTAGAACGAGCGAATTAAGATGCTGGAAAAAGAATGACAGTCAGGGTCTCCCCCGCAGAGACATCGCCCCTTAGTTTCTCGCAGCCCGTCTCCGCGATGACGAGAAACCCGTCCTCCCTCTCCCCCGCGGAGACTTCAACGGGATGAGTCGCAGCAGCCTAGACGTCGTTCGCGACTGGAAAGGCCTCATCCTGTGGCTACCCAGAAGTGTGACCTCACTCCTCCCTGGAAAGAGAAACGCTCCCTGACTCCCAAAAGAAACAAAGTTGACAGCCAGGTGCAGAGACCGAAGAGTTGACCAAGGAGCTCTCCACGCTGCGGAAGGAACCCTCGGTACGACCCTTCCCTATCGCTATCACCCATCAGAAGCGATGCGGACAGCCCTCGTGGTCCACTATCCAAAGCCATTATGGAGACTAGCCTATCCGTCGGGATGGAGAAACCCCCAAGTCTGGCTACCTACGATGGCACGACCGACCCAGACGATCATATCAAGAGCATCGACGCGATGCTCAACTACCGCAACGTTCGGGAGCCATAAAGTGTAGACTCTTCCCCACGACCCTGAGAAAAAGGGAGTTGTCGTGGTACAAGAGCCTTGGCCCTGAATTCATCACCTCCTGGAAAGAGCTTAAGACACAGTTCTCTAGGAACTTCACCGTCTCCCGACGACATCTGAAGACGGAGGCATCTCTAGAGGCTATTATTCAAGGGAATGACAAATCTCTATAAGAATATATAGATAGATTCTATCGAGAGATTGTCCAGGTATCCACTACAGACAGTATGAAGAGATACCTGATCGAGCGGGGGCTGTGACCCCACAGTGATTTTGCCAAGGCGGTTGGTATCGAAAGGCCCATCAAGCAGGACGAACTCCTCTACAAGGCCCAGGCTTAGATCCAATATTAGGATAAGGATTCCACCAACAGCGCCCGCGACTCGCGGAACCAGGAGAGTGCCAAAGTCTCCAGGAACAAAGACTCCGTTGCACCCCAACGTGGCAGGGAGAAAAGAAGAGAAGACATGCCCCGCGACTCCCGAGAACACATGGGGCCAACAAGCCATTTCACCGAGTATATGCTACTCACTGCTCCCCGCGAGTGCATCTTAGCTGAGTACATCAACTCAGAATTCCAAAGAGGTGGGGTCCGCGTCCCGAAGCCGACGGCCCCCAAGCCCAACGTCGACAGGTCCAAGTACTGTCGGTTCCACATGAGCCACGGAAACATCACAGAAATTGCATCCATCTCAACGATGCCATCGAAATCCTGATCAAGGAAGGGCACTTAAAGTAGTACACTAGGAGGAACGAATCTCCTGGACAAGAAGCCCGCAAGGCGAAGAAGGTCGAGGAGGTGATGCCACCTTCCGACTACACTGGGTTGCAGGTCGCTCTGTGCGTCTCCCGGCCAGAAGACTTCTACCTTCCATACAAAGCCGACACGCCTTTGTCCGCTCATAGCCCGTGAGAGAGCTTCCCCGCCACCGTGGTCATATGCGGAGGAGGGTTCAACAAGCTCTCCGTAGGGTCGGTGAAGCGACAGTTTGACGAGCTGGTCGAAGCAAGATCAACATAGAACACCACCTTCGGCAAAGTCTAGGGGAGATCAAACCCCATCACATTCTACCTCGAGAAGCTACCGGGTGGTGCCCCCAATTCCAGTATCCCTCTGCTAATCAGAGCCCAGATGGTGAACTTCGTTGTATGTCGTATCCTCGTCGACCAGGGGAGCTTGGTCGACATAATATATACTCACCTGTTCACCACTCTCCAGCTCGACGAGAGGCATCTGACCCTGTACGTCGGCTCCGATTTGCAGGGCTTCAATGGCACCACCACGAGGCCATGGGGCTATGTTGAGTTACTTGTCACTTTCGGGTCCGAGGAGACAGTCAGACAGGTCAAAGTTCGCTTCCGGTGATAGAGTGCCCATCTCTATACCAGTGCATTCTGGGAAGGCCGATCCTATCTGAGCTGACTGCAATATCATCCACGGTCCACCTGAAGATGAAGTACTGCACAGCTAGGGGTCGCGACGTCACCCTCCATGGGGACATTGAAGCTTCCAGAAGGTTTTTTGAGGCGGCCACCAAGGGGCTGAACTCAATCAACATCAAGCCCAAGACTACCAGCAAGCCAGCCCGCGCCGAAGAGCAGAAGACATTGACACGCGTTAACTCGGTCGACCTCGACAGCCGCATCCCTAGCAAGCAGGAACAGAATGAAGCAGCAGTTGACTCACCTCCAGCAAATGGTGGCGACAGATAGCTTCTCTATCCCGTGCGCCCCATTCCAGATTGCGACTTCGAGCTCATCTCCCTCAACGACGACCCCGACAGGAGCGTGAAGATCGGCACAGGGCTCCCCGATTTGTCGAGGAAGCAGCTGAAAGCCTACCTCAGGGAGAATGTTGTAAGCGCTGCAGAGATGCCCGGGCTTGACCCAGATGTGGCCTGCCACCAGCTCATCATAGATCCGGCTGCTAGGGCCATATTACAACGTAGGTGTAGGCAGTCTCCCGAAAAAGGGGAGGCTACTAAGTTTGTTGTAAGAGACCTCCTAGAGGAAAATTTTATTAGTGAAGCCCAGTACACAGCCTGACTCTCAAATGTTGTACTTGTCAAAAAATCTAATGGAGAATGGCGTGTGTGTTGATTATACTGATCTCAATAAGGCATGCCCCAAAGATGCATATCCATTGCCTAACATCGACAAATTGGTCGACAATTCTGCAAGTTTTAAACTTCTGTCGTTCATGGACGCATACTCGGGATACAACCAGATCCCCATGGTGAAGGCCAAAAAGCAATACACGCCTTTTATGACCGAGTTGGGCAATTATTACTACAACATAATTCCCTTCGGCTTGAAAAACGTCAGCGCTACTTACCAACGGATGATGAACAAAATCTTCCGAGGTGAGATTGAGGACATGCTTGTGGTCTACATGGACGACATGATCGTGAAATCACGAAAATAAATAGACCACATTGCTCATCTCAGAAGAGTCTTCGACACGATGAGGAGATGCAAGATGATATTCAACTTGGAGAAGTGCACCTTCAGTGTCCTAGCCAGCAAATTCCTCGGCTTCTATTTGATGGAACGAGGAATCGAGGCGAACCCTGACAAGTGCAGGGCTTTCTCTGATTTCCCAATGCCAAACTTGAAGAAATCAATCCAATCCCTAAACGGGATGCTCGGCTCACTGTCCCGTTTCGTGGCCAAGTCTTCCCAACACACACTCCCATTTTTCAAATTTTTGCACAAAGAAGCCACATTCGAGTGGACCGAGGAGTGCGAGCAAGATCTCCTCCACCTCAAACAAGTCCTCTTGCAACCCCCAATCCTATCGCGACTGGAAAGCAGAGAGACTTTGTATTTGTACCTCGTCGTTACGACTGAGGCCGTCAGCGTGGCTCTCATTCGCGAAACCCCCTAGGGACAAAAACCAATTTACTTCACCAGCAAAGCCCTATAGGGCACCGAGCTCAGGTACCAGCAAATCGAGAAGGTCACTCTGGCCCTCATCAATGCGGCCCGAAGATTAAGGCATTACTTCCTGGCCCACATGATCGTGGTAAGGACAAACCAGCCCGTAACGTAGTTACTCGGTCGTCCCGTCATGGCGGGTAGGATGCTCAAATGGTCGCTCAAACTCTTAGATTTCTAAGTCAGTACGAGAGCAGGAAGGCCCTTGAAGCTCAAGTGTTAGCCGACTTCGTCACGAAAATGACCGCCCCGATCTCCCTAACCGACGGGGCCCGTAAGTAGACCATCTATGTCGACGGGGCATCCAGCTCGACAAGAATTGGAGTGGGCATCATTCTTGAGAATGAAAAAGGCATCTTGATTAAGGTCTCCCTCGCTTTATCCTTCCCTACCTCGAACAACCAAGCCGAGTACGAGGCCTTCCTCGCCGAGTTGCGCCTAGCCAAGGACCTTGGCGCGAAGGAGGTAAAGATATTTACCGACTCCCAGCTTGTCGCCTCTCAGTTGCGGGGAGAGTACCAAGCCAAAAACGACAACCTCGTCGAGTACTTAGCTCTGGTTAAAGAGAGGATGAAAAAGTTTGACTCCGTAGAGGTGAAACATGTTCCCCGCGAGCACAATACCAGGGCAGACATCCTGTCGAAACTCGCGAGCACAAAGAAAAACGGCGGAAAAAAGTTTGTCATCTAGGAGATACTTTCTCGACCAAGCATCGCGAAACCCACCTCGATTATCGATGTGAATGTTATCGGCGACAGCAGCTGCTGGATAACCCCGGTGTACATGTACCTCATCACGGGGGAACTGCCCGACGACTCCAAGGTGGCTAGCGTGACGCCAAGATTGTTCTTATGTCTTGATCGAGGACAAGTTGTACAGGCGGGGATTCTCCATCCCTCTTCTCAAGTGCGTCGAGGAGTCCAAGATCCCTCACATACTCCAGGATATCAACGAAGGAATCAACTCACAACACCTCGGCGAACAATCCCTCGCCCGTAAGGCTCTATAAGCAGGGTACTATTGGCCCACCATACAGCAGGACGCGAAGGAATACGTTAAGAATTGCGACAAGTGCCAATGCCACGGGGTCATGCATCTGGCACCTCCAAACGAGCTCAAAACACTCTCGTCCCTGTGGCCTTTCGCCTGGTGGGGGATGGATATCCTCGGGCCCTTCATCATAGGGTCATACCAGAACAAATACTTAATAGTCAGCGTCGACTACTTCACGAATTGGATAAAGGCTGAGACCCTCGCCAAAATCACGACACACAACATACTCCGCTCCTACAAAAGGAACATACTTGTCCGGTTCGACATACCCCAAGCAATCGTCATCGACAACAGGACGCAGTTCACCGATAAAAACTTCCAGGACTTCGTTACCAAGCTGGACACAAAGCAAAATTTCACGTCTGTCGAGCACCCTCAGACAAATGGGTAGGATGAAGCCGCGAACAGAGTGATCCTACGGAGCCTAAAACGAAGACTAGGTGAAGCAAAAAATAGGTGGGTCGAGGAGCTACACAACGTGCTATGGTCTTATAGGACGACCCCACACTCGACCATCAGGGAGATCCCATTTTGGCTAATGTACGGAACCGAGGCAGTAATTCCGGTAGAAATAATAGAACCCTCTAGGAGGACCAAATCTCCCCTCGGCGAGGAGATGAACGACGAGGCACTGAGGGAGGAGCTCAACCTGGTCGAAGAAATCCGGTCGGGGACAACCCTCCGTGAAGCCTCGCTCAAACAAAAGATAACTTTGCGACATGACAACAAAGTAATTAAACGCGAATTCCAAGTAGCCAGCCTAGTCTTGCGGAAAAACCAAAAAGACTCGCGCGAGGGTAAACTCGCTGCGAACTGGGAAGGCCCCTACCGTGTCCGCGCAAAAACGCAGAACGGGGCCTACTACCTTGAAAACCTGCACGGGGAAGAACTTACTCGACCATTGAACACTAAAAAGCTCAAATAATATTACAGTTAAACATTGCCCTCGGCGTGCTTAGTTTAACCGCAACGAATTACGTCCCAACCACAGGAGCGCGCTAGGGTACAAGAGCGAATCCTAAACTTGAAACAAAAAGACAAAAGTTCGCTCTTGTGTGTGCGAGCAGACTCTTGATCCAATGGGGACACCTCAACCGAGCTTCGCCGTTGTCGTAAAAATTAGGTAGAACACCCAGCTCGCGATGGGAAGTTCACGCCACGGAACAACGCCCAACTCCGACCACTCGACCAGTTCTCTGCACAGTCGAGAATCAATTATGTCGAGCAAAGGCCCTAATTACTTTATAAAAATAAGCAAACACAATATTGCATACACGTCAACGGGGAAAATAAATACCCAACAAATAGCACACACAAAATGAAAAAAAGACTAACATTAAAAGAAACAGTATATTGCAAATGACTGGCAAAGCCCATTGTTCAAGTATTATAAGCCATGGCATGCAGGCCAGGCAATATCAAAAACCATGGCACGCAGGCCAGGTAAAGTCAAAATTACAAAATATGGCACGCAACCCAAAACTAAGCAAACTAAACATCAATTCCCTCCTCGGGCAGGTTCTCCTCTTCGGTTTGATCGGCTCCTCCACCAAACCCAGTTGGAGTGACCACCTGGCTGTCTACCACCTGGTGGAAAAACCTTATCCCGTCAGTGACAAGTTGAAGCTCAGGATTAACCACTCGGAGCTGCTTCACCGCGTTGTTAAAACCTAGCTCGAGAGTACCCAGATAGTCCTGCTTGAGCTCCCGAATCTGGGAAACCAAATTACTCTGGGTTACCAAGAGCTTTTCCTCGTCAGTTTTGTCCTTGACGGGCCTTGAGGCGGCGTCCAGCTAAGTGATCCTCGCCTGGAGTCGTTTCTTCTCCTCATCGACCTCGGCCACCTTCTTCTCCATCTCCTCCATCTCGCGATAAAGGTTGATTTGGATCTGATACTTCTCCCAGTAGTCGAGGAAGTCACTCTCTACCTTCTCCTTCTCTATCACGAGGGTCATGTGCTCCACCTATAATTTCTTGTGCTCAGATAGAGGTCAGGTCCCGTCATTGAGAGCCAAAGTTGTCTCAAGGACCCTCAACGTGGTGGTCGCTTCCTCGAACAATGCCTTTCTTCTTGTGGCCTTGTCGAGTGCCAAAATCGCCTTGGATTCGACCTCGGGCACAATCGGGGAGTTGTCTCCGCTGAAGAGCCCCCGGGTACAATGACAGGGAGATAGCACGAACCTCTCCCCAGCAGCACCCTCTAGAAAGTCGACGTGACCAGACTCCTCGAGGCATTGTTTCTTGGCCAGAGGATCCTGAGAGAAAGAATAATGTCTTTCCTGGGGAGAGAAGGAACATATGGCCTGCTGGTCGACCATCGCCAACTGTTGGACTTGAGCAACACGGCCCTTGGGAGCCTTCTTCCCACCTTTTCTCACCGCGAGCTTTTGCATGTGTTCTTAGAGGTTCGACATATGACCTGCAACAAAGAAAGGAGCGAGTCAATATAACAAGGAGAAACGAGCAGACAAACAAATAAAAACACTCACTACCTAAGAGACTCAAGGCCTCCTCGTCGCAACTGCACTCGATGAGCGCCTTGGTGTTGATTAAACGGACCTCGAGGGCAATTTCCCCGTTGTCGTCCCATACAAATTTCCCGTCCTTGGTCATGCACTTGGCGAGAGTGAAGATGTCGACGAAGCCCACTATCTTGTCATAGGCGAGCCTGTCATCCTCGTTTAGCTCATGGGGCTTCGAGATGTACCTCTCCGTCACTCTTTTAAAGTGGATGTTCTACCACTCAAGGGGGAACTTTGCTTCCAGGGTATCCTCCCTTTGCCCGTCGACGAGCTTCTCCACGTGCTCTAACATAGAATCGATGGTGGCGTGAGTCACAGGCTTCACGACAAAATATTTGTCCTTGAAGAACCATTGAACAGCTTCCTCGGCTGTTTCAAGGAGACCCAACTGTGTCGTCCCTAATGAGTCTGCCGCTGCAGGTGGAAGAGGCGTAAGAACAGTGGGAGCGTAGCGCCGACTTAAAGATATTGGCATACGAGCTCAAACGCCTGCATAAACGCGATTGCGTTAGGATGAAGCTACGAGGGCGCCAAGTCCAGCCATAGGAATACCCCCGTATGAAAATCGTTGAAGGGCAGGCAGATCCCCGCGTCCCGAAAAGCAAACTCGTACATCGAGAAGCGCTTCCCTGGGTACGACGAGCAAATTTGGTCCGTTTCCTTGGGCTTGTAAACCCGCCAGTTCGCAGATGTTCCTTCCTTCAATTTCTCGACAGTGGCAAAAGCATCCGAGTCCTCGAAAATGAAAAACGAAACAGTGGCCAAGGGCTTCATCCCGGCCCACGCAGATGGGGATTCAGCGTTTGCATCGGCCAAGTTGTCTTCGACATCCCCAACAACGTCTTCTACATCGATGACATCTACGTCGACCATGACGGCATCCTCGGGCTTGGGCTCCATTTAACCTGAAAAGAAGAAGGAAACAGTGAATTTGACAATAAGATCAAATTCAGCCTTCCATCGAAAATCAAGTGAAAGGGCCAGGAAATGCTCGACACACGTCCTCGACCGAAGCCCTTGCCGACGAGCGCATGGTCGTGAGGGAATTTTCCTCCACGAGGAACAGGAAACCCTTTATCCGCGGGGGAAAGATCCCTTAACACTTTAGTTCTCCACAGAATCAAGCGTAGGAAGTCCCCTCGACGAAAGACTTCCTCTTGGTATTCATGCATCTGCGGGGAGAAGGTTTCCCCGACGTCAACCCAGCGAGGACGCTAAAAGCCTCGTGGGGTCCCCGAGACCTTCATAGGAAAATACATACATTTTCCCAGAATCTGCATGAAGTCCCCGGTATCTTCATCGGAAACTTCATGATCCCGCCGGGAACTTCATGATCCCGCCGAGAACTTCATGCACTCCCCAAAAACTTCATCGAAAACTAAAAAAACACACCGGAAAACGCATAAATTCTTGAGAAGGACAGAAGACTTACTTATATGAAGGAGAATATAGAGATTAGGATGGCGGAGCAAGGAGCTGACGGTGACAACGGCGGCGAACAGACATTGGGAGAGTAGAGAAAACCTTGAGAGACTTTGAGAAATACTTGAGCTAGAATGAGGGGAGCGTGTGAATGAATCAGTCTTCCCCCTATTTATATACTCTAGCACTGGAAACGAAGCATCACAAAGGCGGCTAAGCATCCCTCCTCATAGTCGTCATAGGAATTTACTACTCCAGACGCGTGGCCCTAGAAGTCATTACGCGTGTCCCTTCAAACCCCCTCGCACGGCTCGAGGAAATGATGTATCCACTCCCTTCGCTTCTGTCACGTCGTCCAGTATGTCGAGCATAATGCCCGACCCTGGCACTGTCGGGAACACTTCCTCGGGAGAGGTTCATAAAGAGCCATGACTATGTATTGAGAGACAGACCTCCCCACGAGCACCTGTCATCGGGATGAATGCATGATCGACCCTGTCATCGACCCTGTAGTCGAGCACAACTAATGGCTCCTACATCTAGTCACGTGCCTAGCCCCCACGATCTCAGTGCCTCGGGCAGGAGCGACGCTCCTCCGAGAAAGTCCTTACACCCCTCCTCGACACAAGAATTAACTCTTAAGTCATTACTTCACTGCTTCGGTGCAACGACTTAGGGGGATCATGTTCTGGATTAGGCCAGAGGCTGCCCCACCGTCGGGTACAACCCAACCTAGCTCCTCGTCGGGGAGGGCCCAATGAAGGTCCAATTCATCAACTCACATATGGAGCACTCACGCGTCTCCCTCATGGTCTCCACGTGCTCCCCACGCAGGGACACGTCCTCAGTCAACTACCTGCATCCGAAAGAACAGGTCCCTCTCCTTCCGATGTTCACGGAGCAGTTGACGCAGGACGAAGACCACATGTTCGTATTCCCTACGCCATGTAGATCCTGGCAGTTATTCGTATTGGGCCTAATGATCCAACCCAGTGCAGATAACTGTTGGCCCAACACTTGGGGCACATTATAAATACCCTCTTTCACTAGAGGGTCAGGTATTCTAATTTTTTACACTTTCTGTACTTGCTTCTCTCTCTCGCTGAAACTTACTTTAGCATGAGAGTGCCTTCCATGTACACCCCCTCCTCTTCTCCACCACCGGCGAACTTGGAGATCACGACGTGTTAATGGTTGCTGATATCTTTCTGATTTGGTAAGATCACAAACTAATTTTCTAAAAAATTAAACAAACAGGATAATAGCTTGATTTGTTGATAATACATGTAATTCAGCGGGTCAGCTCATTGTCAAAGAGAATCATCTTGAACTAAGCTCAGAGATAAATAAAGAAGACAAGTAAAAACAATATACACAAATATAATTATGTTTTAATTGTATTGATTTAATCTTTCCTTTCTTAGTTAAACCTCTACATAATTATTGGGACTGATTTGGAGTCTCATACCTATTGATATATATGTACATTCTCCTTACACAATATAGAAGAAATGCCTTTCAGTCTCAAGTAAAACTAAATCCAACATAAATTGTATCCATAACCTTGCATTAATTGAAAATAGAGCTCAACATTAATTATTGACACTGAAACAGAACCAACATAAAGGGAAAATAATCCAAAATTCTCATTAAATTCAAAACTAATAGAATGGAGAAAAAAACCTTGCTGAAGCACTATATCAGAATCAGGCCTTAGGAGGGCTTATATCAGAATCAGAATCGTGTGTACCTACAGAAATAAAAAATTTCATTTCCATTTTTGTCCTCAGGAGGGCTTATATCGTCAAAGGAATTTAGAGTATCAAAGCTTATAATTGTTTCAAAACATTCCTCAAGCCCAAGTATTTTATGTCGCCGCCGGCCATTTGCGTTTCAGATCCGACTACCATAACCCCACAAAAACGCAGATCCGCTGAAATTCAACAAAATCATTAACACCACAGAAATAAAAAAAAAATCAACAAAAGGTCACTCAAGTTGAAGAACCGGGTTTAAATAACAAGTTTGTATCACATTCAAGTTGAAGAACCAATCTAATATTTTACTATCTATCAGTATTTCTTGAAGAATATTTTACTATCTATCAGTATTCCTCTACGGGTGAATTCTGTAATTAGGCGAGTTTTTAGTTTGAGAATTGTTGCAACAACAGTCAGAACTAATGCAAGCTAATAACTTCCATTTTCTGCTAGGCAGTAAATTTTAATTAATACCATAATTTTGGAAATTCTGGTAACAATAGTCAGAAGTATCGTAACCTGGCTTTGGTTTTCTTCGACGTCGTGAAGTTGAATCTGATTTTTGCAAAAAGCCTCGATTGAGTTTCAAAACTTGTTCATTAACTTGATCAAATTGTTCTTTCTCTCTTACAGGTTGAGTACCATAATTTGCAGTTTACCAATGTAGTTGTCCTATCCCAATTTGCTCAATCTGCATCCTATTTAGTGATGCCCTAAAAAATTATATTATTCAAATTTAAATAGCATAAGCAAATATGTAAAACAGATATTTCCAATGGAAGGTTTAGTATGAAGACTACATGTAATATTAATAAATACATCGCACGTGCGTGTGAGGGCTGTATACCCTGAACTACCGAGTTCAATTTCTACCGATTAGAAAAAGGTACTTACCCTTGAAAATGGTTGTAGAAGGCTTGGAGTCAAAAACAATGATAAAATCACATTAATGGTTAATTAAAAATGGCAATAGAACTTATATCTCATATTTGGAAAATAATTCATTTACAACAATATGAATTGTAATTGAGACTGCATAAATCTGCATGAAAAAATAAACATATTAGTCAAGATACGCTTGCACATGTGCGAAGAGTATTACAATATGAAATCAGTTGCTTACGGTATAATTTTTCATTCTCTGGAAGATAGCTCGGCTGGTCAAAACAACACTTATAATAACACTAAGGCCAGGTTCGGTTAAAACAATATTAGATGCACTTCGACCTACATCAATAGCATTTGCAACAGCTATACCAATGTCGGCCTTCTTGAGAGCATAGTGCTCTAACTAATTAAGTTAGTTAGATAGCCTTCTCAATAAATACTCTAATCATTGTAGGTTCGGAAATAAAAGGATTACACATACAAATATGATTTTCTCAGTTTTCCTCACTTTAGGTCCACTTTCTTATCATTTCACTTGTATCTTCGATATTTTTCCTAAAAGCAATATTTCTTGTTTTGACATAATATGCACAAATGCAAGGATAAAGACAGCTAGTACCATTCATGCACGGTTAATATCTCAGGACCATCCAACTCATAAGTTTTTCCCATGCTAGTTCCATCATCCTTCAAGGTTGTAGTAAGTGCAGAGGTAACATCAACAACATATACAGGTTGGAGTCTGCAAAATTATTCGAAGAAAAAAAAATAAGAAACATGAATTTCAATGCCAAGAGGAAGACACACTAACAATACAATTCATTTTGGTAAAAATAATTTAAGCTTGGAGTAGTTGCTTGATAGATTTACATATATTGTGTGTTCCCGTTCCCCATACTTTGCAAATTGAGCCCATCTATTTAAAACTCCTGACTTTGGGTTTCCTGTCTTTTCCCATGCAATCATACTACCCTGGAATTTAGGATCTGGAGACACATATAGAAAAACTACCCTCCCTATTTGCAAACTCTTGTAACAAGTACAATAACTTTCTTATAGATAGAAATCACCACATACTTAGTGAAAAATACAACAACTTGTATGAAAAGTATTGTAGACTGACTTTGTAGCAACCTTGATCAACTTTGAGATTTTGCTACTATTATGATACATGAAAATTCAATCTTCTCCTTTAATGAACAAATCAATATGATATAGACATTTAAGTGCTCAAGTGTTTCTCTAAACGTTTTCATATTAAAATGAAAATTATGCAGGAAAAAGTTTTATGTTAAAATGTTACAGACACTTGAAAAATAGTTAAAATGTTCATGAAGAATGTGTCATGCAATATGAAAAAATCTGAATTTTATAGTCACAAAGAAACCCTTTGAAAATCATGGAAATGTTTGAAAATAATAAGAATAATTGTGCAATGATTCAAGAAAATGTTTCATGAGAAAATGTCATGAAAAGATATTGCAATGTTACCGAATTTTAAAAAAGATGCATGATCCAATTGATTGTGGTATTCCATACAATCAATTGGCACTAAATGCAATGTTATGAATTAATTCCATGAAAAATTGCAATTAAAGAGCTATCATGTTGTTTAATATTTTTTTTAAACAATGAGGGTGCAAACGATTGTACGTAAATGCAACGTTTAAAAATTTGAAAAGATACAAACATCGAATCAATAGTGAGGAACATTTCAGAGAGAGAGAGAGAGAGAGAGAGAGAGAGAGAGAGAGAGAGAAAATCCATACACTTGATTTTGGTGAATATGAAAAAGATTGGAACCTTTTAAAACGAGCGCTTTCAAAGTCAGTAACCAAGTGACAATTGACTGCGGCATATATGACAATCGATTGTCATGTTTTAAAACATCTAAGTTTCTTCAATTTTTCAAAACTTTCATGAATGAAAAACATGATTTAAAAAAAACTTATAAAACACTAAAGAAGATTTAATATGAAGTGAGATACTTGAGCATTAAATGTATAACCAGTAAATTAATTTGCCATAAGTACCTTGATCAAAAGAATAATTTCATGACTTAGCACATGAACAGATGATTCAAATCGTTTTCTTCTTTGTTATCTCTTCCATGATAATCTTATCTCTTTATCAAAACCAATACTTCCAAATATGTTGAAATCTTCTTCACAAATATGTTTTAGTGTTTGTAATTTAGCCATGAACATTTACGGAAACACTCTTCTGCTTTACAAATTTTTCACTCAGACTAATTAAGGTAGGGCTTTTTTACATATAAGGATTGTCAAATGATTTCTTTCTTACAGACGCTGGCTTAAGTTTGCTTGAGATGTGGCTTGGACTTATATTCCATTTGGTTTCCATCATCGGATAATCAAGTCCATCAAACCATAATAATTAGTTTTGCATTTTTATCTTCTTAACCGCTTATGCATAAATTGTCAGACGACATTAGTTGTCATCATCAAAAATTGTTGCCCTTCTTAAAAGCATATCACCTACAAAACAAGGTTCCACATTCTCCCCTTTTTTTATGATGACAACACATCTCTTAAGGGAGGTGGTTAAATAAAATAGTACATGTATGCTTGAAATAATTAAACTCCCTCTGAGTTAAATAGAGAGTATATTTTGCTCTTCCGGCGAGTATGCTTCTCCCTTTTTGTCCAAATTAAAAAGGTGGATAAAGATGCTTCGCGAAAAATAAATATGCAAACATAGGCAAATAAAGAATTTAGAAAAGGGTAAAACATTGTCTTTTGTTAAATATAAGATGCTTAGAATTCAAAGTACTAAAATGGAAATGACTAAATTGAAAATATCAAAAAAGAAGTAAATAACAAGAATTTTTACGCACATAGGTGACACTATTTTATGCCATAATATTGTTATTCTCTTGAGATCATTATCTTCATCTTATTCATGCCTCTTGATATGCTTTGACAAATTTTCCAAACTTATTTTATATCTATGTCTTCTATTTCTTCTGTGTCTTTTTCTTCATTAGTCCGGTTTTCCCTCAGTTCTTCATATTATATGTTGATATTCACGTCTCTTAGACTGGTATAATCAATCTTATTGTTGGGTGAAATTGATTTTTCCCTTAGGGTGTCAATGTGTAAGGTTCTTAAGATTCTTGTGATCATTACTCCATATAGAAGGTTTGCTGAAGGTTTTTCTTTTGAGTAAGACATGTGCAAAATGTCCCATCTATCCTGTTTGTTGAAATGTTTTGTGTAAGAAATCAAAGAGGGATAATATCATATTTGATAACATAGTCGTAATTGATATTTCTCGGGAGAAAACTTTTGAAGTATTCAAACTTTTGGTTTTAAAAGGGTTGTTCTAAAAGGAAATTTGCATTTCTCTATCGGGTTGGTAACAAGAGTGTTTTAGGCTACATTATGTTTTTGAGTCCTACAGGTGTCTCAGATTTGTAGGATGTTCCTAGGAAGGACATTTCAAACATTCTCCCAAATTCTTCTCTGTGGATTACTATTTTTACATTCTATAGTGATGATGTCAGGGTTTTTCTAAAGATATTCCGGTTTGTGTAGAATTCTTGTATAAGGTTTGTGTAAAGAACGCTCTTAATGAGGCTTGACAGGTGTGAGAATAAGGTTTATAACCTCGCATGAAGGTTTCGTCGATAAACAATGGTTCTATGATCTTTTTCTCTGGGATCATCTTCTTGTCTTCTTCCTTTTTATTCATTATTGCAGCCATAATGATATCTCTTCTTGGTGGCCTTCTGGATTTTGGCTTGATAAGGCCATGACGATACTTATAGCAAGAAAGATGCAAGAAGGTATGAGATGCAAGAAATGGATAGGGAAGTATATATATTAATAGCGTACCATCTGAAGATTTGATAGTGTATTCCAGACAAGTATTCGATATAGATTATACTGATTAAAAATCAAATCAAAATATTTCCAGATTAAGTGTGCTAATCGATTAGCTAAGGGCTCTAATCGATTAGTTAGCCTGATTTGCCAGGATTTTGTGCAATCTTCATTAATGCTAGGATTTGATTTGCTTAAGGCACAAGCTTTGTTTGGATTTGATCTAAAAATAAGCTCGCAAAGCCCTATGTAAAGCATACCTGCAAAACACTAAGGTTTCACCTTTGTTACCTTTAGATCTTTTGAGCTTATCAAAACATAAAGGTTCTAAGTGACCTATTATCTTACGGTGTGTGTGCATTTATACACTGGACGTTTCTTTTCCTTATGATTTATACCACTTCCTGGTTTTCCATCTTTTTAAAATCCTAGACCATTCTTATTTAGGGAAAACCGTTTACTTGAGAAAATCAAGTCAAGCTTCTCTTTCCCTTGGGTGAACTTTGCTAGGATTTAACTTAAATCAATTACTTCTTCTATAATGGAGTCACAATGTTTACATTCTTCTCTAGAGTCTCTAATCTTAGTTATTTCTATCTTGAATGAATCATTTTACTTCTTTAAGATATCTTATAGATTCTTTAAGACCTAAGATACGTTCTCTCAGTGTATAATTTTCTTGCACTGACTGGTCATTCATTCTAAATAATTGTGTATAAGATAGTTTGATACCTAGAATAGTGTTTGTTTTGTAGGATGCCTTTAAGAATATTTTATCTTCTTTGTTGGAAGATGATTCTTTCATATTTTTCCTTGAGGTTGATGTCTCTCCTCTTCTTCTTTGTTAGAGTATTGAAGAGAATTTTTCTTCTTCTTTGTCATTCCTTAAAAAAAAGGTCCTTCATTTGATGTTGAATCTTTTGAGGATTATTCAACTACTGAGTATGTTCTTTTGATGGATTGCACTAGAGTTGTATGATAGGAGTATGATGATGTTCTATAACACTAGTTTGATGTATGTCATAAAACTAGTTTTGTCTCTTTTTTAAAACAGGTTCTGTAAGTTGGCCTCTCTAAGGGTGAATCTGGATTTCAAACTCTGGAGAAACCCTATATGTGTTTTGAAAATGGAGGAATCTGGATTTCAATATTCGGACAAGCCCCTTTTGTGTTATTTTGTACATAATAGAGTGAATTAGAATTTCAATATCCCAAAAAAACCCTGAGACAAGATTGCTTTTGTATGGTTCACAATAATATAAAACTTGTATAAAATATGTCTCATATGTTGTTAACAAAAAACACGTCAAATGGAAAATAATTGGTATATCGCATTTGTATACTTCAACGGCGTGAGGCCTTCTTTTGAATTTAGGATCACAAAGGACACCCCTCTAGTAGATCTGCAATTTAAATTAGAGAATCGTTTGCTCTACTCAAACAATTGAAGAGTGGTTAAGATCGAGTATCGTTCACTATCAATTGACAATGAAGTAAGATGAAGTTGAGTAAGTTTGAGCTGAAGACTAATACAGATGTAATCGTTATGTGGAGTACATTTCACTATTACACAACTAATAGTCCAATCTTCGGATGGCAATGGGTAGGGTATGTGCAGCGTACTATAGTATTTGTCTCATACTCGCTTTTTAAAAAATCCTTGTACCTGAGCTCATACTTGTGTGGGTATCAACACTTATACTCGTACTCGTATCCTATGGATATAAGTACCCATACCCGTACTCGTTTACCCGCATTTCTAATAAAAAACAATATTAAAAAACTCAAAGATGTTATTATTGAGGTAAGAAATAAACAAAACATTTATATTAAAATGCAAACAGGTTTAATTGTGATGTATTTCACAAAATTGATAAATTAACATCTGTACATAATAATGAAAATATAAATAAATAAATAAATATTATGCAGATATGGGTAGGGTGTGTACTAAGGTACCCGTATTCGTGCCCTTACCCGCTTATTTTAGTGGATAATATCTCATAGGGTGTACGCGGATTGGGTTGGACCGGGTTTGGCCTAATCTGTTATCCAGCTCGTCCAACCCACAATTTCATTGTCAAAATCGACCCGAACTGACTCGTTCATTTATGAGTTGGCTAAGGTTGGGTTCGCGGGTTGTGTTTCAAATAAAAAATATTTTTTATGATTCTTTTTGTCGGTTTAAAAAAATGTAACACAACTCAATACAATCATACTCATTTATAACATTCAAATTCGATGAAACACGCCATATAATATCTAATAAAATTCATCAATGCGACATAACACTTGATAATAGTATAAAATTCAACCAGACACGTTAATTCCATAAAATACATAAGTTGGAAATGATATAAAAGAAAATAAGAAACAATATTTAATCTTAGAATTACACAGACTCATTGGTCTAGTAGTATTTTAGGTGGAGAATAAATTTTTTTTGAAAAAATTATGGTTATTAGTGAGATATTAATTTTATATTTTATTTAAAATAATAATAAAAATAATAAGAAATTACTAAAATCACATCAATGGGTTGGGTCAATGGGTCTGCGGTTTGCAAAACTCAAACCTGATACCCTAACCAAAACTATACGGGTTGTTATGGGTTGGGTTAGGTATACCCGTAAATGGATTGGTTTGATTTGGATTAGCGGATTCGTTGGTTGACCCGCACCCATTAACACCCTTAATATCTCATGCCCATGTTCATATCTATTTTGCAGGATTTTATCTTACCCGTTATGGGTAATTTTTACGGATGTCCACTGAGAGTCCAATTGTCATCTCTAGTTCAATCGTGATGGGTGGGACAATTGCATGATCGACCAATGATATTCTAAAAGATGTTAAGATGTCTTCAGATGATGACGAAATGTCATATTAGATTTAGGTAACAAATATTTGTTATGTTATGTATTTTATGTATGTAGGGTTGTTTTCGGTCCGGTCCGGACCGGTTATCTAAGGAACCGGATGTTGGACCGATCCCCCTATCGGGTAAAACCGGACCGGGCCCAAACAGTGATGGATCAAATTAGAACCGTTACTGGTCCAGAATTTTTGGGTAAACCGAAATCGAACCGGTTAACCGGTTATTAGAAAGTGAGATCCGGAACCGAACCGGTTTTTTTTGGTTCGGGTACCCGGCCCATCCAATAAAAATGCATATTTGGATTTTTTTTTTCCCAAAAAAAACAAAATTTTTTAACAAGATTACAAAATTTAACAAATGTCATCATACAATACAACATGCTTGTTCAAAATGCTACTACTAGTATTACAAAATACATTTGTGAATGATATGCCTCAGAACAATTTCATCATTGGCAATTTGGCATTGAAGTTATAATTACAAAACAACAAAACAACATCACAAAGAAGCGACACCCGGATCCTATTCCTGACCAAAATCATATGTTAAAGGTTCATCTTGAGGTTCTTCAAGCTACAAAATAAAAAATATAAGTTAAACAAGACAACTTAAATGTAATAATCAATATAAATACAACATAAACCAAGAGATACTTACAATACTTGCAGCGCAACCCTTTTTAATACCATATTTCTCCTTCACCCAATCACCCCCACAAAGTACCATTTCAACTGTCTTAGTTTTCATAGAAGATCGTTTCGGATCAATAACCCTTTTACCAGCACTAAAAGTTGCTTCTGGCAATAGTTGTAACTGGAACAGTTAGGATATCCTTTGCTAGTTTACTAAGAACAGGATACTTGGCTTCATTCCCCGTCCACCAAGTTAAAACATCAAACTTAGTGTTTGGGGGAACCTTCAAGGGAGACTCCTCAAGATATAATTCAAGATCAGATTTTGAATTAGAACTACCAACAACAGTTTCTAAAAACATCTCAAAACTCCTCCTTCCCAACCCAGAACTAGTTCCTATTTCAGGAGTTTCAGATACAAGGGCATCATTAACTCCATAGGTATCTTGATACATTTGGAATAGAGTTTTTAAGTTGGTTGCCAACTCTTGCTCATAGGCAGTGGCTTGAGTAGCATTTGGATACAAGAAGGGATATACCCATTTGATGAAGATCATTTTATACCTATTTGAACAAGAAGAGTTGTCAACCAACTAAAGTATTTTCAAGGTATTTTTAGCCTCAAAATCTGAGACAAGTAATGTCACACAAAGAGGTAACATAATTGGACTTAGAGACAACAACTAATGTCACACTCACACAAAGAGGTAACAGAATGCAGACTCAGAGACATATAATGTCACACAAAGAGGCAACATAATTGGAGTCAGAGACAACTAATGTCACACAAAGAGGTAACATAATTGGACTCAGACATATTCATCATAGGCTAAATATAAACCAGACAGATACAAGCCTTACAAGCCTCAAATTCATCATAGGCAGATAACTATCAACTGAGGCAACAGCAGGATAACATATAAACCAGGCAGATACAAGCCTTACAAGCCTCAAATTCATCATAGGCAAGTAACTATCAAATGAGGCAACAGCAGGATAACATATAAACCAGACAGATACAATCCTTACAAGCCTCAAATTCATCATAGGCAAGTAACTATCAAATGAGGCAACAGCAGGATAACATATAAACCAGACAAATACAAGCCTTACAAGCCTCAAATTCATCATAGGCAAGTAACTATCAAATGAGGCAACAGCAGGATAACATATAAACCAGACAGATACAAGCCTTACAAGCCTCAAATTCATCATAGGCAAGTAACTATCAAATGAGGCAACAACAATTAATCACAAGGCAACACCAATTAATCACAAGGCAACACCAAGCAGAATAGTAGCTACCTAAAGTATAAACAATGGCAACTTATTTAACTATCAACTTGGAAGATGTACATACCTTGGATCAAGAACTGCACCAATAGAAATCAATGTATTAGACTCTGACCAATACTTGTCATACTTCAACTTCATTTCATTAGCAAGGGCCTGTAACTGAGGATTATTTGAGATGCTTGAGGGTTTATCAAGTAAAACCTTCACCCTGTAAAGCTCAGCCAAAAACAAATTAGCAGTAGGGTAAGATGTGCCACTGATAATTGATGTCACATCAGCAAAAACCTCCAAAAATTTGCAAATATCATGAACATCTTCCCAATCATTTGCATCAGGCAAATAACTGAGAAATACTCCATTTTCTTCAGCATATCTAGGCCATACTTCTCTGTAATGGTAAGCAGTGGACAACATCAACCAAGTTGAGTTCCATCTTGTCTTAGTATCCAACACTTGCATTCTGCCTTCAAGTTGCATCTCATCAACAAATTTCTTGAATGCTTTGCACCTAGTTTCAGAATTCAGCAAATATTTGACACCATTCCTAATCTTATCAACAGTCACCTTAATCATATCAAGGCCATCCTGAACCAACAAATTTAAGATGTGTGCACAACATCTAACATGAAACAGTTTACCATCCAATGGTAGATTTCTCCTACCAGAATAATCCCTCTTTAATCTAGAGATGCAGTTATTATTGGCACTAGCATTGTCAACGGAAATAGAAACAACCTTATCCCTTATGCCCCAATCATCCATCACCTTAATCAATTCCCTACACAAAACTTCACCAGAATGTGGTGGTGGCACATTCTTAAAAGATAAAACTGTTTTGTGAAGCTGCCATTTTGAATCAATGAAATGGCCAATCACAGTCATATAACCAATTTTCTGTTCACCAAACCACCACAGGTCAGTTGTAAGACTGATCCTGTTAATCATAGACATAGACCTTTTCATCTTAACTCTCTCAGCCTCATAAAATGTCTCACAATCCAACTTAACCTATTGTCTACTAATCTTTTTGTACCATGGATAAATTTCTTTAAGAAATTCATTAAAAATAACACCTTCCATAACAGAAAAAGGAAATGCATGACCTAGAATCATATGAGCTGCAACTTCTCTAACCCTAGCATGGTTATATGTCCATGTTGTCAAACTAGGAGTACTATCAGCACCTACATTTAACCTAGACTGTGCAACTTCTTTGTCAGTATTACCTCTCAACCTCAACTTTCTTTGAATGCAATTTTCTAAATGTTTTTTACCATTAGAAGTACTTTTCCATTTCACATCATAAGTATAAAGCTTACCACACCATTTGCATTTCCATTTCTTGGCACCATCAGGCATCTCAATAAGTACCATCTCAGTATGAACAGCAAATTTCTTGGGACGAGGAGCTTTACCAAAGGCATTAATCTGGCTCTGTGAACTCTGAGCTGGGTCAACTGGAGGGGTTGGCTCATCACCAGTAGTTGTATTTTGAGTTGTAGTAGTATTTTGTGTAGTAGATGTATTTTGAGTTGTTACATCAGTTGGAATTGAAACTGGAACTCCCAAGTCAATCATCTCACCAATCTCTATATTTCCTCCATCCATTGTCTCCTCTTCCCCATCAAGCAACATGTTGATATCAATCAGATCATCCATGGTTGGAGTCAATGAAGAATCTTGAAAAGACATTACAAAAAAAATATATCAATCAAACAATAATAGAATACGAAACAAAACAAAACTGAGTCACTTAATACAACCTCAGCAACACAATTTATTATTGCGCCAAGTTGCCAACATAGAACCACAGCAACCAAATTTACAAGATATAACCTCAAATCAAAACCCTAGGCCGAAAATACAACCTCAGCACAGCAACAAAATTATAACCTCAAAACCCTAGGTCAAAATTATGTTTTAAATCTACACATTTTAGGTCAAAATTTATACAAGTTGTATAACTACTTGATACCTCAAACATGCAAACTATGTACAGAAACAGAACAACATAACAGAAAATAAAGTGTATAGAGTTTGGATACATTACACAAGTTAAAAATTTGTCTTGAATGCTTTCCACGGTTCACCAACAATCACAACACAACGGAATGATGATCAGACTTGAAGCCCTAGGAGAGAGAGACGAATGAAAGAGAAATAACAGAGTGGTAGCATGTGAGGTGAGACTTGAGAAAGAGTGATAAACGAGAGCGACTGGGAAAAGAGAGAGGAAAAAATGAAAAAAACCTAAAATTTTAGAATTTATATGCACACTCATACCGGTTACTCATTGGATACATGGATACGGATATTTCTGCTGGATACAGATACAAATTATATCCAATACCATACCAAAGGCCATTTCGGCCGGTTCTTTGGGGCGGCTTTACCGGACCGGCTCTCGGTTCTAGAGGCTCATTTACAGCCCTATATGTATGTGACAACAAAGATTTATGTTAAATCATGTATTCATCCATTTTTGTCTAAAACTATTTCTATTTTTGTGATTACATAGTAGAATCTAGATTTTGAAATTTGAACAAAACATTTTAGGCTAAATTACATTCAGGGTCCTTTAAGTTATTTAATTGTAACACTTTGGTCCTTTATGTTTGTTTTGCTTCAAGTAGATCCTTTAAATTATTTTAAAATATCAAGTTAGTCCCTTAAGTTGTTTTTGTAACGCTTTGGTCCCTTTTTTTTTAAATCTCCGTTAAAATAAATTGCAAACTCATACATCATTTCAACTGGTTTTTCGCGCTGATCATGAATATGCAATCAAATTTATCAAACAAGTTACGATTCATGAGAATTAGTTAAAAATGGACGAAATACATAATGAAAAAATCATCGATCCGACCAAAATACACAATAAAATGCAAAACTAGTTACATATTCGTGATCAGCACGAAAAACCAGTTCAAAAGGTATATGAGTTTACAATTTATTTTAACGGAGATTTTTAAAAAAGAGACCAAAGCATTACAAAAACAACTTAAGGGACTAACTTGATATTTTAAAATAACTTAAAGGACCTACTTGAAGCAAAACAAACATAAAGGACCAAAGTGTTACAATTAAATAACTTAAAGGACCCTGAATGTAATTTAGCCAACATTTTATTATGATTTTGTCTAGTTCTTAGATCGGGTCTTCTGAATTTCAATTTATCGTAAATGGATAATCTAGATTTTAAAATTCAGACATATAATTACCTATAATTTATCTTATTTGAAAGAGAAATTATAGTATACTTGGTGCATCCAAATTTCAAAATTCAAATTCTAAATTACTTTTAAAATTTTATCAGTGTATGAATAAGACATGGAATATAATGAATAATTTCGGACTCCTTTTGTATTTCATCTCTTCCACGTTAAACCCAAGAATTATTCAACATAGATTGGAATGTTCAGTGTATTCATACTCTGAAAAATTAACTACTTGTTTGTTTCTTTTTTCTCTTTTCTTTTATTACTATTATACCAAAAAATATAATGTCAATAACTATAAAACCAACCATTTTTTTCTTTTGCAAAAAATAACATTTTTAGAACATTAATTTTATATAACCCTTATTAGTATATTATAAGAAAATGAACGTTAAAACTGTCATTATTTATAATTATGAAATCAGATATTAAATTGTCAACTTAAAGGATTCTTTTAGTTAAATTACTAACTACTTAATTCTATTTATTAATTTTCTTAAGTATTTTCAGACAATTAGTTATACACTTTTAAACACTTTTAAGTATTTCCAAAAAAATTGATAACTTTTAATGATTAAAATCTACATAATATATTAGTTTCCTTTTAAAATTTTTTTAATTTCATCGTTTGTAGATAAAGGAAAAGGTGAAAAAACACTAGCAACAAAAACTATAATAACGTTAGTTACAAAATCAAAGTAACATGCCTTAATTATGGTTTGCTCCAGGAAAACAGACCAACTTAATTTGTTTTTATAATTAGGTTACTTACCTTTTTTTTTTCCTATGCAATTTCTAAATAAAACAATTTTGGTTCCTTATTAGTTTGACATGGCAAAGACAAATTAAGCTAACACAACTCGGTGCTACAATTAGATTAGAAAACAAGAGAAACTAATGATAGACCAAAATTATTCTTTTTGGAGATGGATGGATCAAATAATCTTTTCTCATAATTTAAAATCAAAATACATTATATTTAAAGACATCAAAAACATAATTAAGGCAAGTAACAATTGTTGCTAGCTACCACTTTAGCATTTCTGCTGAGAAAACGCTGTACAAATATTATGAGATTTTCCATTATCAGGGTTTAGACAATTTGCCAGCATTTGATGATTAATGACACTATACATTATAGGTAAATAATACAACATTTAAATAAGATTTTTCACTAATACACTACAAAACCCACTCACATACGCACTGCAAGTGTTAAGTTGTGGCTTACTCATTGAACTCAAATCTGTGAGACAATTACAAATTACATGGAGTTAATCCAGGCAATTAATTGAATCTGTAAGAATACTTCAAATATACTAAATCATCTTCTGGATTGCAATCTCTTTGGCTGAAGTTGCTAAGCGGCAGAATACTTTGAGATTATGTCCTAATTTTTCCTGAGAAAACAAGCAAACGCAATGTAAGATCATGAAAATTCATTCCTTTAACGACAATTCAGGAGTATGAAAATACAATCCTAAGCCCCTTACATATAATACCCAAAGCAAATAACATGCATTCTAAGGGAGAGCTTTAACACACAAAATTAATCACAAATTCATTTATTTGATGAATCAGATCACACAATTTCAGTATTATGTTCATTTTCAGACCATGGTTGTTAAAATCGAGTGTTAACCCATAAAAATTATTTTTAAATATAGATTTCGAGTTAAATTGCTTGAAAAAACAAATTTGAGTAAAATCGAAGTTGATCCCATTTTATGTGAGTCAAGATGTAGTAAACTCAATGATGATTTACTATGGTGATTTAGTATATTTTTACTTCATAATTATTGAAATATTGATGCATTTATTGTATTATATAAATATATAACTCATACAATAATTTAAATTTTTTTTAGTACAACTTTTGCCTAAGTAAATCGAATTGACGTAAAAATTCAAGTTTGACAGACAACCTTGCATCACACAGAATGGAGTCTAAGATTAAGATATAGCTTAATAGAAGCTGAGATAATGAGCATCATCCAATCTTCTATGTAAATTTTTCAAGGATCTACATAATACTAAAACTATGTTTCTACTTTATATACATGTAAACCTTGGAGACAAGGGCATATTAATGATCAAAATTTCAAGAGTAAATATAAAACTATTAGAATGTTATCATGGATCATTCAATAGTTTCTATGAAACCCGTACCTCATTCAACAACTCCAGTCGTTCAAGGGTTGGAACTAACTGTCCGCATAACAAAGCAAAATCCTGTTGGGGATCATACTTTGCACCATATGTAATTGTTTTTGTGGCCGTGGTAGATTCAAATGCATCAGAGCTGCCAAAAGATACAACAAAAATTAGCCGAGAGAGAGAGTAAACAAGGGATACTTTCTATGACAACATCTAATTATTTACATTACAATATCGGACTCGGTTCTATTTTTTCTTCAATTAGATCGACCATAAAACAACATAAAATTGTATATGGATTTTAGATTCATTTACAAGAACACTCTTCTTATCTCCTGAAACTTAATGCCTTACCAATCCTGAAGGTGGATAAGGATGATATTTAGCACATGCTCAGAGAGCGGGAGCAATAAAACAATTAGCTGATCCGTGCAAGAAACAACTCGACACATCTCTACCATTGCAATATATCTCCTGTAAAACATGTGAGGAATTCAGGGAACAGCATAATACAGTAAAGAGCTAATATACCAAACAGAAGGTCACTCTGCTCAAAAATTGAAGCCTTTAAACAAATGAAATGACCATTAATTATAATCAGCTAAGATCGTTGAGATGGATGAACTAACAACCAAATCCTAGCATTCAATTCAAACTAAAAGTCAGCTATTAATTCTCCATGCAGTGGAAACTGAGAACTTCCCAAAATTACAAAGTGTACTTGCTACAGGTTTTTCTTGAGAATGGAGATTCTGAAGACTATATAGTAAATAGACCCCATCATTTGAATCAGACTACGTTACTTATGTCATGAGCCCTTTGAGCATAAAGTCTAGATAACCTTCTGGCTCATCAATTTTTTTAGAAAATGAGGGCGGAATTAAATTTCTAAACATGTGGACTTCAATACTCGGCTACTATATCAATAATCAATTCTCTGGACTCATATTGTTTCATATTTAACAATTAACAACTCAGATGTAACAGCCAGATGAACCAATTAACTCAGCAGAATAATCATGCAAAAAATTAGGAGACGTAAACCATCAAATTCAAATTGAGATTGAAAAGGAGGAGCGTCTCATGTGTTTTATGTGATACAAAAGTACCAAGAGAGTTGTAAGACTGGCGATATTGTACGGGATAGAATGTTTGGCGGTAAAGAACCAACACAAGAATAAACTAAGTGGAGAGATGAGTATGTTGCGTTGAAAATGTGGTAAAACTAGAAGAGATAAGATTAGAAATGAGAATATTAAAGAGAACGTTGGGGTGGCACCTAGACTAAATAAAGTGGTGGAAAATAGGCTTAGATGGTTTGGGCAGGTAGAAAAACGACATGTGGATTTTGTAGTAAGGACAGTATATCAAATGGAGACAAGTCAAACAGCTAGAGGTAGAGGAAGACCTAAAAAAACTATAAAAGAAACTATTAACAAAATCTCGAGATTAATGAGTTGGATAGAACCAGTCTATGATAGAACCTTATGGGGTAATTTGATCCATGTAGTTGACTTTACTAAGTGGGATAAGACTTCGTTGTTGTTGTAATAATCATTTGGAAAACTTTAATGTAAATAAAAACAACTATTTATAAAAAGATAGCTATATATAATAACATTTTAATTAAAAGAACATATTAAAATTCTCACAAGGTTCAAGACCTCGAGAACTCTAGGGCCGACATAAAACGCTTATGTTAAGAGTTATGTTGGGAAAAAGAAGTACATCATAATCAACTATTCAAATGCAGACCAAGTTTGCTGGGAAAAAGAAGTACACCATAACCAAGTCTTTTTATTTTATTTAGACCAACATAATAATGTTTCCTTCTAATTTTACTTGATCACAGACAACATTTTAGAAGTTCAAATTCATGTAAGCAAACATCACTTAAACAATTCATTTAGCCCATTTGAATTTTAAAATGCTAATATTTCTTAGAATTGTTTTCATAAGACACTAATTAATTCTTATTGTTTTATAGGCCAACACCATTTCAATTTTAGTGCCAGGATTTTTAATTTTGGATTACTAGAAAAGCAGTTTTATGATCAACCTTCTTTGTATGTTATCGGAAGATGAAACAGATTCTTGCTGGACACACATACTGATGATTTCATCCACCTCCTGCCTTGACAGTTCATTTATGTCTCGGATCTGTAAAAATGATTGTGTTATGTTCACTTATAAATCAATATTAATATTAAATATCTGACTATATAAACCAAAGCACACCACCAAGGTACAGAGACAAATTAGTTTTCAACTTTTACCTTGTTCAGTAATAAGGATTTCTCCTCAGCTGCCCTTTCAAGTGCAGTTGTAGCTGAACTGAGTATGGAATTGAGCAAGCTTAATGTAGGCTGTTGAAGTTCAACAGAAGTAGGGTAATTGGAGGAGGCATCGGAAGACTGAGACATTATGTGACAAGAAAAATATTAATTTAAAAATCGGAAAGAAAAGAAATAGTTAGACAAAATGAAGAGGGAAAACAGGTCAAAATCATTATTAAACTACCTTTTTTATATGCCAAATATACCTGTAATCTCAAGGATTTCTTCGTGACTAGAAAATATAAGTAAGAACTCAGGCTGAAGCACAACTTAAATATCTGTAGTTCTGAACTTCTCTGATTCTGTACACCAGAATATTAGAATTATGATATGCATAATGCCAGAACATCTATTTTCCATAAATGTAAATTCATAAAACTACAAACTCACCTCAGGAGACACTTTTAATCGAGCAAAACCTAGAACCTTTGAGCTTGAGTCATGAGAAAAAAGAACATGCATCAAACCAAAAAGTCCTTGAACAAACCCATACTCATCACTCTCTTCATATGGCCAAACCTATCGCATAAAAATCAAAATGTAAAGCAACGAAATAAAAATAAAAATGAAAATAACCCAAGTTTAATTAGTAGCAAAGAGCGTGCATCAAAGATAAAAGCCGTTGTGGAGAACCAACTCATCATTGTCTTCATATGCAATGGATGTCTCAGAAGCCTTCTGCATTGGAAGCAGCAATACAACCCCATGGTGCACAAATTGAAAAGTAATGTTCAAGCTCATGAAATGTAAATTCCCAAAACTTTTTTTTGTTGGAAACCATAATTAGGACCTTTTCCATCCCAATGAGCTCATGAAACTTGAATTCGCAATGTATTTTTTGTAGGAAATCCCATAATTAAGACCTTTTACATCCCAATACCTCCAAAGATTATCCACACAACCTTAGGCCTTTTGAACCTAACATGAAACTAATCTATGTTCACATGCTTAGATCACAACTAAAGGCTCTTTGCCCCTCCTCGAGAGTGTGTATACGGAACAAATGAATCACAGTCCACCTCCAAAGATTATCACTTGTCTGCACCTAGACCGACAGAACATATAGAGAAGCTAGCTTCTGAAAGCAAGTAAAAAGATGATAGGGGCTCGGAAATTATAGGATATTTCAAAACCCAGGTTGAGATGTATGAGATACTTGGTGAAGTATTTAAGTGGCTCGATTCTTTCCCCTTAATAGATGCCTCCCCAAGAGCTTGGATACTAATAAATTGGGATCCAAGTCTGGTTGTCAGTCGCTCGGAAAGGGCCGACAAAAAAGGCCAAGTAAATTTGTAGCCGCCGGGACGTCACTCTCAGGAATTCAACTATATTGGGGTGCCCAAGTCCCAGATTGAGTAATATATGATACTTGAAGGAGCATCTAAGTATTTTAAAAACAAAGAAATGACTGAACTAAACAATACCTTGCTTAGAATACCAACAAGAAGATTGATCTGCTCCATTCTTAACTCATCTGCTTCAGCAATTTCTAAACGGAGAATTTGATCGAAGAGTGATTGATGCCCTTTGACAAAGTCAATCACTTCACGAACAACTTTATTTTTCATCTGTAGTTTAAAAAAGAAAACAGAAACATGAACACAATATTCATCAATTAAACAACGTTCACACAGTAGCATGAGGTCAATTAAAGATTGAAACAGGCTGTTGGAACAAAAACTAATAGAGTACTAATAGAGTAGCAGTTTATATTCTGTCAATATTTTTCTATTATTCTAAGTTTCCATTAAGCTAGTATTGCTGAGCTGTCAGGTTAATACGATAGGCTCAGTCGGTTTGTTACTATTCTCTCTCCTTATATATAGAGAGCACTCCCTTGTATTACGATTCATTCAATACAATGAGAGTTTACATCATTCTTTCTATTCTCTCTCTTATACCAGTCTCTATCATGGTATCTTGAGCTTTTTTTTTCTCCTTTTTCTCGATCCATGGAGCCTCTATTTCCGTCTTCTCAGGTGAAGCTTTCTCACCTTATCTCTGTGAAACTCGATGACAAAAATTTCAAACAGTGGAAGCAACAGATCGACGGCGTTGTTCGCGGTCATCGTCTTCAACGTTTTGTTACCGTTCCGGTCATTCCGCCGCCGTCTCCTTCAGATCCTGCATCTCACAGTGCGTTTCTTGAATGGGAGCAACAGGATGCTCTGATTTGCACCTGGCTTCTCTCCACCATCTCCGATCCTCTGCTCCCAAAGCTTGTTGAGTGTAAACACGCGTGGCAAGTTTGGACGGAGGTTCACCGTTATTTCAACACTCTTCTCTCCACGAAAGCGCGCCAACTACGCTCAGAGCTTCGTCGTCTTCAGAAAGGCACGATGACAATTGAGGAGCTCATGGTTCGCACACGTGAGATCAGTGAATCTCTTGTTTCGATTGGGGATCCTGTTCCTCTTCGTAACCTAATTGAAATCGTTCTTGATTCGCTTCCTGAGGAGTATGACTCCATTGTCGCCGCCGTTAACAGTAAGGAGGAATTGAATTCGCTAGATGAATTGGAGTCGTCTCTTCTAGCTCATGAGTCGCGTCTGGAGAAACACCGGAAAGCAGTGGTTACGGAGCCGGCAACGGTAAATCTCACTCAAGCAGCACCACCGTCTGCGCCGGTCGCCACTGATCAGTCTGTTTCTGACGTGACCTTTCCTCAAGGAACGAGTCACGTGACGGCTAATGCTGAGAATCATTCCTATGGTTCAAGAGGAGGTCGTTCTGGCCGTGGAGGCGGTCGTTTTGGTCGCGGTGGAGGACGTTTTGGCAAAACGTCGTGTCAGATTTGTCACAAGTCTGGACATGATGCTTCAGTCTGCTACTATCGTTATTCCAATTCAAGTGGTGCTGGTTATCCACAGCAGAGAGCTTCCTTCAATCCTTTTCTTGTAGCTCCTCGTGCTGTGTATCCTGTGCAGTTTGCTTATCCCTCTCCTAGAGCTGGTACTCCCAGATCCACTGCACCACAAGCTTTCTTTGCAGGTACTGAAGCTAGCTTCAACAATCAGTGGTGGTATCCTGATTCAGGAGCTTCTCATCATGTTACTCCTGATGCCTCTAATGTGTCTGATTCTGCTTCTTTGCCTGGTACTGAACAAGTGTTCATGGGGAATGGCCAAGGTTTGTCTATAAATTCTGTTGGTTCTATGTCTTTTTCTCCACCACACAAACCTAACCTATCCCTTACACTTAGCAATCTCTTACTTGTCCCTCACATTACCAAAAACCTAATGAGTGTGAGCAAGTTTGCTCAGGATAATAATGTTTTTTTTGAATTTCACCCTAAGTTCTGTGTTGTCAAATCCCAGGCTTCTTCTGAAGTGTTACTTCATGGTCTTGTTGGAGCTGATGGCCTCTACAAGTTTCCAAATCCAGCTGCTTCTCAACTGTCCAAGTTCAAGCCCAGTCTTCATACTTCTAGTACTAGCTATAGTTCACCTAGTTCCTTTGCTATAAATTCACACTGTAACACAGTCACAAGCAATTGTAACAATTCAAATTGTGTATCACACTGTGTGTCCAATCTTATGCGACATTGTAATGACTCTTTCAATATTAATAATACTAGTATTTCATCCAATTCTTCTCTAAATTCTGCTACTGCTAGTACTGCATTGTCCTCTTCACACTCTAATAGCCCAAATTCTATAGCCAGTAATAAGTATGTTCTTTGGCATACTAGATTAGGCCATCCCAATCACCATGCTCTTGTTGAGGTTTTCAAACTGTGTCATCTTTCCATTCCTGCTAAGCCTCCTACAGAAATGTGTCAAGCTTGTTGTATTGGCAAATCTCACAGGTTACCTTCCTCATTATCCACCACAGTTTATACTCATCCTTTTGAGTTGGTTGTCTGTGATCTTTGGGGGCCTGCTCCCATGAAATCTTCTAGTGATTATACCTATTTCCTCACCTGTGTAGATGCCTACTCTAGGTTTGTTTGGGTCTTTCCTCTCAAGCTTAAATCTGACACCATACTTCAGTTCATTCAGTTTAAGAAAATGGTGGAACTGCAATTCAATTATCCTATTAAATGTGTTCAAACTGATGGGGGAGGAGAGTTTAGGCCTTTCACCCAGTATCTCACTGAGTTAGGTATCATTCATAGACTTACTTGTCCCCATACACACCACCAAAATGGCCTTGTTGAACGCAAGCATCGGCACATTGTTGAGACTGGTTTGACTCTTCTTGCCCAATCCACTCTACCTTTAAAATTCTGGGATCATGCTTTTGTCACAGCTGCCTATCTCATCAATAGACTCCCCAGCCCTACCCTTTCCAATCATTCCCCTTACTTCAAGCTTCTCAACAAACCACCTGATTACTCTAACCTTAAAGTCTTTGGCTGTGCTTGTTATCCCTTTTTGCGCCCCTATAATACTCATAAGCTTGCCTATAGGTCTCAACAATGTATCTTTCTTGGCTATTCCACAACACATAAGGGTTACAAATGTCTTGCTTCAGATGGTCACATCTACATCTCTAAGGATGTTGTGTTCCATGAATCTCTCTTTCCTTACTCAACCTTATTTTCCACTTCCCCCCAATCATCTTCTTCTGGTCCCAATTCTAGTGTCCAGTCTGTCCCTCCTATATCCTTCTCTACTGCTGACACTCATTCAGCTTCTCCATCACCTTCATTACCTCCATCCCACTCTAATTCTACTTCTTCTGCTAGTTCTAATTCTACTTCTTCTGCTAGTTCTAATTCTACTCCCAGTTCTGTCCCTGCAAATTTGCAGCATTCTGCTTTCTCCAATCAGCCCTCTCTTACATCAAGGCAGCAGTCTCCCTCCCCAATACCACAACCTATCACTGCTGTCCCTTTCTCACCCTCTCAATTTGATTCCCCAACTTTTATTCATACTGACCCAGCTGAGGTCAGCACCATATCACCTTCATCCTCTCCAAATCTCTCACCTTCAGTTGCCCCTAATACTAGTTCTCCTCTTCCCAATCCTACCGTACCTTTTGTTCACCCTCAAAATGTGCACCCTATGCAAACTAGAGCTAAAAGAGGTATCACTCTTCCTAGACTTCACCCTACCCTTCTTTTAACCCACATGGAACCAACTTCTGTTGCTCAGGCCTTGGCTGCTCCTCACTGGTGTCAGGCAATGAAAGAAGAATATCAGGCACTGATGAGAAATCAGACCTGGACATTGGTGAAAGCTACTGAATGCAGAAATCCTATTGGCTGTAAGTGGGTTTTCAGAACTAAGGAAAATCCTGATGGATCCGTTAGCAGGTACAAGGCCAGATTAGTGGCTAAAGGGTTCCATCAAAAGGCTGGAAGTGATTTTCAGGAGACCTTCTCACCAGTCATCAAACCAGTTACTGTTAGAATTGTGTTAACTATTGCTGTCAGTAACAAGTGGACCATACAGCAAATAGATGTTAACAATGCCTTCCTCAATGGCACTCTTGAAGAGGAGGTATTTATGCAGCAGCCTCCTGGCTTTGAAGTAGCTGACAAGTCACTGGTTTGCAAATTAAATAGGGCTATTTATGGTTTAAAACAGGCTCCTAGGGCCTGGTTTGACAAACTTAAGAGTGCTCTATTTCAGCTTGGGTTTAAGGCCAGCAGGTGTGATCCTAGTCTCTTTCTACTGAGTCAAGGGAAGCTTCAGATTATGATTCTAGTGTATGTTGATGATATAATCATCACAGGCAATTCTGATCCTTTTATCACAACCTTAATCAAGCTACTTAATGACAGATTCTCACTGAAACAGTTGGGACAACTTGATTACTTCTTGGGCATTGAAGTGTCTCATCTTCCCAATGGCTCACTGCTCCTATCTCAGACCAAATATATCACTGACCTACTGTCTAAATTGAATATGGTAAATGCTAATGCCATGCCTACCCCCATGGTTTCTAGTAGCAAGCTGTCCAAAGTGGGCTCAGCTGCTGTGGAAGATCCCACTCAGTTCAGATCTGTTGTTGGTGCTTTACAATATGCTACTCTTACTAGGCCTGAGATTTCTTTTTCTGTCAACAAGGTTTGTCAGTTTCTGTCCAACCCTTTAGAGGATCATTGGAAGGCTGTCAAGAGAATCTTAAGGTACCTAAATGGCACTCTCCATCATGGTTTGCTCATCCAACCTGCTTCTGTTCAGCAGCCTATGCAATTGTTAGGGTTCTGTGATGCTGATTGGGCATCAGACCCTGATGATAGGAGGTCCACCTCTGGGGCCTGTATCTATCTTGGTCCTAATGTTGTGTCATGGTGGTCAAAGAAGCAGCAACTTGTAGCTAGATCCAGTGCTGAAGCAGAGTATCGTAGCATGGCTCAGTTGGCTGCTGAGCTCATTTGGATTCAATCCTTACTCAAAGAACTTAACTGTTCATCTCAGGTTCCTAGAATTCTGTGTGACAACTTGAGCACTGTCACCCTTGCCCACAATCCTGTTCTCCACAACAGGACCAAGCATATGGAGCTTGACATTTTCTTTTTGCGAGAGAAAGTCCTCAGCAAGCACCTATCTGTTGCACATGTTCCAGCTCAAGACCAATGGGCTGACATACTAACCAAACCTTTGTCTGCTGCTAAGTTTGTTCCTCTGCGTGCCAAGCTGCGTGTGCTACACAAGACTGATCTCACAAGCCCACCAGCAGTTTCTAAGGGGGACTAATAGAGTACTAATAGAGTAGCAGTTTATATTCTGTCAATATTTTTCTATTATTCTAAGTTTCCATTAAGCTAGTATTGCTGAGCTGTCAGGTTAATACGATAGGCTCAGTCGGTTTGTTACTATTCTCTCTCCTTATATATAGAGAGCACTCCCTTGTATTACGATTCATTCAATACAATGAGAGTTTACATCATTCTTTCTATTCTCTCTCTTATACCAGTCTCTATCAAAAACAACCCAAACAAAGTAGACTACAACCCAAGAAACATGTAATTATCAGCGAGAAGTAATTCTATTTGGAAATATGGTCGTTAACTTCTAACTTTAAAGGCTAGGGGACCTGTGAATGCAGTATAGCCAGAGTAGCACCCTCAAAAGAGTTTACTATCATACTAAACACGTGTCGTATAATAGAATTACATCAGAGTTAAAATAACCAGAAAACTAATAAGGTGTCTACTCTAAATACTAATCCACAGTAGAATTACATCACAGTTTAAATAATCATAAACCAATAAAGTTCTATCAGGAGAGGAAGAAAATTTAATAGAAGATACTATAATTGAAATATTGAAAAGGGAGCACAAGCCAACCTCCATAAAGTCTGATGTATCAATCAAGGAAGTTAATGAGAAGACTAATCTCAAGACCGGAGTTATAATCATCCGTTGTCTATCAACATCCACAGCCATATCTCTTCTAAGTCGTGTATCAACCCACCTTAATCTTCCCTGTAATTCTTAAGCTTCAGTAAAGATTAGGTGAAATGAAAATCAAACGCGACAGTCTCAAGGAAAATAATCAGTTACCTGAGAATTCGTTGACCTGCCTGATGAAAGATGCTCTAATATACCCATGGTAAATAGCACTTGTGCTCCAGATTTCCCATATTTGTGACTAATTCTTAAGAGTACAGCAAGTTCAGCCTCAAAGGTACAAGCCCTCTGCAAAGAGTCCAGTGAAAAACCCCCATCCTGTAATCAAACAAATAAATTAAATCTGTGTCATATACATGAGACAGAAAATTTTAATGAATATAAACATAAACATGAACATACTGAGACCCATTTCTAAAGTATGGGACCTACATTGATTTCACTCAATAAGAGAGTTAGTGTTAGGTTGTTAATCTCGAATAGCAGCGCGAAACACCGAACCATTAAAATAATATGGCGGCATAGCGGAATGACCACTATTGTGAAGACTAAAAAACAATGTACATAGTAAAACATAAATTCCAACAATATACATAAATACTTAAAAATAGAAATTGCAACAGCATACAAATCCCATCAAAATGAGTTCCTATCAAAATCAAATTATAAAAGTATTCCTGCACAACATCATCATATTCCTCATTGATATTAACTGCAGACAAATACGCATCAGTAGAGTCTTACTTTTTATCATAACTATTGCAGTATTTGTTAAATATCATCGGGTTGCCAACTGATGCTTCTTAGCTCTTGATATTCCTCATGTTGAATGGTGCTCACAAACAATTGTATTCTTGCTCTGGTCTTTATAAGAATTCCATTGCCAACCAATATCAAGATTGTCAATAGATTTAAAATAACCTTCATTGTTGGAGGTTGGTGTTACTGTTGCAATATCAAAAGAGAAACAGGGCAAGGCAAACATAACAAAGGTTGTAGGAGTGAAACTGTGCAAGGGGAAGAGGTGAAGCAGAACAAAGATTCAAAAGAGAACGGCAGAGAAGAGGCAAACGATGAAGAAGCAGAAGAGAACGGTGAAAAAACAGATGAAAACGACAAAGAATGCAAAAGACACAGAGGAAAACGCCGCAGGGGAGAAGGCAAGATAGAACGAAGCAGAAAAAGAAAAAAAAAAACCGTGGAACTTAAGAGGCATAACACATGGGGTTAAATATTAGATCAATGAAAGGGTGGGAAAGACCAACATACCCTTAAAAAAGTTTAAAATTACGTTTCAAAATATTATCTCTGGCGATTTTTCCCCAAATTGAGAATAGCGGCCATCAAACCGCAATGGCACTGCTACTGCGCCGCCATGGCGCCGCTACAAAAGTGCTATTAGCGGCCACTATGACTGCTATCGACAATAGCGGTTCGCAGGCCAAAAGCGTAGCGGTGAGGGACATATATTTATGGTGTATTTTACAGACACTGGACAAAGGAATTGGGAATAGCATTTTGGTCAGGTTCTCATCCATTCTGAACAGGGTTCGTATCATTTTGTATTAGAGCTCTGATTCTTATCATGTCTTTTACCATTAATTCATGTTCATCAGAAGTATAAAAAAAATCATATAAACAATAAAAAAAAAAAAAGAACTGAGAAGATAAAAAGATAAAGAGACCAAATAGTGCAAAAAAATAGTCAGAATTTCAATCTTTGTATTTTGATTTTAGTACCCTATTAAATTTTATTGGTTACATATTTGGGTATGAGGAAGCCATTGGATTTTGATTAGTTTACTAAAACCTAAGTGAGAATTAAGAGATTGTAAAAGGCAAGAATTGTTTCAACATTCAAGCAGGAAAAGGTAAATTATAAGTGTAAAAGCAAAACTTGAGTGAACCAATTTTACGAATGAAACACGGCTGTTGTGAGGTCTTATTCTTTTGCAGGAAAGAGGAACAACAAAGATGAGAACAGTATGCAGAACACTTCTAAGATTGTGCACAATTCCTTCATTTTGGCACTCATGGGGGGTGAAACATTTGATGAAGGGAAATAGTGAAAAACAAAAACTTGATGAGTGGATAGGCCATTTAAAAAGTACTAATAAGAATGATCACACTGTACTTAAAGGAGCAAAAAGATTATGTTAACATTGAAAATTAAGCAACCCTGAATGATTGATTGAATTTTCTGGGCGAGATTTGAGTGTGCAGATGAAGGAAGAGGAAGCCAATGACGAGAAGATTCAACCATTCAACGACAGTGAAAATGAAAAGTATTCCTCTGAATGAGAATTGAGACTGGTGGTTGGGAGAGCAAGGTAGTAAAGATCACAAGCTGACGGGTAGGATATATCCTTTCAATAGCTTGTGGAGGGAAATATTGTCAAAATTAACAGAGTTAGACAATTTGAGTTTTACAACATTATGACTGATTAGTCTCTATAATTATTGTAATCAGCATGAGATTTATACAGTTTTTATTTCAGATTTTACTTCCTTGTAACTCCTCAATCAGGACAAATTTGAAAGATCTATCAATTTCTGAAGCTTTGAAATAAAGAGAAATACATCCAGGCATTCCTCTTCATCTTTACTTCCCATTTCAAGTGATAGTAGTACCATCAACCGAAAGAAACATAAATGATGATATGATATGGAAAATATATTGTATACCATTACAAGCTATCCACAAGTGTGTAACAAAACAAAACAAAAAAGAGACAAGGTAATTTCAAAATAGAAGGAATTGTTTGTGGTGGACAGAACAATCACCTGATTGGAAATATTGCTTATGGCAGTAAGGCAAGACCTTAAAAATCCCCTGCTTTGAAGTTGGCTCAAGAAATATCGCTCATGATCTATACAAATCAACGCATCAAGAACATAGAGTGATATTGTTTTTCCAGGTTCACTGCCATGAGTTGCATCCTTTATGACCTATCATTTCAAATTATGTAAAACTGTAATTAATTGGCATACCAATATTCATAAAAATATATAAATAAATATATTAAACTGAATATGATAATTAGTGAAAAACAAACCCAACAATAACATGGATAGCACCTGGAAACAACAAGACCATAACATCTCGTGGATAAGGTAGATTTAATGAAGACTTAAATTTTTTTTCTAGCCTAACAAGAGAATTAGATTATTAACCCACAATTAACCAAGCCACTTCACCACACAGCAAACTAAAAGATCCCACTTATATTTATGTCAATTAAATCAAGATCATATGCAGGTAAATGCTATTCTGACCAGTAATAAACAATTCTTACAACATGCTCCTCCCAAAATAAATAGTTGGAAACTAAAACAATCGTTAATATCCCATAATAGGCATAAGCATGAGCACATAAAATACTACATGCTGATAAGTAATGCTCGAAAACCACATAGTAAGAGTTCGCAAATAACCAAATCCAATATACTCTGAGCCTCTTTCCTCAAAGTAGAAAAATTTGCACGAGCCAGTTCTGCCTGCTCTTTGTCAATCTGGGGGGATATAGAGAAAAATGAAAAAAAGTAGAGTTAATATGTCGCCAGATAAAATATTGTACATTATTTGCAAATGTTTAAGTAACTATACCTTTGGGAGATCGATATATTCGTTATCTTGTTCACTGAGTAGCAAGAATTGAAGAACTGAGGTTGGAACATCAGGATCAACCACATTCAAACAATACTGGAAATAGCTAAGAAGCAATGCATATTGGCTGTACAAAGGACATGCAAAAGTCAGATTGCCAGCAAAACAATACACAGTCTCACAATCAGAATCAATTACAGAGCGCGTAACATACCGTCTTCTAAGAGCTTCTGATGATTCGTTTCTAAGAATTGCCATGATAAGCTTAAACAATATGGTCAAGCAAGCACCATTTGATAATTGTTTAACCACAATGAGATCGAGACATGTTATACTGTCAGAACTTAGACTTCCCAGAAACATAAACCTTTCATCTCGCAGCTTAGCCATGCATGTCAGTGCTACCTGAGGGACACTCCATGTATGGATAATTAAATCATAACTGGAAATAGTAAATATAAAACAGAATAACTTGCAAAATAGAAAAAACTACAAATAACAGAATTCTAGGAATAATTCTGATCTATCAATTATAATAAATTAGTACAGGAAAACCCGCCTTGTTTTGGCCTGCTCCACCATCAATACTTCTAAAGCAGGGTGGGGTGGACCAACTTAGGTAGGTGAGTTGAAATTCCCACCGGGACCCCAGCGGGTTGACCGATCAATAAAAAAAATTGTCATTCTCACTCATGAAAATAGCAACATAAAATAATACTTGCATTTGAGGATAGCTATAAATTAAGGTTTAAAGAACACCTAAAGACGCTAAGAAAGAAACAGTCTGGAGAACCAGGTGGATTTAGTCAATACCCAGATCCATGACTTCTAAAATGGAATAGAACAAATTGGATACTTGAAGACTTCATCAACATTTCCACAAGATAAATCATAAATTTAAATATTTACTTGTGATAATATGAATGCCATCCTCAGTGAACAGTCTGGAGAAGCAGATGCAGTGAGAGAGGAGTCAAGGATCCTGAACGTGCCATGAATTATGTAACAGTTAACGAACCCAAAAATAAAAACAGAAGAGACATGAGACAAGTTGTAACTCATTTTATTTTCACTAAGGCAGAGTACAGTAACTCACTGAAAGAGAATTTCAGATCGATCTTCAAGCATTGCTAATCTTCTAGATGCAGACACCTTTCAAAGTCAACGCAGTTTAGAGAATTCAAGTCAAAAAATATTAGTATTTTGTCAAAAACAAAAAGAATCAGTAGATTGAAAAAGAATTGCACCTCAACAATCTGAGACCAGGCAGACAACATATGCAGTTGTGAAGCTTGCTCCTCAAGATTTTTATTGTATTTCCATCCCCATCTCAGCAACTGTTGAATTGTCTCTCTTACATCATTTAGCTCAACTTCATTGCCAAGATTGCTCACCTGAAGATATGCAGAATTAAATTTCTGAAACAAAAATGTTTAAACTTATAAATATATTAATTCAAAAAGAAATTAATAATGTAAAGGACTGCTAGCAACACCCTCTCTTTTATTGGCTGAAATTCATATGGGTCCCGTTTAAATTGGGTGGGCCTGTGAATTCTTACCAATCAAAGAGAGTGTTGAAAATTGTGTTAAGAGTGTGTTCTTAATATTATTCTACTGTAAAACTACAATTCCAGTAGTAGAGAATACTGAAGCATCAATACTAGTAAGTGAACTGACCTGCCAAAGTTTGTCATGGAAGGAAGCAAGGTCAATCAGTCGGTCACCTCTCTCAGAATAATAGTAGACACCGCCCTTGCCAGAATTTCCAGGATTTTCCAGTATGTCTTCTGCCTAAAAAACATTCAACCACCAAAAGCAAGCAAAAAAAAAATGATAAAAGTGATAAATGACTAAAATAGTGCCCAGAAATCGTTTTCCATAACTAGTAATATACCAAAGACAAGTAATATATAAAAGACAAGTTACAAGGTTAGCATCTCACCAGCAAGTCATACTTCATACCAGCCATAGTACTTGAAGGCTTATTAGTAGAATCTGGACATCTAAACTGAATGATTTCAAGCAATTCCAAAACCTGAGTTTAAAGGAAATAAAATTGAAAAACTGATTAAGAGTATAGAATCACTGGTATACTAGAATTATGCACCTCCTACATAACTGCACTCTGTTTTACTGGTATGAAAATTGATGCTTGCATATCTTATCTGCACTTCCTAGTTTCCCACTAATTTTTTTCTCTCAGAATCTTCAACTACTACTCTGTAATCTATAAAAAAACATGCATCATGGTGCCAACTCTTGGATGTGTTCAATAATTCCTACTATGTCTATATAAAAAGCATGTACCATAGTGCCAACCCTTGTATTTGTTCAGTAAGTCCATACAAAATTGGCTCTACCAAGATGTGTAAATTTCACTTTGACCTGCCCGCCCACTTATTCATCATCCAACCCTCATAATGTCTCTCACAACTAATGTTGCAATTAACGTTACAATGCAAATTGGTAGTATAAGTCAGGGATATACTTCAAAAAAAAGAGTAATAAATGCATCTAGAAATTTGTAGAGGGTGTTATATTTAAGGACAAGCATATCTTCTAATTAAGGTCTTATATATTGCATTCCTTGTAAAAAAAAAAAAAACTAAATAATAAATAAGTAAAGCATACATGTGTAGTGTACTGATATAGCCCAAGTTAGGATTGTAATTAAAATATTGTGGCAGCAAGCAAATATTTCAAAATAATGTAAAATATCATTAAAAAATATTTTTATTTGATGATAAACTAATTTTTGTTGTTAAATATGTCAAGACTAAAGTGACATCGGATTGATTTAAATTATTTTTGCTATGAACTTTGATTTTTCATATTTCTGACCCTTAAATTTTTAGAGATAAAATAGAGTGAATATAAAATAAGAAAAATGTTATTTCCTTTTGTTTGAGTAATGAGACAAAAAAAACTAGAAGATGAGCAAAATATAAGTGTGCCTCCAATTTATCTTCACATTTTACTATCTTCTTAATTAATGGCAGTGCACTTAATTTATAAAAAACAAATTAAAGTACAATATATGCATGTGTAAGAACTAAGAAGACCACAATTTCAAGGGAACCAGGAAACAATTAATGACTGTCAGTACCTTACTCTTACTAACATTTCTAAAATCAGCATTTCCAGAATTATCTTGCAATGAAAATGGATATAAGGCCTGGTCTCCATCAATTCCAGTGGTACCTTGTCCAAAAAGGTTAGAAAGGATTGTCTGACAAGCATCTCTATGATTCGAGCTACCAACATCACCAGCATGTAGCTCAACTGCTAAAAGTTTTAATAGCCACGCTCTCTGAGAAAGGGAAAGCAACGAAACAAAAACACCCATGTCAAACCGAACAATAATATATGAAGTTGATAATAGTTCGAAATACAAAATAAAATCATTCATGAGTAAGAAAATACAATAAAATAATCCATGTGCCTTTGTCTAATAGCCTCTGCCAATTGATATAATGTTCAATATTGCCACTCCAATTATTCTAATAAAAGTTGAATTACAACACTTGGAATTCATTGTGGACCTATGTAATATCTACATTTCAAAAGCCCAAACGGTTCATGCTCAGTGGCAGAGCATGACTAAATTAATGGAGGTGGCCAACATCGAATAAAATTTATATTACACATTTTCTGTTGTATATTATAAATCATTTGTGGGTGTGGTGTTTATGTTAGCTTAAGATTTACCCTGTATCGGTGTTAGAATCCTGTCTCTAACATTTTTATTGAGATGTGAAATAAATTACAACAGAAATACAAAAAAAAAAAAAAAAAACTCCCATTGGTTTCGAACCAATGATCTAGGATTTACTGAACATTTAAATGCCACTGCATATTGGAAAAATCCCAAGTCCCACATTAGTTAGAGATATAGAGCCATGAAAGAGTTTATATAGAGTGGCACCCCTCACCTTACAAGCATGTTTTATAAGGGTGAGTTAAGTTGAACTCTAAAATGGTATCACCTTACAAGCAGGTTTTATAAGAGTAAGTTAAGTCGAACTCTAAAATGGTATCAGAGCCTATTGATCGGACCATGGGCCACCCACCATTTATATCCACGCACCAAGTCCAAAAAGCATGTTGGGTGTGAGGGGGTGTATTGGAAAAATCGCAAGTCCCACATTGATTAGATATAAAGTCTTGAAAGAGTTTATATAGAGTAGCACTCCTCACGTTACAAGCCGGTTTTATAAGGATGACTTAGGTCAAACTCTAATACTACACCACTATACAATATATACACTTCAAGTTTATAAGCAAAACAAATTATACACACATAAAACTATCATAACGTACTCCCACTAGTCTCGTATAAGCAACAACAACAAAATCCAATGGTCTCAAATATAAGCAACACATTACTACAATTATTACATTTCTTGTCCCTATTCCAAATTTACCCTTAAATTAATTAATTCATTTTTCATGTTCCAAAGCAAAAACTAAAGGTGAAATTGAAAGAGGGTATTTTTTACTCCTTACTTAAATGCACTTAATTAATCCACTTTTGAAAGGGTTTTTTCTTGCTTAGATTCAAGAGCAGAGGGAGTATATACCTAATCTACCTATTTAAACGAAGATTTTGGGGTGGCCATCATGACTACTCTCTATCCCTAAGAAGATCCCCCGCTGCTCATGTTTGAAGGTGAGAATTCAAAATATAAGTGGGAGATCTTGCCAATTCAGTATCAAATATCCCACCTCTATCCCCAAGAAGTATTTTTTTTATACAAATGTTAGTGGTTAGTTTGTTAAGGGGGAACGTTAGTTACAGATATCTAACTCAAATCACACAACTTGTAATTATAATGGTGTAACAATAAATTCGATTAATGCTTAATTGATTAGCACTAATCTAGGAAACTGTATAGCCTAGGAATATTTACAAGTAATCTAGAATGTTGTACAATTTAGGAATATTAACGGGTTTACTTAAATTTAACAGCAACTTTATATAGGGTATTGGTTTATAGAGTGGCTTATAGAGTGTATGGGTTTCAAAGATGTAGGAGAAAAATACCTGATGAAGGGAACTGATACGAAGCGGCTGGTTATTATTACGTTTAGGAAGCGGGGCAATGCCAATAGTCTCAAGGTGCTGCATTATGTAGCAAGGGAAAAGTTACAGACAAATATTTACAGAATAATTAACATCAACCATAAACTAGGATAGTAGCATAAAGATTCTCAAAATTGTTAAAGCTTGTTTACCTTAACAAAGAATCGAAACTTTTTATTTGACAACAGATCCATTGTAGGAACAGATGTAAATGGATCAATGCACAACTCATAAAGAAGCTGCATCAAACAAAAAAGTTGTATTCCTTTTAGAAACCAGTGTAAATGCATGGGAAAATACAAAATACAAAATTCAATCTCACAAATTTGATTTCAGATCTCATGAGTGTTGGGTAATCTACCTCTCACAATGGGTACAAGTGCCTATAACCTAATGGTTGTCTGTTTATCTCTAAAGATGTTCTTTTTAATGGGCCTAGATTTCCCTACACTATTCTCTTCTCATCCTCTACAGATAAGTCATCCTCCAGTACTATAGACAGCTCTCTTTCCTCTCTACCAATCAATCCTCTCAATCCCACCAATGTAAATTCCCCCAACATCACTCAAATCACCACTTCAAACATTCACACCAACTTCACAAATACTATTCCATACACACCTCAACCTGCTCCCCTAGCTTCCCCTCTATTAGCAACACTTCTAACATCTCACCTATGGCCTCTTACACATCTATATCTAATCCTATACCAAATGTTAATCCATCATCTTCTCCTATGGCAACTGAATCCAGCCAACTTGATCCAAGTTCTCCTGCATCCACTACTACTAGTCAACCTAACGCCAACTCCTCTCAACCCACTATCACAAAAACAACCAGGTCTGCCAACACTCACCCCGCGAAAACTCGTGCCAAATCTTGCATTGTTCTACCTTGTGTCCGCCCTAGGCTCTTCCCAATACATATTGAATCAAAAAATGGTAAGCAAGCTTTGCTTGACCCTAAGTGACATGTTGCAATGAAGGAAGATTTTAATGTCATTCAAAATAACCAAAGATGGTCTCTTGTTTCCTTGCCTCCAAATAAAAAGTCTATTGGATGTAAGTGGGTTTATAGAATCAAAGAAAACTCAGATGGCACCATCAACAAGTTTTAAAGCTTTCCTGGCTGCCCAGGGGTTTCATCAAGTCAATGGGTTTTATTTCAATGAATCTTCCCCTCCTGTGTTCAAACCCATCACCATAAGGCTTATGTTGATTCTTGCTCTCTCCTATAAGTGGCCTTGTTAACAGCTAGTAGTCAGCAATGCCTTCCTCAACGGGCTCCTTGAGGAAGAAGTTTATATGCAACAACCTCGGGGCTTTGAAAGTAATGACCCAACTCTTGTTTGCAAATAGAAATCAATGAAAAACAGAATATTCCAAATAGAATTTAGTTATGAATTCACTGAAATTTAACAACTATTTTAGATATGTTACCCAACAGATCAAGTACAGCTGACCTGAAAACCAAATTCATGAAGTAATGCATTTACATCTGGCTTCAAAAGCTTCTCCAGAATATCAAGAATAACCTTCATGCAACTGCAGAAAACATTTTAAGATCCCAGTTATATTTACTAGAATCAAGATATTAAAATAGAAACAGACAATAGACAATACCTGTAATAAAATTTAGGCTGCAAAATTGTCCGCTCTACAGGTGTGTCTAGATCAAATTTAAGTAGTAAGTGAGTGATATTTGGAGCTGGCCTGCTGATGTTGTCAATTAGAAGCTGCAACATGTAGAAGGTAGATATAAACAGCATTTTAAGATGAAGAAAAGGAAAGACAGAAAACAAACAAATGCAAGGGGTGAAGACGAACTTGCAGAATAAGAATGCCAGGATCATCATTGTTATTATTATTATTATTATTTTCAACATTCTGAGACTCTTCTGACCGTGCCTCAAGGCAGGCTGCATAATCTTCTATCAAGCTGTTTGAGGCATTAGATTTTAGCAATAGCTGAACGAGCCCAACCATACGAGAGCTGCACCGGCAAAGTACAATATATCAATTGCAGACTCAGAATGATATTGTTAAATTGAGAAAGGTATTGAATAAGAAAATGTAAAGGTATTGAATACCTTAAAATGCCCATGATTTTGATAGATGATTGTTGAACTTTTGGCTGAAAATCATATCTGACATACTCTAACAGAGCCACTATTTGATTGTGATCATGCGAGAGTATAATATCCAATGGCTGCAGCAGATCATCAATAAAGACAGTACCACAGTTAAGTAGTGATCCAATGCTAAATAATACAATATAGTGAAACCACAGTGCTGTACTAGACTCAGAAGTCATTAGAGCAATACCATTAGTCTATTACCCCCACACACCCCTGGCCAAAAACTATACTAAAATCATTTAGAGGCAATTGATAGTTCACAAACACATCAATAACAAATAAGCAGGATATATAACTTGAAGAAAAATACGTTGACTAGAGTTATTCAGGAAACTGAAACAGATACCTGGTACAACGGACGCCAATAATCAGAAAGAAGTAAATCTTTTTCAAGGACAAGTATTATAATTTCCAAAGAAAGCTGCACCGCATTCTCTAAATACTGCCCATGTATTTGACTACTGCGTTCAGCAATGATGGAATTCACCCCTGGCAAAAGAATACTCATGATGTTCCGGAAGACAGTCTTTCCACTCATGAAATCCTGAAGCAGGTAAATAATAACAATCAAATCCTATAATACAATTCATCAAAATGATTTAACCAGCAATTCAAGGAAACATGATATTGTAAGCAATAAAACTCATAATAACAAGATGATGAATTTGTTTCACTTATAGTGGCTATTAAGCCATAAGGATTGATCCATAAGGCTTACAATGCCACGCAGCTTAGAAATACCAAATCAAGGATAGTAGTACTAGAAAAACATATTTATATAACAAACAACACAAGCTAATATCCTTTGTAATCCTGAACAAGAATGTTAAAAAATAAAAAATACCTTCAGCAACTCTAAAACAGGAAGTTGTCTCTGAAGTGATGATGATTCTTTTGTTGTTGAAATTCGAGATTGGTCAACTACACCCTCATAGTCTTCTTCCTTAACATCATACATAGCTAGTATCCTACACATTTAAGTTACGTGAAATAACATTCTCTTCATATAATCAACAGCTCGTATAAAAATTTGTTAATTGATACGAACTTGAACCCGTCACATAAAAATAACAATGCGATAACTTAACAATAGAAAAAGGAAATAATGATGTTTATATTTGAAATGGAGAAACTACAGTAGAATGATACTCCTACAGCCACATAGCTAGGCTCCTACATAGAACTATTGTTCTCCATCCACAACCATAACTGATTTCTTAAGATTCCCCCTCTTTTTACCTTCACATCCCAATATAATATAAAACAAGAAGACATATGATCTATCCCTCTCAATCTAGCTGTCAACATTCTTTCCTGCCTCCTTACTTTTCCTAACAGAACATTCCGTACAAAAGACATGTGCCAATCAATTTATTAAATAGAAAACCATGTTAGCCCTCTCATTGCAAAAATAAAACAATCTATCATTCCACAAAAAACATCACTATACAGAGTTGCAAAATTTGTTATTTCTAAAATCACAGAAACAGAAACACTCACATGTGAAAGTGTTTAAGGCAAGCACCAACCAGCTGCCATTTTTCGCACGGATCTGCGTATGCTCTTTGAGGATATGGCCCAAAAACATGATCATAGATGAACCTGAAGATACCAATAAATCTGGAAAAAAATAAAAAATTATATTAGTTGTTAGGCTGCATCTAACAAAAAATAAAGGCTTCAATATCTAGGTGAGTTTTTGTTTAGTCCCTATCAATTTTTTCATTGTATTGGACTCATTATCTTAAAGGGACTACATTTACATTGATCCAAAAAAAAAGGGACTACATTTAATCCTAGATTTAAATAAGCTCTATTAGAGTTAGTTTTAAATAGGCTTGGTCCAATAAATAAATCTGATGTAAAATAATAATATTAAAATGGTTACAATCTTGCTACCATTTCCCGCAATCCTAGGTAATTATAGACCTCATAATCCTTGTTACGTAAGGATCTTACGTTTTGCGATTTTGCTAGCCTATTATGATCCTAGTCAAGAGCTCGATCTTGACAGCATTGGTTTGGAATCAATGGTGTCGAACTTATAGGTCATGTTGCCTTATTCATCATAGTCCAAGAGAAAAGGGAGAGTTGTTGAGCATTTGCAAGAAAAAATCGTCTGGGGAAGTGATTCGGGTCTGAGGTGTTCAGCTATTTGTTTTCTCTATTCTTTTTTTAATTTCCAATTACGGGATGTGACCTGGTAAGTTTTCATGCTTTTAATGTGTTGCTCAGTTGAATTTTATAATGTGTCATGTGCATGTTTTGTCTCTTTCTGTTTCCATCTCCTCTGTGCAACTTTGTCATAGGCCTGGACACCAATGGTAAGGAGTAGAAAATGACATGCTTCATGTGCAATATGACATGCCATTAATACTACATGACAATATTCTGACAGCAGCCTGGTTATATCAAATAGAAGCCATGGTGTGGCTCACCATTAGCATGCTGTCGCTTACCTATGCTCAATTAACATAGAGCACTAAAAGCTACCAGTTTGATACAGTGATGAATAAAAACAATGATAAAAAATTTGATAGGGATTAAAAACAAAAACCCACTGAACTACATATTTAAGTCAAAAATAAATAAATGAAATTCCAACAAAGACAGAGATACAGAACCTTTGCCCTCTATCAGTCAAATCTCTTTCTTCCGCAATAAGAGCATTTATCAAATTAAGGAAAGATATAGTCGAAGGATATTGCTCTCTTCTTGCCTCAATTTCATTTAATTCAAACTGCATATCATAAACCTGTCATATTTACAAGTTCACTTAGAATTGAGAGAAAAGAAATGTACATGATTGCAAAGACAGGAAGCAGGAGAAAGAAAAGAGTAGATGAATCATGTGAGTAAAATGCTAGCTTAAAAGAAAGATAAATCAACAATGAAAGAAAAAGGAGGATGAAGAATGGAATCATTGTGTGTGTGTGTAAAAAAGAGTAAGTGATTTATCTTTCTTTTAAGCTATCGTTTAAACACTTTTTCATCCTCCATTTTCGTTCATAGAGACTGTTTTCTTTCATAAAAGTTTTGATCAGTTACCAATATTCGTACATGAGTTTAATTTCTATACATTGTGTCACTGTCAACTTAAAAAGTCTTGCATTGTCACCAAATCACAATCAATCATAGTGACTTTAGAATTGATTACGATTAAAATAAAACATTTTTAATGATCTGATCTGATGGTTATGATTGAATGATCGTGCAGAAAAATATTTACACGAACAGTGTATATGAATTAAATATTTAGTATTGATATATCACGTTACATGTGTTTGTTGATCCGTGTATAACATCACTTATGAAACATTAACTACCAGTGTAACAAAGTATCTTAAGTTTTCATAATTGAAGATAAAACAATTATTATGCTGTGAAAAAGCATGAAAAAGATATCAATACAAGAAGAAATATAGCGAAAAGCTTAACACAAACGCATATATTTTATACAAATTAGCATATTTAAACAAACTCTAGGCTATCTATTTGTTTGAACCCAACAACCTAAACTTAAAGGAGAGCCTATTCTTGACTTGCAAGTATCCATGAGGAGTTCAATTACATAATAAAAGTATGATTCACCAAATTTTATGTTTTGTAAGTATTTAGTTAGTCAATAATTCAAATCAAGCCTTTCATATGAGGGGTAGCAATAGACATATGAAGTATAAAACATTCCTGGGCTTGCATCTTAACAGCTCAAGACTCCTGAAGAGTTGATTCTGGACAGTTTTGATGGAAATAATTTATATGAAAAGACATGACTTATTTATAAGACAGATAAAATAACCTGGGTACCCATTGATGGACTGCTTTGAGCTTCGGGCCCAACCACTACTGGCAGATCATATTGCTCAAGAAAGGTCCAAATGCTATCCTTCAACTCTGGAGAGACTTGAATAAATGTGGATATTGCATTCCTTAGAGCACCCTGCATTAACATAACACGCCTTGTTTAAAAAGAACATTGACATTTCAATTGGAATTCCAGCTCTCAACAAAATCAAGAATCACATTATAATTCTCCATCTCAATAAGAGCGTGTTGATACAGCCATCATACCTTAAGATAAGGGGGTACATTTTCATAACTAAGGAGTTTAAACAGTGGTTCAATGTCAGGAAACCAGTTTTTCCTTTCTATAGGGTTCCCATTTTCGACAACCTGTATAAACAAGAAAGGCGTAGTAAAATGCATTGTTCCATTCAATCTGATCAAAACAAAAATGATGCGTCTCATACAACTATGTAAAATTAGACTCTGCATAAAATAAGTTAAACTAAGATTTTCTAGCCAGTAATATACTACAACAAGCAAACAAATTAATTTAAACGAAAAACTTCCTTATACTTCAATCTTTTTAATCATACTAAACACTAGAGGATTAAAAATCCAATAATGAGCTAATTTAGAATGAGTGATGTAGAAGAGAGTTATTACAGTTTAGGCCACAAGAAGGTTAAATAAATAGTTACACTCAGAAGACTACTCCTCTAGGCAATTCATAATTAGCCCAACATTTGGAATCCTCCGGTGGAACATGTCTGACAACTTAACCTGGTAAATCAGGCAGAAAAAACATAACCTAGCATGTAATTTCAAATGAATACACTTGTATTATCCAGATTTAATGAAGTACTCTAGTTAACATAACCCAAACCAATTAAAGGAACACTAAATATAACAAAGATAAATGTTCCCATGACTTTTCTTTTTGACCTGCGAAATGAATCTCATGTTTATACGTTAGAAAGATTGATCAATTTGGTCCAAGATCAAAACTCAGCATGAATATCAAGACAATGCTACCAGGATTAAATATTCAATCTCCCAAAATGCAATACCTCCTTTTAAGTTAGATTACTAAAAACCAGCCTATCACAGACACTTCTTATTATAACATTGAGAAACTATGTCCATTAATCATTGTGTTCATGTTTTGCAATCTTTTGCTTTAATTTCCTTTCTGTTATGCTATAACCCTGGTTGTAAAATAAAGAGCAACTCCAGAATGGCAGAGACAGCACCGGATCCAAAATAAAAATTGAGTTAAATTTCATTTAGGTCCTTGAAGATGTACCTATTTCACAACTAAATTTAGTACCCAATTCAAACCATGTATTTGTACCTGGAATTAATCAAACTTGTATCATGGCATTGCCAATCAGATATGCCAAAGGAATAACATCAAACAAGATTGATTAATTAAACCATGAATCAACTTAAATCAAGAACTAAATTGTGAGTTTGGTAGACCAAAATGCTTTATTTAACGCCTACACAAATTATGAATCGCATTTTATTTTAGCAAAGACCAGTGTAAGCATAGTTGTGATACACAAGCAATCCAATAAAAAGCAGAAATAACAAAATGTGTCAGGGTAAACCTTCTTTAGAACATTTAAATACGCCACAAGTGCTTTTGCATCCCCCTCTTGAATTTCAGGCAACATTGCTCCAGCAGTCTGAAGGGACTGTTTGAATTTCTCATCATAAATTGTTAAGCATTCAAACAAAGTGCTCCAGCCAATCGAGCGGAATGCTTTACCTTGCAGCAACTCATGAACCTTTGAAGCACCTTCTTGACTAGAAGCCTGAAAGGGAATGTCCCAAAAACCCAATATCTAAAAATGACTACAGAGCAATATTTGATATCAAATTTAAGATGATTGGAGACTTCCTTACCAATGTGCTCAGCATATTCAAGAAAGCCACGAGCGTTTGAAAATTCGTATGGTCCTCTCCAGCAAAATTTACAAATGTCCACAGCACATCATTTCCCAACAAAAGCTCTGGTTCTTTCTGATAACTTATGACAAAATTCAAGGTCATGATTGCAAACAAAAGCCTTGAAAGCTAAGCAAATTGTTTCAATGCAATTTAAATAATTAAAAATATAAGGCACGGGAAAATTATCAACCATATAGCTTTTGACATAGTTTTTTCATAAAATGGCAAATATATAGAATAAGAGTTAATATTTGACAAAAGGATCCAACCATTTGAATGTTAAGATCTATTTAAAACCTATATTCATTGCTCAAATAAGACTAGAAAGATTGCATGTATTCTTTTTGCATTTTGTCGAACTGACCAGATAAATTTCGCTCACAAAGTCCAAGATTGAATTAAATTGTAAAGGGCCTGTTTCAGTGCCTTGTTGAGAAATTGAGCTACTGCCCTGTGCAAAATCATGTGATCCAGCAACTCGGTATGGACTAAGCACACTCATAACCTTCTCTTTGGATTCTTTTATCTGCAAAAAAGTACATACATAAACAGAGGAAGAGGACAAAACATTTTGATATCTAACGATATATTCCTTGTTAGAAATAATAGAACTTCCACAAAAATTAACAGCCAAAATGATTTTGGAATAAATATTTGTAATTTCACTACTTTGAAATAGAGCCAGCATAACTGAGAAAACTGAGTTTTACAATAGCAATAGAAATGAACGTTTTATAAATTACAATAATTCGCAGTGAAAATACCGATACTTGTGATTACATTTAATTTTTTTTTTTTCAAAATTATTACTAGTGTTGCCGTGCCAGTGTCAGTGTCGTGTTTGAGGTGTCCGTGCTTCATAGTACAGAGAACCAAGCAACAAAAATATGGAATTTAGAAATAGGACATTAACCTCCCGTCAGATAATCTCATTCAATAACTTTGAGAAATGACAGCTATATAATAAAAGAGAAAAGAGGCTAAATGCATTAATTTAAAATATTATTTAGGTAACCCAAACCAAAAGCTAACTAAAGGCATGCATTAATACCAAATCAGCTTGTTCAATATTTAGGTGATGAAAAAATTAACCGACCTTGTCTCTAGCTAGAGGGTTAGACAAGAAGCACGCAATCAACCTGTGCAAATAAGCATTGTACATATAGATCATATCTTCATCTTCAGTCTGTAAGGTAAGTAACAAAACAGCTATTTAGTATAATAATGAAAAGCTACACTAAAAATAACAGAACAAATTACAATAAATCTCCTAAAACTGATATTGCACATGTAAATCTAGATGACAAAAAAACTATTTTGAAAATATTACTCTAAAATATCAATTGTTTAATCGAGTAAAAGTGAAAGTAATGAAAAACTTAAAATCATCCCATCAAATACAACTTTTCAAAGTGGGGATTTGAATATACAGTGTACCATCTAACTTTGATAATGTAACTGATTAGCAGATTTAAACTACAACTAAATATTCCATTTAAAACTACTACAGAAGAGGTTTACTTCTTGTAGGCCATAAAGCAAAACTATAGGTGTAATTGGCCCAAGTAATTGTTGGAAAGTTGACTTAATTCTAATTTGCCTTTAGTCACTTTAATTGCAAAAAATTTGGATTTCTTATGTTGCAGCCTCTCCCACCTTAATAATGTTGGATGTGAGGGGGGAGGTGCTTAGTTTCACATGTTGATCATGATCTTGACTAAAGATTGGGGGGAGGGGGGTAGCATGACTCTCGCATAATATAGACTGAATAGTGCTTATAACTTTATAAGGATTGGGCAGTTCTCACTTCCACAAGTTGGTTTTGTGGGTTGGTTTAGGCTCTAAGCGCAATATCTAAATTGATATCAGAGTACATCCTAATTACAAAGTGGGGCCGCATGCATCGTCCGTGCTCCATGTGCATAGGCCTGAGCATGTGAGGGGGTGTTGGGAATTCACCTTGATTATGGTCCACCACTAGGCGCCTTTAATGCGACAACTTTGGGCTACCTTCATTGCAGCCTAGCCTACAGCACTTTCATTGTGTTTAGTGTTAAGGGGTGTGTTAGTCCTACACCACCTAGATATATGGCCTAAGTAGTGTTTAAAATGCTTGGACAATCATCGACATCGGCTTATAAGGCATTTACGTGGTATTGAGTTATGCCCTAATCCCAAAATTTAATATTGTATCAAAATCTATCGTTGCTCTGTTTTGGGGGCTCCCGCTCAATACAAGCTCCAAGTGACTTGTGCATTAGGGGATGTTGGAAAGCTGCTTTAATTGCAATTTTGCAATCTGCCTCTAACCACCTTAATTGCGGAAACTTTGGCCTGCCCCCATCACATCCTCCAGCACCTTCATTGTGACGGGTGTAAGGTGGCATAGTCCCACGATGCCTAGAGATATGGCCTATATAGTGCTTAAAAGGCTTGGGCATTCCACATCTTACAGAGTTGAGTTAGGCTAAAGCTCAAATTCTAAAAAATATCAATATCAAAGTTTACATAAAATTATAAAGATTTAATATTAAGTATAATCAGAGAGCAAAGGGGCATCTAATTTCCATAGCATAAATTAATTGGTGAAGCATGAAAGCGGTACAAGGATGATCTAAAAAGTTATGCACCTACTTCAGGGTTAAAACAAATACATAGACAAAACTACAAGAAAAAAAAAATAACAAATGGTTACAGTAAAATAATTTAAAATGGTTTATATTAAGAACATATTAAGTGCTAACTTGAGTAAATGAGACAAAAAGACTAAACATTTTTTTTAAATTATATGTAGTTCACCCAATACACATGTTACTGAAGAAAATGCCTTTTGTGTTCTATTTTCTACTTATCAATGAAAGTGCAAGTCTTTCGGAAGTTAAAGCAAACCGACATTCAAGCATGTTTCATACTCAATGAACAGATATTCAAAGGGAATACGCAGCTGCATTTGCTGATTTGTTTTCCCTTTTACTTCAGGGAGGATCTCAATAAAATCCGCTTTTCGAATGAATTGCTTTTGTTAAAAAGAAACAGAGAAAAATGTAACTTGGCAAATGAACCTGAAAGGCAGCAGTTCGAAGAACTTTCTCCAGTAAGAACTGAAAGACATTATTTGAAAAAATGACTTCTAAGCATTGACTAAGGTAACCCATTTCATTTGAAGAAGCACTTGAAATAGTTTCCCTTGTTGCAACACCATCTTGTATTAACATCAAATGTACCACCCAAGCAAGCTTTATGCCACCAGTAAATCCCTCAACAATTGGATCATTTCCAGTAGCCATTAGCTGAAGCATGAAAAGAAGTCAACAACATTCCAAATTGACACCATATATTTATAAACTACCAGTACACAGAAAACAGTAATTATTTTTCATCTTACAAGTTCATGAAATTCATGTCTGAAGGATGTATTAGAAGAAAGGACAGATGCTTTGTCAGGCACAGTACCCAAACCATCTGAAACAAATGCAATCACAAGAGCAAATAGAAGGCTAAAGGTAATCTGCAAAAGCATGTGAGTGTGAAAATTGTGAGCAAGCAACACAAATTTTACAAGCAAAATACATAAGCCAATAAATCTAGTTCAGATTGAATGAATTCCAAGAGTTGAGATAACAGTCACAGAGTGGGTTTATATTTAAGTTTAACTGCAAGAGTGTATGCCTCTGCTTAAATATTTCTCCTAAGGTAATACTTTGATGAAATGACATGACATGTTAACACCAAAGACCAATAGTAAGTCCATCATAATGATTCCAACGTGTAAAAAAAGTTCAATTCATAAGGCATAAAAGAGGAAGACGAATAAAATTCACTGCTCACATAACATCGTACACATAAAAATGTTTGATTGTTTTAATGCTTATGAAGTTTTGAAAAACAAATCTGTAATGCTTGACTGAAAACAAAACAGATACTGAAAAATCCAGCAAAAGAGTATGCACAAGAACCTGGTGTTTTATGGCAGTATTGCTCTGACTAACTTCAGAAGCACTATCCTTTAAAACAGAGAATAAATCTTTTACATCCTTAGGATCTGTAAACAACATATTTCACTTATGATATCAATCAAAATATTCAGAAAGCATGATAGATGACAGAGTACAACAGTAGAGCAAGTAGTACATCAGCAGTCACATAGCTATCAGAAAACAATCAACATGAGAGACTGATGTGCATACTTATTCGAACAATCAGAACAGAAAGGACGAGGCAATGTCCCAAAATAAGTCTTTCTCTAGAGACCACTGCCTGTCTCTCCACAAGAGAACCTCTTGAATCAATAACATAGCGCTCACACTGAGGACCTCCCACACCAGAAGGCTCTTCTCTATTGAGTTCCTACATCCAGAAAATAAATTTCTCAGAAAAAAAGTTAGATACAAGGTGAAGGTGCAATATGATAAGTTCTTCCACTAAATAATACACGAGGAAGGAAGAGAGAACCCTACCCACGTGCTACACTTACATCAATTGTGAAGATCAAATAACAATAAACAACGTATTTCAGTAGCAACACTAAACTAGTACTTCCAGGATCTAAGATTGTGATGATTTAAACATATTACTCAGAAAGAAATTTAATACGTTCATATTGTATTAGGGCAAACCAACCAAAGATTGTGAACCAGATTGTATAAGCAACCAAATGCAACAAAAGAAAAACAACTATACTGATAATACAGGCAGGATAATTGAGTTGAGAATGAAAAATATAATTACAGATTGACTTGATTTGTTATTACTAAACAAATGACGTATTTACATTACTTGCACACAAATATTTGAGACATCAATATAAATTGTTGGTCAAAAATACCCGGAATTCCCAAAATCAAAATTCTATAAATGACAAATGATTCTAGTTGAATTAAAACTATATCCTAATTTAGAATTTAATCAGGATGGTTAAAGCAAAAAAATAAATAAATAAATAAACTCATCTCTATCACAATGCAGACCTTGATAAGAGATATCAACCGCTGTCTAAGTCCAGAATTGATAACATCCTCTAGATATTTTTGTATGTCCACCAAAATATCATCTTCGAGTCCCTGATCAAGCACCACAGCCTATATGGAAAGCAACATATAAATATTAACCAAAAACTAGAGAACCAAACCAATGCCCAAATGAACTTTAATAACAGCTGAGATAGCAAAAAATATACCCTCAACAAAAGATGGAGAGACGTTATCAGATATCTTCTTTCTGTATACCAGAGTCCAGCTGCAAGCCGTAGAATTTCCAGCGGTTCCCTACCCATTAAACCCCACTACAAACAAAGCATCAATAAATAATTGAATAGATAAATATTTGTATATTGACAATACCCTTCTTGGTATAATCTGTTAATGGATTATATTATACAATTGTATGCTGCTTAAGTAATAAATGTCACTTAGGCTTTGTTTGAGAGTTTGGAGGGGAGGAGAAGGCTTCCGAAAACAAATTTTTAAACAAATATAGGAAAATTTATGCAAGCCCTCCAAAACCCTCCTTCAATACAAATTTTTAGTTCCCCCAAATTAGAAGGTTTTTGGTGATATGAATAAAAACAAACCCTCCAAAACCATCCCGATCAAAATTCTTCAATTCTTTCCACTCAATCCTTCCCTGTTTTCAAAGCCCTCCCCTCCCTTCCCCTCCAACCTCCCAAACAAACCCTTAGGGAAAGTAATTTTATGTTGGTTGTGTGCCTCCAATAAAACATGGCGCGAAGTTGAAGTTGTAGATATTTGAATAAGAGATCACAGGTTCAAATTACAGAATCAGCCTCAAGCAGAGGTTACATAAGGGTGCCTACAGAAGAACGGCAATAGATCATAGCCTTACCTAGACCTTACCTTGGCAAGAGCTCTATAGCACCGTGTTGTGTGTATTTTTGTGTGTTAAAATCAAGACATGCTTACACCACTTAATAGCTTTCAACTTATATTGATAGCTTTCAATTTATATTGATTCCGCCATTCTGAATTTGAGGGGGAAATTTAGACTAGGCTGGGTTTCTATTAAGTATCATTGTGTATAAACTCTCTGTTGAGCATGTATTTTTGTTAGATCTTCAGATTGCCACCTAGAGATATGTTCTAACCATACAAATATTAAAAATATTGTAGCAGAATTAGATCTATTTATAATACAGTTAGAGATTCAGTTCAGAATATTTTCTCTTTCTAAAAACTTTCACCTCAACCTCACTAGTGTGTCAGTTAGTAAAATCTGGCACTTCTTACTTTTAAGAAAACCCTTTTAAAACTATTTTCTTTATAAATTACATGTTAATTATATAAATAAATAAAAATATAGTATATGAAATATCATGCAATCAAGTATCAACATAAAATATATAAGTTAATGTTTGCAACCATATGATAGGGATTCATAGTGAGTATGTGTGCATACATGTTTACATAAATAAAAGAGCAACATAAATCTACCTCCTGATTAGCCGATACTAGCAAGCGAACACAGTCTACTTCATTTAGATGCAGATCATCGCTCAATTTGAGTGCCTATGCTTCATAAAAGCAGATATTAGAAAAAGGAAGGGGAATGAAAGTGTAACAGCGCTTTATAATCCACACCACAATGAGCATACACATGTCTGATGTCTGATACATAAACTAAATAAATAAAATAGTAGTAAGATAATATTCATAAAATTGCAAATCTTTGTCAATGAATCCGAAAGACAAAAGATGCTAGAACACAAAATAAAAGAAAAACAAATTAACAATTCAGCAAAGAAAAAAATATCAAAACACAAACCACAAGTAAATATTAAAATGATTGTCATACAACTATAACAAGTAGAGTGTAGTTAGCTTTGGGCATTTGTGAAGGATTCAGCGCATACTGCTGCTGATTGAGGTGGTATCTGCTCTATTAGAGTGGTGCACGCTTGTCGTGCTTTGATAGGGATTTTGAGCAACAGCGCTCTATTCAAGCACATGGTTTAGAACAATGGATTTGGCAAAGCCAGGCAGTAAAAAATCTCTAATTTGAATTTAAAAGATAGTAGAAAAAGAGGTTAAGTAAAATAGAGGAGGCAAAACATTAGCCACCATTTGAACTAACAGGCCCTTTTTTCTTCTGTCCATATTTATGTGTTTCAGCATATTCTCTTATAGTTTAACACTTTCTCGTTTGATTTGAAATATCGGTTCACTTTTGGGATGATCTGTTTTTTAGTTCTTTCCCTTTTTCTCCAGGCACTTATGGCCCATGGGACTTTAAGAGCACTTTTTTCCATTTTCCTTGAGTCCTTGACCAATCATTTCCTAGTGTCAACATGCTAGTGACGAGACATTTGAAATGAACTATGCCCTTGTAGAAAAAATGATGCATTGAATAACCTAGCTTTGCCTTAATAATTTATATCGATTCCACCATTATATACATGTACTTTTCAGAAAAAAAAGTTAAAGATATTACTTTTAAAAATAATGAGAAGCTCAATTACACAAACCACGATACACAAGCACTAAGACTATGTTTGGAGGTTGGGTTTAGGAGGGAAAGGATGGGGAAGGCTTATTTTTCATTCCTTCAAATTTTTTAAATCTCTGAATATGTCAACACATAGACTTAACTTAACCCTCAAAACCCACCTCACAAACATACCCTAACGGATGTCAGATCCAACCTTGTTTCAATTCATATTATCATATGCTCAATGAATATCCATTTCCATAAAGTTACTGTTTGCATTAGCTTGGTCTTAGCCTTTTCCTACTAGAAACAGAAAATATTAACTTAGTAAATTCTTTTTTTCACGAGGGTTAACCTATCGAATGATATGCGATAAATGTTTTAATTAGTAAAGTTAACACAGATTATAAGTAGTCGCAGAGAAGTATTATCATATAGGGTTCACTTCATTCCAGAAAGACGGAAAAATACGCAAGACATAAAACAAAGCTAGAACAGCGCTTAGTGCCCTAGTATCAGTACCATTTTCTTCTTGTTCTCAACCCTAACTTCATAATTAAGACTAATTTTTTCAGTCTGAATTTCTTAAGATCAAAACAAGGTCTCTCAATCTCATAAATTAAAACAAAGCATACATTATTTAAGCTTATACTACTACACAAAAAATCGTGTAAAATGCAACAACAACAACAACAACAACGACGAAAACTGTGCAACCGTAAAACTCACAATTTGCACATCCTGGTCATCAAGAGTGATAAGTGTAGAATCTTGAAGTCTAACTGACTTTGACTGAACTTGACTTCGATCAGAGGGCTTTGGAGGCTGAACAACAACAACAACAACAACAACAAATAAATAAAAGCATGAGATTAGAAATGGAGCTTCGATTAAGTGAAATTGTAAAGAAAAATGAAAGTTAAACCAGATAGGATAGAAGGGATTGGAATGAGTGAAGAGAAGAGCGAATGGCGTGCAAGACTTCGACTCGTTGCGATGCTGTTGGTGGCGAGGAACCGAGAAACGCTGATTCCAGCGTGGCTAGAAGCTGCTTCGGAGACACCATTTGTGACGGTGATGAGATTAAACCCTAAGAGTTACCGTAGAGAGAAAGTGAAAGCGGAAAATAGTGAAGTATAGTCTCTCTCTGCGTTGGGTGTGAGGTATTATTTCGATTTTGGGGGCGGGAATGAAATGAAATTTTAGGCGACAACAACGAATTTGCAGCTCAGTGTGGAGGTATGCGAGCTTAAACCCTATGGAGCAAACGTACAAAACCTCTCCTTTGTTATTTTTATTTTTTTTAATAAAAAATAAAATAAAATAAATGAAACTTTTGAATCAGAATAAAGAAAACAAAAAATAGTTTTTTTTAATAAATCACTAATATATTAAAAAAAATAAAGATACAACAAAATATTGTGGGGGTAAATCCTGATATCAAAAGTAGTTAGTATTTTAAATATAATACAACTATTGCAGCAATGGTCTTAAAGAAGTAAAAAAACACACAACAAGACGCTACCTAGTAAACCTGCGTACAATAACGAAACCAGATAGCAAAAGAAATGTGTTGTGTGAGTTTTCACAAACTTTAATTAATGGTGAATGAATCGACCGCCAACATGAACCAATTCACGTACCAGCAACTTCCTACGAAAATCGCAGCAAGCATAACAGTTCTTTCAAACTAAACAAACCAAAATCACTTCTAACCATAACAAGGAACGAACGCAACAAGGCTGTGAAGCAGAACAAAATCGTTGTTGTGGTAGCATCAGCCCAAACACATTGATAATTGTAGATCTCAACAAATCTGAAAGAAATCAAAAATCAAAGCAAGGTACATCACCACCAACCACAAAAACGGAATCGAAATCGATGAACGCTTCAAATTCAGAAAGACAACATCAACTATTCACCATCACACTAGAAACTTATTTCTCCCATTTAGAGTAGAAGCTCAAATTTAGGTAACTTTTCCAACCATTAAGTCTCGTTAAACTCAATCTATTTACCCCTTAAACGATAAGCTTTTTAGGTTTCATCATCATTTCCACCTTTTCAGCAAAAATATCAAGGCCAAATGTCGAAACAACTTCTACCTTTGTCGCAATTGTTGTTGTTAGAGTCAGGGATGTCTCAGAACCTCCTTCAACTTTATGTCGCGTTTGGGATGCAAGGCGTTAATGAGCTTGTTATGAACCTAGGTTTGGTTCATAAGCTCAGCCCAATAAAAAGCGTGCTTTTGTTTGAGATATAACTGGTTTAAAATCTCACTGGTTCGTGGTTAGCCTGGTCAAAACCTCAGTTCGCTTCAAGAGTTTAGCCTACTAAAAGCTCTTAAGCATTACTGGATACTCTCAAGATCAATTCTTAGAGAGAGGATTAGGTCTTTTCATTTCGACCGAACCTCTATAATTGTTGGTTTCATTTCTCTTACCCTTTACTCTTTTTTTTTCTCCGCATATTTACTTTCCGATGTAACCTTTCAAACATTTTTATCAAAAATGTTTTCAAACTCAGACAATGATACAAAAATGTTATAAAACTATCATTTTGCTAAAACCCATAATTCACTCCCCTTTTGTGTATGGAGTCACATGTCCAACAGAAAATGTGGAATTCTCATTGCACCATAACATCCAATATGATAAAATAATTGCCTCATGGACACCAACTTTGTAACAGGGACCCGTGAAGAGCACCTTCGGTAACAAAACAAAAATCACCACAAAAAACAAAATAAAAAATCCCATCCTGCCATAACTATGGTTGTTTACGAGCCAACTTTGTTCGATTTTGAGAGAATTTAATGCCCAAATTAATTAAAAATATATGGATTAGTTTGGATTGGATTTTTTAATATTTTTAATAAATTCCAAACCAATCATAATCAAGAAACAACTGGTTGGTTTAGGGGTTTATTGATGATGTACATTAAAAAAACATGCAAAAATATTTGGAAAAAAAACTTATTTACAACAACTAATTTTCCATGTTACCCAATTATTAATACTATACAAGAAGTTTTTCTATAGGATATGCAAAAATACATGGCAGTAAAAATTAAGATCATTATTATAACCATATATTCATTTTTGTATAATCAGCATGGTTAATTTCATAATGTTACTTCATAATTTTGAGGCTTGGTTAAATTTTCAAGGTATTGACAGAGTTGGTTCAATAAATAATAAAGTTCATTAAGAATGAAGTTACAAATGATTTTTAAAGGCATCATCATGTGGTTGTATGTGCTTAACAAGTTTAATAGGTTTTGATGATGACAAGGTGGATCAAAGTAAGATATTTTACCAGTATAAATGTAAATCCCCCCTAAGGGGATGTCAAAACTCTCTCAAGATATGCGAGGTGACACGTCGCCTAACTGAGAGATTCCTTAGCCACACATTTATCGGGATGAGCGCCTATTTCTTAATTATGTTGCCCATTCTCTAGACAACTCACCTGATTCACGAGAACATAGGGATGGATGTGCCCTAGTCCACAATAATGTTGAGAACGAGTAAAAAGGGAGAATATCACGTTCTCCTGAATAATATGGGATTAACGACCTACTTCACACATTCTTGAGAGTGATTTTTATTCTTTCGGAGCTTAGGGTCTAGGACCATGGATTTCTTATAAATACCTTAATCCTGAGGTTGAGAGGGGACCCAAGTCATTATGCAAAACACCGCATGCAAAGCTTATCACATCCCTAAGTGAGCTTGATCTAACACTACAACAACCCTAAAAATGTCTAACAACCTTACACCATAATGGGTTGTCACATATTGTATATTTAACAAGTATAATTGACTCCTACAAAGGGGCCCGGGAAAATTGACTTGGGTCACATTTATCATCGATCACAATTTGTTTCTCCATCTCATCCCAAAGGATGCGAAAATGAAGTTTTGATATTACTGTGAACACCATTTTCGTAGGTTTTGCTTATGGAAGAGATATTGGTTCTTCCTGGAGAAAACATGCCAAACAGGTTTTGATAGCAAACATAATACACATCGATATTATAGAAACCCTATATAGAGAGAGTGAGCCAACCATAATCCAAAATTATCTTCTTAATATAAAGATGCCATAAGAATTTCCCCCCACAACAATGATCCAATGATCATCATGGTGCAATACAATCATTAGGATATAAAGTGAGTATCAATTGACCATGGAAGCTCAACAGATGTCTTATTCTGAAGCGCCTTCCAAGGGCTCCATCTTGACCCAAACAACATTCGAGCATTCCAAGTTTCTTTAGTTGGTTTGTCCGGCAAGCACGTACAAGTGAATGGTCACATAACACTTGAAATGGCATTTGGCTCATAGGAAAATGCAAGAACAATTAAAGTAAAATATCTCGTGGTGGACGCCTTATTTCTGTACAACGGCATCCTAAGACGATCCACCATAGACTTGCTATAAGTGGTTTTGTTGTTACACTTGGACTTTTTTACTAGTAGAAAGTTAACAAAAACGTCAATGAAAAGACATTTGCTATGAAAAAGCATTAATGAAGTGCTTTAAAAGGCATTGATGATAAAGTGTTGATAAGCTAACAATGAGGGATCGACCGAGCAGTCGATACAGGGAAGCATGGTTTGGAGGAATCTCAAGGATGAATCCACAAGACCATGATCACTAGGAAACAAGTCTAGAATCTCAAAAAGGGGTAGTCGATAAGGCCATTTATTTCAGCAAGAAGACCAGCCGACTGAACCGCATAAGGTTGAAAGACTCAGTAAATTTACAAGTACAGAGTCCTTGGTAGGCAGCATCGACAACACGTTTGAGCGGTTACCACCAGGGGTTCGCGAGGAAGTGGGAAGCAGTTGCAACTCAACATGAGTTTTAAATAGATAGAGTCGTGGATAACACATAAAGCACTCTAATGGGAGCCTGAAGATTGAACGTGGAGAGAATGCAGCTGTCCCCTAGTGTTCATAATCGTCATCGACGATTACTTTGTAAATACAATAAATAACAGACTCATACATGGGATCAAAGGTCACAAAATTTCATACATACTCTCCATACCACTGGAGTACCCGAGTCAAAGAGCAAAACAGTTCAGCGAGAAACATGTATGTGTTTACGTCCAATCTTTTCATTAGTTTTTTCCTTAAACGAAAATTTTACTTGTACTTTTGCTTTGTTTAATGTCATTTATTGGATTTTTCCTTGTCTTTTATCACAACTTGACTTCATTTAAAGTCTTTTTATTCGTTGTTATCATTCATGCGACGACTGCATTCAATTCACATGCACGTGTGTTCACACAAATCATTTACACAAATTGCTTTGGAGATTTTTCAAGTTAATCTCACAAACTTTCTAAACTCGTGATTGATTATAAAAAACACTAGTAAACACTTGTATACCCTTCATTTAAGCCTATAGTATTTATTACCTTATGGGCAAGTTAGATTAGTTCAGATGGATCAAAAGGTCACATAAGAATGCTATTAAGACAACATGGAAATGAGAAGGGAGCGTGTCGCTATAGACGCTGCCCCACAACCATAAGCATGAGCAGTTGATGTTGCAAGATGGAACCCTATATTAGGGAACAAAAACAAGAGACTCACTCCCACAGAGGACTTAAAGGAAGTCCACATTGGACCCTTGGACCATAAAGTTACCAAGCCAGTCATTTCCTTATCAAATTTTAAGGAGGTAGAGTTGGTTGCCTTGTTAAGGAGAAACAAACACTTATTCAGATATGCGCCATTTGACATGCCAAGAATAATGAGTTGGTTGCCTTGGTAGGTGATGACATGAGTCACTGTGTGATTTTTACAAGGAAAATCTAATGAAATTGAAGGCATAATGAGCAAAACCCATGGAAAAGTGCGGAAGAATTGACCAAAAGCCACTGAGGGTTGAAAATAGGTGACCTAGAAAAATATTGAAGAAAAACATCCAAAGAAGCCTTACAGCACCTGGAATTCTCGCGTGCGCAATGTAGTGCATCGTGGCATGATGAAGCTTACCACCACGACGTGATGCTTCCCAACATGGTGTGATGATATGCTTTTGCTTACACATAGAAATTGTCATTTAAAGGTCTTTTTGCTAACTTTTTAAGAGTTTCAAAACCAAGAGATAAAGTGACATCTATGAATATTTAAGAGGCAAATTTTGAGAGCATTGGAGTCATTGAAGAGCTATTTTTTCATAGATTTTGATGATGAATACTTATCAACTCATAGTATTTGATAATTTATCAATGAGTATTTAAGTTTCTCTATATTAGGTCTTTTTGAGATGAACCTTATTATTACTCTGTTGGATCATATGTCTGTTTGAGATTTATTGAACACTTTCATTATTATTATTATCTTATTTTATTGTTCTTGAGTTTAATGGTTTTTGTTCGTTGACGAGCGCATAAAATGATATTAGGTACGTAGGTACTTCTGACTGTTAATCTATGAATCTGACCTAAAGCAATTATTCAACTTTGTAGTTAATTAGGAATAAGTAATTATAAGTTGTTGCTTTTGAATTAACGCACATAAAACGCCTAATTTAACTCTGATGTGGCCTAAGAAATTAAAGGATTATTGTGTAAATAAGTGAGTTGTACACTAAGGAATTGGGTGCAATGGTCTTGTTAGTTCGCAATAAGATAATAATTTAATTGCAATTCAATAAATACACAGTTCATCAACAGGTATAATAAGGGGATTCGATATAAAATACCTAAGTATTTTTTTCATCTTGAATTGTATTCTCTTAGTTTTCTCGTTCTTGTTTTGGAACCAGATAAAATAAAATAAAACTCGTCGTTATTATTTTAATTCACATTATTTTAATTCACACATAATTACTTTGCTAAATTATAATTCTCGTTGGGATGATGTTTTTAATTATTACTTCGACATAATCGATACATTTTCCGAAAGGTCATCAAGTTTTTGGCGTCGTTGCTGAGGATTGCAAATTTCAATAAGGTAATTTGTGTGTTTAGTTTGTTATTTTTAAATTTTTAAGTTTAATTTTGAATTTTCTTTGTTGCAATTGATTTTTGAATTCAATATAAAATTTGACCATATAATATTTAATTTTGATATTTTAAATTTCAATAAGGTACATTTTGAACCATATAAAATCAAAAAACCTTCATTATTATTATTTTAATTCACATAATTACTTTGTTAAATTACAATTTTCGGGGAGATTGTCTTTGTTGGTCGCGGATATGGAGTAATGAAATAGTCTAGAGGGGGTGAATAGACCTTTTAAAAACAATTTTAATAAAATTTGGTTGATTCTCTAAAATGGATTTTCAGAGGTTTTTCAAAATTGTGCAAGATTATACTTTTGTTGGAACTTGATCACATTAACACTTAATCAATTTACAAATACCAAAGATGGTTTTATGATGATACACAAATGGTAATCAATTGATTTAGTTGTATATTTCACGAAGTGTGTTAATACAAAGATTCAATATCCACGAATTCTAACCTCAACAGTTTCTCAAAATTTAATCAACGCTAAAGCTCGATTAGGCACAAATTCTAACAATGTCTAATCGTGCGTAATAAATCGCTACCAATTGAATAAATGATAAACTACGCTAAAAATTGAAAACCTAAACATGCAATATCCTACGAAAAAATAAATGCAAAAGTGTGTGTGTGGGTGTGTGGGTGTGGGTGTGTGGGTGTGGGTGTGAGGGTGTGAGTGTGTGTGTGCGTGTGTGTGTGTGTGTGTGAGAGAGAGAGAGAGAGTGTGTATGTGAGAGAGAGAGAGAGAGAGAGAGAGAGAGAGAGAAAGAGAGAACACTGGGATATATAGTGGTTAGAGTTCGTCCTCATATTTCCTACTTCACTCTTCAATGGTTTCCAATTGGAACATGTATATATTGCAAGAGTTTTACAATCACTAATCCACAACAACGTTGAGAAAAATAAATCTCTTATCTAGATCTTGAGTTGTATACAACGTAACGCCAAACAGTTATGCACAATCTTTATTCAATTCAAGCTTTTTGAATCTTCCAGCTTCACCAATTTGCTCACAGTCATTGTCTGTGACAATCACCCTTTGATCCCAACAATCACCTTTTGATCCCATCAATTACCCTTTGATCCCACTTATTTCTTGAGCAATAAATTATCTGAAGACTTGAGAAGAACTCCACCTTGTCTGTAGCCTTCCACGCATTCAATACCAAGGTAATTAGTGAGAAAAACCTCATTCTTTTCATCGGAATTTGCCATCACGAATGACAACAATCTCAATTTTGCAAGCTACCTGAAAATATCAACCAATTCTTCAAGAACGGTTAGTTTCAAGACGACGTCTCCATCAATCAATTACAAATCCCTCGTTATCAATATCTGGAATCAAAATTAGAGGTTGGAGATGAAAGAAATTAGTTTGCAAGAGTTTTTGAACTTTCAAAAAGATAATGTGTTTATTTTATAGAAAAACCTAATGTAAAACTTGTGTAAATTATAAAGGTTGTATTTGAAGAGTGATGACAATTTTTTTTATATGTGCGAGGTCTCTGATTCGAGTCATGCACAAACTATGATTCGAGTTACTGTGTTGCATGATTCGAATCATGTATAAATTGTGATTCTAATCACAAATACCAACATTTCCTTTTCACCTTTGTTTTGCTTGATTCGAGTAATGAATTGTGAGTGATTCAAATCACATACAAGAAATATAAATTTTCAAGTTTTTCAAAATAGCTTGAGATTCCACTTCCCACATGCCTTGAATTAATATCACCAATGGTTCTTGTTTCATTAACTCTTGTAGTTCACTTAAACAATCGTGATCAAATCTTAAAACATAATAATTGATTTATGCATGCTTAAAAATGAATCAGTTCGAACTTAATTCAGAGATATGCAACTATAAAGGAGATTCAATAAGCAATAATAAACAAAATACAAAAGAGATAAACACAAGCAACAAAACAACTGTATTAGGGTTCTCCCCATCAATGTATCAGGGACATGCAAATTCAGTATCCCCCTTTTTTATGTTTGGCAAGCTTTCACTTAGAATTTAGTCGTCTTTGAGCCAAAAGCAAAAGTGCTTGTGCCCCCGGAAAAAATCACACAAGTAACACAACATAAAATACATAAAACAATTCTAGACTCACATTACAACTTCTCTCACTATGACAACATCAAAGAAGAGATAGATTTAAACGAGTCTACACACCTAATAACCAACTACAAAACAAACAGCTCTAGATGAACATATGAGCCAAAAGGCTAAGAAGAATATACAACAATAGAGATCGTATACAAAACGCAAAGATAGACATGTTACATGCAACAAAATGAAAATAGACATGCAACAATATTCAACAACATACAATTAAGTGATCAAGACTACTATCATGTAAAAAAAGACTTAAATGCACATAATTATATACGATCTCTATCAAGGCTCGAATGCACATAATTAGCAACACGCGTTTAAAAATACTTAAATGCAATTAAGGACAATAAAAAAAATATGGTAGAAATGAATGAGTAAAATAAAGAGGGTAATAAACAGACCAATGAACATATCTAAAACAACATACACACAATGATATATAATCGAATACAAGAGTTATACAGACATGCCAATGTAGTCGGCAAAACTATAATTTGCTACAAAATAGTTTTAGTGAAAATAAAATATTAATACAAAATGAACTAAACAGAATTTTCATTCTATATAAAGCACGATGAACCTAAGATTCCCAAATCCCTAAAGATTTTGTGAAAAGGTTATGATGACAATGATTTTGTAAAAATGTTAGCAAGCTGACTTTTAGTGTCAACGTATCCAAAAACAACATCCCATTTTTCAACAGGGTCTCTAAGAAAATGATGTCGGATCTCAATGTGTTTAGTTCGTGAATGGAGTATCAAATTCTTAGTGAGGCTTATTGCACTAGTACTATCACCCCACTTAGTCGGAATGCAACCAAGTTTTAAACCATAATATAGCAATTATTGCTTTAGCCATAAGACTTATGCACAACAACTACCAGCAGCTACATATTCAGCCTTGGTGGTAGAAATAGCAACACTATGCTACTTCTTACTGTGCCAAGAAACTAAACAGATTCCAAATAAATGACAGGTACCACTAGTGTTTTTCCTATTTGACTTGCACCCCACGAAATTAGAATCAGAAAAACCTATTAAGCTACAATCGCTACTTTAAGGATACCAAAAACCATGTTAGAAGGTTCCTTTAAGATACCTCAAAATACATTTTATGATCTTAAAGTGGGATTCCTTATGAGATGTATGATATATAGCACGCATGCAACACTGTACATTATATATGGCCTACTCGTTGTTAAATACAATAAGGATTTGATTATACCTCTATATCTGGTAATGTTGAAGCCCATTTATTTCTCGTCTTTGTTAATTAGCACATTTGAAGTCCACTCCGTACCTATATACCCATGGCTTTAAACTCTCTTGGTGAGTAGATTCGTTAGTATAACCGAAAATAATATCATATACATATATTTGAACTAAAAGAAAATGCTTTACTTAAAATTTTGAATACAAAAAAATTGTTCAATGCAGGGTGAATTTAATGAAAAAGGTTTTAATGCAACTAAAAAAATTATTTTGATGCAAATGAAAAATAATTGAATGAGCATGTTACAATGAAAAATAATTAAGGTAAATTAAGTGCAACTACAAGAGATATAGAAGAAAGGAACGATCATACCAACTAGAATGATCTAGGATTAAACTAGCTGCAAAAGTAACGTTAGCAAAAAGTAACACTAATACAATAAAATGAATACAATACGATAAAAATATGATATGATACATCTTCCTCCACTTGTCTTGAGAATCCATTAATACTCCTAGACACTCTTGCATAAAATATCAATATATATATAACTAGGTACCCAAATTTAGTTGGATCTTTTGGGGTTAGTTGAGGTTCCTTTAGGAATCCATGTCATTTTACCATTCAGAACCTGAACGTTCCTAATATGACAAAGAGGCCTAATATGACGCTTATCACCACAATAATTACAAATAACTTTAGATGAAATGATTTTTTTATTTCTCCTAGTGACATGAGGTTTTTTCTTGAGAATCGTTCCTCTATCACTTGAAGAGTTATAACAAAGTGAAGCAGCATGAGTTAGTTGTCCTTTGAGAGTTTCAATTTAAAGCTTTAAAGATGGACATGTAACACACTCTATTTTAGCTACCTTCTTAACTAAAGTGCCTGAAACATTATAACATTCATGAACTAGAGATGTATGTGTTTCCTTAAGGGAATCTAAAGCGCGATTAAGATTATTTATCTCCTTTTCAAGTTTTAAAATCATTTCTTTTTGGAAAGAAATTTTCTTAAAAGCATTTATATAATCTGCATACATATCATTAAACGCTTTTGAAAATTCACCATATGAATATTCATATTCGGGTTCAGAAGTATATACCTTTGAAGTTTCACCTTTCTTACGTGCCATCAAACATATATTGACACACTCATCATCAACACTTTAGCAAGAAACTGATGAGGAGCTCTCATAATCTTCTTCCCACGCGATATAGGCTTTACGATCTTTGGAGTTTTTTCCTTTTATCTTGTAGAATTCCTTATTTTTCTTTTTATGATGTTTGGTGAGACTTTTACAATTCAAATACATTGATACAATATGCAATATACATGTTTCAGTAACAGTAAGTATCACTCATATATTAGTATTTTAGGTGGGTGTTTTATCGTATCTGCAGGGATTGTTCAGATATCTAGATGTTTGTCGTTCAATAGTTTAACATTCTAAGAAAAGGGTTTTCAAAGAGTTATTGTTTTGTAGCATATGTTTTTGTAGCAAAGAGTAAACTAGAGAAAATATGTTTTGTTCTAAGAAAAACATGTCAAGATTAGATTTTGTTAACCCCTTTAATACATATCCGATTAATCAAGCATATGAACTTAGTTTAGATCAACCTAAACGCATATCCTCTCGAATCCGTTTATTTCTAAAGCGGCTTCGTGGGTATTATTGTTTAAATCATTAGATGATTTCTCGGACCAACAATCGAAACAATAAACATTAAGATCGATACAAAGCAAATATTAACTCCCAAATCTATGTCTAGAGTTTGTTTGTTAATAGATGAAGAACTTATGCCAAGACTTGGAAAATCTATTTCTATAACGATTCAAACCATACATATATCAATAAAAGCAAAGATCTTCATCATATATTGATCATCAACTTTGTTCACATACAAAAGATCAAAAGAAATACATAATAGCAAGGTTAACTACATCTAATCTTGACACAAAAGTGTTTAGCTAGCCATCACCATGGTAGCTTGATCAACAAGTAAGAAGGAAAACTTTGATAGCATCAAAGTCGGAAGATCGAAGAATGATGCTCCAAAGTTTTGATTCTCACTTCTCTTGAGATTTCTTAGCTTTTATCCCTAGAAAATATCTTTACAATCTGAAAAGTTGCTAAAATGAAAAGTTATCTCAAAATATCTTCTAAGGTGACTACTTATAGAAAGTACACAGAGTGGATGTAAGTGGCACCATGCTAAGCGTCATCAGGAGCGCGCTTAGCGCGATCAGCAAAACAGAGGCAAATTCTCAGAAAGCGCGCTAAGCGCGGTTGGAGCATGCTAAGCGCGGTTGGAGCATGCTAAGCACAATCAGAGGCCCTTAGCCACTGCCTCTACAATAAAATCGTGTTGAACCCGCGCTGAAAAGCATGCTTAGCGTGATTTACCGACAAAACGTTGCAAAAATAATCTTCTAGGCCTTCTTCCCTTCACCTTAGGTTCCAAGCATTATATATCAGCAAGAATACCTATTAAAAAGCATCAAAATGATCACAATTCACAATATTTACAATCATAATCGGAAACTTGCATATTTACACTAAAACGTATGAATTTACTACTAAATACCACGAAAACAATTGGAAAGGGCCACAAAAAATCCTCAAAGTATACACAATTTGGCCCTTAACAACTCTCCCTGACTTATTATTTTGTTTGTCCTCGAACAAAAGTGTCCTAAACAAAAATGAACCCGAAACCGGCACAAGAAATCATAATCAACAAAATAGAACAACGACATTTTCATGGTTCAGAAAGTAGAAGTAAAAACAAGACAAACTTACCATACTCAAAACAAATCACGGAGATGAAACAATTGCTAAGTGCAAAACACAAATCAAAACTTCTTGAGCAATGCAATTCAAAATGGATCACACCTAAGCACACATTCATCAATGGATGAAAACATTATGAGGTTTTTATCACTCACCAAACAATCCTGTAAACATTCGGAACAAATTATGCATTCAACAAACAAAATGCATTAATGAGTGTAAAAGAAGGAATCACAAGGACTTCAAGGGTTGTAATTTGGCTTGGGAATGGTCATTTATCAAAGTCATTGAAACAAAAATGCCTATTCCTATGAGAGCATTCAATTCTCACAATCATACACACTTCAAGACCTTAACTTTCTTGTTTTCTTTTCTTTGAGGCATCATTACAACTTTGAGCTTTTTGTTGGCAATTCATGCCCAAATTCCTTTCTTTTTCATTTGTTTCTTTTTCAAGCTCTTTCATCATTCAAAACCACTTTCTTTTTCTCAATGCCTCAAGCTACCTCTTTTCTCCCAACTTTGAATACAACCAAAATATGGTGTTAAGAATGCTCTCACACATCTGAGGCAAGGAACAGCCAAAGCAACCATACTTAAAGGTTGAGGTTCAAAGGTTTCATAACAAAAAATCAAGATCCTATCCAAAATTCATTTTTTTTATGTACAATATTTATACGACTCAATTATTCACAAGGATCTTGATAAAAAGTCTCTACGGGGCTAGCAAATGCTCACACACTCACAAGTTAGATTGATCATTCTATTTGTTCAAGTGGTTTTACTCAAGATACACAAAAATTGCCTTGATCCTTTTCTTCCTTTCACACAAATCAACACACATGCACGATTTCAACATAATAAGAACGAGTTACACAAGGATGTCAGTATCCCGCATATATTATACAATGAAGGCTTCCTCACAAAGGCTAAGTTTTAAATGATTCATAATCGAAAAAGTATTTCAAAAGAAGTAATGACATCATGTTTTACACCAATCACAAGTTTCATATCTGTGCTTAGTTTAGAAAACGATAAATACGCACCTTGCAACTGTACCTTTACTTAATCATATCATTACCACTCAATTGCCTGTTGATTCATTAATCTTGGCAATAGTCACAAGGTTCCTTCAAGTTTTAAAACTTAGGAACAACACAAAATAAAAAAAATCTACAAAAACTAACAATTGCACAACTACTCAATATAATAAAACATAATATCATAAAACAAAAATTGTGACACCCATAACGATGGTGCCACAACATAGGCTCCAAATCCACATTCTTACAAGGATGGTACAAAATTATCCAATAGTACAATAAAAACGGAAACAAAAAAATCCTGATAATTCAAACATAAACATAATATAACGGAAACAAAAGATTAGAAAAACCTAGGATCAAACTACTTGGTACTGGCCTCCGAACCCAGCTCCCATAACGTCTCCCCACTGTCATCATCATCGTCCTCATCCACTACAGCATCATCATTCGTCGCATCGCCCTAAGCAACATCTGGCTGAGGAACCTGAGTAGGATGAGGAGAAACCTGCCCCCTCGCAAAATGAAAATTCCTGTCCCCAGGCCAATCTACATAAGCGCTGAACTCCTCAGACGATGGGAAATGATGCTCCACTTGCGGTTCACAAACCTGTAAATGCAAAACACGCTTGGATGAGTCCAAAAAACTAAAGGCTCTCTGATGAGCCATGTGCATGTCCCATATACACGCGACACGCTCATCAAACACAGGACCAGTCGAAGAGACTTCTTCTTGCTGCTGTGGTGGCTGAACTAGGCGCTCTAGTGGTGGTGGTGGTGGTGGTGGTGGATGTTGATCAACTCGCAGCATACAGTGGCTCTAGATCCAGGTATCTGTGACGACACCCTTGATGGTCTTGTGGACCATATCTGGTATCGGGACACCCGTTCGGGTGCAAAGACCCATGATAAGTCCAGGAAAGACCAAAATAGCGGGGACCTTGGAACCTAAGCGGTGTCCACTAACAACAATAGCACGAATCTCATCAGATATAATTCTAGCCATGTCCACCTGCCTCTCCTCCATAATATAGTACAACATGCAAGCGATGTCAATTGGGATGGAGGACGTATGACTCCTTGGCCTTATGTTGTGAAGGACAAGGGTCATCAAAATCTGCGCGGTGGTGTTCATATCTCCTCTTTTCATAATCTTTGGCCTCCCCATCGCATTAAGCTCAAACCCCTACCCAAATGCGCTAAGGTCGTGCTCACATTCTCATATTTTTAATTTTTTCTAGCCACCCTCCTATAATAAGCACACTGTTCGCCTTCAACAAGTACTAACGGGTTCCCCAAATATTCATTAATTGCATCCCGCTAGAAAGAGACATGCTTCCCCCTCACATAAGTCATGAACGAATACCTCTGCCCCTCCAAAGGAATAGCATTCGCATAAAACTCGTGAATGATCTCAAAATTAAGCTGGATGGACGAAGTGAGAAGTGTCTCTCATTTATGGTTCTCCATGATGCTTTGGCAGCCACAGAAATCACCCTGAGGGTTGATTCGAAAAATCCTTTTCGTCCAAATACTTTGCCGGGTTAGCTCAAGATACCTGGCTTCTTGCTCAGCTCCCAGGAATTTATGTGCGTCAAACTCAGCAGGCCCTTGCCTTTGTTGAGACGATGACCAACACTAAAGCACACACGTTTAGGAGCCACCTGCATACAAAAATCAGACCAAACACCACCAAACACGTCAAACCACCAGTCCATAAATTCAATAAAAATCATATGCAACCACACATCAACACAAAACAAGCAAAAAGTCGAGGGATGATTAAAAATCTAACATTTTGATCCTAGGGGGGCGCGCTAAGCGCGGTCAAGCATGCAAGCAAAAATTGCTTCTGCAGCCGACCTGCCCCCAAACATCAGCAATCCTACCAAGACATTAACTAAACAACAAAACACCACAACAAAAACAAAATATCCATCAGAAGCTAAAAAGTCAGAACAGTGCATTGAGGGCACGCTAAGTGCGCTTGCGATAACAAGCAAAAATTCCTCTACCACCACAATCAATCTGTCCAACCAACATCAAATTAAAACCCAAGCTAAACCCTATCAACATACATTAACAAACTAGCACAGAAACAAAGAGTTTTCAACATGCAAACCCATATTTTAACACAACCCTAACATTTAATCAAAAGGGTTCAGAATCACCTCAATCAAACCTTAACTTTCAATTTCAACTTAATCTAACCCAAAACCCTAACAACATGCATTCTACATTAACGAAAAATAGATAACATAGGCAAACCTGGAAATAAGAGATGATATGAGAAAAAAGAGAAAACACTTGAAGAGCAAGAGAGAGAACTTGAGAAAGTGAAGCTTGAATACAAAGAGACAACCTGAGCTAAGTGGGAAAGTGAGGAGTTTTGAGAACCCTCCTTAATTTAAAACTTTCTGATCCTACCAACAGGCCCACTTATTTTCCCACTCAGGCCCACATTTGACTGGGCAAGTTCACGTGATCGTGCTAAGCGGCCACAGCAGCACGCTAAGTGCGCTAAGTGAAACTTAGCCACCCAAGATTAGTTTTAGATGGCGTTCTGCCAACTTTTTGTCGCCCGATTAAATTCAAACAAGCCAAAAAATAATAAATACTTACAATGTTGGGGTGCCTCTCAACAAGCGCTTTGTTTAACATCGTTTGAGTTCGACGGTCCAATGCGACCTCAAGAATCGCAAAAAGGCATTGTGGCTATATTCTGCTCGAAATCGCCACCAAGATAAACTTTCAACCTCTGACCGTTAACAGTCCAGCCCTCATTAGACAGGGTGTCTTCAATAACAATTGCTCTATAGTGTTTGATCTCCTTAATCCGGAACAGACCGAACCATTTGGATTTAAACTTACCAGGAAACAGTTTCAATCTTGAATTAAATAGCAAGACCATTTGCCCTTCCTTAAATTCTTTATTCACAGTCTTCTTGTCATGGTAACTTTTCACTTTATCCTTGTACAGCTTGTTGGAGTCATACGCTTGAAGGCGCAATTCATCCATTTCATGCAGTTGTACCTTCCTCTTTACACCGCTTAAAGTTGGATCAAAATTAAAAAATTATAAGACCTAAAAAGCCTTATGCTCCAACTCCACCGGTAAATGACAGTTTTTACCATAGACCATTTTGAAAGGTGTGAGACCAATCAGAGCTTTGAAAGCTGTCCGATAGGCCCACAAAGCATCATCGAGCTTATTTGACCAATTTTTTCTAGAAGCCGACACCGTTTTCTCAAGAATCCTTTTAATTTCTCGATTTAATACCTCCACTTGCCCATTTGCTTGTGGATGGTATGATGTTGTAATTTTGTGTTTTACATCATACTGCTCTGTTGTACCCCAAATTTTTCCCTTAGATACATTGATCTTCTGCATATCATAATAGGGCAATCATGCTGCATGACTACCCTTTTTTATCAGGTTTTTTTTTGTGTTTGTTTTTTTCATCAGGTTTACCTTGAGGAGATTCAAGAGGTAATTAATCAAGATTTTGGATGGAGCATTGAGTCAAGCAAGTCTCCCATTTCAAAGAGATATTTCCATAACCCTCTCCTTGATCCTTTCCATGACCTACCTATCCATTTTATTCAATTTAAATTCATCAAACCATTTAACCTTTCTTTTTTAATCAATCTAATTCCCTTTTTAATCCACTTAAACCATTTTAAATTCATGTTTAGACCCATATCATTTTGAAAACCAATTATCCACTTTCAATTCCTAAATTTTCTTTTAGCAATTATCCATTTCTAACTATTTCTTTTTCATTATTCATTTTTAAAAAATCCACAAAGTCCATTTCACAAATTCAAACAATCTAAGCCCATAAACCATAATAAGGCCCATTGTCTAGCACAAACCATAACAAATTTAATACCATCATTCACGCCTTGCAAAAAAAACCAGCCCACAACAGGCTCGTATGACCAAGGACAACAACTACCACCCATGCCAAAATACCCTTCAAGAAAACCTGCTATAGCCTGTGCGGACAATGACAGCATATCAATACAAACCATGTGTCCCTGCGTCAAACCAACATAACCCAGACCACTGCACACGCTGCCATGACTGCTAGTGAAAAAGACTTGTCGCAACGGTAACCTGCGTCTTGACAACGGACGGATTCCTGCTGAATTTTACAAATGAGGTTGGGCGAACCATAAGTAGAGGGATAACCTTCAACCTTAAGAAGGGGGGAATCGAAAACCACCGGACTCGAGTCTAAAAAAAAAACTCACCTTCATTTTTCAAACCTTCGTTCCATATAGAACCCTCAAACATCAAGCATCAAATCTTGCCACCCTTTCCAACCATCACAGCTACTGAGATACGCAGAACCATTTACAAACTTGTTCTCTTATCACCTTCAACAAACTCATTTAATCATAAACCTGTAGAAACACAAAACAGAACACAGACATAAACGAGATAAACAACAAAGGAGGAACCTGCATAAAGGGAGGGGAGAACGGCTAAGAATGGGGAGAGAAAAAACCCTTCAAGTTATCACAACTTCTTTCTGGGCCCTTAAATCACGATAACCTTCCCTTTTCCACAACAAAAACCTCGGAAACTCGATGTTCTGTTCCAACCAGACGTTGACCATAAACCTTAAACCTTCACCTCCATCGTCTTCAATACTCCTTTTCAAACCCGTCTCCTTCCAATCACATCCTCTTCTATACCAAACTCAACAAACCACCACGTTCAACCTTTTGACAACTACCTCCATCACCGAATCAACAGCAACCTCAATCTTCGCTCCTTTTCAAATCATCTGTAAGCCACCACCTTCGTTGAACTCAAACCGCGAATCTTCATACTCCTTTCCAAACCCTTCATCCCCAAATCGCAAAACAACAACATTTCACAAACGCTTTTCAACACAACCCATAATCATGAATCAGGAATCGAATTAGAAACCAGAAGAGAAGGAGAGAGGATGATCTGCGGCGAACACACAGACTTGTTGAATGGGAACGGACGGCGCTTGGATTTTGAGACTCGATTTGTTGCGTTCTCGTTGTCTTGAGTCTTCTTCAATTTAAAACGTTGTTTTTCTTTTTTTAAGATAAATGTGGTTTTCATTATACTGGGAGTTGTTTTTGCAAGGTTTAATATGGTGGAGTGATTTGTTCTCATCGCATGTGTGTGTATGATGGCCTTTATAGGCCCTTGAATTGCAATTCACACACGCACCATTTGCCTGCACCTCCACCACTCTCCCATTTAATTTGTCACCTCTTTCTTTTTTCTTTTCCTTTTTCCGGCCGTGTCGCATTTTTGAAGGGTGGATGATGGGCCTCAGGCCCACATGAATCCACCATATACTACACCTCTTCAAGAACCTGTACCCCTGCCTTTTGCTCATTCTTTCTAAAAAATATGGTTTAAAAAAAAAGAAAGTTTTTTTTAGTTTTCCTTTCTAGTATATTCAAAAATGTTTTAAGAATATTTAATCTTTGGTTCTATTTTTCACTTTTCATTTCTTTCATTTTAGGGCCAATGACACAAAAAATCTTAACTTCGTTGATTATTTCAAATTAATAAGTTTTGATTGGTATGAGGCCATTTTTTATTTGTTGGTCAATGAAAGTCAAATATCAAGATTATCGATTTACCGATTTAAATCTTGATTAAGACGAGATCAACCTTATTTTTATAATCTTTATTTAGGCTGATGACGCTACATAAATCTTGACTTTGATCATTTCAAGTCAATAAAGTCTTGATAAATGTGAGGCCACTTTTTATTTTTGTTAGTTGATGAAAGTCAAAGAATCAAGATTATCGATTTCTCGATTAAATCTTGATTTAGACGAGACTGTTTTTTATTTTTCATTTCAATTCCACTTTCTTTATTTTGGTCCATGACATTACAAACCTCATGGTTTGGTTGATTTCATTGAGTTGACAAGACTTTGATCAACACGAGACCATTTTCTCTTTATTTCAATTTTATTCACCTATTTAGTCGATGAAAGTCAAGAATCATTGATTATCGATTTCTCGATTAAATCATAAGTAAGACGAGACTATTTCTGCTTTATTTCATCTCATCATCTTGTTCATGTCTTTTATATCATCATATTTGCATTATTAACTTGTTATCTCGTAGTAAATTTTATAACTGTTATCTTTCCCCCCATTCCAAAGGGAGACCCTTAAATTGACTCTTGAAGTCATCTTACCTCATCCTCCTAGGTTCGCCCTTATCTCTTGGCTATCATGAGCCAATGAAATCATAACTTAGAAGTAGGTTGGAGTTTTTACACTCCATGTGATTCTCATCATCATGAGAACTCACTTCCCCCTATAACATAGACTTAGAGAGTTATCGTGAACTCTAAAAATGGGTCATACTCATTTTCCCCTTGGAACTTTGGCCATAGTCAATGGTTCCTATTCCTTCACCCTTAGATCGGTGAACTACAGATACTCTGATTCCACTCCCGTAAGGATACGTAGGCGCAAAGTGCGATGCCTTGTCGAGTATACTTAGAAACAAACCTCTAGGGTTTTCAACCTTTAGCATAGTACCCTTAGCAATCGAGTAAGATATAACAAGTTAAAACAAGAGGCTCCCGTAGAGTACTACGGACGTTTAGGGTGCTAATACCTTCCCTATGCGTAACCAACCCCCGAACCTTAGATCTCCCCCTTTAGGTTTTCTTCGATCTTGAACCTTTCCTTTGGATAAATCAAAGTCGGTTGTAAGAGGAATGCGATGCAAGTTAATTAATAGCTTGTTATCTGATTTTCACCGCAACAGAAATGACGACTTCACTGGGGAATACTGCTTTGAAAGTATTTATATTTGAGGGTTAAGCCCACCTTGTTTTTGTTTGTTTTATTTATGCTTGCTTACTATATTTGTGTATATCTGCATGTTTATCTGTATATATGCTTTGCTTGTTTATCTTTTGTTGGCTTGGTTCTTGAGTGGTGAGATAAATCCTGTACCCGGATTTGAGTGCCCTTATGATAGGACGATAGTATATTCAAGGAGGCTTTGAAGGAGTCGATTCTTGAAAAAGTTGACTTGAGACACCATCACTCAGTTTAGGCCCTCTTGAGAGTTTAGTCATGTTGAACGATCCTATTCGTGAAAGTGTGTTACTCTCAATGTAGGTGCCATCGATACTGAGAACCGTAGTTTCCAAACCTCACTTAAGCCTTTAGGATGTAGTGCGGTGACCATGATGGAGTCTATTTCTGAATTGGTTGTCACGCGATACTACACTCAGACGAGATTCTTTTGAGAATTTTATTGATTACCAAGTTATCTGGGAAATCGATAAAATCCGAAAGATGGATTGTAGACTCTGGGAACTCTTTAGAACCTTGTTCGGCAGGTGAAAACCATAGTACATACCATTGGGGGGTAAACCATGACTCCATGCTTTTATCCCAAACCTCTTTATGTGCTCATATATTTGTGATATGTGTATATGTGCTTGTCTTGCATCCATACATTCAAGCATTCCTAGCCCTTTGGTTTCGAGGAACTCAAATGTTTGTTTCCTTTTCAAAAGATCAACAGAGATTGGATTTTAAAAAACAAAAATTCTTCAATTTTCCAAAAATGTTTACAACCTGCCTTTGAGTTCCTTGAAACCATTTGGCTTGCATTAGCATCTCATTTGCATCATGTCATAGCATGTGCATTTCCTCTCTGTCTTCGTCTTATGTCGCCGTTTTCCCTTCAGAATCATCTTTGAATTGTCACTCGAGCCCAAACTCGACAAAGGATGTTTGAACAATACTGTGAAATGGACAGAGTCAACAATGAATTGAGTGAACTACGAGGAGGAATGGGGCAGATTCTGGAAGCAATTCAAGTTATGAGAGCAAGGATGGATACACAAGCGACGGTGGTCTCCGAGATTATCCCTACAACTGTAGAACCTCCCGTTACTACTGTGAACCCTACTTTGGGCATGCCTTTTAACTTTATACGGGCTCCGGCCGTCACTTCTACTCAACAAGCTGTTCCTTTGGTTAATGAGGCTTTTCAAGCTATTCCTACCTTCGCTCCAGCAGCAGTGCAAGCTCAGGTGCACCCAATTTTTCGGAACCCACATCCGGTTTATGACTATGTCAATATGTCCGAAGAAGGAGACAATCGACATGAAAGGCTGAAGGAAAGTGTAGAGACAATGCAGAGGAAATTGGAAGCAATGGAAAGAAGCAATGTATCCAATACTAATGTTAAGGACATGTGCTTAGTCTCAGGCTTGGTAATTCCACCCAAGTTCAAACTACCCAATTTTGACCTATACTCAGGTGCGACTTGTCCTAAGTCACATTTGGTCATGTATTACCAACGAATGGCTGCATTTATGGATAATGATAAGTTGATGATCCACTGCTTCCAAGATAGTTTGAAAGGGGCTGCTGCAAAGTGGTATTTGACTTTGGACCAATCTAGGATCCGATGTTTTCAAGATGTATCTGATGCTTTTGTAAAGCATTACAAATATAACATGGACCTGGCGCCAGATCACAGACAATTATTGAGCATGTCACAGCGCAATACCGAGTCTTTTAAAGAGTATGCTCAAAGATGGAGAGAGCTGACTCCACAGGTAGAGCCACCTTTATCTGAAAAAGAATTAACTGATTAGTTTGTCGACACGGTGAAACCGGAATTCTACGAAAGGATGATCAGTAGCGTGTCTGCTAATTTCTCTGATATTGTGGCTGTGGGGGTTAAAGTAGAGCTTGGTCTGAAGAATGGGAAAGTGACCAAGAAAGCTGATAGTTCGAGCGACGATGCCAAGATATCCTTCAAAAGGGAGGGAGATACCAGTGTGGTGATGACGAACAAAAAGAAGAAAAATCAGTTATGGAAACGTCAGCAGCAACAACAGTATTATTCTGTTCAGCAACCTTATGTGGCCGCCATCGTGCCAACATTCAACCATCAAGCTTCTGTTTATCAGCCGGTTCCTCAACCACCAGTGTATCAACGAGCGCCCAACGCTTCTGCTTATCTCCAACGGACTCAAGTTTCTCGTCAGAATATTTCAGGTAAAAGAAAGGGTGGAAGGCCTCCGATTCCTCCCATTCCTATGACGTATACAACATTGTATCCTGCTTTGGTGCAACAAGGATTAATAACTACAAGGTCATCAGGCCCACCTCCTGATCCGCTTCCGCCTTCTTACAATCCCAATGTTCATCGTGCATTCCATGAAGGTGCACCAGGCCATAATTTAGAAGGTTGTTTTGCTTTGAAGCATATTGTGAAGGATTTAGTGGAGAGAAACATTTTGTCTTTCGATGGCTCCCAGCCTAATATCAGGAACAATCCTTACCCGCTCATGAGATAAGTAATGCTGTGGAGGATGTATCAAGACGAAGATGGATTAGGGGTCTCTGATTGAGCTCCTCTTTGTTTTTCTGTATTTGATTCCCTAAAGCTGGCAATCTTTTGGTTGTTTCAGCAATTTTATTGTATTTCCTTTACACTTTGAATTTGTATTTGCTTAGGAGCTTTGTTGTACTTTCAAATTGGCAAGGTTAATGAAAAGTTTGTGCATCTTTTGGATTAAGTCCATTCGTTTCACTCATATACTTTTATCGCCACACAAAAAAATAAAAAAATATACCTTTATCTTGTTTCTTCCCATTTATCAAACTTATTGTTAAGCAAGGATTAGGGAGGATGATGAAAACCTCGTGTTCATAATTGTTGTGGTATGCTACCGATTTAACCTTGCCGATGATATAAGGCATTGTTTCAGTCCCTAAACACTGGAGAAATAAGGAAGATGATCCCTTGTTAACCCTTCGAGCCTAGAAGTAGGAGTTTTGTTTTCTTACACAAAAAACCCTTAAATCTCAACCTTGGGGCAGGGTCGTTCTCAGTTTAACTTGGTTATGCAATCGAATGCAAACGCTTCATGCAAGACATCAGTCAACTCTATCATCAGTTCATTCCTAGTCTATAGGAACGTAAATGTATAACTTGAGTTAACTGAGTGTAGGACTGGAGTTCATCACGAAGATGGGGTGGGTACAAATAAACTTTGAGCCTTTATCCTTTGTTTCATAAAACTGTGAACCAGACCACGTTACAACCCTTAAAAGACCTAATTGAGGTAAGGTTGTTTCGAAAGCATACTACAGCAAGGTTGATTAACCTGACTCCTAATAATCTTTGTTATTTGCGTGTGTTGATCACTTCCTCTGTCATTACGTAAATGACTAAGATCCACTTTGTTTTCAATCATTCCACCGTGTGTGTTTCATCAATAAAACTTGATTTCAAAAGCTTGCATGAATATCGCATTAAAATTGCCGATTTTTGATGAACAATACTTGTTTGTAAAAACAATTCAATATCAAAATCCCAACAGATGCAGCCAATTAAGGGATTCGACTTGATAAAGGAATCTCAGTCAGGGGCAACCAAGCGGAAGGGTTTGTCAATCTATTGAATCAGGGGCAGAACTCTTCAAGTTCAAGATACTGGAACAAGTCTTCTTCAGGTCATCTTATGACAAGTGTGGACCCCAGTGACCCATCAGGAGGGGCAAGTTTTGTTCCCCAGTAGTTTCTACTACAGTTTGAGTATCACGAATACAGTTGAACAGAGGCAGTTATGTCAAGGTTCATTTCTTTTCAAAAGTTTGAAGACATTGAAGCATCTGGCGCGTTAATTCTTCTGTGAAATCCTTTTGATTACCTATCAGTTAATCAGAGGCAGTTAAGTCAAGATTTGGTAAATCTCTAAAAGGCCAATCAGTCTGGGGCAAAGTTTGTTCCCCAAATCGTCAAAAAACTAGTCTGAAACAAGTTTCAAGGTGTTGTTGTGCAAACGCCGTCAATTTGTGGCAGTTACGCCGAGATCTGTCCAAGAGTTTGAAGATATTGAAACACCTTGTATGCCAATTCTTCTATAAAATTCTCTTGTTATCATCTTCTAACAGACCATATAGCCTGGGGCAGATAAAATTTGAAGATGATCATTATGCCAGTAGGATGCAGAACTACTTTGTTCTTGTGATATTCCTTTACTAGCTCCTTAATAAGCTGTTACTTCAGCTAATCTTGACAAATTCTCCATGGATTCTCCTCCAACAAAGAGATCAAGCTCACGATGGCAATCCTCAGGATATTATACCTCAAGTGGGATACTCTTTTCACCAGTAAAGTTGTTGATTCTTCTTCATCCCCAGTATTGGTCCAACCAGTTGAGTTTGGCTGGGTATCCTGTCGAGACGTTTATTTCATCTCCAGTTTCGCTTCTTGTCTGTTTTGTCAGCATCAACATAAGCATAGCATAAGCACTCATATGCATAGCATTTTTGCATTTCTGCTTCCTTTTCTGGTGTTTACCTGTCTTTGTTCACTTTGGCGGTTATCTCCCCAAGTGACTGGGTTTGTCTATTCTCTCCAATAGAAAGTCAGCCCTAAGCATAAAGTGCCCATTCTTTTCTAGATTCCCCACAGAGTTTTATCCTCGTGGATGATGGTTGGTTCAATTATCTTTTCAACCTTTTGGATAAGGTAAATCCCCATTTGAGTTCATTCCTCAATTGGAGTCTTGTTTGACCGTTTCTTTCTAGCTTGTTCCTAGATTGAACTTTGGTCCCTGGCAGGTGTGGTTTTTAACCTATCTTTGAACGTGCATTTATTTTGCACTGTGTCTCGCAGAAGAATCTTTTACAGATCCTCATTGAAGACAGAATTATTTCTCCGACAGTTTTATGATATCATCATATCTTTGAAGCAGCAATCTCTTGAAGCAGTTTGTTTTTCAACGGCGATAAGTGGCAGTCTCTTATAAGCAACTTATCTATCTCCGGTACTATTCAGCCATTTTGCAATTGGTATTCCCCAGGAAGCCTTATCTTCAGTTATGCAACCCCGGTACTAACCTATCAGATACTATACCTTTATTGGGGCCCATCTTTGGTTCTATCTCCAATGAGGTTATATTTCCTTCTAAAGTGCCAACTGGTCATACTTGAACCTGTTGTTCCATCACTTTGGATGTCTTTTCCCAGTGAAGACCGTCTTTCCGGTTCAACCTTCATTGCGGATCCTTTCTAGAATGTCATCTAGCCTTGATGATCAATCATTCTATATACCTTTATTGGGCCCCATCTTTGGTTCTATCTCCAATAAGGTTATTTCCTTCTAAAGTGCCAACTGGTCATACTTGAACCTGTTGTTCCATCACTTTGGATGTCATTTCCCAGTGAAGACCGTCTTTTCGGTTCAACCTTTATTGCGGATCCTTTCTAGAATGTCATCTAGCCTTGATGATCAATCATTCTAGATACCTTTATTGGGGCCCATCTTTGGTTCTATCTCCAATAAGGTTATTTCCTTCTAAAGTGCCAACTGGTCATACTTGAACCTGTTGTTCCATCACTTTGGATGTCTTTTCCCAGTGAAGACCGTCTTTCCGGTTCAACCTTCATTGTGGATCCTTTCTAGAATGTTATCTAGCCTTGATGATCAATCATTCTAGATACCTTTATTGGGGCCCATCTTTTGGTTCTATCTCCAATAAGGTTGTCTCCCTCTAAAGTGCCAACTGGTCATACTTGAACCTGTGGTTCCATCACTTTGGATGTCCTTTCCCAGTGAAGACCGTTTCTCCGGTTCAACCTTCATTGCGGATCCTTTCTAGAATGTCATCTAGCCTTGATGATCAATCATTCTAGATACCTTTATTGGGGCCCATCTTTGGTTCTATCTCCAATGAGGTTATATCTCATTCTAAAGTGCCAACTGGTCATACTTGAACCTGTTGTTCCATCACTTTGGATGTCCTTTCCCAGTGAAGACCGTCTCTCCGGTTCAACCTTCATTGCGGATCCTTTCTAGAATATCATCCAGTCACGTTTGGACTTGATGATCAATCATTCTAGATACCTTTATTGGGGTCCATCTTTGGTTCTACTTCCAATAAGGTTACTTTCCGGCTCATACTGGTTTTCTTCATAAAGCGGATTATGTGTTATCTCAACCAACTCTTATTTGAGTACCGGAGTCTATTCTTGGCTTATTAACCTTGTTCCCATTTAAACTCCAGTTGTTTATATTCGGTTATCGTGAACCGTTTGCTTATATCAGGTTATCTTGAACCTGTATTGCTCATTCCAGGTGTTTTCTATCTGGCGCGCAGAGTTCGTCTCTGCCTTTTTTGGTTTTTCTTGAAGATCCCGTTTGAACTCTTCAGTATAAGAAATCCCCAGGAAATCTTTTCTTCGGGTGTCTTTCCTTTTATTTCAGACTGATCCCTGATGGAGATCGTGTCTTCTCCCTGGTTTTATGCCAGTATGTTTGTATCTTTTCCCCAGTGTCGTCCGGTCATGTTTGAACCTGTCGTCCATTCTCCCTGGATCCTTCCCCAGTGGAGAATACCCTTTTGTTTTCTATCCCTGGTGTTGCCTTGGAGTCTCCCTTGTGAGTCTTTTTTGTTGGTTAGCCTGCATCCCCAAGGAGTGTCTTCCTTGTGGATACTAACCTTTATTCTCTGCTTCCCCAGTGAAGCTTTCTTCTGTGTTTGGTAGCTCTTCTTTCTTTTGGTGTCCTGTTTTGTCTGCATTTTTGCATCTTGCATGGTATCATATCACATATTAGTAGCATTGCACGTCTTTGTATTTAAGGGAAAAATTTTCGGTTTGATATATTTAAATACCTTTCACCTTGACGTCCCGAGGATCGTCGTTCCTCGTGCCATCCGGTGAAGATATTTAAATAGGGGCAACTGTTGTACCCCAAATTTTTCCCTTAGATCCATTGATCTTCTGCATATCATAATAGGGCAATCCTGCTGCATGACTACCCCTTTTTATCAGGTTTTTGTTTGTGTTTGTTTTTTTCATCAGGTTTACCTTGAGGAGATTCAAGAGGTAATTAATCAAGATTTTGGATGGAGCATTGAGTCAAGCAAGTCTCCCATTTCAAAGAGATATTTCCAAAACCCTCTCCTTGATCCTTTCCATGACCTACCTATCCATTTTATTCAATTTAAATTCATCAAACCATTTAACCTTTCTTTTTTAATCAATCCAATTCCCTTTTTAATCCATTTAACCCATTTTAAATTCATGTTTAGACCCATATCATTTTGAAAACCAATTATCCACTTTCAATTCCTAAATTTTCTTTTAGCAATTATCCATTTTTAACTATTTCTTTTTCATTATTCATTTTTAAAAAATCCACAAAGTCCATTTCACAAATTCAAACAATCTAAGCCCATAAACCATAATAAGGCCCATTGTCTAGCACAAACCATAACAAATTTAATACCATCATTCACGCCTTGAAAAAAAAAAACGGCCCACAGCAGGCTCGTATGACTAAGGACAACAACTACCACCCATGCCAAAATACCCTTCAAGAAAACCTGCTATAGCCTGTGCAGACAACGACAACATATCAATAAAACCCTGCGTCCCTGCGTCAAACCAACATAACCCAGACCACTGTACATGCTGCCATGACTGCTAGTGAAAAAGACTTGTCGCAACGGTAACCTGCGTCTTGACAACGGACGGATTCCTGCTGAATTTTTCAAATAAGGTTGGACGAACCATAAGTAGAGGGATAACCTTCAACCTTAAGAAGGGGGGAATCGAAAACCACCGGACTCGAGTCTCAAAAAAAAAACTCACCTTCATTTTTCAAACCTTCGTTCCATATAGAACCCTCAGACATCAAGCATCAAATCTTGCCACCCTTTCCAACCATCACAGCTACTGAGATACGCATAACCATTTACAAACTTGTTCTCTTATCACCTTCAACAAACTCATTTAATCATAAACCTGTAGAAACACAAAACAGAACACAGACATAAACGAGATAAACAACAAAGGAGGAACCTGCATAAAGGAAGGGGAAAACGACTAAGAATGGGGAGAGAAAAAACCCTTCAAGTTCTCACAACTTCTTTCTGGGCCCTTAAATCACGATAACCTTCCCTTTTCCACAATAAAAACCTCGGAAACTCGTTGTTCTGTTCCAACCAGACGTTGACCATAAACCTTAAACCTTCACCTCCATCGTCTTCAATACTCCTTTTCAAACCCGTCTCCTTCCAATCGCATCCTCTTCCATACCAAACTCAACAAACCACCACGTTCAACCTTTTGACAACTACCTCCATCACCGAATCAACAGCAACCTCAATCTTCGCTCCTTTTCAAATCATCTGTAAACCACCACCTTCGTTGAACTCAAACCGCGAATCTTCATACTCCTTTCCAAACCCTTCATCCCCAAATCGCAAAACAACAACATTTCACAAACGCTTTTCAACACAACCCATAATCATGAATCAGGAATCGAATTAGAAGCCAGAAGAGAAGGAGAGAGGATGATCTGCGGCGAACACACAGACTTGTTGAATGGGAACGGACGACGCTTGGATTTTGAGACTCGATTTGTTGTGTTCTCGTTGTCTTGAGTTTTCTTCTATTTAAAACGTTGTTTTTATTTTTTTAAGAGAAATGTGGTTTTCATTATACTGGGAGTTGTGTTTGCAAGGTTTAATATGGTGGAGTGATTTGTCCTCATCGCATGTGTGTGTATGATGGGCTTTGTAGGCCCTTGAATTGCAATTCACACACGCACCATTAGCCTGCACCTCCACCACTCTCCCATTTAGTTTGTCACCTCTTTCTTTTTTCTTTTCCTTTTTCCGGCCGTGTCGCATTTTTGAAGGGTGGATGATGGGCCTCGGGCCCACATGAATCCACCATATACTACACCCTCTTCAAGAACCTGTACCCCTGCCTTTTGCTCATTCTTTCTAAAAAATATGGTTTAAAAAAAAAGAAAGTTTTTTTTAGTTTTTTTTCTAGTATATTAAAAAATGTTTTAAGAACATTTAATCTTTGGTTCTATTTTTCACTTTTCATTTCTTTCATTTTAGGGCCAATGACACAAAAAATCTTAACTTTGTTGATTATTTAAAATCAATAAGTTTTGATTGGTATGAGGCCATTTTTTATTTATTGGTTAATGAAAGTCAAATATCAAGATTATCGATTTACCGATTTAAATCTTGATTAAGACGAGATCAACCTTATTTTTATAATCTTTATTTAGGCCGATGACGCTACATAAATCTTGACTTTGGTCATTTCAAGTCAATAAAGTCTTGATAAATGTAAGGCCACTTTTTATTTTTGTTGGTTGATAAAAGTCAAAGAATCAAGATTATCGATTTCTCGATTAAATCTTGATTTAGACGAGACCGTTTTTTATTTTTCATTTCAATTCCACTTTCTTTATTTTGGTCGATGACATAACAAACCTCATGGTTTGGTTGATTTCATTGAGTTGACAAGACTTTGATAAACACGAGACCATTTTCTCTTTATTTTAATTTTATTCACCTATTTAGTCGATGAAAGTCATGAATAATTGATTATCGATTTCTCGATTAAATCATGAGTAAGACGAGACTATTTATGCTTTATTTCATCTCATTATCTTGTTCATGTCTTTTACATCATCATATTTGCATTATTAACTTGTTATCTCGTATTAATTTTTATAACTGTTATCTTTCCCCTAATTCCAAAGGTAGACCCTTAAATTGACTCTTGAAGTCATCTTACCTCATCCTCCTAGGTTCACCCTTATTTCTTGGCTATCATGAGCCAATGAAATCATAACTTAGAAGTAGGTTGGAGTTTTTACACTCCATGTGATTCTCATCATCATGAGAACTCACTTCCCCCTATAACATAGACTTAGAGAGTTATCGTGAACTCTAAAAATGGGTCATACTCATTTTCCCCTTGGAAATTTAGCCATAGTCAATGGCTCTTATTCCTTCACCTTTAGATCGGTGAACTACGGATACTCTGATTCCACTCCCGTAAGGATACGTAGCCGCAAAGTGCGATGCCTTGTCGAGTATACTTAGAAACAAACCCCTAGGGTTTTCAACCTTTAGCATAGTACCCTTAGCAAGCGAGTAAGATATAACAAGTTAAAACAAGAGGCTCCCGTAGAGTACTACAGACGTTTAGGGTGCTAATACCTTCCCTAGGCGTAACCAACCCCCGAACCTTAGATCTCCCCCCTTTAGGTTTTCTTCGATCTTGAACCTTAACTTTGGATAAATCAAAGTCAGTTGTAAAAGAAATGCAATGTAAGTTAATTAATAGCTTGTTATCTGATTTTCACCGCAACATGCTCCAACGCTTTTTCTAGCTGAGCGTTGCAAAAGAGGGATCCTTCGTCTCTTATCAGCACTCTCGGAGTGCCAAATTGATAAAAAATGTTTTTCTTCAAAAAAATTATCACAGTTTTTCCATCTGGTTTCGCACATGCCATCGTTTCTACCCACTTGGACACATAGTCAACTGCGACCAAAATGTATTCATTGGAAAACGATGATGGAAATGGGCCGACAAAGTCTATGCCCCAACAATCAAATACCTCAACCTCTAGCATGTTTTGCAACGACATTTCATTCCATTTTGAAATTCCACCACTTCTTTGGCACTTGTCACAACTTTGTGTATGAGAATGCGCATCTTTGAACAAAGAAGGCCAATAAAAGCCCGATTGAAGGACTTTTGTTGCAGTCCTCAAACCATTAAAATGCCCTCCGAAAGGAGAGTTGTGACAATGCCAAAGGATGCTATTAGCCTCTTATTTCGAAGCACACCTTCTCAAAATGTTATCGACACCAATATTAAACAAATACGGTTCATCCCACACAAAGTACTTGGCGTCCGATAAAAATTTCTTTTTCTGGTTACGAGTTAGACCTTCCGGTATTAATCCGGTGGCTTTGTGATTTGCCATGTTGGAAAACCAAGGTCTAACTTGCACCATGAACAACTTTACATCAGGAAATTATTCCTTGACGTCTCTTTCATTCTTGGTCACCTCAACATTAACAAGATGGGATAAGTGATCCGCCACCAAATTCTCAGATCCCTTTTTGTCGCGAATTTCAAAATCAACCTTTTGCAACAAAAGAACATATCGAATTAGCCTTTGTTTTGAATCTAACTTGGTTAGCAAATACTTAATCGCCGCATGGTCCGTGTAAACCACAACCTTAGACCCAATTAGGTAGGACCAAAAGTTCTCCAATGCATACACTATCGCAAGAAACTCTTTTTCTGTTGTGGCATAGTTTATTTTAGCTTCATTCAAGACCTTACTTGCATAGTGTATAACATGAACAATTTTTGTTCTCCGTTGACCAAGTACCGCACCAACGACATAATCACTCGCGTCACACATTAGTTCAAAATCAATTTTCTAATTAGGAGCGATGATTATGGGTGCGGTAGTCAAACTTTGTTTCAAAGAATTAAAAGTTATCACGCAAGACTCATCAAATTCAAAATACTTATCTTTGTTGAGCAAGTTGCTCAAAGGCTTTGCAATTTTTGCGAAATCTTTGATGAACCCCCGATAGAACCCCGCATGACCAAGAAATCTCCTTATTCCCTTCACATTCAAAGGTAGTGGTAATTTTTCAATGACGTGCACCTTGGCTTGATCAACTTCAAGGCCTCTTGAAGAAACTTTGTGGCCGACCACAATTCCCTCCGTTACCATGAAATTGCATTTTTCCCAATTAAGAACCAAGTTTGTTTCCACACACCTTTCCAAAACAACATCCAAGTTTTTCAAGCAAAGATCAAACGACGGTCCAAAAACTGAAAAGGCGTCCATAAAAACCTCAATTGACTTTTCAATCAAGTCCGAAAATATTGCTTGCATACACCGTTGAAAAGTGGCTGGCGCATTACACAACCCAAAAGGCATCCTCATATAAGCGAAGATTCCAAAAAGGCATGTGAAAACAGTTTTCTCATGGTTCTCCGGGTTAACAATAATTTGATTGTAACCCGAATAACCATCCAAAAAACAGTAGAATTCTTGACTGGAAAGTCTCTCAAGCCTTTGATCCATGAACAGAAGAGGAAAATGATATTTCCTCGTAACTTGATTTAGCCTATGGTAATCAATACACATCCTTAAACCGGTCACAGTTCTTGTAGGGATTAACTTATTCTTCTCATTTCGGATAACCGTCATACCACCTTTCTTCGGTACCACTTGCACTGGGCTAACCCATGGACTATCAGAAATCAGGTAGATCATTCCGGTATCCAACATTTTCACCACTTCCTTCCTAACCACTTCTTTCATAGTAGGATTCAAGCGACGTTTAGGTTGGCTATCGATTTAAAACATCTTCCATGAGTATCCTATGCATACAATAGGAAAGATTTATTCCTTTTAAATCGGAAATAGTCCAACCCATATCATCTTGATTATTTTTCAACACACAAATCAACTTGCCCTCCTCGTTTTTGGTTAGCTCCTTACTTATGATCACCTGTTTATGCCCCTCATCATCAAGAAACACATATTTAAGACGAGAGGGCAACAACTTGAATTCAAGCTTGATTTCTTCATTATTTTCTTTTTTCAAATTTTCCACCATTTGTTTCAAAGGAGGAATCTCATCTAATTATTCAAGTTCTTGCAAACACTTTTCGATTTCTTTTTCTTCATTTTCATTGACACTTTGAAGAGCATTTGTAAGAACTTTTTGTAATGGGGTAGAAACTTGTAATTGCCTTGTTACTTCTTCAATCACCTCCTCCATTGCATCAATTCTAAAACAATCACCTTTGTCTTTAGAATGCTTAATGGATTCAAATAGATTAAAACAAATCTCCTCATCTTGTACTCTCACTTTCATGAGACCATCATCTATATTTATGGTCATTCTAGCAGTCTTCATAAAAGGTCTTCCAAGAATCAAAGGAGCATCATTATCTTCTTCCATACCAACCACCACAAAGTCTATGGGAAACAAGAATTTATCAACCTTAACCAACACATCTTCTACAACACCGCGAGGACGGGTGTAGCGAGCGATTTTGGACGTGGTTCTTAAGCACTGTCGCTCTGAGGTACTACAGGTCGATTCATTTTTTATCCTATTGAAGCTGATGAAGGAAGGGAAATAGATGTCTCCAATTAACCCTGCTTGCATACTGAGTTTAAACAGCGGTCTGTTAGGTTACAGATGCGATTAAGATGTGGGCCTCACTTCGGTTATTTTGTTAAGAATAGAATGTTTGGGCTATGGGTAGGATGTTAGGTTTGATGCTTTTTGATTGATATATGGGATTTTGGGTTTTTGATTAGTATGCTCGTTAAGACTTTTCAATCTTATGCCTACGTATTCCCGGGATAGGGAAATCAGAGCGATCGTAGTTCCTCCTATTCTATGGGAGGAAAAAGGTTATTTTGGTGTCTTGTTCAAAGCCCAAGACGTGAAGCTAAAGGTGATTTGTACCTTGTTCAAAGCCCAAGATGTGAAGTTGAAGGGTCTATTTTTATCTTGTTTAAAGCCCAAGATGTGAAGCCAAAGGTCTTGACTGAGAGAGAATTTGTCATCTCTAAAGAGGAGTTGTTGATGTTTGTATGTTGTGAGCAAGGCACAACTTTGATGCTAAAAGGTTGATTGAATCAACCAGGGTTTTCCTTATACAAAGCCTAAGAGGAGGCTATTGGTTAACTTTTCTGGGGAAAATGTTCTTTCTGTCTTGTACAACGCCCAAGATTGAGGCTAAAAGGGTGACTGACTCAACAAGAGAGTCTTTTATACTCAACGAGATAGTGTTTAGGTGTTTTGTACAAAGCCCAAGACGGAGGCTAAAAGATTGGTGACTCAATAAGAGAGTGTTTTTGTATCTCGTACGAAGCCCGAGACGGAGTCTACAAGATTGGTGACTCAACAAGAGAGTGATTTGTGTCTTGTACAAAGCCCAAGACGGAGGCTAAAGGATTGATGACTCAACAAGAGAGTCTTTTATACTCAACAAGAGAGTGTTTTGTATCTCGTACGAAGCCTGAGATGGAGGCTAAAAGGTTTGACTCAACAAGAGAGTCTGAAAAGGTTAGCTCCGCTGGGGAGAATCATTTGTACAAAGCCCAAGAGGAGGCTATTTATGCGGGTGGCTGTTTCAGTTGAGTGACAGGTCCAGTGTGTTGGATAAAAGAGAAAATCAGTTCTTATGAAGAGAAAGATTATGAGTAGGGTGTGTGATCGGAGGATCAGGGTTATTTCCCGTTTTTTAAGGAAATGGGAAAGTCCAAAGGGTATTGAGACTGTTCAAGTCTACTGGTGTTTGAGAAATAGATTCTCAGATAGTGAAGACATGTTGTATGATGCCTGAGTGAAGGCTGGAATGTTAAAGGATGAGGGTCTAGACTCTTTTGAAAGACTGATCTATTAAGATGACTAACTTCTGTTCCTATACCTTTAAGAGGCCGTCAGGACAATTTGTACAAATCCCAAGAGGAGGCAGGAAACTTTTAAGAAGCCGAATGGACAATTTGTACGAAGCCCAAGAGGAGGCTATCTTTGCTGAGGAAGAATCATTATACGAAGCCTAAGAGGAGGCTGTGAAAACTTCTAAGAAGCCGACAGGTCCTTGTACAATGCCCAAGAGGAGGCGGGGATGCTTTTAAGAAACCTGTGGGTCCCCAAACCCCGAGAAATTCAAGACAGGCTATTCACAAAGAATAGATCAAGCCAGGAAAGTTCGAGAATTTGGAAGAAACTCAAGAGATGCCATTCACGGAGAAAAGATAATCTCTGGGGAGTTACAGTTTCTTTGACAATTTCTAAGGGTGACAGCCGAAGAGAAGATTGTATCTGGTGCTCCTATAGGGGATCTAGTTTTGTCTATTTTTAAGAGTGATCAACAGGGCTTTACCTAGTGCTAAACGTGGTTGCCGGGGAAAACTCTAAATAGCTATACTAGTATTACACGGTATATAAAGTATGTGAAAGAAGACTTACAGTGAGCAGCCCCACAATACAGTTATATATATGAAGACGGTAAATGAAAGCGGATAAACACTTACTCGGTTGTAGAGCTTCCATTTTGTTGGGTTAGTTATTCAACAAAGAAAGATTGAAAACAACAGTATATTTCAAAATCAAAGGAGAAAGTGCTTTGAAAAAATTGCCGGGGCTTACAGCTCAAGGAGAGGCCCGAGGTTTTATCAGTGATTGCACTGTGGTATGAATTTGTACAGTGGGACTTATACAAGCGACTGAGGCCCAAAAAAAGGTTTTTTGTACAAAGGGATGGGTCTTACACTCTCTCCAGAGGCCCAATGTTATTTGTAAAGAAAAGGAATGTGGCTTATAACACGAGGGTAGGCCCAGATGATTTTGTTTTGAACTGGCGATCGCGCCGAGATTTTTCTTTTAACGCAGAGGGACTTATACAATAAGTGAGGCCCAAAAATGGTTTTGGTTAAAAGGGGATTGGGTCTTACACTCTATTAGAGGCCCACAGATTTTTTTGAAAGATGTATGGGACTTACAACACAAAGGGGAGACCCTTATGATTTTAAGCAAAAGAATGAGGCTTACAACTCAAGGAGATGACCAAAGTTTTATTTTAAACTGGCGATTGCGCCGAGATTTTTGAAAACACCATGGGTCTTATACAATGACTGAGACCCAAAATATTTTGGTTTCAAAGAAGGATTGGGTCTTACACTCTATTTGAGGCGCAAAGTGTTTGAAAATGATTTGTTTGAGTTAAAATCAAGGAAACCCTAAATTTGTTTTCTTTTAAAAGGAAATATTTAAAGAAAATCAAATAAAAAATGATAAAATATCAAATAAGTTTGAATAAACCACTTGTGATTTTTGTTGAGGGTTTGAAAAATGAGGTTTTAATCACAAGATAAATTAAAACTCATTTGGTTTTGATTTTCAAAGTAAATATCCACTTTAAATGTTTAAAACCAATTAAAAAGAATTTATTCACAAAAATACTAATTATATTAAATAAATAATATAAATTTAATTTTTTTGTGGAATAAAATATTTCAACATTTTTGTGATTTTTTACAAAAAGAACCAATAAAAAATAATTAAAATTGAGGAAGTTATTAATTTTTCAAATCATTAACAAAATAATATGAAAAATAAGAAAATAGGAAAAAGTGGTAAAAAAGAGGTCTGGGCGAGGGGGATTCGAACCCCAGACCTCTCGCTTGCTAATACACACAAACCAGATGATTAACCACTGGGGCGCAATGCTAATTCAATAATAACATGGCAAAGGAAAAATATAAGGCAAACTTGGTTGGTTTCTCAGGCATGGCGCCATGGCCATCTTCAACCTCAAGCTCAGACACGTGAAGCCCTCTAACTCACTCATTTCTCAACCATTTGACATGATTCAAATACCAAACTCATGCGTTTTTTCACAAGGATCACGATGGCAATATTTGATTTTATTTATTTTCAGTATATAGCAAGTTATATCAACATGACCGTATGAACCCTAATTTTGCAAAAACAATCGTGCAGACATGGTTGTGAGGGCTATGATCAAATATTTTGAGGGGAAACACTCAACATATGATGGCAACCAATTGGCAAAAATATCATGCGAGGAAATATGCATGGATCATGAAGATGTGGTTTTGAGGCTTCCCTTGATGCAAGCTGAAATGGAACTCTGCACAGATGGTGTTCCAGATGTGATTTGATGATCCCTACAGCTTCAATGGATGTTGTGGAGTGTGTTGCAAGCTTTGGAACACTTTGAAAACCTCTGGATCAAGTTGGAGGACTCCACCTGCATAATTGAGGCATAATGGCTTGGTTGAAGAGTGATTTTGAGTTAGAGGTGTTACAGTTGGTGTTTAAGTGTTTAGACACCTCAAATACATCATATGTGATGTGTTTAAGCAATTGGAATGGATTGCTTAAGGCTGCAACTCAAAACCCGATGGTGGTTGCTCAAAAACAAAGAAAATTGATGCTTAAGAGAGAATGAGAGAAACAGTGCTGTAAATTGCTTTGGTGTGAGTTGAATGATCAGTTGAGACCTCTATTTATAGTGGATCAACTCTTGTCTTGGAGGAATAGTGAATGGCTGCTGGATCAGATCACATTCAAATGGATTGGCTTGGCATAAATGCCTCTTGCAATAGGTGTAACAGCTGCTCCAGATAGATCAGCTATGCCTTGACTGAAATCACATTCTTCAGTCATTTTAATTGTTGTTTAGTCAGAGAACTTGACTAAGGAGAGTGAGAATCTTGACAATGCACTATTCCACATTAATGCCCTTTGAATTCAAGGCAAAATGTGACAAAATGCATGAACTTCAAGTTGGAAGATTCCTTGGCTTTGTGACTCAGCTTTGTAGGTTAGATCAGATGCATTGGGAATAGATTGAGTACAGGTGGCATAATGATCCTTGGTCTTGATTCATAAATCGTGTGTGGCAAGCAAACATGCAAACTGATTTTTCCAAAACAGTTTGCAGCAGCATGACTTTGGGCATGGATTTCTCTTGGCTCAAGTTGAATCAATTCATGTTGATAAGCTCTTTGAATTCTTAGCGACATATGCAACAACATTGATGTTTACCTTTGGACTTGATTCAGCTTGCAACTATGTGAAAAAATCTCACAAGTTTTGGTGTTTTCAACAAAATCTGTCTTGGACAGAATTTTTCTAAGTGTTGGAAAATGATGTATTTTCATGTTTTCAATCATTTTGATCCACCCATAACTCAAAATCCACAATGAATTGGAGTGAGGTGTAGTCTAAGCTTTTGTAGAGGGCAAGGAGAGCTACAAATCCAGCTTTGGATGAGGAAAAATGGCCTTGTGGTTTAGGAGTTATGATCCTCCAAAGTTGGTGCGCTTGCCACTTTATTCCATAAGTTAGAAAAATTTCTAAGTTTTTATGGTTATCCCTTTTACAAGTTATCCCACTTTTCTTGATTTTTCTTGATGAATGATGATTCCAATCATACATTAACATCATTTTGGGGTCAAAGAACCATATTTGTGAAAAATCTCAAAAAGTCAAAGTTTGACTTTTGTGCACAGTTGACTTTTTGTCAGATGAATTCCAAACTGTGCAATCCTTTATGAAATCAAATCCTTGACCTAAATCAAACTTGATGGACATGTTCCATGGGTGCTATAGGGTGTATTGAATCATGTCCCAAGGTTTGGGAGCATGCCTGGGTCAAAAGTCAAAGGTACAGTTGACTTTTCCCGCGAAACCCTAACTTTGGTTCTGATGAAATTAAAACTTGTTGATCAAGCTTCTTGGATCAATCCATTGTTGCAAATGGATCAATGTAGTGTGTTAGAGACCCTCAAATCCTATCTTGAGGTCTTGGCTCATGTTTTATCCCAAAAGTCAACTTAGGGGTGAATTAGGTCAAGAAACCCTAATTCCTGATTTTTTTGATGAATACTTCCCCAGAGGCTAAATTGACTTGATGATTGGGTTTATGATGTTCCTTGGAGCATCTTAAGTTATATTGTGAAGCATTGGCTCATTCCCAGAGGAAAATTTCCATCTGGAGGCCCTAGTCGACCAAAACCCTAATTTGGTGACATTGACGATCTTGAGGCTTAGTCCACTTGAAATGTTGCAGCCTTGTGCTTGATTCTTGAAGTGGGAGTCCTCCTGATCCATTGTAGGTGCTTGAGAGGTTAGACAAGTTAAAGATCATGTCATTTCTTGATTGATCATTTGTCTAAGAGCTCTGAGAGGGCTTGAAACCCTAAGTTTGATTATAGTGAATGGTCACCCATCTTTGGGGAGACTAATGAGGTATGATGGTTCATCTATATTGTGATGATGTTTTGTACAATAATGGGGAATCTTAATGGTTAAAATTTGGGGCATGACAGATGCCCCTATTTAATCTTCTTGGACCCGAAGGTGTGAATGACGAAGGTATTCGGGCATTCGAGGTGCAAGAGGATTAAATATCGGAATACCCGAAATTTTGATGGTGGTTATGAATGGTAGCTTACGCATTCATCTTCTTTCGCTAAGCGATGATGCTTAGAAAATGTAAACTTCCCCTTGATCCTGGTTTCCTACCAGGGAACTGGTCTAAGTTTCTGAAATAAACTTCCCCTCGATCCTGGTTTCCTACCAAGGAACTGGTCTTAGTTTCTGAAATAAACTTCCCCTCGATCCTGGCCTGCAGCCAAGGAACTGGTCTCAGTTTCTGATTTAAACTTCCCCTCGATCCTGGTTTCCTACCAAGGAACTGGTATTAGTTTCTGAAATAAACTTCCCCTCGATCTTGGTTTCCTACCAAGGAACTAGTCTTAGTTTCTGAAATAAACTTCCCCTCGATCCTGGTTTCCTACCAAGGAACTGGTCTTAGTTTCTGAAATAAACTTCCCCTCGATCCTGGCTTCCTACCAAGGAACTTGTCTTAGTTTCTTTTGTCAATAAACTTTATTGACAGGGGACGCTATTCGTAACGGTTTTCCTCAAACTTCTCGCCGAATTTTCCTGGGGAGATGCCATTTGACGGGAAAAAAAATTTTGATGTCAGACTTGCTGGGGAAACCCAGTCGCCTGAGTTGTAGATGTGTACAAACTTCTCTGTTTGGAGACGCCATTTGTTGACTCTACTGGGGAAAGCAAGTCTCTTGAAAGACTGCTTCATGTTTGGGGATATTACATCCTACTTTTCTCGAGGTCTTCTCGGAGAAATGCCATATGATGTGATCCAATTTTGAGGTGTCGACGACTTTTTCGTCAGTGAATTTTTTGGAGAAAAGCTGTTGTATTGCCGAAGCTTTGGTTAAGAGGCTTTCTCTGGGGATTTTCTTTAATCTGGTAAAGCGAAGACATCATCTCCGATGGCGAAGAGTGACGTTGGCTGAAGGTCCTCTGGCTTTTTAGAGGTTCAAGTTATCAAAGTGGTCGAAGAACCACCTTCAATCCAGAAGTAAACTGGAGGAGAGATCATTTAGATGATTCATTTCCTGACGAGGAAAGAACTTACGACTCGATTGGGAAGACTTTATCACTAGGGGACAAAACCGACTAGAGTGATAGTGATGCAATATGAATATGCACGTAAATAGATAATGCATGATGTATGTGTGTATATGCTGACAAAACTGACGCGACACACAGACTAGTAGATGAACACGACGAGATACTCGGCCACAGCAGGAGATAAAGAGTATCATTGGTTCACGATTGATGTTCTTTCGATGTTCAATAGTCAAAAGAATTGCCATCTTTATTTCAAAAGCAGAAAAAGTTTAACAAGTAAATTCATTTTTGTTTTATTTCAAGAATCGTTAATCATGCTAAAACATCGCTCTGTAAAGCTAAAACAAATACGAATTACAAATAAAAGCACTAGGGCTCAAATTTTATTAATAGGATAGAGATCAGCCAAAACGCGTGATTCCATGGAGTATTTACAAAGTTAGAAAATGGTAATTTACGGGAAAAAGGCTACATTGAAACATAACGACTGCTATCCTTCTACCAACTTTGAATTCAGGACATCCTGAGCTTCTGTCGAAGATGACCTTGACTGGAGTTTTTCTTTCGATGGCATGACTGTTGCTGAGGGATTTGCCCCTTTGTTGGACGTAGTTACTTGCCATGAATCCCTAACTTTTGCCTAGATTGTACTTTGAGATTTCCAATCCACCGGGATGATTTTTTATTCTGTCTCTAATTTTTGCCTGGACCGCCCTTTCAGGTTTTCAATCCACCGAGATGTTTTTTTTAGACGAAGTATTTCTTGACTACATCAACATTTGTGGGGTAGGCAAATTCCTCTCCGTCCATGGTTGCAAGTCTCAAGGCACCGCCTGAGAAATCTTTCTTGACCACGTAGGGACCGTCATAATTCGGGGTCCATTTGCCCCAAGAATCAGTGAGAAATGATTGTATCTTCTTGAGCACAAGGTCTCCTTTTCTGAAGACGCGAGGTCGATCAGATTTCGTTCGTCGTGTCGACTTTGACACCATTCAGCCTCTGTAAGCTTAGCTTTCATCAATACCCGGATTGATGGGATCTCTACTTCTATGGGGAGCACTGCTTCCATGCCATATACTAGAGAGAAAGGGGTTGCCCCTGTTGAAGTGCGGGCAGATGTTCGATAACCGTGAAGAGCAAAGGGTAACACCTCGTGCCAATCTTTGTAAGTTACAACTATCTTTTGAACGATCTTCTTGATGTTCTTGTTAGCCGCTTCTACCGCTCCGTTCATCTTGGGTCGGTAGGGAGATGAGTTATGGTGTTCGATCTTGAACTCAACGCACAACTCTTTCATCATCTTGTTGTTCAAGTTAGATCCATTATCAGTAATGATCTGGCTGGGAACACCATAACGGCAAATGATATTGTTTTTTATAAAGCGGACCACCACTTGTCGGGTTACATTAGCGAATGACGCTGCTTCTACCCACTTGGTGAAGTAGTCAATGGCTACCAGGATGAACCGATGTCCGTTTGAAGCCTTGGGCTCAATCATGGCAATCATGTCGATTCCCCATATGGAGAAAGGCCATGGGGAAGAAAGAATTTTGAGATGCATTGGCGGTACATGGATTTTGTCTGAGTATATCTGACACTTCTGACACCTCCTCATGTACTTGTAGCAATCGGATTCCATTGTCAACCAATAGTACCCTGCTCTCAGAATTTTTCTCGCCATTGTGTGTCCATTGGCATGAGTGCCAAAGGAGCCTTCGTGAATTTCTTTTATCAGCATGTCTGCTTCTGGTCTACCTACGCATCGAAGCAAGACCATGTCGAAGTTTCTCTTATAGAGTGTATCACCGCTCAGGAAGAAGCTGTCTGCTAGACTTCTGAGGGTCTTTCGGTCCTTTCTGGATGCCCCAGGAGGGTACTCTTGTTTTTTAAGGAAGCATTTGATATCGTGATACCAAGGTTTGTCGTCTATGACTGCTTCGATCGCGAAAATGTAAGTGGGCCGTTCAAGGCGCATTATGTCGATCTTAGGTATGTCCTTCCATTGACCTACACTAATCATGGAAGAGAGAGTGGCTAATGCATCAGCCATATGATTCTCTTCACGAGGGATATGATGAAACTCGGTTCTGTTGAAGAAGGGTAACAACCTTCTTATGTAGTCTTTGTAAGGAATCAATCCTGATTGGTATGTGTTCCAATCTCCTTTGATCTGATTGATAACTATGGCGGAGTCGCCATATACGTCCAAGTTCTTGATCCTTAAGTTGATCGCTTCTTCGAGACCCATGATACAAGCTTCGTATTCGGCCTTGTTGTTTGTGCACTTGAACGTAAGTCTAGCGGTGAAAGGAATGTGGGTACCCTGAGGAGTAACAATGATTGCCCCAATTTCGTTTCCATAATGATTGACAGCTCCATCAAAGATTAGTCCCCACTGGGAACCTGGTTCTGGCCCTTCACTGGGTAGCGGTTCATCGCAATCTTTCATTTTTAGATACATGACATCTTCGTATGGGAAGTCAAACCTGACTGATTCTTGATCGTCAATCGGTTGATGAGCCAAATGATCAGCTAAAACACTTCCCTTAACGGCTTTCTGAGTGTGGTACTCTATGTCATATTCTGACAACAACATCTGCCAACGGGCAATCCTTCCCGTGAGAGCAGGTTTTTCAAAAACATACTTGATTGGATCCATTTCAGAGATTAACCAAGTAGTGTGACGAATCATGTATTGGCGAAGACGTCTAGCTGCCCAAGCCAGAGCACAGCAAGTTTTCTCGAGCGTAGCGTACCGAGTCTCATAGTCGGTGAATTTCTTGCTTAAATAGTAGATGGAAGACTCTTTCCTTTTGGTTTTGTCTTGTTGGCCAAGTACACAACCCATTGAGTCTTCCAAGACTGTTAAGTAGATGATTAGTGGTCTTCCTTCCACTGGAGGTGATAGAATCGGCAGGTTCGACAGATATTCCTTGATACTATCAAAGGCGGTTTAGCAGTCATTTGTCCAAACGCAGTCCTGATCCTTTTTTAGTAATTTGAAAATCGGCGCACATGTCGCGGTCATGAGGAATATGAATCTGGAAATGTAATTCAAACGTCCAAGGAATCCCCTGACTTATTTTTCAGTCCGTGGAGAAGGCATTTCTTGAATGGCCTTGACCTTGTCAGGATCAACCTCAATTCCTTTCTGGCTGACGATGAACCCTAAGAGTTTCCTTGAACGGACACCAAAGGTGCACTTGTTGGGATTCAAGCGGAGTTTGTACTTTCTCAACCGCTTAAATAGTTTTGACAAGTGGGTCACATGCTCCTCTTCCGTCTTAGATTTGGCAATTATATCATCGACATATACCTCGATTTCTTTGTGTATCATGTCATGAAAAAGAGTAGTCATAGCCCTTTGATAGGTTGCCCCTGCGTTCTTCAAACCAAACGGCATTACCTTGTAACAAAAGGTACCCCATGGGGTAATGAAGGAAGTTTTCTCCATGTCTTTCGACGCCATTTTGATCTGATTATAGCCCGAGAATCCATCCATGAAGGAGAAGACTTTGAAATTTGATGTATTGTCAACCAGCATGTCAATGTGTGGTAAGGGAAAGTCATCCTTTGGACTAGCCTTGTTTAGATCTCTGTAATCCACACACATTCTAACTTTTCCGTCCTTTTTCGAAACGGGTACTATGTTGGCTAACCATTGAGGATATTCTGATGTGGCAAGGAAACCTGCGTCAATCTGTTTCTGTACCTCCTCATTGATTTTGATGGCCATGTCAGGATGAGTTCGTCTCAACCTTTGCTTTACTGGCGGACATTCTGACCTTAACGGTAAACGATGGTCCACGATGCTAGTATCCAACCCTGGCATGTCCTGATAGGACCGAGCGAATACATTTGGAAACTCTTTGAGAAGCTTTATCAAACTTTCTTTGATAGTCGGGCTGAGTAGTGCCCCAATCTTGACTTCTTTTCTCTCCTCCTCTGAACCCAAGTTGACTGTTTCTAACGGCTCCTTGTGAGGTTTGATGGACCTTTCCTCTTGTCTGAGTAATCGGGAGATCCCTTATGGAATTTCGTTGTCATCTTCTTCTTCAGCCTCAAATACCGAGAATTCAAAGTTGGGAGAAGGCATCGGATCGTATGTTTCAACGGGGTTTAAAACAAGCAATCTGCATGACGTGATGATTTGTGTTTAGAAGAGATAGAGAAAATGCAAGGGTGTGTGTAGTGTATTTTTTATTACTGCTTGTTTTGATTATTTGTTTTGTTTTTTAGGATTACAATTTTCTGAAAGAAACGAAAAGAGAAAACAACAATTAACGCGGAAATTACAGAACGACGTTTATTTATTTATTTATGATTTTGTCGATTCTTGAAACTACAACCCTATAAAACAAAACTCTGTCGCTTTGGGCGAAGCGAAGAGGGATATTTACAGAAAGTGAGTCCTATCAAAACATCTGTTTCACCTGAGCAGGGTGAAAGGTTAAAGACGAAAATTACTTTGACTTATAGACAATATTTGGAACATCGACAGCGACCCATCGGCGGCAAACTCCTCAGTGAATCACAAAGTTTGGTACCTTCCTTGATTTATCTTCAGAAATAATGCTGATTTCTGGCGGAGCAGGATCATTGGAATCGGTCTCCCAGACAGAGTTGTCGTAGGAGGATTCTTCAGTTGTATTTTGCAGAGTATTTGTACTCTCAGGCATATCTCCCCATCCAGTGGACTGGATGTCTTTGAGCCTGATACGAGAGCTTTCGGGAGCGGTGTATTTGACCATGAAGTCGAATTTTCCACTTGGTTATTATAGCGAACGATTTTGGACGCGGTTCTTAAGCGCTGGTTGCTCTCTGCGGTTTGAGCTTGAACTACAGGTCGATTCATTTTTTATCCTATTGTGAGCTGAATAAGGAAGGGAAATAGATGTCTTCAATTAACCCTGCTTGCATACTGCGTTTAAACAGCGGTCTGTTAGGTTACGGATGCTATCAATGTGGGGGGCCTTTGTACTGGTTATTTGTATTTTCGCCAATACGGTTTTCTTTCTTTTAATCTAGGCAAAGGGTTTCTGACGGGGAACAAGGATTAGGATGTTAGGACTGATGCTTTTGAATTACTGCTTTTGATTGACTGAGATATGGGATTTGGGTTTTTTGTTGATTGTGCTCGCTAAGATCTTTTCTTTCGATCTTATGCCTACATATTCCCGTTTACCGAAACAGGGAAATCAGAGCGTTCGTAGTTCCTCCTATTCTATGGGAGGAAATGGGTGTTTTTGGCGTCTTGTTCAAAGCCCAAGACGTGAAGCGAAAGGTGATTTGTATCTTGTTCAAAGCCCAAGATGTGAAGCTGAAAGGTCTATTTGTGTCTTGTTCAAAGCCCAAGACGTGAAGCTGAAAGACCTCGGCTTTAGAGAGAATTTGTCATCTCTAAAGAGGAGAGAAGGAGAATTACTTTAACTGGGATACGCGGATCCGAGAAATGCCATAATTTCCGAAGAAAGGGTTTTAACCTGAAGGAGAAGACTTTAACTCAGTGTAGAGCAATGCCATCTTTCCTTAGGAATTTCTCATGCTAAAAGAGGGACAGTGGCATGGATGTAGATGATCCAGAGGCTTGCCGCTTACAGCGATTAGATGAAGGGAAAGGAGTTGTTGATGTTTGTGTACTGTGAACGAGGCACAGCTTTGATGCTAAAAGGTTAATTGGATTAACCAGTGGTTTTCTTATACGAAGCCTAAGAGGAGGCTAATTTTCGCTAGGAAAATCATTATACAAAGCCTAAGAGGAGGCTATTTTGTGTCTCGTACAAAGCCCGAGAGAGAGGCTAAAAGGGTTGACTCAACAGGAGAATCTTTTATACTCAACAAGAGAGTGTTTTTGTATCTCGTATGAAGCCCGAGATGGAGGCGAAAAGGGTAATTGACTCAACGGGGGAGTCTCTTATGTGTCTCGTACGAAGCCCGAGAGAGAGGCGAAAAGGTTGTTTGACTCCACTGGGGAGAATTTTGGTATCTCGTACGAAGCCCGAGATGGAGGTTATTGTAACTGTTTCAGTTGAGTGACAGATCCAATATACTGATTTTAAAAAAGAAAATCAGTTCTTATATGAGTAACACTGTACACAGGGATTTGATTTGAGGATCAGGGATATTTCCTTCTCTTTGAGGAAACAGGAAATCTGAAGGGTATTGAGACTGTCCGAGTCTGCGGGTTTCCTTCCTATTTAATGAAGGGTGCTTGAGAATATCTTTGAGACTCAAGGAAGTTAGACTGTCCAAGTCTAGAGTTTTATCTTTTGTACTATGCTTTGAGAAACAGTAGTAGACTCTATGAAAGGATTGTTCTATGAGGATGACTATGTTCTGTTCCTATACCTCTAGGAGGTCGTCGGGACAATTTGTACGAAGCCCAAGAGGAGGCTGGAAACTTTTAAGAAGGCGACGGGTCCTTGTACGAAGCCCAAGAGGAGGCTATCATTCCCGGAGGAAGAGATCATTATACGAAGCCTAAGAGGAGGCTGTGAATACTTCTAAGAAGCCGTAGTGTCCTTGAATAATGCCCAAGAGGAGGCCGATGCTTTTAAGAAGCCCGTGGGTCTTATCATCTCCTTTCCATTAGGAGAGATAACTCTTTTAAAGATAAAAACCACTGGTAAACGTGCGAGGTTTACTATCCAGCGACTTTTAGCTTTTAAAGAGGGTTCCTTAGTTAAGGTCCAAGATTATGACCGTAATGGGTACCCAAACCCCGAGACATTCAAGGCAAGCTACCCACAAGGAATAGATCAAGTCAGGAAAGTTCGAGAATTTGGAAGAAACTCAAAGATGCCATTCACGGAGAATACATTCATCTTGGGGAGTAGAGCTTCTTGATGATTCCTAAGGAGGACAGCCGAAGAGAAGACTGTATCTGGTGCTCCTATTGGGGATCTAGGCGTCTATTTCTATGAATAAATGAAACGGCGTCACCTAGTTCTAGACGTAGTAGCCGGGGAAACTCGAAATATCTATACTATTATTACACAGTAGATATGAGTTTATGAAAGGAGACTTACAGTGAGCAGCCCCACAATACAGTTTATAACATGAAAGCAGTAAATGAAAGCGATAACCACTTACTCGGTTGGAGTGCTTCCATGCTGTTTGGTTAGTTGTTCAACAAAGAAAGATTGAAAACAACAGTATATTCAAAATTAAAGGAGAAAGTGCTTTGAAAATGAAAGATTTGGGGCTTACAGCTCAAGGAGAGGCCCAGGGTTTTATCAGTGAGCGCACTGTTTGACTTTGTACAGCGGGACTTATACAAGTGACTGGGGCCCAAAAAGGTTTTCTATACAAAGGGATGGGTCTTACACTCTCTCAAGAGGCCCAAAAAGGTTTAAAGGAAAAAGAGTGGGGCTTATAACACGAGGGTAGGCCCAAATTATTTTTCGTTTAAAAATGGCGATCGCGCCGAGGTTTTCTTTTAACGCGGAGGGACTTATACAATAAGTGAGGCCCAAAATGTTTTGGTTAAAAGGGGGATTGGGTCTTACACTCTAATAGAGGCCCAAAGTATTTTGAATGGGTCTTATAGCTCAAGGAGAGGCCCAAGGGTTATTTTGAAAAGGCGACGATCGCGCCGTTTATTTTTTACGGTATCGTGACTTATACAATATACTGAGGCCCAAAAATGATTTGGTCAAAAAAAGGATTGGGTCTTACACTCTATTAGAGGCCCAAAAAGTTTTAAGAAAAAAGAAATGGGTCTTACTACTCGAGGGTAGGCCCAGATGGTTTTTATTTTTAAACGGGCGACGATCACGCCGTTTACTTGTACAGAGGGACTTATACAATGGATGAGGTCCAAAAAGTTTTTGTACAAGGGGGGATGGGTCTTACACTCTCTCAAGATGCCCAAAGAGTTTTGAAAATGATTTATGAGGGTTGAATTAATCCAAAACCCTAATTTGTTTTCAAAATGTATTTAATTGAATAAAAATTCAATTAAAATGATCAAAAATTATTTAACACATGGAAAACAAATTGTGATCTTGGATTAATGCTTCAAGAATTAAGTATTGACCTACAAAATAATTAGAAAGCATTAAAAGTTGCAAAATCAATGTAGAAAAAATATTTAAAATGCCAAAAACAATTAAAACATTAATTCTTTGCAAAAATATCAATTATATGAAATAAATAATATTTTTGGGATTTTTTGTGAAAATAAAATATTTTGACATTTTTGTGAATTATTAAAAAAAGAATCAACTCAAAATCATTAAAACTCAGAGAGAAATTAATTTTTGAATCAATTAAACAAAATCACAAAATTCAAATATTTGAATTATTCAAAAATGGCGCCAAGAACAAGCTGAAGAACACGCGCGTGTTCTTGGTTTCTCAGATTTGCATTTTCTATCCAATCTCCATGGATACGTAATCATATTATGCAATCCACATATCATTATGCTCGTCTCAACCTCACGATCATGTCTATGTACTTTAATTTCATTTAAATTAAACATACAACAAGAAATCACGAAGAAACCTCAAGAACCCTAATTTCTGCATGAAGGCTAGGATTTTTGATACACGATTCAAACAATTCAATTAATTGAGGGAAAACATTCCATGCATGATTATGAACATATGGCCAAATTATTGTGCGAGGAAATATGCATAGATTGAGAGATGACCAAGTATGTGCTTACCTCCAAGTCGTGACAGCAAGTTCAAAGTGATTTTTGATTTGGAGGTGTTACAGATGAGTGGTGATGATCTGAACAGCTTCCCTACACCCTATGGATTATGTTTGGATGGTTGGACTTGATTGAAATTGGCTGGATCATTTTGTGGTACCTCAGCTGCACTTTGATTGAAAATTTGAGCAACCAGCTGGTGATTTTGTGAAATTGATGTTTCAGAAGTAATCTAAGTGTTTGATCAGCTCATATGTGATGTATGTGAGGTGTGTGAGTGATTGGTTTGATTGGAAAAGCTCTCAAACTCAAAACCCGATAGCTACCTGGCTAAGAAAGACATTTCTGCCAAGAGAAAGAGATTTTGAGGAAAGCATCTGTTAGATGGCTTTGGTGTACTCAAACTGACCACAATTGAGCTCTATTTATAGTAGAGCAAGTTTGTTTTGCAAGGAATAGTGAATGGCAGCTGGTAAGTAGGTTTGGCCAATGTTGGCAAATGAAAATCCAAGTCTCCTCTAGCCATTGACTAGAGGTTAGGGCACAGAGCTTTGGTCCCCTTGGTCTTGGATAAGTCTTGACTGATTTCAGATGAGAATGGCTCAGTCCATGCCACCTTGATGGTTCCATTGAATGCCTCATTCCAAATTTGAAGTCTTGTCCCTATTTTGGCCATTCTAGGTTCAACATGTTATTTCTTATTCCATGGACTTTGGAGGCTTGGCTCAGTGATTGTCCCCTTTATATTCAATCCTCTAAGGTGTCCAAGTGGATATGAGCAATTGAATTTGGCTGATTTTGGCAAATCGACCAAAGTTGCAAATTCTGCCTTGCCTTGACAGATTTCAGCAAGGCAACTTGGCAATGTTGTATCTCATGGTGTAGGTTGAATTTGGCAATGTTCTTGGCCATTTTGGAAAGCTCTTACATGATACAACAACTGTTTAAACAAGTTTGGTTTTGATCTCTTTTGATTCCAAGTGAAAAATCCTCCTACATTTGGCAAAAAGTGAGGCAGAATCTGACTTAGTGAAAATTTCACTAAGTGTTGGAAAAAGTGACATTTTCACTTTTCAGCCACTTTGATCACTCCATAACTCAAAATCCTTAATGAATTGGAATGACTTGTAGTTGAAGTTTTTGTAGGTGATAATGAGGGCTACAAATCCATCTTTGGATGAGAAAAAATGGCCTTGTGGTTTAGGAGTTATGGTCCTCCAAAGTTGGTACCTTTGCCACTTTATTTTTAACTTAGAAAAATTTCTAAGTTTTATGGTTACCCCTTTTACAAGTTATCTCACTTTTCTTGATTTTTCTTGATGAATGATGATTCAAACCATACATTAACATCATTTTAGGGTTAAAAATCCATTTTGGTGAAAAATCTCAAAAAGTCAAAGTTGACTTTTGTGCACAGTTGACTTTTTATCAGATGAATTCCAAACTGTGCAATTCTTCAGGAAATCATGTCCTTGACCTAAATCAAACTTGATGGGCATGTTCCATGGGTGTCATAGGGTATATTCAATCATGTATTAGGGTTTGGGAGCATGTCCTGGTCAAAAGTCAAAGTTACAGTTGACTTTTCCCTTAAAACCCTAATTGTGGTGCAGATGAAATTGAGACTTGTTGCTCAAACTTCTTGGATCAATCCATTGTTCCAAATGGATCAATATGGTATATTAGAGACCCTCAAATCATCTCTTGAGGTCTTGGCTCATGGTTTGTCCCAAAAGTCAACTTAGGGGTGAATTAGGTCAAGAAACCCTAATTCCTGATTTTTGATGAATGCATCCCCTGAGGCAAAATTGACTTGATGAATGGGTTCATGAGGTTCCATGAAGTATATTAGGTTATGTTTTGGATCATTGCCTTGTGCCCAGATGAAAATTTCCATCTGGAGGCCCTGGTCGACCAAAACCCTAATTTGGTGACACTGTCGATCTTGAGACTTGATCCACCTAGAAGGGAGCAGCCTTGTGCTTAATCCTTGAAGTGGGAGTCCTTTTTGATCCATTGTGGATGTTTAAGAGATTAGACAAGTTGAAGATCATGTCATTTCTTGATTGATCCTTTGTCTAAGCACTCAGAGAGGGCTTGAAACCCTAATTTTGATTATAGTGGATGCTCACCCATCCTTGGGGAGACTAATGAAGCATAAAGGTACATCCATATTGTGATGATGATTTTCACAATGATGGGAAATCTAAGTGGTCAAAATTTGGGGTATTACAGATGCCCTTATTTAATCTTCTTGGACCCGAAGGTGTGAATGACGAAGGGATTCGGGCATTCGGGGTGCAAGAGGATTAAATATCGGAATACCCGAAATTTTGATGGTGGTTATGAATGGTAGCTCACGCATTCATCTTCTTTAGCTAAGCAATGATGTTTAGAAAAGGTAAACTTCCCCTCGATCCTGGTTTCCGACCAAGGAACTGGTCTTGGTTTCTTTTGAAATAAACTTCCCCTCGATCCTAGTTTCCTACCAAGGAACTGGTCTTAGTTTCTGATTTAAACTTCCCCTCGATCCTGGTTTCCTACCAAGAACTGGTCTTAGTTTCTTTTGTCAATAAAATTTATTGACAAGGGACGCTATGTGTAGCGGTTTTCCTTCAAACTTCTCGCCGAATTTTCCTGGGGAGATGCCATTTAACGGAAAAAGGTTTGATGTCAGACTTGCTGGGGAACCCAACGTCTGAGTTGTAGAGTTGCACAAACTTCTCTGTTGGAGACGCCATTTGTCGATTCTACTGGGGAAAGTGAGTCTCTTGAGAGACTGTTTTTATTTGGGATTTTTCATCATACTTTTCTCGGGATCTTCCCGGAGAAACGCCATATGATGGGGTCCAATTTTGAGGTGCCAATGACCTTCTCATCAGTGGTTTTTCGGAGCAAAACTGGCGTGCTGCCGAATCTCTGATCACGAGGCTTTCTCTGTGGATTTTCCTTAATTCGGGAAAGCAAGGATATCATCTTCAATAGCGAAGAGTGATGTTTATTGAAAGTTCTCTGATCTTTCAGAGGTTCAAATTATCAAAGTGGCCAAGGACCAACTTCTTTCCAGAATTAAACTGGAAGCGAGGTTGTTCAGACACAGTATTTCCTGACGAGGCAAGAACTGACAACTCGATTGAGAGGACTGTTTATCACTAGGGGACAAGACCGACTAGAGTGATAACGATGCAATATGAAATGTAAATGCAAATAAAAAATGCATGAAGTACGTATGCATATGCTGACAAAACAGACGCGACATACAGACTAATGGATGAACACAATTGGATACTCGGCCATCGCGGGGCGAAGAAGTACCGTTGATTCAAAATAGCAATTCCACCTTGCTTAGGAGAGATAGTCCCGTTGGGAGCTATGTTGATCAGGCTTAGTAGATGAGAACTCGGCCGAGGCGTGTCAGACGAAACAAGGTCTCTGACACAGTTGATCCCTTCATTCAGGCATACTGGCTTAGAATGAGTACTTTGATTCTGCACTTTGAAGTCCGCTTACTTCGGGAGAAGCAATCGATGTTCTTCTGATGTTCAACAATCAAAAGAAATGCCATCTTTAATTTAAAAGCAGAAAAAGTTTAACAAGTAAATTCATTTTTGTTTTATTTCAAGAATCGCTGATTAAGTTTAAACAACGTCGTTCTGTAAAGCTAAAACAAGTAAAGAATTACAAACAAAAGCACAAGGGCTCAAATTTTATTGATAAGATGGAGATCAGCCAAACGCGTGATTCTAAAGAGTATATACAAAGTTAGAAAATGGTAATTTACAGGGAAAAGGGCTACGTTGAAACATAACGACCACTATCCTTCTACCAACTTTGAATTCGGGACATCCTGAGCTTCTGTCGAAGATGACCTTGACTGGAGTTTTCCTGGCGGATGATGATGCAACTGCTGCTGAGGGACTTGCCTCTGTTGAACATAGTTACTTGCCATTACCCCTAATTTTTGCCTGGATTGTACTATGAGATTTCCAATCCATCTGGATGATTTTTTCATGTCTCTAACTTTTGCCTGGACCGCCCTTTCGGGTTTTCAATCCACCGAGACGTTTTTTTTTTAGTTTTAGATTAGGCGAAGTATTTCTTGACTACATCAACATTCGTGGGGTAGGCAAATTCCTCTCCGTCCATGGTTGCAAGTCTCAAGGCGCCGCCTGAGAAAGCTTTCGTGACCACATAAGGGCCATCATAATTTGGGGTCCATTTGCCCCGAGAATCAGTGAGAAATGATTGTATCTTCTTGAGCACAAGGTCTCCTTTCCTGAAGACACGAGGTCGGACCTTTTTGTCGAACGCCCTTTTCATTCTCTGTTGATACAACTGACCGTGGCATAGTGTCGTGATTCGCTTCTCTTCGATCAGGTTCAGCTCGTCGTGTCGACTTTGACACCATTCAGCTTCGGTGAGCTTAGCTTCCATCAATACCCGGATTGATGGGATCTCTACTTCTATGGGGAGTACTGCCTCCATGCCATATACTAGAGAGAAAGGGGTTGCCCCTGTTGAAGTACAGACAGATGTGCGATAACCGTGAAGAGCAAAAGGTAGCATGTCGTGTCAGTCTTTGTAGGTTACAACCATCTTTTGAACGATCTTCTTGATGTTCTTGTTAGCCGCTTCTACCGCTCCGTTCATCTTGGGTCGGTAGGGAGATGAGTTATGGTGTTCGATCTTGAACTCAGCGCACAACTCCTTCATCATCTTATTGTTCAAGTTAGATCCATTATCAGTAATGATCTCGCTTGGAACACCATAACGGCAGATGATGTTGTTTTTGATAAATCGGACCACCACTTGTCGGGTTACATTAGCGAATGACGCTGCTTCGACCCACTTGGTGAAGTAATCAATGGCTACCAGAATGAACCGATGTCCGTTTGAAGCCTTGGGCTCAATCATACCAATCATATCAATTCCCCATATGGAAAATGGCCACGGGGAAGAAAGAACTTTGAGATGTGATGGCGGTACATGAATTTTGTCGGAGTATATCTGACACTTGTGACACCTCCTCATGTACTTGTAGCAGTCGGATTCCATGGTCAACCAATAATACCCGGCCCTGAGAATTTTTCTCGCCATTGTACGTCCATTGGCATGAGTGCCAAAGGATCCTTCATGAATTTCTTTCATGAGCATGTCTGCTTCTGGTCTGTCGACGCATCGGAGCAAGACCATGTCAAAATTTCTCTTATAAAGAGTGTCACCGCTCAGGAAGAAGTTTCCAGCCAATCTTCTGAGGGGCTTTCTATCTTTTCTGAGTGCCCCAGATGGGTACTCTTGTTTCTGAAGGAAGCATTTAATATCGTGATACTAAGGTCTGTCGTCTATGACTGCTTCAATCGCGAAGATGTAAGCGGGTCGTTCAAGGCGCATTATGTCGATCTTAGGTATGTCATTCCATCGACCTACACTAATCATGGAAGAGAGAGTGGCTAATGCATCAGCCATGTGATTCTCCTCACGAAGGATGTGATGAAAGTCGACTCTGTTGAAGAAAGGTAACAACCTTCTTGCATAGTCTTTTTAAGGAATCAATCTTGATTGGTATGTGTTCCAATCTCCTTTTATCTGGTTAATAACCAGGGCTGAATCGCCGTATACGTCCAAGTTTTTGATCCTTAAATCAATCGCTTCTTCGAGACCCATGATACATGCTTCGTATTCGGCCTCGTTGTTCGTACATTTGAACGTAAGTCTGGCAGTGAAAGGAATGTGGGAACCCTGAGGGGTAACAATGATTGCCCTAATTCCATTTCCATAATGATTGACTGCTCCGTCAAAGATAAGTCCCCACTGGGAACCTGGTTCTGGCCCTTCACTGGGTAGCGGTTCATCGCAATCTTTCATCTTTAGATACATGACATCTTCGTCTGGGAAGTCAAACCCGATTGATTCTTGATCGTCAATCGGTTGATGAGCCAAATGATCGGCTAAAATACTTCCTTTAACGGCTTTCCGAGCATGGTACTCTATGTCATATTTTGATAGTAACATCTGCCAACGGGCAATCCTTCCCGTGAGAGCAGGTTTTTCAAAAACGTACTTGATTGGATCCATTTCGGAGACCAACCAAGTAGTATGACGAATCATGTACTGGCGAAGACGTTTGGCTGCCCAAGCCAAAACGCAACAAGTTTTCTCAAGCATTGTGTACCGAGTCTCGCAGTCGGTGAATTTCTTGCTTAGATAGTAAATGGCAGACTCTTTCTGTTTAGTTTCATCTTGTTGGCCAAGTACACATCCCATTGAGTCCTCTAGGACTGTGAGGTAAATGATCTGTGGTCTTCCTTCCACTGGAGGTGATAGAATCGAAGGATTCAACAGATATTCTTTGATACTGTCGAAGGCGGTTTGGCAATCTTCTGACCAAACGCAATCCTGGTTCTTTTTGAGTAATTTGAAAATTGGCGCACACGTCGCGGTCATAAGGAATATGAATCTGGAGATGTAGTTCAAACGTCCCAGGAATCCTCTGACTTGTTTTTCAGTTTTCGGAGAAGGCATTTCTTGAATGGCCTTGACCTTGTCAGGATCAACCTCAATTCCTTTCTGGCTGACGATGAACCCTAGTAGTTTCCCTGAACGGACACCGAAGGTGCACTTGTTGGGATTCAAGTGGAGCTTGAATTTTCTTAGACGTTCTAACAATTTTGACAGATGTTCAACGTGCTCATCCTCTGTTCTTGATTTTGCAATCAAATCATCGACATATACCTCGATTTCTTTGTGCATCATGTCATGAAACAGAGTAGTCATGGCCCTTTGATAGGTTGCCCCGACATTCTTCAAATCGAACGACATTACCTTGTAACAAAAGGTACCCCATGGGGTAATGAACGAAGTTTTCTCCATGTCTTTCGGCGCCATTTTGATCTGGTTATAGCCCGTGAGTCCATCCATGAAGGAGAATACTTTGAACCTTACTGTGCTGTCAACCAGCATGTCAATGTGTGGTAAAGGAAAGCCGTCCTTTGGACTTGCCTTGTTCAGATCTTTGTAATCAACACACATTCTGACCCTTCAGTCCTTTTTAGGAACGGGTACGATGTTGGCTAACCATTGAGGATATTCAGATGTAGCGAGGAAACCCGCGTCGATCTGTTTCTGTACCTCCTCCTTGATTTTGATGGCCATGTCCGGGTGAGTGCGTCTCAACCTTTGCTTTACTTGCGGACATTCCGATCTCAACGGTAAGTGATGTTCCACGATGCTGGTATCCAACCCTGGCATATCCTGATAGGACCAAGCGAATACATCGCGAAATTCTTTGAGAAGCTTTATCAAACTTTCTTTGACAGTTGGACTGAGCAGTGCTCTGATCCTGATTTCTTTTCTCTCTTGCTCTGAACCCAAGTTTACCGTTTCCAACGGTTCTTTGTGAGGTTCAATGGACCTTTCCTCTTGTCTGAGTAGTCGGGAGATCTCTTCTGGAATTTGGTCGTCATTTTCTTCTTCAGCCTCGAATACCGGGAACTCAAAGTTGGGAGAAGGCATCGGATCGTATGTTTCAACGGGGTATAAAACAAGCAATCCGCATGACGTGATGATTCGTGTTTAGAAGAGATAGAGAAAATGTAAGTGTGTGCAGTGTTTTTGTTTTACTGCTTGTTTTTATTATTGAATGTTTTTTAGGATTACCATTTTCTGAAAAAGTAAAAAGAGAAAACAGCAAATAATGCAGGAATTATAGAACGACGTTATTTTATTAATGCACAAGTCGAATCTTGAAACTACAACCCTATAAAACAAAACTCTGTCGCTTTGGGCAAAGCGAAGAGGGAAATTTACAGAAAACGAGCCCTATCAAAATATCTGTTTCACCTGGGCAGGGTGAAAGGTTAAAAGATGGCAATTACTTTGACTGGCGAACGACCTTAGGAACATCGACAGCAACCCATTGGCGGCGAACTCCTCGGTGAATCACAAAGTCTGGCACCTTCTTTGATTTGTCTTCAGAAATGACGCTGATTTCTGGTGGAGCAGGATCATTGGAATCTGTCTCCCAAGCAGAATCGTCGTAGGAGGATTCCTCTGTTGTATTTTGCATAGCATTGGTGCTCTCAGCTGTATCTCCCCATCCAGTTGGCTGGATATCTTCGAGCCTGATACGAGAGCTTTCGGGAGCAGTGTACTTGACCATAAAGTCGTATTTTCCACTAGGTTGTCCCAGAGTGTCCCAAACTTCTTTGGAACTGGAGAAGTCATCCCTCTCGATGACGTTGACCTCAGAAAAAGCATAGTTGATGAATTCTAGTCCTGCAGACGTTGCGAATTCATCTTCGTGTTGAGTAGTTTCTGAATGACCTGAGTGTTGATCCCATGACGTGGTGGAGACACAGGTATTCTGTTCAATGACGCTCAGCTGAGCTTAATTACTCGGCTGACTTTCTTGCCCCAAGTTTCCTGGGTAAGGTTGCCACATTGGCAGACCATCCATCGGGCCATAGTAATTGTGGTCAAAGTTGTCTTTCATCAGAGTGTCTTCCTCTAATGAATTTGGCAGAGCACGGCATCCTTCCGGATCACAATCTCCGTAGATCATTTCGACATCTGATCTTGGTATAAATCTCAGACTTTCTGTAGGAAAGCAAAAAGGCATAGGCACCTCTTCCTGAGACATATAGCCGTCCTTGTTAAGGTAGGACTTCCATTCTTCATCTGTGTCAGAGGGATCTTCCTCATTGATAGCATGAACTGTCTGAGACACTGGGTGAAGAAAACCTCCACTGTGGAAGAAGTTTTGAAGGGGATGAAGACTTTCATCATTGGCGGCTGTCTAGGTACAGGTCGCAGAAAAACCAAGACCCTTCTTTATTTTATTGTCAATAGGAACGACGAGCCGTCCCCATCCTGTCGTATCGGTACTCTCGACCGCTTTGATAGCATCGTTGTATGAAGAAATTGAAATTCCTTCTTTGAACTGATTGTTCTTGCTCACCGATAGTGCTTGGAACTGAGTTCCAATAACCTCCTCGGGTTCCACACAAGTAAATAATGATAAGTTACTCACAAGCAAGGCTTGTTCCCCACAAACCGTGACAAGTTGATCGTTCTTGACGAACTTTAGCTTTTGGTGGAGGGTTGAAGTAACCGCTCCAGCCTGATGTGTCCAAGGTCTTCCTAATAAACAACTGTATGTTGCCCGAATGTCCATGACCTGGAAAGTGATTTGGAAAGTGTGAGGACCAATAGTTATGGGAAGATCAACTTCGCCGATAACTGTTTTCCTGGATCCGTCGAATGCTTTGACGACGGCCTCGCTGGTTCTCATCGGAGGCCCTTGAATGATAATTGCATCATGGTGGACTTCGGCATAACATTCAGGGCTGACCCTGTGTCTACCAGTACGTTGGCTAAAGCATCGCCCTGGCAGTTAACTGTAATGTTGAGCGCCATGTTATGACAGCGACCCTCTTCAGGTAATTCTTCATCACTAAATCCCAAATTATTGCAGGAAGTGATGTTAGAGACAATACTATCGAACTGTCTGATTGTTACATCCTGTTCCACAAAGGCTTGCTCCAAGACTTTCTGTAGAGCCTCCCTGTGGACTTCTGAACTGAGTAATAGCGATAATACTGAGATCTTCGAAGGAGTCTATAAAAGTTGATCAACAATGTTATATTCACTCCTTTGGATGAGCTTTAGCATCTCATCTTTGTCTTTTGAAAAGTCGGGATTACTAGATTGACCGACTGGTGGATCAGGAATTTCTGCCTGAAGTTCCTTTTCTTTGTTGGATTCTCCAACCCCTCGGTTGAAGATTCGACCGCTCCGTGTTACACGACTGATGTCTGCAATATTCACGACGGAGGGTAATGGAATTTCCTTTCCATTCTTGATTATTGTTGCACCGTATTTGTAAGGGATTGCCTTAGCTGATTCATACGGTAGTGGCCCCGGTAGATAGATGACTATGGGAACCTTCTGATTTTTCTGACCATCATAAGTAACCTTGATCCGTTCCCGGTTGGGAACTTTAGATTCATCAAGTAGAGGGATGATGGCAAAAACATCCCTGGTCCTGTGATGACCAGAGATCGTGACAACATCCTCAACTTGCTCGGCAAGGTAGTTCGGCGACCAAATGATGGGTCCTGAACCTGGATATGGACGAATTTCTCCATGATCGACCTGACCCTGAAGAGCTGCTCTCACAAGGTAACACCCTTGGTTACTTTCCGAACAGACGCTACAACTGTCATAATTGTGTGGTGGCACCTGGCCACGCCCATTTTGAATGCAATGTAACCTCACTAGGTTATCTTCCATTGATCGGACATCCTGACTTTGACGACGAGTAGGATTCCTGTGATTGATACTAATCTACTGAGTATCTTCGTCCATATAGATTGGCATCCACCAGTGATTTAACAAGTGTTGAAGTGCCTCCTGGACAAGGGTACAACCTCGATCGTTTTCGCAACCTGCTTTACAGTTTTGATAATCATGTGATATTAAGAATCCGAGTCGGACCTGCTCAGCATGTAACTCTACCAGGTTGGTATTCATCACGCGAATGTCAAAGATCTGAACCATGTTGATTTGATAGGAGTTCCTATCATGGTAGTCTTGGATCCATCCAAGATCCATTTGACACTGGAGGGCCTCTTGTATGAAAGAGCATCCCTGTTTATTTACCGAGCAAATCAGACAGGAACTGTAATCGTGTCGCGGCAGATTATGATACTGGCTTTGCCTTGAGTGCATCGCCACCAAGTTGACATTCATCGCACGGATGTCGTGGTTTTGAATGACGTTGGAATTCGTGTAAACCATGTTAACTCCACGAACTCGGTGCTCTTGGATCCATCCAAGATCCATTTGTTCCTGTAGAGCTGCTTGCACCACAGAACATCCCTGATTGTCTTTAGAGCAGATATCACACTGGTGATAATTATGAGGTGGCACATGGCCATATCCACTCTGTCTACAATGCATCTTGACCAGATTGGTCCCTAATGAGAGTACATCGTGAATTTGATAGACATTGTTAGTCTATTTCTCAATCAGATTAACTGTAGCTTTCTCATGTTGAGGCAGCGGGTTCGTAAGAACATTAGGATTCGTATCTTTGAAAGATAAGAGCCCGCTCCTAACAAACTTTTGCACGTCGGATTTGAAATTGAGACAAGTCTCAATGTTATGCCCCGAACCTCCTTGATGATAAGGGCATGTTTGATCCGCTTTAAACCAAAAAGGCGGATTTTTCGGAACTGAAATGGGAGACTTAGTCTGAATATGCCCCTTAGCCCGCAGTAACGGAAACAGCTCTGCGTACGTTACGGGTATAGGATCAAATCCTGGTGGCCGTGTTGTACGGTTGTTGTTATATGGAGGACGAGCTTGCTGAAGAGGCTGTTGTGTCCTTTGTTGGTCAGGTTGGCTTTGCGCAACCTGAGGTTGATACGTAGGAACAGGCGCGGGGCCGATAGCAGGAGTAACAGCTGCTACTGGCTGATAACGTCGCATTTGCTTTCCGAGAGAGATATTCCCAATATCTTGCTCTTTTTTCTTAGGGAGAGCACTACCGTATTTTTTAGTACCGCTCGTCGATCCAGTGTCTTTTACCAAACGTCCTTCTCGGACGGCTTCCTCAAGACGTACACCCATGCCGACCATTTCGGTGAAATCACTGGGCGCACTGGCGACCATTCGGCCGTAGTAAAATGAGCTCAAGGTCTTTAAGAAGATTTTTGTCATCTCTTTTTCCTCAAGAGGTGGACAAATTTGAGCGGCAATTTCACGCCACCTTTGAGCATACTCCTTAAAGGTTTCTTTGTCCTTTTGCGACATCGATCTGAGTTGATCTCTGTCGGGTGCCATGTCCAAATTGTATTTGTATTGTTGGACGAAGGCAGTACCAAGATCTCTGAATGTACTGATCGTAGTACGGTTTAAACCCATGTACCATTTGAGTGCGGCACCGGTTAAACTATCCTGGAAGTAGTGAATCAGCAGGTCCTGATTCTCCGTCTGAGCTGACATCCGCCGAGTGTACATCACCAGATGGCTCTGAGGGCAAGAGTTACCCTTGTATTTTTCAAAGTCGGGCACTTGGAACTTGTGCGGGACTTTCACATTTGGGACCAAGCAGAGGTCTGCGGCGTCCTTTCCAAATAAATCCTGACCGCGAATGGCTTGCAGCTCTTTCTGCATTTCCAAGAACTGCTCCTGGAATTCATCCATTTTGTCAAGCATAGTTTCCTTCTTACCAGAGGGTGTCTGTGGAATCTGTCCTTCCGGGACAGTGTGCACCACAGGGGGGTGGTACCGTGACTACGGCAGTAAGTCTTGGCGCCTCCCGAAGTTTGTAACCTTCAGGAGTCTTGAGTATGCCCCTGGCATCTTCGCTTTCCCAAAGTTTGTAACCTTCAGGCCCAGCGGCTTCTGTTGCGATTCCCTGATCTTCAGTGATCGGCGGAACATATCCTTCCGGGATATAGTTAACAGGGATGCCCCAAGGACGATCTTTCGGTATCTGATACCTAGGATCATACTTTTCTATGATGGGCGTTGAGGTGATCTCTGAGATCACGGTTCTTTGTAGCTGAGCTTCTGCCATGGCTTGCATGTCGTTACGAAGCTTTCTCATATCCTCTCTCAGAGCGTCGATCTCTTCTTTCAACTCTCTGTTTTCTTCCTCAAGATCATCCATTCTTTCTGACGATTAGCCCCAGTATTATACGAATGAGACAGTTTGACTCTAGAATCGAGACACAAACATGAGATTCGTAGGTAAGGAGAATACGCGATGTGAGAATGATGAATGCAATGATTATATTAATTGTTTTTTGGTTTAATCAAAATAAACTTCGACAATTAGATTGCAAATATCAAACAGTGGGGAAACCCCTTTTTATTGAATTCCAAAGGATTACAGAAATGGAAATACAGTAGATTACAAAGTGCAGAAACAGAAACCTAAACTAATGGGTCCCGAGTCCTCTTCTTTGACCGGGGCGCTTGGGCCGTTGTCGGGTTGTCATTCCTTTGCCAGGTGAAAGGAGCGAGCAAATTCCTTTGGTCATCTTGATTCTCTACAGCATGCTGCTCCAAAATTTCAATCAGAGCATCTTTCTCTTTTAGTAGTTGCTGTATTTGGATACACTCTACGTCGAGGGTGCGGTACTTGTTCTTCTAAGATCTTCTTTCCTTTTGAACTTTGTTGAGAGTAACCTGAAGCTTTTCAGTTTCCGTCATGAAGTACATGACAGTTTCCTTCGGTGGAAGAATTCCGTAACGAGGATAAGGCATCTTTAGCTTGAGAGCTCTAGTTTGTACCCAATGGAGATAAGGCTCCACCGAGACACAATCCGGTTTTCCCAGAGACTCTCGTCCTTTCTTATGAACCTGTTTCCAAGCATGCACTATTTCCATCTTTAGTGCTCTGTCGTTTTCTCCTTCCTTGAAGAAAAGACCTTCCAGATGAACACCCAGTGGGATGTGTCTCATCGGGTATCCAAATTGACGAAGAACTAATATCGGATGATAGTTGATTCCTCCTTTAGTTCCTATGAGGGGTACGCTAGGGAAGTTTCCACAACGGTCAATGATTCTGATTCCCTCATAAATCCTATTACACCAATCTATATCGGAATTGGTGAGAGACATGATCTTCTGCGACCAACGTAAGACACTCTTGCATTCCCAAAAAGCAGCAGACTTGGGCAAGTGAGAGATAAACCATTGGTAGAGCAAAGGTACACATCATGTGATCTCTCCTCCGCTGTACAAATTTCCCAAGTGTACAGAATGATACGCATCTGCGAGCAAAGTTGGCACAGGGTTTCCAATGAGAAAAACCTTAATGGCGTTGATATCGACGAAGTTATTGATGTTGGGAAACAAAAATAACCCGTAGGTGAGCAAGACAAAGATGCTTTCAAAAGCAGTCTCGTTCCCTATACTAGCGAAGTATAGAGCCTTTTTTGTCAAGAACTGGGCTGGCAAACCTTGGATGCCACCCTTAGTGGTCATGTGAGTCCTGACCTCAGACTCGTCCAAATGAATTGCTATTGCAATAGTCTGATTCTTTGGAATTTCTTCCAGTCCAGAAAACGGAGCTTGATCAGTGATATGTAAATCAGTCAGATGAGAATACTCCTCCAGCGTTGGTGATAGCTGGTAATCCGGGAATGTGAAACAGTGAAAAACCGGATCGTAGAACTGAATGAGCGCGTCCATGATCCCCTTAATCACATGGACTCTTAACAGTGGTAGCAAACCACCGTGCTTGGCTCTGAAAGCCTCTGCGTTAACGATCATCCTCGCTAACTTTCTCAAATCCTCTAGCTTTGGAACCTTGAAGGTATACTGGTGAGTTCTCCTTCTACCGAAATCCATTAATGCAATCTTTTTCTCTGATATTTGCAATCACAGTCTTAGTTTAATTTGAAAAACAGAGAGACTAGAAGAGAAAGTTTTTTTTGAATGTTTTAATGTTTTATTAAATGGATGCATGAATGCAGCACACAAAAACATAGAAAAAACATGGGGTCAAAGGGTCGTTGTCATGAAGTCAAGGCTCTACCCATCCCCAAAGGTTTATACTAGGGTGATTTTTGTACCTGTACTCATTATCATCAACTCCTCCCAGGAAAGCAAAACAACAAACGGATCGCCAGCGAGTTGTAGAGCAATCTTAGAGTAAGTGCCATTCACCGAGAATAGATCACCAGCCTCAAATGAGGGTAGTATCGCGTAACAACTATTTCCGATAGTTTCCGCACTACGAAAGGGTTGGCTTTTCTAGGTGTATACTCAATCTTTCCACATACGGCATCACCCGCATTCCCATTAGCAGAAAAATAAACACGTATAGCAATTAGGAAAAGCAGTATATATATTTGTCCTAATCATCCTAGACTTATAAAGCTATGATTCCTAAGTTCCTGACAGAAATGGGTTCCCCGGCGGAAGCCCCAATCTGTGGTTTTCACATAAGTGAAGAGAAGGAAGACCGTGCCTAGATCTAACCTTGAACGGGCCCCACGGTGGGCGCCATTTTTCTCTGTTGGCGGCCACCGCCATGAAAATGACTTACCCAAGGTTTTGATTGTAAGAAGGAAAGAACCGGCCCCACGGTGGGCGCCACTTTTTTCTGTAGCGAGCGATTTTGGACGCGGTTCTTAAGCGCTGGTCGCTCTCTGCGGTTTGAGCTTGAACTACAGGTCGATTCATTTTTTATCCTATTGTGAGCTGAATAAGGAAGGGAAATAGATGTCTTCAATTAACCCTGCTTGCATACTGAGTTTAAACAGCGGTCTGTTAGGTTATAGATGCTATCAATGTGGGGGGGCCTTTGTACTGGTTATTTGTATTTTCGCCAATACGGTTTTCTTTCTTTTAATCTAGGCAAAGGGTTTCTGACGGGGAACAAGGATTAGGATGTTAAGACTGATGCTTTTGAATTACTGCTTTTGATTGACTGAGATATGGGATTTGGGTTTTTTGTTGATTGCGCTCGCTAAGATCTCTTCTTTCGATCTTATGCCTACGTATTCCCATTTACCGAAACAGGGAAATCAGAGCGTTCGTAGTTCCTCCTATTCTATGGGAGGAAATGGGTGTTTTTGGTGTCTTGTTCAAAGCCCAAGACGTGAAGCGAAAGGTGATTTGTATCTTATTCAAAGCCCAAGATGTGAAGCTGAAAGGTCTATTTGTGTCTTGTTTAAAGCCTAAGACGTGAAGCTGAAAGACCTCGGCTTTAGAGAGAATTTGTCATCTCTAAAGAGGAGAGAAGGAGAATTACTTTAACTGGGATACGCGGATCCGAGCAATGCCATAATTTCCGAAGAAAGGGTTTTAACCTGAAGGAGAAGACTTTAACTCAGTGTAGAGCAATGCCATCTTTCCTTAGGAATTTCTCATGCTAAAAGAGGGACAGTGGCATGGATGTAGATGATCCAGAGGCTTGCCGCTTACAGCGATTAGATGAAGGGAAAGGAGTTGTTGATGTTTGTGTACTATGAACGAGGCACAACTTTGATGCTAAAAGGTTAATTGGATTAACCAGTGGTTTTCTTATACGAAGCCTAAGAGGAGGATAATTTCCGCTAGGAAAATCATTATACAAAGCCTAAGAAGAGGCTATTTTGTGTCTCGTACAAAGCCCGAGAGAGAGGCTAAAAGGGTTGACTCAACAGGAGAATCTTTTATACTCAACAAGAGAGTGTTTTTGTATCTCGTATGAAACCCGAGATGGAGGCGAAAAGGGTAATTGACTCAACGGGGGAGTCTCTTATGTGTCTCGTACGAAGCCCGAGAGAGAGGCGAAAAGGTTGTTTGACTCCGCTGGGGAGAATTTTGGTATCTCGTACGAAGCCCGAGATGGAGGCTATTGTAACTGTTTCAGTTGAGTGATAGATCCAATATACTGATTTTAAAAGAGAAAATCAGTTCTTATATGAGTAACACTGTACACAGGGATTTGATTTGAGGATCAGGGATATTTCCTTCTCTTTGAGGAAACAGGAAATCCGAAGGGTATTGAGACTGTCCGAGTCTGCGGGTTTCCTTCCTATTTAACGAAGGGTGCTTGAGAATGTCTTTGAGACTCAAGGAAGTTAGACTGTCCAAGTCTAGAGTTTTATCTTTTGTACTATGCTTTGAGAAACAGTAGTAGACTCTATGAAAGGACTGTTATATGAGGATGACTATGTTCTGTTCCTATACCTTTAGGAGGTCGTCGGGGCAATTTGTACGAAGCCCAAGAGGAGGCTGGAAACTTTTAAGAAGGCGACGGGTCCTTGTACGAAGCCCAAGAGGAGGCTATCATTCCCGGAGGAAGAGATCATTATACGAAGCCTAAGAGGAGGCTGTGAATACTTCTAAGAAGCCGTAGTGTCCTTGAATAATGCCCAAGAGGAGGCCGATGCTTTTAAGAAGCCAGTGGGTCTTATCATCTCCTTTCCATTAGGAGAGATAACTCTTTTAAAGATAAAAACCACTGGTAAACGTGCGAGGTTTACTATCCAGCGACTTTTAGCTTTTAAAGAGGGTTCCTTAGTTAAGGTCCAAGATTATGACCGTAGTGGGTACCCAAACCCCGAGACATTCAAGGCAAGCTATCCACAAGGAATAGATCAAGTCAGGAAAGTTCGAGAATTTGGAAGAAACTCAAAGATGCCATTCACGGAGAATACATTCATCTTGGGGAGTAGAGCTTCTTGACGATTCCTAAGGAGGACAGCCGAAGAGAAGACTGTATCTGGTGCTCCTATTGGGGATCCAGGCGTCTATTTCTACGAATAAATGAAACGGCGTCACCTAGTTCTAGACGTAGTAGCCGGGGAAACTCGAAATATCTATATTATTATTACACAGTAGATATGAGTTTATGAAAGGAGACTTACAGTGAGCAGCCCCACAATACAGTTTATAATATGAAAGCAGTAAATGAAAGCGATAACCACTTACTCGGTTGGAGTGCTTCCATGCTGTTTGGTTAGTTGTTCAACAAAGAAAGATTAAAAACAACAGTATATTCAAAATCAAAGGAGAAAGTGCTTTGAAAAAGAAAGATTTGGGGCTTACAGCTCAAGGAGAGGCCCATGGTTTTATCAGTGAGCGCACTGTTTGACTTTGTACAGCGGGACTTATACAAGTGACTGGGGCCCAAAAAGGTTTTCTATACAAAGGGATGGGTCTTACACTCTCTCAAGAGGCCCAAAAAGGTTTAAAGGAAAAAGAGTGGGGCTTATAACACGAGGGTAGACCCAAATGATTTTTCGTTTAAAAATGGCGATCGCGCCGAGGTTTTCTTTTAACGCGGAGGGACTTATACAATAACTGAGGCCCAAAATGTTTTGGTTAAAAGGGGGATTGGGTCTTACACTCTAATAGAGGCCCAAAGTATTTTGAATGGGTCTTATAGCTCAAGGAGAGGCCCAAGGGTTATTTTGAAAAGGCGACGATCGCGCCGTTTGTTTTTGACGGTATCGGGACTTATACAATATACTGAGGCCCAAGAATGATTTGGTCAAAAAAAGGATTGGGTCTTACACTCTATTAGAGGCCCAAAAATTTTTAAGAAAAAAGAAATGGGTCTTACTACTCGAGGGTAGGCCCAGATGGTTTTTATTTTTAAACGGGCGACGATCGCGCCGTTTACTTGTACAGAGGGACTTATACAATGGATGAGGCCCAAAAAGTTTTTGTACAAGGGGGGATGGGTCTTACACTCTCTCAAGAGGCCCAAAGAGTTTTGAAAATGATTTATGAGGGTTGAATTAATCCAAAACCCTAATTTGTTTTCAAAATGTATTTAATTGAATAAAAATTCAATTAAAATGATCAAAAATTGTTTAACACATGGAAAACAAATTGTGATCTTGGATTAATGCTTCAAGAATTAAGTATTGACCTACAAAATAATTAGAAAGCATTAAAAGTTGCAAAATCAATGTAGAAAAAATATTTAAAATGTCAAAAACAATTAAAACATTAATTCTTTGCAAAAATATCAATTATATGAAATAAATAATATTTTTGGGATTTTTTGTGAAAATAAAATATTTTGACATTTTTGTGAATTATTAAAAAAAGAATCAACTCAAAATCATTAAAACTCAGAGAGAAATTAATTTTTGAATCAATTAAACAAAATCACAAAATTCAAATATTTGAATTATTCAAAAATGGCGCCAAGAACAAGCTGAAGAACATGCGCGTGTTCTTGGTTTCTCAGATTTGCATTTTCTATCCAATCTCCATGAATACGTAATCATATCATGCAATCCACATATCATTATGCTCGTCTCAACCTCACGATCATGTCTATGTACTTTAATTTCATTTAAATTAAACATACAACAAGAAATCACGAAGAAACCTCAAGAACCCTAATTTCTGCATGAAGGCTAGGATTTTTGATACACGATTCAAACAATGCAATTAATTGAGGGAAAACATTCCATGCATGATTATGAACATATGGTCAAATTATTGTGCGAGGAAATATGCATAGATTGAGAGATGACCAAGTATGTGCTTACCTCCAAGTCGTGACAGCAAGTTCAAAGTGATTTTTGATTTGGAGGTGTTACAGATGAGTGGTGATGATCTGAACAGCTTCCCTACACCCTATGGATTGTGTTTGGATGGTTGGACTTGATTGAAATTGGCTGGATCATTTTGTGGTACCTCAGCTGCACTTTGATTGAAAATTTGAGCAACCAGCTGGTGATTTTGTGAAATTGATGTTTCAGAAGTAATCTAAGTGTTTGATCAGCTCATATGTGATGTATGTGAGGTGTGTGAGTGATTGGTTTGATTGGTAAAGCTCTCAAACTCAAAACCCGATAGCTACCTTGCTAAGAAAGGCATTTCTGCCAAGAGAAAGAGATTTTGAGGAAAGCATCTGTTAGATGGCTTTGGTGTACTCAAACTGACCACAATTGAGCTCTATTTATAGTAGAGCAAGTTTGTTTTGCAAGGAATAGTGAATGGCAGCTGGTAAGTAGGTTTGGCCAATGTTGGCAAATGAAAATCCAAGTCTCCTCTAGCCATTGACTAGAGGTTAGGGCACAGAGCTTTGGTCCCCTTGGTCTTGGATAAGTCTTGACTGATTTCAGATGAGAATGGCTCAGTCTATGCCACCTTGATGGTTCCATTGAATGCCTCATTCCAAATTTGAAGTCTTGTCCCTATTTTGGCCATTCTAGGTTCAACATGCTATTTCTTGTTCCATGGACTTTGGAGGCTTGACTCAGTGATTGTCCCCTTTAGATTCAATCCTCTGAGGTGTCCAAGTGGATATGAGCAATTGAATTTGGCTGATTTTGGCAAATCGACCAAAGTTGCAAATTCTGCCTTGCCTTGACATATTTCAGCAAGGCAACTTGGCAATGTTGTATCTCATGGTGTAGGTTGAATTTGGCAATGTTCTTGGCCATTTTGGAAAGCTCTTACATGATACAACAACTGTTTGAACAAGTTTGGTTTTGATCTCTTTTGATTCCAAGTGAAAAATCCTCCTACATTTGGCAAAAAGTGAGGCAGAATCTGACTTAGTGAAAATTTCACTAAGTGTTGGAAAAAGTGACATTTTCACTTTTCAGCCACTTTGATCACTCCATAACTCAAAATCCTTAATGAATTGGAATGACTTGTAGTTGAAGTTTTTGTAGGTGATAATGAGGGCTACAAATCCATCTTTGGATGAGAAAAAATGGCCTTGTGGTTTAGGAGTTATGGTCCTCCAAAGTTGGTACCTTTGCCACTTTATTTTTAACTTAGAAAAATTTCTAAGTTTTATGGTTACCCCTTTTACAAGTTATCTCACTTTTCTTGATTTTTCTTGATGAATAATGATTCAAACCATACATTAACATCATTTTAGGGTTAAAAATCCATTTTGGTGAAAAATCTCAAAAAGTCAAAGTTGACTTTTGTGCACAGTTGACTTTTTATCAGATGAATTCCAAACTGTGCAATTCTTCAGGAAATCATGTCCTTGACCTAAATCAAACTTGATGGGCATGTTCCATGGGTGTCATAGGGTATATTCAATCATGTATTAGGGTTTGGGAGCATGTCCTGGTCAAAAGTCAAAGTTACAGTTGACTTTTCCCTTAAAACCCTAATTGTGGTGCAGATGAAATTGAGACTTGTTGCTCAAACTTCTTGGATCAATCCATTGTTCCAAATGGATCAATATGGTATATTAGAGACCCTAAAATCGTCTCTTGAGGTCTTGGCTCATGGTTTGTCCCAAAAGTCAACTTAGGGGTGAATTAGGTCAAGAAACCCTAATTCCTGATTTTTTATGAATGCATCCCCTGAGGCAAAATTGACTTGATGCATGGGTTCATGAGGTTCCATGAAGTATATTAGGTTATGTTTTGGATCATTGCCTTGTGCCCAGATGAAAATTTCCATCTGGAGGCCGTGGTCGACCAAAACCCTAATTTGGTGACACTGTCGATCTTGAGACTTGATCCACCTAGAAGGGAGCAGCCTTGTGCTTAATCCTTGAAGTGGGAGTCCTTTTTGATCCATTGTGGATGTTTAAGAGATTAGACAAGTTGAAGATCATGTCATTTCTTGATTGATCCTTTGTCTAAGCACTCAGAGAGGGCTTGAAACCCTAATTTTGATTGTAGTGGATGCTCACCCATCCTTGGGGAGACTAATGAAGCATAAAGGTACATCCATATTGTGATGATGATTTTCACAATGATGGGAAATCTAAGTGGTCAAAATTTGGGGTATTACAGTTATCCCAAGGTGTCCCACACTTCTGTGGAACTGGAGGAGTCATCCTTCTTGATGACGTTGACCTCAGGAAAAGCATAGTTAATGAATTCTAGTCCTGCAAATTTTGCAAATTCATCGTCGCACTGGATGTTTTCCGAATGATATGAGTATTGATCCCATGACATGGTGGGGATGCATGTATTCTTTTTGATGATGCTCATCTGATTTTCATGGTTCAGTTGGTTTTCTTGCCCCAAGTCTCCTGGGTACGGCTGCCAGATAGGCAGACCATCCATCGGGCCATAGTAGTCGTGGTCAAAGTTGTCTTTCATCAGTGTCTTCCTCTAATGAATTTGGTGGAGCACGGAATCCTTCCGGATCACAATCCCCGTATATCATTTCGACGTCTGACCTTGGTATAAATCTCAGACTCTGTGCGGGATAGCGAAATGGCGTAGGCACCTCTTCCTGAGACATGTAACCATCCTCGTTGATATAGGATTTCCACTCTTCATCCGTGTCGGAGGAATCTCCCTCGTTGATGGTATGTACTTCTTGAGACACTGGGTGAAGGAAACCTCCAATATGGAAGAAGTTCTGAATGGGATGAAGACTTTTATCGTTAGCAGCTGTCTGGGTACAGGTTGAAGAAAAACCAAGACCCTTCATTTTCTTATTATCAATAGGAATGACAAGTTGTCCCCATCCTTTTACGATGTTGCTCTCGATTACTTTGAGAGCATCTTTGTACGAGGAAATCGATGTTCCTTTCTCTAGTTGATCCTAATTGCTCACCGAAAGCACTTGGACCTGAGTTCCAATAACCTCCTCCGGTTCCACACGGGTGGATGATGATAAGTTACTTACGATCAAGGCTTGCTCTCCACAGACCGTGACGAGTTGGTTGTTTTTGACAAACTTCAGCTTCTGGTGAAGCGTCAAAGTGACTGCCCCAGCCTGGTGTATCCAAGGTCTTCCTAATAAACAACTGTACATTGCCCGGATGTCCATGACCTGGAAAGTGACTAGGAAAGTGTGAGGACCGATGGTTATGGGAAGGTCGACTTCGCCGATAACTGTTTTCCTGGATCCGTCGAATACTTTGACGACGACCTCACTGCCTCTCATTGGAGGTCCTTTGAATGATAGTTGCATCAGAGTAGACTTCGGCATAACGTTGAGAGTCGATCCAGTGTCTACCAGTATGCTGGTCAAAGCATCGTCCTGGCAGTTAACTGTGATATTGAATGTCATGTTGTGGCTCTTGCCTTCTCCTAGCAATTCCTCATCGCTAAACCCCAAGTTGTTGCAGGAAGTGATGTTAGAGACGATGCTATCGAATTGTCGTATTGACACATCCTGTTCCACAAAGGCCTGCTCTAAGATTTTCTGTAGAGCCTCTCTGTGGGCTTCAGAACTGAGTAAAAGTAAGATCTTTGAAGGAGTTTGTAATAGCTGATCAACAATGTTGTATTCACTCCTTTGGATGAGCTTCAACATCTCATCATCATTTTTCGAAAGGTCGGGATCACTAGATTGACCGACTGGTTGATCAGGAACTTCCGTTTGAGGTTCATTTTCTCTGGTAGATTCTCCAACTCCTTGGTTGAAGATTCGACCACTCCGTGTTACTCGACTGATGTCTGCAATATTCACGATGGAGGGTAATGGATTTTCCTTTCCATTCTCAAATGTTGTTGCACCGTATTTGTAAGGGATCGCCTTAGTCGACTCGTACAGTAATGGTCCTGGTAGATAGATAACTACAGGAGCCTCCTGATTTTTTTGACTGTCGTAAGTAACTTCAATCGATTCCTAGTTAGGGACCTTCGATTCGTCAAGTAGAGGGATGATGGTACAAACATCCTTGGTTCTCTCATGATCGTAAATTACAATAACATCCTTGATTTGACCAGCGAAATAGTCTGGCGTCCAGTTGATAGACCCCGAAACTGAATCTTGTTGAATCTCTTGGCGGTCCAACTGGCTCTGAAGGGCTGCTCGCACGAGGTAGCATCCTTGATTATTTTCCGAGAAAACTCTACAGCGCTCGTAATTGTGTGGTGGCACCTGGCCAAGCCCGCTTTGAATGCAATGTAACCTCACTAGATTTGTCTTCGTAGATCAGACATCCTAATTTTGATGCCGAGTAGGGTTCCCGTCAACCACACTGATTTGTTGCGTGCCTTCATCCATATAGATCGGAAGCCACCAGTGGTTCAACAAGTGTTGCAAAGTTCTTTGAACGAGAGCGCACCCTTGGTTATTCTCACGACATACTTTACAGCCCAGATAATCATGTGAAGTGAGAAAACCAAGTTGGAGTTGCTTGACGTGTAACTCCACCAAGCTGGTATTCATCAAACGAATATTGAAGATTTGAACCATGTTAATCTGATAATGATCCCTATCGTTGTAGCCTTGGATCCACCCAAGATCCATCTGACGCTGGAGGGCCTCTTGTACAAAAGAGCATCCCTGTTTGTTTACCGAGCAAGTCAGATAGGAATTGTAATCGTGCCGTGGCAGATTATGATACTGGCTTTGTCTTGAGTGCATCGCAACCAAGTTGACATTTATTGCTAGAATATTGTGATTCTGAACGATGTTGGAATTCATATAAACCATGTTTACCCCCCCCCCCAAATTCGGTGTTGTTGGATCATTCCGAGATCCAACTGTTCCTGTAGAGCGGATTGCACCACAGAACACCCTTGATTATCTTTAGAGCAGATATTACACTGGTGATAATTATGAGGTGGCACATGGTCGTATCCGCTCTGTCTACAATGCATCTTGACCAAGTTGGACCTTAATAAGAGTACATCATAAATTTGATAACTGTCGTTAGACTCTCCTTCTATCAAGTTGACTGCAGCTTTCTCGTGTTGAGGCAGCAGGTTCGTGAGAACGTTTGGATTCGTATCTTTGAAAGATAAGACCCCTCTCCTAATAAGCTTTTGTACATCAAATTTGAAACTGAGACAGTTCTCTATGTTATGCCCTGGTCCTCCTTGATGATAAGGGCAAGTCTGATCCGCCTTGAACCAAAAAGGCGGATTTTCCGGTATTGCAAGAGGAGACCTGGTTTGGACGTGTCCCTTGACCAGTAATAATGGAAATAGTTCGGCGTACAACACCGGTATAGGATCGAATCCTGGTCTTCGCGTTGTACGGTTGTTGTTATATGGAGGACGAGCCTGCTGAAGAGGCTGTTGTGTCCTTTGTTGAAACTGTTGTTGATTCAGTTGACTTTGAGCAACCTGAGGTTGATACGTAGGAACAGGCGCAGGGTTGATAGCAGGAGTTACAGCTGCTACTGGTTGGTAACGTCGCCTTGATCGCGACTTTATGAGTCTATCGGGATTACTAACTGCAAGTGCACAGTCTATCGCGTAGTTTTAAAAGATTTCGAACCCACAGGGACCGATAATCAAACTAGTGTTATCAGGTCGTTACTATATTTAGCTAAGGCTGATGATTTTTAGATTAAGGTGCAAACAGGGAACTAAAATAAAACTAGAATTTAGATTTTTAATTAAGATATAACGGAATATCGGTACGTAATTCATCAATCATCGGGAATCCAATAGATCGTCGGTTTATTAGTCAAAATAGTTTTCAGCAGGAAAATACCAATTTAAAAGTCTTTACCTCACACTCTCGTGTTATTGACTCCGACTATACTTCTAAATCAGAATGTCCGCTCTCGCTAGCCCATTTGAGTTTAAAAATACTTTTTGAAAATTAATAAGTCCTAATTGGTTTTAAAGCGCTCTCGCTGTATTTAAAACCAATGTCCAGTTTCAGCTATCCGGTTAAAATCTGAAACTCCCGTTTTATTAATCGTAACCTTAGTACTTTCTTACTCTCGTAACAAAAGTCAATTAAAATAAGAAAACTGAACCAGAAAATTAAAGAGTTAAAGTTTACCTAGATCGATCGGAATCCTTTCCGATCGACTTAATTACATACCGATACAATTAATTTAGCCAGACATTTCAACAGACATACGTAAACATAAACAATCAAACATAAATGCAGGCATACTAATTAAACGTAAATGGCAATGATATAAATTGAATAAAAAAACCTGGAAACAACGAATCTTAAGTAACGATCCTCCACAAGCCGGCAGGATTCGCTTGGTTCAAACAATGAAAACTGAAAGTGCAACAAAAGTACTACTGGCTAACTAATTCAAGTGCAATAGTTCCCTGGTGTAGGAAACTATTGCTTTGGAAGGTAAGAAACTGGAAAAAACAATGCAGGAAAATAAAAAGCTCTGAACTTCAGGAAAAAAATCTTAAAAACTGGGAATGGTGGAGAGAAAAGAGAGAGTCTGTTTTTGTGGAGTAACTTCTTATTTATAGGCCTTTAAGGGTTGCCGTGAAACAAGGAGAGAAACTCTCATGCAGGTGCACACGACCGAAAATATTTGAGTAACTGGTTGATCGTGGTGTGTTAAGTTGTAACCGTTTGAGAAACCAAGTCGTTTAAAATTAAAAGCTGAGAAAGTGGCCTGTGCCGGTCGTAACATCCTCGTGCCGGCCATCATGGTCTTGATGCATGTGACGGTCGTCATGCTTGTGTTACGGTCGTAACACATCCTTAATGCAGAATCCTATTTCTGCTGTGAAAAACTCCTTCTTTTCTCCTATTTTCTTCTCTTTTCCTCTTCTTTCTTCTTGCAGGTTGACTAAATGAAAATACCTGAAAATGTGCTTAATACTCGCAAATACAATGTTAACAAACTAAAATAACGTAATAAATTAATGTAATTTCGGGCAAAATATACTATATGATATCGCATTATCAGACTCCCCTATACTTGAATCTTTGCTTGTCCTCAAGCAAATAATCATTTTGAAAGCATTGATCCAGTGCACATACCTGACACTCCTCCGAATCATACATAGTTGTGTGGCCTCTGTTCGAAACGACAAATACTCAAACAAACACTAGATACATTAATGACACAAAGCACATAACATGGTCATAAACCTCCCCTTCACATACCGGTTCGAATCATTCTATTATAGCTTCACCTAATGCTCCTATTTCGCCCGATTTCATTCTGACGCAATCACATTAAGCCCTTTGCCTTTTGCACGCACATAGTAGAGTAACATGTTAGTGATTTTGATCCTTTAAATGAGGGGTCTGGTACACATGTGTGGTACCCCTTTTGTACATATTCTGCTGGCAAGTTGTGGGGGATCGAACCGTAGTGCGCCCTACCGAGTTCAGTACCAGATATCTCTGAACCAACTAACAACAGATTCTTATTGCCTTTTTCAACGCTTGCATTCTTTAGATTTGGTGCATTTCCAATTCCACAATCAAAGGCGTGAAATTTTTAAATTTTTAGCAACTTGGGGTATCAATCACTTATCTTCGTCGGCTCTCCATATAGCTTGTGCTTAGGCGGTGCTGACTGCTAATATAAACTACTAGGGGCTAATTTAGAATTTGCAGCTAAGGTAACGGTATAATAGGTACTCAAACTGATAACACAATTATGAGAGGTCTAGGGTGTCAAGACGGTATCAATTTTGTTCATACTTTCTCAAGTTTCCAACATAGCCTACTCGTAAGACAACCTATCTACTCTAAAGGCGTGTCGAGTTATGCATCGAGTCAATGAAAATTTTTTAAGTTAAGGCAAAATAAAGTGGGGAAATTTAATATTGCGAGAAACATATTCATATACTAGCCATGAAGTACATTAAAGTCAATAAAAGGAAAATAATAGCATAAACTAGCAAATAAACTAAAACGAATGTTTCCTCTCCCACACTGAGTCTAACATTGTCCTCAATGTTTCGAAATAGTGTAAAAAGAAAAGATCATCAAAACAGAAAAAGAAAAGAAAAACTATTGAGGTCCTCGTGATCTGCCACGAGCTCATCCCTGCCCACCATGTGCATGGGGATGTGGCATACCCACATGATAGACGTGGTTGTATAAGCTATCCACCCTCATAGTCAAAACGCCCATCTCATCGATGACACTTGACATTCTACGATCCATCCTCTCGGCATGCTCGCGCTAGTCTTGTTGAATTTGCCTCATTAGACCCATCATTTCCTCGTGCTGAGTCTGGTATCTCTGGTCTCGCTGGGCATCTAACTCGTTTCTATGCATGATGGCCACAAGGATGTCATCAGTAGTGGCAGGAGCGCGGTCGCTTCGTCGACGGCGCCGGGAGGTGGAGCTAGCTGGTTGTGTTTCAGGTGGCTGGGGGTCATTTTCAGAGAGGCCGTGTTCCATCTCATCATAATCATCTCTGGCCTGACCTTCTGGTGCAGCCGCATCAGGCTCAGGTGCATCCAAATCAAATAACCAGTTTGCCATGTTCTTCGGATCAATTCGAGTTGGACAGGGCAAAACAATACTCTTCACCACCTTGTTTCATACCACAGGGTTGTATTTGTTGTCTTCTCTAAGTTTAATCAAGCGTGAGCTACGACAATGTTCTAAATCCAGATACACCGCCGGTACAAACGGTAAGTGGGTAAGCTTGTCTCCCAAATTTAAAGCCAGTGCGATAGAGGTGACTATTCCTCCAAAACAGAAAGGGGTGGTACCTCTTGCACAGCTGGAGCTAATGTGTGACAGCAGGAATGAAATGGCGTTAACCCGTACAGGTGTAAATACACAATGCATAAAGAAGAGCTCCTTTGAATTCACCTTATGATTATTAATTCTTCCGAAGATGGTGTGCCCCAAAATGCGCTGATAATACCGTATAGTTGGGTTATGGATAAAAGTAGCATTAAGCCCCTCCCAGCTATTAGCAGTTTCACCTGTCAAAGTTCTCCAAATTTCAAATGCCATGTTCGGCCAATTTGCGTCGTGTGGCACACGGTACTGCACATTGTCGCCTTGGTGAAATTTTAGCATGGCGGCCAGCTGGTCTTGAGAAAGCGAGTACTCAGTGTTGAACATCCTAAAAGTGGCTGATCCTGTGAGAAACTGCGCGTCGTCTGAAGGGGTGTTGTAGGAGAAGGAACTGGGGGATTCCAATGTCAGAGCTTCGTACGATGGAAGGTTTTGCGTGCAAATGTGAGTCAACCCCGAATTATGAAGCATCCACCGAACTCCTTCCAACAAGCCAAGCTCTTCGAGACAAGGAATGTCAAGATAGCACGTGGGTTGGATTGATCGTTTGTGGAACTTGATATACTGCTCCTTTTGATACTCGCCTGCTTGGCCATCACGAAAAATTATTTGTGAAAGGTCAGGTTGTTGAGCCATTGTGCATGCAAGAGTTTTTGGGTTTAGAATGTGGGTTGGTTATGAAATTGCGAATTTAGAGTGAATTTAGTGAGTTTTTATAGAGAAAAATGTGGTGAGAGGGTGGATTAATGGTGGACGAATGGTAATTTTGAACGGGGTGGAGTTATGGTGACAATGGCAATCAATGGCGAGTGGGACAGTGCAAGTAAAATGGAGGGAAGAAGGATTCGAGGGCTCTGTTACGATATAACAGGGTTTTAGTCTGTGACGATCGTCACAGACGTTATTACGATCGTCATTCGCGCGAGGCCTGTGACGGACGTCACAGAGCTGTCACGGTCGTAACACCTCAATTTCAATAAATTTTATAGAATTTTAACAAACTTCCAGTATTGCATATATTTTTTTTTGGAAACAGTACACAACATTCCACGCAGTAAAATATAATTGAGCCACACATAAAATTCACACAATAATGATATATTTGAAACACACATAGTAATTCACGCAGTAATGATATAGCAATTCACGCAGTAAAATTTAATTGAGCCACAGTAGTATGGAATTGATTGAAATAGATAAAGTATAAAATTAAAACCAAAGAAATGAAATTGCATTAACTGAAGCAAAATTGTTCAGTATCCAAAAGTAACAGATGAAACTGCATCATTGAGTTTTAAATTCAACAGTGAAAAATAAATGCTTTAAGGGAAAATGAAAGTGCAGCAAATAAAAACAGTAAAAATCAGTTGCGTCCGCGTCTCAAAGATTGCACCGCTTGGTTCAGGTGGTCCAGTTCCTCAACGGTGGTATCCATTAGACCGACAACGTCAAGATGGATAAGTTGAAGTTCATCTCTCATGTCATGAAGTGCAGTGCGGAAAGCTTTAAGTGTAGCATGGATGTTAGCAGGGGGACAATATCAGTATTATTCATAGGATGCTCAGGGAAATCATGATAGTGAGGAGGAGTTTCAGGGTCAATCTCAATGTCAGACACATGACTACCAAGATCTTTTTCAGGCCGTGGCTCATCTAAATCATATAGCCAGTTGTGGCGGTTATGCACACTAGTTCGCTCGTGATCAGGCAGTGTAAAATGTGAAATAACTTCATTATTGATCAGGAGTTGAAACGGGGGTGGTCCAAGATTTCTAATGAGTCCTAGGTTAAAACAGAAAATGATGTTCATTGGCCTATATCCACATAGAGGGTTCACTCGGGAAAGCCGTGTTCTAAATCCCATGGCATCAGCAATTTTTGTTACAAGGCCACTAATCAAAATGGGACCGTGATCGGCTTGAGCAATCCTGTGGAGATTGTCAAGCATAAAAGTAGCTCCATTAACGGGTCGGGATTGAAACACACAAAACATGATAAATAGCTCATCTCTAGAGACTAGGGTGTCATTCTCGGCTTTTCCAAAAAGGGTGTAGACTAAAATCATATAAAAATATCTTATGGTTGGGTTGTGAATTTCAGTGGACACCGTAGGGTGTGGGTCATGATGAGGTCGTCCTAAAATACTACTCCAGAAAAGGTTCAATTCATCTTCCATTACTAAATCCTCCTGTGCCATGGAGAAAACGTCGGGTCCATTGGGGAAATCCAACAGGTCCGCAATCTCTCTGATGTTGAAGCGACATGTGTACCCAAATAGCCTAAAGGTTATCTTACCCCTATTAAATCCCATGCCATGGTTAGGGTCGTAGGACAATGAGCTTAGAAATTCTAGGGTCAGTCTGTGGTAGGTTGGATACTTCTTTCTAGCAAAACCTTCCCATCCTATCTGGATAAACATAAAGTTTATGCTACCTTCTATGCCTAAGGCAGTCATGGTAGGTCCATGGGGGAATTTGGTTAAGGCAATAGGTCTGCGAGAGAGAACTTCATAGCGGTGCCATTGGACAGCGTCCCTGAATAGCACAACCGTGGTGTCTTCATTATCCATCTTAACAGTTAGTCGGAAAAGTAAAGCAAATGGAGAAGGAAGAAGGTAGAAAAAGATGAGAATCCTGGAGGCATATAATGAGATAATCAGTACTGATTTTTTTTTTTAAATAATTGAAAAATATACCGCATCAGTAAGTAAAGTAAATTTTTGACCAAAAATAATAAGACAAAAGTAACAAGAAAAATAACGAAGTGAAAACAAAATAAAAGATAATGATAAAGATGAAAAGAAACAAAGTAATAAAATAAAAACAAATTGTGTGGGTTGCCTCCCACTCAGCGCTTCATTTAACGTCGGGAGCTCGACAATTTATATGAATCATTAGTTTACGGGGGATGTAGGCATTTCTGCCAGTTTAAGAGCAGTTGAATAATCCCTATTGTCTACGCAGTGATAGTGTTTTAAACATTGTCCGTTTACGTGAACGGTTCACTAGATCTACCTTTTATCTCAACTGCGCCACTTAATAAGCCTTTGGTAACCTCAAAGGGTCCAGACCAACAAAAACGAAGCTTACCTGGGAAGAATTTGAGTCTAGAGTTAAATAAATATCTCCTATTTCAAATCCTTTCTTGCTATGCGCCTGTCATGCCAATTTTTTGTTTTTTCCTTGTATATCCTAGCATTCTCATAGGCATCTAGTCTAAGTTCATCTAGTTCATGTAAGTCCAAAATTCTCTTTTCGCCTGCAGCGGTATAGTTTAAATTAATAGTTTTGATAGCCCAATAGGCTTTATGTTCTATCTCTACCGGCAGGTGACAAGATTTTCCATAGACTAGTTTAAATGGAGTGGTTCCTATGGGCATTTTGTAAGCGGTCCTATAAGCCCACAAAGCTTCGTGCAGTTTAGAAGACCAATCTTTCCTAGAGGTGGCAACTGCCTTTTCTAGAATTTGTTTAATTTCTCAGTTTGATACCTCTACTTGCCCACTCGTTTGGGGGTGGTAAGGTGTTGCTACACAGTGTTTGACTCCATATTTTGATAGAAGTTTCTCAAAGATTTTCGAAATAAAGTGGGAACCTCCATCGCTGATTACCATTCTCGGAACACCGAACCTAGGAAAAATTATGTTCTTAAAGAGCTTATTCACTACTCGTGCGTCGTTGGTAGGAGCTGTTATAGCTTCGATCCATTTTGAGACGTAATCGACAGCGACGAGTATGTACTTGTTACCAAAAGAGGACGGAAATTGTCCCATGAAATCTATTCCCCACACGTCAAAGACTTCTACTTCTAGAATGCCCTTCTGAGGCATTTCATCGCGTCTAGAAACGTTGTCGGTGCGTTGACACCGGTCACAATTTATAACTACGATATGGAGATCTTTCCATAGAGTAGGCCAAAAGAGGCCAACTTGCAAGATCTTAGCACAAGTCTTTGAAGTGCTCGCGTGCCCACCGTAGGGCGCGAAATGACAATGAGAAATTATATCTTCTACCTCGTCTTCGGGTACACAACGACGGAAAATACCATCGGCGCCCCTCTTGAAGAGAAGTGGTTCGTCCCAATAATAGTGTTTAAGGTCGTGGAAGAAGTTCTTCTTTTGTTGATAGGTTAGATCAGGTAGCAGTACTCCAGCTGCTAGATAATTGACAAAGTTAGCATACCATGGCAGCGTGGTCTTAGTGTAAACAGATTCTATTACTTCATTAGTTTCTGTATCAGTATAAGTCAGAGATTGTTCAATTGTATTACTTTCTAGCTGGGCTAAGAGTCTTTCATAAGGGAAATCGTCATTAATAGGTACTTGTTCAGGTTGGATGTTTTCTATTCTCGATAGGTGGTCGGCTACTACATTTTCAGTGCCTTTCTTGTCCTTGATTTCCAAGTCAAATTCTTGTAGGAGTAGAATCCACCTCAGAAGCCTTGGTTTGGCGTCCTTTTTGCTTAATAGGTACCTGATTGCGGCGTGATCGGTATAGATGATTATTTTTGCTCCTACTAGGTAGGAACGAAATTTATCCAATGCGAACACGACAGCCAAGAGTTCCTTTTCTGTGGTAGCGTAGTTCATTTGTGCATGATCCAAGGTTCTACTGGCATAGTAGATTGCGTGAAGCTTTTTGTCCTTTCTTTGTCCTAGGACTGCACCTACAACATAATCACTCGCGTCGCACATGACTTCGAATGGTTCATTCCAATCTGGGGGTTGCATAATGGATGTTGATATTAAAGCTTGCTTGAGTGTTTGAAATGCGTCCAAGCATTTGTCATCAAAGACGAATTCAACGTCTTTCATTAACAGCTCAGTTAGGGGTTTGGTTATCTTAGAGAAATCTTTAATGAAACGTCGATAAAAACCGGCGTGTCCTAAGAAACTTCTTATCTCTCTAACGGTTTTCGGTGGTGTTCGCCCGCACGAACAACCGCTGGCCTTCCGTTGTAGGTTCGCTTGCGGGATCGGCCAGACGAATCCCAGGACTTGGAATTGGAAGTGTATGTTTACACTGCGTTTTAGTTTATGTTTGTTTAAGTGTCACGCTTAAGTGACTTGGGTGACGCAAAAATGTCTTAACGGTTGCGAGTTGGATGTAAGAAAAACAAAGAATTATAAGGGAAAGCTAAGCGGGAAAAACAAAAGAAGTAAAGACTTTAAATTATATGCGGAAAATAAATTGCACTAAATAAGATTTGGACGCAAATGTACATTTGTTTGCGGGAGTGAACTCGTTTCTCTCAAAGCTTGGTACTTTGAGTGTTTTTCCCTTTACAATCTGAAAAAATGCGACCTCTAAAATAAAAAAAAAATGCCTTATATAGCCCTAAGAAATAACTGTTTGTCCGCCAAACGTTCTCTGAAGCTGACACGTGGCACCCCACTCTCTTTTCAACTTCCCATAGTCTTGGACATTTCAAACTTTTCCCGCCTAAACATTTGCTCCTTAAAGTCGACATCAACTCGTCTCCTCATTCTCCCTTCGACGTCAAAACTTGTTGCTGGCTCTCCGACATGCCTTTCCGCTGGTGTCTACTCGACACCTCATTGTATTTCTTTCTTGCATTGACTCGCTTTGGAAGTTTCCCGACACCACTGCTAGTCGAAATCTAGTGCCAACAAATTTCCCCCTCAAAAGGCCAGTTTCGACTGAGTATTGCATCGATGGAGAAATCTGGCTTTTTGGTTTCTCGCAAGATTTCGACGGCTTTTCTTTTTTGCCAATCGTTTTGTCTTCTTTCTCAACACGTGGCAAGCGCCGCCTGACATGATGATGGTAATCTACTCTCACGATTTCCAAGAAAAATGCCATGATGGCTAGTCTCATCCAAGTTATGGGCTTTGACACCAAACCCCACTTACTTTTAGAAGTTGGAAAGTCTTAATTTTTCATTTTCTGCATGCGCCCTATAAATAGTCCCCTTTAGAAACCCTTTCCACTTTTCGCAACCTCTCTTTCATGAAAACCCTCATCAGCTTGGTGATATTTTCCTTTCTTAACACTTTGCACCTTTTTGCGTTTCTTTCTTCCAATGGCTTCATCAAGAACAACTACCACTCGCATTCCCCAAACCACTGACAACAACCCAGTTGCGTACGTACTTTCAGAAGCAGAAACACATCACTCTCTTCCTCAACCCTTTTCAGCTGACGAGACGGTGGTATCCAACTGGTGTCGTCAAATGGTCATTCCATTTGCAGTGGAAAACACGCTGTGTGGTTTCCATGGTCCTTTCCCAGACAACAAACCTAGTCCTCAAGAACTCCAAAAATTCTTCCCTTGTTTTGACCAAACGATCCCACCCGCCTTCGAAAAAGGGGGTACCTTGGATCTCAAATACATGGCACCAAAGTCTAGAGTTTTCAGGTCTATGCCAACTCCGGGCAACAAGGATTATCTCGCCTGGCTCGACAAGGTTGAAGGGAAACGTCAACAACAATGGAAGGATTATGGTATCTTCGACGCTATCCAACTCTCCAGAACCGCCCACAGGGTTAACCCTTGTTTGCTGTTGGCGTCGATGTACTTCTGGGAAGGTTCGACAAACACATTCCACCTTCCTTGCGGCATGTTCACGCTGACACTTTTTGATGTGGCGGCCATTACTGGCCTTTTGCCACTGGGTGAAACCTTCGACCTGACTTGGGAGACGGAGAACACCTTCGACTTCAAGCGTGCTAGTTTCCAAAACTACATCGAGGATCACCATGACAAAGACTCCCAAGAAGTCTCCGACGAAGAACATATTGCCTTCTTAACCCTCTGGTTATCGTACTACATGTTTTGCCCTGGCTCTCTGCAAATAGCAAAAAGCTTCATCAATTTGGCCATTCAAATTCATGAAGGTCGACAAATATCTCTGGCAAAACTCCTGTTGGCCTCCCTTTATCATTCTCTTGGCCTGTCGGCCATGAGACTAAAACTCCTTCATCAAACCACTAAAGCCTTAAACATCTCAGGGCCTATGTGGTTGTTGCAGCATTGGCTCAACGCCACCTTCGAGCACAAACTAGGATATCCAGCCTCTGCAAAGATGGAGATTCTCAACAAAACACGTTCTGTCGAGGGGCTGCGACTAGCTTTGATGACCACTCAAGAAGCTCCAAGACAAACCCTCTTTATGAGGTATCTAAGTATGTTTGTGGAAACTTCCTCTTTCGTTCCTGACATGGCGCCATTTGTGGAGCGTAAGTTTGGGCCTGACTGGTTCAGAAACCCGTTCCCTGGAGTCTCACCTCAAGCTGCTGCGCTGTCGAATGCTGTATGGCGGGCGTTTCTTGCCCTTACCATGATTTCTTTCCGTATCGAGACAGGGAACAATGGGTACGGTTTTATGAACTATTGTCCAAATTTGGTTGCCCGACAATTTGGCTTGAGCCAAATGCTGCCAAAACCTTTAGTGAGGCATCCTGATGACATAGTCCGGTCTGGTCGACGCCTAACTCACGTTGGCCACAAAGTTTATATGAGGTTTGTTAGAGCCTCTCAACACTTGGAACTACCAGTTTTCTCCTTCCGACCTTCCTTTTTCACCACTCAGGAATTTGAGGCTTGGTGGTTGAAGTACCAAACTCAAGCTTTCACTCCTAACCTTTTTCTGGCAAACGTGGTCGACGCCTTTGCTTCTACAGCTGGTATCCCTAAACCGTCGACCACCGTGGATGTCGATCTTGCAGATGAAATTTCAACAAAGGTAGATCCTAGACTCTTGATTTTATTTTTTCGCAAGTCTGGACTAAATAGTGGCGGTGTTGCTTTCAGGGGCGCAAACGGGAAACAACCATTGGGTCAACTTCCACCAGACCTGTCAAAAAACCTAGGGTCAACCTTTTACAGGTATTATTATTTTCTTGTTCTGTGGCTTTGTCATCCCCTTGTTCTCATATTATCTCTGCGTAGGTTTCTGAGAAAGCAATGTCCCCCGAAAGGACTGAATCGAATGAGAGTACTCATTCCCGAGTCTTCACTGCAACAGCTCCAGGGTCTCCTCCCGCTACCCCTTTGGTGAGGAAGAAAAAGGCTATAACGCGAAGGACACCTTCAAAAACCAACGTCTCGACAGCGGCCCCTGTCGTCTCGCGGAACCTTGTGGAGGTCTTCGAACCAATTCCTTCTGTTGCCCTCCCCAAGACAACGACTCCTGCGCAGGTAATTCGACTTTATTTACGTCCCAGTTGACCTTGGGGGTGACGAGGCTTACTGGTGTTTTATTTTTTGACAGGAAAATGTGGTCATTTCGACCACTGTTGGTGAGGGTGATACCGGATCAGCCGTAGACGCTCCCAATGCTAGTGCAACCATTACACCAAGTCCCCAAAAGATTGACGAATTTCATTCCCTCGTGCACGAGGAAAACTTGGAGAAGACACCTCCTGCTTCAACTGAAAACGTCGAGCCTGATGATACACTCCCTGAGGTTACTATTATTCCTCCGCCTACCGTGGGCACTGTCGCCGGAGAGAAACTCCAGATTCCTGAACACCAACCAGAGAAAGCCTCACCTGCTTCTGAGGAATCTCCTACTCCAGAGGCACTCTTAGCAGACAAGGCCACAAATCCAGCTGCGACTCTAAGAGCGCTACACAAACTTCGACAGACAGCCGAAGAGATTCGGCCCACCCGTTCGACCTCGATCCCCACTCCAGAAGTGGATGCCTCTTTCAATCTCAAACTTCAGCAGTTGCGGTCTTACCTTTTTGAGGAACAGTTTCTGGCGACCGTTGCTGAGGAATCCGACATAGCTAATGACGTCTTCAACCTCCTGAGTGAACTCACTGAGTTCCAGCTTCCTGCCCCCATGGCTACCTATCTAATTGAGTTTGAAGCTTTCTTTACTCAAATGGCCAAGGATCTCTCGACGCATCATCAGGCCGACACCCAAATTCGGTTTCGACATGAAGACATGAAGCGCGAGTGGCATCTTAGCTCTGTCTGTGAACAGAAGCTTGGAGACTACGAAGCCAAGAAACAAGAGCATTCCAACAAACGCCAAGCCTTCGATCAGCAGATATCTGAGTACCAAGCCCAGATCATGGAGCTGACGAAAAGAATAGCTGAGGTCGAACATAAAAAAGCCTCTTTGGACTCAGCTGAGCCCTTTCCCTCCCAAGAAACCATCGACCATGAAGTCGCTCAAGGCCTTGTGCATATCGAAGCGGGTATGAAGATTAAGGACGCTATCAGCCATATGCAATGATGCAAGATTATTCTGGAGAGCAAAATAACTCATGAAAGGGTACTCTTCGATGATTTCAAAGCTAGATTCCCTGAATTCCCTTAGGTTCTATTTTGATACAATGTAATGCACCATCTTGTAAGCCATTCTTGGCCTTAAATTTAATGAAAATTATGTTTTGATGTGAACCTCTTGCAGCATGGGTCTGTATTTTTTCAAATATTTCCCATTTACTCTTAATACTCGTTGGTCTGCCCCCAACTCCTGTACTTCGTATGCGTTGTTACTGAACACTCGCGTCACCTGAAATGGTCCCTCCTAGTTAGGCGACCATTTTCCCATCGTTTGATCTCGTCGATCCATGGGCAACACCACTTTCCAAACATAGTCATTTGCGGCAAAGGTTTTCTCCTGGACTTTCTTATTGTATGCCCTGGCGACTCGAGCCTTCTGGCGTAGCAACACGTTTAAAGCTATCATTCTTTCCTCGTCTAAGTCTACAAGTTCGTCTAACATTATCTCCCAGTATTGCTCCGACGAAATCTCATATTGTCGCTGCACTCTGACGGATTGCAAGTGTACTTCTGCGGGTAACACAGCGTCGTGTCCATACGTTAGACGGAATGGAGTCGAATTCGTCGACGCTTTGGGTGATGTCCGACAAGCCCATTGAAATTCTGGTACCAGACGTGTGATGTTAAGGTGCGATGTCACAACAACACACTCTGCAATAATGGACAGAATAAGCAACAGGAAAACACAAGGAATTGTTCACCCAGTTCGGTCTAACTACCTACGTCTGGGGGCTACCAAGCCAGGGATGAAATTCACTACTTGTAGATATAATTTACAGACTCAACACACCAGTTGACAATCTCCTAAACTTATACTCTACTAGTGACTTTCTACCTAAGAAACCACTTAGATATGAGAACACTACTCAATCCCCTAAAACACTCAAAGAACAACCTCTTTGAGATCCCTTGATCTTGCTTCCTAGCTTCGATCAATCAATAACTCTCTATTGCTTCACAGCTTCTAGAGAGGACAGAAAATTCAACACCTATTCAAACCTAGAATAGTGTGATTACAAGTACTCTAAACAAACCCTAGACTCTAAGCCTCCAGCTCTTGATCTTCAATCTGTTTTCTGTACCTTCTTCCTTGGTCTTGTGCGCTTTATATAGCTCCTTGAATTTGGATTGGATTTGTCACAATATTTGATCAGATTTGTTAATTAAAAACTGAATCTTTTAAAACAGATTTTATCCCCAAAATCTTTTTAAATCTTCCACCTTTTAATTCTCCAACAAACCTGCAATCAAATCTCCCATGTAACAGAAAATATCTAGCCCAAGATATTCTCATCCAACGAGTCAACACTCTCCACAATTCCAGCTAATACGCGACCCTAATAACAACAAGCCCATGCTGTCATTAGCTTCAGTTCTGCAGGTCTGATGTTACAACATCACCTATGTGACATCAGACATCCACTTCAGCAACTAGCAACCTTAACACAGCCCAGTGTTAAGTGCAATGTTATGACATCAAGCCCATGACATCAAACATAGTTAACCTTCACAACTTAGTACAGCCCAGTACTAAGACTCAATGCTGCAACATCAACACCATGACATCAGCATTGAACACCTTGTTGTTTTACCAAAATTCCAGCCAATCCAGGAACTTACAATCTCCCCATTTGGCTAATTTTGGCTAAAACAATCTCTGCATCTTCAAAGACTTCAGCAGCGGAATATCTTCAATATTTTGAAACTTTAACTTGCAGCAGTTTGACAATCTTCATATAGTCTTCATTACTTGATCTGCTGCAGCACCATCTTTATTATTGACAACAGCCAATTGGTGCTCCCCCTCAAAAACTTGAACCAGCATCACAGCTGTTCAGTAGCTCACAATGTGCAGCACATCTCCCCCTTGATGTCTGCTTTGCTGCACTCTGCACTCTTCAATGCTATGAATACTTCACTAGCAGCTCCACAACTATGCTGTCTATACTCCCCCTCCACAGCTGCATCATTACTTTTCAACTAAACACCTTTTATTTTTATTCTTTTAGCAGCAACTACTCTTCTCCTCATGGCACTTTTTAACTCTCCCCCTTTTTAGCCATAATTAGACAATTATCTCCTGGCAGTTGGCTACACACAAGCCCAGAACCTCCAACTGCCCACAACCCCTTTTGCACATTTAGTCTTCATAAATGCAGATTCCCAATTTGCTTCTTAATCTTTCAAATTGGTTTGCATCTAAGGCTTTAGTGAATATGTCAGCCAGTTGATTCTCTGTGGCTACATGTTCTAAGGTAACGATTTTATCTTCAACTAGATCTCTTATGAAGTGATGTCTTATATCTATGTGCTTAGTCCTACTGTGCTGTATAGGATTTTTAGAGATATTAATGGCACTCAAATTATCACAGTATAAAGTCATAACATCTTGCTTGACATTGTATTCACTCAACATCTGCTTCATCCACACCAGTTGAGAGCAACTACTTCTTGCTGCTATATACTCAGCTTCTGCAGTTGAGAGAGACACACGGTTCTGTTTCTTGCTGAACCAGGAAATCAGATTATTCCCTAGAAAGAAACAGCCTCCTGAAGTGCTTTTCCTATCATCTGCACTTCCAGCCCAATCAGCATCACATTATCCTTTTAACTCAGTTCCAGTATTATGACTGTACAGCATCCCATAGTCACTTGTCCCATTCACATATTTCACAATCCTCTTTACTTGGTTTAAGTGACTTACCTTAGGATCAGACTGATATCTTGCCCACACTCCAACAGCAAATGAAATGTCAGGTCTGCTTGCTGTGAGGTATAGCAAACTCCCAATCATACTTTGGTACAAGCTTTGGTCCACACTCACTCCATTCTCATCTTTGGATAACTTCAAATGTGTAGGAGCAGGAGTTCTTTTGTGATTTGCTTTATCCAGGACAAATTTCTTTACTGTACTCTTAGCATACTTGCTCTGAGAAATAAAGATAAAGTCCTCCATTTGTCTGACTTGTAGTCCAAGAAAGTAGCTGAGTTCTCCCACCAAACTCATTTCAAATTCAGATTGCATTTGTTGAACAAACTGTTTGACCATAGCTTCTGACATTCCCCCAAATACTATGTCATCCACATAGATTTGGGCTACCATCAACTTTCCGCCTTCTTCTTTGACAAACAGGGTTTTGTCTACCCCTCCCTTTCTATATCCACTAGCTGTTAAGAATTCTGTTAGCCTTTCATATCATGCCCTTGGAGCTTGTTTTAAGCCATATAGAGCTTTCCTCAGTTTGAACACATGATTGGGGAAGTTTGGATCAGTGAATCCTTTCGGTTGATCAACATAGACTTCTTCATTCAGATAGCCATTCAGAAAGGCACTCTTCACATCCATTTGGAACAGCTTGAATCTTAGGTTACAGGCCACACCTAAGAGAAGCCTGATGGATTCCAATCTTACCACTGGAGCAAAAGTCTCATCAAAATCAACTCCCTCTACTTGAGTATAGCCTTGTGCAACAAGTCTGGCTTTGTTTCTTGTAACTACTCCAAGCTCATCTGACTTGTTTTTGAAGATCCATTTTGTTCCAATAACATCCACCCCTTCTGGTCTTGGCACTAAATCCCAAACATCATTTCTTCTGAACTGCTCCAGTTCTTCTTGCATGGCACTTATCCAAAATTCATCTGTCAAAGCTTCCTTGACATTCTTTGGCTCAATTTTGGAAACAAAACATGAGCTAGCAATGACCTCTCTAGATCTAGTTCTTATTCCAGAATTTGGATCGCCTATAATTAGTTCCTTGGGATGGTCCTTCTAGATCCTGATTGAAGGATCTTTCTGAGGTTGTTCAGGCTCAGCATTAGTGGTACCAGGAGAGGTATTTCTTTCTTCAACATCAAGAGATGCTTCACCAGCAGGTGTTTCAACATCTTCTATAACATCCTCAACTTCCTGTTTGTCTTCATCATCTATCACAACATTGATAGACTCCATCATAACTTTGGTTCTGGAGTTGAAGACTCTATAAGCTCTGCTATTGGTAGAGTATCCCAAAAAGATTCCTTCATCACTCTTGGAATCTAGTTTTCTTCTTTGCTCCCTATCAGTCAGAATATAACATTTACTTCCAAATACATGAAAGTATTTGACATTTGGTTTCCTCCCCTTCCACAGCTCATACAGAGTAGATGAAGTCCCTCTTCTTAGGGTAACTCTGTTGTGAATATAGCAGGCAGTGTTCATGGCTTCTGCCCAGAAGTGATAAGGAAGTTTCTTGGCATGAATCATTGCTCTTGCCGATTCTTGTATAGTTCGGTTCTTCCTTTCAACAACTCCATTTTGCTGAGGTGTGATAGGTGATGAAAACTCATGACTTATTCCTTCAGTTGAGCAAAATTCTTCAAACTTGCTATTCTCAAACTCTCTTCCATGATCACTTCTTATTCTGATGACCTTACTCTCCTTTTCCCTTTGGAGTCTTTGGCATAGCTCTTTGAAGACATCAAACACTTCAGATTTGTCTTTGGTGAAATTTACCCAAATGTATCTTGAGTAGTCATCCACGACAACATAAGCATATTTCTTTCCACCTAGACTTTCAACCTGCATGGGTCCCATCAGATCCATATGAAGAAGCTCCAACACCTTGGAGGTGGTGTCATGTTGAAGCTTTGGATGAGACATCTTTGTCTGCTTTCCTTTTTGACAGTCTCCACACACTTTTCCTTCCTCAATGCTCAGTTTGGGAATCCCTCTGACTGCCTCTGAGGAGACAATTCTTTTCATTCCCTTTAGGTGAAGATGTTCCAACTTCTGATGCCAGATTTTGACTTCATCTTCTTTAGCAAGCACACACGTGGATGACTCAGAGTTTTGAGGTGCCCACAGATAGCAATTGTCCTTTGACCTGTCTCCCTTCATGATTACTTCTCCTTTGTCATCTTTGACCACACATTCAGACTTAGTGAAGTCTACTTTGAATCCTTGATCACATAGTTGATTGATACTAATCAAATTTGCTGCTAGTCCTTTAACAAGTAGGACATTCTCCAGTCTGGGAGCATTGGCACAATTTAGTTTGCCAATCCCCTTTATCTCCCCTTTGACTCCATCACCGAATGTCACGTAGCCAGAAGTCTGAGGTTTCACATCAACGAGTAGATTCTTTACTCCAGTCATGTGTCTTGAACACCCACTGTCAAAATACCAGTCATCTTTGGTAGACACCCTTAAGGAGGTGTGAGCTATCAAGCTGATAACTTTAGGTATCCATTTCTTCACCACTTTAGTTCTTACCTCTTTGGGTTGAGGAGCAGGATTAGGATAACCATGTAGCTTGAAGCATGAGGGCTGGATATGCCCGATCCTACCCCAGTAGAAGCATCTTCTTCTGCTTTGATAGAGTTGTGACTGCCACTCATACTTTTGTCTTCTTATACCATAGTTGAGTTGTCTATTCATGTACTGATGATGCTGTTTCTTAGGCTGTCTACTATGGTGATGTGGCTTCCTCCTTCCATAGCAATGAGAAACAGCTTTGTTGAATTTGTTTCCATTCCTGTTCTTATCATGATGAACCCTGTTCTGATTGCACCCAGCAGTCTCCAAGTTCTTGTGAAATTGGGGAGGCGTATGCTGACTAACTCCATGAGACTGAGGACTATTCTTCTTTGAGGTAGGATTCTGTCTCTTGGGTTGATGTTGAGACACAGGTTGAGACATCTCTCTTTTTGTTCCTGAAGTGCTGGCCACATATCCTATTCCTGATTTATCTCCAGCTGCTTTCTCAGACTGAAGAATTTTATCCAGATTAGTAGTACCACTGTTTATCATCCTAACAAATTTTGTCATCTGCTCAAATTGAGACTTAACAAGTACAACTTCGTTCTCTCGATCAGCTTTTTCACTTTCAAGCTGAGCAATCTGTTGTTTGTGACACTTGTTCTCTTGACAAATTTCAGTACTTTTCAAACACAACTCTCGATAAGTAAATGCTAGTTCCTCATAGGTTATTTCTTCATCACTGTCATCATCTGACACAACTGTTCCTGTTAAGGCTCTAGCATGCCTTGCTGACTCATCTTCATTTTCACTATCAGATTCAGACCAGGAGACTGACATCCCCTTCTTCAGTTTCTTCAAGAATGTGGGACATTCTTTCTTAATATGTCCATACCCTTCACATTCCACGCATTGAACACCTTTATCCTGGGCAGGCTTCTTTTCATCTTTCTCTTTAGGCTTACTGATGTCAGAAGAACTGTTCTTGACCCTAGGCTTGTAGTTATTGTTCCACCTTTTTAACACTTTGTTGAATTGTCTTCCCAGCATTGCTATGGCCTGAGATAAGTCATCCTGGGATTCAGAACTCTTCCCTTCTTCCTCTTGATCATTTGACACCAGAGCTGTATTCTTTGGCTTCTTTTCTGGTTCTTCCTCATTCAACCCAAGCTCAAAGGTTTGAAGAGATCCAATGAGCTCATCTACTCTCATCTTGCTGATGTCTTGTGACTCTTCAATAGCAGTAACCTTCATCTTGTATTTTTTGGGGAGGGATCTAAGAATCTTCCTCACCAGCTTTTCATCAGACATTTTCTCACCTAGAGCACTGGAAGCATTTGCCAGCTCTAGAACATTCATGTGGAAGTCATGAATGGTCTCCTCATCCTTCATCTTCAGACTTTCAAATTTTGATGTTAAAATCTGAAGTCTTGACATCTTGACTCTCGATGTTCCTTCATGTGTTGCCTGCAAAATACCCCAAGCTGCCTTAGCAACTTCACAGGTATTGATCAACCTGAAGATATTTTTATCCACTCCATTGAATATGGCATTTAGAGCTTTGGAATTTCCAAGGGCAAGCTCATCTTCCTCCTTGGTCCACTCTTCTTCAGGTTTTGGCTTTGAGGTGCCTTCTTTATCCTTGCCAGCCTCATCTTTCTCACAAACCTCTGGAGCATTCCACTCTTTAATGACAGCCTTCCAAGCTCTGCTGTCTAATGACTTTAAAAAAGTAGTCATTCTAGGCTTCCAATACTCGTAGTTTGAGCCATCCAAGATAGGGGGTCTGTTGACGAATCCTCCAACCTCTTTGTCCATCTTTCACCAGAAAGTAACTTCCTTAGATCTCACCCAGAGACAGACAGGATGCCTGCTCTGATACCAATTGAAATTCTGGTACCAGACGTGTGATGTTAAGGTGCGATGTCACAACAACACACTCTGCAATAATGGACAGAATAAGCAACAGGAAAACACAAGGAATTGTTCACCCAGTTCGGTCTAACTACCTACGTCTGGGGGCTACCAAGCCAGGGATGAAATTCACTACTTGTAGATATAATTTACAGACTCAACACACCAGTTGACAATCTCCTAAACTTATACTCTACTAGTGACTTTCTACCTAAGAAACCACTTAGATATGAGAACACTACTCAATCCCCTAAAACACTCAAAGAACAACCTCTTTGAGATCCCTTGATCTTGCTTCCTAGCTTCGATCAATCAATAACTCTCTATTGCTTCACAGCTTCTAGAGAGGACAGAAAATTCAACACCTATTCAAACCTAGAATAGTGTGATTACAAGTACTCTAAACAAACCCTAGACTCTAAGCCTCCAGCTCTTGATCTTCAATCTATTTTCTGTACCTTCTTCCTTGGTCTTGTGCGCTTTATATAGCTCCTTGAATTTGGATTGGATTTGTCACAATATTTGATCAGATTTGTTAATTAAAAACTGAATCTTTTAAAACAGATTTTATCCCCAAAATCTTTTTAAATCTTCCACCTTTTAATTCTCCAACAAACCTGCAATCAAATCTCCCATGTAACAGAAAATATCTAGCCCAAGATATTCTCATCCAACGAGTCAACACTCTCCACAATTCCAGCTAATACGCGACCCTAATAACAACAAGCCCATGCTGTCATTAGCTTCAGTTCTGCAGGTCTGATGTTACAACATCACCTATGTGACATCAGACATCCACTTCAGCAACTAGCAACCTTAACACAGCCCAGTGTTAAGTGCAATGTTATGACATCAAGCCCATGACATCAAACATAGTTAACCTTCACAACTTAGTACAGCCCAGTACTAAGACTCAATGCTGCAACATCAACACCATGACATCAGCATTGAACACCTTGTTGTTTTACCAAAATTCCAGCCAATCCAGGAACTTACACCCATAACACTTGACTCAGCGTCTTATGCCAGTTCTTTGGCTTGTTTGCAACGTGCTTTTTGATTAAGCCAATTATTATCTTGTTGGCTGCTTCAACCTGACCATTCGCCTGAGCATAGTATGGCGTCGAAGTAACCAACTTGAAACCTGTTTCTGCCGCAAACTCTTGCATCTTCTGTCCCACGAACACATAACCCTGATCTGTTGTGACTGTCTCGGGTATCCCAAACCTGTACAAGATATGATTTTGGATGAAGTTTATCACAGCCTCTTGATCCACTTTCACCAAAGGCACAACCTCTATCCATTTCGTGAAATAGTCTATTCCTACGAGGATGAATTTTTGCTGCTTTGACGAAGCTGGCCGAATCTCTCATATTACGTCCAAAGCCCATCCCCGAAAAGGCCATGGTTTGACAATCACATGCAATTCGTTGGCTGGGACATGTTGGATGTTAGCATGCTTTTGGCAATCCTGACACCCTTTCGCGAAATCTATACAATCCTTAAGCATGCTGGGCCAGTAAAAACCTTGTCGACACAAAAGCCATTTCATTTTTTGGCCAACCTGGTGAGCCCCGCAAGCCCCACTGTGCACCCCCGAGATTGCCAGATATGCATCAGTGTCCCCCAGACACTTTAGCAACACCCCTTCTGGAGTTTTCTTCAGTAACTCGTTTCCCATTAAGACATAGCCCATGGATCTATACTTGGTCCTTCGATCGGTGCTGCCCAGTGGGTTCTCCAGATACTCTATAATTGTCCTTCGCCGGTCTGTTGGTGGCATATCATTAACGAAAACCTCACCACTTTCTAAACCTTCGACCAAACTTGTCGAGTCTTTGGGTATCGACCAGCTTGGTGGTGCGTGTACATTCAACACCATCTTTTTTCTAGTTTCGACGAAGCCTTTCAACTTACCTTCCGGCACTTTATACCCAGACGCAATTTGTGCCAGCTCGTTGGCTTTCTGGTTTTCCATCCTTGGCACATGCGAGATGTTGACAACTTTGAAATGTTCCAACCAACGCTTCGCCAGCGAAAAGTAACTTAAAAGATGTTCACTTACGCATTTATACTCTCTTGTAATTTGTTTAATCACCAATTCTGAATCCCCTTTTATCTCCAACTCTTTGGCTCCCAAGTCTTTGAGTATCTTGAGACCAGTAATTAAAGCTTCGTATTCTGCCTCGTTATTTGAACATTTGCCATCGACTTTGCATTTAAAGGTAGTTAGAATTCCCTGTGGGGAGATTATTAGGACTCCGACACCTGCCCCATTTTTATGGCTCGACCCATCAAAGTACAATTTCCATGGGGCGACGTCGATGCTATGTATTGACGTTTCGATCACAGCGTGGTCGACAATGAAATCCGCCACTATTTGACCCTTCATCGCCCTTAAAGGGACATATGTCAGGGAGAATCCAGTTAACGCTAGTGCCCATTTCCCAATTCGACTATGCAAAATAGGTTTGGACAGCATATGTTTAATAACATCAAAATGCGGCGAAACATAAACATTAACTGGTTTGATATATTGCTTCAATTTCATACATGAAAAGTACAAACATAGGCACAACTTTTCAATCATAGTGTATCTAGTCTCAGCATCTATCAATATCCTACTAAGGTAATAGATGGGTCTTTCGACGCCACCATCATCCTCTTGTGCTAACATACTGCCTATGGTCGTGTCCGACGCTGCAATGTACAACTTCATGTTTTTATTTATACTAGGTGGTGGTAGGATTGGAGGCTTTTTCAGGTACTCCTTGATCGTGTCAAAAGCCTCTTGTTGTTCTTGCCCCCAGCGAAATTCACTTTCTTTCTTGGTCTTGAGCAGTGGTGAAAACACTTTTGTCTTGCCACTTAGGTTTGAGATGAACCTTCTCAAGAAATTTATCTTCCACAACAAAGACTGGAGTTGTTTCTTTGTCGTCGGAGGCTTGAGATCTAAGATTGCCTTTGTTTTGTTCTGGTTGATCTCGATGCATCGCTTGTGGACTACGAAACCCAAGAAATCCCCTGCACGAACACCAAAGGCACATTTTAGTGGATTCATTTTTAATCCATATTTTCTCATTCACTCAAATGAGCGTCGGAGGTGGTCGAGGTGACCATCCTCTGATGACGATTTTATGACTATGTCATCGATATATACCTGCATGAAATTCTCAATAAAATCATGGAATATAGCATTCATAGCCCTTTGGTAGGTTGCCTCAGCGTTTTTCAACCCAAAAGGCATCACCACTCATTCATATGTCCCCAAAGCTCCAGGGCATCGAAATGCAGTTTTGGGGACATCCTCTTCGGCTATAAGAATTTGATTGTAACTGGAATAACCGTCGAGCATGCTCAAATATTCAAATCCCACAGCTGAGTCAACTAGCATTTCCGCCACGGGCATTGAATATTCGTCTTTAGGAGTAGAGTTGTTCAAATCCCTAAAGTCAATACATACTCGAAGGGTCCCATTTTTCTTAATAACAGGAACTATGTTTGCTATCCATTCTACATACCTCGCAGTTCTGATGAACTGACTTTTGAGCAACCTTTCAATTTCTTGCTTGATCTTCGACGTCACTTCTGGGGCGAAACGTCTAGGGGGTTGCTTTACTGGCCTCTTGCCTGGCTGGATTGGGAGGCGATGCTCGACTACGCTCCGACTCAATCCAGGCATTTCGCCATAATCCCAAGCAAAACAGTCCTTGTATTCCTTCAACACTTCAAACAATTTAGCTTTCATTGTCGGTCCTACCTTGGTACTCACGTAGGTGGGCCTTTTTGTCGCTCCATCCCCTAAGTCGACTTCCTCGAGCGGATCTTGGGCTTGCATTCTCTGTAGTTCATGATCTGGCCCCTTTTCGAACCCTAGAGGCTCATCATCGTAAATACCATCGAGCCTCTGATTTTCTTTGTCATGGTCGGCTCCCTTAGCTGCTTGGAGAGTCTCGTCTTTTTCGAGTGCTGACATTTTTCTGTTTTCAGCCAGATAGGCCGAAATCCGAGTCATACTTTCTGACTCAGCAGTCATCTTCACCAGTAGTAGACCACCCTGTTGGTGGCATTTCCATTGGCTCCATACCTTCGTCGGCAGCGTCCCAGATGAACCCATAGTCGGGGTCTAGGTTCAGGATACGACCCGTGTCGACGGAGGTGTAAGATTATGATCCGTCATCACAAGGAGCCACATTGGCTAAGTGCTGGTCAAAAGATTTCTTAGTACCTTTGGCTTCGTCGACTTTGTAATAGCTTTGGTCTGCTTTAATATTTTCGACGATGCATCCTTCCTCCAAATGATCAACCTCTGGTGCATAGTTGATGGTACTGCCCCAATTCCATGGATCCACTCACGTCCCACCAACAGATTGAAGTTTGCCTTCGACTTAATGACCATGAAGAGCGTCAGCCTGTTGGTTGTACCTACTGCCAGATCTACTTGGACAACCCCCAGGATGTTACTGGTCTTGCCTTCGTAGTTGGACAAAACCATGTTGTGCTGTCGGAGGTCAGCCTCCGTCTTTCCAATTCTCTTAAACAAACTGTGAGGCATTAGGTTCACAGTCGCTCCGCCATCTACAAACACTTTGTTGACTGACACCCCATTAATCTTTGCCTTTATGAATAATGGCTTCAAATGATACATCATCCCAGGGGTAGGACGTTCGAACATAGCCGTTTATTCTTCGACCATGCCACTGTTCATCACATAATAACATAGTGGCTTGTCGTCCGCATCTTCGCCTGTGATGAAGTCTTCTTCAGTCTCGGAGATCTCAGATACTATGTCATACTCAGCTGGTAGCACCGACACGATACCACAGTTTACCATAAAATCTTTGCCATATGTGTCGTCATTGGTGTCGTCGTACATGTCTTCATCAAAATCCCCTTCAGGTGATGGGTCATACTCTTCATTGGACTGAGGAGAGTATTTTGGCTCCTCTTCATCTAACTGAGGAGTATACTCTGGTTCTTTCTTATTTTCTGCTAACGAAGTACACTTTGAGCTCTGGGTCGACACCACCTCCTTCCCTCCTGAAGCGTTCAAAGTTACTGCCATGGTCTGGTTCGTCGCCACCTTACTCTTTTCTACCCACTTTCCTTTCGGGTACTGGCATTTCTGTACAGATATTCCGACAGCCTTCGCCTTCGACGTTGCAGCCTCTCTTTCAGCCTTCTTATTTCGCTGATAGCGCCTTCACTGGGTCCTAGTCATAGGGTTCTTTCTCTTGTAGTTGGGAGACACCCTATATCCTGCTTGTTCGACCCTTTCATCAGCGACATTCGCCTCCTTCTCCAAATCAAGAGCTTTCCACTTTGGCCTTTTGCTTCCTTTCTGATTCACCGGGGCCATCCACCTTTCTTGTAGGGAATCTGATGGGGGCACGAAAGTTTTGGGCCTTGCCCCTTGGAACAACTTTCTGTACTCTTCATTTCGACGAGGGACCCCGCTCATGTCGAACACAAACCTTGGGATAGGTGGCTTGCTATCTGGCAGCACTTCTTTCTTGCTTTCCTCGTACTTCTCAGCTGCTTTCTCATCGAACACGACATTACACCTGGGTCATAGCGCGGCTTTGGAGCCGTTTATCCTGCACTTTTCCTGAAAATCTTCCAAACTTTCACCAGACTGGGGATACACTTCTTCGAGTTTGCCCTTTGCTTTCTTGTCGGAACCCTCAGTAGTTTCGACCATCATGCATTCCACCACTTCAGCCCTTGATGGTTTGTCGAGGCCCTCAGTAGCTTCGACCATCAAACACTCGTACACCTCTGAATACAAAGCCTCTTCGACCTTCAGTGGGTCAGTGTCAACCTGCATCTTCGGCTTCTCGCCAAATTGGAGCCGACCCTCCTTCAAAGCCTTTTGCACCAAATCCCTGAAAAGAACACATTGAGCTGTTTTATGACCAAGGAAATTATGAAACTTACAAAATCCTCTCTTTTTCTTTTGTTCTAGAGGGGGGTCTTTCAAACCAGGTGGAATAATAATTTGACCATCTTTAACTAATAAATCAAATATTTCATCACATTTCGAAACGTCAAAGGTATAAGTTTTAGCGACGTATTTATCCGTCTTGTTAGTTTCGGTGGGATTTTTCCCATTTGATGGTTTCAATAACTTGCATGTGTAGGGAGGTCCTAGCTTAAGCTCAGCCACGTGGATCTCACTTTCGTCGACGAATTCTTCTTCGTCGGACGAGTATTCGTCAGCAGCCACATAAGCTACTTTTTCCTTTTTACGATATCTGTTAGACTGAGCTTTTTCAGCTTTCAATCTTTCGACCTGGCGAACTCGGTCAGCTAATTGCGCCATGTCTCTAAGATATTGTGTGTCCAACTTCTTCCTGATCGAATAGTCCAAACCGCCAGCGGCCATTTCGACTAACTCGTGTTAAGGGACTTGAGTAAAGCAACGTGCTTTCAAAAGTCTAAACCTATTTAAGTACTGGTCTACCGACTCCGCGGCTTTGCGTTTGACGTTTGCCAATTCTTTTAGACTTATTTTAGATTGCCCCATATAGAATTGTTCGTGGAAAAGCCTCTCCAATTGTGCCCATGTGTGAATGGACTGTGGGGGCAACATGGTGAACCACGTGAACACATTCTTTGTGAGGGAACTTGGGAAATATTTCAATTTCAAATCCTCATTCTTCGCTATGTCGCCCGCTTCAGTTTGATACCTGGCGACGTGTTCGATAGTGGACTCTTCTGTTTCACCAGCGAACTTGGTAAATTTTGGCACTTTCCATCCCCTAGGTAACTCTGTTTGTAGGATAAAATCTGGTAAAGGGGACGTATAGGTTGGCCGTCGAAGGCCAGGGTTTGCCCCATTACGGACCATGATACGTTCGACCACATCTTCCAAGTTATGTTCTACAGCCAGGGCGTCATGTCGAACCTGTTGGACAACAAAACCCGGATCTTGGTGCCTATGGACAATTACAGGTGGCCTTTGAACCCTCCTATGAGTTTCTTCGAACTCGCGAGGTTGTTCTATAGTCTCGTCGAAGACTTCGTCCTGACGAGGTGGCGTCATCGGTCGCGGTGGTGGGGTCTTTCGACCCTGAGCCCTAGGTGCGCCTAAGAAATCACCGATTCGTGTCATCTGAGTCGCCAGTTGGTGGTAACTCTGGGTTGACTCTTGTATCAATGGCCTTAATATTGTACCCATCTTCTGAGTCAACATGTGAACCATCTCATGGTTACTCTTGTCTATTTGTTGCCTCATGACCGCGACGGAACTAGAGGTAAAAGTCGGTATGGATTGAGAGGACATGTTGAATCCTGGAGGTCGAACCATCGAGTTCGACAAGGGTCTTATCCCTTGATAAGTCGAAAATACTGGGGACGAATTCTCTCCAAACAAATGTCCGCTAGAATGCACACTTGACATGAACTCTGGTGGCATTCCATACGATCTAGGTATGGGCATGGTGATACTAGGCATATATTGCCCCGTAGTCCCAGCCATTGTCGGCCTAGGGTCGTTTCAATGCGGTGTTGTAATTGGTCCGCTAGGAGAGGTTGACACTGCTAATATGGTACCAGAGCCAACATCAGTTGTGTGTGTCCCTACCGCAGTTTCCGTCGGAGACGGTTCTTCGTTTGGTCGTGGTGTTACCATCTTACCACTACGCAAAAACATATACTCAATTCACACGGGTCCCACTGGGCGTGCCACTTTGTTCGCCCGCGCGAACAACCGCTGGCCTTCCGTCGTAGGTTCGCTTGCGGGATCGGCCAGACGAATCCCAAGACTTGGAATTGGAAGCGTATGTTTACACTGCGTTTCAGTTTATGTTTGTTTAAGTGTCACACTTAAGTGACTTGGGTGACGCAAAAGTGTCTTAACGGTTGCGAGTTGGATGTAAGAAAAACAAAGAAATACAAGGGAAAGCTGAGCGGGAAAAATAAAAGAAGTAAAGACTTTAAATTATATGCGGAAAATAAATTGCACTAAATAAGATTTGGACGCAAATGTACATTTGTTTGCGGGAGTGAACTCGTTTCTCTCTAAGCTTGGTACTTTGAGTGTTTTTCCCTTTACAATCTGAAAAAATACGACCTCTAAAATTAAAAAAAAACAATGCCTTATATAGCCCTAAGAAATAACTATTTGTCTGCCAAACGTTCTCTGAAGCTGACACGTGGCACCCCACTCTCTTTTCAACTTCCTATAGTCTTGGACATTTCAAACTTTTCCCGCCTAAACATTTGCTCCTTGAAGTCGACATAAACTCGTCTCCTCATTCTCCCTTCGACGTCAAAACTTGTTGCTGGCTCTCCGACATGCCTTTCTGCTGGTGTCTACTCGACACTTCATTGTATTTCTTTCTTGCGTTGACTCGCTTTGGAAGTTTCCCGACACCACTGCTAGTCGAAATCTAGTGCAAACAGGTGGCTGGAGATTTTCTATAACTTCGATTTTTGCCTTGTCGACTTCGATCCCTCTGTCGGATACTATATGTCCCAGCACGATTCCTTATCGGACCATGAAATGGCATTTTTCCCAATTGAGCACTAAGTTGACACTTACACACCGTTCAAGCACCATTTCGAGGTTTGATAGACATCCTTCAAAACTTTCCCCACAGACAGAGAAATCGTCCATAAAGACTTCCATTATACCGTCTAAGAAGTCAGAGAAGATGGACATCATGCATCTCTAAAATGTTGCGAGTGCGTTACATAATCCGAAAGGCATTCGCCGGTAGGCAAAGGTTCCATAGGGACACGTGAAAGTAGTCTTTTCTTGGTCGTCAGGATGGATAGGAATTTGGAAAATTCCTGAATATCCGTCTAAATAGCAAAAATGGGAGTGTTTGGCGAGACGTTCAAGCATTTGATCTATGAAGGGTAAAGGGAAATGATCTTTACGAGTGGCTTTATTTAGTTTCCTATAGTCGATACACATTCTCCATCCGATTTGAGTACGTTGTGCTACAAATTCGCCTTTTTCATTATTGATGACTGTAACACCTCCTTTCTTGGGTACCACGTGAACCAGGCTAACCCATTCACTATCTGATATTGGGTATATGATTCCTACTTCTAACAGCTTTTGCACTTCTCTCTTAACGACATCACTCAGAATGGGATTGATTCTCCTTTGATGTTCTCTAGAAGTTTTACAGTCTTCCTCAAGCATGATGCGATGCATACAGATAGAGGGACTTATTCCTTTCAAATCTGAGATGTTATAGCCTAAGGCAGTTGGGTATTTTCTCAGGACATGCAATAATTTCTCGGTTTCTATTTGTCCTAAATCTGCGTTAACTATAACTGGTCGTTCGAGTTCTGTATCTAGGAATTCATACCTTAGATCTTTGGGCAATGCCTTCAGTTCTACAGCTGGTTTCTTTGGGCAAGGCATAGGGTCAGGAGTGAGTGCGAGACATTCACTTAGCTTATTATCTTGGTATTCACCACGCCAATTATCATCTTTAAAAATTGGTGGCGTCGGAATTCTCAGCACTTCAGAATACGTGTCTTGGTGTTTTTCCATTTCTTTAACGCATTCATCAATTACATCTAGGAAGCAGCACAAATCTTCTATAGCAGGTGCTTTGAAGAATTGTGAGAGGATGAATTCTACTTTTTCTTCACCAACCTCGAAGGTCAGTTTTCCTTTTTTCACATCTATGATGGCTCCGACAGTAGCTATGAATGGTCTTCCTAAAATGATAGGGATGTTTGAGTCTTCCTTGATGTCCATGATTATGAAATCTATAGGAATATATAATTATCCTATACGTACTGGAACATTTTCTAGCATTCCTAGAGGAAATTTCACTGATCGATCAGCTAGTTGTACAGACATTCTTGTTGGTCTCAGTTCTCCCATGTTGAGCCTTTTGCAAATAGATAAGGGCATTAAGCTGATGCTGGCTCCTAAATCGCACAGGGCTTTGTCTATGACAAACTTTCCAATCACACATGGTATAGAGAAACTACCAGGGTCTTTTAGCTTAGGAGGCATGTTGTTTTGGATTATAGCGCTACACTCTGCAGTAAGCATAACGGTTTCAGTATCCTCGAGCTTTTTCTTATTTGTTAATATTTCTTTTAAGAACTTAGCGTATGAGGGCATTTGTGTGATTGCTTCTGTAAAAGGTATTAGACATTCAATTATTTCAGAAGTTCAACAAATTTCTTAAATTGCCCTATGTTTTTAGATTTAGCGAATCTTTGGGGATACGGGATAGGTGGTTTATAAGGCGGCGGAGGCACATATGGTTCTTCTTTCTCTTCGGCCTCTTTGCTGGATTCTTCCTTCTCGTTTTCGTTTGGTTCGCCTTCCTTTTCAGACTTCTTACTAGGCTTTTGGTACATGGCTGGATTTTCGATCCTTGGGTCAGTGGGTCCTTCTGGTCCTGTTCCACTCTGAAGTGTTATAGCGTTTGCATGTCCCTTCGGATTAAGTTGAGTTTGTCCTGGAAGATTACCAGCTGGAGCAGTGGTAACTGCTTGTTATTGAGCCACTTGTGAGATTTGCGTTTCTAACATTTTGTTGTGAGTGGCTAGAGCGTCAACCTTGTTGGCTAATTGTTTGATTTGCTCACCGGTGTGAACATTCTGGTTAAGGAACTCCTTGTTTTGTTGAGCTTGTGTAGCAATGAAGTTCTCCATCATAATTTCAAGGTTTGACTTCCTAGGAACGTTGGGAACGTTAGCAGCAGGTTTTTGATATCCTGGTGGCACAGCAGGCGCTTAGCCAGGTGCATACAGAGCGTTATTATTCTTGTACGAAAAGTTTGGATGGTTCTTCCAACCAGGATTGTAGGTATTTGCATATGGGTTTCCTTAAGCATAATTCACTTGATCAACGGAGACACATGCCAGAATTTGACATTCGGGGGCAGCATGTCCAGGTACTCCGCATAATTCGCAGTTTGGAGCTACGGCAGCCACGGTGGCTGCAGGTGTTATGGTCAAGTTGTCTATCTTTTAAACAAGGGCATCTACCTTAGCATTGACAAAATCAAGACTACTAACTTCGTACATTCCACCTTTCGTTTGGGCTTTTTCCACTGGCGTTCTTTCACCTCCCCATTGGTAATGGTTTTGAGCCATGCTTTCGATGAGTTGATAGACTTCGGTATAAGGTTTGTCCGTAAGTGTACCACCAGCGGCGGCATCTATTGTCATTCTTATATTGTACAAGAGACCATTGTAAAACGTATGGACGACTAACCAATCTTTAAGACCGTGATACGGACACATCCTCATTATATCTTTGTATCTTTCCCATGCATCGTAAAGAGACTCAGTATCTTTTTGTCGAAATCCATTAATTTGGGCTCTCAGCATAGTTGTTTTGCTTGGTGGGAAATATCGTGCTAAGAACACCTTTTTCAACTCATCCCACGTATTGACGGAATTTGATGGCAAGGATTGCAACTAAGCCCAAGCTCTGTCTCTTAATGAGAAAGGAAAAAGACGTAGTCTTATCGCATCTGCAGTTACAACATTTGCCTTCACTGTGTCTGTGTACTGCACAAATTTGGTCAAATGTTCATTAGGATCGTCCGTAGGATTTCTAGAAAATTGGTGTTGTTGTACGGCTGACAACAATGAGGGTTTCAACTCAAAATCGTTCTGGTTGATAGCGGGGGCAGCAATGTTGTTATGTGGTTCTTGCTCAGATGGGGTAGCATAGAACTTAAGAGGACGGTTCTGTGGTCTTTCACCCATGTCTTTTTCTGATTCTGATTCTGACTCAGATTCAAGTTCTGTTTCATATTCAGATTGAGGTTCAGGTTCTGATAAAAGAAATGGTATATCGTGGTCCAAGCAGTATTCTTGGATTCGTCTTTTTACGCTAAGAAGACGTTCAGGTTCGTCTGTCGGTCGTGTGAGGTCTTCGTCTTTTGAGCGAGTACTTGGCATACAACCGACAAATAAGGGAATTTGTTGCCTTAGTCTATACGACACAACAAATGAATTGCACTACTGACTAAATCAGTCCCCGACAACGGCGCCAAAAACTTGATCGCGACTTTATGAGTCTATCGGGATTACTAACTGCAAGCGCACAGTCTATCGCATAGTTTTAAAAGATATCGAACCCACAGGGACCAATAATCAAACTAGTACTATCAGGTCATTACTATATTTAGCTAAGGCTGATGATTTTTAGATTAAGGTGCAAACAGGGAACTAAAATTAAACTAGAATTTAGATTTTTAATTAAGATATAACGGAATATTGGTACGTAATTCATTAATCATCGGGAATCCAATAGATCGTCGGTTTATTAGTCAAAATAGTTTTCAGCAGGAAAATACCAATTTAAAAGTCTTTACCTCACACTCTCGTGTTATTGACTCCGACTATACTTCTAAATCAGAATGTCCACTCTCGCTAGCCCATTTGAGTTTAAAAATACTTTTTGAAAATTAATAAGTCCTAATTGGTTTTAAAGCGCTCTCGTTGTATTTAAAACCAATGTCCAGTTTCAGCTATCCGGTTAAAATCTGAAACTCCCGTTTTATTAATCGTAACCTTAGTACTTTCTTACTCTCGTAACAAAAGTCAATTAAAATAAGAAAACGGAACCAGAAAATTAAAGTGTTAAAGTTTACCTAGATCGATCGGACTCCTTTCCGATCAACTTAATTACATACCGATACAATTAATTTAGCCAGACATTTCAACAGACATACGTAAACATAAACAATCAAACATAAATGCAGGCATACTAATTAAACGTAAATGGCAATGATATAAATTGAATAAAAAAAACCTGGAAACAATGAATCTTAAGTAACGATCCTCCACAAGCCGGCAGGATTCGCTTGGTTCAAACAATGAAAACTTAAAGTGCAACAAAAGTACTACTGGCTAACTAATTCAAGTGCAATAGTTCCCTGGTGTAGGAAACTATTGCTTTGGAAGGTAAGAAATTGGGAAAAACAATGCAGGAAAATAAAAAGCTCTGAACTTCAGGAAAAAAATCGTAAAAACTGGGAATGGTGGAGAGAAAAGAGAGAGTCTGTCTTTGTGGAGTAACTTCTTATTTATAGGCCTTTGGGTTGCCGTGAAACAAGGAGAGAAACTCTCATGCAGGTGTACACGACTGAAAATATTTGAGTAACTGGTTGATCGTGGTGTGCTAAGTTGTAACCGTTTGAGAAACCACGTCGTTTAAAATTAAAAGCTGAGAAAGTGGCATGTGTCGGTCGTAACATCCTCGTGCCGGTCGTCATGGTCTTGATGCATGTGACGATCGTCATGCTTGTGTTACGATCGTAACACATCCTTAATGCAGAATCCTATTTCTGCTGTGAAAAACTCCTTCTTTTCTCCTATTTTCTTCTCTTTTCCTCTTCTTTCTTCTTGCAGGTTGACTAAATGAAAATACCTGAAAATGTGCTTAATACTCGCAAATACAATGTTAACAAACGAAAATAACGTAATAAATTAATGTAATTTCGGGCAAAATATACTATATGATATCGCATTATCACGCCTTTGCTTTCCGAGAGAGATATTCCCAATATCCTGCTCTTTTTTCTTAGGGAGAGCACTACCGTATCGTTTTGTACTACTTGATGAGCCAGCGTCTTTAACTAGGCGTCCTTCTCGGACGGCTTCCTCAAGACGAATTCCCATGCCCACCATCTCGGTCAAGTCACTGGGCGCACTGGCAACCATTCTGTCGTAGTAAAATGAGCATAAGGTTTTTAAGAAGATCTTTGTAATCTCTTTTTCCTCAAGAGGTGGAGAAATATGAGCGGCAATTTCACGCCATCTCTGAGCGTATTCTTTAAAAGTCTCCTTGTCCTTTTGTGACATTGATCGGAGTTGATCTCTGTCCGGTGCCATGTCCAGGTTGTACTTATATTGTTGAACGAAGGCAGCGCCAAGATCTCTAAAAGTGCTGATCTTAGTGCGGTTTAAACCCATGTACCATTTGAGTGTGGCACCGGTTAAACTATCTTGGAAGTAGTGAATTAGTAGCTCCTGGTTTTTTGTCTGAGTTGACATCTGCCGAGCGTACATTACCAAATGACTTTGAGGGCAAGAGTTACCCTTGTACTTTTTAAACTCGGGCACTTGGAATTTATGCGAAACTTTCACATCAGGGACTAAACAAAGGTCCGCGACGTCCTTTCCAAATAAATCCTGACCGTGAAGGGCCTGCAGTTCTTTCTGCATCTCCAGGAATTGTTCCTGGAACTCATCCATTCTGTCGAACATACTTTCCCTCCTTCCAGAAGGTATTGGTGGAACCTGTCCTTCCGGGACAGTGTGCACCACAGGGGGTGGTACCGTTACTACGGCATCAAATCTTGGTGTCTCCCGAAGTTTGTAACCTTCAGGAGTTGTCATTATGCCCCTGGCATCTTCGCTTTTACGAAGTTTGTAACCTTCAGGCTCAGCGGCTTCTGCTGAAGTTTCCGGATCTCCAGTGATCGGCGGAATATATCCTTCCGGGATATAGTTAAGTGGCATGCCCCAGGGACGATCTTTTGGCATTCTGTACCTAGGATCATACTTCTCCACTATGGGCGTTGATGTGATCTCTGAGATCACAGTCCTTTGTTGTTGCATCTGAGCTTCTACTAGAGCTTGCATGTCATTACGAAGCTTTCTCAGATCCTCTTTTAGAGTGTCGATCTCTTCTCTCAACTCTCTGTTCTCTTCCTCGAGATCATCCATCTTTTTCTGACGATTGGCCCGAGTATTGTACGAATGAGACAGTTTGACTCTAGAATTGAGACGCAAACGTGAGATTCGTAGGTAAGAAGAATGCGTTAAGTGAGAATGATGAATGCAATGATTATATTAATTGTACATTTTTTGTTTATTCAAAGTAAACTTTGACAATTAGATTGCAAATATCAAACAGTGGGGAAACCCCATTTTATTGAATTCAAAGAATTACAGAAATGGAAATACAGTAATTTACATAGTGCTACGAAAGGAAATCTAAGCTAATGGATCCTGAGTCCTCTCTGAAGCGAGCTCAGGTGCTGGTTCTGGTACTTTCCTTTTCTTTGATCGGGGCTCTTCGGCCGTTGTCGGGTTGTCATTCCTTTGCCAAGTGAAAGGAGCGAGCAAATTCCTTTGGTCTTCTTGATTTTCTACAGCATGTTGCTCTAAAATCTCAATCAGAACATCTTTTTGTCTTAATAGCTGTTGTATTTTCTTGCATTCCACATTGAGAATACGGTACTTGTTCCTCCAATACCTCTTCTCCTGCTGAACTTTACTGAGAGTAACCTGAAGCTTTTCCGTCTCAGACATGAAATAAAGGGCAGAGTCCCTTAATGGAAGTACTTCCTGGCGAGGGTAAGGCATCCTCAGCTTGAGAGCTCTAGTTTGTACCCAGTGGAGATAAGGTTCCACCGAGACACAGTCTGGTTTTCCTAGAGACTCCCGTCCTTTCCTATGAACGTGTTCCCAAGCATGCACTATTTCTTTCTTTAGTGCCCTGTCATTTTCTCCCTCCTTGAAGAAAAGACCTTCCAGATGAGCATTACGCGGGATATGCCTCATCGGGTATCCGAACTGACGACGGACTAAAATTGGATGATAAATGATTCCTCCTTTAGTTCCTATAAGGGGTACATTTGGGAAATTTCCACAACGGTCAATGATCCTGATCCCGTCATAGATTCGATTGTACCAATCGATGTCAGAGTTGGTAAGAGACATGATTCTCTGCGACCAACGTAAAGTATTCTTTTGATCCCAAAATGCAGCAGACTTGGGCAAGTGGGAAGTGAACCATTTGTATAGCAGGGGTACACAACATGTGATCATTCCTCCGCTGTACAAATTCCTTAAGTGTACTGAATGATAAGCATCAGCGAGCAAAGTCGCTACAGGGTTTCCAATCAGAAAAATCTTAATGGCGTTGATATCTACAAAGTTATTGATGTTGGGAAACAAAAATAGCTCGTAGGTAAGCAAAACAAAGATGCTTTCGAAAGCGGCCACGTTCCCTATACTAGCAAAATATAGGGCTTTCTTTGTCAAGAACTGGACTGGCAAACCCTGGATTCCACCCTTAGTGGTCATGTGAGTCCCGACTTCTAACTAGTCCAAACAGATTGCTCTTGCAATGGTTTGATCCTTTTGAATTTCTTCCAGTCCAGAAAATGGAGCTTGATCAGTAATAGGTAAATCAGTCAGGTGAGAGTACTCCTCCAGCGTTGGTGCAAGCTGGTAATCCGGGAATATGAAACAGTGATAGACCGGATCGTAGAACTGGATTAATGTGGACAGGATTTCCTCGATAACATGTACCCTTAACAAGGACATCAGTCCTCCATACTTGGCTCTGAAAGCCTCGTGGTTGGTTATCATCCTAGCCAAATCTTTTAAATCCTCTAGTTTTGGAATCTTGAAGGTGTACTTATGAGTTTTACTTCTACCGAAATCCATTAGCGCAATCCTTTTATCTGACATTTGCAATCAATGTCTTAGTTTAGTTTGAAAAAGAGAGACTAGAAGAGAAGATTTTTTCTGTTTTAATGTTTTTTAGATGAATGCATGAATGCAGCACACAAAAACATAGAAAAAACATGGGGTCAAAGGTTCGGTGTCATGAAGTCAAGGCTCTACTCCCCCCCCCAAAGGTTTATACTGGTGATTTTTGTACCTGTCTGCAAAATCATTGACCCCTCTTGGGATAACAACAGCAAGAAAATCGCCAGCGAGCTGATGTATCCTAGAGTGGCCTCAGATGAGGGTAGTATCGCGTGACAACTATTTCCGATAGCTTCCGCACTACAAAATGGCTTAAGTCTACCAAAAACCTCAGCTTCTCAGATAACCCAGTCGACCACACTATTTTCAACAACCGAAGTCGTATAGGCAATGTATCTGCAAAGGGAGTCTCCACTTAGTTTGATGGTCGATCGAGGACTCTTAACTGGAATTCACTCCCAGCAAGATTACTCGCATTGCCATCACCTATCTTAGGTGTATACTCAATCTTTCCACACGCGGAATCACACACATTCCCATTAGCAGAAGAATAAATATAGATATCAATTAGGAAAAGCAGTATATATATTTGTCTTAATCATCCTAGACCTCTAGTCTTATGATCCTAACAGACAATGGCTCCCCAGCAGAGTCGTCATTTCTGTGACATTTTGAATTTCATAGAAGAAAAAATGATCGTTCCTAGCGAAGTCGCCCTTTCTATGGCGTTTCTGAACTTAACGTTTTCTACTGAAGATTGAGAAGAAAGAGAAGTAAGCCCCACGGTGGGTGCCATTTTTCTGTAGCGAGCGATTTTGGACGTGGTTCTTAAGCACTGTCGCTCTGAGGTACTACAGGTCGATTCATTTTTTATCCTATTGAAGTTGATGAAGGAAGGGAAATAGATGTCTCCAATTAACCTTGCTTGCATACTGAGTTTAAACAGCGGTCTGTTAGGTTACATATGCGATTAAGATGTGGGCCTCACTTCGGTTATTTTGTTAAGAATAGAATGTTTGGGCTATGGGTAGGATGTTAGGTTTGATGCTTTTCGATTGATATATGGGATTTTGGGTTTTTGATTAGTATGCTCGCTAAGATTTTTCAATCTTATGCCTACGTATTCCCGGGATAGGGAAATCAGAGCGATCGTAGTTCCTCCTATTCTATGGGAGGAAAAAGGTTGTTTTGGTGTCTTTTTCAAAGCCCAAGACGTGAAGCTAAAGGTGATTTGTACCTTGTTCAAAGCCCAAGATGTGAAGCTGAAGGGTCTATTTGTATCTTGTTCAAAGCCCAAGATGTGAAGCCAAAGGTCTTGACTGAGAGAGAATTTGTCATCTCTAAAGAGGAGTTGTTGATGTTTGTATGTTGTGAGCAAGGCACAACTTTGATGCTAAAAGGTTGATTGGCTCAACCGGGGTTTTCCTTATACAAAGCCTAAGAGGAGGATATTGGTTAACTTTTCTGGGGAAAATGTTCTTTCTGTCTTGTACAACGCCCAAGTTTGAGGCAAAAAGGGTGACTGACTCAACAAGAGAGCCTTTTATACTCAACGAGAGAGTGTTTAGGTGTTTTGTACAAAGCCCAATACGGAGGCTAAAAGAATGGTGACTCAACAAGAGAGTGTTTTTGTATCTCATACGAAGCCCGAGATAGAGGCTAAAAGATTGGTGACTCAACAAGAGAGTGATTTGTGTCTTGTACAAAGCCCAAGACGGAGGCTAAAGGATTGATGACTCAATAAGAGAGTCTTTTATACTCAACAAGAGAGTGTTTTGTATCTCGTACGAAGCCCGAGATGGAGGCTAAAAGGTTTGACTCAACAAGAGAGTCTGAAAAGGTTAGCTCCGCTGGGGAGAATCATTTGTACAAAGCCCAAGAGGAGGCTATTTATGCAGGTGGCTGTTTCAGTTGAGTGACAGGTCCAGTGTGTTGGATAAAAGAGAAAATCAGTTCTTATGAAGAGAAAGATTATGAGTAGGGTGTGTGATCGGAGGATCAGGGTTATGTCCCGTTCTTTAAGGAAATGGGAAAATCCAAAGGGTATTGAGACTGTTCAAGTGTACTGGTGTTTGAGAAATAGATTCTCAGATAGCGAAGGCATGTTGTATGATGCCTGAGTGAAGGCTGGAATGTTAAGGGATGAGGGTCTAGACTCTTTTGAAATACTGATCTATTAAGATGACTAATTTCTGTTCCTATATCTTTAAGAGGCCGTCGGGACAATTTGTACAAAGCCCAAGAGGAGGCAGAAAACTTTTAAGAAGCCGAAAGGACAATTTGTACGAAGCCCAAGAGGAGGCTATCTTCGCTGAGGAAGAATCATTATACGAAGCCTATGAGGAGGCTGTGAAAACTTCTAAGAAGCCGACGGGTCCTTGTACAATGCCCAAGAGGAGGCGGGGATGCTTTTAAGAAGCATGTGGGTCCCGAAACCCCGAGAAATTCAAGACAGGATATTCACAAAGAATAGATCAAGCCAGGAAAGTTCGAGAATTTGGAAGAAACTCAAGAGATGCCATTCACGGAGAAAATATCATCTCTGGGGAGTTAGAGTTTCTTTGACAAATTCTAAGGGTGACAGCCGAAGAGAAGACTGTATCTGGTGCTCCTATAGGGGATCTAGTTTTGTCTATTTTTAAGAGTGATCAACAGGGCTTTACCTAGTGCTAGACGTAGTTGCCGGGGAAAACTCTAAATAACTAAACTAGTATTACACGGTATATAAAGTATGTGAAAGAAGACTTACAGTGAGCAGCCCCATAATACAGTTATATATATATGAAGGCGGTAAATGAAAGCGGATAAACACTTACTCGGTTGTAGAGCTTCCATGCTGTTGGGTTAGTTGTTCAACAAAGAAAGATTGAAAATAATAGTATATTTCAAAATCAAAGGAGAAATTGCTTTGAAAATATTGTCGGGGCTTACAGCTCAAGGAGAGGCCCGAGGTTTTATCAGTGATTGCACTGTGGTATGAATTTGTACAGTGGGACTTATACAAGCGACTGAGGCCCAAAAAAGGTTTTCTGTACAAAGGGAGGGGTCTTACACTCTCTCCAGAGGCCAAATGTTATTTTTAAAGAAAATGAACGAGGCTTATAACACGAGGGTAGGCCAGATGATTTTGTTTTGAACTGGCGATCGCGCTGAGATTTTTTTTAACGCAGAGGGACTTATACAATAAGTGAGGCCCAAAAATGGTTTTGGTTAAAAGGGGATTGGGTCTTACATTCTATTAGAGGCCCAAAGATTTTTTTGAAAGATGTATGGGACTTACAACACAAAGGGGAGACCCATATGATTTTAAGCAAAAGAATGGGGCTTGCAACTCAAGGAGAGACCCAAAGTTTTATTTTAAACAGGCAATCGCGCCGAGATTTTTGAAAACACCGTGGGTCTTATACAATGACTGAGGCCCAAAATATTTTGGTTTCAAAGAAGGATTGGGTCTTACACTCTATTAGAGGCCCAAAGTGTTTGAAAATGATTTGTTTGAGTGAAAATCAAGGAAACCCTAAATTTGTTTTCTTTTAAAAGGAAATATTTAAAGAAAATCAAATAAAAAATGATAAAATACCAAATAAGTTTGAATAAACCACTTGTGATTTTTGTTGAGGGTTTGAAAAATGAGGTTTTAATCACAAGATAAATTAAAACTCGTTTGGTTTTGATTTTCAAAGTAAATATCCACTTTTAAATGTTTAAAAACAATTAAAAAGGAATTTATTCACAAAAATACAAATTATATTAAATAAATAATATAAATTTAATTTTTTTTGTGGAATAAAATATTTCAACATTTTTGTATTTTTTTCAAAAAGAACCAATAAAAAATAATTAAAATTGAGGGAGTTATTAATTTTTCAAATCATTAACAAAATAATATGAAAAATAAGAAAATAGGAAAAAGTGGTAAAAAAGAGGTCTGGGGAGAGGGGGATTCGAACCCCAGACCTCTTGCTTGCCAATACACACAAACCAACTGATCAACCACTGAGGCGCAATGCCAATTCAATAATAACATGGCAAAGGAAAAATATAAGGCAAACTTGGTTGGTTTCTCAGGCATGGCGCCATGGCCATCTTCAACCTCAAGCTCAGATACGTGAAGCCCTCTAACTCACTCATTTCTCAACCATTTGACATGATTCAAATACCAAACTCATGCATTTTTTCACATGGATCACGATGGCAATATTTGATTTCATTTATTTTCAGTGTATAGCAAGTTATATCAACATGACCGTAAGAACCCTAATTTTGCAAAAGCAATCGTGCAGACATGGTTGTGAGGGCTATGATCAAATTTTTTGAGGGGAAACACTCAACATATGATGGCAAGCAATTGGCAAAAATATCATGCGAGGAAATATGCATGGATCATGAAGATGTGGTTTTGAGGCTTACCTTGATGCAAGCTGAAATGGAACTCTGCACAGATGGTGTTCCAGATGTGATTTGATGATCCCTACAGCTTCAATAGATGTTGTGGAGTGTGTTGCAAGCTTTGGAACACTTTGAAAACCTCTGGATCAAGTTGGAGGACTCCAGCTGCATAATTGAGGCATAATAGCTTGGTTGAAGAGTGATTTTGAGTTAGAGGTGTTACAGTTGGTGTTTAAGTGTTTGGAAACCTCAAATATATCATATGTGATGTGTTTGAGCAATTGGAATGGATTGCTTAAGGCTGCAACTCAAAACCCGATGGTGGTTGCTAAAAAACAAAGAAAATTGATGCTTAAGAGAGAATGAGAGAAAACAGTGCTGTAAATTGCTTTGGTGTGAGTTGAATGATCAGTTGAGACCTATATTTATAGTGGATCAACTCTTGTCTTGGAGGAATAGTGAATGGCTGCTGGATCAGGTCACATTCAAATGGATTGGCTTGGCATAAATGCCTCTTGCACTAGGTGTAACAGCTGCTCCAGATAGATCAGCCATGCCTTAACTGACATCACATTCTTCAATAATTTGAATTGTTGTTTAATCAGAGAACTTGACTGAGGAGAGTGAGAATCTTGACAATGCACTATTCCACATTAATGCCCTTTGAATTCAAGGCAAAATGTGACAAAATGCATGAACTTCAAGTTGGAAGATTCCTTGGCTTTGTGACTCAGCTTTGTAGGTTAGATTAGATGCATTATGATTAGATTGAGTACATGTGGCATAGTGATCCTTGGTCTTGATTCAGAAATCGTGTGTGGCAAGCAAACATGTAAACTGATTTTTCCAAAACAGTTTGCAGCAGCATGACTTTGGGCATGGATTTCTCTTGGCTCAAGTTGAATCAATTCATGCTGATAAGCTCTTTGAATTCTTAGCAACATATGTAACAACATTGATGTTTACCTTTGGACTTGATTTAGCCTGCAACTATGTGAAAAAATCTCACAAGTTTTGGTGTTTTCAACAAAATCTGTCTTGGACAGAATTTTTCTAAGTGTTGGAAAATGATGTATTTTCATGTTTTCAGTCATTTTGATCCACCCATAACTCAAAATCCACAATGAATTGGAGTGAGGTGTAGTTGAAGCTTTTGTAGAGGGAAATGAGAGCTACAAATCCAGCTTTGGATGGGGAAAATGGCCTTGTGGTTTAGGAGTTATGATCCTCCAAAGTTGGTGCCCTTGCCACTTTATTCCATAACTTAGAAAAATTTCTAAGTTTTTATGGTTACCCCTTTTACAAGTTATCCCACTTTTTTTTTTTTTTTTCTTGATGAATGATGATTCCAATCATACATTAACATTATTTTTTGGTCAAAGAACCATATTTGTGAAAAATCTCAAAAAGTCAAAGTTTGACTTTTGTGCACAGTTGACTTTTTGTCAGATGAATTCCAAACTGTGCAATCCTTTATGAAATCAAGTCATTGACCTAAATCAAACTTGATGAACATGTTCCATGGGTGCTATAGGGTGTATTGAATCATGTCCCAAGGTTTGGGAGCATGCCTGGGTCAAAAGTCAAAGGTACAATTGACTTTTCCCGCGAAACCCTAACCGTGGTTCTGATGAAATTGAAACTTGTTGATCAAGTTTCTTGGATCAATCCATTGTTGCAAATGGATCAATGTAGTGTGTTAGAGACCCTCAAATCCTATCTTGAGGTCTTGGCTCATGTTTTATCCCAAAAGTCAACTTAGGGGTGAATTAGGTCAAGAAACCCTAATTCCTGATTTTTTTTATGAATGCTTCCCCAGAGGCTAAATTGACTTGATGATTGGGTTTATGATGTTACTTGGAGCATCTTAAGTTATATTATGAAGCATTGGCTCATGCCCAGAGGAAAAATTCCATCTGGACGCCCTAGTTGACCAACACCCTAATTTGGTGACACTGGCGATCTTGAGGCTTAGTCCACTTGGAATGTTGCAGCCTTGTGCTTGATTCTTGAAGTGGGAGTCCTCTTGATCCATTGTAGGTGCTTAAGAGGTTAGATAAGTTGAAGATCATGTCATTTCTTGATTGATCCTTTGTCTAAGAGCTCTGAAAGGGCTTGAAACCCTAAGTTTGATTGTAGTGAATGCTCACCCATCTTTGGGGAGACTAATGAGGTATGATGGTTCATCCATATTGTGATGATGTTTTGCACAATGATGGGGAATCTTAGTGGTCAAAATTTGGGGTATGACAACGGGTAATGGATTTATCGACAAGTTGCAATGTCATTTGAGTAGCTCTCAAATCCATGTGTCCCAACCTTTTCATAATAGACAACAATATCAAATTAATATTATAGCCCAGATCAATCAACCCATTGCCAACATAAATATTTCCTAATGTAACCGACAAAGTAACTCGTCCCAGATCACTTTCTTTCCGCGTAAGAGTCCATTGAATGAAATCGCTACAACGAGCATCAACTATGATAGTTTCTTGATTCGTGTACCTTTTCTTCTTGGTGAGAATATCTTCGTGAATTTTGCATATTTTGGCATTTTGCTCCAATGCCTCGAAAAATGGAATATTAATTTGCAATTAACTAAAAATATCAAAAAACCGAGCATAGTGCCTTGTATTATCTTTCTTCGTCGAAGCATGAGGATAAGGCAAATTTTGAATCAGAATAGTACTCACTTGTTCCTTCCCCTTCCTAGTTTTTTTATTTTTCTCTCCTTTCTTTTTCCTTTCTTCTTCCTCACTCTTTTTCTTTTCATTTTCAACTAATTCTCCCTCAACATTTTTTTCTACTTCACTCTCATCAATCTTCTTTTCTTTCTCAACTACTCCCTCTTTTTCCACAACTTCCTCACTTATGCCCATATCAATCTCTCTACCACTTCTAGTAATAATAGCCTTGCAATGCTCTTTTGGATTCACTTGTGTTGCAGTGAGAATCAGATGTCAAGCTATTGTATTAACTTGAATCATAAAACATTGAATCTTCTTTCGGAATAACCTTTCCAAACTCTTGGTCAATCTGTAACACCCCCATTCTATACCCCGAGCTATTAAAGCGATAACAATTAATCAGAGTGTAATTAAAACATTCATGGCATAAAAGGGAGCGTCACATCAAAGTGACAAGGTACAACAACCTGCTCATATAGATATGCAACAATCAGGTAGCAACATAAGCAGAGGAACTCAGTTCCTATCACCCACTATTCAGATACAGAATAAAAGCGGAAAATCTGCAACTGAAATCTCATAGATATAAACATTAAAGTTTGTCTGTTTTATACAAGGTCATACATGTACATCCAAAAAGATATATATACATGTACACACATAGTCACACAACGATCTCCCCGACTACCCGGTGCTATATATCAGAGTCGGTCGACAAAAGAATGAAGACATAATCTTCACAAAAAGACCTCCAGCATCTAATCTGCAATGCCTCATAGAGCATTCAAAACAGCAGAAGGGTGAGAAACACAATTATAATATAGTTGCATACAATTATGTAATAACATACAATACACATGCAAAACATTCTCACCTCGACACACACCATAGTTCAAATACAAAACATAACGATTCATATCTCACACATCCATCACAAAGGCATATCAATCATGCTCAACAAATTCATCACCAATCTATATATATCAACTCATCAATTCCATTCACAAATCCCACACATAATCAATCCATTCATGACTTATGTAAATGCACAGAGACCGATACAATGACTCTATGCAAATGCGGTACCATTCCATCCATCATTCTCATCATTAATTCACTCAGGAATGATTGGAATCATCGCTTGTTACTTAGTGTAACTCCCCGTCGAGCAAACGATGTTCCCCGCCGCTTTAGGTCCTTTTTGTATAAGGCACACGACGTTTATGGATCGCTTTAGGTCCTCTTTGTATAAGGCACACGATCCGATCGATTTAGGTCCTCTTTGTATAAGGCACACGATCGTCTATAATGTCGCTTTAGGTCCTCTTTGTATAAGGCACACGACCGTTACAGCAGATTCCCTCTAGAATCGTTTCGTCGCTCACATCCACTAGGGCACACGAAATCACAAGAATGCATATCATGATGCTTGGCATACAATGACTCATGACAATCAAATGCATATACAACCATGTGAATCATCTCGATATCCATAATCATGCATATACAATCAAACCCCACATAATGCATTTACTTGCCCTAAGACCACAAATCATCATCACAACATTCACGTCACATGCATTCACATCATATAACAGCACACAAGCTATACATTATATATCCAAAGCATATTGCATGATAGCACATCAATCGCACACAACTACGACGATAAAAGTTGACAAAATGACACGTTTACAAATTCCCGACATAATTAAATCGGCCACCAATCTCAAAAACCACTTTTATAAGAAAGAACATTTCATAAGCTTTCCAATGGTACAAAGAACGTCCCGATCCGAGTTACAGATCAAAAGTTGCAGAATTTAGAAAATAGATTTAATTTTTGAAGTTCCACGTCGCGCCAAGCGGGCTGCTCCCCGCGCTGAGCGCGCTCCTCACTGCCTGGTGAGGTTGCGAATTTTCAAGACCGCGCTAAGCGCGCACTGCGAAATTCAAAAAAATGAACTCTTCGCAAATCCAACCCAAAAATCCTATTTTTCATCCCAAATCAATTCCAACAGCAAAACAAGCATCAACAATTGTTCATAAACATAGTGTGATCATACAACGCGATTTATATCGATTTCCGACCGTGAAAACATCAATTTCTACTCGTTTATCTCATTTCGACCTATATTTGAAAAACTAGTAAACAATCCAACACACCCATACATAATCATACACAAACATAGCATAATCGAGTTTCGCACCCTTACCCGATTAATCGTGCTTCAAAGTGTCGGTTGAATCGATTCCTAAAATTTCAAGTTTTTCCTCTTTTTCTTCTTTTCTTCCTCTTTTCCTTCTTTTCTTTCTTCCCTTCCTAATTTTCTCTCTTTTCTCTCTATGTTTCTATTTTAAGTGAAAACAACCCAAAAAGACTAAAATACCCCTACACTCAATTTTCTCGCAAACGTTCCCACAACGCGATAAAACATAATAACGATAAACATAACACATTTATTAAGAATAAAATAATATAAAGACCAAAAATAATTAAATCGACTCGATTAAATAAATCTAACAAAAACCGGGGCGTTACACAATCACTGGCACACCATACTTCCAAGGTACGACTTTGGTATCTTTGAAAGAGAATAGGCTAGGCTTTTGAATAATCACAGGCTTCAACTGATTAACTGGAGGAACAACATGCGTTGGAATGTTGAATACATGTTTTGGTATACTGAAAATAGGTGTTGCATAACTTGATTCAGGCAAGTTAAACACATGCACTTTGTCACTTGATTCTGGTAGATTAAAGATAGGCTCGATCACAGACACTTCATCCTTCTTCAACTTGTTACTTACTTGCAAGAAAACATCATTGATCAAACTTTGAATGTCCCTTTGGACCAACATATATCCCTTAGAACTGGTACGTAGCACAATCTTCACACTCAGCATGGCAAATCTTGACTAAACCTGCCTCTACCAACTTCGCATGAAAAGCTCGAAGAGGGGTTTTAATTTCAGCAACGTCAAGGATTAGACTCTCGTCAGATGCTTCATTAATAGCATTAAAAGCCCCATGAGCGGACAAAGGATTATTTTTAACATTGGGTACAAAATCACCAAATGATAAGATTTTCTTCTCTATTAGATCTCTTACAATGTGTTTTAGAGCATAACATCCTTCTAGATCGTGGCCTGGCGCGCCTTCGTGGAAAGGACAATGAGCATTGGGATTGTAGTGAGGTGGAAGAGGATCAGGAGGTGGACCCAGAGGCCTTGTAGTTACTAACCCTTTTTGCACCAATGAAGGGTATAGCTCGGTATAAGTCATAGGAATGGGAGGAATAGGAGGCCTACCACCCTGTCTTTTATTGGGAACATTTTGTTGGGGTGCTTAAATCCTTTATTGTTGATAGGCTGGAGCGTTGGCCGTTCGTTGATAAGTTGGCGGAGCTTGAACTGGTTGATAAACATGAGCTAGTTGCATAGGCTGATATACGGGAACTTGTTGATTAAATGAAGGTGTGACTGCGGCCACATATGGTTGCTGAGTAAACTGAACTGGATAGACTGGTTGTTGAGCATAACTCTATTGTTGTTGTTGCTTCCAAGGCTGATTATTTCTTATACTAGACATCCGTGTGTTAGTTTCCCCTTCCTCTTTCTTGTGGAAACTGCTAGAAGACTTCTTAGCATTGTTGTTGGTGGTGCTTGAGCTGCCAACTACATTGGGCATTTTACCAAGTTTCAAACCAAGTTCCACCTTATTACCCAAAGACAATATATCAGAAAAGCTAGCGGTCATACTTCCAACCATCCTCTCAAAGAATTCTGGGCGTACAATGTTGACAAACCAATCAGCTAATTCCTTTTCGGTCAAGGGGGTTCCACTTGTGAGGCAGTTTCTCTCCATCCCTAAGCGTACTCCTTGAATGACTCAGAACTCTTCTGTGTCATACTCAACCGTTGTCTTCTATCAGGAGCTAGGTCTATGTTATACTTATAGTGTTTGATGAAGGCATCTGACAGGTCTTGAAAACAACAGATGCGAGACTGATCCAAGTTTAAATACCATTTAGAAGAAGCACCCTTCAAACTGTCTTGGAAACAATGAATCATAAGTTTGTCATTGTCAACATGGGCGACCATCTTTCTATAGTACATAATAAGACGATTCTTTGGACAGGTGGCACCTTCGTATTGATCAAAGTTAGAGGTCTTGAAAATGGTTGGGATAACCAAACCGGATACAAGGCACATCTCTCTTGTAACAACACCAAAGATTTGGTCACCTTCCATTGCTTTTAATCTCTTTTTAATAGTTTCAACATTCTCCCTAAGCTTCTCATGCTTCTCATATTCATATTCGGACATATCTGGCACATCATACACTTGTTGGTGTTCATCGAATTGATGTTGAACACGGGTATGCACGACAGTTGTGGCAAATACAAGGGACTTCGGAAGTCAAAGGAACAACTTGTTGAGTAGTAGGAATTACAACGGGTATAGGCACAAAACCCGGAGGAAGACCAAATGGAGGTAAATTGGTAGTAGTAGTCACTGCAGACTAAGGATCTATTGCTGGATTAACAATCTCAAAAACCACAGTGGTTTAGGTATCCATCTTCGCACGTATTACTTGTAACATTTCCATAATCTGTCCTATGTTCCCACGTAGGTCTTCTAGTTCATTGCTGACTCGGTCGATATCTTGGTTATGTTTGACCATCCTTCTTCGAGCTTGAGCTCTGGTGTTGTATGGACGTGGAGGACTCAACGTGAAAAACTGGATATGAGATAACAGAACGAGCTAATGCAAGAGGAATGCACATGTGATGACATGAATGCATGAAATGCAATGCAAATGCAATAAAAGAATTCAAGGAACTCAAAATTATATTTGCAAACATTATAAAAATGGAGAACACATCTCTTGAATAACAGAAAGAGTCTCATTTCATTGATTTAAATTTGAAGTTTACAAAATAAAGTACACACTTTCAAAAGTCATACAAAGTGGAAATAAAATACAAGAAAACAAAACTAGGAGTCTTAAGTAATCTGACGAGAAGATCCCTCCTCTCTTTGCAATTTCTTTGTAAGCCTCTCGATCAGCTCCTGCATCTTGGCCTTCTAAAGGATGCGCTTATCCACATACATCTTCCATCCAACTGAAGTTGGAGGAATGTCAGAATTGACAGTAGGCATTATGGTACGCTAGAGGAAAATAAATCCTCTCGCGCCTTCCTCTTCTTGGCAGACTCTTCTTTTTCCCTTTGCCTATGAAGCTTATGAAGTTCTCCCATCTCATAATTGATAACTTGATACTTGTTCTTCCAAGCATCCCTCTCTCGCTTTGCTTTAGTTAAAGCGTTCTTCAACTTCTCCTCCTCACTCATAAAGATCAAAGTGGGGTCTCTAGCAGCCAAGGGTATGGACTCATGACGAGGGTAGGGCATCTTCAGCTTGATAGCCTTATCTTGCACCCATTAGAAATAAGACTCCAAAGTGGCGCAATCAGGCTTTCCTAACACAGTCATCCCTTTTCTATGTACGTGACACCAAGCGTGCACAATTTTCTCTTTAAGCACTGGATTCTCACCTGCTTTGAATAAAAGTCCCTCCAAGTAGATAATATTAGGCTTATACTTCATGGGATAACCAAGACGTCGATGAGCTAAAACCGGATTATAGCTTATGCATCCCTTCGTACCAAGAAGAGGTACGTTGGGCAATTCACCACAACTGTCAATCATAGCCACCCCTCCAAAAACAGGATAATACCACTGAATATCGGAATGTGTGAGCGACATAATCTTCCGCGACCAAAGCAACCCATCCTTAAGATCCCAAAAGGTGGCTGAGTGAGGCAAGTGTGAAATAAACCACTTGGAGAGCAAAGAGGTGTAACAAGTAATCATTCATCCTAATGAGAGTTCCTCAGATGCACAGAGTGATAGGCGTCAGCAAGCAATGTTGGGACTGGATTCCCAAGTAAGAAGATCTTGATAGCATCCATATCAACAAAGTCATCAATATTCGGGAAGAGAAATAGTCCATAAATGAGCTAGGGAAGGGTGCCTTCAAAGGCATCTACACTTTTCATATCAACAAAGTACTTAGCTTTCTCCATCAAAAATTTGGAAAGTAACCCAGGGAGTCCTCCTTTAGTAGTCATATTAGCCTTGATATCTGACAACTTGAGGTGAATGGCCTCTGCAATATCTTTTCCACTAGGTATATCCTCCAAACCAGATAAAGGAGCTTAAGAAGTAATTGGAAGTCCAACAAAAGAATAATACTCCTCAAACGTGAGCATCAACCGATAGTCGGGAAAAGTAAAGTAATGGTATAATGGATCATAAAACTGCACAAGTGTAGAGAGAATTCCATCAACCATCTTGAACTTCAATAGAGGAAATATCCTCCCATACCTATCCTAAAATCCCAAAGGGTCCTGAACCAAACCTCCCAGTTTCCTTAAGTCTTCCAACTTTGGGCTCTTGAAAGTGTATTTCTGGGTTCTTCTCCTTCCAAAATCCATCCTATAATGTTTTCAAAACAACTCTAAGTTCCTTGAAAAGGGTTAAAAAAGGATGCATGAATGCATGGATGAACGTATGCACATACACACATATACGCAAATATACAAACACGGGGTTTAGGTTTTGAGATCACGAGCATGAAGTCATGGTCTACCCATCCTAAAGGAATGTACTATGGGTTTTTGTACATGCGGAACAAGGTTCTAAGAGGTTCCCAAAGTCGTCGACCCATCTTTCTGATATTATTAACACACTAATTACTTGGAAATCAATAATATTCTCAAGAGAGTCTCGTTTAAGTTTAGTATTGCGTATCAACTATTTCGGGTTTACACCCTCATAGTCATCGCACTACGTCCTAAAAAGGCCAAGTGGGGTAAGAGGTAACTAAAGTCCTCAGCTTCTCGGGCTCCTAGGTCGAAAGTAGTAATGCCTTCATGATTACTCGTTCAACAAATATTACCCTCAAAGGGGCCTCCACTGAGCGGGGGATCTCAAGTCAACTTCTTCGGGATTACTCCCTCAAAGTCTCCTTGACTATATCACCCTTCCTATCTTATGTGTTCTCTCAAGTATGGGTTTGACTTATCTCACCACACAAAGGTGTCCACCCTGCCAAACAGAAAAACCCAAGCAATACAAAAAAACAAATTTATACAAATATACAAATAACGCAAATCAACAAGATAGGATTAACCCTCTTAGACTATTACAACAGAAGTCCCCAGTGAAGTCGCCATTTATGTTGCGGTGAGAATCATATGTCAAGCTATTGTATTAACTTGAATCATAAAACATTGAATGTTCACCATCAAACTTTAATTTATTCAAAGGAAAGGGAAATGATAGAATAAAACCCTAATTGTGCTATGTAACAACAATGTAAAGAGATCTAAGGTTCGGGGTTGTTTATACTAAGGGAAGGTATTATCACCCTAAGTATCTATAGTATTATATAGGAACCTCTTGTAAGTATTTGTGTTATGTTATTATTATTTGTTTGCTATGGTTTGGAAAGGTTCTATGGGGAAATACCTAAAAGTATTTACTAAGTATGCTCGCTAAGACTGCGCGGTCTTGTGCCTACGTATCCTAACAAGGATGGAATCAGAGCATTCGTAGTTCACCTAAATGGGCGAAGAACACTTGATAGTGATCAAGGTTCCAAAGGGGAAGGTAAGTGTTTATAACAATAACACTTACATAGAGTTTACAAACTCTAACCTAAGTCTAAGTTGAAAGGTTAATGACTCTAACAAGGTCAAAAGAGAAAGTAAGTGTTCATAGCAATAACACCTACATAGAGTTTACAAACTCTAAACTAAGTCTAAATTGAAAGGCTAATGACTTTAACAAGGTCAAAAGGGAAAGTAAGTGTAGGGCTAAGCTACTTATGACATAAAGTCAACAAAAAGACCTTTTCCTTTGGATTTAGGCACATACAATCATAATATCAAAGGAGTACAGAGAAAAGCCTCAAGTATCAAAGCTAAGATCATGAAGGAATAGAAACATATGTAAATCAAGTGTCAAGGCAACTAATCAACTCATGAGGCAATACATCATGTCACCAATTAGGCATAATGGCAAACAAGTAGTATACAAGCATTCGTGTCCTAAAGTAATAGCCAAATATCATTATTTAACACACAAAGACAAGGTGAACCAAATAAGATGAGAATCCATACAAGTCAGTAGCCACACCATAACATGTTCAATACATTTCAAAGATTAGGAAAGGAACACAAATGGATCAAACATGAGCTACATTGACAGCCAAACAAATGTCAATAACTAGTTTCTAAGAAACAAGCAACAAATGATCAAGGCAATGAGATCAAAGCATGTCAACATGATGAGGCAGTAGCATAAGTAAGAATATCAATTCACAACCAAGTTCTTGATAGCAAGAATATTCACCAAGTATCACACTCAAAGCATGCACAAACACTTAAGTATTCATGAATCAAGATTATTCTCAAAAGGAATCAAGTATCCAATGAAAGTAAATAAGACAAATGAGCAAGCAATATACATTGAAACATGGAGGTCATAAGCTCAAACAAGTCATTCAAGTCATATAAAAGTCATGAATATCAAGAAGATTCACACAAGAAACAAGTCCTAAAACTAGGTCAAAGATTAGGCAAATCTCACGTCAAAACAATATCACATTGAAGCATCAATTTAAGACATATCAATGATCAAACAAATATGGATTGAAGGCTCTAACTCATGCCAAAACAATCAAGAACAAGTTAGAAGAAAAGATCCCAAGGAGAATTGCACAAGTGCATCATCAAAAACAATTCAACAAGTTCAAGTATGTTCATCAATCGAGCATGAATTGGGGGCCCCACAAAATCAATTAAGAAATTCTTAAGAATGCATCATTAATACACCACAACATCACTCAAACATTAAGCATTTATGTGTCAAAACATGGTGAAAAAATTGGCTTAAGAAGTGGTTCAAAAGCCCATCAAAACACAAACCATAATCCAAGGGTAAACATGTAAAAGCACTTCTAAAAAATAATCCAAATAAAATAGCTAAACTAATTTAAAAATAAAATAAAAAAATGAAAAACAAGACAAGACATTAAAATATTTAAAATATATTTTTGTGAATTTTTATGATGAAGGAAAAAAATTAAAAATAAGATAAAAAATAAAAAATAAAATAAAAAAGAAAGAATAATCAAAGGGGGTGTGAACCAGAATCCCAAAATGAACTAAAATGCTTTATACTGCGCGTTGGGCCACAAATAGAGGGTGAAAATAGGAAAATGTACAAAGCCCAATCCATTTCAAAACACATTTCAGAAACAAAAAGAAAAAAACACGCGTGGCATGCTTTATTGATCCACTTGGATCCAAATCAGCGCCACATGGACAGACACACAAGCAAAAGTCAGCAAGTCAACATGTGACACGCGAGATGCCGGAGCCTTAGCTCCGGTCGTCTTCTTCGGCACGACCTCGCCGGAGCTGGATAAAAAACACAAGAAAATACAAAAACCTTGACACTATTCCCCAACATTTTTCACGTAGATCACATTTATGGCATTATTTTCCAATTTTAAACACTCTAAGGCCATGAAAAAGACCCGCGAAGTTTAAACACACATTCTGAAACAACAATAAACCAAAACAACAACTATACAAATATCATCTACACTAGGGGAAGACCTTAAATGCAAACTCAATGTTCCTAAAATGCTTCAAACATGTGAGAAAAAGATTGAGGAAATGATACCCAATGGAGAGATCTGTTTGCTTCGCTTAAAAAGCTCAACAAACTCCTTTTGGCTCTATGAACTTTGAGGATGATGATAGTAGCAAGGAAATGAAGAGAGAACCTTTGAGAAGTGAGATTTGAAGAGAAGAAAATTTGAGAAAGAGATATGGAGTTGGGTTCTATTTTGGTATCAAATGAGCTCTCTTTTTTGTTTCTAGGGTTTTTAGTGTATATACTGAGGTTTTGGAGTGAGTTTAGTGGACTAATTAGGGTTAAAAGCTCGGTTGTGAAAAAGTTTGAAAAATGGGAGAGTGGAGAATGGGAGCATGAGCTATCCACATGGTTGTGTTTTTGTGGTTTTGTGTGAGTGGAATGAGAGCCATGAGGAGAGTGTGAGAGAAGGTACAACACGTGAGGATTAGTGGTAAGCAAGTTTGTTCATTTTATTCTTTGGAAAAAACTCCAAATATGATGCATGGGGTGTGTGTGTATGTTTGGTCATTTGTGGCAATGTTTTGGTAAGAAGAATGGGGTATAATACATGTAAGATGAGGAAATTAGGAAGCAAGTTGTAATCAACAAATGGAAGAATCAAGAATAATAACATAATGCATCTATACAACCATGTCCACATAGCCATCTTTAGGTCATTGTATCTTGATGAATTTGGCTCCAATTAATGAGATCTTGAGTTTAAATGAAAGTTGGAAGAATGATGAATAAGTTTCATGTTGGAAGCAACTTGAAATGAGGCTTGGAAGATCAAGAAAACTGGCCTTGAATCCATGCATACAAAACTGACTTTATGCTTGAAAAATTTCTAAGTTAAAAATGCCAATTTTATCTACTTGAGGTCTTGACTTTGAAAACCCATATCTTGAGGTTTAATACACTCTCCCATGAGCTCTCCTTTTTATTTCTAGGGTTTTTAGTGTATATACTGAGATTTTGGAGTGAGTTTAGTGGACTAACTAGGGTTAAAAGCTTGGTTGTGAAAAAGTTTGAAAAATGGGAGAGTGGAGAATGGGAGCTCGAGCTATCTTGAGGTCTTGACTTTGGAGAATGGGAGTCCATTAAACTCACTCAATGGCTTGTGTATCATATGAACTTTCACTTCTTGATCTTAGATGATTTCAATCTCTTGAGCTATTTGAATACCATGGATGGACTCCAAGGGTGTATTTGAATTTCTTGAATCATGTCTTAATGCTTGAGTTCATGTGAAGATGGCTGGTTTATACCTGAGTGAATCGCACACTCAAAGATACAACAGAGTCGCCACCAAACTTTATTTAGTCCCAAAGGACAAGGAAAATATCGATAAAACCCAAGGGGAAGAGAAACGGGAACGAGGGTCGGTTATGTGAAAGGAAGGTATTAGCACCTTACGCATCTGTCGTACTCGACGGGAACCATTTCGCTTGCTTCTAGGCTTAGATGGCTTTTCTATCTAAAGGCTTCTAGCTAACAGAAAGAGAGAGAGAGAGAGAGGAGAAAAAAGGAAAAGAAAGAAAGAAAGGAAGTGCTCGCGGAGGATTAGGGCCCTCGTGCCTACGTACCCTCACAGTGCAATGAGGAAATCAGAGCGTCGTAGTTCATGGAACCAGGGAAAAAGGAGGGGAAATGGAAGAAAGGTGGAAGGGTGCTCGCCAAGATCATCGTAATCTCGTGCCTACGTATCATACATTCGAATAAATGCAGAATCAGAGCTTCATAGTTCAGGGAACTAAGACGGAAAAAAGAGTAGAAAAGGAAAGTGGTGTCAAAACCAAGAGCAAAAGAAATAGATAAAGATTCGCTGGGGATGCAAAAGAATTGATGTCAAAACCAGGAAAGAAGTGCAAAGAAAAGATAGCGACTGAGCTGGGGATAAAGTGCAAGAGTGGTGTCAAAACCAAGAAGATAAAGAAGCAAAAGGAAATATAAAGACTCCACTGGGGAAGTAAGGGAACAAAGAGTTGCTAGGGATCAGAGGGTAGTGACCTTACTGGGGAACAAGCAAAGAGATAGTGTCAAAACTGAGAGAAAAAGGAAACTCGGTATGCTAACTGAATGGAAGTGATTAATCGAAGAGAAATAGAGATTTAGAACTCTGTGGGGAAAAAAGGGGTTGGTGTCAGCAGACAGGCTGTGATGGACCAAAAGAAAAGAGAGAGTGTTGAACCAAGAGAAGGTGTTTGACTATGAGGGGACATCGGTATGTTAATTGATAAATAGTGGTTAACCGAGGAAAACAAAGATTGCAACTCCGCGGGGATAAAGGAGCATAGGTTTTAACAGGTGAACTGTGATCAACCAGAAGAATGGGTGTAGAAACAAACGAAGGTTGTGACCCAAAAGGGATGTTGGTATTGACTGAACAAACATCACTTGACCAACGAAGAAGGGTATTGAACCAAAAGAGGTTTCTAACCTCTGGGGATTCGGTGTTAACAGAGGAACTGTGATTAACCGAAAAGAAAAACGAGTGATTAACCAAGTGAAGGTGATTAACTCAAAAAGTGTTCAATGTTTTAACAGACATGCTGTGTTAACTGAAAAAATGGGTGATTAACCAAGAGAAGGTGACTAACCCAAGAGGAACTCAGTATGTTAACAGATAAACTATGGTTAACTGAGAAAATGGGCGATTAACCAAGAAAAGGTGATTAACCAGTATGTTAACAGATAGACTATGGTTAACTGAGAAAATGGGTGAATTAACCAAGAGAAGGTGATTAACCCAAGAGGAACTCAGTATGTTAACAGATAGACTGTGGTTAACTGAGAGAATAGGTGATTCACCAAGAGAAGGTGATTAACCCAAGAGGAACTCAATATGTTAACAGATAGACTATGGTTAACTGAGAAATAGTGCAAATTGGTGTTTTAACTGACAGACAGTGGTTAACCAATCGAAGGGAGAAGAATCAAGAGAAGACTGCGAACTCCGCTAAAGTTTTAGTGTTTAACAGGAAAACTGTGTTTGACTGAAGAAAAGGGTTTGAGACTCTTCAGGGGAATCAAAGAGCAATGATTAACCACGAGAAAAGGCTAATGAGTCAAGAGATGGGTGCTAACCCAAGAGATAATGATCTTTAACCAATAGAAATGGTGATTGATCAAAAGAGAGATTGAAAAAGATAAAAGTGATCAGAGATCAACTCAGCCGGGGATAGAGAAATACTACAACTAGAGGATAGAGGTGACTAATCTCAGCGAGAGGACCAACGCCCTTACCCAAGAAATAGTCAGAATGAGGATAGGATAACTCCCACCTCATTCCTTCTCTAGCACTCAAAGTATAGTGTGGAAATTAAAACGGATAGCGTAATAGCTCCAAGTTGTACAATGCTCAAGTGCGTCGTGCGTCGTGCATATCTCCGACTCCGCGGGAGAAGAGAGAAAGAAAGCTCTAAAGGAAGCCTAAAGAGGAGCGCCAAAGCGAGGATCAATAATCGAAACGATGTTTTGATTAATTAATTAAAAGGGAGGATTATGCTAATAATTTTCCAAAATGAATTGAAAAATCATTAAAGCAAAGGGTGTATTATTGATTGTACAGGATTAAATTTATTCCCTTGAGAACAAACCTAATGCCAAAAAATGAGAGCAAGTGCAAAACAATACCAAATGACATTTAATATGCATCACAAATCATGAATCATGTGATCAAAGAAATTGCAAAAATGCTCATGTTCATATAATGCCAAGAAAATGAACAAATTAAATAATCGGAATCGTGCATAGAAAGTTCATGAATATGCTTCAAACGGAAGTTAAATGACACTTAAAACATCCATAAAAATCAAGCATATCAATCCATGGAAGTTGGAAGAAGAAAGCATGGCAAACACACTTGAAAAAGTAAGAAAATGGCCTTCTGGTTCAGTGTTAATCGATTAACACTTTTGCACTGCAAAGTGTTAATCGATTAACACTTGAAAATCAGCAAATTTACACTGGTTAATCGATTAACACTTTTGCACTGCATAGTGTTAATCGATTAACACTGGACAGGGGCAGAAAAACCAATTTTCCAAAAGTGCTTCCAGCAGTTAATCACTTAATTGAACATCCACATGCTATGGTTCACACTTGTGCACGAAAATTACATCATGTATGAGCAAGTAAACACAAATTGAAAGTATTAACATGAAGATCAAAGATCAAATAATCTCATGGCAAATCAAACCGAAAAACGATCAAAATTACATCGTAAACGCGCAAAAATGATCGAAACAGTGAGTAAAGTAAGATCTACCAACCTACAAGCCAGAGAATTGGCTTGGTAATTGTTGTGAGTGAAACGTAGAGAGAAGAAGCCAAGAAACCCAGAGAATTCTACTCTTGCACTTCAAACCGTAGCGAAACCGAGCAAAAAAACGCGAAAATGCACCGAGATGGAATTTGCACCGAATAAATTGATATGAACACTTGAATTGAAGTAGAATTAGATGTGATTCCAGAAATCCAATCAAGAAATGCCAATTGATGGAGGCTTAAGCTCAAGAGAAAGCAATTTTAATGTGAAAGTTGCTACTCTTTAATGGTGGAATTGAGCTCTAGTGTGGTTTGAGGAAGAAAATGTAGATGAAGATGAAGAATTTGAAGAAAAAATTCAGAGAGAATGCGAGAGAATTGAGAATGAAATGTGAGAGATTTGTGTGAAATGATTGAGAGTGATTGGGATCCTTGAAAAATGATTGAAGCTTTGTCTATATAGAGTTTTGGTTTGGAGTGTGAGAGGTTAGGAATTAGGCTAGAAGCTAGCTTTAGATGGTTTGGACTTAGGATAGAAGTTAGTTACGCTTGACTCACCGAGTCAAGCGGTTAAATTGATTAGTTAGGATCAACTCGGTAACAATCCCAATGTGAGCTCCAACATCCAAAGGTCCACATACTTGGAAATCAAGGAACATGGTGCACTTATTTTAGAGTGATGTATTAGAATAAATGCACTTGAAATGTCTTGAATAGTCTTGAGATGTCTAGAATATTCCACATGCTGCTAGAATACTGTAGAATCAAAGACCAAAGTGTGTGCAAAGGTGTTGTCATGAAAAAGCAGCAGATTATGCATATTCTTCCTGTGTTAATCGATTAACACATTTGCATTGCAAATGGTTAATCGATTAACCAGGCCAAAAAATGCCCAATTTGCCTGAAAAATGGTGTTGTGGCCACGATTCCGATTTTCCACCTCTTGCTTTGATGCATAGACATAGAAACCCTTGTTTTGTGCTTGTTTTGATGATGTGATACCCTTGTGAGGATGTGATTAATCGGGATTGAGAAACCTGAAAACCCTGCAACAAGAAACACAGAGAAAAGTGCAAATGCTTATGCCGGCAATGCGAGTGCACATGCTTATGCAAAGGGCAAAGAGAGGGAGGTCAAATTCCGGGTTACGACAACTGCCCCTATTTAATTCACTTAGACCTGAATGTTTGAATTGCGTTAGCTTTTCGATGATTCTAGGTAAAAGGGGATTAAATAAAAGAGTAGCTCAAAAATTTGGCCTACAACGACAAAAGAAAAGGTTTGAGAGTGTTTGAAGTTTGCCTAATATCTGTTGGGGAGATGAATCAGGCCAAAGGAAAGATAGCATGCTTGATGCATATGCCATGTATGTGTTATACATGATGCTTGGTATCATGCAATGCAAGGGTGCGAGTTAAGGTAATGTGTGGAGGTTAGGCAAAGATTGTAGCAAAACGACCTCGACGTCCTCAGCTGGAGAAAGGCCCCGAATGGTGACAACTCCACTGGGGAAGAAAATGAGAAGTCTCAAACTTCTAGACTACCACCATTGCCACTGTCGGGGATAAGAGAATCAGGCTGACCTTCACGCCATGACTGACCCTGCCCGGGGAATGAAATAAAAAAACTCTGATTTCTAAGCTATCCCTGACTCTGCTGTAGGGAATTCACAAAGCTCGGAGGATCTTCTCTGCTTGGGGAAGATAAGAAACCAAGTCGTACCATTGCTGGTGCGTGACAGTTCATACATGTTGGGAATGATGTGCGACCCTTGCTGGGGAAATAACAATCAAGTCTTTGATTGAAGTACATCACTCGACCACCCTACTGGGGACATTATGGATCTGCTAGGGATATGGAAGGTAGCCCACCTTTCCGGAGAACCATAATGGCACTTGCTGGGGAAATGATGGCTCTGCTGGGGAAACAACAACCTCTTTAAAAAACCATCACAGTGTAAGTCGGGCATTAGGCTTGCCAATACACATTACCGATTATCCTACATAATTTACCAATAAAATATGCAATGCATAATGCTTTCTCGATTGATTTAGCTTTTTATTATTCTCAATGTTTTATAGTATTATGTGATCACAAATAATCATTTATTTTGCAAACAAAATACTGGAAAGAAAACAATTGAGAAAACAAATGATGTAATTTTATTGAATGTAAAAGAATGTATATAAGATGTGTACAAGGATGAAAAAAAATCCTTGATGAGGAAATTTGCAATAAAATTTAAAAACAAATGTAAATGGCAAAGGGAAATCATGCTTTGCATTGATTACAACATTGGCTACCATCCACCGTAAGTCTAGGTTCCAATGTCTTGCACCAGTTGATAATGATTCGACTGCTCTGTTACCGTCTGAGGTCTAGCTATGATGAAAAGAGGCTCAAGTGTTCACAGTCAATGCCTTTATCCCTAATTTTTGCCTGGACATTTTTCTATATTTTTTTTCGTCCACCGGGATACCCATTTTTGGCTAAGTCGCCCTTTCGGGTTTTCAACTTAGCGGGCAATTATTGTTTTGTTTTTTTTTTTTGCATTGTCCCTAACTTTTGCATGGACATTTCTTTTTTTGGTTCATCGGGACGCCCATTTTTGCCCAGACTGCCCTTGCAGATGTCAATCTAGTGGGCTCTTTATCCATTTTTTCAGGCATAATATTTTTTGACTGCATCAGAGTTCACAGGCGATGGCAACTGAAGGTGTGAGAAAAACACAAGAAATGGGGGTTTGAATTGGGTTTTCTACTTTTAAAACTTTTTGTAAAACTCAAGCAAATATTATGAATAAACTAACAATGAGAAAGACACACGATATATCCAGGGTCACTTGAAAACTATCAAGCTAATCCAATCCACCCGCCAAGGTGATTTTGCCTCTCTCAAGCAAGGACTTAATCCACTATAACCAAACTGATTACAACTGCACTAGCACACTGCTGGTGACTAACAACCTCTAATACACACTAGTCCTAGACTTCCTAATAATCCTGACCCAACTGGTCGATTAGGGACCAATGCACAAGCTAACTGCAAGTGACTAACAACACTAAAACACATTGTCTTAGTCTTCCTAAAATTCTGACCCCAACTGGTCCTTTAGGGAACACAAACAATCTGTTTGTTAAAAAGGTTTGTATACAATGATGCTTCTACACAAGCTGATAAGTAAACATATTTTAAGAACAAATTGACTTAAGAATGTTATTAACAATAGAGCGTATGAACAGTGAAAGTTTCAGTAACATTTCTTGAAGTCTCCACGCCTTTATATAGCCATGCATGATATGACCGTTGAAGGATATTTCTGACATTTCATAATTACGGCGGCGTGTAGGACCGTGGGGGATATATAGTACATTTGCGTCCGTCCTATCCGGAGTGGAGCAGTGCATCCTTGTACTGTTGTACTATTGTGCTGTTGCTTAGTCTTCTCAACTTCCAGACTTTAGAGGCTTCTGAGAGCATGAGTTAGAAGAAGGGAAAACGTAATTAGGATCTTAAAAACTTCAAGTCTTTAGAGTCTGCAGAGCTATATCTTCAGAGTCTTCAGCACTTGGTCTTTAGAACCCATGGTCTTCATAATCATAAGTCTTCAACATCTGGACTTGTTCATCAGAACTTCTGTCTTCAGATCTTCAGCACTTGTTTTCTTAAGTCTTCAGTATCTGGACTTGTTCATCAGAACTTCTGTCTTCAGATCTTCAAAACTTGTTTTCTTAAGTCAGCGTATCAGAGTCATGCAATTTCAGAGTCTTCTGAAGTAAATGCTACAGTTCAGCAGAACAATGCAAAGTGCAAAAGCGGAACAATTTTCTTCTAATAACTTAGGCACGCTATTTATCAGAAGCAGAACCTGTTTGTTAAATTCTCAAAAATAACAAACATTATAAAACCAAAATTGTTCACACAAACATACTTGTTTGTTATCATCAAAACTCAGAGGTATTATTGCAAAACCAATCCTTGTTCTAACAATCTCCCCCTTTTTGATGATGACAAAACTATGTATTTTGATGACACAATTTTGTACATAACATAAAATATAATCAGAGTAAGAAGGTTAAGGAATACTTATCCTTCCGATGAAAGTCTCCCCCTGAGTCTCAGACTGTATGAGGATCAAATATCCTGACTTGCGAACCTTCTGGGTGAACTCCCCCTGGTTGCAATATGTCAGATATTAAGATCTTTAGAGTCTTTACTCAGTTTCCAGAGGCTAATTGTGCCAAATGAATTCTTTATATCTCAAAGTTAGACATCTTGGTTGCCAAAATATTCATATTCCATATTTCCTGAAAAAGAAAACAAGAGGGAAAATCTAACAGAAACAGAAGTTTATTGGTTAGAATGTAAGCATCTTGTTTTTCAGAAAATGATTATGTGAATCAAAATATTACGTTCAGATTATGGTTCTCCGCCTTTTTGTCATAATAAAAAAGATTGCATTAAGGAAAATGATTTTCAAAACAAAGTTCTAAGACCCAGAACATGAAGGAAAAACAAAATTTCAAAATCCTAAGACCAGAAGTGCCCAAGTTCCAGGTTCCAGAGGATGAAGGGTTCGAAGACAACTTGTTCAGAATTTGACGAAGCATATTCTGTAGAGCGTTATTGACAATTTTTTGCTCAGAAAGGCTTTCTCTAAAAATCGTTTATTCGTCCTTTATTGTCTATTGATCCTTTTTGAGTCCATCAATTGCTAGTGCCAAATGCTCAAAATCAGGTTCAGAAGAGGAAGCAGCTGCAGAGATGTTGACAGTTGTAATAATTGTGGCTTTTTCTGCTTGATTATTAGCTTCTGTAGCTAATATTTCAGCCAATTCCTTTTCTGCAGCTAGCTTAGCTTCAGCTTCCTTCTTTTCTTGCAGCCTCTTCTCAGCTTCTTGAACGAAATAACCCTTTGTCTGAATACAACGATCTTGAAACTTCTGAAATTCTTCAGCCATCCACTGATTAAACATATCCCAAGAAGCACCCAAATCAGAGGGATCCTCACTAGAATTTGATTCATCAGAGAGTGCCTTGAACCTTGTAACTACACTGTTCTTAAAAACAGATATTTCTTTATCTAGGTTGAGAGGGAGGTCGGAGGTTTGATTTTCAGAAAATGCTAGATCATCTTCAACAGAGTCATCAATAATGATGATATCGTTGGCTAGAGAAATTTCAGAATTATTAATTATGGATTCTGGAGTAGGTTTTGAAGTTGGTGAAACAAATTAGGCAAGTGTTGGTTGGATAACAATGGTGGAAGTTGGTTGAGATGAGGTTGTTTCAAACCTTGGTGGAGTCAATTGTAAAAATTGAGGTGAAGTGGTGATTATTTCAGATACGGGTATTGGAGAGGTGGTGACAATAGTAGAGAATATTGGTGGACTAGTGGATAAAATTAGTTGGGTTGATGAGATGGGAAGAGATGAACCAGATGCAATATTAGAGGATGATTCAAGAGACTTACTATGATCTATCTTTATCCTCTTTGTTGATGGTCCTTCATCATCACTTTTCTTTTTCTTTCCTTTCGCTCTTTTCTGAACAATTTCAGGGAGAGCATCTGGTAGACTTTCCAGATCAATTCATACATCTAGTAATTCCTCTTCTTCAAATTTAGCAAAATATTTTACTAATTCTTCTGGATTATAGTCATTTGAAAAAGGTGGGAATCCAGGGATTTGAAATCGAACAAAGTCAAGATCAAACTGGTTTGGAAAAGCAGGTTGACCGGTTATCCTCTTGAGAATCCCCATATTCTTTAAGTTCTTTTCCCAAAATGGTCGACCAGAAGATTTGTATAGTTCTTTAATGAACCCAGCAACCAATAAATCTTCAACTAAACCCGATTCAATGAAAATATCAGACAATAGTCTGCCATAGGGAATATGATTTCCCTTCTTTGTGGAGCCAATTCTTGAGTTAATTATAGTCTCTCTCAAAAAGTTGAACAAAATACAAGGGAGATGGATTTTCTTTCCTTTCAACAGAGAGTATAAAACATACTTCTGTGACACATTAATAAAATCCGATGAATGAGAGAAAGGACGATGATACATAGTTCCCAACATGATTTTAAACCAAACTCTTAAAGTATCCTTTAAGAGCGCTGATGGTGGATCCTTTTTAGATTCAAGACTAGTTCCTTCTTTGAAAATAACGGCTGTGACCTTAGCTTCCCTTTGCTTATTTGGTTGGACATTGACAATTCTTAGTCCTTTTCCATCATGATAGATTAGGTCACTGATTGTCTTTTCAGTGATGATGATTCGTCTTCCAAGCACAGTAGAGACAATGACATGTCTACTAGTGATTGCATGAATCCAGAAATCTTTGCTAGGATTGGAAGTGAGGATCCTTGTAATCTTTTAAAGTAACCATCCCATCCTTGAGAAGTTATAGTATGAGTAAGATTGCATCCATTATCCCTGAGGTTTTTGAAGTAAACCATGGATTCACTAAGAACTTGAAGTTCATCTACAGGTGTGTCGAGAGATATATGACATTTCTCAGGAATAGTACACTGATATTCACGTAACTTGGCTTTGGAGATAGTTTGAGATGATTCCTCCATTGATGAAGATAAAAGAGTTTCAGAGAACTGAAAGGGTTTTAGGGTTTTAGGGTTTCTAAGAATGAAGTGTGGAATGAAGTGTTGTGTGCGAACATATAAAGTGTAAGTGGAGAGAAGTTGAATAGACGTGACAATTAGACATAATAATGGGGATTACTAAATGAACGTAATCATGATTTAACCATTTCCAAGAAAAGTACTGCTCACGCGTAAATCACCCTTTAATTAAGTGACACGTATTGATATCCTCAAAGTCTTGGACAACCCAAAGGTTTCCTTCTGATCAGAGACACTTCTGACAAAGCATCTTCTGATAGCTGAGGTTGAAACAAATGCTTATGAGGTTAAATGAAAATCTGACATCTTTAGACTTTGACTAAACACATATGATTATGAGGAAATCTTACTCTGGACAATAGTCCATTTTCAGATGCTTCAGAATAAATAAAAATCTATCTTCAGCCAAGGGTTTTGTAAAAATATCAGCCCATTGATGGTCTGAATCTATGAATTTTAAACATAAAGTTCCCTTCTGAACATAGTCTCTAATAAAATGATGTTTAATTTCTATGTGTTTAGCCCTAGAATGTAAGATTGGATTCTTACTTAAACAAATATCAGCAGTATTATCACAAAAGATATGGATATTACTCTCATGTATCTGATATTCTTCCAATTGATTCTTCATCCATATCATTTGTGTACTACACAGAGATGCGGAAATGTACTCTGCTTCTGCTATTGAGAGAGTAATTGTTGATTGCCTCTTACTTTCCCATGAGATAAGATTCTTCCCGAGGAACTGACAGTTTCCAGAAGTGCTTTTTCTTTCTAATTTATCTCCTGCATAATCTGCATCACAATAACCAGAAAGACAGTACTCTGATGTTTTCTCATACATCAAGCCAAGGTTAATAGTTCCTTTTAGATACCTTAGAATTCTTTTAACAACAGCTAAATGAGATTCTCTAGGATCTGATTGAAATCTAAGACACAAATGAACACTGAAAAAAATATCAGGTTTAGAAGCACTTAAGTACAGAAGAGAGCCTATCATACCACGATAGAGCTTCTGACAAACTTTTCCACTTACCTCTTCCTTTTCGAAAATACATGTTGGATGCATTGGAGTCTTCGCTGGTGTACACTCCATCTTGTTGAATTTCTTCAGAAGTTCTTTGGTATACTTACTTTGATGAATGTAAGTAGCCCTTGATCTTTGGTCAATTTGAATTCCCAGAAAGAACTTTAATTCACCCATCAGACTCATTTCAAATTCTGCCTGCATTAGCTTAGAAAACTCTTCACAAAGAGAGGGATTAGCAGAACCAAAAATAATGTCATCAACATAAATCTGAACTATAAGTATGTCATTTTTGAACATTTTACAGAAGAGAGTGGTGTCAACCTTTCCTCTGGTAAAGTTATTTTCTAACAGAGAACTACTCAATCTGTCGTACTAAGCTCTGGGAGCTTGTTTCAGACCATAGAGAGATTTTTTAAGTTTAAAAACAAAATCTAATTTTTCAGATTTTTCAAAACCAGGAGGTTGTTTGACATAAACTTCTTCTGTAATATAGCCATTCAAAAATGCACTCTTAACATCCATCTGATATAAGATGATGTTATGATTTACAAAAAATGAAATTAATAAACGTATAGCTTCTAACCCGGCGACTGGAGCAAAGGTTTCTGTATAGTCTATTCCTTCTTGCTGACTATAACCTTGTGCAACCAGTCGTGCCTTGTTTCTGACAACCTCACCCTTCTCATTGAGCTTGTTTCTGAATACCCATTTAGTTCCAATAACATGGACACCTTTAGGCCTCTGAATAAGATCCCAAACATCGTTCTTTGAAAACTGGTTAAGTTCTTCTTCCATTGCCAGAACCCAATCTTTGTCAAGTAGAGCTTCATCTACAGATGTTGGCTCAATCAAGGACACCAAACCCAGAAGTGTTTTTTCATAAGGTTTGAAAGCTGATCTGGTTCTAATAGGTGCATCCTTATTTCCCACAATCAATTCTTCAGGATGTGAAATTGCAATTTTGCTTTTCTTTTATTGTGAAGGATCAGTAGGAGCAGTAACAATAACAGAAGTAGGAGCTTCTGAATCTTTGGGTTCTTCTGACTTTTCCTTAGATTCTGAAAAACTGATCTCCAAATCTGTAAACTTTTCAACTAGCTTTGACTTTTCAGAGTCAAGCTTATCATCGAATCTGACATGAATTGATTCTTCCATAATTCGTGATTCTGTGTTATAGACTCTGTAGCCTTTTGGGCGTTTAGAATATCCTAACAACAGACACTTCTGTGCTTTGGAATCAAACTTGCCCAAATTATCTTTAGTGTTTAATATAAAATAGACACATCCAAAAGGATGAAAGTAAGAAATGTTGGGCTTTCTATTCTTCCACAATTCATAAGGAGTCTTACCCAAAATAGGTCTTATTGAGATTCTATTTTGAATATAACATGCTGTGTTAATTGCTTCTGCCCAAAAGTGCTTAGCCATGTCAGTTTCTTGGATCATGGTGTGAGCCATTTCTTGCAATGTCCTATTCTTTCTTTCTACAACTCCATTCTGTTGTGGAGTTCTAGGACAAGATAAATCATGGGATATACCATAAGAATCAAAAAGTTTTTCAAAATCTTTGTTTTCAAATTCTCCACCATGATCACTTCTGACTCTGATAATTTTACAATTCTTTTCATTTTGCACCTGGGTGTAGAAGGAAGCAAACACAGAGTGCGATTCATCCTTGTGCCTTAAGAATTTTACCCATGTCCAACGACTGTAATAATCAACAATGACTAGTCCATATTTCTTTCCATTGACTGAAGCAGTCTTTACTGGTCCAAATAAGTCAATGTGAAGAAGTTCTAATGGTTTAGAGGTAGAAACAATCGTTTTTACTTTAAAAGAAGTTTTTGAAAACTTGCCTTTCTGACATGCTTCACAAAGAGTATCTGAAGAATACTTCAGATTAGGCAAGCCCCTGACAAGTCCTAGCTTGTTCAGCTGAGAAATTCTTCTCAAGCTAACATGACCCAGACGTCTGTGCCAGACCCATTGCTCTTCATTAACAGATAAAAGACATTTTACACTCTGATTTTTCAAATCTGATAGTTTAATTTTGTAGGTATTGTTTTTCCTCTTACCATTGAACAGAATTGACCCATCCTTCTGACTAACAGCCTTACAGGACGTTTGATTAAATATAAAGTCATAGCCATTGTCACTAAGTTGACTAATTGACAATAAGTTATGCATTAGACCCTCAACTAAAAGAACGTTGTTGATGGAAGGAAGTTTACCATTACCAACATTTCCAGAGCCAATGATCTTTCCCTTCTAGTTTCCTCCAAAACCAACGACGCCTCCAGACTTAAGTTCCAAATCTTGGAACATACGCCTTTCTCCCATCATGTGTTGCGAGCATCCACTGTCCAGGTACCATGACTGATGTTTCAATGGTGCCATCAAAGATATCTGAAACATAGATTATCTTACTCTTAGGTACCCATATATTGTGTCCTTTCTTGTTAGTCTTGCCAGAGGTTCTATCACCTTTGGATTTTTGTGCAACAGGATAATTGAGTGGAATTTGTGCATGATATTTAGATTTAGAAGTTTTCTTCTGTGTCTGTGATTGTGGTGCAATAGACTCATAACCTTCTAGTTTAGAACATTTCAGTTCAGTGCTAGCAGGCACAAACTGTTCATACAGAGGTTTTAGTTTAATACTCAGAGTCTCATCAATTGGTTTTGATGGTCCTGAATATCCTAGACCTCTACTTCCGTTTTTGCTAACTCTATAGATCATTGAATCCATCTTGCTTCTATCTATGCTTTTAGTAAGGAAGTGCTGAAAAGCTCTATCATATCTGGTTACTTCATAAGTAACAAATATGTTAGAAATAATTTCTTCTTCTAGTTTAGAAACTTTACTTTTTAGAGCAGCATTAGACTTTTCTAAAGAGATAATTTTTTCATTTAAATCAAAAATATTTGGCTCGCTCTTAGTAGAGTTCTCAGAAGCAACCACAAAAGTATTTTTCAGAATTTTGTGTTTACTTAGAAGAAGTTGATACCTTTTTATAAGTTCTGATAAACCTAATTCAAGTTCAAAACGAGATAAGGAAGAAAGTACCTCTTTGTCGCCATCAGAGTCTGACTCTTCATCAAGTGTCAGTTGATCCTCTGATAAGTCTTCTCTTATGCTGGTCTTTGCCATGAGTGCCACATTGGCATGCTCTTTATTAGAATCTTCTTCTTCTGACTCTGAATCGTCCCATGTTGCCATAAGACCCTTTTTGGCTTTGAAAACCTTCTTAGGTTTTCTATCTTTCTTGAGCTTTGGACACTCGTTCCTATAATGTCCAGGCTCCTTACATTCGAAACACGTAGCTTCTTTTTCAGAAGCTTTCCTTTGACCAGATGTAGATTCAGATCTACCTTTTCTTCTGAACTTACTCTTTCTGTGTTTCCACAACTAGTTTATCTTTCTTGATATGAGAGACAGTTCATCTGAATTTGAATCTTCTTCTGATTCTTTTGAGTTCTCCTCTGCTTGGTAAGCCTTTGTCTTTCAGATTTAGACTTCAGAGCAACAAACTTACCTCTTTTCTGAGGTTCATCTTCTTGAAGTTCTATCTCATAACTTCGTAAAGAACTAATCAGTTCCTCAAGAATTGTGTTGTTCAGACCTTTTTCCATTTTCAAAGCAGTTACCATTGGTCTCCATTTTACAGGCAAACTCGTGATAATCTTCTTGACATGATTAGCAGTTGAATAACCTTTGTCCAGAACTCTGAGTCCTTCAACAAGCTTCTGGAATCTTGAAAACATAGTTTCTACAGATTCGTCGTCTTCCATTCTGAAGGCCTCATACTTCTGGATTAGAGCCAGAGCTTTTATCTCCTTGACTTGAGCGTTACCTTCGTGAGTCATCTGAAGAGAGTCAAAGATAGATTTTGCAGTTTCTCTGTTTGTAATCTTTTCATACTCTGTGTATGAAATAACATTCAGCAGAATCATTCTCGCTCTGTGATGATTCATGTATGTTTTCTTTTGAGCCTTTGTAAATGAGCTTCTGGCGATTTTTTGCCTTCATCATCTACTGGATGTTTGTAGCCATCAACTACCAAATCCCATATATCTAAATCAAATCCCAAAAAATAACTTTCAATTCTGTCTTTCCACTAGTCAAATTTATCGCCATCAAAGATAGGAGGTTTTGCACTATATGAGTCTCTTTCAATGTTATCAGAAGTACTAGCTGGTGCAACCATTGTTTTTCACACTTTGGATCGGTACTGAACACTGTTAGGTGCTTGATAAAAATTCAACCTTTCTATCTACTCAGAACCAGGCTCTGATACCAATTGAAGGAGTGAGAAAAACACAAGAAAGGGGGGTTTGAATTGGGTTTTCTACTTTTAAAACTTTTTGTGAAACTCAAGCAAAGATTATGAATAAACTAACAACGAGAAAGACACACGATATATCCTGGTTCACTTGAAAACTATCAAACTAATCCAGTCCACCCGCCAAGGTGATTTTGTCTTTCTCAAGCGAGGACTTAATCCACTATAACCAAACTGATTACAACTGCACTAGCATACTGCTGGTGACTAACAAAGTCTAAGATACACTAGTCCTAGACTTCCTAATAATCCTGACCCAACTGGTCGATTAGGGAACAATGCACAAGCTAACTGCAAGTGACTAACAACACTAAAACACACGGTCTTAGTCTTCCTTAAATTCTGAGCCAACTGGTCCTTTAGGGAACACAAACAATCTGTTTGTTACAAAGTTTTGTTTACAATGATGCTTCTACACAAGCTGATAAGTAAACAGATTTTAAGAACAAATTGACTTAAGAATGTTATTAACAATAAAGCATATGAATAATGAAAGTTGCAGTAACATTTCTTGAAGTCTCCCCGCCTTTATATAGCCATGCATGATATGACCGTTGAAGGATATTTCTGACATTTCGGAATTACGGCGGCTTGTAGGATCGTGGGGGACAAATAGTACATTTGCGTCCGTCCTATCCGGAGTGGAGCAGTGCATCCTTGTACTGTTGTACTATTGTGTCGTTGCCTAGTCTTCTCAACTTCCAGACTTCAGAGGCTTCTGAGAGCATGAGTTAGAAGAAGGGAAAACGTAATTAGGATCTTAAGAACTTCAAGTCTTCAGAGTCTGCAGAGCTACATCTTCAGAGTCTTCAGCACTTGATCTTCAGAACCCATGGTCTTCATAATCATAAGCCTTCAGCATCTGGACTTGTTCATCAGGACTTCTGTCTTCAGATCTTCAGAACTTGTTTTCTTAAGTCTTCAACGTCTGGACTTGTTCATCAGAACTTCTGTCTTCAGATCTTCAGAACTTGTTTTCTTAAGTCAGTGTATCAGAGTTATGCAATTTCAGAGTCTTCTGAAGAAAATGCTACAGTTCAGCATAACAATACGAAGCGCAGAAGCCAAACAATTCTCTTCTAATACCACGCTATTTATCAGAAGCAGAGCATGTTTGTTAAATTCTAAAAAATAACAAACATTAGAATACCAAAATTGTTCACGCAAACATACTTGTTTGTTATCATCAAAACTCAGAGGTATTATTGCAGAACCAATCCTTGTTCTAACAGCAACTCCTCCCCATCCATGGTGGTGAGGATCAGGGCTCCGCCTGAGAAGGCCTTCTTGACAACAAAAGGTCCTTCGTAATTGGGAGTCTACTTGCCGCGTGGATCTGAATGAACGGATGAATATCTCTTGAGCACGAGTTTGCCTTCATGGAACGTTCGAGGGAGAACCTTCTTGTCAAAGGCTCTCTTGAGGCATCACTGATACAATTGACCATGACAAACGACTGTAAAGCGCTTCTCTTCAATGAGATCCAACTGATTATATCTGGATTGAACCCATTCAACTTCATCAAGATTTGCTTCCATGATGACTCTGGGCGAAGGAATCTCGACTTCGATGGGTAGAACAGCCTCCATACCATACACAAGTGAATACGGAGTTACCCCAGTAGAAGTGCGGACTGAAGTTTTGTAGCCATGTAGTGCAAATAGAAGCATTTCATGCCAATCTTTGTATGTCTTGACCATTTTCTGGACAATTCTCTTGATGTTTTTGTTTGCTGCTTCGACGACACCGTTCATCTTGGGCCGATATGGTGAAGAGTTGTGGTGCTCGATCTTGAATTCTTGACACAACTCCTTCATCATCTTGTTGTTTAGGTTGCTTGCATTGTCAGTGATAATGTTGCTAGGAATGCCATAACGACAGATTATCTCTTTCTTGATAAATCTGGAAACCACTTGACGTGTAACGTTTGCGTAAGAAGCAACCTCAACCCACTTGGTGAAGTAGTCGATAGCAACTAGAATGAATCGATGACCGTTGGAAGCTTTCGGTTCGATCATTCCAATCATATATATACCCCACAAAGAGAATGGCCAAGGTGAAGTCAAAACGTTCAATGGAGTTGGAGGCACATGGATCTTGTCTCCGTAGATTTGGCACTTGTGACATCTTTTGGCAAAGTTGTACCAATCTACCTCCATTATTGTCCAATAATACCCAGCTCGAAGGATCTTTTTGGCCATGGCAGTACCTTTAGCATGTACACCCTCGCAGCCCTCATGTATGGACCTTATGATCGCGTGTGCTTCGTGTCTATCCACGCATCTGAGCAACACGGAATCATAAATCCTCTTGTACAGTACACCACCACTTAAGAAGAACTTGGCACAGAGCCGTCTAAGAGCTTTCTAGTCAGTGATAATAATACCCTCGGGATTTTCCTGTTTTTCCAGATATCTCTTAATGTCATAGAACCAAGGCTTATCATCAGACTCATCCTCGATTGCTAAACAGTGTACTGGTTCGTCTAAATGATCAATGCAAATATGAGGAGCTTCATTCTTCCACTTGACCTTGAACATGGATGCTAGAGTGGCAAGTGCATCAGCTAGTTGATTTTCCTCTCTAGGAATATGATGAAAAGAAATCTCATCAAAATAGGGAATCAACTTCGCTATGTGTTTTTGGTATGGAACCAGCTTGGAATCCCGAGTTTCAAAATTCCCTCTGACTTGGCCAATAACCAAAGCAGAATCTCCATAGACCTCAAGAATCTTGATTCTCATGTCAATTTCTGCTTCAATACCGTAGATACATGCTTCGTATTCAGCCATATTGTTGGTGCATGCAAAGCATAATCTGGCAGTGAAGGGAAGGTGAAAACCTGTTGGAGAGATGAGGATAACACCGATTCCACGACCTTTAGAATTGGAGGCACCATCGAACACGAGCGTCCATCGCGCCTCTGGTTTGGGTCCTATGTCAGAGTCTGGAGTCTCATAGTCTCTGATAAACAGAACATCCTCATCGGGAAAGTCAAATTTCATTTGTTGATAACCCTCTACAGGTTGATGAGCAAGGTAGTCAGACAAGACACTCCCTTTTATTGCTTTCTGGGTAACATGTTGGATATCATACTCAGTTAACAGCATCTGCCACCGAGCAATCTTTCCAGAGACAACAGGCTTTTCAAAAATGTACTTTATCGGATCCATTTTGGATATCAATAAAGTAGTATGGCAAATCATGTATTGTCTTAGGCGTCGAGCAGCCCAGACTAGAGCACAACAAGTTTTCTCTAAGAGTGAGTATCTGGTCTCACAATTAGTGAACTTCTTGCTCAGATAGTAAATTGCATGTTCTTTTCTGCCTGTGTCGTCATGTTGACCCAATACACATCCCATTGATTCATCGAAAACAATGAGATACATGATTAAAGGCCTACCAGGAACCGGCGATACTAAGATCGTTGGTTCTTGCAAGTATTGTTTTCTTTTGTCAAATGCTTCCTGATAATCATTGTTCCATTCGACCGATTAATTTTTTCTTAGTAATTTGAACATTGGTTCACAGGTAGCCGTCAAGTGAGAAATGAATCTTGAAATGTAATTAAGTCTGCCCAGAAGCCACATACTTCTTTTTCTGTTTTGGGAGGCGGCATGTTCTGAATTGCCCGAACCTTGTCAAGATCAACTTCAATACCCTTCTGACTCACAATAAAGCCCAACAGTTTACCTGATCGAACTCTGAAGGTACACTTCGCAGGATTCAACCGCAGTCTAAACTTCTGGAGTCTGTCAAACAATTTCTTCAGATGAACCAGGTGATCACCTTCAGTTTTGGATTTGGCAATCATATCGTCCACGTAAACCTCAATCTCTCTATGGATCATATCGTGAAAGAGGGTTGTCATGGCACGTTGGTATGTTGCCCCTGCATTCTTCTAACCGAATGGCATGACTTTGTAGCAATATGTACCCCATGGCGTGATGAAAGTAGTATTTTCCATCTCAGCTGGGGACATCTTGATCTGATTATATCATGAGAAACCGTCCATGAAAGAAAAGACAGAGAACTGCGTTGTGTTGTCTACCGAGACATCAATGTGAGGCAGGGGGAAATCATCTTTCGGGCTTGCCTGGTTGAGATCTCGATAATCCACACACATTCAGACTTTCCCATCTTTCTTTGGAACCGGGACGATGTTAGCAATCCATTCAGGATACTCGGAAGTGGCTAGGAACCCGAGCGTCAAGTTGTTTCTTTACCTCTTCTTTGATTTTAAGTGCCATGTCGGGTCTAGTCTTCCTGAGTTTCTACTTGACAGGAGGACATCCGGGCTTGAGTGGCAAGTGATGTTCAACAATGTTGGTATCCAACCCAAGCATATCTTGATAGGACCAGGCGAAGATATCAACATACTCTTTCAATAACTTGACCAACTCAAAGTGTACATGCTTAGCAAGGGACGCGCCAACCTTGACTTCTCTTCTGACTTCACCAGTACCAAGATTGACAACTTCCACTGGCTCTTTGTGTGGCTGAATCTCTCTATGCTCGTGCTTAAGAAGCCTTGCTAGTTCAGCCGGTAATTCACAATCGTCCTCACCATCTCCTTCGACATGGTTAATTGGAATCCCATAATTATAATGGATGTTTGCCATGTTGTTATCAATGCATTTATTTGTTCTGGATGTTTATGAATATGTTTAAAATGAGCTATTTTGAAGAGTGAAAAGTAAAAGAAACTTTTGCCATTTGTTTGTGAAAAAAGTAAAACAAAGAAAGAAAATAAAGCATGATTTTGAATGCAAAAAACTTTTATTTATTGATCACATAATATCGCAAAAGCGTGAGGCCTTTTACAAGCTATCCACTCGTCTCAGGCGAGGACGAGGGAATGAGAAAGCAAAATTCATTACATGTTATTTGGAGAAACCACAAGAATCACGGCAGATGTCCAGTTGTTGAGCTTGAAACCCGGTGGGCACTTGCGTACAAAGCTTGAAATCTGGTTAGTGGGACCAACATCATCCATGGTTGCCACGATGTCACCCATTTAAAAACCTGCGCTATTAAACTTGATCAAATTGCACTGCTTCTGACCATGTGAGCTAGTTTGTCGACCAGGATGATAACCCAATCCAAAACGATCGTGTTTTCAACCACATCAATCACGTGCCCCCATCCAGGCAAGACACCCTTCTCGATGGTCTCTTTAGCACTCTTGGCGGATGCTAAAGTCACTTGCGGTGATTTACTTTGACTAAATGAAGCACAACTGACATCTTCGAATTCGAGACACTGCAACAACACCTCAGTTATGCCTTCCTCGGTCTCGACGTATCGAAAAGATGATAATTTGCTTACAATCAGATCCTCTTCACCACAGACGATGATCAGCTGATCATCAAACATGAATTTCAACTTCTGATGTAAAGTGGAGGTAACGGCCCCTGCGGCATGAATCCATGGGCGACCCAATAGGCAACTGTATGCGGGATTGATATCCATCACTTGGAAAGTAATGGTGAACAAATGCGGTCCAACTTTGATAGGTAAATCCACCTTTCCAATGACCTGCCTTCGAGAACCGTCAAAGGCTCTGAAAACTAAGGCGCTTGGTCTCATCTCACTCCCTTCCACCAGTAATTGACTCAATGTGCCTTTAGGCATCACATTGAGTGAAGAACCGGTATCTACTAGAACACGAGATAACAGGCTGTCTGTGTAGGTTACAGATATGTGTAATGCTTTGTTGTGGGCAGCTCCTTCAGGAGGTAATTCTGATTCATTAAAGCCCAAATATCTGCTTGCTGTTATATTAGCCACTACATCATCAAACTCGACAACAGATATATCATGCATAACATGAGCAGTGTTTAGGACTTTCAACAAAGCTGATCTATGCGCGGGTGAACTCATGAGTAGGGACAAAATTGAGATCCTTGAGGGAGTCTGCCCTAGCTGATCCACAATTTTGAAGTCACTTTTCTTAATCAACTTTAGGAACTCTTGATCATCAAGTGTTTCCTTGTTTTTTGAAACATCCTTAGATGGAAGAGTTAACACTGGTGCGGTAGTAGATGCCCCTTGTTGAACAACAGGGATTGTAGATGCAGGCTTCTCCTTGGGAGGAACAACAGTTGGAACTTGTACAGGCTTTGTAGTGACTTTCAGAGCGAATACACGTCCACTACGAGTCATACCTCCAATGGTAGTAACATTCACAATTTCAGATTTAGCAAACCTTATCTCTTGTCCTCCAGAAAACACCGTTGACCCATACCTCCAAGGTACCTCCTTAGAATTCTGATACGGAAACGGTTTTGGTGGGCAAACAACAATAGGTTGCACTTTCTTCTGCTTAGGGGATTCAACATGAACCTTCCTATAGACGATGGTGAACGACTCGATAATAGCAACCTCTTCAGCAGGCTTAGACCTGGAAAATTGCACTTCGCCTCGGTTCATCAAATTTTGGACACAACCCTTCAGCCTTCGACACTAGTTAGGATTATCGTCACTAATCTGACACTTACCATGCAGCCCTTTTAACAGCTCGTGTTCATTCAATTTCTTAAAAACCACAGTCATCGAAGTCTTTACCTCGTCAACATCCATGATCAATTCAGCCTTTGAGTTATCCTCAATCATGTTCACCACAGGTCCACCATGATTAGGCAACAGATTGTGCTGAATGTTAGGACCTTCCTCAGCAAAAGTCAAAATCTTTTGATCTATGAGCTCCTGAACCTTGGTTTTAAAAAAAATACAGTCCTTTGTCGCATGACCTATGTATCCAGCATGATAAGCACAAGATGCATTTGGATTATGCTTCGGGCCGAATGGAGGAATTGCAGGCGCGATTTCCTTGGGAACCATTGCCCCCTGGTGAACCAGGTAAGGAAACAATTCAGTATATGGCACTGGAATTCTGTCAAAATTCAGACGCTTGTGATTTCCTTGATTTTTGTTCTAACGGTTTTGATTCTGCTGCTTTTTGTTATTTTGTTGATTTTGTTGTTGACGTTGCGGTTGTTGCTGATTCTGAGCATTCTGAACTGGTTGTTGTGGATGATAATGGTATGGAAGTTGTTGATATTGTGCAACAGGAATGTACATATATGGATAATAAGGCATGGGAGCCATGGGTGCTTGATACTGAGGAGAAACTTGAGCTGTCACAGCGTTGGCTTCACCTTCCTTTTTTTTTGACTGGCTGTTCTGAGATTTTCAGTTGACCGGTTGCTGGGAAGCAGCTCCAGGAATCTTTCCAGTCGTTAACCCGTTATCAGTTCGTTCACCAATGGTTACAACATCAGCGAAGTTTGATGAAGAACTGCCCACCATTTTCTCATAATACGATCCTTGCAATGTACCCATAAAGATGTCAACCAACTTATTGTCAGATAGAGCAGGTCGCACACGAGATGCCATCTCACGCCATCTTTGTGCATATTCTTTAAGTGTTTCAGCAGAGCGTTGAGATTGGTTTTACAACTACAATATGGTAGGCGCCAGATCAAGGTTGTATTTGTATTGCTTCAAGAGAGCTTCAGACAAATCCCTCAAAGTACGGATTTTGCTGCGCTCTAAGCCCATGTACCAATCCAATGAAGCACCAGACAAACTATCTTGAAAACAATGAACCAGCAATTCATCATTATCAATATAGGATTCCATCTTCCTACAGTACATAGTGACGTGACTACGCGGGTGACCTTTATACTTTGGAAGCTCAGGTATCTTGAATTTCTGCGACAGTACAACATTCGGAACCAAACATAAATCTTTGGCCTCCAAGCCAAAAGCAGAAAACCCCTCAATAGCTCTGATACGGTCTTCCAACAACTTGTAACCAGCAGGTTTATCTTGATTAGCAGGCCTAAACAGAATCTGAGGATTTGGCAGCTGAGATGCGGCCGGAGCATGCACTTGCGGAGTAGCAAAATGAGAAGGATATGCCAAACTCTGATTAACCATCTGATCAGCATTCTGACCCATCTGAACACCAAACGAATAAATCGGAGGAGGTACCATAGCAGCTGAGGAAGATGCCACAGGATAGAACATTCCAGGATGAACATTCTGAACAACAATTTGAACAGCTTGAGATGAAACGGGAACATGAATAGGAGGACCCCTATACACATGCTCTTCTTCATCAGGAGTTTCAATATCAGCCATTGTTAGACGGTGTGGCTAGTGATCGAGAGGGGGGGTGAATAGATCACCTCCTTAAAATTCAGGGATTTAAGAATGCTTATCAGAGTCTTTCAAGTTAGCGGAAAAAATACGATCCCGAATCGACTTCCGTCTATTCTGAACCAGCTACTAGAAAACCAGACACACGAGTTTATGCTGGATTTATTAGGATGACAAAGATTTATTAACACCGGATTAGAATCGAATCAAATGCACTTATCATACAAATACTATTTCCAATGAACAAAAACTCAGCAACCAATTTTGTCAAACACTTGGTGTGTATGTGTTCAATGATTGACAATAATGGTGATTTTGACAAGAGTTTTCGTACCACTATTGTATCTTGAAACTTTAATACACCATACACCAAACGAATCACAAAATTGTTGAAAACGTAAAGAGCTAAAGATAGAATACAATACGCAGAGATTTGGTAAGGAAGTTCCCCACTTTCGTCCTCGCGGGTGGGTACGTCTCCCTCTCAATTTCAAACTGAAATTGAGACCTGTTATATCAATAATGCTGAATTCGTTGTTTACAAGGTTACAATACAAAGCCAGAAATCTAAACCCCAAGATCTCCCTATTGTATGAACCTTCACTTGATCTGAGCTTGATCAAGAATTTTCCCTGCAAGAAATACAAACAATTCACCGGTTCCACGACCTGTTTGCGAAATATCCAAATTTCCAAACCCTACGCTGCGGCTGAATATGTTCTGCAATCGTGACTAACAAACCCTCAAGAACACACCCGTTCTTGAAGGACAAACCAGATGGTTTTTCCTCGAAACCCCCTTTGAATCTTCAACTCAGCTAGATCCTTGATCGTACCACTGAACGTTATCTCGAAGATCCTTTAATCCGAAGAACAAAAATGATTATGTGTTGATGTTCTTGAATTAAAGAGATTGAGAAGATGATGAAGATAAAGTATCTTTCAGGTCTCTAAAGCTGCTCACAGAATTGATGCACACCAAACTTGCCTTTTGCTTTGATTGCACACCTTTCACTTTTTCACAAAATTCTTAACTTCAAACTGAACTGTCATAACATCTTATATGTAAACAAACAGAAACGGTTAAAAGCAACAAACAGCTTTATGTATCGATACAAATATCGTATGAGTCGATACATAGTGGGTATAACACATACATGAGTCGGCACATAATTGTATGCATCGATGCATACTGTAACTATTAATTTCCAAAATGTAAAGTCAGTCATGCATCGATACATGATGCGGATGAATCGATACATAACACAATTACACAAGAGCATGTATCGATACGAGATTCGTATGAATCGACACATACTGAGGTAAAATTGTTTTTGTGAATTTATCAAAGGTATGTGTCGATGCAAGACACATATGAATCGATGCATACATAAGGAAAATTGTTTTTATGATTTCAATGATAATATGAATCAATTTGCATTGTTTTTTAAAGCATAGTATAGGTATGAAATCATATGTATGTACCAGCTAATCATGCATACTAATCTTATATCATGCATATCACACACTTTGCATTTATCACACAATTTGCTATCATACAAAAACTTAAAGGCTTGCTCACAAACTCCCCCTTTTTGATGATGTCAAATTTGCAAGATGTGATGGAACACTCCCCCTGAGTTTGTGCATGGCTGTCAACATCAAAAAGAACAAAGAATGACAAGAAAAGGGCAAGACTAACACAAGTAAACAAAACTAAAAGAAATAAGCATTAAATTGTTAAGAAAGTACTTAGAGTTTACATAAGCAAAACCAAAGCATATAAAGTTTGAAAAGCTTAACAAGGAAACTGAAGCAACATTATGATGAAATGAAATGTAATGAAATGACATGATGATAGCTTAAAAAGGGTTATGGCCTCCACAGGACTCCTCATCATTTCTGTCAGGATCTCTGAAGCTTGGTGGAGGCGGCAGAGGAGGCATCTCATCAGGATTATGGCCCATGAAACTATATCGCCGGAACCGGTTCTGAACTTCAACACTTCTGAATCTGTCCATGATACCAGGATTAGCACAGCAATCGTCCATAAAACCAGACATTTCATTGTAAAAGACTTGATGTCATTTAACCAAGTCCGTGTGCCAAGCATGCTGATTATGATACATCCGCGTGTGTTCATCGTGCCACTCACGATGCTCCTTATGCCACTCGTTTTGCTGATTATGCCAAGCGAGCGCCTGTTCATGACGGGCTTGATTAGCAAGCTCCATTTGCTGAAACATTTGAGTCAAATACGCAGGAGCAGTTGAAGAAGAAGCAGCACCAGAGAACGGAGGAACATTTGGACCGGGTTCATAATTTGTTGGAGACCACCTTTGTGGCACCCAATCACCCCAGCCAGCATTAGTATTTGCTTCAGGCTGATTCTCTTCATTTGCATCATTCATTTCTTCATCCATCTGGTCTTCAGGCACAAACACTTGTTCAGCAGGCACATCAAAATTATATACCCTTGTTTTGGATCCTCTTTCCAGAAAATAGAAACATTGACGCTCCTTATCCCACCGGTATCCCATATGAGATAACGTGGCAGTGTTGAACTCTTGAGCAGAAGAGGGAGATATGAGAGGTATTAAGGGTGTGGTTATATTCCAGTATTTGATGATTCTCATGATCTGGGTAGCATATCCAAGTGTAATATTCTTCGCACTGTTACGCATAAGAAACATGCGTTTCACGAAGTAGTTTGGCCAATTTAACGAAACCCTATTGTGAAGAAGATACACAAGATGAATATCTGATTTATCCAACCTAGAATGACCACCGGACTTTGGACGCAAGATGTGCGAGACAATCCAGTGAAGTATTCTAGGTACGCTTGTGATCATACCAGATGTGAGTGATTCATCCTCACCCAGAGGTCTATCCAATTTTGAAATTGATGCCACATATTCCCTTATTTTAAATTCTGTATCATAACTCTGGTCATGCCAGTTCTTCAATCCAGGCAACCCAAAAGGGATTTGAAACACTTTGTCCCAATCAGTAGCTTCAAAGGTATAAGTTTTGGTCCCAATGGAACATTTAAACATATAGCCTCTACCAGATTGCAGACCAGCATAAAATATACGAATAAAGTCCTCATGATATTCATCATTTATGGTAAAAAATGTACCAAGTTTTTGTGCATTCAACAAATCAACAACATCTTTGAGATGGAGGGCAGATGCATCAGTTTTATCAAAGACATGGGGTTTCATAACTAACCATGTCTTGAAAGAGGCCTCAAACTCCTCAGCAATGGCAGGATGAAGAAGAGTGAGAGCACTAGGAGGGATTTTTGGAGGTTGTGGAGACTGACGAGACGTCCCAATGGGTTCCTTTCCTTTTCCTCTTCCTCTTTGTCTAGCAGGGATGATTCTTGGAGGCATGGTGATGAATTGGAGAGGAGTTAAGATGAAGGATAGGAAGTGAGTTAGGGTTTTGGAGATGAAGATGTTTGAAGAAGTTAGGGTTAGCCGTGTGGGTATGAGAGGAGAAGAGAGTCTAGAGAGAATTAACCCTTTAAAAATGGCTGATGTGTCGATCCACAACTTAATTTAACATGCATTTATGGGAAAAGAGCCAGTATGTATCGACACAAGGGGATATAGATCGATTCATTTCACGAATTGATTGGTTTTGAAAATGTCCTATGTGTCGACACAAAGCACGGATGCATCGACACATACTGAAACAAGTTTTGAAAAATTTGAAATAAAAGGACATGAATCGACTCATATCACGAATGCATCGATCGGAAACGCTAATGTATCGACACATGCACTTGTTGCATCGATACATACTGATGCTAACCTAAATTTGAACTAATTTTTGACTATATGTTGAGTGTAGAAACTTGTCAGCAGCTCTAAGTCAATGCAGTATGAATTATGTCATGATGATGATGCTCAAGTATAATTCACGAATCAAGCATTTATGTTCAAACAACATATGCAATGAAATACATATAAACGATCTTAAAGAATTTGTTCTACCATACACTAATCACAAAGTTCTAAAGAGATTTAGAAAGGAATGATATTACCTCTGTTGATGTAACCTTATGAAGTCTGATTAAGGTCTAAAAACAAATCTCAACAGCCAAAGTGAGACATATATAAATAAGAACCAACATGCTTAAGACATCGATGAGGAGAGATCTAAAATCCCCAATTCACGACGAATGTTGAAGAACGGTTCCGTTGCTAATGGTTTGGTAAAAATGTCAGCAAGTTGGTTTTTAGTATCAACATGCTCAAATACAACGTCCTCTTTTTCAACATGATCGCGAAGAAAGTGATGTCTAATCTCTATGTGTTTAGTGCGTGAGTGTAAAACAGGATTCTTAGTAAGATTTATAGCACTGGTGTTGTCACACTTTATTGGAATACGTTTGAGTTGAATATCGAAATCTTGTAGTTGTTGCTTTAGCCAAAAGATCTGAGCGCAACAACTACCGGCTGCAACGTACTCAGCCTCAGCAGTTGACAATGCGACAGACACCTGTTTCTTGCTATGCCAACTGACCAAAGAGTTTGAAAATAAGTGACATGTGCCACTAGTACTTTTCCTATCTGATTTGCAGCCAGCAAAATCAGAATCGGAGTAACCTACTAAGCTACAATCGCTTCCTTTGGAATACCAGAGCCTATATTTAGATGTTCCATGAAGATATCTAAATATGCGCTTGACAGCTTTCAAGTGTGACTCCTTAGGATTCGATTGATATCGTGCACACATGCAGACACTAAACATGATGTCAGGTCTAGACGCAGTAAGATACAAGAGAGACCCAATCATACCTCTATACTGTTTGACATCTACACTCTTACCATGTTCATCTTTATCTAGGTTTCCGTTGGTAGGCATAGGTGTGTCTATTGATTTTGAGTCGTTCATTCCAAAGCGCTTGAGCAGCTCTCTGCAGTATTTTGTTTGACTCACAGCTGTACCTTCATCAAGCTGCTTTATTTGGAGACCGAGGAAGTAATTTAGCTCCCCCATAAGACTCATTTCAAATTCACCCTGCATAACATTTAAAAACTCTTCGACCAAGTGTATGTTAGTTGAACCAAAAATTATATCGTCTACATAAACTTGAACTAAAAGAATGTGTTTTCCCTTGTGTGTTAATGAAGAGGGTGGTATCCACTTTACCTCTTGAATATCCATGATCAAGTAGAAATTTGCTAAGCCTTTCATACCAAACCCGAGGGGCTTGCTTAAGACCGTACAAAGCTCGTTTTAATTTGTAAACATAATCTGGATATTCAGCATTCTCAAAACCAGGAGGTTGTGAGACGTATACCTCTTCATTTAGGACACCGTTTAGAAATGCACTCTTTACGTCCATTTGGTAAAGCTTAAAATCTTTAGAACACGCTTAAGCAAGCAAGAGACGTATAACTTCGAGGCGAGCAACTGGAGCATAAGTTTCCTCATAGTCTATGCCCTCCTCTTGGTTATACCCTTGTGCCACTAAACGTGCCTTGTTCCTAGTTATCACTCCGTTTTCATCAAGCTTATTTCTAAAAACCCATTTAGTACCTATGATATGATGATCTCGCGGACGAGGAACAAGTTCCCAAACGTCATTTCTTTTAAATTGATTAAGCTCTTCTTGCATGGCCATTAGCCAAAATTCATCAATCAAGGCCTCTTTGGCATTTTTAGGCTCTACTTGTGAAACAAAAGCGAAGTGAGAGCAGAAATTACTTATCCTAGAACGAGTCATTACTCCCTTTGAAATGTCTCCCAAGATATTGTCAATAGGATGATCTTTTGAAGATCTCCAAGCTGGTGGAAGATCATTCACTTCAGCTTGTCCTTCTTCCTTATCTTTTACATGACTGGTATCTTCCTCCTCCTCATTGTCTTCTGTTTTGGACTGATCAATTTCCGAAACAGCTTCTTTGAGTATGTCTTCTGTAGATATGCCTGTGTCATCAAAAGAAATACCTTTTCCGACATTTTTCGGATAAGACTCATCAAAAGAGACATGAACAGATTCTTCAACAGAAAGTAAACGCTTATTATACACTCTATATGCTTTACTTGATTGTGAATAACCAAGAAAAATACCTTCATCCGTTTTTGCATCAAACTTCCCAAGTTTTTCCTTACCATTATTCAAAACAAAACACTTACAACCGAATACGTGAAGATGTGACAAGTTTGGCTTCCTTCCTTTTAAAAGCTCATAAGGGGTTTTGTTTAAAATAGGGCGAATTAAAATCCTGTTTAAAACATAACAAGCTGTGCTAACTGCATCAGCCCAAAAATATTTTGGTAATCCACCCTCATTTAGCATTGTTCTTGCCAGCTCTTCTAAAACGCGATTTTTGCGCTCCACAACGCCATTCTGTTGCGGAGTTCGAGGAGCTGAAAAGTTATGCTCAATACCATTCTTATCACAGTACTTATCAAAGAGATAGTTTTGAAATTCTCCTCCATGATCGCTTCGAATTGTAACTATTTTAGAATTCATTTTATTTTGGGACAGTTTTGCAAAACTCTTAAAAGCGAAAAACGTTTTATCTTTGCTATGAAGGAATATAGTCCAAGTAAATCTAGAATAGTCATCAACGATTACTAAACCATAATAGTTTCCACCTAGACTCTTTGTCCTAGAAGGCCCAAAGAGATCCATATGGAGAAGCTCAAGGGGTCGTGAAGTTGAAATTACATTTTTGGATTTAAAAGGGACCCTTGTTTGCTTTCCCATTTGGCACGCGTCACATAGGTGGTCTTTTGAAAACTTTATTTTTGGAAGACCGACTACTAGATCCTTAGATACAACCTTGTTAAGCAAATCGAAATTAACATGCGCTAAACGTCTGTGCCAAAGCCAAGAATCATCATTCAAGGCAACTAGACACTTAGAGCTTGTTAAAGGCACATCAAAAAGATCAAGCATATAGATATTGTTTACTCTTACACCCTTAAACACAATATTCTGTTCAGTATCTTCAATTATGCAGCAAGTTTTTGTGAAAGAAACCTTGTAACCCTTGTCGCACAATTGACTAATACTTAACAAATTGTGTTTAAGTCCCTCTACTAGATGGACATCAGAAATAGTAGTGGTAGAGGGATTACCTACACTACCTTTGCCAAGTATAGCTCCTTTGTTATTGTCTCCATAAGTAACATATCCCTTCTTCTTTGCTTTGAAGTCTATAAAAAGCGATATGTCACCCGTCATGTGCCTTGAGCACCCGCTGTCTAGAAACCATCTTCTATCTACGGATGCAAGACACAGATTTGCTGTCTCATCACTATCATTTGAACTTTGTGAGCTTGATGAATCACTATCACTTTCCCATGCTATATAAGCTCTTCTTTGTTTATTTGACCTTTTTGGTGGAGCTTTTCCTTTGTCCTTTTTCTTCATAGGACACTCTGTTTTATAATGTCCAGATTTACCACAATTAAAACACGATCCTTTTACTTTATGCTTCTTATTCTCTTCCTGTTTTGACTCTATAGATTGTCTTCGAAACTTAATGAGATTTTTGTCGGAATGCTGGATTCCATTCTTTCGAATGAATATATTATATCTCCTAACAAAAAGTCCCATTTCTTCATCACCCGAATCTTCGTCACTACTTGAATCATTGTCGCTTTACTCTTTTTGTGAGGACTTTGAGTTAGAGGCCACAAGAGCTATTGGCTTCTTCTCACTCTCTTTGTCTTTATTCTTTTCCTTTTTGCTCGTTTTCTCAAATATTTCGAGACTTTCCAGTTCTTGCTGATGTTCTTCCAGCTTGCCGAATAAAGTTGTAATCGTAAGCGTCGTGAGGTCGTTGGCTTCCTTAATAGCTGTTACTTTAGGTTGCCATTCCCTGCTAAGACATCTCCGAATTTTATTAGTGGCTATTTCATTGGAAACAGGTTTTCCAAGTGCATTCAACCGATTTATGAGATGAACGAATCTCTTTTGCATGTCAGAGATAGATTCTCCTTGTTTCATGCGAAAGAGCTCGAACTCTTGATTAAGTGTGTTAATACGGGACTGTTTTACTTCAGTAGTACCCTCATGGGAAATTTCTAAAGCATCCCACATTTCTTTAGCTGTCGAGCAATGGGATACCCGATAATACTCATCAGCACTAAGTGCTGAGATTAGCATATTTCGAGCTCTCCAATCACTCGACCACTTTTTCTCATCTTTCTCATCGTAATCATCTTCTGGTTTAGGAACTATGGCGCCAGCCTCATTTCTCATAGTAATTTGAAAAGGACCATTTTGGATGGCAGCCCACACATTCCTATCCACAGAATTTATGTGAATTTGCATGCAGTCTTTCCAGTAGCCATAATTTTCACCGTTGAAAACAGGCGCTCTATTATACGCCCCCTTTGGTTCAGAATCCATATCGTTACAAGCAGCCACAAAGCACCAGCGAACCGGCGCTCTGATACCACTTGTTGGACGGCGTGGCTAGTGATCGAGAGGGGGGTGAATAGATCACCTCCTTAAAATTCAGGGATTTAAGAATGCTTATCAGAGTCTTTCAAGTTAGCGGAAAAAATACAATCCCGAATTGACTTCCGTCTATTCTGAACCAGCTACTAGAAAACCGGACACACGAGTTTATGCTGGATTTATTAGGATGACAAAGATTTATTAACACCGGATTAGAATCGAATCAAATGCACTTATCATACAAATACTATTTCCAATGAACAAAAACTCAGCAACCAATTTTGTCAAACACTTGGTGTGTATGTGTTCAATGATTGACAATAATGGTGATTTTGACAAGAGTTTTCGTACCACTATTGTATCTTGAAACTTTAATACACCATACACCAAACGAATCACAAAATTGTTGAAAACGTAAAGAGCTAAAGATAGAATACAATACGCAGAGATTTGGTAAGGAAGTTCCCCACTTTCGTCCTCGCGGGTGGGTACGTCTTCCTCTCAATTTCAAACTGAAATTGAGACCTGTTATATCAATAATGCTGAATTCGTTGTTTACAAGGTTACAATACAAAGCCAGAAATCTAAACCCCAAGATCTTCCTATTGTATGAACCTTCACTTGATCTGAGCTTGATCAAGAATTTTCCCTGCAAGAAATACAAACAATTCACCGGTTCCACGACCTGTTTGCGAAATATCCAAATTTCCAAACCCTACGTTGCGGCTGAATATGTTCTGCAATCGTGACTAACAAACCCTCAAGAACACACCCGTTCTTGAAGGACAAACCAGATGGGTTTTCCTCGAAACCCCCTTTGAATCTTCAACTCAGCTAGATCCTTGATCGTACCACTGAACGTTATCTCGAAGATCCTTTAATCCGAAGAACAAAAATGATTATGTGTTGATGTTCTTGAATTAAAGAGATTGAGAAGATGATGAAGATAAAGTATCTTTCAGGTCTCTAAAGCTGCTCACAGAATTGATGCACACCAAACTTGCCTTTTGCTTTGATTGCACACCTTTCACTTTTTCACAAAATTCTTAACTTCAAACTGAACTGTCATAACATCTTATATGTAAACAAACAGAAACGGTTAAAAGCAAAAACAACTTTATGTATCGATACAAATATCGTATGAGTCGATACATAGTGGGTATAACACATACATGAGTCGGCACATAATTGTATGCATCGATGCATACTGTAACTATTAATTTCCAGAATGTAAAGTCAGTCATGCATCGATACATGATGCGGATGAATCGATACATAACACAATTACACAGGAGCATGTATCGATACGAGATTCGTATGAATCGACACATACTGAGGCAAAATTGTTTTTGTGAATTTATCAAAGGTATGTGTCGATGCAAGACACATATGAATCGATGCATACATAAGGAAAATTGTTTTTATGATTTCAATGATAATATGAATCAATTTGCATTGTCTTTTAAAGCATAGTATAGGTATGAAATCATATGTATGTACCAGCTAATCATGCATACTAATCTTATATCATGCATATCACACACTTTGCATTTATCACACAATTTGCTATCATACAAAAACTTAAAGGCTTGCTCACAGCCATCACAGGAGTCTGGTGAGTTTGAACCTGAAGATTCTCATGATCATCATTCACCACTGGAGGTGGAACCGGAGTATGCATACCCCACAGATATGTAGCAGCATTCCCATTAGGCATGGGTACAACATAAGGATGATATGGTACAAAGGCACCATTGTTTGCAATCTGAGGAGTGTAATTCAGCGGCATGCCCCATGGGAAACCAGCAGGCATCTTGTTCATACTAGACTGAACAACAGGCTGATTCACGGGCTTAACTGGCACTTCAACCGCAACAGGAGAAGGAATAACAGCAGGAGTGGCTGTAACAACAGGAGAAACAATCACAACAAGAGTGACAACAGTTGCATCAGTGGCAGTTGCAACAACATCGGCAGCAGCAGAGGCATCCTTCTGAGCACGAAGGAGTTCCCTGATAACATCCATGTTTACTTGGAACTGATCCATCCGACCTTGAAATTGGGCCAGAGTTTACTTATAAGCAGCGTTCTCAGCTTTGAAGTCAGCCATGATTTTGGATTTGCTTGAGCGGGTGAAATACCGATGTCGAGTCGTTGTTTTGCTACAAGCGGAAGACGGACAAGGATAAGAACCGGTTCTTGGATGAAGGACATGCATATGCATGCATGGATGAATGAAAATCATGCAAAAATAATTTTTAATGCACATGTAAAATTGATTTGACATGATGAAATGATATTCAACACCAAAATCAAAAGGTCAACACAGTCTAAATAATCAAATCTGGACAATTTGAACATCTACAAAGGTAATTATGTGTTGGTACAAAAATCCGACGCAATGAGAGAACAAAGGTTGGAAGAGTCTTGGTTTCCTGCAAAAAAACCCAATATCCCCCTCACAGGTATGATCTAGCTAAGAATGGTCCTCAGCTTCTCAGGCTCTCAGGTCGAGAAATAATAATACGTTCACCATTTCTGGTTTGACATTATTACTCCTCAAGGAGGAATCCACTGATTCCCCTAAAAAGGGTCATCCTATAGCGAGTTCTCAGATTTGGGTCCTCGGATCAAGAAACGTAATGGGTTTTCCATTTCTGGTCTGCCATTGTCGTTCCTTGGGAGGAGTGTCGTAATTGAGTCCTCGGGAATGGTCACCAGAGTCGAGAGCTCATCAAGGGGATATCCAATGACCTGCATCAGCATGTAGTATCAGATATCTCCTAGAAGAACCTCGTCTGGCTGTGGGTCTCGTGAACACTACACGTGGTCACCACCACGCGAGCGACACAACTATCCACTCTAAAACCTGTGTGTATGCTCAAGCCTGGGTAGTGGGCTTATCTCTCAGAACACCCATCTCACCAACAATAAAGAATATAGCAGATATCCAGAATATACAACATATGAATATCTAAAGCAGTAAAGAAAATGCAATAAATAAACATAAAGCAAAAGCAAGTAAAGCGCAAAAGATAAACACCCAAACAAGCAAGAAAACAAACAAAACTAGGCGAGACCCCAACTTGCAAGCGCAAGGACTCCCCAGCAGAGTCGCCAGCTGAAAATGGTTGGTTTATACCTGAGTGAATCACACACTCAAAGATACAACAGAGTCGCCATCGAACTTTATTTAGTCCTATAGGACAAGGAAAATATCGATAAAACCCAAGGGGAAGAAAAACTGGAACGGGGGTCGGTTATGCGAAAGGAAGGTATTAGCACCTTACTACGCATCCGTCGTACTCGACGGGAACCATTTCACTTGCTTCTAGGCTTGGATGGGTTTTTCTATCTAAAGGCTTTTAGCTAACAGAAAAAGAGAGAGAGAGAGAGAGAGAGAGAGAGAAAAAGGAAACTCGGAGGGTAGTGACCCTACTGGGGAACAAGCAAAGAGATAGTATCAAAACCGAGAGAAAAAGGAAACTCGGTATGCTAACTGACTGGCAGTGATTAACCGAAGAGAAATAGAGATTTAGAACTCTGTGGGGGAAAAAAAGGATTGGTGTCAGCAAACATACTGTGATGAACCAAAAGAAAAGAGAGAGTGATGAACCAAGAGAAGGTGTTTGACTCTGAGGGGACATCGGTATGTTAACTGATAAACAATGGTTAACCGAGGAAAACAAAGATTGCAACTCCGCGGGGATAAAGGAGCATAGGTTTTAACAGGTGAACTGTGATCAACCAGAAGAATGGGTGTAGAACCAAACGAAGGTTGTGACCCAAAAGGGATGTTGGTATTGACTGAACAAACAACACTTGACCAACGAAGAATGGTATTAAACCAAAACAGGTTGCTAACCGCTGAGGATTCAGTGTTAACAGAGGAACTGTGATTAACCGAAAAGAAAAACGAGTGATTAACCAAAAGAAGGTGATTAACTCAAAAAGGGTTCAGTGTTTTAACAGACAGACTGTGGTTAACTGAAAAAATGGGTGATTAACCAAGAGAAGGTGACTAACCCAAGAGGAACTCAATATGTTAACAGATAGACTGTGGTTAACTGAGAAAATGGGTGATTAACTAAGAGAAGGTGATTAACCCAAGAGGAACTCAGTATGTTAATAGATAGACTGTGGTTAACTGAGAAAATGGGTGATTAACCAAGAGAAGGTGATTAACCCAAGAGGAACTCAGTATGTTAACAGATGGATTGTGGTTAACTGAGAGAATGGGTGATTAACCAAGAGAAGGTGATTAACCCAAGAGGAACTCAGTATGTTAACAGATAGACTGTGGTTAACTGAGAAATGGTGCAAATTAGTGTTTTAACTGACAGGCAGTGGTTAACCAATCGAAGGGAGAAGAATCAAGAGAAGACTGCGAACTCCGCTAAAGTTTTGGTGTTCAACAGGAAAATTGTGTTTGACCGAAGAAAAGGGTTTGAGACTATTCAGGGGAATCAAAGAGCAATGATTAACCACGAGAAAAGGCTAATGAGGCAAGAGATGGGTGCTAACCCAAGAGACAATGATCTTTAACCAATAGAAATGATGATTGATCAAAAGAGAGATTGAAAAAGATAAGAGTGATCAGAGATCAACTCAGCCTGGGATGGAGAAACACTACAACTTGAGGATAGAGGTGACTAATCTCAGCGAGAAGACCAACACCCTTACCCAAGAAATAGTCAGAATGAGGATAGGACAACTCCCACCTCATTCCTTCTCTAGCACTCAAAGTATAGTGCTGAAATTGAAACGGACAGCGTAATAGCTCCAAGTTGTACAGTGCTCCAGTGCGTTGTTGTTGAAATACAAATAGAGTTAGGGTTTTGTTATCGATCCACAGAGATTGTTCGGTGATATCGCATCCGTTCTACAGCCGTGTATGTTTTAAACTTCAAAGTAACAAAGGTTTTTGGTTGTTTTTAAATCGGAAAGTTTGCATTCAAAGTTTAGTATAAGCGGTAAAAAGATTTGTTTTACCGGTTTATAAGAAGCATGTCAAGATTAGGGTTCGACAAACCATTTTGCACGGATAGAATCGACAAAGCGGATGAACTCATTTAGACGGTAAATGTAATCACATATCCTCCCAATATGTTTATTTCTAGCACATATTGTGAGTTTTACCATTTTGATCCTTTGATGATCTCTCACTCAAACTATCAAAATGACAACATTTAAGTTCAATATTTATGAACATTAACACACATTACTATCTCTAGCCAATGCACATTGATGGATGAAAAACTTAGGTAAAGTGTAAGAACACATTTCTCAATCATGAACCAACACAAAGAATAAACCATATAAACAAAGTTTTTCATCATACATTCATCATCCAAGAGTTCATAAGCTATAATCAATACCTATACATACAAAAGAAAGGTTTATCTACCATCTAACCTTGACACAAAAGGAAAATTAGCCCTCCATTGTCATGGAAGCTAAACAATCAAGAAGATGAAGAAGAATATCAAGCATCAATGACGATCTCTCAACGAATGATGCTTCCAATCTTCCAAAATGGATGCTACAATGTTCACAAGGTGTTTTGTTCTAAAATGTATCAAGAGAGTCTGAAAAATACAGAAGAGTCTAATTATAAGGGGGCTGAGCATCGCAGAGCGCGCTAAGCGCGCAGCACCGCGCTGCACTTTACAATAAACCGCCTAAAGAGCGCGCTAAGTACCCCGTTGAGCGCGAAACTCTCTGAAACTACTTCCATCATCGCGCTAGGAGCGCGCTGAGCGCGCTTCAAGCATGCTCCAAAAATGCTTATTTTCCAAAACTGCTTTTGTGGGGCCTTCCTTGCTCCAATCTTTACCCTTCCATACAAAAATCTATAATAAAAACACAAAAGTTAAATAGATAAGTCAATTAATGCAATTAATTAGAAAACGGTTATTAACCGGAAACAATGGGAAAAGGCTTGGATTAACCAATAAAGAGCACAAAAAAGGTGCTAAAAACTAAACTAAATATTAACACTTTTTAGCACCTAAAAGTCGTGCGTCGTGCGAATCTCCGACTCCGCAGGAGAAGAGAGAAAGAAAGCTCTAAAGGAAGCCTAAAGAGGAGAGCCAAAGCAAGGATCAATAATCGAAATGAAGTTTCGATTAATTAATGAAAAGGGAGGATTATGCTAATAATTTTCTAAAATGATTTGAAAAATCATTAAAGCAAATGGTGCATTATTGATTGTACAAGATTAAATTTATTCCCTTGAGAACAAACCTAATGCCAAACAATGAGAGCAAGTGCAAAACAGTACCAAATGACATTTAGTATGCATCACAAATCATGCATCATGTGATCAAAGAAATTGCAAAAATGCTCATGTTCATACAATGCCAAGAATATGAACAAATTGAATAATCGGAATCGTGCATCGAAAGTTCATGAATATGCTTCAAACGAAAGTTAAATGACACTTAAAACATCCATAAAAATCAAGCATATCAATCCATGGAAGTTGGAAGAAGAAAGCATGGCAAACACATTTGAAAAGGCAAGAAAATGGCCTTCTAGTTCAGTGTTAATCGATTAACACTTTTGCATTGCAAAGTGTTAATCGATTAACACTTGAAAATCAGCAAATTTACCTTGGTTAATCAATTAACACTTTTGCACTACAAAGTGTTAATCGGTTAACACTGGACAGGGGCAGAAAAATCAGTTTTCCAAAAGTGCTTCCAGCAGTTAATCACTTAATTGAACATTCACATGCTATGGTTCACACTTGTGCACGAAAATTACATCATGTATGAGCAATTAAACATAAATTGAAAGTATTAACATGAAGATCAAAGATCAAACAATCTCATGGCAAATCAAACCGAAAAACGATCGAAATTATATCGTAAACGCGAAAAAATGATCGAAACAGTGAGTAAAGTAAGATCTACCAACCTACAAGCCGGAGAATTGACTTGGTAATTATTGTGAGTGAAATGTAGAGAGAAGAAGCTAAGAAAACCAGAGAATTCTACTCTTGCACTTCAAACCGTAGCGAAACCAAGCAAAAAAACGCGAAAATGCACCGAGATGGAATTTGCACCGAATAGATTGATATGAACACTTGAATTGAAGTAGAATTAGATGTGATTCCAGAAATCCAATCAAGAAATGCCAATTGATGGAGGCTTAAGCTCAAGAGAAATCAATTTCAATGTGAAAGTTGCTACTCTTTAATGGTGAAATTGAGCTCTAGTGTGGTTTGGGGAAGAAAATGTAGATGAAGATGAAGAAGTTGCAGAAAAAATTCAAAGAGAATGCTTGAGAATTGAGAATGAAATGTGAGAGATTTGTGTGAAATGATTGAGAGTGATTGAGATCCTTGAAAAATGAGTGAAGCTTTGTTTATATAGAGTTTTGGTTTGGAGTGTGAGAGGTTAGGAATTAGTCTATGAGCTAGCTTTGGATGGTTTGGACTTAGGATATAAGTTAGTTACACTTGACTCACCGAGTCAAGCGGTTAACTTGGTTAGTTAGGATCAACTCGGTAACAATCCCAATGTGAGCTCCAACATCCAAAGGTCCGCATACTTGGAAATCAAGGAACATGGTGCACTTATTTTAGAGTGATGTATTAGAATAATTGCACTTGAAATGTCTTGAATAGTCTTCAGATGTCTAGAATATTCCACATGCTGCTAGAATACTGTAGAATCAAAGACCAAAGTGTGTGCAAAGGTGTTGTCATGAAAAAGCAGCAGATTATACATATTCTTCCTGTGTTAATCGATTAACACATTTGCACTGCAAATGGTTAATCGATTAACCAGGCCAAAAAATGCCCAATTTGTCTGAAAAATGGTGTTGTGGCCACAGTTCCGATTTTCCACCTCTTGCTTTGATGCATAGACTTAGAAACCCTTGTTTTGTGCTTGTTTTGATGATGTGATACCCTTGTGAGGATGTGATTAATCGGGATTGAGAAACCTGAAAACCCTGCAACAAGAAACACAGAGAAAAGTGTGAATACTTATGTCGGCAATGCGAGTGCACATGCTTATGCAAAGGGCAAAGAGAGGGAGGTCAAATTTCGGGTTACGACATCATGTCTTGATTAAAAGTCAAAGATGCAGTTGTCTTTGGTTGAAAAACCCTAATTTCATGGCCAGATGAATTTGAACCTTGAAGAACTTGTAATGAAGCCATATTGCACTTGATATTTGATGAAGGGAGGCCTCTTGAGTGTATGAGAACTTGATTGATTGATGATGAATCCAAAACTTTGACTGATAAATCCCTTGAGCCTTTTAGGGCAAACCCTAATTCACAAATGAACAAAACAAAGCCATATCTTGATAATTGGTTAGCTATGTATGAATGATTGGCCTAGAATGTTATGCAAATGATAAATGAATCTAGGGGTAAAATTTGGGGTATGACAACTTGAGTATTCGCCGAAAAACTTCCTTTGTGTTGGTCGGCCAATTGTTTAGATAATTGCCCCACTTGCATCTCAAGGTTCTTTATAGCCACATCAGTGTTCTTTTAATTAGACAATAACATTTGCATAAATTGAGTGAGGGTGTCTTCCATATTTGAATTTCCACTTAGAGCTTGTGGAGGTTGAGTGTAGTTTTGATATTGCTGTTGACGATTAGAAGTTACGACATCTTGAGGCCTCCATTGTTGTTGATAACCTTGGTTACCTCTTTGTTGGTATCCTTGGTTGCCTTATTGGTAAGGTGGTCGAGGTTGATAACCTTGGTTTTGGTTTCCCGCGTAATTCACCACTTCAACCACCAGAGGACAATACCCGGTAGGGCGATCTCCTTTATAAAGCTCACAACTTTCCACTTGTTTGTTGTTGTTGGGAATTTCTTGCATTTCTTTTATTTGTTGTGGTAGTTTTGACATTTGTTGAGTCAACAAATCCACTTGTTGTGAAAGCAATTTGTTTTGCGCAAGAATTGCGTCATTCGTTCCCAACTTTATAATGCCTGGTTTCCGTTGAGGTGTACCACAGTTGTGATTTCCTTGGTGATTATTGAGTGCCATCCTATCAATAATAGCAATTGCGTCTTTGGCACTTTTGGACATTAACGATCCACCCGAAGTAGCATCCAACAAAGTCTTATGAACCGATTGGAGTCCATTTTGGAAGATGTACACTTGAGTTAATTCGTCAAAACCGTGACCTTTGCATTTTTGTAACATGGATTTGAACCTCTCCCAAGCTTCATTGAGAGATTCATTTCCACCTTGAGCAAACACCGATATTGTCGTCTTCGCTTCCATGAATCTATTGTGTGGGAAAAATTGTTCAAGGAATTTTTCTTTCATTCCAATCCGTCATCACTAAAGTTGATTTATCAATATACCATTCCTTCGCCTTCCCAATTAAGGAATGCAGAAATAATCTCTTGAACAAGGATTCCTCTTCCACTTTCGACGCCCCCGTTGCACCCGCAATTTCATAGAATTTGGTGAAATGTGTGAACGGATCTTCATGGTCCATACCAGTAAAAGGATTTCGGTACAAAAGAGCGAGAGTTCTCATTTTCATATCTGAACGCCTCCCATTGTGGGCATTACGTGCAAACTGAGTGTTGTGTCTTGGACTGTTGGTACATGAAGTTGAAGCAGGAGGTGGTGGTGGAGGTAGATTTGCCATGTTTGGCATAACAATTGGCGTGGATGAAGAAGATTCTCCTCGCTCTTGTCTTTCTTTAGCAAGTTACAGTCTCCGTCTTGTTCTGTTGTTGAGCCTACAAGTAGTTCTTTCAATCTCAGGATCCAAATGAAGTTCTTCTGCAGGTACACTCTCTCGCATAAACATATTCTGCACAGTATCCAAACAAATTAAACAACACAAGAGAATTACAAAGGTAAGAGATTCACAATACAAATATCTTAAAATCACTAAACTATTACAATGCTTGTAATATCAATATCAACAACAATCCCCGGCAACAACGCCATTTTGTTGAAAAGTATTTTAGGTGGGTGTTTTATCGTATCCGCAGGGATTCACTACGCCAAAAATGATTTTTGGCAGCTCTACAAAGACAACGTTTTTCAAAGAAAGCGCTGCAATACGTTTTATAAAAAAACAAAAAAAACGCTCAAAAAAGTGCTGGTAAAGGTGGACTTCAGAAAGCTCTTTCAAAAAGCGTCGCTAAAAGCCAAACTAAGGATACCCTTAAGAAAGCGCTGCTAAAGGTCCTGCATAAGCCATACCTTAGACAACGCTTTTGGAAAGCGCTGCTAAAGGCCCAAGGTATACCATACTTTAGGCAGCGCTTTATGAAAGCGCTGCTAAAGGCCCAATTCACTACACACCTTAAAAAGCGCTTTTCCTAGAAAGCGCTGCTAAAGCTCAACCTACGAAATCGCTTTCTAAAAGCGCTGCTAAAGGTGCTTTAGTTAGTAAAAATTAAAACGCAGGAAACAAATAACAAATCATTGCTACAGTTAAACCCTATCATTTGCGTTTTCACTCTCACGACTCTCTCCATTCTTGGCAACCGCTACTGTTTCTCCGTCACTGATCGCGACCGTCCTTGTTCATCTGTCACTGTTCGCGACCGTCCCTATTCCTCCATCACTATTCGCCACCATCCCAATTTTGGCCATCTTCCTCCGTCACTGTTTGTGTCACTGTTCCTCCGTCACTGTTTGCGTCACTGTTTCGCCGCTGTCGCTGCTCCTCCGGCCATTTGAGCAAGGTATTTTTCATTTCCATTTCTTGTTTCACATTCCATTTCCATTTCATTTTTCATTTCCATTTCCGTTTTAGCATTTGTTTTGGCCAAATAATAATGTATTATGCAGAGCTTGTCAGTTATCTCTATTATGGCTATGTGTTAATTGGTGATGTTGAAACAAATCAATTAGAAACTTGTTAAGTTGCTTATTATGTTGTTTTATGTTACTGTTAATGAACCCAAACAAAACTTATTAAAAAATGCAATAAGATTCTAAACTTATTAATAGTTTACTGTTAAGTGTATATAAACAAGCTCATTAGAATTTGAGTTAAAGGTTAGGGTCGAAGTTAGTATAGTTAGGAGTCTGTTAAGTGTTAGAATGACTTTGGTTAGTATGTTGGCATCCAAGTTAATTATACCTAGGGGTGTGCAAAATATCCGGTTGTGAGATCCAAATCCATAACCAAATCCAAATCCATTTAAAATATCCGGATATAATTAAATGATTATTAACCAGTTTAATTATTAATGGTTGGTTATCCAACCATATTTTATTTTTGGATCTGGTTATAATATGGTTATTATCCAATATCCAAATGTTTTAATTCAATTAATTTTTTTTTATATTTTTGAATAAAAATTTAATTTTTTTAAGAAACAAATTATTCTTTTCTGAAAAAAAAAATTGAAAAATTTTTCTAAAAAAAAATTAAATGTTAGGAAAAAATTAATTTTTGTGAAAAAATAAATTAATTTTTGTGAAAAAAAATTAAAATTATTTTTAAAAAAAATTGTGAAAAAAAATTAAGTTGACTAAATTATAGTTTTGGTCTCCTATTATGCCCTATTCACAAAATCATGTGACATGATATTTATTAAATTTTTATTATCCAAATCATTTTGTAATTAAATTTAAAATAATTAATACTATTTTTTTAATTGGTAAAATGGGCTGAAGGCCCATATATCCAACTCTCATACTAATATTTGATCTTGTTTGTATATATTATATAAAGACTTAAATTAAGTGGAATAAGAACAATGTGAGACTTGTTATAATTTTTTTTCCTTCTTATTACATTCCAACAACAGTAAATTATCAAATGTCACCCAATTACAACAACTAATTTTTTATTTGAAATTCTTGTACATGATTAGTGATTACCTCAATGTTGTACTGCACTTATTTTTTGTTACGCTATTGTTTAATTCCCATTCACTAAAATAACAGTAAGCAGCAAATCATTAAATAGGGTGGTTAAACAGTTTGGAAATTTAACTTTTCAAACACCATTTCAATTTTTACATAACTTGGTAATTTAGAAATCTGTTTTCGATAAATGGGGTGGCATTTGATAATTTGCTCTTGGTAATCCAAGAGCATTAGTAAAACAGTTCTAATCTATATTTTAATGTAAATCCTTGTCTTCTCTTACAATATTCATGTTGGATAGATTATAACTCTCTCTAGTATCCTGCCTTTTAATTGGTGCTAAGCATTTAGGAAAAGATTGTAAGATAAAAAACAAATAATAATTTTTTTGAAAAAAAAAATAAAAATAAAAATTAATTTTTGAAAAAAAATAGTTTTTTGAAAAAAAATAATAATCGATTTAAAACCAGTTATATAACCATAACCAAATTTATAACCAGTTTTGATTGAAATGTGGTTATGGTTATGAATCCAAACCATTGAACTGGTTTAAAAATGGTTATGGTTTGGTTTCTAAAAATAACCAACCATGCATACCCCTAATTATACCATGCAGTGAGTTTAATTCTTTGGTGATTGGTTAACAGTTTGGAGTTTGGTTAGTAAAAGTTAGAATTAGAATTAGGCAATTTGGTTAGACATTGTTTTGTGAAAAATTCTGTTAAGGTTGGTTGCAAGTTGTTAGTTAGATAATTGGAACTTTGTTGGTTATTTTCATTGTTTTTAAACTTGTTGAGGTGCTGCTAATTGATGATTCTTTGTTAAGGTTGTTTTATGCTCGAATTGATGATTCTTTGTTGAGGTTGAAGATGATTACTTTGTTAATTGTTGCGACCTACTAAATTTGTCTTGTTATATTTGGTATACATCATCTGTTACTAACTTAGTGAATTTGCTATAGGGGTTACCCGAGAAGAGTGAAATTCGGATCATTTTCAAGAATCTTACACTTTATGGTTAAGTCCAGAAGTTGCTGACTTCTATACAGATACTTATAATTAGTTGTTCTTTTGTGTTTGTTTAGCTTACTTAGTAAAACTATGGATCGAAAATGGATGTCTTCCAATTGATTGTCAAAAGAATACGAGACTAGGGTATCAAAATTCGTTAAGGTTGCGATTGAACACGCCAAAGACCCCAGTCGAATCACATGTCCTTGCTTAGGTTGCTTTTATGGTCGTCGGATTGACGCAGTTCAGTTGGAATTGCATTTAATGAGACATGGAATTGATCGAAGTTATACATGTTGGATATTACATGGTGAGAGTAACGAGAATGTTGAAACGAGGGATAATACGACCTATGCTTCAAACGACAATGGCACAGATACACACGATTGTGATCGAGTCGAAGAGATTGTAGAAGCACTTGAAGAAGATCTTCAGGATTGTCCCAAAATGTTTGAGAGGTTGGTAAGCGATGCAGAGAAACCGTTGTATAAAGGTTGCACTAAATTCATAAGATTGTTTGCGATATTAAAGTTGTACAACTTAAAGGCGGGCAATGGATGGTCGGATAAAAGTTTCACAAAGTTATTAGCCCTTATGAAAGATATGCTTCCAGAGGATAATGTTCTTCCCAATCGAACCTATGAGGCCAAAAAAATGTTGTGCTCTATTGGCATGAGTTATGATAAGATACATGCTTATTCAAATGATTGCATTTTGTTTCGAAATAAATATGCATCGTTAAATGAGTGCCCTAAATGTGGTGTCTCTCGATATAAGAAAAAAGTGTCTCCAGCAAAAGTCTTATGGTATTTTCCTATAATTCTGAGATTTAGACGCATGTTTCGTAGTGAAACCAATGCAAAACCTTTGACATGGCATGTAGATGAAAGAATTATAGATGGAAAGTTTTGGCACCCGGCAGATTCACCACAGTGGATGAAAATTGATAATGATTATCCTGATTTTGGAGAAGAAGCAAGAAACCTTCGCTTGGAATTATCTACTGATGGAATGAACCCACATGGTCTTCAAAGTATCTCACATACCACATGGTCTGTGATTATTATGATTTATAACCTACCTCCATGGCTATGTATGAAGCGTAAGTACATGATGTTATCTGTGTTAATCTTCGGGCCTAAACAACTAGGGAATGACATAGACGTATACTTGACACATTTAATCGAAGACTTAAAGATTTTGTGGGAGAACGGTGTGGAGGTTTATGATGGATATAGGAAAGAAAGTTTCAATTTGAGGGCGTTTTTGTTTGGCACAATTAATGATTTTCCAACATACGGAAATCTATCAGGGTATAGCATTAAAGGTCAATGTGTGTGTCCTATTTGTGAAGAAAGCGCAGTTTGGACACGTTTGGAATTTTGTCAGAAGAATGTCTTTCTCAGTCATCATAGATTTTTAAATTCTAATCATCACTATCGTGGATGGAGAAAAGCATTCAATGGAAATCTAGAACAAGGTAGAGCTCCACCTATATTGACAGGTGACCAAATTTTTGAAAAGGTGAAAGATGTGACTACTCAGTTTGGAAAGCCTTTTGCACATACGCTTGGCAAATGTGGGTGGAAGAAGAGGTCAATTTTTTTTGAATTGCCATATTGGAAGTCGTTGTATGTAAGACATTTTCTTGATGTTATGCATATTGAAAAAAATATATTTGAAAGTGTTATTGGTACTTTACTCAATATACAAGGAAAGTCGAAGGATGACCTTAAAGCAAGAAAAGACTTGGTGGCGATGGGAATAAGAAATGAGTTAGGACCCATGAACAAAGGAAAATGAACATATCTATCACCTGCAGCTTATACTCTATCTAGAAAGGAGAAAAAGATATTGTGTAAGTTTCTGAGTGATGTTAAAGTTCCAGAAGGATACTCTTCAGATATTAGAAGACTTCTGTCTATGAAAGACCTTAAGTTAAAGAGTTTGAAGACACATGATTGCCATGTTATAATGGAACATTTTCTACCAATAGGTATACGTTCTATTTTGCCAGAAAAAGTAAGAAGCGCAATAACTAAATTGTGTTTTTTCTTTAGGTCAATTTGTAGTAAGGTGATCGATCTTGAGATCTTACCAACATTGCAAAAAGAAATAGTTATTACATTGTGTGAGCTTGAAATGTTTTTTCCTCCCTCATTTTTTGACATAATGGTACATCTAGTTGTACATCTTGTGAAAGAGACACAATTGTGTGGACCAGCTTATATGAGATGGATGTACCCTGTTGAACGGTATATGAAAATATTAAAAGGATATGTGAAAATCGAAGTCGACCAGAGGATTGTATTGTTGAACGATACATTGTTGAAGAAGCGATTGAGTTTTGTACTGAATATTTGTCCAATGTTCAATCCATTGTATTTATTTATTTATTTATGTGAGATTGTTTTAAATATTCATTTACATTATGATAGAGCCATACAAATATTCCGATCATAATGACAAGCTCGAGTACCAAAGAGCAAAGCAAACAACATTACATGGATAAGAGTGCAGGTATATTTTCACATTTGTTATTATAATAGTGATGCTACTTGATAACACAAGTTAAACTATATATCCTGATACATATGCATACTTTTTTTCTATATGTAGTGTCCTCGGCAGCGTAATGGTATAGATTGTGGTTATTTTGTATTGAGATTCATGAAAGAGATTATTCATTTGGAACAAATAGAGATTCTAATCATGGTATGTATTTATAAGTTATGATTTATTTTAAGACTTATTATCAGATATTTCATCTAAGTAATTACTTTTAACTAAATCATGCATATTATGTTATATTATGTAGTACTTTGATGAATTCAAGTGTGCCACCTACACGAAAGATAAATTGGAAGAAATAAAGAAGGAATGGTGTCAATACATGGTTGAAATGAGAATTATATGAGGTATATTATTGTTTTTTTGTGTGTTAGGTTTATGGAACGTGTTGTATAGTTTTAGAAATTGTTGAATAGTTTTGGAAGTTGATGTATAGGTGATGGAAATGGTGTATAAGGTTTAGAATTGGTGCATGTTTAGGACGTTTGGTGTAATTAGTTTTGGAAGTTGTTATTAGAATTTTGGATGTCTACTTGGATGTATGAGATTTGTATTGAGTTATATATATAATGGTTATTTTGGTGAATGAGGTTTGTGTTGAAATATATATAATGGTTATTACGGTTTATATGTTGAATTTTAATCGTATACAAGGCCTATTGTTGAATTATAATAGTATACAAGGCCTATGTGTTGAATTATAATGGTATAAAAGACCATGTGTTGAAATAAAGGCTTGTGTTGAATTATAGAGGTTTATTATAGAGGTTTGTTTTAAAAAAGAGGACTTATGGAAAAAATACACAGTAGACAGCGCTTTAGCAAATAAAACGCTCCAAAATAATTGATTTAAAAAAAATACTTTTAAAAAGAACTTTTATAAAAGACAACGCTTTTTAAAAAAAGTGCTGCCTAAAGGGGGTCATAACGTATACACAAGACATCGCTTTTAAAAGCGCTGCTAAAGGAGGCCCTACAAAAGCGTATTTCCTTGAAAAAGCGCTGCCTAAAGGGGGATCTTTAGCAGCGCTTTTAAAAGCGCTGCTAAAGGGGGTCCTACGAAATCGCTTTTCTTTGAAAAAGCGCTGTTATATGGGGGTCCTACGAAAGCGCTTTTAAAAGCGCTGTTAAAGGGGGTCCTAAGGGGGACCTAAGACTGCGCTTTTCAAAGGAAAAAAAGCGTTGCCTTTACCTACAGTAGCGCCACCTTTGGCAGCGCTTTTAAGTGCTGCTAAAGGCCAAAAAAAGTGCTGCTAAAAGTGTTTTTTGGCATAGTGATTGTTCAGATTCTTGTCGTTCAATAGTTTAACGTTCTAAGAAAACGGGTTTTCAAAAAGTTCTTGTTTTGTAACATATATTTTTGTAGCAAAGAGTAAATTAGAGAAAAGATGTTTTGTTTTAAGAAAAGCATGTCAAGATTAGATTTTGTTAACCCCTTTCATACATATCCGATTAATCAAGCATGTAAACTTAGTTTAGATCAACACAATCACATATCCTCTCGAATCCGTTTATTTCTAAAGCGGCTTCGTGAGTATTATTGTTTAAATCGTTAGATGATTTCTCGGACCAAGAATCGAAACAATAAACATTAAGATCGATACAAAGCAAATATTAACTCCCAAACATACGTCTAGAGTTTATTTGTTAATAGATGAAGAACTTAGGTCAAGACTTGGAAAATCTATGTCTAGAGTGATTCAAACCATACATATATCAATAAAAGTAAAGATCTTCATCATATATTGATCATCAACCTTGTTCACATACAAAATATCAAAAGAAATACATAATAACAAGGTCAACTACCTTTAATCTTGACACAAAAGTGTTTAGCTAGCCATCACCATGGTACCTTGATCAACAAGTAAGAAGGAAAACTTTGATAGCATCAAAGTCGAAAGAGCGAAGAATGATGCTCCAAAGTTTTGATTCTCACTTCTCTTGAGATTTCTAAGCTTTTTGCCCTAGAAAATATCTTTATAATCTGAAAAGTTGCTAAAATGAAAAGTTCTCTCAAAATATCTTCTAAGGTGACTACTTATAGAAAGTACACAAAGTGGCTGTAAGTGGCACCGCGCTAAGCGCCATCAGGAGCGCGCTTAGTGCGATCAGCAAAACAGAGGAAAATTCCCAGAAAGCACGCTAAGCACGGTTAGAGCGCGCTAATTGCGGTCAAATGCCCTTAGGCACTGCCTCTACAGTAAAACCGCGCTGAAAATTGCGCTAAGCGCGATTTGCCGACAAAACGTTGCGAAAATGATCTTCTAGGCCTTCTTCCCTTCACCATAGGTTCCAAGCATTATATATCAACAAGAAGACTTGTCAAAAAGCATCAAAATGATCACAATTCACAATATTTACAATCATAATCAGAAACTTGCATATTTACACTAAAACGTATAAATTTACTACTAAATACCAAGGAAACAATTGGAAAGGGCCACAAAAAATCCTAAAAAATATGCACAATTTGCCCCTTAACAATTGACACACTCATCATCAACACTTTAGCAAGAATCCGAGGAGGAGCTCTCATAATCTTATTCCCACGCGATATAGGCTCTACGATCTTTGGAGTTTTTTCCTTTTATCTTGTTCAATTCCTTATTTTTATTTTTATGATGTTTGGTGAGACTTTTACAAATCAAATACATTGATACAATATACAATATACATGTTTCAGTAACAGTAAGTATCACTTATGTATTAGTTACTTTCATTTATATATACATATGTCAGAAAATAAAAATATTACCATACATACATAATAGAACGTATATAATGTATTGTTTATGTATCAATAATGTTGTACTTTTTATGTTTCGTTTTCAACATTTATATGAAATCATAGTACAAGACCGCATATCAAAATACAATATATATCATGCAATTGTTATTACTGGAACTTATAAAGTGTATTATTTAATTGAAATTGCTATTCAAATCAATTAATCATTAACGAAAAATCATAATATTGATAACCACACTCTGATATCAATTGTTTGTGAAAATAAAACATACTCGGTTCTATAATGAAAATTCTTGTTCTTGATTTTTGATACTGAAGCCTCAGTAGCCATTATTTGAAATATTATAAGATTGTTAGAAAATTCATTGTAAATCAATGAGATTGTGGCTAGAACCGTGAACGAATCACTTTTCTTATAGTATTTTAAGCACTCTCAATTTGTCTTAGAGTTTATATGCATGAATACCTAAGATAATTCAGCCTATACTCGAGTTTGCACAAGACTTACGAAAACTCGAATGTAGGGAAGATGAAATTTAGAATTTTGTGTGAAGAGGATATATTTTTCTGAATAATTTTTCTGAATTCGGAGTGCTCAATTTATTGGTCAAACTGGTGTTGTTTTATAAGGTTGCGATCTTTGATGAAAACACAAACTTTCAACAACACTTTTGCTAAATGTTGCAATGTTTCGCCTATAACAGCACTTTTCAAACGTTGAACTGCTTCGCCTACAACAATAGTTTTCAAAGGTTGTACTATTTTGCATTCTGCAATACTTCATGAAGTGTTGTCTATTTCTGAATTCAAAATACAAACTGTCTACTGCAACACTTTATAAGTGTTGCCTATTTCTGAATAAAAAAATTAAACTTCACTTTTATATTTTCTTGTCATTTTAGAACACACTCAAGATTATTAATTATTAATAATTTATAACAATAGGCACACAATCCTATACATAAATTTTTTCTTAACCCTCATACCAACAGAGATAGATATGTCATCGTAATAAGCTCTCATCTCCCCCTTCAACCATATGTAAATAGTTAACTACTTGTATCAAAGTATGGAAAGTGAAAAATATGACAACAACTTTTTTCCAATCAACCGACAACTTGTTTGTTTTAGCTTTAAAAAATAATTTTTTTAAAATAATTTTAAAAATAGATTTTATAAAAATGATTTTCAAAATATTACAAGTTTTTTTATATTTATTTTCTCTAAATTAAAAAACTAATTTTGCTATCATATAACATAAACATACATTATTGAAGATCAAAACATAGTTGAAATCACAATTTTCTCAAAAAGTTGTATTTCAAAAATAATTTTTATGAAAACTATTTGAAATAGCTTTAAAATTAAGTGACTTATTGAAATTTTGATATCCAAAAAAAGATACAATAAAATGATAAAATATTTAAAATAATATTTTAAGAAGAACTATTCAACCAAATATTTATTTGATGATTTTATTAAAAGTTTCTTTATAAATTTCTTTTACTCAAAATATATTATACTATAAAAATCATTAAAAAAATCAAAACAAACGACCCTAAACCCACTCATAGTTTAACACTACCCAACAACCAAAACTATTATCATTACCAATGGTTCAACACTAATGGTCTAACCATCATTCTTGTTGTTTAGCAAAATATTTTGGAAAAATAACCTTGTATATAATGTAGAAAGTGGAAAGAACTAAATACAAAAATAGCACTAATAAATTTGTTTGTATTGTTAGAAGCCTAGATCATCATATTGTCTGTTTCTCAAATTATTTTATGAATTCTAATTGAAATAACTAAATGGCATAAGAGGAGTATGCAAAAATAATATCTCTAGGTCAATCGAAGAAATTAATTTCACATTGATAGTCGTGTCTATGTTTGAAGAAAACAATCTACAAGTTGGTTTTACTTATCTACCATGTCTTAATTTCATTCCCCATAATACTATTTTCTGGTTAAGGAGAGTAAAGTTCAGAGGAATGAAGTCATAATTAACACTAAAACATAAGACATGCCACATTGATATCAATTTATTACAGTGCAGAAAATTACACCGTATCTACCACTTGTTTTTGTGTTGTACAAATATCAAAGTAAAATAAAAAACTATTAAAAAAAAGATAAATATTTATTTATTGTATAAGCACTATGTATGTGTATGATTTAGAGTTATAAAAGCATTTCTCCTAAAACAAGGATGACGTCGGGGAACATAGCAAACTATATATATATATATATATATATATATATATATATATATATATATATATAGTTTGCCCAGCGCTTGGCCATTGTTCCCTATTTTTGGGACGAGATAATTGTTTCCCGAATAATAGGTAACTGCCAGAAACTAGCCGTTGGGACGAGTAGAGGTGCCCGAAACTAGCCGTTGCCCCGGGCAGAGGCGCAGTTGCAGGCACAGACGTCATGACTGTTTCTGGATGGTGGAATCGTGCGTGACAGACAGGAACTATCGAGGAGTGGCAGCTGACCCTTGGGGTCATCCGACCAGCCTTGTCCGGTAGAGGGGCATAAAGGGAAATGCTGCCCTAAATTGGCTGGACTTAAACAATTGGGCCGTTTTGGGAGCAGAAGTGGATTGGGTCATGCCTAGTCATTGGGCCAGTCTGGAATAGGAGCCCTCCAAGTCGATGCTCCCGAGCATGAGAGTGATGACTTAAGGGTAGTTCGCAGTCCCGGGGAGGTCTAGAAATGGTTGTCGCTTATCGACAAGATGAGGTTGCTCTACGATGCCCGAGGGAGTTTGTGCCCGCGGGACATGTAACGTTGTTTGGTGTGTCCGGCTTACGTGGAACCCAACGGTTGATGTGATCTGAAGAGGTGAAGTGCCACGTGTGCCTCGAGTCATGTGTTGCATTTAATGCATCATGATGGCTAGGCTAGGGTCATGATGATGCCCTTAGCAGCGCATGTTTGTGCACGTGCCCATAGATTGTCTATAAATAGAGGGAGAAGTTGCTCATTTGCACTTTTCGCTTCTCTCTCCTCCTTCTTTCTTTTGCTCCGCGCTCTGATAAGTGCAAATTGTAGCTATTTTTGTATATAAGTTTTGTTGCACTTATCGATACTTTTTGTTAATATCGTTCGAATAAACTCCGCTTTGTTTGTAAATACGTATAGTTTACATTATAGTGTATATATTGCGTATCGTGTAAATATCATTGAGTTTAATTGATTTTCTCTCATTTTTGTAGGTATTCAAGCAAATAGATTTCGCCATTGTTATAAAGAGCATTGAATAAGCTTTCCAGCGCTTCCGACCGTGTGTCAATCCGAGTTACGGTTCAGAAGTTGTGGTCCAAATAAGGGTTAGTTTGCTGTCAAGTTCACTTTGCGAACTTTCCAGCGAATGTTCGCTTTACGAACTTCCCTGCGAATCCCAGCGAATGCTCCCAGACTTGAGGCAGTAGGAAAAGGGACCAAAGTTTGCTTTGCAAACTCCCCAGCGAGTATTTGCTTTACGAATAAAACGTTCGCACTGCGAACTTATGGAGAAAAGCAGAGGCGGTTTTACAACATTGAAGCTTGCATACAGATGATCCGGGGTGGATTTCTCATCAATCGGCTCTGACAATCCGCGAGATGTTTGGTTTATTTCTCTTCTTCTTTGTGTATTTCTTCTTTGTTGGGTTGTTGTATATGTATTTACTTTGAACTCATGTATATTTGTCGCCCATGACGTTATATTTAATTTGCTTTACAAATCTTTATCGGTGATTATCCTTGATTTTTGCTTTATGCTTGGGGTTTGGGTTGTGTTAGAGATAAACATCGCAAACTTTGATTAGGGATGGTTATCTGTTAGTTTCTAGATGCTAGAGATAGATTTAGAGCTAACACTCTATTTGGGTGTCGGAGCTTAATACCTCCGTGTTATTTGAGTCGGGTGCGAGAGTGTCGACGAGAGTAATACGGTTTTTCTCTCAGCTCGGTGTGTCAGAGATGAACACTATTGAGAGCTATACTGGATGATATTGAGGAGTATTGTAGGTTGAGTATAACTGGTCGGTAAGTTTAAGTTTGTGAGAAGTGGATTATATGCATACTGGATAAGTTTCTTCTGTCTGATTAATGAATTCTTTTTGTGTTAATATTTACTTTTTTGTTTCTATGTTTAACCCATTTTAAACCCAAACTCTTTAACATTTGAATTGTCGAACGACAGTTCAATAGCACCGATCTCTGTGGACACGATAAATTCTCGGAAAAATACTTCCAAATCTTTTTGTTGCTTGCCACTTTACCGCTTCAACAAAATGGCGCCGTTGCCGGGGATTGGTGTTTTTATTGGCTCGCATTGTGATAGTTTCTTTGTTTTTGAGTTTTGTAGACATCGTACATATTGTATATTTTCACTTGTTTATACTGATACTTGTATATTTTGTTCCCGTAATGTTTGTTCAAGTGTTTGGTTAGGACACTTGCTTTTGGTTTGTGACGTGAGGCATCACCATGGCATGAATGAAGGAAGTTACTAGCTAAGCATTGTAAAGGCGTCGAGATTATGACGTAAAACAAGCATGTTTTATCGTTTTTTGTTTCGTTATTACTTTTTCATTCTAGCTTAGGTAGTGTGGTGAACATTCATTAAACAAGTTGTACTCGGATTGTTCATAAAATTCTCAAATCCTCACTTTACAACTTGTTTAATGCATTTTCACCCGGTCTTTTAGTTTGTATATATTAATAGTTTTTGTGTTTGTCTAAGAGCTTGTTTTGAGTAACTTGAGGAAATTTGTGGTGATGTTCCAAGTTTGATCGTTTCAACTTGCGTATGTATGGTAATGATATTGTTAAGTTTTGTACACATCCAAGGTATGTGTTTATCGCTTTCTAGACTTTAGCATATTCATGATACTTAGGCATTTTACAAACTTCCATGCCATTCATTCTTTTGTATACTTGTTCTTGATGTGAATCACTTTAGTTCCCACCCCTTTTGTGAGGTAGCTTTCCATTGTTCATATATGCGCGGAGTACCAACATTCTTGTTCTAACTGGATTTTATTATGCTTAATCTTTTATTTGTGTTGATTATATGAAAGCATGAAAAGGATCAAGGCATTTTGTTTCATTTTGAGCACAACTACCTAGCCAAATAGCCAATTCACCCTGTGAGTGTGTGAGCATTTGTTAAACCCCTTTGAGCCTTTTTGTCAATATCCATGTTGCGTTTGAACTTGATGCTTGTCTATGAGTATTTAGTTCACTTTTTGAATAAATTTTGATTGATTGTTTTTTCTTGAATCCTCAACTTTGTGTTGTTGTATGAATTTTTGCCTTGCCTTAGAAAGTAGGGAGTATTCACATGATGATGTGGTTGAATTCAAGTTGGGGAGAGAATGATTGTTTACTCATTGGTTGGTTTCTATGAGGTTGAAAAAGAAAAGAAAAGAAAAAAGAGAAAAATATGAAAAAGAAAAGAAAAAGAAAATCCTTGAGAGAGGAAACAAAAAAAGTTCAAATAATTGTGTTAAATAAGTATTGTGTTTTGTGTAACACTTGGGATTTTGGAAGAAGTTAATTGGAATTTTGTGTTTGAGTCTTTGTGAGTTGATCACTCCCTTAGGTTTAGGCAAGTTTTTGTTTCAATTACCTTTAGAAATTGCCCCTTGTTTGTTTACCCGACCACGCTACAACCTTGAAAGCCCTTGTGATTCTTGCTTTTATGTTTTCAATATGATTTTTGGATGATTGCATAATTTAGTCTTTTGTTTGCAAGATTGTCGTGTGAGTGAAAAGTACCTCATTTTGTGTTTTTCATCTATCGATGATTGTTTTTGCTAGGTGTGATTCACGTTTGAACTTGTGTTGTTTTAGGATGTTTGGCATGATTTTTGTATTTTGCATTTGTTTCGTGACTATGTTATCATCGTAGTTTAGTGGTAAGTATTTACTTTGTGTGTACCGTTTTTCATTTGAACTATTCATTTGTTTTTGTTTTCCAAAACCTGTTGAATCGTGATTCTTTTGTTGTCACTCTGTTTCTTTGAGTCGCTTGATTCATGTTTGAGGACAAACAAGTTTAAGTTGGGGAGAGTTTGATAAGTGCAAATTGTAGCTATTTTTGTATATAAGTTTTGTTGCACTTATCGATACTTTTTGTTAATATCGTTCGAATAAATCCCGCTTTGTTTGTAAATACGTATAGTTTACATTATAGTGTATATATTGCGTATCGTGTAAATATCATTGAGTTTAATTGATTTTCTCTCATTTTTGTAGGTATTCAAGCAAAGAGATTTTGCCATTGTTGTAAAGAGCATTGAATAAGCTTTCCAGCGCTTCCGACCATGCGTCAATCCGAGTTACGGTTCAGAAGTTGTGGTCCAAATAAAGGCTGGTTTGCTGTCAAGTTCGCTTTGCGAACTTTCCAGCGAATGTTTGCATTGCAAACTTCCCAGCGAATCCCAGCGAATGCTTCCAGACTTGAGGCAGTAGGAAAAGGGACCAAAGTTCGCTTTGAAAACTCCCCAGCGAGTATTCGCTTTGCGAATAAAACGTTTGTACTGCGAACTTCTGGAGAAAAGTATAGGCGGTTTGACTGTTCAGAGGTACTTAAGTGCCATTTTTGATGGTTCGCTGGGCGAATGGATCGTTTGCACTGCGAACTCGCGAATTTTTCAATTGTATTTAAGAGATTTCAGTCACTTTTTAGGTTATGGTTTTGGGGTTTTTTTCTCCCAACTCCATCAAATTCATTTTTCAGTAGATTAGCTTAGAAAACAACATTGAAGCTTGCATACGGATGATCCGGGGTGGATTTCTCATCAATCGGCTCTGACAATCCGCGAGATGTTTGGTTCATTTCTCTTCTTCTTTGTGTATTTCTTCTTTGTTGGGTTGTTGTATATGTATTTACTTTGAACTCATGTATATTTGTCGGCTATGGCGTTATATTTATTTTGCTTTACAAATCTTTATCGGTGATTATCCTTGATTTTTGCTTTATACACGGGGTTTGGGTTGTGTTAGAGATAAACATCAAAAACTTTGATTAGGGATGGTTATCTGTTAGTTTCTGGATTCTAGAGATAGATTTAGAGCTAACACTCTATTTGGGTGTCGGAGCTTAATACCTCCGTGTTATTTGAGTCGGGTGCGAGAGTGTCGACGAGAGTAATACGGTTTTTCTCTCAGCTCGGTGTGTCAGAGATGAACATTATTGAGAGCGATACTGGATGATATTGAGGAGTATTGTAGGTTGAGTATAACTGGTCGGTAAGTTTAAGTTTGTGAGGAGTGGATTATATGCATACCAGATAAGTTTCTTCTGTCTGATTAATGAATTCTTTTTGTGTTAATATTTACTTTTCTGTTTCTATGTTTAACCCATTTTAAACCCAAACTCTTTAACATTTGAATTGTCGAACAACAGTTCAATAGCACCGATCTCTGTGGACACGATAAATTCCCGGAAAAATACTTCCAAATCTTTTTGTTGCTTGCCGCTTTACTGCTTCAACACGCTCCGCCGTCTACCGTCGTCCAGCCACCGTACAAGCACTGGCCAGAACTCTTCGACCATCTAACTTCTTCTTCGACCACGTAAGTTGCTTGAACTGATCTCTGCTATATGCATTTCTATTTTCTGTTTCCTTAGAATGCACGCGGTTAGGGTTAAATCAGGTAGTGTAGGAGCAGTTTCCGGTGAGTGTTGGTGGCAGGCGGTGGTTTCGCCATTTTCTGCCGCCGCTGGGGTCGCTGGAACCTTAGGAATTTAGGCCTTTAGTTTGATTCTGACGTTGTTGCAACGACGGGAGCCGTTTGTCTCCGGAGGAAACTATGAATTTTCCGTTGTACTCATGCGTTTTCCGGCGCATTCATGAGTTTTCTGGTAGACCTTCAACTGATATTTTGGTAGCGAACAGGGAAGAATCTCCCCGTGTGCGTCAGAGGGGTTGCCCTGGGCATCTCATCGCGCTATAGATGTGCCATATGGGTAGGGCTTAGGTCGGGGACGTCGTCCTCGGGCCTTTGCGTGCCCTTTCACTTGACTAGTGGTGGAAGGATGGATTTGATTTTATCATCGAATTCACTTTTGTCCTCTGCTTTTCAGGTAAAGGAGATGGTCCGAGAAACTGAGGTTGAATTCTTAGAGATTTGTCAGAGGAGAGCTCCTCAGAAGATAGTGATACAAAAGACACCTCTACTCCCCGGGATGCTGACGAAGCCCCTCCCTTAAGGACTACTGCAGAAGAGTGGTCTGTCACGGAACCTAGGGAGCATGCCTTCATCTTTGCCTCGTACACCAGAGATGCTTTCACGATGGTGGGGACTGAGGGGGAGTGGAAGGTCCATTTCCCCAGAGAAGACGACTGCATCTGCTCGGACTTTGGGGAGAGATTCCCAATGTATGAATATGTCATCAAGGAGATAGGGCTGAGGTTGCCCTTTACTGATTTTTAGAGGTCGTTCTTCGTGCATCTAGACCTGGCCCCTTCGCAGCTACACCCTAACTCCATTGCCTTCATTCAGGAATTTGAGTTCACGTGCGACTTCCTGGAGATATGAGCTACCCCCCCTGTTCTTTACAGTCTTCCACCTCCAGCGACAAGTCTCGGGGAGGAAGTTCGGCTGGGCCTCCCTGAAGCAGGGGAGGAAGTTGTTTAAACCCTTTTCCGAGTCCATTAGGAATTTCAAATAGAGATACTATATTATTGAGCCCGTGTCGGCGAGTGTAACACCCTAAACCCCCAAGACAATTAATAACAAAATATCAGAGTAAAATAAAACATACAACATTTAGGATGCTACATTCAACAGACACCTGCTCATTACTTCCAAATCTTTTTGTTGCTTGCCGCTTTACTGCTTCAACACGCTCCGCCGTCTACCGCCGTCCAGCCACCGTACAAGCACTGACCAGAACTCTTCGACCATCTAACTTCTCTTCGACCACGTAAGTTGCTTGAACTAATCTCTGCTATATACATTTCTATTTTCTGTTTCCTTAGAATGCACGCGGTTAGGGTTAAATCAGGTAGTGTAGGAGCAGTTTCCGGTGAGTGTTGGTGGCAGGCGGTGGTTTCGCCATTTTCTGCCGCCGCTGGGGTCGCTGGAACCTTAGGAATTTAGGCCTTTAGGTTGATTCTGACATTGTTGCAACGACGGGAGCCGTTTGTCTCCGGAGGTCTGAATCCCTGTCAAAGAGAACACCTTTCCTCTAGTCGAAGCATGCATTGGTTTCTAGCAACGAGTACTAATATGGCCCTGTTCTCCACAGTTGTAACAAGTCACCACATTAACTTTGCAGTCAGCAATCAAATGTCCTTCCTGTCCACACTTGAAGCATTTCTTCACATCACTCGTGCACTCACTGACACGATGACCTAAATCACCACACCTGTAACACTTAAGAGGAGCAAGGGCACCTACCCCACTCAGCTTCTTGCCATCAGCGTGTTTCTGTTTACCTTTCTCAGGTGGAGCTGCGTAAGGCTTCCCACGGTTCATCGGTTGTTTTCCCCTCCTCTTGGCCAACCCTTTGTAGTGAGCCGATCGAGCCTTGCTATCTTCCTCAAAGATCCTACAATAATCCACCAAATCTGGAAACCTTCTAATTCACTGATAACTAATTGCCGGTTTGATCTCAGGCCTCAATCCATTCTTAAACTTGACACATTTTGAGAAATCAGCGGTTGCTGCACTGTAGTGAGGGTAAAACTTAGCCAGATCTGAGAATTTGGCAGCATACTCCGTAACTGTCATGTTACCCTGCTTCAGTTCCAAAAACTCAATCTATTTCTTTCCTCAGACATCTTCAGGAAAATATTTTCTCAAGAACTCCCTACTGAGGTCAGCCCAAGTGATTGCCTCTCCTGTTGCTCCCAACAATTGACGAGTGTTAACCCACCAATCATCAGCCTCCTCAGCCAGCATTTGAGTACCTAACCACACCTTCTGTGCTTCAGAACATTCCATAACCCAGAAGATTCTCTCGATCTCCTTGAGCCAAGCCAACGCTCCATCCGGATCATATCTTTCCTTGAAGGTAGGCGGTCTATTCTTCCGAAACTCGTCATTCTCACCAGCATAAGGCGGGTTTTGTACCGCCTGAGCAACAGTTTGCAAAGCAGCAACAATCGCAACATCGTTCCTTCTAGCCATTCTAAATCTGTTACACATCAACAACAGAACACAATGGTTAAGGAAACGACATTGACAGTAATCAACTGTCACACGACAACGACTCGACAACTTGGCCGGACGGACCGACCTGCTCTGATACCACTATTGTAACACCCTAAACCCCCGAGACAATTAATAACAAAATATCAGAGTAAAATAAAACATACAACGTTTAGGATGCTAAATTCAACAAACACCTGCTCATGCATACGATATGTATCACATAAATATCACAAATAAAACATTCTTAATTAATCTTCTCTACGGCAGCGGAAATCCAACGAAAATATAACATGTTTAATGCCACATAATCATCATCAAGTAAATAGAGTGATAACAAATAATAAAACAAAAACGACAAACGTTCTAAGTCCCCAGTGTTACACATCAGAGCAGACACCAACACAACGAAATAAAAGAGAAGACTCCGTCTTCACTAACTCCAACTCCACACTAATCTTGATTACCTGCATGTTACCCACATAGAGGTAACATTCAAACAGAAGGGGTGAGATTCTCAAATCAACAAAAGAAATGCATAATATAAATATAAGAGCATAAAACATTACACAATTCACCCTATCATCACAACATCAGCACAAATACAATTCCCACACAAGCAGACAATCATATACACCACAACACCACACAATGCAATGCAATGAGACCCACTACTTGACTTAATGCATGTGGTACCATTTCGATCCCTTTTTCATGATCATAATTCTCGTCGGAATTTCCTTATAGGTCGCTCACACCCCACATGGGCACACGACACCCGTAATCGCTCACACCCCACATGGGCACACGACTACCTCAACAACAACAACAACAACAATACGATTCCATTTCAAGGAATTCGGATAAGACCCATTAGATCTAATTGAATAATGAAATTAGGGTTTCCTTTTCCTTTATTGTTGTTAGTGTTACTACTTTTTTTTATAGGTGGTTTATCATAAAATTTAATTTGTATAATAATAATAATAATGATGCTTTTTCAGGTTTGATTTGTATTGTTCGAATGAGTCAATTTGGAGGGATATATACTATCTTCGCTGGTTTGGAAGAATGTGTGAGGTTCATTTCTAATTAAAGATATTTGAAGATGTGGTTCATTTTATTAAGAATAATTTTTCTGCTTCATGTTTGGTAAATATATAAACATAATCTCGATTTCTTGTGATTTTGGTGTTCCATTATGTGTTTCATTATGAGGTAAATATAAATTATTTCTATCATAAATGATATAATAAGTTAAACTATTTACATATGAGGTATAAATTGTTTTCATAATCTATTTTGAAAAGATTGTGAAAGTAAGCTAAAAACAACTTATGGACATGGCATAAGGTGTTTTCATAAGCTCTTTGAAATAGTCTTACAAGTGCTTATCACATGTGATAGGATTAAATAAGTTACAGTTATCTGAAATGTGCAACTTCGCTAAGATAGGCCTCATTCATCTAAATTGCATTTTGTTTTCCATAACTAATGGCATCAACTACTAGATAGACTTGTTAGCTCAAAGTTTGATACTAGTGGTTTTTTTTTATAATTGATTATCCCTTCAAAGCGTGATTTATATTTGATATTTATTGATTTAATTTAAATCATAAGATAGTTTCTTTGACTATCTTAGAGGAACCAACTGTTCCGATGTTGAGGTGTATGCTGTTGCCAAAGGAACTGTTGCTTTTTCCTAAGGTATCTTTAATGAGAATTGAAGGTTCAGTTGGAATGAGTACTTGTTACCATTAAATACTCTGTTTTAGTTCATATACACTTTTTTACTTTTAATTCTTGTTCTTTCAAGAACTAATTATAACTTAAGTTAAATTGAAGTTTTTATAATACACGTTGTTCAATTGTTTGAAGAACCTTTTGTCAATCTAGTTAACTTTGCTTCATTAGTATCTACTTGCTGCAAGTCACCGTTTTTTTGCTGAGAAATATAAAACTTTAATCGAGTTTGAACTGCAAAGGGCTCTGATTACTAAGTCTTACTGGAAAAATGGTGGGCTAGTTTAGGAAGAGATTCCTTTTTCAATATTCATCAAAAGAATATTACTTTTATGCAGATGCATGATTGTGGAATAAGTGCATCAAAGTAATGTTATATCGGAGGCTTTGAAGCAACAAGGTATTGTCAATTATTCTTCAATTATACTGAAATTATGTTGTAAGATTCAAACATTGATTGTCAATCCATCTTGGTTGATATATCAACATTTGTATTGTGTCATACTTATCATATTAACATGACATTCCTTAATATTTTGATGTGCTTTAATTTTTTATTTCTTCTGCCTGCTTGTATATAGATTAGCTTTTCATGTGGCACACCATTATTGATGTTGCAACAAGAAAGTTATATGCGATCCCCCTTCGTGGGACTCATTCACTTGTCTTCGTTAGCTCATATATGGTGAGTGTACAACCATTTCATTGAACTTTTTTGACATATTTAATTAACGTTTTTGAAGATAGTTTCATTGAATATTGTTGTCATTTCATTTGCAATGCATGAACACATATAGTTTAATGGGACAGGTTTCTGTTTGATCTATCCATTCCATTCAAAATGCCTAAAGGGACAAAAAAATCTAATTAACTATTTCCAATTATTATGTCAACCAAAGGAGAGTTTGACTTTTTTAAATGGACAAATACTTCAATAACTAGCGATTTCCTAAATATAGCTCTAGAATCATAAGGTAACTAATGAGCTTGAAAATAGAAAGAGATCTAATATGTATATAGTTACAACAAATAAAATTTTTTAATGGTAAAGTATATCCCCGTCTTAATATAATAAATTAATAATAAAACTTAAAGTCTAGAAGGGTTTTTCATTCATATTTTTATCTGGTCTAATTTATATTATGAGTATAGTGTTGTTATGCTTTATTAATATTTGAGTAATTCAGTTATATTTCATTTTCTTACTTTTTTCTTTTCTGCAGGGCGTTAATGAGATTGGGGACAAATCACTACGTAAAAAAGATGGTTCAGGATTCTGTGAAGATTTTGTTGTTTTGGTTCAAAAGTGGCTGAACAAAATTAAGGTGACATCCATAACAGTCACATCATATGCATTAGAATTTCTTGATAACTTTCTTGCCCTTCTTGATACTTATGATGTAAATATCTATTATTGTATTGGATTAGCCAACTTTTTCCTATTTACATATTTCAGTGATTTCTCGTTAATATCTTTGTTATAAATACTTTTTTTTGCATCTATGGTCATTTTTACAAATGTTGACGGCCAAATAGAGTAGTTTGTTGTACCTGGGTGAGAAAGATACTAGATGAATCTATATGTCTGAAGAAACCAAGGACATTAATTGAAGACTTTATTGCAAGTCTATTATGATAATGATATTGTTGGATTACCTTGCACATACTTTTTTAACTAATGACACATTGGTTCTTCACAATTAAATATAAATAGCAAAGATGTCCTATGGATAATTTTGAACTCCTAATTATTTATTTTGTGTCTTCTTTTTAGTGGAATATCTTATCATATTTATGATTGCACTTCACTTTATCTCTTATATTTCTTTATAAAAAATTGAATAGCATGTTTTGAAAGTCTAAAAGTTATGGATGTTTATGTTCTTCGAAATATTGAGGCACTATCAATTCTACAAATTAAATTGTTGTTATCTTCACTTTTAGAATTATATAAATACATACTTTAGAAATTGAAATGAACAGGAACATGTGTTGATCATTTTGGGTATTCACCCACAATTTAATTTTTGTTATGCACATTGCACAAGTAGTGTAGTTATCTTTAAGCCCAAGTTTTATTTTGGTTTGTTGTATTTAATATTTATTTTTAACAATTAATCATGTTTCTTTCTACAGGTAAATTATGTTGGAAAACCAACCAATGTTTATGAGGTTGGTTGTAAGCTTCATGAGAGTGCATATAATCTTTTCAAATATATTAGCAATGCATAGTTGTGGGATCGTGTACAGGTTAGTGGTGGGGCTTATGGAGGTTTTTGTGATTATGATACACTTTCAGGTAACTTGCATTATATTTAAATGCAATTAATAATTATTGGAAATATATAATGATATTTAGGTGCACTTAATATTTTGGTGACTTCTTAAGAGAATTGGAAATAGATAATGATACTCTTACAAAATCCATAATCGGGACAATTGGCGATGTAGACTCCTATCAACTTTCTGTTAAACTATTAATTATTCTTTCTAAATTTGCAATTTTTACTGTTTTTTAATAGTTGCAAATTATGCTTGCTTTTTATTATAGTATGTTGTAGTATTTACTGGATATCACAGAGGAAGAAAGGCAAAGGAGACATGAAGAGATATTATCTATGGATATCACAGAGGAAGAAAGGCAAAGGAGACATGAAGAGATATTATCTATATTCATTGAATGATGATCCATGTATGATAAATGGCAGGGAGCAATAAACTATCCTTAATTATATAGATTCAACTTTTAAATCTATTAAAGAAATTTTGTAACTTCAATATTATAATTTTAGACCCTTCGAATAATAATCTTATTTTAATTATATTACTTTTATTTTGCAGGTTATGAATTGAAGATGAAGAGACATACATGTTGTAAATATAGATATTTAAGTTTATTTTTATAGATTTAAGATATTATTTTGATTATGAATGATGATTAATATTAGGATACGTAATTTGAAGATGTTTTATTAATCTTGAATCAATAATTGACATTAGGATATATATAGTTTTATAAGAAAATTGAGAATTATGATAGACATTATTATCAGGTTTATAAAATAAAATGATTTTTTTGTTTTTTTTTTTGTTTTTTAAATTTATTGTAACGGTTATAAAGTGTTGTTGTAGTATAGAAAGCGTTGTTGTAGCCTTCAAAGAATAAATTATGATATGGATATACTAGAACGATTTAAAATGTACTACAGCTAAAAACTGTTGTTATATTTCATAAAATAGTAACACCTAAATTGCAACGGTTTTAATCAGAAAACAAAGTGTAAACGTTGCTGTTGGAAACTGTTTTCCAAAGAAAACTTCAACAACGGTTCAGTGAAAGGCGTTGGCGTTGGGAATAAAAACCGTTCTGAAAGACTAAAGCAACGCTTCGGTTTGGTACGGCCTGAAAACTGTTCTTATAACTAAAGGAAACAGTTTTTTTATATTTCGAAACGGTTTTCATGCGTTGTCGTATAGTTAAAATGTTGTAGTGTAACACTTGCAATCTTATTTTAAAGAGAAAGTAAAGAATAGTTGTTTATAACCAATTTCATTGTGTTATTCTTGTTTCTTTCTTTTTCCTACACTTGTGGGTTTCTTGATGATCAAAAAACCGATTATACTTTGTTATTCTGGTATCGTTTTTCACAATACAAAAGAAAGCGTGCATATAATCAATTAGACAATTGAAGCAACATATGTGTGATCGAACTCAATTTCTGCAACTTTAATTCAAAGGAGCTAACCTTTTACTAGTACCTTTTCTTCCCTTTTCCATCAATGGATATAACACATTACCAAAACCAACCTCAAATAAAAAGCAAAAGAAGTTCATAACCTCTTATATAAACCTTAGAGAACAACATAGTCCTAATGTATTTATCACATAGTCTGTTTTTCTGAGTGAGACAAAGAAAGATTCACATGAGGCGGTTGCTCTCTAAGAAGAGGAATGCATAATGGAACCATGGATACACAAAGCACAACATGGAACTTTTTAATGATTTTTTGTACTAAATATATAATGTAAAAAAATTATTTGATTTATATTTTGAATTGAGTCTAACTTATTTTTAAAAAGCTGCTTCTAAGATGAGGAATTCCCCTTCTTGATAAACTACTTTTAATATGGGTCTTGAATTTTCTTATAAATAGCTAAAATATCAATCATTTAAGATATGAATATGATGATGTCAAGATTGAGTAGCGATACAGTAGTGATACACTGATACTGAATGGATGAACCTTAAAATAAGAAATAAATATTTGATTTCAAATACTAGAAGTTGAGCATCTAAACAATATAAACAGATGTACTGTAGTAAATAAAGGACATGAGAATAAAGTAGTTAAAACATGATATATTCTCTTAATATCCAGTGCAGAGTTTGTCGAAGAAAATGGATATGATTTAATATAATTTAAGATAGTTATACCTGAACTGTGTCTGAGTTTATGATTTTGGATGTCACTTTTTTTACCACCATTCATTTGTTATAGAATCATTTTAATTGAGTGTCTTAATCACTAATGAAAAAAATATGAGATGATTGGGGTTGTGTCTCTGTTGTGGAAATCCTAAGTGGTTTTGAGTTTGTTATAGCAATGCATCTAACATTTTTGGCAAGTTGTTAGCTCCAGTTGTTATATGGGAGGTACAATATAATTGTTAGTTGATAATTATAAATATTTTTTTTTGTTAGTAGGTGTTAGAAAATTGATTGTAAATCAAATGGTTCGAGATTAGAATTGTGAACGGATCAATTTTCTTATAGTATTTCAAGCATTTTTAAATCAGCTTAGAGTTTGTACGCAGGAATGCCCAAGATAATTCAGCCTATACTCAAGTTTGCACAAGACCGAAAAAAACTCGAATGTAGGGAAGATGAAATCCATAATTTTGTGTGAAGAGGATATCTTTTCTGAATAATTTTTATGAATCGGGAATGCTCAATTTAGAGGCCAAATTGATGTTGTTTCATAAGGTTGCGACCCTTGATGAATCACACACTTTCAACAACACTTTTACTAAATGTTGCACTTTTTACTTACAATAACACTTTTCAAACATTGCACTATTTCACATACAACAAAAGTTTTCAAAGGTTGTATTGTTTCGCATTATGCAACACTTCTTGAAGTGTTGTCTATTTTTGAATTCAAATACAAAATGCCTACTGCAACACTTCACAAGTGTTGCCTATTTCTAAATTAAAAAATTAACCTTCATTTCCATATTTTCTTGTCATTTTTTAATGCACTCGAGATTATTAATTATTAATAATTTACAATAATCCCTCACTTGTTCTAATAATGACAAGACCAATTCCAGAAAAAGAGAAACAAAGAATGTTAATACAGTTAAGTATCTTTCAATTTAAACTTAATCTTAGTAAGGATAACGCAAAGTCTAATCAGAATGTTTGGTAGAAATTCTTTGAACCATTATCCCTTGTGATTAAATCGGCGTTACCTTACACATACTCTTTAGTGGTTCTTCTCTTACATCTATCGCCTATCACTATTTATGGCCATGTGCTTTTCCTGTTTTCGTGAATTTTTCATGAGAGAAACTCCAACTCCCACTTTGAGACGACACCATCTCGAAATTCATATAGGTGAAATTCATTTTGTATCTATTTCTTGAGATACATATCCTCGATATAGAACTTCATTAAGAGTTTAAAAAAACTCAACCCTTAATATGTAATAGTCAACATTGTCACAAAATGTTGCACAAACATCCAAATTAACAACTTGTTGTTACCCATTGAATCTTAGGTTAAAGTTTGATAACTTAATATTGGATTTCTACCATCATTAAAACTCTTATTCAAGGAGTTTCAATCCCATACCTCTCGAGGTAGTCTTTACTAAGTCTCTAGTTAGTAGCATAGTAAACGAACCGGCTAAATTATAGCTTGTTTGTATACATGCCAATGAAATGATCCCATCCTTAATCAATTTTCTCACGAAAGAATGTCTAAGACCCATGTGCCTAGATTTTTCATTATACTTCACTGAATGTTTTAACTAGGGTGTACTGACTATCACAATGTATCAACACTTTCGAAATATTTTTCTTAGATAATGGAATCTCCAACAGGAGGTCCCTCAACCATTATGTTTCTTGTCAAGTGGATGCAAGAGCCACAAACTTTGATTCCATGATCGAGAGAGTAATGCACGTTTATTTCTTACTCTTCCAAGAAATTGCACCTCTAGATACTGTATATATCCACCCAATTGTAGATTTATAATCTCTAACACTTGATATCCAACTAGCATCGGCATGTTCGTCTAGTATGGCAGGAAACCCACCATAATGGAGGCTAAAATTGTTGTTTTTCAAAAGACGACCAAAATTATTTGTGATGGCCTTCCAATGCTCACCATTTGGATTGCTAGTAAATCTACTCATTTCACTAACTGCAAATGCTATATTAGGTACATTGCATCAAATACATTAGATAACCAATTGCATTTGCATATTCCAATTGAGTCATAATTCTTCCATCATTATTTTAAAGTTTGACACTAGGATCAAATGGAGTACTCACTTTCTTGAAATGTAAGTGTTTGAACTTATCAAGTACTTTCTCAATATAATGTGTTTGACTAAGTTCATAATGTAATACCCCAGTTTTTGTCTTATTTATTTAATCAAGTCTATTTGATTATTTTATTATTATATTATTTTATTTTTGACTTTTATTTGACAATATATTATTTTTCATCGTTGTTTATGTTTTATCGCATTTTGAGAGCGTTTGCGAGATATTTGAGCTGAGGGGTATTTTGGTCTTTTTGGGGGTTAGATATTTGTTTTTATATAAATAGAAAGAAATAGAGAGAAAATGAGAGAAAGAAGAAACAGAGAAAGAGAAGAGAAAAAGAGAAAGAAAGAGAAGAAAGAAAGAGAGAAGAGGAGAAAGAGGAAAAATCGGGAAAACTCCGTTTAAAGCGCGAATAATCGGGTAAGGGTGAGAAGTTTCAATTATATCTTGCTTGTGTATGTATATGTGTATGTTTTCTTGGATTGTTTTGGATATTTTCTTATAGTTTTCATTCTAGGTCGAAATGAGAAAAATGATTAGAAATCGATGTTTTTACGGACGAAAGTCAGAATAAATCGCGTAGTAGAGTCGTGTGATGTTGGGTCGTGATTTAGTGGGATCATTTGATTGAATCGAGTTGAATTTGTAACTTTTGAGTTTTTGATATATATTGATGTTTTTGTGCAATTGATGTTGTGATCGAGTAAAAGTGTTTGGATATGTCCGGTAACATTGGTATAGGTTGATATTTAATCGGGTAAGGATAGAAGTTAATCGGGAATGGTTATGTGTATGTTTTCGAGTGGTTTTGAGCGAGTTTGGAGTTGGGATAAATTGATAAAATTATGTTTTCAAAATATTTCAAAAATGGAAAATGTGTTGGATGGCTTTTTAAGGGTGGAAATATTGTAGTATGTTGAATTCTAAGACCGCAGCTTTTTACGGAATCGAAATCGGAGGTCCGGAAGTCATTTAACGATCGAAAACTGAGTTTTTATCAAATTCTGCGCAGTATGCGTCGACCTAAAGCATGTTTGCGTCGACCTAAAGCATGTTTGCGTCGACCTATAGACTCGACCTGTGCACACTCGCGAGTGATGAAAATTTTCCAAGATGTCCGATTTTGTTTTCTTCATAACTTTTGAACCGTAAGTCCGTTTTGACCCCCGTTTGAAGCGTTAGAAAGCTAATGAAATGTTCTTTCTGTTAAAAATGGTTTGGAGGGTAAAATATGATTTAATTAATTCGTGTTTTTGGAAAATAGTCGGGTTGTCGGGTTTTTATTGCGTACAACGTGTGCGATTGATGTGTTATCATGCTATATGCTTTTAATATGTAACGTGTAGCTTGTGTGCTGTTATATGATGTGAATATACATGATGAAATGTTGTGATGATGGGTTGTGGCCTTATGGCAAGTATGTGCATTGTTTTGAATTAGGCTTCGATGCGTGATAATGTTGTTGTTGTGCGGTAAATACATGGTTTGATTGAATATCAATGTATGTTGTTATGGTGTGTTATGGGTAGCCTTTGTGGTGTGAATTCCTTGTGGAAGTGATTGTGATTGCATGATTGTTGTGGTTTGTGGTTGTGATGAAATGCATTGTTTATGTGAAACTCAATGTATGTTGTGTGGTGGCCTTTATGGTTTGAGATGCATTGTTTGAATTGTTTTGCAATGCATGAATGTGATGATGTTGAAGCATGTGACAAGTTGTTGTAATTGTTGTGGTTGTTGATTTGTGACCTAAGGGCAAGAATATGCAATGTGTGGTATGTGATTATATATGCATGATTATGGTTGCATATATGTGTGAAGATGCATTTGATGTCATGAGTCATTGTATGCCAAGCATCATGATATGCATTGTTGTGACGTCCTGAGTGACGGACTGATTCCAGAGGGAATCTGCTATAACGTCGTGTGCCTTAAAAATAAGAGGTGTGAGCGATCTGATGGATCGTGTGCCTTAAACATAAGAGGTGTGAGCGATGGTTATAGACGATCGTGTGCCCATGTGGGGTGTGAGCGATCGGGTCGTGTGCCCATGCGGGGTGTGAATGATCCATAAACGTCGTGTGCCCATGCGGGGTGTGAGCGACGGGGGACATCGTATGCCCGACGGGGAGTTACAGTGATGTAACGAGCGATGGTTCCAATAGTTCCTGAGTGAACTGGTGATGAGAAATATTTGGAGTCGGTACCGCATGACATTTGCATAGAGTCGTTGTGTCGGTCTCTGTGCATTTGCATAAATCATGGATGCATTATGTGTGAGAATTATGAATTGATTGAGTATGTGTTGAGTTTGTGATAGTATTGGTGAAATTGATGTGCATATATGATATATGAATATATATGCATTTGTGAGAAATGTATTGAGCATGATTGATATGCCTTGTGATAAATGCATTGGTTATGGAGGATAGGTGTTATGTATAGACATGTGTTATGTGATGCTTGTGGTGAGAATAGCTATGTATGTGAATTTATATGTTTTGCATATTATTATGCAATCTTGGTTTAGTTGTTATTTCTCACCCTTCTGCTGTTTTATAATGCTCTATGAGGCATTGCAGATTAGAGTTGCTGGAGGTCTTTGGTGAAGCTTATGTCTTCATTCTTTTGTCGGTTGGCTCTGATATGTAGCACCGGGTAGTCGGGAGATTGATTAGGATTATTTTGTGATGTTGTGTATATGCATCTTTATCCTTTGGAGTTGTATCTATACATGATTCTGTTGATAGCAAATAAATCTATTAAGTGATTTATATGTATGCTATTCAGTTTTAGATTTTCCGCTTTTATTCTAAAATCTGAATGTGGGTGTAAGGAACTGAGTTCCTCTGTTGATTTGCTACCCCACTGTTGCATATCTTTATGAGCAGGTGTTGTATGTTTTATTTCAATACAAATGTGATTCTCCCTGTTTATGCCATGATAATTTAAATATACTCTGACGAAATTTTTATTAAGTGTTTATTGTTTTATTATTATTGGGGGTATAGATTGGGGGTGTTATATTAGTGGTATCAGAGCAGGTCGGTCCGTCCGGCCAAGTTGTTGAGTCTGTTGGTGTGACAGTTGAATACTGTCGATGTTGTTTGTTCCTTAGTACGTGATATGTGTGTGGAACACTGTCAGTACTTTCTGGTTTTCTAATCTTTTGTCTTCAGGATTGAGAATGAGATAAGTGGGGGAGAAGCTGGTACTTCTCCAAGTTGCTTCGGGTGTGGAGCGTTGGCTCAGTGTGTTGTGAATTGCAAGACTGTAAGTGCTGTTTGGAGAGTGTTGTTCCCGATTCCGGAGGGAATGCGGAGGTAAGGTATGTGTCGACTAAGGATTTGTGCCTTAGGTAGTTTTGTGCATGAGATGCAGGGAATGCTATTATAGTTTGGTAAAGACGGTTTATGCCCCATCATGATTGTCGGCTGTCTATTGACAAATTGAGGAACTGATCACCCTTAATCTCTTGTTAATAGCAGACGGGAATTATGTTGGATGGAATAGACGTGTCTTTCCAGCTTGGATAGTGTGTGCCATTAATTGTTTGGAATTGAGAAAATGATTACGGATTGCTTTGATGAGTTGATGAAGACTCTTATACTGGAAGATAAGACGGATTAGAGGTTTTTGGTATGTTGGTCAAGTTGGGAAGTCATTGGGAGAGAACGATTGGGTATTGTTAAAGGTTGTTCTCAGAGAGTAAAGTGTAAACTCAAATTTGACGAAGGTAAGGATTTAAGGTTTGGACCTGCTAAGTAAGTAGAAGAACTTTTAGGACGTGAAACTAAGATGTTGTTATGTTTGTGATGATAGTTTTCTAGAGATTGGCAGAAAGGCCACAGTGATGGACTGCCAGTGGTGCGTGATTTTCAGATGGAATATTGGATGTTAGCATTTGAAGTACCCGGACTGATAGAGCAGTTGGAAGATTTACTGGAAAGGAAAATTGTGAGGCCAAGTGTGTCGTCTTGGAGAGCTCCAGTATTGTAAGTAACCAAAAAGGAAGAATGATTGAACGAAATAACAAGCATGATGTGTATAATGGTATTGAGACTTGGGAAAGCAAAACTTAGAGTTCTGGTGAGGTGTGGAGTCTTTGGAGTTTTAAAGCATTAATGGAAATCTTGAGAAAACCCTTATGTGTGGATGTAATATTGATATTAAGAGTTCCTTTTGGTGGGTTGTTGATACTTGTTATGCTGGTTGGATAAGTTTGTAGTGTTTTTAATTGAGAATATTCGGATCTGTTGTAAACTCGGAGGAAGAACAGGTAGAGTGTTTGAGATTGGAATTACAAGTGTTGAACAGAGGCGAAGTTTTGTTCTAAATTATTCAAGTGAGAATTTGGGTTGGAGAAAGGTTAGTCTTCTTGGATATGTTATTTCTGATGATGGTATTTGTTGTGGATCCATCGAAAGTAGATGCAGTTCTATAATGAGAGACTCTGAAGTCGGTTAAGGAGATTAGAAACTTTTGGGCTTAGTTGGTTGTTACTGCAGGCTATGGAAGACTTTGCTAAGTTCGTACTTCTGTTATGACAGTTGACTTGTAAAAGGTAAGTCGTTTGCTTTGGATGTTCATTGTAAGGAAAGTTTCAGAGAGCTAAAGTATAAGTTGTCTACGACTTCAGTTTTGATTCTGTGTGATCCTAATAAACCGTTCGCGAGGTATTGTGATGTGTCTTTGATGAGTTAGTCAGTGTGCTAATGCAAGAGGGTAAAGTCGTGGCTTATGCTTTACGACAATTGAGGATTCATAGAAGGATCTATACTATTTTGGATTTGGAATTGGTTGCGGTTGTATTGTGTTGAAATATTTGGAGGTATTATCTTTATGGTTCTAGATTCGAAGTGTTTAGTAATCACAAGGATATGGAGTACTTGTTTGGTTTGAAGGAACAGAGTATGAGACAACGAGGATGGTTAGAACTTGTGATGAGTTATGACTTTAATTGGAATTCGTGACGAGTTATGAATTTGGCTTGGATTATCCTTCGGGAAAAGCTAATGTTGTGCCTGAAGAGTTAAGTCGATAGTCTTTGCGTATGGTTGTTTTGATGGTCAGAGAATTAGAATTATTTGAGCAGTTCAGAGACTTGTGTCTGGTGTGTGAGATAACACAGTGGAGTGTGAGGTTGGGAATATTAACAGTTAACAGTGATTTTTGGTGAATATGAGAGAGAGTAGACTTTGGACGTGAAATTGGTAGTTTTGATGGTTATGAGTAATCAGAGTGCGCAGTGGAAGCGTGGTGTGACGCATTTCGTATATGCGTGTGTGACTTGTAAGAGTTCATAAGTTGAATATTGGAAATATGTAGGAGTGATGAGACCATTGGACGTTTCAAAATGAAAGTGATAAGTGGAAGGTTTCAATATTAATCAGGTACTAATATGTAGTTGGGTGTTTTGGTCGTATGTTCGATTGGTGAAGCGTAGCATTGTTGTAATATGGTTGTGTGACAAGGATGTTGGTATCATGGTTGTGTGGAGGTTGTTTAATCGATATTGTGTCGTGGAACTTGTGTTCTTGTTTGTGTTGTTGCCTCGTTTCCATCGTGTTGGTTCGAGTGCGAGCAGCTAATTCCGGTGTGTGTTCGTAGCTTGGGTTTTCCTTGAGTCGTGAGTTGGTCGTCGAGTGCATTGTATGGGCTTTGCATCTTGCCGTGGTAGTTGTCGTCGTTGTCGTGTCGTTGTTGTAGTCGCTGTTAGCAAGGTGGTTTGTCAGTTTGTGTTATTCGTGGTGTGCTTTTGTTAGCATGTTAGTTTGTTGGTCGGATGCGAGAGTCGTATCCGGAGTTGTTCGTATCGGTTGTATTTTCGAGGACGAAAATTTCTAAGTGGGGGAGAGTTGTAACACCCCAGTTTTTGTCTTATTTATTTAATCGAGTCTATTTGATTATTTTATTATTATATTATTTTATTTTTGACTTTTATTTGACAATATATTATTTTTCATCATTGTTTATGATTTATCGCATTTTGAGAGCGTTTGCGAGATATTTGAGCTGAGGGGTATTTTGGTCTTTTTGGGGGTTAGATATTTGTTTTTATATAAATAGAAAGAAATAGAGAGAAAATGAGAGAAAGAAGAAAAAGAGAAAGAGAAGAGAAAAAGAGAAAGAAAGAGAAGAAAGAAAGAGAGAAGAGGAGAAAGAGGAAAAATTGGGAAAACTCCGTTTAAAGCGCGAATAATCGGGTAAGGGTGAGAAGTTTCAATTATATCTTGCTTGTGTATGTATATGTGTATGTTTTCTTGGATTGTTTTGGATATTTTCTTATAGTTTTCATTCTAGGTCGAAATGAGAAAAATGATTAGAACTCGATGTTTTTACGGACGAAAGTCGGAATAAATCGCGTAGTAGAGTCGTGTGATGTTGGGTCGTGATTTAGTGGGATCGTTTGATTGAATCGAGTTGAATTTGTAACTTTTGAGTTTTTGATATATATTGATGTTTTTGTGCAATTGATGTTGTGATCGAGTAAAAGTGTTTGGATATGTCTGGTAACATTGGTATAGGTTGATATTTAATCGGGTAAGGATAGAAGTTAATCGGGAATGGTTATGTGTGTGTTTTCGAGTGGTTTTGAGCGAGTTTGGAGTTGGGATAAATTGATAAAATTATGTTTTCAAAATATTTCAAAAATGGAAAATGTGTTGGATGGCTTTTTAAGGGTGGAAATATTGTAGTATGTTGAATTCTAAGACCGCAGCTTTTTACGGAATCGAAATCGGAGGTCCGGAAGTCATTTAACGATCGAAAACTGAGTTTTTATCAAATTCTGCGCAGTATGCGTCGACCTAAAGCATGTTTGCGTCGACCTATAGACTCGACCTGTGCACACTCGCGAGTGATGAAAATTTTCCAAGATGTCCGATTTTGTTTTCTTCATAACTTTTGAACCGTAAGTCCGTTTTGACCCCCGTTTGAAGCGTTAGAAAGCTAATGAAATGTTATTTCTGTTAAAAATGGTTTAGAGGGTAAAATATGATTTAATTAATTCGTGTTTTTGGAAAATAGTCGGGTTGTCGGGTTTTTATCGCGTACAACGTGTGCGATTGATGTGTTATCATGCTATATGCTTTTAATATGTAACGTGTAGCTTGTGTGCTGTTATATGATGTGAATATACATGATGAAATGTTGTGATGATGGGTTGTGGCCTTATGGCAAGTATCTGCATTGTTTTGAATTAGGCTTCGATGCGTGATAATCTTGTTGTTGTGCGGTAAATACATGGTTTGATTGAATATCAATGTATGTTGTTATGGTGTGTTGTGGGTAGCCTTTGTGGTGTGAATTCCTTGTGGAAGTGATTGTGATTGCATGATTGTTGTGGTTTGTGGTTGTGATGAAATGCATTGTTTATGTGAAACTCAATGTATGTTGTGTGGTGGCCTTTATGGTTTGAGATGCATTGTTTGAATTGTTTTGCAATGCATGAATGTGATGATGTTGAAGCATGTGACAAGTTGTTGTAATTGTTGTGGTTGTTGATTTGTGACCTAAGGGCAAGAATATGCAATGTGTGGTATGTGATTATATATGCATGATTATGGTTGCATATATGTGTGAAGATGCATTTGATGTCATGAGTCATTGTATGCCAAGCATCATGATATGCATTGTTGTGATGTCCTGAGTGACGGACTGATTCCAGAGGGAATCTGCTATAACGTCGTGTGCCTTAAAAATAAGAGGTGTGAGCGATCTGATGGATCGTGTGCCTTAAACATAAGAGGTGTGAGCGATGGTTATAGACGATCGTGTGCCCATGTGGGGTGTGAGCGATCAGGTCGTGTGCCCATGCGGGGTGTGAGCGATCCATAAACGTCGTGTGCCCATGCGGGGTGTGAGCGACGGGGGACATCGTATGCCCGACGGGGAGTTACAGTGATGTAACGAGCGATGGTTCCAATAGTTCCTGAGTGAACTGGTGATGAGAAATATTTGGAGTCGATACCGCATGGCATTTGCATAGAGTCGTTGTGTCGGTCTCTGTGCATTTGCATAAATCATGGATGCATTATGTGTGAGAATTATGAATTGATTGAGTATGTGTTGAGTTTGTGATAGTATTGGTGAAATTGATGTGCATATATGATATATGAATATATATGCATTTGTGAGAAATGTATTGAGCATGATTGATATGCCTTGTGATAAATGCAATGGTTATGGAGGATAGGTGTTATGTATAGACATGTGTTATGTGATGCTTGTGGTGAGAATAGCTATGTATGTGAATTTATATGTTTTGCATATTATTATGCAATCTTGGTTTAGTTGTTATTTCTCACCCTTCTGCTGTTTTATAATGCTCTATGAGGCATTGCAGATTAGAGTTGCTGGAGGTCTTTGGTGAAGCTTATGTCTTCATTCTTTTGTCGGTCGGCTCTGATATGTAGCACCGGGTAGTCGGGAGATTGATTAGGATTATTTTGTGATGTTGTGTATATGCATCTTTATCCTTTGGAGTTGTATCTATACATGATTCTGTTGATAGCAGATAAATCTATTAAGTGATTTATATGTATGATATTTAGTTTTAGATTTTCCGCTTTTATTCTAAAATCTGAATGTGGGTGTAAGGAACTGAGTTCCTCTGTTGATTTGCTACCCCACTGTTGCATATCTTTATGAGCAGGTGTTGTATATTTTGTTTCAATACAAATGTGATTCTCCCTGTCTATGCCATGATAATTTAAATATACTCTGACGAAATTTTTATTAAGTGTTTATTGTTTTATTATTATTGGGGGTATAGATTGGGGGTGTTATACATAACCCCCACTATTTTGCTTTACTCTAATCCCCAAAAGTGTGTCAAGTAGTCCAAGATCATTCATCTTAAATGTGGAAGTTAGAAACCTCTTTGTTTCTAAAATTCCATTCATCTCGTTGCTAATGACTAATCATATAATCAACACGAAGACAAATGAATATCACAATATTTTCACACAACTTTGTGTATAAACACTTGTTACATGAATTTGATGAAGAATGTTTTTAGATAATCATGCATGATGATGAAAAAAAGGTTTTTAGATGAAGTGAGATGAAATTATGAACAATTTAAAGTAGTATAGCATAAATTGCAATGAGCATCTTATTTATGTTCACTTGTCTCAAATCTTCACTTGAATTTCTATGTTAAACCATATATAAACACACACACACACACACACACACACACACACACACAATCATATTTTAATAAAGATAAATAAACTAATTGGTTCATGCAAAATTAACATGTATATATATATATATATATATATATATATATATATATATATATATATATATATATATATATGCACTGTTGAGTTGTAATTCCTTGTGTCGAAGCAGGTTGCTCGCCAGGGACAAGGAAGTTGTCGAATAGTCTAGTGTGTGTGTTGAAACACCTAGTTGTCGAAGTGTCGAGGTGCTAGCATCGACATGGATTTTGTCTTAAACCTAATTTTGTAGTGTTGGCAGAATTAGGTATTTTGGGTTTTTTTTGGGGCTTAGCTCAGGGAGCAAACATGCTAAATATATAAATAGGGAGTAACCCTATTATCGTAAAGTGTGAGATTCACTTGAATAGAATTGCAGTTTTGAGATCAGAGAGTTACTCTGCATAAATTCTTCTTCTTCCCTATTTTTGTGAAAACCCTAAACCTCTTCTTTTCCCCAGTTCATTTTTTTTTCTTGTTTTCATCACCATTGTGTATCGATATAATCTTGTAACCAAGGTTGGTTGATTCACGTAAGTGAAGAGTGAAGAACAAGAGGGAATTTGATCTGTTGATTGAATCTTGTTCATCAAGATTGATTCGAAATTACTCAAAGTTTTGGGTTTAATTCTAACATCTGGTATCTAGAGCACTATGTGAACGATTCATGGGAAGTAAAACACGATGGTGATGAATCATCTGAACGAGCATTTTCTGGAGAGTCTCCTAATTCCGAAGGGACAGAATTATGGGAATTGCTGCAAACAGATGAATGTGGTTTTTTGTTATCATGATCTTTAGGATCTTGTGAAGGAAGGAGTAACACAACTTGCAGAAAACATGTAAGAACAAGAAAAAAACTGCATACAAAGAATTGAAGAATAAAAATTATAAATCTCTCTTTATAATTCATCAATGTGTTGATCCAAACAATTTCGAAAAGGCCAGTGATGTAGAATCAGCGAAAGAAGCATGAAAGATCTTGGAGAAATCCTTTGGAGGTGCAAAGAAGGTGAAAGAGGCGAGGTTACAAACTCATAAAAGGACGTATGAATTGCTTCAGATGGAAGAAAGTGAAAGCATAACAAATTTTTCACTAGGGTTACAAAACTGGTGAATCAAATTAAGGTGTATAAAGAAGTGTTAACATTAAGATCAGCGGTTGCAAAGATCTTGAGGTCATTGGCTCCAAAGTTCGACCACGTGGTAGTATCCATAGAAAAGTCGAAAGATTTGTCAAGTTTGACAAAGGAAGAACTTAAATGGACACTTGAATCTCATGAACAAATGATGGATGAAAGATATACAGGCAAGTCAAAGAGTGACGTCGCTCTGTAGCCGCAATCAACAAAAGAAAAGAAGGGCAAAGGAAGTTGGAAAGGTAGAGGAGGCTACAATAATTCGACTGGTCAAAATCAACAAGAAGGAGGCTGGTCGAATCAGAGAAATTTCTCATACCAAAACAACCAAAGAGGTGGTGCAACAGGTAGAGGAAGAGGTGGTTGTTGAAAACCTGACAAAAGTCACGTTTAATGTTTCAATTGTCAAAAGTATGGTAACTACTCTAGTGATTGTCTTGGAAAAAAAAGAACCAAGACAATGATGCAAAGTTTGCAAAACATGAAGAAAAAGAGATGTTGCTGATGGTCACAACAAGAGATGAAGAAAGATTTTGGGACCAATGGTACTTGGACTTAGGATGCTCATCACACATGATTGGTAGGAAAGATTGGTTTGTCAACATAAAGCCCTCAATGAAGAACATGGTGAAATTTTTAAATGGTAATACTCTAGCAGCTGAAGGTATTGATGATGTTCTGATTATGAGAAAAAATGGCAAATGGTCAATAATTTCCAACGTGTTGTACATACCAAGCATGGAGAGTAATTTGCTTAGTATAGGGAAGTTGGTCGAAAAGAAATACAAGGTGTCGACCAAAGACAAGATGATGAGAGTTCTTGACTCAGGTGGAAGGTTAATATTGAAGGCTCCAATGTCTCATAATAGAACCTTCAATATTGAACTTAATAGGATGGAACACAAGTGCCTTGCAACTGCAGCTAGCAGGAATGAATGGATATGGCATTGCAGACTTTGCAATATCAACTTTAAAGACATCAGAATCTGAAGAGAAGAAATATGGTTTCAATGTTACCAGAAATCGACATTCCAAATGAAGTGTGTGAAGAATGTGTGCAGGCGAAGCAACATAAAAACAACTTCAACAAGGATGCAGGATGTAAGTCGAAGGCAATTCTTGAAGTTATATACTCTGATGTATGTGGTCCTATCCAAGTGGACTCGATTGGAGGTAACCAATACTTTGTCACATTCATAGATGATTTTAGTCGAAAGCTATGGATTTACCTGATCAAGAAGTAAAGTGAAGTGACTGAGGTATTTTCCAAGTTTAAATCTATGGTCGAAAGACAAAATGGTCGAAAGCTCAAGATTCTGAGGACTAATGGTGGTAGAGAGTACGTGTCAAAAGACTTCGACACATTATGTGACAAAGAAAGGATTGTGCATGAGGTGGTGCCACCATACACTCCACAACAGAACGAGACTGCATAAATGAAGAATAAAACCATCATGAATATAGTGAGAAGTATGTTGAAAGGCAAACATCAACCCAAAGAATTATGGGGAGAAGCTATGTTGACTGCAACATATATTCTAAACAGATGTCCGACAAAAAGGCTAGAAGGAATTACGCCAGAAGAATATTGGTCTGGTGTCAAGCCTAGCTTGAGTCGTCTGAAGGTATTTGGATCTATAACACTTAGACATGTGCCAGATCAGTTGATAAAAAAACTAGATGACAAGTCGAGTCAAATGATCCTAATAGCATATCATTCGAGCAGAGGATACAAGTTGTTCGACCCAGTGAATAAGCAAGTAGTGATTAGCAGGGACATGATCATAGATGAGCTTAAGGAAAGGGATTGGAATGAGAATGTAAAGAAGGATTCAGTGAAAATTTTATGTGAAGAACCAACAAGTGAAGTCAAAAGAGATGTTTGACAAGAAGAAGTCAGAGGTCAAGCAAGCACAAAGAGACCTCAAAGAATAAGACACATGCCTACAAGGTTGCAAGAATGTGTGATTACATCAGATGATATGGTTGATGATGAAGGTGAACTCGTACACCATGCTTTCTATGCAGATGTCGAACCAGTCAATGCAGCTGAGGCATTAAGGATTCAAAGTGGGTGAAAGCAATGAATGAGAAACTGAAGTCCATCGAAGTCAATAACACATGGTCACTTGTCGAATTGCCTCAAGACAAGTAGGCAATCAATGTGAACTGGGTAAACAAGGTGAAGTTGAATCCCAAATAAGAAGTAACTCAACACAAGGCGAAACTTATGGCGAAAAGGTTTCTTCAGAAAGAAGGAATTGACTTCGACGAAGTTTTTTCACCTGTCGCAAAGATCGAAACAATCAGGTTGGTTGTTGGTCTAGCAAACATGAACAATTGGCACATATGTCAGATGGATGTGAAATATGCATTCCTGAATGACCCCTTAGATGAAGAAGATTATGTTGCATAATCAGCTGGGTTTGTGAAACAAGGCGAAGAAAACAGGGTATACAAGCTTCATAAAGCCCTGTATGGACTTAAGCAAGCTCCAAGAGCATGGAATAAGAATATAGATAGAATTATAAGGGAGAAGGAATTTATGAAGTGCACGAATGAGCATATAGTATCTGTAAGGAGAAGAAAAAGTGAATTGCTTATACTATGTCTCTATGTCAATGACTTATTGATAACAGGAAGCTGCAAGAAGGAGATCGAAGATTTCAAATATGACCTAAGTGAGGAGTTTGAAATGTCAGACTTGGGAAATATCTCATATTTCCTTAGCATCGAATTCTAAAAGAGTGGTAGAGGTTTGATCATGCACCAGGCGAAATACGCAAGAGATTTGAGATGCAAGATTGCAACCCACCTTCGACTCCAGCTGAGCCCAGAATGCAATTGTCGAAAGACACAGATAAAGATGATATTGATCAAACGCAGTACAGAAGACTCATTGGATCACTTCTATACCTTTATCACACAAGGCCTGGTCTAGTGTATAGTGATTAGATTCATGCAGAAGTCAAATGTATCACACCTAGAAGCAACGAAGAGGATACTAAGGTATCTAAAAGGAACACTCGATTATTGAATTTTATTTTCTGCAGCTGATGAAGGAAAAGAATGCAAGTTAGATAGATACACCGACTAAATTGGTGTAATGATGCTAAGGATAGAAAATCCACAACTGGACATGTGTTTATGCTAGGTGGTGCACTAGTTGCTTGAAGTTCAAGAAAAAAACCAGTCGTAGTACTATCATTATGTGAAACAGAATACATAGCTATTTCTCTCTGTGCATGCCAAGCAACATGGATGGTGAATTTAGTCGAAGAGATTACATGGAAGAATCATGGAGCAATTACCATGAAGATTGATAGTATGTTTGCTATCAACCTGATGAAGAATTCGATAACACATGAACGAAGCAAGCACATCGAAATGAAGTTCCATTATTTTTTAGAGTAGGTAGCAGATGGGAAGACGAACTTGGAATATTGCAGAACTAAGAATTAGATTGCAGATATCATGATGAAAGGAATGCAGGTCAAAGTGTTCAAGAAATTAAGATCTATGATGAATGTGGATAGCTTAGACACAATGAATTAGGTGGTGTGTTGGTTGTAATTATTTATGTCGAAGCAGGTTGCTCGACAGGGACAAGGAAATTGTCGAATAGTCTAGTGTGTGTGTCGAAACACCTAGCTGTCAAAGTGTCGAGGAACTAGCCTCGACATGGATTTTGTCTTAAAACTAATTTTGTAGTGTTGGATGAATTAGGTATTTTTGGCTTTTGTTTTTGGGCTTTGCTTCGGAGCAAGCAAGCTAAATCTATAAATAGGGAGTAATCATATTATTGTAAAGTATGAGATTCACTTGAATAAAATTACAGTTTTGAGAGCAGATAGTTACTCTGCAGATATTCTTCTTCTTCCCTATTTTTGTGAAAACCCTAAACCTCTTCTTTACCCCAATTCAATTTTCTTTTGTCTTTTTTCATTACCATTGTGTAGCGATACAATCTTGCTACCAAAGTTGGTTGATTCACTCGAGTGAATAATGAAGAACAAGAGGGAATTTGATTTGTTGATTGAATCTTGTTCATCAAGATTAATTCAGAATTACTCAAAGTTTTGGGTTTAATTCCAACAGTTACATCGTACAATAATATAAATACAAAGTTACTTTTTATCAATTCCAATACATTGATATAATATGCAATATACATGTTTCAGTAATAGTAAGTATCACTTATATCTTAGTTACTTTCATTTATATATACATATGTCAGGAAATAAAAATATTACCATACATACATAGTATAACATATATAATGTATTGTTTATGTATCAATAATGATGCACTTTTTATGTTTCGTTTTCAACATTTATATGATATCATAGTACAAGACCGTATATTAGAATACAATATATATTATGCAATTGCTATTACGGGAACTTAGAAAGTGTATTATTCAATTTAAATTACTATTCAAATCAATTAGTCATTAACAAAAAAATCATAATATTGATAACCACGCTTTGATATTAATTGTTTGTGAAAATAAAACGTACTCGGTTACGTTGAAGATTCTGGTTCTTGATTTTTGATACGGAAGTCTCGGTAGACATTATTTGAAATACTATAAGATTGTTAGAAAATTGATTGTAAATCAAATGGATCGTGGTTAGAATCGTGAACGAATCACTTTTCTTATAGTATTTCAAGCACTCTCAAATCGTCTTAGAGTTTGTATGCAGAAATGCCCAAGATAATTCAACCTATACTCGAGTTTGCATAACACTGATGAAAACTCGAATGTAGGGAAGATGAAATCCAAAATTTTGTGTGAAGAGGATATGCTTTTCTGAATAATTTTTTTGAATCCGGAATGCTCAATTTATTGGTCAAACTGGTGTTGTTTCTTAAGGTTGCGACCCTTAATGAAACACACACTATCAACAACACTTTTGCTAAATGTTGCAATGTTTCGCCTACAATAACACTTTTGCTAAATGTTGCAATGTTTCGCCTACAACAACACTTTTCAAACATTGAATTGTTTTGCCTACAACAACAGTTTTCAAAGGTTGTACTATTTCGCATTCTGCAACACTTCATGAAGTGTTGTCTATTTCTGAATTAAAAAATTAAACTTCAATCTTATATTTTCTTGTTATTTTAAAACACACTCAATATTATTAATTATTAATAATTTATAGCAGTAGGCACACAAACTGTCTACTGCAACACTTTACAAGTGTTGCCTATTTCTGAATTAAAAAATTAAACTTCATTTTTATTTTTTTTGGTTATTTTAAAACACACTCAAGATTATTAATGATTAATAATTTATAACAGTAGGCACATAATCCTATGCAAAAAGTTTTTCTTAATCCTCGTACCTATAGAGATAGATATGTCATCGTAATAAGCTCTCATCTCCCCCTTCAACCATATGTAAATAATCAACTACTTGTATCAAAGTATGGAAAGTGAAAAATATGACAACAAATTTTGCCCAATCAATCGATGACATGTTTGTTTCAGCTTTAAAAATGTTTTTTTTAAATAGATTTTACAAAAATGTTTTATAAAATATTATAAGTTTTTATATATTTATTTTCTCTAAATTGAAAGACTAATTTTAATATCATATAACAGAAATATACATTATTGAAGATCAAAACATAGTCGAAATCACATATTTTTAAAGAAGTTGTATCTCAAAAATAATTTGTATGAAAAACTATATAAAATAGCTTTAAAATTAATTGATTTATTGGAATTTCGATATCTAAAAAAGGATACAATACAAAATAAAATATTTAAAATAATATTTTTATAATAACTATTCAAACTAAATTTTTATTTAAAGAATTTATGAAAAATTTATTTATAAATTATTTTTAAATAAAATTATATTATACTATAAAAATCATTTTAAAAAAATGTCAAAACAAACTACCCCAAACCCATTCATGGTTTAACACTACCCAATAACCAAAACTACTATCATTACCAATGGTTCAACACTAATGGTCTAACAATCATTCTTGTTGTTTAGCAAAATATTTAGGAAAAATAACCTTGTATATAATGTAGAAAGTGGAAAGAACTAAATACAAAAATAACACTAATAAATTTGTTTGTATTGTTAGAAGCCTAGATCATCATATAGTCTGTTTCTCAAACTGTTTTATGAATTCTAATTGAAATAACTAAATGACATAAGAGGAGTATGCAAAAATAATATCTCTAGGCCACTCGAAGAAATTAATTTCACTTTGATAGTCGTGTCTATGTTTGAAGAAAACAATCTACAAGTTGGTTTTACTTATCTACCATGTCTTAACTTCACTCCCCATAATACTATTTTCTGGTTAAGGAGAGTAAAGTTCAGAGGAATGAAGTCCGGATTAACACTAAAACATAAGACATGCTACATTGATATCGATTTATTACACTGCAGAAAATTACACCGTATCTACCACTTGTTTTTGTGTTGTACAAATATCAAAGTAAAATAAAAAACTATTAAAAAAAAGATAAATATTTATTTATTGTATAAGGACTGTGTTATGTATGATTTAGTGTTATAAAAGCATTTCTCCTAAAACAAGGATGGCGCCGGGGAGCATAGCAAACAATATATATATATATATATATATACCCTAAATGTGTTAGGTAATTATTTTTAACAAAAGAAAAATATAGTTTTTACTAAAATAGTATATTCATTTTAGTATTATTTAATTACGTTAGTTATTAAATTTAAAGATTCAAGACATTACTACTTCATGGTTAGTTTGACAATTATTATGTAAGGGACGAAGCCAAAGATCTTAAGTTATGGGGACATAATATTAATTTATGAATTTGTAGTGTAAGATATATACTGATCTTGACGGTTAATCAGAATCTGAAGTGAGTCAGAGATGACGTCTGTGATGTTGGGTGTGAAAGATGAGGAGGGAGTGTACCTGCATGACACTCCAATGATAAAGTAAGAATCGGGAGAAAGAGAAGGCAAGTACAAAGTATGTGTTTCGTAGGATGATTTTTGAATACCTGACTCTCTCAAATGAGAGAGCTTTTATAGTGCCCCCAGCGCTTGGCCATTGTTCCCTATTTTCGGTGTGAGATAACCGTTCCCCGAATAATAGGTAACTTCCAGAAACTAGCTGTTGGGACGGGCAGAGGTGCCCGAAACTAGCCATTGCCACGGGCAGAGGCGCAGTTACGGGCACGGACGTCGTGAATGTTTCTGGATGGTGGAATCGTGCGTGATGGGCAGGAACTATCGAGGAGTGGCAGCTGACCTTTGGGGTCATCCGACCAGCTTTGCCCGGTAGAGGGGAAGAAAGGCAAATGCTGCCCTAAATTGGCTAGACTTAAGCAATTGGGTCGTTCTGGGAGCAGAAGTGGATTGGGCCAGTCTGGAACAGGAGCCCCCCAAGTCGATGCTCCCGAGCATGGGAGTGATGACTTAAGGGTAGTTCGCAGTCCTGGGGAGGTCTAGAAATGGTTGTCGCTTGTCGACAAGATGAGGCTGCTCTACGATGTCCGAGGGAGTTTGTGCCTGCGGGATATGTAACGTTGTTTGGCATGCCTGGCTTGCGGGGAGCCCAACGATTGATGTGATCTGAAGAGGTGAAGTGCCATGTGTGCCTCGAGCAATGTGTTACATTTAATGCATCATGATGGCTAGGCAAGGGCCATGATGATGCCCTTAGCCGCTCGTGCTCATGTACGTGCCCACAGATTGTTTATAAATAGAGGGAGAAGCTGCTCATTTACACTTTTCACTTCTCTCTCCTCCTTCGTTCTTCTGCTTCGCGCTACGCCATCTACCACCGTTACCCGTCGTCCAGCCATCGTACAAGCACCGGCCAGAACTTTTCGACCCACTAACTTCTTCTTTGACCACATAAGTTACTTGAACCGATCTCTGCTATATGCATTTCTATTTTCTGTTTCCTTAGAATGCATGCGGTTAGGGTGAAATCAGGTAGTGTAGAAACAGTTTCCGGTGACTATTGGTGGCAAGCGGTGGTTTCTCCATTTTCTGCCGCCGCTGGGGTCGCCGGAACCTTTAGAATTTAGGCCTTTAGGTTGATTCTGATGCTATTGCAAAGACGGGAGCCGTTTTCCTCAGGCGGAAACTATGAATTTTTCAGTGTACTCATGCGTTTTTCGGCGGATTCATTAGTTTTATAGTAGACCTTCAACTGATATTGGGTAGCAAACTGGGAAGGATCTCCCCGCGTGCGTCAGAGGGGTTGCCCTGGGCATCTCCTCGCGCTATAGCTGTGCCATTTGAGTAGGGTTTAGGTTGGGGACATCGTCCTCGGGCCTTTGCACGCCCTTTCACTTGACTAACGGTGGAAGGATGGATTTGATTTTATCATTGAATTCACTTTTGTCCTCTGTTTTTCAGGTAAAGGAGATGACCCGAGAAACTGAGGTTGAAATTCTTAGAGATTTGTATGAGGAGAGCTCCTCAGAAGATAGTGATACAGAAGACACCTCTACTCCTCGGGATGCTGACGAAGCCCCTCCCTTGAGGACTACTGCAGAAGAGTGGTCCTTCGCGGAACCTGGGGAGCATGCCTCCGTCTTTGCCTCGTACACCAGAGATACTTTCACGATGGTGGGGGCTGAGGGGGAGTGGAAGGTCCATTTCCCTGGAGAAGACGACCGCATCTTCTCAGACTTCGGGGAGAGATTCCCAATGTATGAATATGTCTTCAAGGAGATAGGGTTGAGGTTTCCCTTTACTGATTTTTAGAGGTCGATCTTCATGCATCTAGATCTGACCCCTTCGCAGCTACACCCTAACTCCATTGCCTACATTCGGGAATTTGAGTTCACGTGCGACTTCCTGGAGATAGGAGCTACCCTCCCCCTATTCTTTACAGTTGTCCACCTCCAGCGACAAGTCTCGGGGAAGAAGTTCGGCTGGGCCTCCCTGAAGCAGGGGGGAAGTTGTTAAAACCCTTTTCTAAGTCCATTAGGACTTTCAAAGAGAGATACTATATTATTGAGCCCGTGTCGGCGAGTGTAACACCCTAAACCCCCGAGACAATTGATAACAAAATATCAGAGTAAAATAAAACATACAACGTTTATGATGCTACAATCAACAGACACCTGCTCATGCATACGATATGTAACAAATAAATATCACAAATAAGACATTTTTAATTAATCTTCTTTACGGCAGCGGAAATTCAACGTAAATAGAACATGTTTAATGCCACATAATCATCATTAATTAAATAGAGTGATAACAAATAATAAAACAAATAACGACAAGCGTTTCAAGTCCCTAGTGTTACACATCAGAGCAGACACCGACACAACGAAATAAAAGAGAAGACTCTGTCTTCACTAACTCCAACTCCGCACTAATCTCGATTATCTGTACGTTACTCACATAGAGGTAACATTCAAACAAAAGGGGTGAGATTCTCAAATCAACAAAAGAAACGCATAATATAAATATAAGAGCATAAAACATTACACAATTCACCCTATCATCACAACATCAGTACAAATACAATTCCCACACAAGCAGATAATCATATACACCACAACACCACACAATGTAATGCAATGAGACCCACGACTTTAATCAATGCATGTGGTACCATTTCGATCCCTTTTTCATGATCATAATTCCCGTCGGAATTTCCATATAGGTCGTTCACACCCCACATGGGCACACAACACCCGTAATTGCTCACACCCCACATGGGCACACGACTACCTCAACAACAATAACAACAACAACAACAACAATACGATTCCATTTCAAGGAATCCGGATAAGACGCTCGCACCCCACATGGGCACACGACTTATCTCATAACTTATGCAACATAACATGCATACAACGGCCACAAAATGCATATGACTAACAATAAGCCAATACAATACACCAAAATTATCCAACACACATCATATACCTGCCAAAGCATGCAACAATCGCGATCCACCGCTACAACACGCATTCACACAACCGAATTCACCATTTCAACACGCAACACATAACAACATCCACAAAAACCCAATTAATGCATCGAATAGTTGGAATTCTGGTATTGAGATTAATTTTAACAAAGGGTATTTGAAACCAGCTTTCCAACGATTCGAACGGCGACTGAAACGGACCTACGGATCAAAAGATACGAAGTTTTAAAGTTTTAGAAAGTTCTGTTCGACTCAGCTCTGCTCGCCTGATACTCGCCCAGCGAGGCACTAGCGAATCCACTTTCGCCTGGCGAAATCTCCCTTTGCCTGGAGAATTCCCTTTTCGCCCCATGCCCGCCTGGTAGAGCAGAGGCGAATTTCCTTCCCCCATACAAATTCCAGAAACCCCTATTTTCACCCCTCGCTCGCCTCTCAGTTCGCCTGGCGACCTCCAAGCGAGGTCACCTTCGCCTGGCGAAACACCCCATTCGCCTGGAAAAACCGCGTGAATTAGAAATCCTGCAATTGCGATTCTGCACGACTCAGACCCCAATCCTTCTCCGATTTCACTCACAATCAGTCCCAAAAATACACATATAATCACAGGTTAACATACAAACAAGTAGGAATACATAAGCCACGCTTCAACCGATAAATTTATGCATTTTTCCTATTATCAAAACTTCCGACTCGCAAAAACCCCAACCCCAAATCAACACAAACAACACATAGGGATGATCCTAATGATTTATCTACCCTCATACAAACATTATGCAACCCTTAAGAGGTTAAAGAACCCCACCCTTACCTTAGTGACGATTCTTCAAAGGTTCTCTAAGCCCTAGCTCTGCTCCTCTCTTCCGTTCCTCTTTTCTCCTAGAATGTGATTGTCTCCAAACTGATTCCCCCTTTCCAATTTTCTCTTTTTCCTACTATAACCCTTAGACCCTTATTATGCTTTTCCTTCCTTAACCTCACTAACCACCATGAATGGACCACTTTGCCCTCCCTATTTCTTGTTTTTACATTATATTATTATTATTATCTCATTATTATTATTATCTTACTAATTAAATAATAATAATAATATTTCTTAATAATTCACGTTAATATTGTTAATCAATATTCCTAATATTAATTAACTAATTACTAACCACACCACTCCTTCCTACACCTTAATCTCTATAATTCTAAGGTCACTACCCCATACCACGGGCAACCCAAAACACGACCAAAACACGCATAATCACACACAAATACACAACATCATGTAATTCTAATTACGAAAATAATAAAATATATCGGGGTGTTACAACTCCCCCCCACTTAGAATATTTTCGTCCTAAAAAATTTACCTCATACAAACAACTTCGGATACGATTCTCGCATCCTGTTCTCTAACTCCCAAGTCATATTTCCACCGGCAGCGCCTCCCCACACTACCTTCACAAGGGTGATCTCTTTACCTCTCAATTGCTTTACTTTACGGTCTTCAATCCGTATTGGTAAAGCCTCAATCGTAAGGTTATCCCTTACTTCCACATTATCCATCGGAATCACATGCGATGAATTCAGAACATACTTCCGAAGCTGTGACACATGGAACACATCATGCAAATTCGACAAATTGGGTGGCAACGCCACTCTGTAGGCCACGGGTCTAACTCTTGTGGAAATCTAATATGGACCAATAAACTGAGGAGTAAGCTTCCTCGACTTCAATGCACGTCCAACACCAGTCACCGTAGTGACTCTCAAAAACACATGGTCTCCTTCTTGAAACTCAAGATATTTCCTCCTCTTATCATGGTAGCTCTTTAGCCGACTCTGCGAAGCTTTTATCCTTTCTCGAATCAGCTTCACCTTTTTAGTAGTCTGCTGAACAATCTCAGGTCTAAGTACTTCAGTCTCTCCAGATTTGTGCCAACACAAAGGCGTCCGACACCTCCGACTATACAAAGCTTCAAAAGGCGCCATCCCAATACTGGAATGATAACTATTATTATAAGTGAACTCAATCAACGGTAAATGGCTATCCCAAGCACCTCCTTGTTCAAGCACACAAGCCCTCAACAAATCCTTTAAAGATTGTATGGTTCTCTCCGCCTGTCCATCCGTCTGTGGGTGATAAGCCGAACTCAATCTCAATTTCGATCCCAAAGATTTTTGCAAATTCTCCCAAAATCTGGAAGTGAACCTTGGATCTCTATCTGACATAATACTCAACGGAACTCCATGCAACTTTACAATCACCTGAATATAAATCTCTGTTAGCTTCTGCAAAGGAAAGCTGATATTAATCAGAATAAAATGTGCCAATTTCTTCAGCCTATCCACTACCACCCAAATGGAATCATGTCCTCTTTGCGTATTAGGCAACCTAATCAAAAATCCATAGAAATGCTGTCCCACTTCCACTCTGGAATATCTAACGGTTGCATCAAACCAGTAGGCTTCTGATGTTCCACCTTCGACTTCTGACAAGTCAACTAAGCATACACAAACTTAGCTACATCACGCTTCAATCCAGGCCACCAAAATATCTTCTTTAAGTCTTGATACATCTTCGTAGCTCCTGGATGGATACTCAAACTACTCCTGCGACTTTCTTCTAGAATCATTTTTTTCAATTCAGGATCATCAGGAATGCAGATCCTATCACGTAACCTCAACACACCTTGTCCATCCACTTTGAACTCATTACTTTTGGTCAGCTCATTTCCAGTCATCAAATCCACCAGTTTCACATCCAACTTCTGACCTTCTCTGATACTATTAAGAAATTCATTGTTGATCTTCAGCATATCCAGCATCACACTATGTGGTGTCTGTTCATAAGCCAAACTCATATCTTTGAACTGTTCAATAAATTTCAACTCTTTAACCATCATAGCCGACATATGCAAAAACTTTCGACTTAGAGCATCAGCCACGACATTCGCTTTACCAGGATGATAGTTCAAGCCAAAATCATAATCCTTTAAGAATTCTAGACACCTTCTCTGTCTCATATTCAACTCCTTCTGATCGAACAGATACCTTAGGCTTTTATGATCACTATACACTTCAAATTTGGAACCATAAAGATAGTGCTTCCAAATTTTCAATACGAATACCACTGTAGCTAATTCCAAATCATGAGTTGGATAATTCCTCTCATGGACCCTTAACTGTCATGAAGCATAAGCCACAACCTTACCATCCTGCATTAACACACCTCCTAAACCCATCAAAAAAGCATCGCAATACACCACAAACGGTTCATTTGGTTCGGGTAGAATCAAAACTGGAGCTGTAGTCAATCTTTTCTCCAGCTCAATGAAACTCTTCTCGCAGTGAACATCCCACACAAACGCTTTACCTTTGCAAGTCAACTGAGTCAACGGGAGTGCCAACTTCGAAAAGCCTTCAATAAATTTACGGTAGAAACCAACCAAACCCAAAAAGCTTCTAATCTCAGTTACCGACTTCGGAGCCTCCCGCTGTATAACTGCATCTACCTTGGATGGATCCACAACAATACCATCACTTGAAATAACATGACCAAGAAAGCTCACCTCTCTCAACCAGAATTCGCACTTAGACAACTTGGCATATAACTTATTTTCCTTTAACACTTGCAGCACGATTCACAAATTCTCAGCATGTTCCTCTTCTGACTTAGAATAGATTAGAATATGGTCAATAAAGACAACCACAAATTGATCCAAGTAAGCATGAAAAATTCAATTCATATATTCCATGAATACACCAGGTGCATTAGTAACTCCGAACGCCATCACCACATACTCATAATGCCCATATCGAGTTCTGAAGGCCGTCTTCTGAATATCTTCATCCTTTACCCGTATCTGATGATAACCTGACCTCAAGTAAATCTTGCTAAACACCCGTGCAACGACTAACTGATCCATCAAGTCGTCTATTCTTGGAAGTGGATACTTGTTCTTAATTGCCACTTTATTTAGCTGTCTATAGTCTATACATAACCTCATACTCCCATCCTTCTTCTTCACCAGCAACACCGGAGCTCCCCAAGGCGATACACTTGGTCTAACAAATTTCTTTTCTAATAACTCTTCTAGTTGCATCTTTAAATCCCTTAATTCTGATGCCGACATCCGATATGGTGCCATAGAAATAGGTCTGGTACCAGGGACAAGATCAATAGCAAACTCCACTTCTCTCTCTGGCGGCACATCCGTAATATCATCCGAAAACACCTCAGGAAATTCACACACCACCTGCAATTCATTAATCACCGACTCACTCTCCACTGACAAGGATGCAAACAATGCAAGCATTTGTGCTTCTCCTTCTAAGAGCTTTCTCAACTCTCTAGCAGATAGAAAACCAAATTCTTCTCCTTCTTCAGGAGCAAGAAATTGCACCGACTTGTAAAAACAGTTAATATGGACGTGATTGAACTCCAACCAATTCATACCCAAGATCACAATGAGATTTCCCAATGGAAAGCAAATCAGATCCACACCAAAGTCCTTATCAAAGATCGATAGTGGACAATTCAAACAGACTAAAGAAGTTGTCACCGATCCCTTTGCAGGAGTTTCGACAACCATCTCTCCCTTCATAGGAGAAACAATAAGGCCTAGCCTTCTCACACAATCAGCAACAATAAAAGAGTGAGTAACACTAGTATCAATAATAGCAATCAAAGGCGTATTATTAATATAGCATGTACCTCTGATTAGTCTGTCATCACTAGAAGTCTGAGTCCCTGTCAAAGCGAACACCTTTCCTCCAATCGGAGATTGCTTTGGTTTATGGCAATGAGTACTAATATGGCACTATTCTACACATTTGTAACAAGTCACCACATTAACTTTGCAGTCAGCAATCAAATGTCTTGCCTGTCCACACTTGAAGCATTTCTTCACATCACTCGTGCACTCACTGACACAATGACTTAACTCACCACACCTGTAACACTTAAGAGGAGCAGGGGCACCTCCCCCACTTGGCTTCTTGCCATCAACGTGTTTCTGTCCACTTTTCTCAACTGGAGCTGCGTAAGGCTTCCCACGGTTCATCGGTTGTTTTCCCTCCTCTCGGCCAGCCCTTTGTAGTGAGCCAATCGAGCCTTGCTATCTTCCTCAAAGATCCTACAACAATCCATCAAATCTGGAAACCTTCTGATCCGCTGATAACCAATTGCCTGTTTGATCTCAGGCCTTAATCCATTCTCAAAATAGACACATTTCGAGAACTCAGCGGTTGCCGTATTGTAGTGAGGGTAAAACTTAGCCAGATATGAGAATTTGGCAGCATACTCTGTAACTGTCATATTACCATGCTTCAGTTCCAAAAACTCAATCTCTTTCTTTCTTCGGACATCTTCAGGAAAATATTTTCTCAAGAACTCCTTACTGAACACAGCCTAAGTGATTGCCTCTCTTGTTGCTCCCAACAATTGACGAGTGTTAACTCACCAATCAACAACCTCCTCAGCCAACATGTGAGTACCTAACCACACCTTCTGTGCTTCAGAACATTCCATAACCTGAAATATTCTCTTGATCTCCTTGAGCCAAGCTTGCACTCCATTCGGATCATATCTTTCCTTGAAGGTAGGCGGTCTATTCTTCTGAAACTCATCATTCTCACCAGCATGAGGCGGGTTTTGTACCACCTGAGCAACAGCTTGCAAACCAGCAACAATCGCAACATCGTTCCTTCCAGCCATTCTAAATCTGTTACGCATCAACAACAGAACACAATGGTTAAGGAAACGACATTGACAGTAATCAACTGTCACACGACAACGACTCGACAACTTGGCCGGAGGGACCGACCTGCTCTGATACCACTATAGTAACACTCTAAACCCCTGAGACAATTAATAACAAAATATCAGAGTAAAATAAAACATACAACGTTTAGGATGCTACATTCAACAGACACTTGTTCATGCATATGATATGTAACACATAAATATCACAAATAAAAAATTCTTAATTAATCTTCTCTACGACAGCGGAAATTCAACGAAAATATAACATGTTTAATGCCACATAATCATCATCAAGTAAATAAAGTGATAACAAATAATAAAAAAATAACGACAAGCGTTCCAAGTCCCCGGTGTTACACATCAGAGCAGACACCGACACAACGAAATAAAAGAGTAGACTTCGTCTTCACTAACTCCAACTCCGTACTAATCTTGATTATCTGCATGTTACCCACATAGAGGTAACATTCAAACAGAACGGGTGAGATTCTCAAATCAACAAAAAAAATGCATAATATAAATATAAGAGGATAAAACATTACACAATTCACCCTATCATCACAACATCAGCACAAATACAATTCCCACACAAGCAGATAATCATATACACCACAACACCACATAATGCAATGCAATGAGACCCACAAATTGGCTCAATGCATGTGGTACCATTTCGATCCCTTTTTCATGATCAAAATTCCCGTCGGAATTTCCATATAGGTCGATCACACCCCACATGGGCACACGACACCCGTAATCGCTCACACCCCACATGGACACACGATTACCTCAACAGCAACAATACGATTCCATTTCAAGGAATCTGGATAAGACGCTCACACCCCACATGGGCACACGCCTTATCTCACAACTTATGCAACATAGCATGTATACAACGACCACAAAATACATATGACTAACAATAAGCCAATACAATACACCACAACTATCCAACACACAACATATACCTGCCATAGCATGCAATAATCACGATCCACCACTACAACACACATTCACATAACCAAATTCACCATTTCAACACGCAACACATAACAACATCCATGAAAACCCAATTAATGCATCAAATAGTTGGGATTCAGTTATTGAAATTAATTTTAACAAAGGGTATGTAAAACCAGCTTTCCAATGATTCGAACGACGACTGAAACAGACCCACGAATCAAAAGATACGAATTTTTAAAGTTTTAGAAAGTTCGGTTCGTCTCAGCTCTGCTCGCTGGATACCCGCCCAACGAGGCACCAGCGAATCCACTTTCGCCTGGCGAAATCTCCCTTCGCCTGACGAATTACCTTTTCGCGCCATGCTCGACTAGCGGAGCAGAGGCGAATTTCCTTCCCCCATACAAATTCCAGAAACCCCTATTTTTACCCCTCGCTCGCCTCTCAGTTTGCCTGGCGACCTCCAAGCGAGGTCACCTTCGCCTGGCGAAATACCCATTCGCCTGGAAAAATCTCGTGAATCAGAAATCCTGTGATTGCGATTCTCCACGACTCAGACCCCAATCCTTCTTTGATTTCACTCACAATCAGTCCCAAAAACACACATATGATTACAAGTTAACATACAAACAAGTAGGAATACATAAGCCACGTTTCAACTGATAAATTCATGCATTTTTCCTCATATCAAAACTTTCGAATCGCGAAAACCCCTACCCCAAATCAGCACAAACAACACATAGGGATGATCCTAATGGTTTATCTACCCTCATACAAACATTATGCAACCCTTGAGAGATTAAAGAACCCCACCCTTACCTTAGTGACGATTCTTTGAAGGTTCTTTAAGCCCTAGCTCGGCTCCTCTCTTCCGTTCCTCTTTTCTCCCAAGGTGAGATTGTCTCTAAACTGATTCCCCCTTTCCAATTTTCTCTTTTTCCTACTATAACCCTTAGACCCTTATTATGATTTTCCTTCCTTAACCTCAATAACCACCATGAATGGACCACTTTGCCCTCCCTATTTCTTGTTTTTACATTATATTAATATTATTATTATTATCTTACTAATTAAATAATAATAACAATATTTCTTAATAATTCACGTTAATATTGTTAATCAATATTCCTAATATTAATTAACTAATTACTAACCACACCACTCCTTCCTACACCTTAATCTCTATAATTCTAAGGTCACTACCTCATACCAAGGGCAACCCAAAACACGACCAAAACACGCATAATCACACACAAATACACAACATCATGTAATTCTAATTACGAAAATAATAAATAAATTGGGGTGTTACAGCGAGGGCCACTGACTCCACGTTCGTCTGGGCGGTCTCGACGGACGAGAACGAGGAGGATATTGTCGACGAGGATGGCAAGATTCAGGAGTAGAGATTGTTGAGGTTCCCCTTTTGTTGGAGTGGAGACCATTTCACCATGGGGACATATAGTTACACCGCCACCCTGGAGATGCTGAATGAGGATGACAAGGCCGAGTATGCGAAGCTGGTGGGTTTTGTCAACAATTTTACCCCTGCTCAATGCGTGACTAAGAGCGGGGAGCCAATCTACGAGGAAGATGAAGGGCTCAAGGTGGAGAGCCGTTATATCAATACGAAGGAGCACCTCGAGTGCCGCACTCGGGTTGATGCCCTAGACTTGCTGGGTAGCTTTTATTTCTTAGCTTGTTCGGATTGTTATCCTTTCTTTTTGCTAATGTGCTCGTTATGTTTTTGCAAGTAAAACGTCTTCTGCACATGAACGGATGGTGAAGAATGCCCAGGCGAAGGGCAAGGGTGGCATAACAATCAGGAAGAGCCGACTCAGCTAGCAGGGACCCCCTCCACAAACGGGGTCGGGGACCTCCTCGTCTACTCCCCTAGCTGTCCACACGTCCCTTGTGCCTGTTAATTCGAGGCCCAAGTGCACACGGACGGGCGAGCTGGTGGACCTCAGCAAGGATGGGAATAAGAGTAGGTTCGAGCTGCCCCCGTGCCTCCGCCATAAAAGGTTCTTCAAAGGTTCTTCCTAGAGATTCCTCGGGCGGAGTCTCTTAAGCTCGAGGAGATGGATCGCCTAAGAAAAATGGCAATGCTAGCTCAGGATGCTTATGCCCTGATTAGGGTTCTTGAAATAGAGGTGGTCTACACCGAGGAGGGTTCCCGCCAGGACTCTGAGCTGAAGAAGGCGTAGGCCACGATTGCGGACCTGGAGGAGAATTTGAAGAAGTCTAGGGAGGATCAAGTCAGGGCCGTCGAGGAGGCGCTGAAAAAGTCCCAAGATGCATTGAGCAAAGTCAACGAGGAGAAAGACACCCTTTCCACGGAGAAGAAAGCCGCGGAAGATCTGGTCGAGCAATTGAGGAGTGAAACTGCTCCTGATGAGGACGGGCAAGAGGAAGTGAAGAAGCTGAAGACTCAGGCTGAGTTGGTCGCACGCATCAATCGGGCAGAGGACGATTGCAAAGTCATCGCTGAGGACTCCTTCAACAATGCCGTGGCGCAGTTGAGAATCCTGAACCCCGAGGTCGAATTGTCCACCGAGGGGTTTGGGTTCCTCTATAGCGTTGAGGATGGCAAAACCGTCATCCCCGAGTTTCTTCAAATCGGCGAGGAGCATGCACAAACTCTCCGTGACGAGCCTCAGCATATGGACGAGTGATTTCTTCTTTGTTGTATCTTTGGCTTCAGTGCCGTATTTATGTAACTTTATTTTTTGTACGGGGCATGGCCCCTTGGTGATGTAACCAGTACACTCGTGGTCCTCGTGGCCATTCTTATTGTATTTTTTATTCCCGACCGATGTGGTCGGTTTTGTATGATATGTATTCATGCATGGCTTTACTTTGCTTTATTTTCGTTAAGTGTTGAAATTTTGCTCGATACGCGCATGTGCTCGTTATAGGGTAACTTTGAATGATTTGTTGTTTTGGGATTTGCTCGACTTAGACATGTTCGGTAGTGAGGGGAACTGGTCGAACGACCCGGGTAGCTTTCGGGCATGAGGGCAGAGATCAGGTCGCGTTTGCGGCCTGAGTTCGCAGCGTGAACTTCCTATCGCGAGCTGGGTGTTCTACCTGTCATGGTACTTAAACGACGGCGGACTCGATCGAGGAATCATTGTCGGCATGGGTTTTGCTCGCTCTTGAGCAAAAACCTGCCTTTATTTGTTTCGGTATGCATCGCTTGTACCTGGACGCGCATTCATGGCCGGTACGCTATGCTCGTCGTGTCGACGAAGCAAGCCGACGATTAAGGCCTTAGCTGTAATATTGTTTTAGCTTTTTGGCATTACATGGTCGAGCAAGTTCTTCCTCGTTGAGTTGTTCTAGGTAATAGGCCACATTCTATGTCTTTGCTCGAACACGATAGGTCCCTTCCCAGTTCGCGGCGAGTTTTCCTTCTCGAAAATCTTTGTGATTCCTCCTTAGGACGAGTCTGCCTACTTGGAATTCTCGTTGCATTACTTTGGCGTTGTACCTAATTGCGATTTTTTGTTTTAGTGAGGCTTCGCAGATGGCTGCCCCTGACCGGACCTCTTCGACAAGATGGAGCTCTTCCCTTAATGCCTCGTTATTTGTCTTCTCATCCAGGGGGAATTTAGTCTGCCTGAAGTGCACGTGTATCTCAATGAGGATCACTGCCTCAGTTCCGCATACTAGACGGAAAGGGGTTTCCCCGATCGAAAAGTGGGGTGTAGTACGGTAGGCCCAAAGTACGTTGTACAACTCCTCGACTCATTGTTGCTTCGTTTCGTCCAGCCTTCATTTGAGGCCTCGTAGGATTACCCTGTTTGCTGCTTTGGCTTGCCCGTTAGTCTGGGGATGTTCGACGGACGTGAAGTGTTGCTTGGTGCCCAGTTGGGCGACGAACTACTGAAACTTTTTGTCTATGAACAGCGTCCCGTTGTCGGTGACGATTGCTTGGGGAATGCCGAAGCAGGGAAAGATGTTCCGCTTGTAGAAGTGGAGTATGTTGTGGGCCTTTATTTTGGCCGGAGCCTCTGCTTCTATCCACTTAGTAAAGTAGTCAACGCCCACTATCAGGTACTTATTCTTATTTGACCCCACGACGAATGGTCCCAGGATATCCAGACCCCACCATGTGAAGGGTCACGGGGAGGACATTGCTTTGATTTCATTGGTCGATGCCAAGTGCATGTACCCGTACCGTTGGCATTTGTCGCATTTCTTCACATGCTCTTTCGCGTCATGCTGCATGGTTGGTCAATAACATCTTGCTCGTAGGGCCTTCTTGGCGAGGGATCTCCCCTCGAGGTGTTGGTGTCGCTCCCGGGATTTTCATCCAGGTACAAACGCGAGAGTGGCGCGGAAAAACAGAGTCGCCAGCCGTGTAAATTTATCCCAAGAGAGGGAAAGGGAACACCGCATAAACCTTAGGAAGAGGGAAAGGAATGGTCATCTCAACCAAAACCTGGGTTCGGGAGTCAGTTACGCGAGGGGAAGGTGCTAGCACCCCACGCGTCCATCGTACTCGATGGGATCCACGCTTGTTGTCTAATCTAAGGGTGAGTTATACTATCATCTAGGGCTGTGCTAAGACGGGGAGGGAAAGACAAAGACAGACTCGGTAGGACGTCGACGTCCTAGGCCTACGTACCCCCTTTGTGCAATGGGGAATTCAGAGTCAACGTAGTTCGGACCAAGTTCTTTTTGTGTTTTTTATGAGCGACGCTAAGTTCGCGTCCGGCAGTTAGGGTCGATGCCTATTTGCGACTCAGACGGAAAGTAACGTGCCCTTTTTGAAAATAACCTTTAAGTTGAAGGTCCCGAAGGACAAAAAGTTTGAAGTTGGTTTGTATTTTTTAGGACAGAAGTGGCTTAAGTTAGTTCCTAAGTTGCATTGCACCAAAGTCTAGGGCACAAGGACGAATACTTAACGCATCGTCCCAAGACAGGACGCTCGCTAAGCACTCTAGAAAGATGAGAGGAAGCCCCTCATTTCTCATTCCCCATACTTAAGGCTCGTGCGCAATACACCTTATTATTATTAAGTGTTTTAAAGAAATTTGAGATGAGAAGAGAGAAGACACAAGAGTAACTCTAAAGGGAACTAAGAATCCTAAAGTTATCATGCATGGGTGACCTACGGTTAGTGAGGTTTGAAGGCAACCTAAATCCTAGAGGAAGAAGATGAGGGAAGGAAAAAGGTAAGGGTAACCATGGATACCTATCCATACCCTTAAGGAACTTACCTTGATCCTGCATAAAAGGTTAGTATAAAGTAGATACAAGTAAGAGAAAGGAGGTGAATGAAAATCAAGTAATGACAAACAATAATGAGAATAATCCAAACATGAATCAAAGAAACAAAGAACAGCCCCAAAAGCAAATGGCACAAGTGCCTTTTCAAACAAATAATCATATAAGGTCAAAGATGCGCCTGCAAGAAAATCTCAAGTGAAAATAACTCCGATAATTAGAAAAATGGTTCCTAAAATTCCCAAATTAATCATTAAGGTTCCTCAAGCAGAGGCAAACAACATATAAAAAGTCCCTGCAAAAATCCAAAATGTTAGTCATTCAACTAATCATACAAAACTCAAGTAAGGGATAGGATTCAATGTGCCAAAGAGAAGGACCTAAATGCAATATGAAATGATTTTAAAAATGATAAAAAAATATTTTAATGTATTTTAGAATATTAGTGAACAAATGCGAAAAGAACGGGTGAAAAATGTTTTATGATTGCAGAGAAATAAAATAAAGAAATTTAAGCATGCATGGTATGGATAATGCAAAAAGAAATTGAATAAATAATTAGTTTAAATGATAAAAATAAAATAAAAATAAAAAATAAATTTTGTAAAAAAATTATTAAAATGATAAATATGATGTATGGATTTTATGGGAATTTTAAATGCAATTAACTATTTTTTTAAAAAAAATTAAAATGAAATGTAATGATTAAATAAAAATAAAAATATGGAAAAAAATAATAATAATAAAAAATAAATAAACGTGGTCAGCTGATGACCGTTGGATCTGGCCAACGGACGACCAGGATTTCATCTTCTTCGCCCAAACCCTAACCTCGCCGGAAACCTTACCAGCCGCCAGAGCTAGGGTTCCGGTCATCCCTTTCGACCACCTGCAACCAAAAAGTCACCAGAACACGCAAACGAATATACCGTCTTGGCCAGAATTTCACCCGGATTAATAATATGCAATTAAAAATCACAAACAAACAATGCATAAGCCAAATCGAACGAAACAAGGTTAGATCACACACTTTCAAACTCATAATATGCACATAATACACGTTCAATCTCAAAATAATACATACCAGAATTATCAGTGGATATCATATATCATTATACACTCCAAAAAATTGAGTTCTAAGATCCTGAAAAATGTACTAACCTGAGGTCACGCAATCCGTACCCGTGTTGTTAGCTTCAAACGGTGGTTGATTCGTGCTCTATGGAACCCAAGGATTCAGATTGTGAAAGTAGTTTGTGAAAAACTTTTGTGGATGATGAGATTCGAAGGAGAGAAGGATTAGGGTTTTTGGTTTTTTTGAGAATCCGTGAAGTTCTGGAAAAATGAGAGAGAGTTTTGAATATATAGTGGAGTCTAAAATGAAGGGCAAAAGGTAGAATTTTAGCTTAAGTGAAAATAACACCGTCTTCGGTAAGGAATTTCGACTCTGAGCCTTCCACAATATCGTCCGCCTCTGAATCACGGTCGCAACGCAAAAAGAAAGGACGTCATACGATCAAAATCGAGTGCGATCGATATGTTTAAGCTGCAAGACGTCACTGAATAAGTCGTTTTTTTCAGCTTATTTGGTGTCCGCTACTCAAAAACGTGACGAGGTCAACCTCTTCGGAGCATAATCTCGACTCGACTTTGTCAGCAAAGTTGTAGATCTATGAGTCAGTGACCTCATGTCAAAAGATGAGCGCGATCGGACAAAAAACGAGTGAGATATGAATTTTCCCGTGAAATAACTTTCAGCCTTTTTCTTCGGTTCAGCACTTCCGCTTTGCGAAATAAACCAAAACGATGATCTTCGGAGCATCGTTCGAACTCGAGCTTGTCTTGGAACTTGTAGATGATGATATTTGTGAACCAACGCTTCGAGAACGGACGCAATCCGATGAGAATTGACCGAGTTATGAATTTTACAAAATTTGACAAACAGTGCACTGCATCAAAGAACCCCACTGGTAATTCACATTTTCGGGGTTCTTCTGCTCGGACCTGACCCAAACTGAGTTCACGGCACGAAGATAACATCTAAACGGAATTTTAGGCACCGGAATGACATCAATCCGATAAACGAGCTGAGAGTTATGAATTTTTTAGCGTCCAAAATACACCGGTTCAGCACTATTTTCAGTTGTTCTTCTGCTGTATCGACTCAAAGAATTCGCGTATTCGAAGATCTTCCTCAAAGAATTAGCTTTTGGCCAAAACACGGAAGTTGGAGAGGATATCCAGACGGAACTTTTGGCATAAGAATCGCTCAAAAATGATGATCCAATCAGAAGCTAAGCCCTTTTGAATGCCACTGACGCAATTATCCAGCGAAACCGACATTCCAGAAACAAATAATTTCTACCACTTTCCTTGATGAATTGACTTCCGAGCCGAACATAAAAGTTGTAGAGAATACCAAGACGGTTCTAACTGTTGAATATCCATCCAAAACGAGTTCCAGAGCAAGAGTTATGAATTTTGCAAATTTGCACAGCAAGCTGATTTTCTGCTCAAACTGTTCTGAATCGGCTGAAAACTTCGACTTTCTCTGAGATTCTTGACATGAAAAATTATGTTTGATAAGAGCTTTGCTGACCCGTTGATTACGTAACCTGGAGAAATACTTTGCGCATATGTCGAGTGACGAAATAAACGTCTGTTGCAACCTGACGATGGTTGAACAGAGAACCTTGATCCCATGCTAATGATATGCACACATGATAATGCAAAAAAATGAAATGAAACATAAGCCAGTTAGTAAAAAGGTAAGGAGGGCAAATTTTGGGGTGCAACAGCTGCCCCTATTCAATCAACTTGGTCCTGAGTGTATGATAGCGACAACTTTCAGATAATCAGGATGCACGGAGATTGAATACTACAGAACCTGGAAATTTGCAATCCTTCACTGGAGAGTTACCTAAAAATGCTGCTATGCTGGGTATAGAATGAAACAAACTTTCCGAAGTTATGTCATCTCTGCTGATAAAGAGAACCGACGAAGTAAATCTTCAAAAGGCTGCTATCTCTGCTGATAAAGAGAATCTAGCAAAATAGGTGTCATCCCTGCTGACGAAGAACTATCCGGAAGATCGCTATCTCTGCTGATAAAGAGATACTAGCAAACTGATGCCATCCCTGCTGATAAAGGGAGACTGACGAAAGAAAATCTTTAAAAGATTGTTGTTCCCTGCTGATAAAGAGAATCTAGCAAAATAAATGCCATCCCTGCTGACAAAGGGAAACTAGCGAAAGAACTGGGTTTACACCAAATAAGTCAGACGAGAACTGACCACCAGACGAGAACTGGGTTTACACCAAATAAGTCAGACGAGAACTGGATTTACCAAAGAGATGTCAGGCGAGAACTGACTACCAGGCGAGAACTGGGTTAACACCAAATAAGTCAGACGAGAACTGACTACCAGACGAGAACTGGGTTTACACCCAATAAGTCAGACGAGAACTGACTACCAGATGAGAACTGGATTTACCAAAGAGATGTCAGGCAAGAACTGACTACCAGGCGAGAACTGGGTTTACACCAAATAAGTCAGACGAGAACTGACTACCAGACGAGAACTGGGTTTACACCAAATAAGTCAGACGAGAACTGACTACCAGACGAGAACTGGATTTACCAAAGAGATGTCAGGCGAGAACTGACTACCAGGCGAGAACTGGGTTTACACCAAATAAGTCAGACGAGAACTGACTACCAGACGAGAACTGGGTTTACACCAAATAAGTCAGACGAGAACTGACTACCAGACGAGAACTGGATTTACCAAAGAGATGTCAGGCGAGAACTGACTACCAGGCGAGAACTGGGTTTACACCAAATAAGTCAGACGAGAACTGACTACCAGGTGAGAACTGGGTTTACACCAAATAAGTCAGACGAGAACTGACTACCAGACGAGAACTGGGTTTACACCAAAGAAAGGCCAAACTTCTAATGGACTCACGGTCCACAGATAAGATGACTCCGCTGGGAAAAAGAGAAGTCTAAATAAAAGACCCTGCCGGGGAGCACAAGTTTGAGGAACACGTCCCTTCAAAATCTCCTAAGTTACGCCATCTCTGCTGAGAAAGAGAATTGGCGAAGAAAGTATCAAACCTGGCTTACGCTTCGAATGCAAATGAGAATGCTATATGTTTGATGCAATGCAAATGCTTATGATATGCAAAAAGGGTCCCTCCAGCAAAATAAATGCCGGAGAGAAAGACCAATACCCGAGAATGACACAAATAAATTGTCCTCTGAACAGGAACTCCGTTGGGAAGGATCATAGTGACCGACTCTCTGGATCAACAACTTCTGCTGGGGATGAAATTTCAAAAGAACATCCGCTCTACTGGGGATTATACATAACCTTTTGAAAAGGGAGGCTACGGCTTGAATCAGAAGAGTGCCAGATATCACTTGGATTTAAAACCTGCTAGGGATGTCAACCCCTGTTGGACAAACTGTTGCGAGGATCACCACCAAACTCTGCTTGGGGGAACGGTAAATGCTGACATTTATCCTGCTAGCGGATAATATCAAGCTTACTCATCTGTTGAGGATCAGGTCGCACCGTTGCTGCTGAGGAAAACATTTCCTGCCTGGTTGAGGAAAATAGGCGTTCAGACTCTGTGGGGAAACATGTCTTGATCTAGAAAATACTTCCCAAGTCTTCTGCTGGGGAAGGTCTGCTCTGCTGAGGAAAGTGCAATCTCAATGCTGGGGAGAGCAAACTGCTGGGGAAGTACAAACCCGTTGCCCTGCAGCCTGACGGCTCTCTGAACTTTCCACCTGCCCCAGACCACCAGGTCTAATGGAAGAAATCATCTCAAGAGGATTTTACAGAAGACCGGGCGTTCGCACTGCCCCGGGGTCTTCAAACTCTTAGAGAGATTTATCGGATCTCGACTTAATTGTCCCGGACCGTGTGATCTTTGAAGGAATTTGCCTCGAGAGGACTCGTAATGGCTTGAAAATACCCTGCCCCAGTATTCTGAACTTTAAAGAGGTGTTTTCAATTAACCCTCTTCAGGAGTGGACAACTTCTTACGCTCTAGAGGTGGCCTACCCCAAGTCTTGAAAAAACTTTGCCCCTGACTGATCTTACAGAGATTTGTCAAATCGACCTGATTGCCCCTGTTCGGCGGCTTTAGGGAGAGTTTTCAACGTGACTGCTCTAGATTGGCTGCATCTTATCACCATTTATCGGGAACCTCCGGGCTGCGCACAGTCTCTTGGCCACATACCCCTTGACATGACTGTCCTTCGGAGTTTTCACCATCTCCACTTGGCGTGATCGAGCTTCTCAACTGATGTTCATCATGTAAGCTTCTTTGATGTCAAACACATGCAAGCAGAAAATGTATATTATGAGAATGACAATTCTAATGCAACGCTCGTGTTAACCTGAAGTTTTATTGAAAATGTGTCGCCAAGCCTTATGAACGAACACTAGCCGGGATGCGACATTTATTTTTGAATGGAAAACAATACGCACATGCAATACCAACAAAAATCTTATTAGCACAACTCATAGGAGTCAGGAACGCTATCCTGTTGAAGTACGCTTTCGGAATAAACCCTGTTTCAATTAGGACTTTTAAGGGTTGTAACGTGGTCTGGTTCACGGTTTCAGAAAAAAGGATTTATGGCTCAAAGTTTATTGGTGCCCACCCACTCTTCGTGATGTTCTCCAGTCCTATGTTCAGTTAATCTGACACAAACGCTCATCTCTCCGAAGGTTTCTGATCTTTAAGGAACCCGTGCAACTGATGGTTTGACACCTAAGGAGGTTCTGGAGTGACAGTCATCCCTTTTTATCTTTTGTGTCCGGTGCCACATGAATTTGTTCTTGTAATCCTTTTAGCTTTTCGCTTCTCATTCTTTTGCTTTCTTGATCCCTAATTTTTGCCTGGACTGCCTCTTCTGAGTTTTTCAATTTTGAAGTCCAGCGGGATGCCCTAACTTTTGCCTAAGTCGCTTGTTTTCAAGTTTCGACTTAGCGGGCTTTCTTCTTTTTCTCTTTTTGAACAAAGCGTGTGACACCGGTTGTCTTACTTGCTTGAAAGGATTGTGACTGTCTCACTCCTTGATCATTGATGGATAGCCATTGTGGTTTTACATCTCTTGACCTCTTGATGGTGGAATGGAAGGTAATGGATCCTCAGATGCACACTCCTTTTGAAATTTGAATGCTCGGTCAAACTAACTGACGCCTACCCTGCCCCTGGGTTAAGTATGAGGGTTTTTTCAAGCGAAAGAAACTCCTACTTCAAGGCTCAAAGTGGTTAACGAGGGTCTATCTCCCTTATACCTCCAGTGTTTGGGGATTTAAAATAATGCCTGTACATCCTTAACAGGGTTTTATCCAAAAGCATACCATCAGAAGGTCGCGTTCTTACTTCGTCATTCTCCCTCAAAGAGTTTAAGCAAGAAAGTTGGTATTGCAATGCATATAAACATGATATGAGTGCATAAAAGTAACATACTTCAGGAACAACACGTTTATTATATTAAAATCAGCATTCAAAACACAAACACGTTTTTACATGCAAACACCGTTTGAACAAACAAATGAAAGCTACATATGAAAATGCAGTAAAGGAAGCTGATGATTGCCATTAAGGAGACTTGACTCCGTCTGGACTGGTTTCTTCTGATGATGTCCTTTGAAGTCTTCAAGCAGATGAGAGGTCGACATGCACAACCAAGTCTCCTTCTGGAAATGATATGTACCCTTTGTCAATCAATTGTTGCACTTTGGCCTGGGAGGCTTTGCAATCTTCGGTTGAGTGTCCCATAAGTCCTCCGTGATATCCGCATTGCACATGGGGATTGTACCCCAGAGGGTATGGTTCTGGAACAGGCTTCAAAGTCTTGGGCTCCACCAATGAATTTTGAACCAGGTGTGGCAAGAGTTGACTGTACGATATGGGAACTGGATGAAGAGGAGCATTCCTTCTTTCCAAGTTATTGCGAGGCCTATGCTGATTCTGACGCTGATACTTCTGTTGTTGAGGAGCATAAGGCTGCTGGTACTGAACGACATTGGTCTCTCCTTCTTCTCCCCTGTAACGTTTCTTCGTATTTTCGGAATAACCGGGAGTAACTTGAATCTTTCCCATTTTGATATCGCTTTCGACCATTTCTCCTACTAAGATGAGATCAGCAAACTTTCCAGACATACATGGTACCAATTTTTCAAAGTAATGACCCTGCAATGTGGCCATAAACATAGTTATCATTTCCCGTTCCAACATGGGAGGCTGAACCCTCGCCGCCAGTTCACGCAACCTCTGGGCGTACTCTTTGAAGATCTCATTATTTTTCTGTGATTAATTATGCAATTGCGTTCTGTTAGGAGCCATATCAGTGTTATATTGGTAATGTCTGATAAATGCCCCTGCCAGATCTCTCCAACTACGCACATCCCTCATTTCCAGTTGCATGTACCACTCCAGGGATGCCCCAGATAGGCTATCCTGGAAGCAGTGCATCATCAGCTTTTCATTCTTTGCATGCGCGGCCATCTTATTCGCGTATGCTCTGACATGGGTCCTTGGACAAGACATACCATTATATTTCTCGAAAGTGGGAGTCTGAAACTTGTGCGGGATCACAACGCCTGGGACCAGCCCCAAATCCTCTAAATCCATTCCCACAGAATCCTGATTCATGACACCCTTCAGTTGTTCCTCAATCAACCTGATCCTCTGATCGTTGTCAGCCTGGGGACCAGCATCCCCATCTGGCAGAGAAAATGCATCATCTTGAACATCATCATACTGACGGCCATGATTTGCGCCAGCACCATTACCTCCTTCCCTAGCCTTAGGAATCACAACACTTTCTCCTCCGCCCGGAGGAATCACAACACCAGAAACGGGAATGCCCCCGCCAGTAGGGCCATTCTGATCATTATTACTGTTTTCCTCATTCCTTGCAATCAGTGGCTGAACGAGAGTCCTCAACTGCTCTTGGCCTTGAGCAACCCCTTGCATTAGTTCCATGAATTGATTCATGCGAGTCCGCATCTCAATGACCTCATTCTGTAGCTGATCCATAAGTCTCCTCTGATTCTGTCTGGTATAATACCGGTGAATGTGCTGATCTGCAATTCTGAGATTAGGATAATATAAGAACTCTGAAGATAAACACCTGTCATGCAAAATGAATATGCAAAATGATTATGAATATGCAAATGCCAATGGACATGTTTAAAAATTCGCAGGGAGATCCACCCCTTGATTCCAGTTTAATTTCAAGAACCAGAATCAAAGTTAGGATGCAACCCTACGAATGAATAAACATGTTGGGATGCAAAATGATAATGCAAATGCACACATGGGATCAAGGCACACTGCTGGATGTGCTGTGCTGTTAGCTGAACGAGAAACCAGAAAACCAGAACTCTGAACCACTGAGATAACCTAAATAATCAAACGTTGGTGTGAAATCCATAATAAGGGTAGGTTGAAGGTCTCGGTTACATGCAAACCTACAAACACCCATCCCCTCTCACATGTAGGTACTAGGATGTTCAATATCCCGGGCTCTTAGGTCGAGAAATGATGATACGTTCACCATTTCTGATTTGGCATCATCATCAATCGAGGAGGCCTCAACTGATTCTCCAAGGCGGAAGGTCCTCAGCTTTGGCACTGAGGTCGAGAAACAATAGTACGGTGGAGAAATGACTTTTTACTTTTGTTTTTCGCAAAACATGTTGCGGTTAGCAAGAGTCGCCACCGACTTTTCTTTTATCCAATTTATTTAGGAAAGGTGAAAAGAACAGGAAAGACCGTTTTGAAAAGATTTTTGAGTTCGGGGGGTAAGTTATGAAAAGGGAAGGTGTTAGCACCCCTTTTATCCGTAGTTATCTACGGGCTCTTAATTGCTAGCTCACTTTAACTTGCTTTTTTTTGAAATGTGGTGTGTGTTTAGAAAATATTTCGTAAATGTTGACTTTGTAATAATTCGTGTAAGAACGTATACAAAGTGTTTGTTTTTGAAAATATTTTTTGAAAGTGTGAGGTGTGAAAAGTATTTGTTTTTTTTTTAGTTGTGAGCGAGCATTTAAAAGTTACCTACCCTTAATTTATAAGGTCTTTCTTGTACTTATCATTTTCCTTGAGAGATAGCACTATCCATACCATTAGTGGGTAGGTAGTCCTATCTATTGGATGTGGAGGGATAGCGAAGGGTCATCAAATGGTCATAGGAGGCAACATGTAAGGATACCTTAGCAATTCGTAGGGACTACCATCACTTTTCCGTAGGGTCATCGAGGGACAAGATCATTTTTTGTAGGCAACTTGAAGGGTCATCGAGGGACTATGATCTTTATATCGAAGGGACTGTGATGATATTATTCGTAAGCGTCTTTCGCTAAAGTATCCTTACGTTCGAGGGGCATTCATTCCTCGGGGTACAGTACTAAAGTCAATCGAGGAGTGCCTTCGCTGATTCTCTTCAAAACGTAGGGGCCGTCCTATGCGAGTTCCAAAGCGGGCCCTCGGGTGCGAATGGGTTTGCCACAGGATGTGGTCTGCCACTGTCACCACTGAAGAGGGATGTTTCCACTAAGGTCCTCAATGATCGGTCACCAGAGTCGACAGCTCTCTAGATCAACACCCCAACATGCGCAAGACACACACGTTAGAATGCGTCCCAAGATAGCCTCGTCTGGTTGTGAATTTCGTGAACACACAAACGTACCAAGCGGGCACGTAGGTCCCACTACTTTCCACTCTAGTCCTAGGGTATTCTCAAGCCTTGGTATTGGGCTTAGCTCTCAAACCCACCCAACCTGCAAAACAAAGACAGCCAGCACAGCACAGCAGCATGACAGTAGTAAAAAATGAAATGCAGAAAATGCGGTAAAAAAAAAAAAAAAAATACAACACATAAAGCAAAACAAAAACAAAGCACCCCAAAGAGAACAAAGACAAGCAAGCGCTAGGATTGACTCGCTTAGGGATGGACCAGCATAGGTCAACCAGAGTCCCCAGCAGAGTCGCCAGCTGTCGCTCCCGGGATTTTCATCCAGGTACAAACGCGAGAGTGGCGCGGAAAAATAGAGTCGCCAGCCGTGTAAATTTATCCCAAGAGAGGGAAAGGGAACACCGCATAAACCTTAGGAAGAGGGAAAGGAATGGTCATCGCAACCATAACCTGGGTTCGGGAGTCGGTTACGCGAGGGGAAGGTGCTAGCACCCCACGCGTCCATCGTACTCGATGGGATCCACGCTTGTTGTCTAATCTAAGGGTGAGTTATACTATCATCTAGGGCTGTGCTAAGACGGGGAGGGAAAGACAAAGACAGACTCGGTAGGACGTCGACGTCCTAGGCCTACGTACCCCCTTTGTGCAATGGGGAATTCAGAGTCAACGTAGTTCGGACCAAGTTCTTTTTGTGTTTTTTATGAGCGACGCTAAGTTCGCGTCCGGCAGTTAGGGTCGATGCCTATTTGCGACTCAGACGGAAAGTAACGTGCCCTTTTTGAAAATAACCTTTAAGTTGAAGGTCCCGAAGGACAAAAAGTTTGAAGTTGGTTTGTATTTTTTAGGACAGAAGTGGCTTAAGTTAGTTCCTAAGTTGCATTGCACCAAAGTCTAGGGCACAAGGACGAATACTTAACGCATCGTCCCAAGACAGGACGCTCGCTAAGCACTCTAGAAAGATGAGAGGAAGCCCCTCATTTCTCATTCCCCATACTTAAGGCTCGTGCGCAATACACCTTATTATTATTAAGTGTTTTAAAGAAATTTGAGATGAGAAGAGAGAAGACACAAGAGTAACTCTAAAGGGAACTAAGAATCCTAAAGTTATCATGCATGGGTGACCTACGGTTAGTGAGGTTTGAAGGCAACCTAAATCCTAGAGGAAGAAGATGAGGGAAGGAAAAAGGTAAGGGTAACCATGGATACCTATCCATACCCTTAAGGAACTTACCTTGATCCTGCATAAAAGGTTAGTATAAAGTAGATACAAGTAAGAGAATGGAGGTGAATGAAAATCAAGCAATGACAAACAATAATGAGAATAATCCAAACATGAATCAAAGAAACAAAGAACAGCCCCAAAAGCAAATGGCACAAGTGCCTTTTCAAACAAATAATCATATAAGGTCAAAGATGCGCCTGCAAGAAAATCTCAAGTGAAAATAACTCCGATAATTAGAAAAATGGTTCCTAAAATTCCCAAATTAATCATTAAGGTTCCTCAACCAGAGGCAAACAACATATAAAAAGTCCCTGCAAAAATCCAAAATGTTAGTCATTCAACTAATCATACAAAACTCAAGTAAGGGATAGGATTCAATGTGCCAAAGAGAAGGACCTAAATGCAATATGAAATGATTTTAAAAATGATAAAAAAATATTTTAATGTATTTTAGAATATTAGTGAACAAATACGAAAAGAACGGGTGAAAAATGTTTTATGATTGCAGAGAAATAAAATAAAGAAATTTAAGCATGCATGGTATGGATAATGCAAAAAGAAATTAAATAAATAATTAGTTTAAATGATAAAAATAAAATAAAAATAAAAAATAAATTTTGTAAAAAAATTATTAAAATGATAAATATGATGTATGGATTTTATGGGAATTTTAAATGCAATTAACTATTTTTTTAAAAAAAATTAAAATGAAATGTAATGATTAAATAAAAATAAAAATATGGAAAAAAATAATAATAATAAAAAATAAATAAACGTGGTCAGCTGATGACCGTTGGATCTGGCCAACGGACGACCAGGATTTCATCTTCTTCGCCCAAACCCTAACCTCGCCGGAAACCTTACCAGCCGCCAGAGCTAGGGTTCCGGTCATCCCTTTCGACCACCTGCAACCAAAAAGTCACCAGAACACGCAAACGAATATACCGTCTTGGCCAGAATTTCACCCGGATTAATAATATGCAATTAAAAATCACAAACAAACAATGCATAAGCCAAATCGAACGAAACAATGTTAGATCACACACTTTCAAACTCACAATATGCACATAATACACGTTCAATCTCAAAATAATACATACCAGAATTATCAGTGGATATCATATATCATTATACACTCCAAAAAATTAAGTTCTAAGATCCTGAAAAATGTACTAACCTGAGGTCACGCAATCCGTACCCGTGTTGTTAGCTTCAAACGGTGGTTGATTCGTGCTCTATGGAACCCAAGGATTCAGATTGTGAAAGTAGTTTGTGAAAAACTCTTGTGGATGATGAGATTCGAAGGAGAGAAGGATTAGGGTTTTTGGTTTTTTTGAGAATCCGTGAAGTTCTGGAAAAATGAGAGAGAGTTTTGAATATATAGTGGAGTCTAAAATGAAGGGCAAAAGGTAGAATTTTAGCTTAAGTGAAAATAACACCGTCTTCGGTAAGGAATTTCGACTCTGAGCCTTCCACAATATCGTCCACCTCTGAATAACGGTCGCAACGCAAAAAGAACGGACGTCATACGATCAAAATCGAGTGCGATCGATATGTTTAAGCTGCAAGACGTCACTGAATATGTCGTTTTTTTCAGCTTATTTGGTGTCCGCTACTCGAAAACGTGACGAGGTCAACCTCTCCGGAGCATAATCTCGACTCGACTTTGTCATCAAAGTTGTAGATCTATGAGTTAGTGACCTCGTGTCAAAAGATGAGCGCGATCGGACAAAAATCGAGTGAGATATGAATTTTCCCGTGAAACAACTTTCAGCCTTTTTCTTCGGTTCAGCACTTCCGTTTTGCGAAATAAACCAAAACGATGATCTTCGGAGCATCGTTCGAACTCGAGCTTGTCTTGGAACTTGTAGATGATGATATTTGTGAACCAACGCTTCGAGAACGGACGCAATCCGATGAGAATTGACCGAGTTATGAATTTTACAAAATTTGACAAACAGTGCACTGCATCAAAGAACCCCACTGGTAATTCACATTTTCGGGGTGCTTTCGCTCGGACCTGACCCAAACTGAATTCACGGCACGAAGATAACATCTAAACGGAATTTTAGGCACCGGAATGACATCAATCCGATAAACGAGCTGAGAGTTATGAATTTTTTAGCGTCCGAAATACACCGGTTCAACACTATTTTCAGTTGTTCTTCTGCTGTATCGACTCAAAGAATTCGCGTATTCGAAGATCTTCCTCAAAGAATTAGCTTTTGGCCAAAACACGAAAGTTGGAGAGGATATCCAGACGGAACTTTTGGCATAAGAATCGCTCAAAAATGATGATCCAATCAGAAGCTAAGCCCTTTTGAATGCCACTGATGCAATTATCCAGCGAAACCGACATTCCAGAAACAAATAATTTCTACCACTTTCCTTGATGAATTGACTTCCGAGCCGAACATAAAAGTTGTAGAGAATACCAAGACGGTTCTAACTGTTGAATATCCAGCCAAAACGAGTTCCAGAGCAAGAGTTATGAATTTTGCAAATTTGCATAGCAAGCTGATTTTCTGCTCAAACTGTTCTGAATCGGCTGAAAACTTCCACTTTCTCTGAGATTCTTGACATGAAAAATTATGTTTGATAAGAGCTTTGCTGACCCGTTGATTACGTAACCTGGAGAAATACTTTGCGCATATGACGAGTGACGAAATAAACGTCTGTTGCAACCTGACGATGCTTGAACAGAGAACCTTGATCCCATGCTAATGATATGCACACATGATAATGCAAAAAAATGAAATGAAACATAAGCCAGTTAGTAAAAAGGTAAGGAGGGCAAATTTTGGGGTGCAACAGTTGGGCGTTAATCCCCTCGTGGATCTCGCGCAGGACGTGGGCGACCATCTCTTCCTCGACACATTTTAGTAGAAAGATGGAGAACCCTCTCCTGTAGAGCTTATTTTTGACCAGGACATAGGAGCGGGCTTTACGCCTGACTACGATGGCCTCCTTGGGGTCGGGCGGTAGTTCTTCCTTGGCGAGGTAGTTGTAGACGGGGGTTATCCAGTAGTTGTTGTCGCCGACGACGTGCACGTCGAGGGTCGTGGAATCTGTCTTGATGCTGGGTCGAGGAAGTACTTCCTGGATGACAGATTTGTTTCCGCTCTTTTTCTTCATGCTCACCAGCTTTGAGAAAACATCTGCTCTGACATTATGTTCACGGGGAACATGTTTTACTTCTACCGGTTCGAATTTCGTCATCTTCTCCTTGACGAGGGTCAAGTATTCAGACAAGTTGTCATTCTTGGCCTAATATTCTCCTCGAACCTGGAGGGCCACGAGTTGAGAATCCGTGCAGATGATGACTTCCTCAGCTCCTAGGTCTTCGGCGAGGTGTAGACCAGTGAGGAAGGCTTTGTATTCATCCTGATTGTTGGAAGTTGGGAAAGATAAGGTAAGCGAGACTTCGACGAGAAATCCTTCCTCATTTTCCAAGATGATACCTGCCCCGCTTCCTGCCGAGCTGGATGCCCTGTCGATGAAGATTGTCCATTTGCGAGTTCCGCAGATGGGGGAGTCGGGCAATGTCATCTCCGCAACAAAGTCGGCCAGCGCCTTGAGGGCTTTTGTGCTCTCATATTGGATGTTAAATTCAGACAATTCCAGCTACTACTTGAGCATTCTGCCGGCCATGTCTGGTCGGCCTAACAGTTGTTTCACTGGTTGGTCCATTCGTACCACAATTGTGTGGGCTAGAAAGTAGTGCCTCAGTCTCCTAGCAGCGTTGATGAGGGCCAGGGCTACTTTCTCTATTTGTTGGTATCAATACAAGAAAAAAAGTGTTTTGCGACACATAGATTGCGACAGTTCTATGAGAACTGTCCTCTTTCGTAAGTTACGACGGTTTCCACGGCGGTTTTGGACAACCGCCTTTAATTTTTTAAAATAATCTTAAAAATTTGCTACAGTTATAGGTCTTACCGTCCTAAAGTGAAGTCTACGACGATTCTTGAACAGTCACCCTCTTAAATATATTAAATTAACGTGCTCGTCTGGGAGAAATTTAGGGCTACGTCGGTTGAACAATAGTCGTCCCCCAAATATCCCTAATACACGCCTTGGAGAAAGAGGAATATAGTTCAAGCTGAATTTCTTCACGTTTTGCTTCCCGAATCTCTCTCTCAACCGCAAATCAAAAAAACTTCTTAGCTCTCTTTGTTCAATACAAATCCACCACGAATCTATTGAAGGTGCGAGAAAGACACAAGAAAGGGGGGTTTGAATTGTGTATTTACTCTTTCTGTAACTTTTCGCATCTTGTTAATTTGACGCTCAAGAACCTTCAATGTTCGTTGAGAGACTCTGATCTAATAACTAAAGAGTATGAGAATCGTATAAGTTCTATTCATAAGATACAATACTCAGAACTTGCAGTGCGGAAGCTTATCAGAGATAGGTTGCAAGGTTATGACTTTGCTTAATATGAGGTTCTGATATTCAAAGCAGAAACATAAATAGAGATACTAAGCAAGAGAGTAAAGGACACACGATATATCCTGGTTCACCACGCGGGCTAATCCAGTCCACCCTCCTCAGGTGATTTCGCCTTGAACACAAGGACTTAATCCACTATAACCAAATCATGATTACACTTACACGGGCAACAGCCGGTGACTAACTACTTGCACAACCGCACTGTAACTAACAACCCAATGAACCGTTCAGGGATCCAATAGGATATAACGTTCATTGACCGAGCAGACCCACTGCTGGGATTTCACAGCTAGCCGTTCAGGGATTCAACTCAATGAATATAACGCTACTGACCATATTTCAGGATTTTCCACAATGACCCTCAGCCATTGTCATCTCAAGTATCTGATCACCGCGTGATCTACTCAAGGGCCTCAACTCACAGCTGAACCATTCAGGGATCCCATAGGATATAACGTTCACTTGAGGAGTCTCAATTCATCTAGTTGAATTGGCACACTGGAGATTAGAAATTGTGCTTCTTAATAAGCAAGTTTCTCCTAGGTTTAAGTACAAAGAACACACATATGTGTTCAAGCAAGTTTTGAGTAATCAGCTCCTTGCTTTCCTAAGAAACTACAAAGATGTATTTAGATATTATGATTGTTGACATCTTGTAGATCTTCTTCTTCTTCGTCTTCTGGTTAAGCAAGCTTTGAGCAGCAACTCCTTGCTTCAGATCTTCAATGTAGTCCTGACGATAAGGTAGGTTGATGACTTGACTGATCTTCAATGTTGTCTTCTTCACCAACAGCTTCTGTTTGATTGTTGTTGTTGTATTGATTTGTTCTTTGGAGATTCAACAACAATTGCCATGAGTGAAATAATGACAACTTTGAATATTCTAAGTGTTACAACGAGAACTCATCGTTGTTGCTATCTTCACACAATGACTTGGTCAATTTTGTAGATGAACATTCAGTTCGTAATTCTACAAGTGATCGATACATCAGAAGCAAAAACTCTTTCCATTAAATAGTCAGTAGAAATATAGCCGTTAGAGAATACTGTTGACTGTTTGGAAAAGAGACGTTGTGATATAATGAGTTGTACTGACATATCTTCTTTTTGCAGAAGAGATCTTTTCTAGGGCAGTGTGTATATTTAACTCACAACGGTAATATTTAGACTTCGAAACTTTAGTGGCTTCTGATGTTAATTTGATGAAGCATGAGTGGAGTCTTTGTAGCAAAATATCTGATGCTTTAAGTCTTCCGTTAATTGAAGAAGTCCATTAGGAATCAGTCTTCAGAACTTCAGCACTTGGTCTTTAAGAGCGTTATCCTTTTCTGCTTTAGGTCTTCCGAATCTTCAGAACTTGTCTTCAGAATCTTCAGAACTTCTTGTTTGAAACCTTGATCTTCAGAACCCGTCAGTCTTCAGAATCTTTCTGCAATTGGTCTTCAGCGCCTTCAGCCATCAGAACTTCAAGTCATAGGAGTCTTCAGAACTTTGGTTCTTTCTGAGTGTACTTCTTCATAAGCTACGCCATCTTCAGAATCTTGATCACTCTCAGAGAGCATCCACAAGAGCATTGCAACAGCAATCTTGGCATCCTTGGATCTGGCTGATTATGACTAGATAAACAAGCTTTCTTGCTTCTTGCGCCTTTAGTCACATATAGTAACTTCGCATAAACATATATTCAACCATAGTACATCTGGCTGGTGTATGTTGGTTCTGATGTATTTAGTTCTTATGATCTGCACACAACACACGTTAGACCATAAAATGGTTCTTTCACAAATACTTATTGTTATCATCAAAACATAGATTGACTTGTAGAGACAATTCTTGCTCTCACAATCTCCCCCTTTTTGATGATGACAAAACCAAGTATTTTGATTGAACATTTTATACAAGGTAATCACCAAAGCAAACAAATTCAAAGTGCGGAACAACAGCTCCCCCTGAATGAGTTATCCTCAAAGCTCTATCTGAGATCAACTAGGATTTTATATAATCCAAAGATATACAGAGTAGCAACTTGAGTTGTCAGATTAGAAATAGAAAAGAGTTACTCTTCTATCTTGTTCTTAGGAAAATGAAGAGTCTTTAGCATCTGGACTAGTTCAACGGAACTTCAATCTTCAGATCTTCAGAACTCAGTTTCCTTTGTTATCATATCAGAGCTTGTTATCTTCAGAGTCTGCTGAAGCATTTCTACTTTTCAGTAGATTCAATTGAGCGCAGAATTAGAGTAGTTCTTCGACTGATATACATAGCTTTGTTGTATATCAGAAACTGTCTTTTGAGATACTCCCCCTGAGTTTCAGGCTATATGAGGTTTTTGGATTTTGCGTTTTAGTTTTCTGGGTAATCTCCCCCTAATTTCCATAAGTCAGATATTGGGATCTTTCAGAATCGAAATTCAGAGTTTCTAAATTAATCACCAATGTTGATCATGACTTTTCAGAGTTTGACTTTGATCACAGGTTTATTTCAGACCTTGTTATTGTCACAACTCAGTTAAATTTTCAAAGCTTGATTTTTTATCATATACCAAATGAAGGTTAAAGCTTGTGATCAATCAACGCTTGATTCTGAATCTGGTACATCTTGATTTAGTCGGATGTAAGGTTGATGTGCTGACTCTTACAACAGAGTATTTTAAAACTGATACCAAGTGAATAATTTCTTCTCATACGCTTAAGAGATAATTCATTTGAGTGCTGATATTGATATCAATGAAGATATTTGGCAGTAGTCCACAACTTTGATTGAGAGTCTAATACCAATCTTTGTGTACTCAATCCAATTGCTGATTTAGTCCGATACCAAATCGTCTTTACTTCAGATGGTTCCCGATAAACATCAAAAAGGTTTCTTGCTTGGATCTTTAATCCGGATCTTCAGACAGTCCTTGACTTCTGATTTGCACAGATCTTCTGAGAGAGCATCTTGAAATGTAGATTTTGCCTTGATTGCTTTCAGAGTTTTCTTACTTAATCTGATTCATTATTCCATGATCGTAGTTCTTCTTCTTAACCTATTTTTAGAATGCCTAGTGAACTTGTTTAGAGTTCCTCGGATAACATCAAACAACAAACGTTAGTAGTAACACATTTTATAAGGGTGTACTTGTTTGAGTTCTACATTCTTTCAGATTTCCTTCTTCTTTCAATCAAAATAACTCTTTCAGATTTCCTTCTTCTTTCAATCAAAATCATTATTTCTCCCCCTTTTTGACATCATCAAAAAGTGTTAGGGCATATGAGCATTTAAGCATGTAGTCATTTATATTCAGTTACAGAGTCACAGAGTCATTTAAACATTTAGAAGCATTTAGACTTTTTTTAGGGAAACACATCTATACTCAATATGTATTTTATTGAAGGATGATAGATGGAATCAACTGAATATTTAAAGATTAATAGATGTAAAGCAACACAATAGAAGACATCAAAGTTTCATTTACTAAGTGAGAAAGAGACATCAGTAAAAAAAACAACAAAACATAGCATTGCACTACATTGGATTTTAGTCATCAAAATCTTCCACGTTGTCTACCCTACCACATCTTATCTCAGTTACTGACGGTTCTGGTCCGAGTCTCCTTACTAATCCCCAAAAATTTTCTTTTAGCATAATTTCATATATTATTCTCCCGTATGGGACGTAAGAGTTCAACTGAGTTCTTGAAACTCTGATAGAATGTTTCAGGTGATTGAAAATAGTTTTGGGAAGATTGATTTTAAAGTGGTGTGTTAGTAGGAAAACAAATACTCTGTCATCTTGGGACAGTGTGCTCCTTGCAGTTGCACGAGGTCGAAGATTGGTTAGAGAGAATCTGAACCATGTTCTGGGTGAAGGAAGAAGTTTCTCAGGGTTGTTTGGTTCATAAGGAACCGAATCATCGAATAAAACCTTGCATTTCGTTTTAGATTTATAATTCAGAGCATAGGCTTAGCTTAATCTAGACAAGTTCAAACTAAATTGGATTAGAGAAAGATTGAACATAAAAACTCTAGATTGTATTACAGATGGATTTTATCAAAAACCATACAAATCTAAACTAGACGAAACTGATTCCTATAGGTTAGTTTGAACGGAGCTTAGGGAAGAGAAGTTTCTTTTGTTTGAGACATTGCAAGCTTCTTGTGTATTACTATTTCTTCTGAGATCCATTCATGGAACTCGTTCCAAACCTTTCATACTTCCATAGAGTTTGCATAAGATATTGACAGGAGTTTGAATCCTTGAGAATGCGTTGTCCGGATGAGTTTATATGATTTTAAGAGCAGGCATGCATGATTATGTTAGCAATTTTTTAGTGAGACTTAAGATTTTTATTCAATAATTTTGAATTGCATAATGCAGGAATTGAAATGACAGGCAGACACTTAAATCCTAGTTCTTATAGGTTTGAAAAATCCATAGAAGAGCATTCTTCAGTTATCCCAACATGTTCTAACTTAGCAATGACATCCGAGTCTCTAGGACACGAGATATGACCCTTCCATAAGGAATACTGAGAAAGGGATTGTCTTTAGACAGAAGAATTTGTTCTTTCAAGTGATGGAACATAGTTGATGGGAGGTTAATTCTTCTTCTGTAGGTGAGGAGGAAGATGAAAAGCCTATCTGAACAAGTAAGTAATTTTCCTCCGTTATCCCTAGGTAGGAGATTATTTTCCATTATTCTGTGCCATACTTTTGGTGAGGGTTTGAGTGTGGAGACACAATTGGAGGCACCGTTTCCATTATGAATGTTACATATGATATCGTTAAAGATGGTCCTTTCCTTGTAGTCTTCAAGGGTGTCACCACTTTCATTGCACTTTATCGCCTGAGCAATGATAGACGTATTGATTACAACATGGATTCCGAAGACGGCTGACTTAATGATACACTGGTTGTGTGCATTAGAAAACACGTATGCATTTACCCAGAATTCTTTGACACAGTCTAGGTAGATGATACCAGGAAGCATGTTAAGATACCCATTCCAATTTTGACACATGAGCTCAGAGGAGGTTCTTAATAATCCAAGATCTTTAAGAGAGTTGTGATCAAATGAGGATTCTTTAAGGACAATCAACTCAGAGTGATTTACTCTGCTGGCTAAGGTTTGTGAGTTAGACATTTTTAGAACTGATACTTAGGGTGTGAGTGAGAGGAAATGCTAACAGGAGAATGAGATCGAGAGGAGTAACTCAGGCCTTAAATAGACCAGTTATGAGTGAGTTTTAATGAGTGCATGTGATTTTAAACGATAGGTTTGTATTTTCAATGTATTTGGCGTTCAAAGTAACTGAGTCTAACTATTGTTATTTCCCAAATTTCATTTGTTTAGAGGGATTGAGAAATTTCTAGTAAGAAATAAGGGACAAGCCATTTGTACACAATTTTCTAGAGAGATGAATTAATGAGTGTTATAAGAAAATTAAGATAGGTTGAGTTTAACTGGGGAGACTCTATGAGATAGAGAGTTAGGTTCTAGTAGGAGTGCTAGCTGGATTTTATCTATAGGTTGTAGGATTTGACTAGACTTTGAGTAATATGATGGGTGGAGTCTTTTATCTGTGACTGATTTTAATTTTTTTAACTAATTAGAGGACGTGAGTAAATAAATACACGGGAGGTCAAAGAGGTTTTCTTTAATATTTTGTTTCAAGAACCTAAGAGGAGATTTGGGTTTGATTATTATGAAGAGTAAGTGAAGGCATGACGACAATTGAATGTTATTTTGAACTTTCAGGGTTTTGAGTGTAGAAGCATGAGAAGGAGATGTGACTTCATAGAGTAAGTGTGTAGATTTATTTATGCCTAGTCTAGGAAAGATATAGGTCAGTTCAAAAGATTTTAGTAAGATCTTATTAAGTTGTCAGAGATATGTTGTGCAATGATGATTGTATCTTTTGCGTGTAGTTTTTCTTAAAGAGTTTTCTTAGATTTAGCAATTTCTTCTATGCTTAACAAATTTTCTATTAGTTTAATACTTTCTTAAAGGAACTCCTAAATAATTATCTAGTAAAACATGCTATGACAATTAAAAAGAATTCTAATTAAAACATATAATGAGTTTAACAGATTAAAAGTGTACCTTAGATCTTTTAGTCTTAACTGAGTATCTCTTGTCTTGACTTCGGTCTTTATTCTGATGAGTTTTGAATTCTACGTAATTTTCGCGTGTGTATTCTTCTGAGTTTTTGGTCAACTTTCTTTCAGACTTGGCTTGGTCTGAGCATCTTTCTGATTCTGACTATTTCCGAGTAAGCTGCAGATGTTTCTTGGGTCCTTCAAGATAAGCTTATCTTCTGACTTCTGAAGAGAATATTTTCTTGGAAGATGTTCCAAGTTAGATTGTAGCTTTCTCTCTCTTTTCCTGTTCAACCTTGTCCTTTAGCTCTCAGGGTTACAGTAACGGAGATTTGGACTTAGCATGATCAGCGTGACCATTTTAGATGAGCTAAGCCAATTCCTTGCAATCCTTTTTGATAAGGCGATACTCATATGCTTGGGAGCAATACTGAGTGAACTGTAAAATCATCTGATGACCCCATTCATAAACAACAGATTACATCTGTTTTAAATGTTTCTTACTTCTTATTTCCTTGATCCATAGAACCTGTTTGGTTCTGGTACAGTTCTTAAGATATGGATCGGAATCTTAAACGACAAACTTTGAGAAATGGTTGAGTTCTCCTTTCATAGCCAGAATTCAGTTTGTGTTTGTGAGAGTTTCTTTTTTTTGAATGATGATTGATTTCACTAGTTCAGTAAGAACCTTTGAGAGGTTGTTCAGGAAGGAATTGTCATATCAACGTCTGACTTGTTCCTCAAGGTTGTTTCAGAACTTGTTCAGAATCAAAACATCATTATGCACCATGTGTACATCACTAGTCATGATTTTTATGAACCTCTTGTTCTCACAATAATAATCAACTTACTTGGGGTTGTTCACATATCCATGAGTTGACTAATCAACGTCATCTTTTATGACATCAGTTGGAGAACCTAGATACCTGAAATGATAGCATCCAATTTCATAGCACAAGTGGTTCTGAGAACACTTGATCTGTAGAAAATCAGATTATCAACATTTGATTTTTACTATGATGATTTCAGGTTGTTGGAGCTTGATCACCGAACCAGTTAATAGTTCGTTTGGAATCAACTGAGTCTTTGGGATTTAGTTTTCCATTGAATCTTTTGATCATTCCAGATTCTGACATTGAATCATTTCTAATAATTTGAATTTTTCAGATTCTGAATTTAACAGATTTCTTTCTGAAATTCAAAGTCTTAGAACAACAATCTTCCTTCTTTACATGAAGAGATCCAGAATGAGTTTTTAAACGAGAAAGTCAAGGGTGGACCTAATCCGTTTCTTGAAAACATCTCAAAAACTCATAGTGAATTAATCTTCAGCAAACAAGATTTCTTGCTTTCTGATTATTCATCTTTTAATCATATACGTGGTTTTATCCACACGTATTTTCCAGAATGAGCATTCAACAGATACTTCCATTGATCTGACGAATTTATCTTATCAATTGATTCTTCAACTTTAGTGAGGCTTCAACTTGAATCAGTGACTTGCTCACGAAGTAATCAGATTGATTACAATTTTGTACACAGTTAATAACTGAACTGTTACAGAAATTGTAAGTGGATTTCAATCTTACCAAGAGTACTTCTACGCACCACGTCTAGATCTTTTTCTGACACTGTTAAGTGTTTGATGTGAATCAATAACAGAACCAGAGCTCTGATACCAATTGAAGGTGCGAGAAAGACACAAGAAAGGGGGGGTTTGAATTGTGTATTTACTCTTTCTGTAACTTTTCGCATCTTGTTAATTTGACGCTCAAGAACCTTCAGTGTTCGTTGAAAGACTCTGATCTAATAACTAAAGAGTATGAGAACCGTATAAGTTTTGTTCATAAGATACAATACTCAGAACTTGCAGTGCGGAAGCTTATCAGAGATAGGTTGCAAGGTTCTAACTTTGCTTAATATGAGGTTCTGACATTCAAAGCAGAAACATAAATAGAGATACTAAGTAAGAGAGTAAAGGACACACGATATATCCTGGTTCACCACGCGGGCTAATCCAGTCCACCCTCCTCAGGTGATTTCGCCTTGAACACAAGGACTTAATCCACTATAACCAAATCATGATTATACTTGCACGGGCAACAGCCGGTGACTAACTACTTGCACAGTCGCACTGTGACTAACAACCCAATGAACCGTTCAGGGATCCAACAAGATATAACGTTCATTGACCGAGCAGACCCACTGCTGGGATTTCACAGCTAGCCGTTCAGGGATTCAACTCAATGAATATAACGCTACTGACCATATTTTAGGATTTTCCATAATGACCCTCAGCCATTGTCATCTCAAGTATCTGATCAATTTCAAACTGAAATTGAGACCTATTATATCAATAATGCTGAATTCGTTGTTTACAAGGTTACAATACAAAGCCAGAAATCTAAACCCCAAGATCTTCCTATTGTATGAACCTTCACTTGATCTGAGCTTGATCAAGAATTTTCCCTGCAAGAAATACAAACAATTCACCGGTTCCACGACCTGTTTGCGAAATATCCAAATTTCCAAACCCTACGCTGCGGCTGAATATGTTCTACAATCGTGACTAACAAACCCTCAAGAACACACCCGTTCTTGAAGGACAAACCAGATGGTTTTTCCTCGAAACCCCCTTTGAATCTTCAACTCAGCTAGATCCTCGATCATACCACTGAACGTTATCTCGAAGATCCTTTAATCCGAAGAACAAAAATGATTATGTGTTGATGTTCTTGAATTAAAGAGATTGAGAAGATGATGAAGATAAAGTATCTTTCAGGTCTCTAAAGCTGCTCACAGAATTGATGCACACCAAACTTGCCTTTTGCTTTGATTGCACACCTTTCACTTTTTCACAAAATTCTTAACTTCAAACTGAACTGTCATAACATCTTATATGTAAACAAACAGAAACGGTTAAAAGCAAAAAACAACTTTATGTATCGATACAAATATCGTATGAGTCGATACATAGTGGGTATAACACATACATGAGTCGGCACATAATTGTATGCATCGATGCATACTGTAACTATTAATTTCCAGAATGTAAAGTCAGTCATGCATCGATACATGATGCGAATGAATCGATACATAACACAATTACACATGAGCATGTATCGATACGAGATTCGTATGAATCGACACATACTGAGGCAAAATTGTTTTTGTGAATTTATCAAAGGTATGTGTCGAAGCAAGACACATATGAATCGATGCATACATAAGGAAAATTGTTTTTATGATTTCAATGATAATATGAATCAATTTGCATTGTCTTTTAAAGCATAGTATAGGTATGAAATCATATGTATGTACCAGCTAATCATGCATACTAATCTTATATCATGCATATCACACACTTTGCATTTATCACACAATTTGCTATCATACAAAAACTTAAAGGCTTGCTCACAGCCATCACAGGAGTCTGGTGAGTTTGAACCTGAAGATTCTCATGATCATCATTCACCACTGGAGGTGGAACCGGAGTATGCATACCCCACGGATATGTAGCAGCATTCCCATTAGGCATGGGTACAACATAAGGATGATATGGTACAAAGGCACAATTGTTTGCAATCTGAGGAGTGTAATTCAGCGGCATGCCCCATGGGAAACCAGCACGCATCTTGTTCATACTAGACTGAACAATAGGCTGATTCACGGGCTTAACTGGCACTTCAACCGCAACAGGAGAAGGAATAACAGCAGGAGTGGCTGTAACAACAGGAGAAACAATCACAACAAGAGTGACAACAGTTGCATCAGTGGCAGTTGCAACAACATCGGCAGCAGCAGAGGCATCCTTCTGAGCACGAAGGAGTTCCCTGATAACATCCATGTTTGCTTGGAACTGATCCATCCGACCTTGAAATTGGGCCAGAGTTTACTTATAAGCAGCGTTCTCAGCTTTGAAGTCAGCCATGATTCTGGATTTGCTTGAGCGGGTGAAATACCGATGTCGAGTCGTTGTTTTGCTACAAGCGGAAGACGAACAAGGATAAGAACCGGTTCTTGGATGAAGGACATGCATATGCATGCATGGATGAATGAAAATCATGCAAAAATAATTTTTAATGCACATGTAAAATTGATTTGACATGATGAAATGATATTCAACACCAAAATCAAAAGGTCAACACAGTCTGAATAATCAAATCTGGACAATTTGAACATCTACAAAGGTAATTATGTGTTGGTACAAAAATCTGACGCAATGAGAGAACAAAGGTTGGAAGAGTCTTGGTTTCCTGCAAAAAAACCCAATATCCCCCTCACAGGTATGATCTAGCTAAGAATGGTCCTCAGCTTCTCAGGCTCTCAGGTCGAGAAATAATAATACGTTCACCATTTCTGGTTTGACATTATTACTCCTCAAGGAGGAATCCACTGATTCCCCTAAAAAGGGTCATCCTATAGCGAGTTCTCAGATTTGGGTCCTCGGATCAAGAAACGTAATGGGTTTTCCATTTCTGGTCTGCCATTGTCGTTCCTTGGGAGGAGTGTCGTAACTGAGTCCTCGGGAATGGTCACCAGAGTCGAGAGCTCATCAAGGGGATATCCAATGACCTGCATCAGCATGCAGTATCAGATATCTCCTAGAAGAACCTCGTTTGGCTGTAGGTCTCGTGAACACTACACGTGGTCACCACCACGCGAGCGACACAACTATCCACTCTAAAACCTGTGTGTATGCTCAAGCCTGGGTAGTGGGCTTATCTCTCAGAACACCCATCTCACCAACAATAAAGAATATAGCAGATATCCAGAATATACAACATATGAATATCTAAAGCAGTAAAGAAAATGCAATAAATAAACATAAAGCAAAAGCAAGTAAAGCACAAAAGATAAACACCCAAACAAGCAAGAAAACAAACAAAACTAGGCGAGACCCCAACTTGCAAGCGCAAGGACTCCCCAGCAGAGTCGCCAGCTGAAAATGGTTGGTTTATACCTGAGTGAATCACACACTCAAAGATACAACAGAGTCGCCATCGAACTTTATTTAGTCCTATAGGACAAGGAAAATATCGATAAAACCCAAGGGGAAGAAAAACTGGAACGGGGGTCGGTTATGCGAAAGGAAGGTATTAGCACCTTACTACGCATCTGTCGTACTCGACGGGAACCATTTCGCTTGCTTCTAGGCTTGGATAGGTTTTCTATCTAAAGGCTTTTAACTAACAGAAAGAGAGAGAGAGAGAGAGAGAGAGAGAGAGAGAGAGAGGAGAAAAAAGGAAAAGAAAGAAAGAAAGGAAGTGCTCGTGGAGGATTAAGGCCCTCGTGCCTACGTACCCTCACAGTGCAATGAGGAAATCAGAGCGCCGTAGTTCATGGAACCAGGGAAAAAGAGGGGAAATGGAAGAAAGGTGGAAGGGTGCTCGCCAAGATCATCGCAATCTCGTGCCTACGTATCATACATTCGAATGAATGCAGAATCAGAGCTTCCGTAGTTCGGGGAACTAAGACGGAAAAAAGAGAAGAAAAGGAAAGTGGTGTCAAAACCAAGAGCAAAAGAAATAGAGAAAGATCCGTTGGGGATACAAAAGAATTGGTGTCAAGACCAGGAAAGAAGTGCAAAAAAAATAGCGACTGATCTGGGGATAAAGTGCAAGAGTGGTATCGAAACCAAGAAGATAAAGAAGCAAAAGGAAAGATAAAGACTCCACTGGGGAAGTAAGGGAACAAAGAGTTGCTAGGGATCAGAGGGTAGTGACCCTACTGGGGAACAAGCAAAGAGATAGTGTCAAAACCGAGAGAAAAAGGAAACTCGGTATGCTAATTGACTGGCAGTGATTAACCGAAGAGAAATAGAGATTTAGAACTCTGTGGGGGAAAAAGGGATTGGTGTCAGCAGACATACTGTGATGAACCAAAAGAAAAGAGAGAGTGATGAACCAAGAGAAGGTATTTAACTCTGAGGGGACATCGGTATGTTAACTGATAAACAGTGGTTAACCGAGGAAAACAAAGATTGCAACTCCGTGGGGATAAAGGAGCATAGGTTTTAACAGGTGAACTGTGATCAACCAGAAGAATGGGTGTAGAACCAAACGAAGGTTGTGACCCAAAATGGATGTTGGTATTGACTGAACAAACAACACTTGACCAACGAAGAATGGTATTAAACCAAAACAGGTTGCTAACCGTTGGGGATTCGGTGTTAACAGAGGAACTGTGATTAACCGAAAAGAAAAACGAGTGATTAACCAAAAGAAGGTGATTAACTCAAAAAGGGTTCAGTGTTTTAACAGACAGACTGTGGTTAACTGAAAAAATGGGTGATTAACCAAGAGAAGGTGACTAACCCAAGAGGAACTCAATATGTTAACAGATAGACTGTGGTTAACTGAGAAAATGGGTGATTAACTAAGAGAAGGTGATTAACCCAAGAGGAACTCAGTATGTTAATAGATAGACTGTGGTTAACTGAGAAAATGGGTGATTAACCAAGAGAAGGTGATTAACCCAAGAGGAACTCAGTATGTTAACAGATGGATTGTGGTTAACTGAGAGAATGGGTGATTAACCAAGAGAAGGTGATTAACCCAAGAGGAACTCAGTATGTTAACAGATAAACTGTGGTTAACTGAGAAATGGTGCAAATTGGTGTTTCAACTGACAGGCAGTGGTTAACCAATCGAAGGGAGAAGAATCAAGAGAAGACTGTGAACTCCGCTAAAGTTTTGGTGTTCAACAGGAAAATTGTGTTTGACCGAAGAAAAGGGTTTGAGACTCTTCAGGGGAATCAAAGAGCAATGATTAACCACGAGAAAAGGCTAATGAGGCAAGAGATGGGTGCTAACCCAAGAGACAATGATCTTTAACCAATAGAAATGATGATTGATCAAAAGAGAGATTGAAAAAGATAAGAGTGATCAGAGATCAACTCAGCCTGGGATGGAGAAACACTACAACTTGAGGATAGAGGTGACTAATCTCAGCGAGAAGACCAACACCCTTACCCAAGAAATAGTCAGAATGAGGATAGGACAACTCCCACCTCATTCCTTCTCTAGCACTCAAAGTATAGTGCTGAAATTGAAACGGACAGCGTAATAGCTCCAAGTTGTACAGTGCTCCAGTGCGTCGTTGTTGAAATACAAATAGAGTTAGGGTTTTGTTATCGATCCACAGAGATTGTTCGGTGATATCGCATCCGTTCTACAACCGTGTATGTTTTAAACTTCAAAGTAACAAGGGTTTTTGGTTGTTTTTAAATCGGAAAGTTTGCATTCAAAGTTTAGTATAAGCGGTAAAAAGATTTGTTTTACCGGTTTATAAGAAGCATGTCAAGATTAGGGTTCGACAAACCATTTTGCACGGATAGAATTGACAAAGCGGATGAACTCATTTAGACGGTAAATGTAATCACATATCCTCCCAATATGTTTATTTCTAGCACATATTGTGAGTTTTACCATTTTGATCCTTTGATGATCTCTCACTCAAACTATCAAAATGACAACATTTAAGTTCAATATTTATGAACATTAACACACATTACTATCTCTAGCCAATGCACATTGATGGATGAAAAACTTAGGTAAAGTGTAAGAACACATTTCTCAATCATGAACCAACACAAAGAATAAACCATATAAACAAAGTTTTTCATCATACATTCATCATCCAAGAGTTCATAAGCTATAATCAATACCTATACATACAAAAGAAAGGTTTATCTACCATCTAACCTTGACACAAAAGGAAAATTAGCCCTCCATTGTCATGGAAGCTAAACAATCAAGAAGATGAAGAAGAATATCAAGCACCAATGACGATCTCTCAACGAATGATGCTTCCAATCTTCCAAAATGGATGCTACAATGTTCACAAGGTGTTTTGTTCTAAAATGTATCAAGAGAGTCTGAAAAATACAGAAGAGTCTAATTATAAGGGGGCTGAGCATCGCAGAGCGCGCTAAGCGCGCAGCACCGCGCTGCACTTTACAATAAACTGCCTAAAGAGCGCGCTAAGTACCCCGTTGAGCGCGAAACTCTCTGAAACTACTTCCATCATCGCGCTAGGAGCGCGCTGAGCGCGCTTCAAGCATGCTCCAAAAATGCTTATTTTCCAAAACTGCTTTTGTGGGGCCTTCCTTGCTCCAATCTTTACGCTTCCATACAAAAATCTATAATAAAAACACAAAAGTTAAATAGATAAGTCAATTAATGCAATTAACTAGAAAACGGTTATTAACCGGAAACAATGGGAAAAGGCTTGGATTAACCAATAAAGAGCACAAAAAAGGTGCTAAAAACTAAACTAAATATTAACACTTTTTAGCACCTAAAAGTCGTGCGTCGTGCGAATCTCCGACTCCGCAGGAGAAGAGAGAAAGAAAGCTCTAAAGGAAGCCTAAAGAGGAGCGCCAAAGCAAGGATCAATAATCGAAATGAAGTTTCGATTAATTAATGAAAAGGGAGGATTATGCTAATAATTTTCTAAAATGATTTGAAAAATCATTAAAGCAAATGGTGCATTATTGATTGTACAAGATTAAATTTATTCCCTTGAGAACAAACCTAATGCCAAACAATGAGAGCAAGTGCAAAACAGTACCAAATGACATTTAGTATGCATCACAAATCATGCATCATGTGATCAAAGAAATTGCAAAAATGCTCATGTTCATACAATGCCAAGAATATGAACAAATTGAATAATCGGAATCGTGCATCGAAAGTTCATGAATATGCTTCAAACGAAAGTTAAATGACACTTAAAACATCCATAAAAATCAAGCATATCAATCCATGGAAGTTGGAAGAAGAAAGCATGGCAAACACATTTGAAAAGGCAAGAAAATGGCCTTCTAGTTCAGTGTTAATCGATTAACACTTTTGCATTGCAAAGTGTTAATCGATTAACACTTGAAAATCAGCAAATTTACCTTGGTTAATCAATTAACACTTTTGCACTACAAAGTGTTAATCGGTTAACACTGGACAGGGGCAGAAAAATCAGTTTTCCAAAAGTGCTTCCAGCAGTTAATCACTTAATTGAACATTCACATGCTATGGTTCACACTTGTGCACGAAAATTACATCATGTATGAGCAATTAAACATAAATTGAAAGTATTAACATGAAGATCAAAGATCAAACAATCTCATGGCAAATCAAACCGAAAAACGATCGAAATTATATCGTAAACGCGAAAAAATAATCGAAACAGTGAGTAAAGTAAGATCTACCAACCTACAAGCCGGAGAATTGACTTGGTAATTATTGTGAGTGAAATGTAGAGAGAAGAAGCTAAGAAAACCAGAGAATTCTACTCTTGCACTTCAAACCGTAGCGAAACCAAGCAAAAAAAACGCGAAAATGCACCGAGATGGAATTTGCACCGAATAGATTGATATGAACACTTGAATTGAAGTAGAATTAGATGTGATTCCAGAAATCCAATCAAGAAATGCCAATTGATGGAGGCTTAAGCTCAAGAGAAATCAATTTCAATGTGAAAGTTGCTACTCTTTAATGGTGAAATTGAGCTCTAGTGTGGTTTGGGGAAGAAAATGTAGATGAAGATGAAGAAGTTGCAGAAAAAATTCAAAGAGAATGCTTGAGAATTGAGAATGAAATGTGAGAGATTTGTGTGAAATGATTGAGAGTGATTGAGATCCTTGAAAAATGAGTGAAGCTTTGTTTATATAGAGTTTTGGTTTGGAGTGTGAGAGGTTAGGAATTAGTCTATGAGCTAGCTTTGGATGGTTTGGACTTAGGATATAAGTTAGTTACACTTGACTCACCGAGTCAAGCGGTTAACTTGGTTAGTTAGGATCAACTCGGTAACAATCCCAATGTGAGCTCCAACATCCAAAGGTCCGCATACTTGGAAATCAAGGAACATGGTGCACTTATTTTAGAGTGATGTATTAGAATAAATGCACTTGAAATGTCTTGAATAGTCTTCAGATGTCTAGAATATTCCACATGCTGCTAGAATACTGTAGAATCAAAGACCAAAGTGTGTGCAAAGGTGTTGTCATGAAAAAGCAGCAGATTATACATATTCTTCCTGTGTTAATCGATTAACACATTTGCACTGCAAATGGTTAATCGATTAACCAGGCCAAAAAATGCCCAATTTATCTGAAAAATGGTGTTGTGGCCACAGTTCCGATTTTCCACCTCTTGCTTTGATGCATAGACTTAGAAACCCTTGTTTTGTGCTTGTTTTGATGATGTGATACCCTTGTGAGGATGTGATTAATCGGGATTGAGAAACCTGAAAACCCTGCAACAAGAAACACAGAGAAAAGTGCGAATGCTTATGTCGGCAATGCGAGTGCACATGCTTATGCAAAGGGCAAAGAGAGGGAGGTCAAATTTCGGGTTACGACATCATGTCTTGATTAAAAGTCAAAGATGCAGTTGTCTTTGGTTGAAAAACCCTAATTTCATGGCCAGATGAATTTGAACCTTGAAGAACTTGTAATGAAGCCATATTGCACTTGATATTTGATGAAGGGAGGCCTCTTGAGTGTATGAGAACTTGATTGATTGATGATGAATCCAAAACTTTGACTGATCAATCCCTTGAGCCTTTTAGGGCAAACCCTAATTCACAAATGAACAAAACAAAGCCATATCTTGATAATTGGTTAGCTATGTATGAATGATTGGCCTAGAATGTTATGCAAATGATAAATGAATCTAGGGGTAAAATTTGGGGTATGACAACTTGAGTATTCGCCAAAAAACTTCCTTTGTGTTGGTCGGCCAATTGTTTAGATAATTGCCCCACTTGCATCTCAAGGTTCTTTATAGCCGCATCGGTGTTCTTTTAATTAGACAATAACATTTGCATAAATTGAGTGAGGGTGTCTTCCATATTTGAATTTCCACTTGGAGCTTGTGGAGGTTGAGTGTAGTTTTGATATTGCTGTTGACGATTAGAAGTTACGACATCTTGAGGCCTCCATTGTTGTTGATAACCTTGGTTACCTCTTTGTTGGTATCCTTGGTTGCCTTATTGGTAAGGTGGTCGAGGTTGATAACCTTGGTTTTGGTTTCCCGCGTAATTCACCACTTCAACCACCAGAGGACAATACCCGGTAGGGCAATCTCCTTTATAAAGCTCACAACTTTCCACTTGTTTGTTGTTGTTGGGAATTTCTTGCATTTCTTTTATTTGTTGTGGTAGTTTTGACATTTGTTGAGTCAACAAATCCACTTGTTGTGAAAGCAATTTGTTTTGCGCAAGAATTGCGTCATTCGTTCCCAACTTTATAATGCCTGGTTTCCGTTGAGGTGTACCACAGTTGTGATTTCCTTGGTGATTATTGAGTGCCATCGTATCAATAATAGCAATTGCGTCTTTGGCACTTTTGGACATTAACGATCCACCCGAAGTAGCATCCAACAAAGTCTTATGAACCGATTGGAGTCCATTTTGGAAGATGTACACTTGAGTTAATTCGTCAAAACCGTGACCTTTGCATTTTTGTAACATGGATTTGAACCTCTCCCAAGCTTCATTGAGAGATTCATTTCCACCTTGAGCAAACACCGATATTGTCGTCTTCGCTTCCATGAATCTATTGTGTGGGAAAAATTGTTCAAGGAATTTTTCTTTCATTCCAATCCGTCATCACTAAAGTTGATTTATCAATATACCATTCCTTCGCCTTCCCAATTAAGGAATGCAGAAATAATCTCTTGAACAAGGATTCCTCTTCCGCTTTCGACGCCCCCGTTGCACCCGCAATTTCATAGAATTTGGTGAAATGTGTGAACGGATCTTCATGGTCCATACCAGTAAAAGGATTTCGGTACAAAAGAGCGAGAGTTCTCATTTTCATATCTGAACGCCTCCCATTGTGGGCATTACGTGCAAACTGAGTGTTGTGTCTTGGACTGTTGGTACATGAAGTTGAAGCAGGAGGTGGTGGTGGAGGTAGATTTGCCATGTTTGGCATAACAATTGGTGTGGATGAAGAAGATTCTCCTCACTCTTGTCTTTCTTTAGCAAGTTGTAGTCTCCGTCTTGTTCTGTTGTTGAGCCTACAAGTAGTTCTTTCAATCTCAGGATCCAAATGAAGTTCTTCTGCAGGTACACTCTCTCGCATAAACATATTCTGCACAGTATCTAAACAAATTAAACAACACAAGAGAATTACAAAGGTAAGAGATTCACAATACAAATATCTTAAAATCACTAAACTATTACAATGCTTGTAATATCAATATCAACAACAATCCCCGGCAACAACGCCATTTTGTTGAAAAGTATTTTAGGTGGGTGTTTTATCGTATCCGCAGGGATTCACTACGCCAAAAATGATTTTTGGCAGCTCTACAAAGACAACGTTTTTCAAAGAAAGCGCTGCAATACGTTTTATAAAAAAACAAAAAAAAAAACGCTCAAAAAAGTGCTGGTAAAGGTGGACTTCAGAAAGCGCTTTCAAAAAGCGTCGCTAAAAGCCAAACTAAGGATACCCTTAAGAAAGCGCTACTAAAGGTCCTGCATAAGCCATACCTTAGACAACGCTTTTGGAAAGCGCTGCTAAAGGCCCAAGGTATACCATACTTTAGGCAGCGCTTTATGAAAGCGCTGCTAAAGGCCCAATTCACTACACACCTTAAAAAGCGCTTTTCCTAGAAAGCGCTGCTAAAGCTCAACCTACGAAATCGCTTTCTAAAAGCGCTGCTAAAGGTGCTTTAGTTAGTAAAAATTAAAACGCAGGAAACAAATAACAAATCATTGCTACAGTTAAACCCTATCATTTGCGTTTTCACTCTCACGACTCTCTCCATTCTTGGCAACCGCTACTGTTTCTCCGTCACTGATCGCGACCGTCCTTGTTCATCTGTCACTGTTCGCGACCGTCCCTGTTCCTCCATCACTATTCGCCACCATCCCAGTTTTGGCCATCATCCTCCGTCACTGTTTGTGTCACTGTTCCTCCATCACTGTTTGCGTCACTGTTCCGCCGCCGTCGCTGCTCCTCCGGCCATTTGAGCAAGGTATTTTTCATTTCCATTTCTTGTTTCACATTCCATTTCCATTTCATTTTTCATTTCCATTTCCGTTTTAGCATTTGTTTTGGCCAAATAATAATGTATTATGCAGAGCTTGTCAGTTATCTCTATTATGGCTATGTGTTAATTGGTGATGTTGAAACAAATCAATTAGAAACTTGTTAAGTTGCTTATTATGTTGTTTTATGTTACTGTTAATGAACCCAAACAAAACTTATTAAAAAATGCAATAAGATTCTAAACTTATTAATAGTTTACTGTTAAGTGTATATAAACAAGCTCATTAGAATTTGAGTTAAAGGTTAGGGTCGAAGTTAGTATAGTTAGGAGTCTGTTAAGTGTTAGAATGACTTTGGTTAGTATGTTGGCATCCAAGTTAATTATACCTAGGGGTGTGCAAAATATCCGGTTGTGAGATCCAAATTCATAACCAAATCCAAATCCATTTAAAATATCCGGATATAATTAAATGATTATTAACCAGTTTAATTATTAATGGTTGGTTATCCAACCATATTTTATTTTTGGATCTGGTTATAATATGGTTATTATCCAATATCCAAATGTTTTAATTCAATTAATTTTTTTTTATATTTTTGAATAAAAATTTAATTTGTTTAAGAAACAAATTATTCTTTTCTGAAAAAAAAAATTGAAAAATTTTTCTAAAAAAAAAATTAAATGTTAGGAAAAAATTAATTTTTGTGAAAAAAAATTAAAATTATTTTTAAAAAAAATTGTGAAAAAAAATTAAGTTGACTAAATTATAGTTTTGGTCTCCTATTATGCCCTATTCACAAAATCATGTGACATGATATTTATTAAATTTTTATTATCCAAATCATTTTGTAATTAAATTTAAAATAATTAATACTATTTTTTTAATTGGTAAAATGGGCTGAAGGCCCATATATCCAACTCTCATACTAATATTTGATCTTGTTTGTATATATTATATAGACTTAAATTAAGTGGAATAAGAACAATGTGAGACTTGTTATAATTTTTTTTCCTTCTTATTACATTCCAACAACAGTAAATTATCAAATGTCACCCAATTACAACAACTAATTTTTTATTTGAAATTCTTGTACATGATTAGTGATTACCTCAATGTTGTACTGCAGTTATTTTTTGTTACGCTATTGTTTAATTCCCATTCACTAAAATAACAGTAAGCAGCAAATCATTAAATAGGGTGGTTAAACAGTTTGGAAATTTAACTTTTCAAACACCATTTCAATTTTTACATAACTTGGTAATTTAGAAATCTGTTTTCGATAAATGGGGTGGCATTTGATAATTTGCTCTTGGTAATCCAAGAGCATTAGTAACAACAGTTCTAATCTATATTTTAATGTAAATCCTTGTCTTCTCTTACAATATTCATGTTGGATAGATTATAACTCTCTCTAGTATCCTGCCTTTTAATTGGTGCTAAGCATTTAGGAAAAGATTGTAAGATAAAAAACAAATAATAATTTTTTTGAAAAAAAAAATAAAAAAAAAAATTAATTTTTGAAAAAAAATAGTTTTTTGAAAAAAAATAATAATCGATTTAAAACCAGTTATATAACCATAACCAAATTTATAACCAGTTTTGATTGAAATGTGGTTATGGTTATGAATCCAAACCATTGAACTGGTTTACAAATGGTTATGGTTTGGTTTCTAAAAATAACCAACCATGCATACCCCTAATTATACCATGCAGTGAGTTTAATTCTTTGGTGATTGGTTAACAGTTTGGAGTTTGGTTAGTAAAAGTTAGAATTAGAGTTAGGCAATTTGGTTAGACATTGTTTTGTGAAAAATTCTGTTAAGGTTGGTTGCAAGTTGTTAGTTAGATAATTGGAACTTTGTTGGTTATTTTCATTGTTTTTAAACTTGTTGAGATGCTGCTAATTGATGATTCTTTGTTAAGGTTGTTTTATGCTCGAATTGATGATTCTTTGTTGAGGTTGAAGATGATTACTTTGTTAATTGTTGCGACCTACTAAATTTGTCTTGTTATATTTGGTATACATCATCTGTTACTAACTTAGTGAATTTGCTATAGGGGTTACCCGAGAAGAGTGAAATTCGGATCATTTTCAAGAATCTTACACTTTATGGTTAAGTCCATAAGTTGCTGACTTCTATACAGATACTTATAATTAGTTGTTCTTTTGTGTTTGTTTAGCTTACTTAGTAAAACTATGGATCGAAAATGGATGTCTTCCAATTGATTGTCAAAAGAATACGAGACTAGGGTATCAAAATTCGTTAAGGTTGCGGTTGAACACGCCAAAGACCCCAGTCGAATCACATGTCCTTGCTTAGGTTGCTTTTATGGTCGTCGGATTGACGCAGTTCAGTTGGAATTGCATTTAATGAGACATGGAATTGATCGAAGTTATACATGTTGGATATTACATGGTGAGAGTAACGAGAATGTTGAAACGGGGGATAATACGACCTATGCTTCAAACGACAATGGCACAGATACACACGATTGTGATCGAGTCGAAGAGATTGCAGAAGCACTTGAAGAAGATCTTCAGGATTGTCCCAAAATGTTTGAGAGGTTGGTAAGCGATGCAGAGAAACCGTTGTATAAAGGTTGCACTAAATTCATAAGATTGTCTGCGGTATTAAAGTTGTACAACTTAAAGGCGGGCAATGGATGGTCGGATAAAAGTTTCACAAAGTTATTAGCCCTTATGAAAGATATGCTTCCAGAGGATAATGTTCTTCCCAATCGAACCTATGAGGCCAAAAAAATGTTGTGCTCTATTGGCATGAGTTATGATAAGATACATGCTTGTCCAAATGATTGCATTTTGTTTCAAAATAAATATGCATCGTTAAATGAGTGCCCTAAATGTGGTGTCTCTCGATATAAGAAAAAGTGTCTCCAGCAAAAGTCTTATGGTATTTTCCTATAATTATGAGATTTAGACGCATGTTTCGTAGTGAAACCGATGCAAAACCTTTGACATGGCATGTAGATGAAAGATTTATAGATGGAAAGTTTCGGCACCCGGCAGATTCACCACAGTGGATGAAAATTGATAATGATTATCCTGATTTTGGAGAAGAAGCAAGAAACCTTCGCTTGGCATTATCTACTGATGGAATGAACCCACATGGTCTTCAAAGTATCTCACATACCACATGGTCTGTGATTATTATGATTTATAACCTACCTCCATGGCTATGTATGAAGCGTAAGTACATGATGTTATCTGTGTTAATCTCCGGGCCTAAACAACTAGGGAATGACATAGACGTATACTTGACACCTTTAATCGAAGACTTAAAGATTTTGTGGGAGAACGGTGTGGAGGTTTATGATGGATATAGGAAAGAAAGTTTCAATTTGAGGGCGTTTTTGTTTGGCACAATTAATGATTTTCCAACATACGGAAATCTATCAGGGTATAGCATTAAAGGTCAATGTGTGTGTCCTATTTGTGAAGAAAGCGCAGTTTGGACACGTTTGGAATTTTGTCAGAAGAATGTCTTTCTCAGTCATCATAGATTTTTAAATTCTAATCATCACTATCGTGGATGGAGAAAAGCATTCAATGGAAATCTAGAACAAGGTAGAGCTCCACCTATATTGACAGGTGACCAAATTTTTGAAAAGGTGAAAGATGTGACTACTCAGTTTGGAAAGCCTTTTGCACATACGCTTGGCAAATGTGGGTGGAAGAAGAGGTCAATTTTTTTTGAATTTCCATATTGGAAGTCGTTGTATGTAAGACATTTTCTTGATGTTATGCATATTGAAAAAAATATATTTGAAAGTGTTATTGGTACTTTACTCAATATACAAGGAAAGTCGAAGGATGACCTTAAAGCAAGAAAAGACTTGGTGGCGATGGGAATAAGAAATGAGTTAGGACCCATGAACAAAGGAAAATGAACATATCTATCACCTGCAGCTTATACTCTATCTAGAAAGGAGAAAAAGATATTGTGTAAGTTTCTGAGTGATGTTAAAGTTCCAGAAGGATACTCTTCAGATATTAGAAGACTTCTGTCTATGAAAGACCTTAAGTTAAAGAGTTTGAAGACACATGATTGCCATGTTATAATGGAACATTTTCTACCAATAGGTATACGTTCTATTTTGCCAGAAAAAGTAAGAAGCGCAATAACTAAATTGTGTTTTTTCTTTAGGTCAATTTGTAGTAAGGTGATCGATCTTGAGATCTTACCAACATTGCAAAAAGAAATAGTTATTACATTGTGTGAGCTTGAAATGTTTTTTCCTCCCTCATTTTTTGACATAATGGTACATCTAGTTGTTCATCTTGTGAAAGAGACACAATTGTGTGGACCAGCTTATATGAGATGGATGTACCCTGTTGAACGGTATATGAAAATATTAAAAGGATATGTGAAAATCGAAGTCGACCAGAGGATTGTATTGTTGAACGATACATTGTTGAAGAAGCGATTGAGTTTTGTACTGAATATTTGTCCAATGTTCAATCCATTGTATTTATTTATTTATTTATGTGAGATTGTTCTAAATATTCATTTACATTATGATAGAGCCATACAAATATTCCGATCACAATGACAAGCTCGAGTACCAAAGAGCAAAGCAAACAACATTACATGGATAAGAGTGCAGGTATATTTTCACATTTGTTATTATAATAGTGATGCTACTTGATAACACAAGTTAAACTATATATCCTGATACATATGCATACTTTTTTTCTATATGTAGTGTCCTCGGCAGCGTAATGGTATAGATTGTGGTTATTTTGTATTGAGATTCATGAAAGAGATTATTCATTTGGAACAAATAGAGATTCTAATCATGGTATGTATTTATAAGTTATGATTTATTTTAAGACTTATTATCAGATATTTCATCTAAGTAATTACTTTTAACTAAATCATGCATATTATGTTATATTATGTAGTACTTTGATGAATTCAAGTGTGCCACCTACACGAAAGATAAATTGAAAGAAATAAAGAAGGAATGGTGTCAATACATGGTTGAAATGAGAATTATATGAGGTATATTATTGTTTTTTTGCGTGTTAGGTTTATGGAACGTGTTGTATAGTTTTAGAAATTGTTGAATAGTTTTGGAAGTTGATGTATAGGTGATGGAAATGGTGTATAAGGTTTAGAATTGGTGCATGTTTAGGACGTTTGGTGTAATTAGTTTTGGAAGTTGTTATTAGAATTTTGGATGTCTACTTGGATGTATGAGATTTGTATTGAGTTATATATATAATGGTTATTTTGGTGAATGAGGTTTGTGTTGAAATATATATAATGGTTATTACAGTTTATGTGTTGAATTTTAATCGTATACAAGGCCTATTGTTGAATTATAATAGTATACAAGGCCTATGTGTTGAATTATAATGGTATAAAAGACCATGTGTTGAAATAAAGGCTTGTGTTGAATTATAGAGGTTTATTATAGAGGTTTGTTTTAAAAAAGAGGACTTATGGAAAAAATACACAGTAGACAGCGCTTTAGCAAATAAAACGCTCCAAAATAATTGATTTAAAAAAAATACTTTTAAAAAGAACTTTTATAAAAGACAACGCTTTTTAAAAAAAGCGCTGCCTAAAGGGGGTCATAACGTATACACAAGACATCGCTTTTAAAAGCGCTGCTAAAGGAGACCCTACAAAAGCGTATTTCCTTGAAAAAGCGCTGCCTAAAGGGGGATCTTTAGCAGCGCTTTTAAAAGCGCTGCTAAAGGGGGTCCTACGAAATCGATTTTCTTTGAAAAAACGCTGCTATATGGGGGTCCTACGAAAGCGCTTTTAAAAGCGCTGCTAAAGGGGGTCCTAAGGGGGACCTAAGACTGCGCTTTTCAAAGGAAAAAAAGCGTTGCCTTTACCTACAGTAGCGCCACCTTTGGCAGCGCTTTTAAGTGCTGCTAAAGGCCAAAAAAAGTGCTGCTAAAAGTGTTTTTTGGCATAGTGATTGTTCAGATTCTTGTCGTTCAATAGTTTAACGTTCTAAGAAAACGGGTTTTCAAAAAGTTCTTGTTTTGTAACATATATTTTTGTAGCAAAGAGTAAATTAGAGAAAAGATGTTTTGTTTTAAGAAAAGCATGTCAAGATTAGATTTTGTTAACCCCTTTCATACATATCCGATTAATCAAGCATGTAAACTTAGTTTAGATCAACACAATCACATATCCTCTCGAATCCGTTTATTTCTAAAGCGGCTTCGTGAGTATTATTGTTTAAATCGTTAGATGATTTCTCGGACCAAGAATCGAAACAATAAACATTAAGATCGATACAAAGCAAATATTAACTCCCAAACATACGTCTAGAGTTTGTTTGTTAATAGATGAAGAACTTAGGTCAAGACTTGGAAAATCTATGTCTAGAGTGATTCAAACCATACATATATCAATAAAAGTAAAGATCTTCATCATATATTGATCATCAACCTTGTTCACATACAAAATATCAAAAGAAATACATAATAACAAGGTCAACTACCTTTAATCTTGACACAAAAGTGTTTAGCTAGCCATCACCATGGTACCTTGATCAACAAGTAAGAAGGAAAACTTTGATAGCATCAAAGTCGAAAGAGCGAAGAATGATGCTCCAAAGTTTTGATTCTCACTTCTCTTGAGATTTCTAAGCTTTTTGCCCTAGAAAATATCTTTATAATCTGAAAAGTTGCTAAAATGAAAAGTTATCTCAAAATATCTTCTAAGGTGACTACTTATAGAAAGTACACAAAGTGGCTGTAAGTGGCACCGCGCTAAGCGCCATCAGGAGCGCGCTTAGTGCGATCAGCAAAACAGAGGAAAATTCCCAGAAAGCATGCTAAGCACGGTTAGAGCGCGCTAATTGCGGTCAAAGGCCCTTAGGCACTGCCTCTACAGTAAAACCGCGCTGAAAATTGCGCTAAGCGCGATTTGCCGACAAAACGTTGCGAAAATGATCTTCTAGGCCTTCTTCCCTTCACCATAGGTTCCAAGCATTATATATCAACAAGAAGACTTGTCAAAAAGCATCAAAATGATCACAATTCACAATATTTACAATCATAATCAGAAACTTGCATATTTACACTAAAACGTATAAATTTACTACTAAATACCAAGGAAACAATTGGAAAGGGCCACAAAAAATCCTCAAAAATATGCACAATTTGCCCCTTAACAATTGACACACTCATCATCAACACTTTAGCAAGAATCCAAGGAGGAGCTCTCATAATCTTATTCCCACGCGATATAGGCTCTACGATCTTTGGAGTTTTTTCCTTTTATCTTGTTCAATTCCTTATTTTTATTTTTATGATGTTTGGTGAGACTTTTACAAATCAAATACATTGATACAATATACAATATACATGTTTAAGTAACAGTAAGTATCACTTATGTATTAGTTACTTTCATTTATATATACATATGTCAGAAAATAAAAATATTACCATACATACATAATAGAACGTATATAATGTATTGTTTATGTATCAATAATGTTGTACTTTTTATGTTTCGTTTTCAACATTTATATGAAATCATAGTACAAGACCGCATATCAAAATACAATATATATCATGCAATTGTTATTACTGGAACTTATAAAGTGTATTATTTAATTGAAATTGCTATTCAAATCAATTAATCATTAACGAAAAATCATAATATTGATAACCACACTCTGATATCAATTGTTTGTGAAAATAAAACATACTCGGTTCTATAATGAAAATTCTTGTTCTTGATTTTTGATACGGAAGCCTCAGTAGCCATTATTTGAAATATTATAAGATTGTTAGAAAATTCATTGTAAATCAATGAGATTGTGGCTAGAACCGTGAACGAATCACTTTTCTTATAGTATTTTAAGCACTCTCAATTTGTCTTAGAGTTTATATGCATGAATACCTAAGATAATTCAGCCTATACTCGAGTTTGCACAAGACTTACGAAAACTCGAATGTAGGGAAGATGAAATTTAGAATTTTGTGTGAAGAGGATATATTTTTCTGAATAATTTTTCTGAATTCGGAGTGCTCAATTTATTGGTCAAACTGGTGTTGTTTTATAAGGTTGCGATCTTTGATGAAAACACAAACTTTCAACAACACTTTTGCTAAATGTTGCAATGTTTCGCCTATAACAGCACTTTTCAAACGTTGAACTGCTTCGCCTACAACAATAGTTTTCAAAGGTTGTACTATTTTGCATTCTGCAATACTTCATGAAGTGTTGTCTATTTCTGAATTCAAAATACAAACTGTCTACTGCAACACTTTATAAGTGTTGCCTATTTCTGAATAAAAAAATTAAACTTCACTTTTATATTTTCTTGTCATTTTAGAACACACTCAAGATTATTAATTATTAATAATTTATAACAATAGGCACACAATCCTATACATAAATTTTTTCTTAACCCTCATACCAACAGAGATAGATATGTCATCGTAATAAGCTTTCATCTCCCCCTTCAACCATATGTAAATAGTTAACTACTTGTATCAAAGTATGGAAAGTGAAAAATATGACAACAACTTTTTTCCAATCAACCGACAACTTGTTTGTTTTAGCTTTAAAAAATAATTTTTTTAAAATAATTTTAAAAATAGATTTTATAAAAATGATTTTCAAAATATTACAAGTTTTTTATATTTATTTTCTCTAAATTAAAAAACTAATTTTGCTATCATATAACATAAACATACATTATTGAAGATCAAAACATAGTCGAAATCACAATTTTCTCAAAAAGTTGTATTTCAAAAATAATTTTTATGAAAACTATTTGAAATAACTTTAAAATTAAGTGACTTATTGAAATTTTGATATCCAAAAAAAGATACAATAAAATGATAAAATATTTAAAATAATATTTTAAGAAGAACTATTCAACCAAATATTTATTTGATGATTTTATTAAAAGTTTCTTTATAAATTTCTTTTACACAAAATATATTATACTATAAAAATCATTAAAAAAATCAAAACAAACGACCCTAAACCCACTCATAGTTTAACACTACCCAACAACCAAAACTATTATCATTACCAATGGTTCAACACTAATGGTCTAACCATCATTCTTGTTGTTTAGCAAAATATTTTGGAAAAATAACCTTGTATATAATGTAGAAAGTGGAAAGAACTAAATACAAAAATAGCACTAATAAATTTGTTTGTATTGTTAGAAGCCTAGATCATCATATTGTCTGTTTCTCAAATTATTTTATGAATTCTAATTGAAATAACTAAATGGCATAAGAGGAGTATGCAAAAATAATATCTCTAGGTCAATCGAAGAAATTAATTTCACGTTGATAGTCGTGTCTATGTTTGAAGAAAACAATCTACAAGTTGGTTTTACTTATCTACCATGTCTTAATTTCATTCCCCATAATACTATTTTCTGGTTAAGGAGAGTAAAGTTCAGAGGAATGAAGTCATAATTAACACTAAAACATAAGACATGCCACATTGATATCAATTTATTACAGTGCAGAAAATTACACCGTATCTACCACTTGTTTTTGTGTTGTACAAATATCAAAGTAAAATAAAAAACTATTAAAAAAAAGATAAATATTTATTTATTGTATAAGGACTATGTATGTGTATGATTTAGTGTTATAAAAGCATTTCTCCTAAAACAAGGATGACGTCGGGGAACATAGCAAACTATATATATATATATATATATATATATATATATATATATATATATATATATATATATATATATATATATATATATATATATATAGTTTGCCCAGCGCTTGGCCATTGTTCCCTATTTTTGGGACGAGATAATTGTTTCCCGAATAATAGGTAACTGCCAGAAACTAGCCGTTGGGACGAGTAGAGGTGCCCGAAACTAGCCGTTGCCCCGGGCAGAGGCGCAGTTGCAGGCACGGACGTCATGACTGTTTCTGGATGGTGGAATCGTGCGTGACGGACAGGAACTATCGAGGAGTGGCAGCTGACCCTTGGGGTCATCCGACCAGCCTTGTCCGGTAGAGGGGCATAAAGGGAAATGCTGCCCTAAATTGGCTGGACTTAAACAATTGGGCCGTTCTGGGAGCAGAAGTGGATTGGGTCATGCCTAGTCATTGGGCCAGTCTGGAATAGGAGCCCTCCAAGTCGATGCTCCCGAGCATGAGAGTGATGACTTAAGGGTAGTTCGCAGTCCCGGGGAGGTCCATAAATGGTTGTCGCTTATCGACAAGATGAGGTTGCTCTACGATGCCCGAGGGAGTTTGTGCCCGCGGGACATGTAACGTTGTTTGGTGTGTCCGGCTTACGGGGAACCTAACGGTTGATGTGATCTGAAGAGGTGAAGTGCCACGTGTGCCTCGAGTCATGTGTTGCATTTAATGCGTCATGATGGCTAGGCTAGGGTCATGATGATGCCCCTAGCAGCGCGTGTTCGTGCACGTGCCCATAGATTGTCTATAAATAGAGGGAGAAGTTGCTCATTTGCACTTTTCGCTTCTCTCTCCTCCTTCTTTCTTTTGCTCCGCGCTCTGATAAGTGCAAATTGTAGCTATTTTTGTATATAAGTTTTGTTGCACTTATCGATACTTTTTGTTAATATCGTTCGAATAAACTCCGCTTTGTTTGTAAATACGTATAGTTTACATTATAGTGTATATATTGCGTATCGTGTAAATATCATTGATTTTAATTGATTTTCTCTCATTTTTGTAGGTATTCAAGCAAATAGATTTCACCATTGTTATAAAGAGCATTGAATAAGCTTTCCAGCGCTTCCGACCATGCGTCAATCCGAGTTACGGTTCAGAAGTTGTGGTCCAAATAAGGGTTAGTTTGCTGTCAAGTTCGCTTTGCGAACTTCCCTGCGAATCCCAGCGAATGCTCCCAGACTTGAGGCAGTAGGAAAAGGGACCAAAGTTTGCTTTGCAAACTCCCCAGCGAGTATTTTCTTTACGAATAAAACGTTCGCACTGCGAACTTATGGAGAAAAGCAGAGGCGGTTTGACTGTTCAGAGGCACTTAAGTGAAATTTTTGATGGTTCGATGGGCGAACGGATCGTTCGCACTGCGAACTCGAATTTTTCAATTGTATTTAAGAGATTTCAGTCACTTTTTAGGTCATGGTTTTGGGGTTTTTTGCTCCCAACTCCATCAAATTTATTTTTCAGTAGATTAGCTTAGAAAACAACATTGAAGCTTGCATACGGATGATCCGGGGTGGATTTCTCATCAATCGGCTCTGACAATCCGCGAGATGTTTGGTTTATTTCTCTTCTTCTTTGTGTATTTCTTCTTTGTTGGGTTGTTGTATATGTATTTACTTTGAACTCATGTATATTTGTCGCCCATGACGTTATATTTAATTTGCTTTACAAATCTTTATCGGTGATTATCCTTGATTTTTGCTTTATGCTTGGGGTTTGGGTTGTGTTAGAGATAAACATCGCAAACTTTGATTAGGGATGGTTATCTGTTAGTTTTTGGATGCTAGAGATAGATTTAGAGCTAACACTCTATTTGGGTGTCGGAGCTTAATACCTCCGTGTTATTTGAGTCGGGTGCGAGAGTGTCGACGAGAGTAATACAGTTTTTCTCTCAGCTCGGTGTGTCAGAGATGAACACTATTGAGAGCTATACTGGATGATATTGAGGAGTATTGTAGGTTGAGTATAACTGGTCGGTAAGTTTAAGTTTGTGAGAAGTGGATTATATGCATACTGGATAAGTTTCTTCTGTCTGATTAATGAATTCTTTTTGTGTTAATATTTACTTTTTTGTTTCTATGTTTAACCCATTTTAAACCCAAACTCTTTAACATTTGAATTGTCGAACGACAGTTCAATAGCACCGATCTCTGTGGACACGATAAATTCTCGGAAAAATACTTCCAAATCTTTTTGTTGCTTGCCACTTTACCGCTTCAACAAAATGGCGCCGTTGCCGGGGATTGGTGTTTTTATTGGCTCGCATTGTGATAGTTTCTTTGTTTTTGAGTTTTGTAGACATCGTACATATTGTATATTTTCACTTGTTTATACTGATACTTGTATATTTTGTTCCCGTAATGTTTGTTCAAGTGTTTGGTTAGGACACTTGCTTTTGGTTTGTGACGTGAGGCATCACCATGGCATGAATGAAGGAAGTTACTAGCTAAGCATTGTAAAGGCGTCGAGATTATGACGTAAAACAAGCATGTTTTATCGTTTTTTGTTTCGTTATTACTTTTTCATTCTAGCTTAGGTAGTGTGGTGAACATTCATTAAACAAGTTGTACTCGGATTGTTCATAAAATTCTCAAATCCTCACTTTACAACTTGTTTAATGCATTTTCACCCGGTCTTTTAGTTTGTATATATTAATAGTTTTTGTGTTTGTCTAAGAGCTTGTTTTGAGTAACTTGAGGAAATTTGTGGTGATGTTCCAAGTTTGATCGTTTCAACTTGCGTATGTATGGTAATGATATTGTTAAGTTTTGTACACATCCAAGGTATGTGTTTATCGCTTTCTAGACTTTAGCATATTCATGATACTTAGGCATTTTACAAACTTCCATGCCATTCATTCTTTTGTATACTTGTTCTTGATGTGAATCACTTTAGTTCCCACCCCTTTTGCGAGGTAGCTTTCCATTGTTCATATATGCGCGGAGTACCAACATTCTTGTTCTAACTGGATTTTATTATGCTTAATCTTTTATTTGTGTTGATTATATGAAAGCATGAAAAGGATCAAGGCATTTTGTTTCATTTTGAGCACAACTACCTAGCCAAATAGCCAATTCACCCTGTGAGTGTGTGAGCATTTGTTAAACCCCTTTGAGCCTTTTTGTCAATATCCATGTTGCGTTTGAACTTGATGCTTGTCTATGAGTATTTAGTTCACTTTTTGAATAAATTTTGATTGATTGTTTTTTCTTGAATCCTCAACTTTGTGTTGTTGTATGAATTTTTGCCTTGCCTTAGAAAGTAGGGAGTATTCACATGATGATGTGGTTGAATTCAAGTTGGGGAGAGAATGATTGTTTACTCATTGGTTGGTTTCTATGAGGTTGAAAAAGAAAAGAAAAGAAAAAAGAGAAAAATATGAAAAAGAAAAGAAAAGAAAAGAAAAGAAAAAGAAAATCCTTGAGAGAGGAAACAAAAAAAGTTCAAATAATTGTGTTAAATAAGTATTGTGTTTTGTGTAACACTTGGGATTTTGGAAGAAGTTAATTGGAATTTTGTGTTTGAGTCTTTGTGAGTTGATCACTCCCTTAGGTTTAGGCAAGTTTTTGTTTCAATTACCTTTAGAAATTGCCCCTTGTTTGTTTACCCGACCACGCTACAACCTTGAAAGCCCTTGTGATTCTTGCTTTTATGTTTTCAATATGATTTTTGGATGATTGCATAATTTAGTCTTTTGTTTGCAAGATTGTCGTGTGAGTGAAAAGTACCTCATTTTGTGTTTTTCATCTATCGATGATTGTTTTTGCTAGGTGTGATTCACGTTTGAACTTGTGTTGTTTTAGGATGTTTGGCATGATTTTTGTATTTTGCATTTGTTTCGTGACTATGTTATCATCGTAGTTTAGTGGTAAGTATTTACTTTGTGTGTACCGTTTTTCATTTGAACTATTCATTTGTTTTTGTTTTCCAAAACCTGTTGAATCGTGATTCTTTTGTTGTCACTCTGTTTCTTTGAGTCGCTTGATTCATGTTTGAGGACAAACAAGTTTAAGTTGGGGAGAGTTTGATAAGTGCAAATTGTAGCTATTTTTGTATATAAGTTTTGTTGCACTTATCGATACTTTTTGTTAATATCGTTCGAATAAATCCCGCTTTGTTTGTAAATACGTATAGTTTACATTATAGTGTATATATTGCGTATCGTGTAAATATCATTGAGTTTAATTGATTTTCTCTCATTTTTGTAGGTATTCAAGCAAAGAGATTTTGCCATTGTTGTAAAGAGCATTGAATAAGCTTTCCAGCGCTTCCGACCATGCGTCAATCCGAGTTACGGTTCAGAAGTTGTGGTCCAAATAAAGGCTGGTTTGCTGTCAAGTTCGCTTTGCGAACTTTCCAGCGAATGTTTGCATTGCAAACTTCCCAGCGAATCCCAGCGAATGCTTCCAGACTTGAGGCAGTAGGAAAAGGGACCAAAGTTCGCTTTGAAAACTCCCCAGCGAGTATTCGCTTTGCGAATAAAACGTTTGTACTGCGAACTTCTGGAGAAAAGTATAGGCGGTTTGACTGTTCAGAGGTACTTAAGTGCCATTTTTGATGGTTCGCTGGGCGAATGGATCGTTTGCACTGCGAACTCGCGAATTTTTCAATTGTATTTAAGAGATTTCAGTCACTTTTTAGCTTATGGTTTTGGGGTTTTTTTCTCCCAACTCCATCAAATTCATTTTTCAGTAGATTAGCTTAGAAAACAACATTGGAGCTTGCATACGGATGATCCGGGGTGGATTTCTCATCAATCGGCTCTGACAATCCGCGAGATGTTTGGTTCATTTCTCTTCTTCTTTGTGTATTTCTTCTTTGTTGGGTTGTTGTATATGTATTTACTTTGAACTCATGTATATTTGTCGGCTATGGCGTTATATTTATTTTGCTTTACAAATCTTTATCGGTGATTATCCTTGATTTTTGCTTTATACACGGGGTTTGGGTTGTGTTAGAGATAAACATCAAAAACTTTGATTAGGGATGGTTATCTGTTAGTTTCTGGATTCTAGAGATAGATTTAGAGCTAACACTCTATTTGGGTGTCGGAGCTTAATACCTCCGTGTTATTTGAGTCGGGTGCGAGAGTGTCGACGAGAGTAATACGGTTTTTCTCTCAGCTCGGTGTGTCAGAGATGAACAATATTGAGAGCGATACTGGATGATATTGAGGAGTATTGTAGGTTGAGTATAACTGGTCGGTAAGTTTAAGTTTGTGAGGAGTGGATTATATGCATACCAGATAAGTTTCTTCTGTCTGATTAATGAATTCTTTTTGTGTTAATATTTACTTTTCTGTTTCTATGTTTAACCCATTTTAAACCCAAACTCTTTAACATTTGAATTGTCGAACAACAGTTCAATAGCACCGATCTCTGTGGACACGATAAATTCCCGGAAAAATACTTCCAAATCTTTTTGTTGCTTGCCGCTTTACTGCTTCAACACGCTCCGCCGTCTACCGTCGTCCAGCCACCGTACAAGCACTAGCCAGAACTCTTCGACCATCCAACTTCTTCTTCGACCACGTAAGTTGCTTGAACTGATCTCTGCTATATGCATTTCTATTTTCTGTTTCCTTAGAATGCACGCGGTTAGGGTTAAATCAGGTAGTGTAGGAGCAGTTTCCGGTGAGTGTTGGTGGCAGGCGGTGGTTTCGCCATTTTCTGCCGCCGCTGGGGTCGCTGGAACCTTAGGAATTTAGGCCTTTAGTTTGATTCTGACGTTGTTGCAATGACGGGAGCCGTTTGTCTCCGGAGGAAACTATGAATTTTCCGTTGTACTCATGCGTTTTCTGGCGCATTCATGAGTTTTCTGGTAGACCTTCAACTGGTATTTTGGTAGCGAACAGGGAAGAATCTCCCCGTGTGCATCAGAGGGGTTGCCCTGGGCATCTCATCGCGCTATAGATGTGCCATATGGGTAGGGCTTAGGTCGGGGACGTCGTCCTCGGGCCTTTGCGTGCCATTTCACTTGACTAGTGGTGGAAGGATGGATTTGATTTTATCATCGAATTCACTTTTGTCCTCTGCTTTTCAGGTAAAGGAGATGGTCCGAGAAACTGAGGTTGAATTCTTAGAGATTTGTCAGAGGAGAGCTCCTCAGAAGATAGTGATATAGAAGACACCTCTACTCCCCGGGATGCTGACGAAGCCCCTCCCTTAAGGACTACTGCGGAAGAGTGGTCCGTCACGGAACCTAGGGAGCATGCCTCCATCTTTTCCTCGTACACTAGAGATGCTTTCACGATGGTGGGGGCTGAGGGGGAGTGGAAGGTCCATTTCCCCGGAGAAGACGACTGCATCTGCTCGGACTTTGGGGAGAGATTCCCAATGTATGAATATGTCATCAAGGAGATAGGGCTGAGGTTGCCCTTTACTGATTTTTAGAGGTCGTTCTTCGTGCATCTAGACCTGGCCCCTTCGCAGCTACACCCTAACTCCATTGCCTTCATTCGGGAATTTGAGTTCACGTGCGACTTCCTGGAGATATGAGCTACCCTCCCCCTGTTCTTTACAGTCTTCCACCTCCAGCGACAAGTCTCGGGGAGGAAGTTCGGCTGGGCCTCCCTGAAGCAGGGGAGGAAGTTGTTTAAACCCTTTTCCGAGTCCATTAGGACTTTCAAATAGAGATACTATATTATTGAGCCCGTGTCGGCGAGTGTAACACCCTAAACCCCCAAGACAATTAATAACAAAATATCAGAGTAAAATAAAACATACAACGTTTAGGATGCTACATTCAACAGACACCTGCTCATTACTTCCAAATCTTTTTGTTGCTTGCCGCTTTACTGCTTCAACACGCTCCGCCGTCTACCGCCGTCCAGCCACCGTACAAGCACTGACCAGAACTCTTCGACCATCTAACTTCTCTTCGACCACGTAAGTTGCTTGAACTAATCTCTGCTATATACATTTCTATTTTCTGTTTCCTTAGAATGCACGCGGTTAGGGTTAAATCAGGTAGTGTAGGAGCAGTTTCCGGTGAGTGTTGGTGGCAGGCGGTGGTTTCGCCATTTTCTGCCGCCGCTGGGGTCGCTGGAACCTTAGGAATTTAGGGCTTTAGGTTGATTCTGACATTGTTGCAACGACGGGAGCCGTTTGTCTCCGGAGGTCTGAATCCCTGTCAAAGTGAACACCTTTCCTCTAGTCGAAGCATGCATTGGTTTCTAGCAACGAGTACTAATATGGCCCTGTTCTCCACAGTTGTAACAAGTCACCACATTAACTTTGCAGTCAGCAATCAAATATCCTTCCTGTCCACACTTGAAGCATTTCTTCACATCACTCGTGCACTCACTGACACGATGACCTAAATCACCACACCTGTAACACTTAAGAGGAGCAAGGGCACCTACCCCACTCAGCTTCTTGCCATCAGCGTGTTTCTGTTTACCTTTCTCAGCTGGAGCTGCATAAGGCTTCCCACAGTTCATCGGTTGTTTTCCCCTCCTCTTGGCCAACCCTTTGTAGTGAGCCGATCGAGCCTTGCTATCTTCCTCAAAGATCCTACAATAATCCACCAAATCTGGAAATCTTCTAATTCACTGATAACTAATTGCCGGTTTGATCTCAGGCCTCAATCCATTCTTAAACTTGACACATTTTGAGAAATCAGCGGTTGCTGCACTGTAGTGAGGGTAAAACTTAGCCAGATCTGAGAATTTGGCAGCATACTCCGTAACTGTCATGTTACCCTGCTTCAGTTCCAAAAACACAATCTATTTCTTTCCTCAGACATCTTCAGGAAAATATTTTCTCAAGAACTCCCTACTGAGGTCAGCCCAAGTGATTGCCTCTCCTGTTGCTCCCAATAATTGACGAGTGTTAACCCACCAATCATCATCCTCCTCAGCCAGCATTTGAGTACCTAACCACACCTTCTGTGCTTTAGAACATTCCATAACCCAGAAGATTCTCTCGATCTCCTTGAGCCAAGCCAACGCTCCATCCGGATCATATCTTTCCTTGAAGATAGGCGGTCTATTCTTCCGAAACTCGTCATTTTCACCAGCATAAGGCGGGTTTTGTACCGCCTGAGCAACAGTTTGCAAAGCAGCAGCAATCGCAACATCGTTCCTTCTAGCCATTCTAAATCTGTTACACATCAACAACAGAACACAATGGTTAAGGAAACGACATTGACAGTAATCAACTGTCACACGACAACGACTCGACAACTTGGCCGGACGGACCGACCTGCTCTGATACCACTATTGTAACACCCTAAACCCCCGAGACAATTAATAACAAAATATCAGAGTAAAATAAAACATACAACGTTTAGGATGCTAAATTCAACAAACACCTGCTCATGCATACGATATGTATCACATAAATATCACAAATAAAACATTCTTAATTAATCTTCTCTACGGCAGCGGAAATCCAACGAAAATATAACATGTTTAATGCCACATAATCATCATCAAGTAAATAGAGTGATAACAAATAATAAAACAAAAACGACAAACGTTCTAAGTCCCCGGTGTTACACATCAGAGCAGACACCAACACAACGAAATAAAAGAGAAGACTCCGTCTTCACTAACTCCAACTCCACACTAATCTTGATTATCTGCATGTTACCCACATAGAGGTAACATTCAAACAGAAGGGGTGAGATTCTCAAATCAACAAAAGAAACACATAATATAAATATAAGAGCATAAAACATTACACAATTCACCCTATCATCACAACATCAGCACAAATACAATTCCCACACAAGCAGACAATCATATACACCACAACACCACACAATGCAATGCAATGAGACCCACTACTTGACTTAATGCATGTGGTACCATTTCGATCCCTTTTTCATGATCATAATTCTCATCGGAATTTCCTTATAGGTCGCTCACACCCCACATGGGCACACGACACCCGTAATCGCTCACACCCCACATGGGCACACGACTACCTCAACAACAACAACAACAACAATACGATTCCATTTCAAGGAATCCGGATAAGACCCATTAGATCTAATTGAATAATGAAATTAGGGTTTCCTTTTCCTTTATTGTTGTTAGTGTTACTACTTTTTTTTATAGGTGGTTTATCATAAAATTTAATTTGTATAATAATAATAATAATAATAATGATGCTTTTTCAGGTTTGATTTGTATTGTTCGAATGAGTCAATTTGGAGGGATATATACTATCTTCGCTGGTTTGGAAGAATGTGTGAGGTTCATTTCTAATTGAAGATATTTGAAGATGTGATTCATTTTATTAAGAATAATTTTTCTGCTTCATGTTTGGTAAATATATAAACATAATCTCGATTTCTTGTGATTTTGGTGTTTCATTATGAGGTAAATATAAATTATTTCTATCATAAATGATATAATAAGTTAAACTATTTACATATGAGGTATAAATTGTTTTCATAATCTATTTTGAAAAGATTGTGAAAGTAAGCTAAAAACAACTTATGGACATGGCATAAGGTGTTTTCATAAGCTCTTTGAAATAGTCTTACAAGTGCTTATCACATGTGATAGGATTAAATAAGTTACAGTTATCTGAAACGTGCAACTTCGCTAAGATAGGCCTCATTCATCTAAATTGCATTTTGTTTTCCATAACTAATGGCATCAACTACTAGATAGACTTGTTAGCTCAAAGTTTGATACTAGTGTTTTTTTTTATAATTGATTATCCCTTCAAAGCGTGATTTATATTTGATATTTATTGATTTAATTTAAATCATAAGATAGTTTCTTTGACTATCTTAGAGGAACCAACTGTTCCGATGTTGAGGTGTATGTTGTTGCCAAAGGAACTGTTGCTTTTTCCTAAGGTATCTTTAATGAGAATTGAAGGTTCAGTTGGAATGAGTACTTGTTACCATTAAATACTCTGTTTTAGTTCATATACACTTTTTTACTTTTAATTCTTGTTCTTTCAAGAACTAATTATAACTTAAGTTAAATTGAAGTTTTTATAATACACGTTGTTCAATTGTTTGAAGAACCTTTTGTCAATCTAGTTAACTTTGCTTCATTAGTATCTACTTGCTGCAAATCACCGTTTTTTTGCTGAGAAATATAAAACTTTACTCGAGTTTGGACTGCAAAGGGCTCTGATTACTAAGTCTTACTGGAAAAATGGTGGGCTAGTTTAGGAAGAGATTCCTTTTTCAATATTCATCAAAAGAATATTACTTTTATGCAGATGCATGATTGTGGAATAAGTGCATCAAAGTAATGTTATATCGGAGGCTTTGAAGCAACAAGGTATTGTCAATTATTCTTCAATTATACTTAAATTATGTTGTAAGATTCAAACATTGATTGTCAATCCATCTTGGTTGATATATCAACATTTGTATTGTGTCATACTTATCATATTAACATGACATTCCTTAATATTTTGATGTGCTTTAATTTTTTATTTCTTCTGCCTGCTTGTATATAGATTAGCTTTTCATGTGGCACACCATTATTGATGTTGCAACAAGAAAGTTATATGCGATCCCCCTTCGTGGGACTCATTCACTTGTCTTCGTTAGCTCATATATGGTGAGTGTACAACCATTTCATTGAACTTTTTTGACATATTTAATTAACGTTTTTGAAGATAGTTTCATTGAATATTGTTGTCATTTCATTTGCAATGCATGAACACATATAGTTTAATGGGACAGGTTTCTGTTTGATCTATCCATTCCATTCAAAATGCCTAAAGGGACAAAAAAATCTAATTAACTATTTCCAATTATTATGTCAACCAAAGGAGAGTTTGACTTTTTTAAATGGACAAATACTTCAATAACTAGCGATTTCCTAAATATAGCTCTAGAATCATAAGGTAACTAATGAGCTTGAAAATAGAAAGAGATCTAATATGTATATAGTTACAACAAATAAAATTTTTTAATGGTAAAGTATATCCCCGTCTTAATATAATAAATTAATAATAAAACTTAAAGTCTAGAAGGGTTTTTCATTCATATTTTTATCTGGTCTAATTTATATTATGAGTATAGTGTTGTTATGCTTTATTAATATTTGAGTAATTCAGTTATATTTCATTTTCTTACTTTTTTCTTTTCTGCAGGGCGTTAACGAGATTGGGGACAAATCACTACGTAAAAAAGATGGTTCAGGATTCTGTGAAGATTTTGTTGTTTTGGTTCAAAAGTGGCTGAACAAAATTAAGGTGACATCCATAACAGTCACATCATATGCATTAGAATTTCTTGATAACTTTCTTGCCCTTCTTGATACTTATGATGTAAATATCTATTATTGTATTGGATTAGCCAACTTTTTCCTATTTACATATTTCAGTGATTTCTCGTTAATATCTTTGTTATAAATACTTTTTTTTGCATCTATGGTCATTTTTACAAATGTTGACGGCCAAATAGAGTAGTTTGTTGTACCTGGGTGAGAAAGATACTAGATGAATCTATATGTCTGAAGAAACCAAGGACATTAATTGAAGACTTTATTGCAAGTCTATTATGATAATGATATTGTTGGATTACCTTGCACATACTTTTTTAACTAATGACACATTGGTTCTTCACAATTAAATATAAATAGCAAAGATGTCCTATGGATAATTTTGAACTCCTAATTATTTATTTTGTGTCTTCTTTTTAGTGGAATATCTTATCATATTTATGATTGCACTTCACTTTATCTCTTATATTTCTTTATAAAAAATTGAATAGCATGTTTTGAAAGTCTAAAAGTTATGGATGTTTATGTTCTTCGAAATATTGAGGCACTATCAATTCTACAAATTAAATTGTTGTTATCTTCACTTTTAGAATTATATAAATACATACTTTAGAAATTGAAATGAACAGGAACATGTGTTGATCATTTTGGGTATTCACCCACAATTTAATTTTTGTTATGCACATTGCACAAGTAGTGTAGTTATCTTTAAGCCCAAGTTTTATTTTGGTTTGTTGTATTTAATATTTATTTTTAACAATTAATCATGTTTCTTTCTACAGGTAAATTATGTTGGAAAACCAACCAATGTTTATGAGGTTGGTTGTAAGCTTCATGAGAGTGCATATAATCTTTTCAAATATATTAGCAATGCATAGTTGTGGGATCGTGTACAGGTTAGTGGTGGGGCTTATGGAGGTTTTTGTGATTATGATACACTTTCAGGTAACTTGCATTATATTTAAATGCAATTAATAATTATTGGAAATAGATAATGATATTTAGGTGCACTTAATATTTTGGCGACTTCTTAAGAGAATTGGAAATAGATAATGATACTCTTACAAAATCCATAATCGGGACAATTGGCGATGTAGACTCCTATCAACTTTCTGTTAAACTATTAATTATTCTTTCTAAATTTGCAATTTTTACTGTTTTTTAATAGTTGCAAATTATGCTTGCTTTTTATTATAGTATGTTGCAGTATTTACTGGATATCACAGAGGAAGAAAGGCAAAGGAGACATGAAGAGATATTATCTATGGATATCACAGAGGAAGAAAGGCAAAGGAGACATGAAGAGATATTATCTATATTCATTGAATGATGATCCATGTATGATAAATGGCAGGGAGCAATAAACTATCCTTAATTATATAGATTCAACTTTTAAATCTATTAAAGAAATTTTGTAACTTTAATATTATAATTTTAGACCTTTCGAATAATAATCTTATTTTAATTATATTACTTTTATTTTGCAGGTTATGAATTGAAGATGAAGAGACATACATGTTGTAAATATAGATATTTAAGTTTATTTTTATAGATTTAAGATATTATTTTGATTATGAATGATGATTAATATTAGGATACGTAATTTGAAGATGTTTTATTAATCTTGAATCAATAATTGACATTAGGATATATATAGTTTTATAAGAAAATTGAGAATTATGATAGACATTATTATCAGGTTTATAAAATAAAATGATTTTTTTGTTTTTTAAATTTATTGTAACGATTATAAAGTGTTGTTGTAGTATAGAAAGCGTTGTTGTAGCCTTCAAAGAATAAATTATGATATGGATATACTAGAACGATTTAAAATGTACTACAGCTAAAAACTGTTGTTATATTTCATAAAATAGTAACACCTAAATTGCAACGGTTTTAATCAGAAAACAAAGTGTAAACGTTGCTGTTGGAAACTGTTTTCTAAAGAAAACTTCAACAACGGTTCAGTGAAAGGCGTTGGCGTTGGGAATAAAAACCGTTCTGAAAGACTAAAGCAACGCTTCGGTTTGGTACGGCCTGAAAACTGTTCTTATAACTAAAGGAAACAGTTTTTTTATATTTCGAAACGGTTTTCATGCATTGTCGTATAGTTAAAATGTTGTAGTGTAACACTTGCAATCTTATTTTAAAGAGAAAGTAAAGAATAGTTGTTTATAACCAATTTCATTGTGTTATTCTTGTTTCTTTCTTTTTCCTACACTTGTGGGTTTCTTGATGATCAAAAAACCGATTATACTTTGTTATTCTGGTATCGTTTTTCACAATACAAAAGAAAGCGTGCATATAATCAATTAGACAATTGAAGCAACATATGTGTGATCGAACTCAATTTCTGCAACTTTAATTCAAAGGAGCTAACCTTTTACTAGTACCTTTTCTTCCCTTTTCCATCAATGGATATAACACATTACCAAAACCAACCTCAAATAAAAAGCAAAAGAAGTTCATAACCTCTTATATAAACCTTAGAGAACAACATAGTCCTAATGTATTTATCACATAGTCTGTTTTTCTGAGTGAGACAAAGAAAGATTCACATGAGGTGGTTGCTCTCTAAGAAGAGGAATGCATAATGGAACCATGGATACACAAAGCACAACATGGAACTTTTTAATGATTTTTTGTACTAAATATATAATGTAAAAAAATTATTTGATTTATATTTTGAATTGAGTCTAACTTATTTTTAAAAAGCTGCTTCTAAGATGAGGAATTCCCCTTCTTGATAAACTACTTTTAATATGGGTCTTGAATTTTCTTATATATAGCTAAAATATCAATCATTTAAGATATGAATATGATGATGTCAAGATTGAGTAGCGATACAGTAGTGATACACTGATACTGAATGGATGAACCTTAAAATAAGAAATAAATATTTGATTTCAAATACTAGAAGTTGAGCATCTAAACAATATAAACAGATGTACTGTAGTAAATAAAGGACATGAGAATAAAGTAGTTAAAACATGATATATTCTCTTAATATCCAGTGCAGAGTTTGTCGAAGAAAATGGATATGATTTAATATAATTTAAGATAGTTATACCTGAACTGTGTCTGAGTTTATGATTTTGGATGTCACTTTTTTTACCACCATTCATTTGTTATAGAATCATTTTAATTGAGTGTCTTAATCACTAATGAAAAAATATGAGATGATTGGGGTTGTGTCTCTGTTGTGAAAATCCTAAGTGGTTTTGAGTTTGATATAGCAATGCATCTAACATTTTTGGCAAGTTGTTAGCTCAAGTTGTTATATGGGAGGCACAATATAATTGTTAGTTGATAATTATAAATATTTTTTTTTTGTTAGTAGGTGTTAGAAAATTGATTGTAAATCAAATGGTTCGAGATTAGAATTGTGAACGGATCAATTTTCTTATAGTATTTCAAGCATTTTTAAATCAGCTTAGAGTTTGTACGCAGGAATGCCCAAGATAATTCAGCCTATACTCAAGTTTGCACAAGACCGAAAAAAACTCGAATGTAGGGAAGATGAAATCCATAATTTTGTGTGAAGAGGATATCTTTTCTGAATAATGTTTATGAATCGGGAATGCTCAATTTAGAGGCCAAATTGATGTTGTTTCATAAGGTTGCGACCCTTGATGAATCACACACTTTCAACAACACTTTTACTAAATGTTGCACTTTTTACTTACAATAACACTTTTCAAACATTGCACTATTTCACATACAACAAAAGTTTTCAAAGGTTGTATTATTTCGCATTATGCAACACTTCTTGAAGTGTTGTCTATTTTTGAATTCAAATACAAAATGCCTACTGCAACACTTCACAAGTGTTGCCTATTTCTAAATTAAAAAATTAACCTTCATTTCCATATTTTCTTGTCATTTTTTAACGCACTCAAGATTATTAATTATTAATCATTTACAATAATCCCTCACTTGTTCTAATAATGACAAGACCAATTCCAGAAAAAGAGAAACAAAGAATGTTAATACAGTTAAGTATCTTTCAATTTAAACTTAATCTTAGTAAGGATAACGCAAAGTCTAATCAGAATGTTTGGTAGAAATTCTTTGAACCATTATCCCTTGTGATTAAATCGGCGTTACCTTACACACACTCTTTATTGGTTCTTCTCTTACATCTATCGCCTATCACTATTTATGGCCATGTGCTTTTCCTGTTTTCGTGAATTTTTCATGAGAGAAACTCCAACTCCCACTTTGAGACGACACCATCTCGAAATTCATATAGGTGAAATTCATTTTGTATCTATTTCTTGAGATACATATCCTCGATATAGAACTTCATTAAGAGTTTAAAAAAACTCAACCCTTAATATGTAATAGTCAACATTGTCACAAAATGTTGCATAAACATCCAAATTAACAACTTGTTGTTACCCATTGAATCTTAGGTTAAAGTTTGATAACTTAATATTGGATTTCTACCATCATTAAAACTCTTATTCAAGGAGTTTCAATCCCATACCTCTCGAGGTAGTCTTTACTAAGTCTCTAGTTAGTAGCATAGTAAACGAACCGGCTAAATTATAGCTTGTTTGTATACATGCCAATGAAATGATCCCATCCTTAATCAATTTTCTCACGAAAGAATATCTAAGACCCATGTGCCTAGATTTTTCATTATACTTCACTGAATGTTTTAACTAGGGTGTACTGACTATCACAATGTATCAACACTTTCGAAATATTTTTCTTAGATAATGGAATCTCCAACAGAAGGTCCCTCAACCATTATGTTTCTTGTCAAGTGGATGCAAGAGCCACAAACTTTGATTCCATGATCGAGAGAGTAATGCACGTTTATTTCTTACTCTTCCAAGAAATTGCACCACTAGATACTGTATATATCCACCCAATTGTAGATTTATAATCTCTAACACTTGATATCCAACTAGCATCGACATGTTCGTCTAGTATGGCAGGAAACCCACCATAATGGAGGCTAAAATTGTTGTTTTTCAAAAGACGACCAAAATTATTTGTGATGGCCTTCCAATGCTCACCATTTGGATTGCTAGTAAATCTACTCATTTCACTAACTGCAAATGCTATATTAGGTACATTGCATCAAATACATTAGATAACCAATTGCATTTGCATATTCCAATTGAGTCATAATTCTTCCATCATTATTTTAAAGTTTGACACTAGGATCAAATGGAGTACTCACTTTCTTGAAATGTAAGTGTTTGAACTTATCAAGTACTTTCTCAATATAATGTGTTTGACTAAGTTCATAATGTAACACCCCAGTTTTTGTCTTATTTATTTAATCAAGTCTATTTGATTATTTTATTATTATATTATTTTATTTTTGACTTTTATTTGACAATATATTATTTTTCATCGTTGTTTATGTTTTATCGCATTTTGAGAGCGTTTGCGAGATATTTGAGCTGAGGGGTATTTTGGTCTTTTTGGGGGTTAGATATTTGTTTTTATATAAATAGAAAGAAATAGAGAGAAAATGAGAGAAAGAAGAAAAAGAGAAAGAGAAGAGAAAAAGAGAGAGAAAGAGAAGAGAGAAAAAGAGAAGAGGAGAAAGAGGAAAAATCGGGAAAACTCCGTTTAAAGCGCGAATAATCGGGTAAGGGTGAGAAGTTTCAATTATATCTTGCTTGTGTATGTATATGTGTATGTTTTCTTGGATTGTTTTGGATATTTTCTTATAGTTTTCATTCTAGGTCGAAATGAGAAAAATGATTAGAAATCGATGTTTTTACGGACGAAAGTCAGAATAAATCGCGTAGTAGAGTCGTGTGATGTTGGGTCATGATTTAGTGGGATCATTTGATTGAATCGAGTTGAATTTGTAACTTTTGAGTTTTTGATATATATTGATGTTTTTGTGCAATTGATGTTGTGATCGAGTAAAAGTGTTTGGATATGTCTGGTAACATTGGTATAGGTTGATATTTAATCGAGTAAGGATAGAAGTTAATCGGGAATGGTTATGTGTGTGTTTTCGAGTGGTTTTGAGCGAGTTTGGAGTTGGGATAAATTGATAAAATTATGTTTTCAAAATATTTCAAAAATGGAAAATGTGTTGGATGGCTTTTTAAGGGTGGAAATATTGTAGTATGTTGAATTCTAAGACCGCAGCTTTTTACGGAATCGAAATCGGAGGTCCGGAAGTCATTTAACGATCGAAAACTGAGTTTTTATCAAATTCTGCGCAGTATGCGTCGACCTAAAGCATGTTTGCGTCGACCTAAAGCATGTTTGCGTCGACCTATAGACTCGACCTGTGCACACTCGCGAGTGATGAAAATTTTCCAAGATGTCCGATTTTGTTTTCTTCATAACTTTTGAACCGTAAGTCCGTTTTGACCCCCGTTAGAAGCGTTAGAAAGCTAATGAAATGTTATTTCTGTTAAAAATGGTTTGGAGGGTAAAATATGATTTAATTAATTCATGTTTTTGGAAAATAGTCCGGTTGTCGGGTTTTTATCGCGTACAACGTGTGCGATTGATGTGTTATCATGCTATATGCTTTTAATATGTAACGTGTAGCTTGTGTGCTGTTATATGATGTGAATATACATGATGAAATGTTGTGATGATGGGTTGTGGCCTTATGGCAAGTATGTGCATTGTTTTGAATTAGGCTTCGATGCGTGATAATCTTGTTGTTGTGCGGTAAATACATGGTTTGATTGAATATCAATGTATGTTGTTATGGTGTGTTGTGGGTAGCCTTTGTGGTGTGAATTCCTTGTGGAAGTGATAGTGATTGCATGATTGTTGTGGTTTGTGGTTGTGATGAAATGCATTATTTATGTGAAACTCAATGTATGTTGTGTGGTGGCCTTTATGGTTTGAGATGCATTGTTTGAATTGTTTTGCAATGCATGAATGTGATGATGTTGAAGCATGTGACAAGTTGTTGTAATTGTTGTGGTTGTTGATTTGTGACCTAAGGGCAAGAATATGCAATGTGTGGTATGTGATTATATATGCATGATTATGGTTGCATATATGTGTGAAGATGCATTTGATGTCATGAGTCATTGTATGCCAAGCATCATGATATGCATTGTTGTGACGTCCTGAGTGACGGACTGATTCCAGAGGGAATCTGCTATAACGTCGTGTGCCTTAAAAATAAGAGGTGTGAGCGATCTGATGGATCGTGTGCCTTAAACATAAGAGGTGTGAGCGATGGTTATAGACGATTGTGTGCCCATGTGGGGTGTGAGCGATCGGGTCGTGTGCCCATGTGGGGTGTGAACGATCCATAAACGTCGTGTGCCCATGCGGGGTGTGAGCGACGGGGGACATCGTATGCCCGACGGGGAGTTACAGTGATGTAACGAGCGATGGTTCCAATAGTTCCTGAGTGAACTGGTGATGAGAAATATTTGGAGTCGGTACCCGCATGACATTTGCATAGAGTCGTTGTGTCGGTCTCTGTGCATTTGCATAAATCATGGATGCATTATGTGTGAGAATTGTGAATTGATTGAGTATGTGTTGAGTTTGTGATAATATTGGTGAAATTGATGTGCATATATGATATATGAATATATATGCATTTGTGAGAAATGTATTGAGCATGATTGATATGCCTTGTGATAAATGCATTGGTTATGGAGGATAGGTGTTATGTATAGACATGTGTTATGTGATGCTTGTGGTGAGAATAGCTATGTATGTGAATTTATATGTTTTGCATATTATTATGCAATCTTGGTTTAGTTGTTATTTCTCACCCTTCTACTATTTTATAATGCTCTATGAGGCATTGCAGATTAGAGTTGCTGGAGGTCTTTGGTGAAGCTTATATCTTCATTCTTTTGTCGGTTGGCTCTGATATGTAGCACCGGGTAGTCGGGAGATTGATTAGGATTATTTTGTGATGTTGTGTATATGCATCTTTATCCTTTGGAGTTATATCTATACATGATTCTGTTGATAGCAAATAAATCTATTAAGTGATTTATATGTATGCTATTCAGTTTTAGATTTTCCGCTTTTATTCTAAAATCTGAATGTGGGTGTAAGGAACTGAGTTCCTCTGTTGATTTGCTACCCCACTGTTGCATATCTTTATGAGCAGATGTTGTATGTTTTGTTTCAATACAAATGTGATTCTCCCTGTCTATGCCATGATAATTTAAATATACTCTGACGAAATTTTTATTAAGTGTTTATTGTTTTATTATTATTGGGGGTATAGATTGGGGGTGTTATATTAGTGGTATCAGAGCAGGTCGGTCCATCCGGCCAAGTTGTTGAGTCTGTTGGTGTGACAGTTGAATACTGTCGATGTTGTTTATTCCTTAGTACGTGATATGTGTGTGGAATACTGTCAGTACTTTCTAGTTTTCTAATCTTTTGTCTTCAGGATTGAGAATGAGATAAGTGGGGGAGAAGCTGGTACTTCTCTAAGTTGCTTCGGGTGTGGAGCGTTGGCTCAGTGTGTTGTGAATTGCAAGACTGTAAGTGCTGTTTGGAGAGTGTTGTTCCCGATTCCGGAGGGAATGCGGAGGTAAGGTATGTGTCGACTAAGGATTTGTGCCTTAGGTAGTTTTGTGCATGAGATGCAGGGAATGCTATTATAGTTTGGTAAAGACGGTTTATGCCCCATCATGATTGTCGGCTGTCTATTGACAAATTGAGGAACTGATCAATCTTAATCTCTTGTTGATAGCAGACGGGAATTATGTTGGATGGAATAGACGTGTCTTTCCAGCTTGGATAGTGTGTGCCATTAATTGTTTGGAATTGAGAAAATGATTATGGATTGCTTCGATGAGTTGATGAAGACTCTTATACTAGAAGATGAGACGGATTAGAGGTTTTTGGTATGTTGGTCAAGTTGGGAAGTCATTGGGAGAGAACGATTGGGTATTGTTAAAGGTTGTTCTCAGAGAGTAAAGTGTAAACTCAAATTTGACGAAGGTAAGGATTTAAGGTTTGGACCTGCTAAGTAAGTAGAAGAACTTTTAGGACGTGAAACTAAGATGTTGTTATGTTTGTGATGATAGTTTTCTAGAGATTGGCAGAAAGGCCACAGTGATGGACTGCCAGTGGTGCGTGATTTTCAGATGGAATATTGGATGTTAGCATTTGAAGTACCCGGACTGATAGAGCAGTTGGAAGATTTACTGGAAAGGAAAATTGTGAGGCCAAGTGTGTCGTCTTGGAGAGCTCCAGTATTGTAAGTAACCAAAAAGGAAGAATGATTGAACGAAATAACAAGCATGATGTGTATAATGGTATTGAGACTTGGGAAAGCAAAACTTAGAGTTCTGGTGAGGTGTGGAGTCTTTGGAGTTTTAAAGCATTAATGGAAATCTTGAGAAAACCCTAATGTGTGGATGTAATATTGATATTAAGAGTTCCTTTTGGTGGGTTGTTGATACTTGTTATGCTGGTTGGATAAGTTTGTAGTGTTTTTAATTGAGAATATTCGGATCTGTTGTAAACTCGGAGGAAGAACAGGTAGAGTGTTTGAGATTGGAATTACAAGTGTTGAACAGAGGCGAAGTTTTGTTCTAAATTATTCAAGTGAGAATTTGGGTTGGAGAAAGGTTAGTCTTCTTGGATATGTTATTTCTGATGATGGTATTTGTTGTGGATCCATCGAAAGTAGATGCAGTTCTACAATGAGAGACTCTGAAGTCGGTTAAGGAGATTAGAAACTTTTGGGCTTAGTTGGTTGTTACTGCGGGCTATGGAAGACTTTGCTAAGTTCGTACTTCTGTTATGACAGTTGACTTGTAAAAGGTAAGTCGTTTGCTTTGGATGTTCATTGTAAGGAAAGTTTCAGAGAGCTAAAGTAGAAGTTGTCTACGACTTCAGTTTTGATTCTGTGTGATCCTAATAAACCGTTCGCGAGGTATTGTGATGTGTCTTTGATGAGTTAGTCAGTGTGCTAATGCAAGAGGGTAAAGTCGTGGCTTATGCTTTACGACAATTGAGGATTCATAGAAGGATCTATACTATTTTGGATTTGGAATTGGTTGCGGTTGTATTGTGTTGGAATATTTGGAGGTATTATCTTTATGGTTCTAGATTCGAAGTGTTTAGTAATCACAAGGATATGGAGTACTTGTTTGGTTTGAAGGAACAGAGTATGAGACAACGAGGATGGTTAGAACTTGTGATGAGTTATGACTTTAATTGGAATTCGTGACGAGTTATGAATTTGGCTTGGATTATCCTTCGGGAAAAGCTAATGTTGTGCCTGAAGAGTTAAGTCGATAGTCTTTGCGTATGGTTGTTTTGATGGTCAGAGAATTAGAATTATTTGAGCAGTTCAGAGACTTATGTCTGGTGTGTGAGATAACACAGTGGAGTGTGAGGTTGGGAATATTAACAGTTAACAGTGATTTTTGGTGAATATGAGAGAGAGTAGACTTTGGACGTGAAATTGGTAGTTTTGATGGTTATGAGTAATCAGAGTGCGCAGTGGAAGCGTGGTGTGACGCATTTCGTATATGTGTGTGACTTGTAAGAGTTCATAAGTTGAATATTGGAAATATGTAGGAGTGATGAGACCATTGGACGTTTCAAAATGAAAGTGATAAGTGGAAGGTTTCAATATTAATCAGGTACTAATATGTAGTTGGGTGTTTTGGTCGTATGTTCGATTGGTGAAGCGTAGCATTGTTGTAATATGGTTGTGTGACAAGGATGTTGGTATCATGGTTGTGTGGAGGTTGTTTAATCGATATTGTGTCGTGGAACTTGTGTTCTTGTTTGTGTTGTTGCCTCGTTTCCATCGTGTTGGTTCGAGTGCGAGCAGCTAATTCCGGTGTGTGTTCGTAGCTTGGGTTTTCCTTGAGTCGTGAGTTGGTCGTCGAGTGCATTGTATGGGCTTTGCATCTTGTCGTGGTAGTTGTCGTCGTTGTCGTGTCGTTGTTGTAGTCGCTGTTAGCAAGGTGGTTTGTCAGTTTGTGTTATTCGTGGTGTGCTTTTGTTAGCATGTTAGTTTGTTGGTCGGATGCGAGAGTCGTATCCGGAGTTGTTCGTATCGGTTGTATTTTCGAGGACGAAAATTTCTAAGTGGGGGAGAGTTGTAACACCCCAGTTTTTGTCTTATTTATTTAATCGAGTCTATTTGATTATTTTATTATTATATTATTTTATTTTTGACTTTTATTTGACAATATATTATTTTTCATCGTTGTTTATGTTTTATCGCATTTTGAGAGCGTTTGCGAGATATTTGAGCTGAGGGGTATTTTGGTCTTTTTGGGGGTTAGATATTTGTTTTTATATAAATAGAAAGAAATAGAGAGAAAATGAGAGAAAGAAGAAAAAGAGAAAGAGAAGAGAAAAAGAGAAAGAAAGAGAAGAAAGAAAGAGAGAAGAGGAGAAAGAGGAAAAATCGGGAAAACTCCGTTTAAAGCGCGAATAATCGGGTAAGGCTGAGAAGTTTCAATTATATCTTGCTTGTGTATGTATATGTGTATGTTTTCTTGGATTGTTTTGGATATTTTCTTATAGTTTTCATTCTAGGTCGAAATGAGAAAAATGATTAGAAATCGATGTTTTTACGGACGAAAGTCGGAATAAATCGCGTAGTAGAGTCGTGTGATGTTGGGTCGTGATTTAGTGGGATCGTTTGATTGAATCGAGTTGAATTTGTAACTTTTGAGTTTTTGATATATATTGATGTTTTTGTGCAATTGTTGTTGTGATCGAGTAAAAGTGTTTGGATATGTCTGGTAACATTGGTATAGGTTGATATTTAATCGGGTAAGGATAGAAGTTAATCGGGAATGGTTATGTGTGTGTTTTCGAGTGGTTTTGAGCGAGTTTGGAGTTGGGATAAATTGATAAAATTATGTTTTCAAAATATTTCAAAAATGGAAAATGTGTTGGATGGCTTTTTAAGGGTGGAAATATTGTAGTATGTTGAATTCTAAGACCGCAGCTTTTTACGGAATCGAAATCGGAGGTCCGGAAGTCATTTAACGATCGAAAACTGAGTTTTTATCAAATTCTGCGCAGTATGCGTCGACCTAAAGCATGTTTGCGTCGACCTAAAGCATGTTTGCGTCGACCTATAGACTCGACTTGTGCACACTCGCGAGTGATGAAAATTTTCCAAGATGTCCGATTTTGTTTTCTTCATAACTTTTGAACCGTAAGTCCGTTTTGACCCCCGTTTGAAGCGTTAGAAAGCTAATGAAATGTTATTTCTGTTAAAAATGGTTTAGAGGGTAAAATATGATTTAATTAAGTCGTGTTTTTGGAAAATAGTCGGGTTGTCGGGTTTTTATCGCGTACAACGTGTGTGATTGATGTGTTATCATGCTATATGCTTTTAATATGTAACGTGTAGCTTGTGTGCTGTTATATGATGTGAATATACATGATGAAATGTTGTGATGATGGGTTGTGGCCTTATGGCAAGTATGTGCATTGTTTTGAATTAGGCTTCGATGCGTGATAATCTTGTTGTTGTGCGGTAAATACATGGTTTGATTGAATATCAATGTATGTTGTTATGGTGTGTTGTGGGTAGCCTTTGTGGTGTGAATTCCTTGTGAAAGTGATTGTGATTGCATGATTGTTGTGGTTTGTGGTTGTGATGAAATGCATTGTTTATGTGAAACTCAATGTATGTTGTGTGGTGGCCTTTATGGTTTGAGATGCATTGTTTGAATTGTTTTGCAATGCATGAATGTGATGATGTTGAAGAATGTGACAAGTTGTTGTAATTGTTGTGGTTGTTGATTTGTGACCTAAGGGCAAGAATATGCAATGTGTGGTATGTGATTATATATGCATGATTATGGTTGCATATATGTGTGAAGATGCATTTGATGTCAGGAGTCATTGTATGCCAAGCATCATGATATGCATTGTTGTGACGTCCTGAGTGACGGACTGATTCCAGAGGGAATCTGCTATAACGTCGTGTGCCTTAAAAATAAGAGGTGTGAGCGATCTGATGGATCGTGTGCCTTAAATATAAGAGGTGTGAGCGATGGTTATAGACGATCGTGTGCCCATGTGGGGTGTGAGCGATCGGGTCGTGTGCCCATGCGGGGTGTGAGCGATCCATAAACGTCGTGTGCCCATGCGGGGTGTGAACGACGGGGGACATCGTATGCCCGACGGGGAGTTACAGTGATGTAACGAGCGATGGTTCCAATAGTTCCTGAGTGAACTGGTGATGAGAAATATTTGGAGTCGGTACTGCATGGCATTTGCATAGAGTCGTTGTGTCGGTCTCTGTGCATTTGCATAAATCATGGATGCATTATGTGTGAGAATTGTGAATTGATTGAGTATGTGTTGAGTTTGTGATAGTATTGGTGAAATTGATGTGCATATATGATATATGAATATATATGCATTTGTGAGAAATGTATTGAGCATGATTGATATGCCTTGTGATAAATGCATTGGTTATGGAGGATAGGTGTTATGTATAGACATGTGTTATGTGATGCTTGTGGTGAGAATAGTTATGTATGTGAATTTATATGTTTTGCATATTATTATGCAATCTTGGTTTAGTTGTTATTTCTCACCCTTCTGCTGTTTTATAATGCTCTATGAGGCATTGCAGATTAGAGTTGCTGGAGGTCTTTGGTGAAGCTTATGTCTTCATTCTTTTGTCGGCCGACTCTGATATGTAGCACCGGGTAGTCGGGAGATTGATTAGGATTATTTTGTGATGTTGTGTATATGCATCTTTATCCTTTGGAGTTGTATCTATACATGATTCTGTTGATAGCAGATAAATCTATTAAGTGATTTATATGTATGATATTTAGTTTTAGATTTTCCGCTTTTATTCTAAAATCTGAATGTGGGTGTAAGGAACTGAGTTCCTCTGTTGATTTTCTACCCCACTGTTGCATATCTTTATGAGCAGGTGTTGTATGTTTTGTTTCAATACAAATGTGATTCTCCCTGTCTATGCCATGATAATTTAAATATACTCTGACGAAATTTTTATTAAGTGTTTATTGTTTTATTATTATTGGGGGTATAGATTGGGGGTGTTATACATAACCCCCACTATTTTGCTTTACTCTAATCCCCAAAAGTGTGTCAAGTAGTACAAGATCATTCATCTTAAATGTGGAAGTTAGAAACCTCTTTGTTTCTAAAATTCCATTCATCTCGTTGCTAATGACTAATCATATAATCAACACGAAGACAAATGAATATCACAATATTTTCACACAACTTTATGTATAAACACTTGTTACAAGAATTTGATGAAGAATGTTTTTAGATAATCATGCATGATGATGAAAAAAAGGTTTTTAGATGAAGTGAGATGAAATTATGAACAATTTAAAGTAGTATAGCATAAATTGCAATGAGCATCTTATTTATGTTCACTTGTCTCAAATCTTCACTTGAATTTCTATGTTAAACCATATATAAACACACACACACACACACACAATCATATTTTAATAAAGATAAATAAACTAATTGGTTCATGCAAAATTAACATGTATATATATATATATATATATATATATATATATATATATATATATATATATATATATATGCACTGTTGAGTTGTAATTCCTTGTGTCGAAGCAGGTTGCTCGACAGGGACAAGGAAGTTGTCGAATAGTCTAGTGTGTGTGTTGAAACACCTAGTTGTCGAAGTGTCGAGGTGCTAGCATCGACATGGATTTTGTCTTAAACCTAATTTTGTAGTGTTGGCAGAATTAGGTATTTTGGGTTTTTTTTGGGGCTTAGCTTAGGGAGCAAACATGCTAAATATATAAATAGGGAGTAACCCTATTATCGTAAAGTGTGAGATTCACTTGAATAGAATTGCAGTTTTGAGATCAGAGAGTTACTCTGCATAAATTCTTCTTCTTCCCTATTTTTGTGAAAACCCTAAACCTCTTCTTTTCCCCAGTTCATTTTTTTTCTTGTTTTCATCACCATTGTGTATCGATATAATCTTGTAACCAAGGTTGGTTGATTCACTTAAGTGAAGAGTGAAGAACAAGAGGGAATTTGATCTGTTGATTGAATCTTGTTCATCAAGATTGATTCGAAATTACTCAAAGTTTTGGGTTTAATTCTAACATCTGGTATCTAGAGCACTATGTGAACGATTCATGGGAAGTAAAACACGATGGTGATGAATCATCTGAACGAGCATTTTCTGGAGAGTCTCCTAATTCCGAAGGGACAGAATTATGAGAATTGCTGCAAACAGATGAATGTGGTTTTTTGTTATCATGATCTTTAGGATCTTGTGAAGGAAGGAGTAACACAACTTGCAGAAAACATGTAAGAACAAGAAAAAAACTTCATACAAAGAATTGAAGAATAAAAATTATAAATCTCTCTTTATAATTCATCAATGTGTTGATCCAAACAATTTCGAAAAGGCCAGTGATGTAGAATCAGCGAAAGAAGCATGAAAGATCTTGGAGAAATCCTTTGGAGGTGCAAAGAAGGTGAAAGAGGCGAGGTTACAAACTCATAAAAGGACGTATGAATTGCTTCAAATGGAAGAAAGTGAAAGCATAACAAATTTTTCACTAGGGTTACAAAACTAGTGAATCAAATTAAGGTGTATAAAGAAGTGTTAACATTAAGATCAGCGGTTGCAAAGATCTTGAGGTCATTGGCTCCAAAGTTCGACCACGTGGTAGTATCCATAGAAAATTCGAAAGATTTGTCAAGTTTGACAAAGGAAGAACTTAAATGGACACTTGAATCTCATGAACAAATGATGGATGAAAGATATACAGGCAAGTCAAAGAGTGTCGTGGCTCTGTAGCCGCAATCAACAAAAGAAAAGAAGGGCAAAGGAAGTTGGAAAGGTAGAGGAGGCTACAATAATTCGACTGGTCAAAATCAACAAGAAGGAGGCTGGTCGAATCAGAGAAATTCCTCATACCAAAACAACCAAAGAGGTGGTGCAACAGGTAGAGGAAGAGGTGGTTGTCGAAAACCTGACAAAAGTCACGTTTAATGTTTCAATTGTCAAAAGTATGGTAACTACTCTAGTGATTGTCTTGAAAAAAAAAGAACCAAGACAATGATGCAAAGTTTGCAAAACATGAAGAAAAAGAGATGTTGCTGATGGTCACAACAAGAGATGAAGAAAGATTTTGGGACCAATGGTACTTGGACTTAGGATGCTCATCACACATGATTGGTAGGAAAGATTGGTTTGTCAACATAAAGCCCTCAATGAAGAACATGGTGAAATTTTTAAATGGTAATACTCTAGCAGCTGAAGGTATTGATGATGTTCTGATTATGAGAAAAAATGGCAAGAGGTCAATAATTTCCAACGTGTTGTACATACCAAGCATGGAGAGTAATTTGCTTAGTATAGGGAAGTTGGTCGAAAAGAAATACAAGGTGTCGACCAAAGACAAGATGATGAGAGTTTTTGACTCAGGTGGAAGGTTAATATTGAAGGCTCCAATGTCTCATAATAGAACCTTCAATATTGAACTTAATAGGATGGAACACAAGTGCCTTGCAACTGCAGCTAGCAGGAATGAATGGATATGGCATTGCAGACTTTGCAATATCAACTTTAAAGACATCAGAATCTGAAGAGAAGAAATATGGTTTCAATGTTACCAGAAATCGACATTCCAAATGAAGTGTGTGAAGAATGTGTGCAGGCGAAGCAACATAAAAACAACTTCAACAAGGATGCAGGATGTAAGTCGAAGGCAATTCTTGAAGTTATATACTCTGATGTATGTGGTCCTATCCAAGTGGACTCGATTGGAGGCAACAAATACTTTGTCACATTCATAGATGATTTTAGTCGAAAGCTATGGATTTACCTGATCAAGAAGTAAAGTGAAGTGACTGAGGTATTTTCCAAGTTTAAATCTATGGTCGAAAGACAAAATGGTCGAAAGCTCAAGATTCTGAGGACTAATGGTGGTAGAGAGTACGTGTCAAAAGACTTCGACACATTATGTGACAAAGAAAGGATTGTGCATGAGGTGGTGCCACCATACACTCCACAACAGAACGAGACTGCATAAATGAAGAATAAAACCATCATGAATATAGTGAGAAGTATGTTGAAAGGCAAACATCAACCCAAAGAATTATGGGGAGAAGCTATGTTGACTGCAACATATATTCTAAACAGATGTCCGACAAAAAGGCTAGAAGGAATTACGCCAGAAGAATATTGGTCTGGTGTCAAGCCTAGCTTGAGTAATCTGAAGGTATTTGGATCTATAACACTTAGACATGTGCCAGATCAGTTGATAAAAAAACTAGATGACAAGTCGAGTCAAATGATCCTAATAGCATATCATTCGAGCAGAGGATACAAGTTGTTCGACCCAGTGAATAAGCAAGTAGTGATTAGCAGGGACATGATCATAGATGAGCTTAAGGAAAGGGATTGGAATGAGAATGTAAAGAAGGATTCAGTGAAAATTTTATGTGAAGAACCAACAAGTGAAGTCAAAAGAGATGTTTGACAAGAAGAAGTCATAGGTCAAGCAAGCACAAAGAGACCTCAAAGAATAAGACACATGCCTACAAGGTTGCAAGAATGTGTGATTACATCAGATGATATGGTTGATGATGAAGGTGAACTCGTACACCATGCTTTCTATGCAGATGTCGAACCAGTCAATACAGCTGAGGCATTGAAGGATTCAAAGTGGGTGAAAGCAATGAATGAGAAACTGAAGTCCATCGAAGTCAATAACACATGGTCACTTGTCGAATTGCCTCAAGACAAGTAGGCAATCAATGTGAACTGGGTAAACAAGGTGAAGTTGAATCCCAAATAAGAAGTAACTCAACACAAGGCGAAACTTATGGCGAAAAGGTTTCTTCAGAAAGAAGGAATTGACTTCGACGAAGTTTTTTCACCTGTCGCAAAGATCGAAACAATCAGGTTGGTTGTTGGTCTAGCAAACATGAACAATTGGCACATATGTCAGATGGATGTGAAATATGCATTCCTGAATGACCCCTTAGATGAAGAAGATTATGTAGCATAACCAGCTGGGTTTGTGAAACAAGGCGAAGAAAACAGGGTATACAAGCTTCATAAAGCCCTGTATGGACTTAAGCAAGCTCCAAGAGCATGGAATAAGAATATAGATAGAATTATAAGGGAGAAGGAATTTATGAAGTGCACAAATGAGCATATAGTATTTGTAAGGAGAAGAAAAAGTGAATTGCTTATACTATGTCTCTATGTCAATGACCTATTGATAACAGGAAGCTGCAAGAAGGAGATCGAAGATTTCAAATATGACCTAAGTGAGGAGTTTGAAATGTCAGACTTGGGAAATCTCTCATATTTCCTTAGCATCGAATTCTAAAAGAGTGGTAGAGGTTTGATCATGCACCAGGCGAAATACGCAAGAGATTTGAGATGCAAGATTGCAACCCACCTTCGACTCCAGCTGAGCCCAGAATGCAATTGTCGAAAGACACAGATAAAGATGATATTGATCAAACGCAGTACAGAAGACTCATTGGATCACTTCTATACCTTTATCACACAAGGCCTGGTCTAGTGTATAGTGATTAGATTCATGCAAAAGTCAAATGTATCACACCTAGAAGCAACGAAGAGGATACTAAGGTATCTAAAAGGAACACTCGATTATTGAATTTTATTTTCTGCAGTTGATGAAGGAAAAGAATGCAAGTTAGATAGATACACCGACTAAATTGGTGTAATGATGCTAAGGATAGAAAATCCACAACTGGACATGTGTTTATGCTAGGTGGTGCATTAGTTGCTTGAAGTTCAAGAAAAGAACCAGTCGTAGTACTATCATTATGTGAAACAGAATACATAGCTATTTCTCTCTGTGCATGCCAAGCAACATGGATGGTGAATTTAGTCGAAGAGATTACATGGAAGAATCATGGAGCAATTACCATGAAGATTGATAGTATGTCTGCTATCAACCTGATGAAGAATTTGATAACACATGAACGAAGCAAGCACATCGAAATGAAGTTCCATTATTTTTTAGATCAGGTAGCAGATGGGAAGACGAACTTGGAACATTGCAGAACTAAGAATCAGATTGCAGATATCATGATGAAAGGAATGCATGTCAAAGTGTTCAAGAAATTAAGATCTATGATGAATGTGGATAGCTTAGACACAACGAATTAGGTGGTGTGTTAGTTGTAATTATTTATGTCGAAGCAGGTTGCTCGACAGGGACAAGGAAATTGTCGAATAGTCTAGTGTGTGTGTCGAAACACCTAGCTGTCAAAGTGTCGAGGAACTAGCCTCGACAGGGATTTTGTCTTAAAACTAATTTTGTAGTGTTGGATGAATTAGGTATTTTTGGCTTTTGTTTTTGGGCTTTGCTTCGGAGCAAGCAAGCTAAATCTATAAATAGGGAGTAATCATATTATTGTAAAGTATGAGATTCACTTGAATAAAATTACAGTTTTGAGAGCAGATAGTTACTCTGCAGATATTCTTCTTCTTCCCTATTTTTGTGAAAACCCTAAACCTCTTCTTTACCCCAATTCAATTTTCTTTTGTCTTTTTTCATTACCATTGTGTAGCGATACAATCTTGCTACCAAAGTTGGTTGATTCACTCGAGTGAATAATGAAGAACAAGAGGGAATTTGATTTGTTGATTGAATCTTGTTCATCAAGATTAATTCAGAATTACTCAAAGTTTTGGGTTTAATTCCAACAGTTACATCGTACAATAATATAAATACAGAGTTACTTTTTATCAATTCCAATACATTGATATAATATGCAATATACATGTTTCCGTAATAGTAAGTATCACTTATATCTTAGTTACTTTCATTTATATATACATATGTCAGGAAATAAAAATATTACCATACATACATAGTATAACATATATAATGTATTGTTTATGTATCAATAATGATGCACTTTTTATGTTTCGTTTTCAACATTTATATGATATCATAGTACAAGACCGTATATTAGAATACAATATATATTATGCAATTGCTATTACGGGAACTTAGAAAGTGTATTATTCAATTTAAATTACTATTCAAATCAATTAGTCATTAACAAATAAATCATAATATTGATAACCACGCTTTGATATTAATTGTTTGTGAAAATAAAGCGTACTCGGTTACGTTGAAGATTCTGGTTCTTGATTTTTGATACGGAAGTCTCGGTAGACATTATTTGAAATACTATAATATTGTTAGAAAATTGATTGTAAATCAAATGGATCGTGGTTAGAATCGTGAACGAATCACTTTTCTTATAGTATTTCAAGCACTCTCAAATCGTCTTAGAGTTTGTATGCAGAAATGCCCAAGATAATTCAACCTATACTCGAGTTTGAATAACACTGATGAAAACTCGAATGTAGGGAAGATGAAATCCAAAATTTTGTGTGAAGAGGATATGCTTTTCTGAATAATTTTTTTGAATCCGGAATGCTCAATTTATTGGTCAAACTGGTGTTGTTTCTTAAGGTTGCGACCCTTAATGAAACATACACTATCAACAACACTTTTGCTAAATGTTGCAATATTTCGCCTACAATAACACTTTTGCTAAATGTTGCAATATTTCGCCTACAATAACACTTTTCAAACATTGAATTGTTTTGCCTACAACAACAGTTTTCAAAGGTTGTACTATTTCGCATTCTGCAACACTTCATGAAGTGTTGTTTATTTCTGAATTAAGTGTTGTCTATTACTGAATTAAAAAATTAAACTTCAATCTTATATTTTCTTGTTATTTTAAAACACACTCAATATTATTAATTATTAATAATTTATAGCAGTAGGCACACAAACTGTCTACTGCAACACTTTACAAGTGTTGCCTATTTTTGAATTAAAAAATTAAACTTCATTTTTATTTTTTTTGGTTATTTTAAAACACACTCAAGATTATTAATTATTAATAATTTATAACAGTAGGCACATAATCCTATGCAAAAAGTTTTTCTTAATCCTCGTACCTATAGAGATAGATATGTCATCGTAATAAGCTCTCATCTCCCCCTTCAACCATATGTAAATAATCAACTACTTGTATCAAAGTATGGAAAGTGAAAAATATGACAACAAATTTTGCCCAATCAATCGATGACATGTTTGTTTCAGCTTTAAAAATGTTTTTTTTAAATAGATTTTACAAAAATGTTTTATAAAATATTATAAGTTTTTATATATTTATTTTCTCTAAATTGAAAGACTAATTTTAATATCATATAACAGAAATATACATTATTGAAGATCAAAACATAGTCGAAATCACATATTTTTAAAGAAGTTGTATCTCAAAAATAATTTGTATGAAAAACTATATAAAATAGCTTTAAAATTAATTGATTTATTGGAATTTTGATATCTAAAAAAGGATACAATACAAAATAAAATATTTAAAATAATATTTTTATAATAACTATTCAAACTAAATTTTTATTTAAAGAATTTATGAAAAATTTATTTATAAATTATTTTTAAATAAAATTATATTATACTATAAAAATAATTTTAAAAAAATGTCAAAACAAACTACCCCAAACCCACTCATGGTTTAACACTACCCAACAACCAAAACTACTATCATTACCAATGGTTCAACACTAATGGTCTAACAATCATTCTTGTTGTTTAGCAAAATATTTAGGAAAAATAACCTTGTATATAATGTAGAAAGTGGAAAGAACTAAATACAAAAATAACACTAATAAATTTGTTTGTATTGTTAGAAGCCTAGATCATCATATAGTCTGTTTCTCAAACTGTTTTATGAATTCTAATTGAAATAACTAAATGACATAAGAGGAGTATGCAAAAATAATATCTCTAGGCCACTCGAAGAAATTAATTTCACTTTGATAGTCGTGTCTATGTTTGAAGAAAACAATCTACAAGTTGGTTTTACTTATCTACCATGTCTTAACTTCACTCCCCATAATACTATTTTCTGGTTAAGGAGAGTAAAGTTCAGAGGAATGAAGTCCGGATTAACACTAAAACATAAGACATGCTACATTGATATCGATTTATTACACTGCAGAAAATTACACCGTATCTACCACTTGTTTTTGTGTTGTACAAATATCAAAGTAAAATAAAAAACTATTAAAAAAAAGATAAATATTTATTTATTGTATAAGGATTGTGTTATGTATGATTTAGTGTTATAAAAGCATTTCTCCTAAAACAAGGATGGCGCCGGGGAGCATAGCAAACAATATATATATATATATATACCCTAAATGTGTTAGGTAATTATTTTTAACAAAAGAAAAATATAGTTTTTACTAAAATAGTATATTCATTTTAGTATTATTTAATTACGTTAGTTATTAAATATAAAGATTCAAGACATTACTACTTCATGGTTAGTTTGACAATTATTATGTAAGGGACGAAGCCAAAGATATTAAGTTATGGGGACATAATATTAATTTATGAATTTGTAGTGTAAGATATATACTGATCTTGACAGTTAATCAGAATCTGAAGTGAGTCAGAGATGACGTCTGTGATGTTGGGTGTGAAAGATGAGGAGGGAGTGTACCTGCATGACACTCCAATGATAAAGTAAGAATCGGGAGAAAGAGAAGGCAAGTACAAAGTATGTGTTTCGTAGGATGATTTTTGAATACCTGACTCTCTCAAATGAGAGAGCTTTTATAGTGCCCCCAGCGCTTGGCCATTGTTCCCTATTTTCGGTGTGAGATAACCGTTCCCCGAATAATAGGTAACTTCCAGAAACTAGCTGTTGGGACGGGCAGAGGTGCCCGAAACTAGCCGTTGCCACGGGCAGAGGCGCAGTTACGGGCACGAACGTCGTGAATGTTTCTGGATGGTGGAATCGTGCGTGATGGGCAGGAACTATCGAGGAGTGGCAGCTGACCTTTGGGGTCATCCGACCAGCTTTGCCCGGTAGAGGGGAATAAAGGCAAATGCTGCCCTAAATTGGCTAGACTTAAGCAATTGGGTCGTTCTGGGAGCAGAAGTGGATTGGGCCAGTCTGGAACAGGAGCCCCCCAAGTCGATGCTCCCGAGCATGGGAGTGATGACTTAAGGGTAGTTCGCAGTCCTGGGGAGGTCTAGAAATGGTTGTCGCTTGTCGACAAGATGAGGCTGCTCTACGATGTCCGAGGGAGTTTGTGCCTGCGGGATATGTAACGTTGTTTGGCGTGCCTGGCTTGCGGGGAGCCCAACGATTGATGTGATCTGAAGAGGTGAAGTGCCATGTGTGCCTCGAGCCATGTGTTACATTTAATGCATCATGATGGCTAGGCTAGGGCCATGATGATGCCCTTAGCCGCTCGTGCTCATGTACGTGCCCACAGATTGTTTATAAATAGAGGGAGAAGCTGCTCATTTGCACTTTTCACTTCTTTCTCCTCCTTCGTTCTTCTGCTTCGCGCTACGCCATCTACCACCGTTACCCGTCGTCCAGCTATCGTACAAGCACCGGCCAGAACTTTTCGACCCACTAACTTCTTCTTCGACCACGTAAGTTACTTGAACCGATCTCTGCTATATGCATTTCTATTTTCTGTTTCCTTAGAATGCATGCGGTTAGGGTGAAATCAGGTAGTGTAGAAACAGTTTCCGGTGACTATTGGTGGCAGGCGGTGGTTTCTCCATTTTCTGCCGCCGCTGGGGTCGCCGGAACCTTAAGAATTTAGGCCTTTAGGTTGATTCTAATGCTGTTGCAAAGACGGGAGCCGTTTGTCTCAGGCGGAAACTATGAATTTTTTGGTGTACTCATGCGTTTTCCGGCGGATTCATTAGTTTTATAGTAGACCTTCAACTGATATTGGGTAGCAAACTGGGAAGGATCTCCCCGCGTGTGTCAGAGGGGTTGCCCTGGGCATCTCCTCGCGCTATAGCTGTGCCATTTGAGTAGGGTTTAGGTTGGGGACATTGTCCTCGGGCCTTTGCACGCCCTTTCACTTGACTAACGGTGGAAGGATGGATTTGATTTTATCATTGAATTCACTTTTGTCCTCTGCTTTTCAGGTAAAGGAGATGGCCCGAGAAACTGAGGTTGAAATTCTTAGAGATTTGTCTGAGGAGAGCTCCTCAGAAGATAGTGATACAGAAGACACCTCTACTCCTCGGGATGCTGACGAAGCCCCTCCCTTGAGGACTACTGCAGAAGAGTGGTCCTTCGCGGAACCTGGGGAGCATGCCTCCATCTTTGCCTCGTACACCAGAGATACTTTCACGATGGTGGAGGCTGAGGGGGAGTGGAAGGTCCATTTCCCCGGAGAAGACGACCGCATCTTCTCGGACTTCGGGGAGAGATTCCCAATGTATGAATATGTCTTCAAGGAGATAGGGTTGAGGTTTCCCTTTACTGATTTTTAGAGGTCGATCTTCGTGCATCTAGATCTGACCCCTTCGCAGCTACACCCTAACTCCATTGCCTACATTCGGGAATTTGAGTTCACGTGCGACTTCCTGGAGATAGGAGCTACCCTCCCCCTATTCTTTACAGTTGTCCACCTCCAGCGACAAGTCTCGGGGAAGAAGTTCGGCTGGGCCTCCCTGAAGCAGGGGGGAAGTTGTTAAAACCCTTTTCTGAGTCCATTAGGACTTTCAAAGAGAGATACTATATTATTGAGCCCGTGTCGGCGAGTGTAACACCCTAAACCCCCGAGACAATTGATAACAAAATATCAGAGTAAAATAAAACATACAACGTTTATGATGCTACATTCAACAGACACCTGCTCATGCATACGATATGTAACAAATAAATATCACAAATAAGACATTTTTAATTAATCTTCTTTACGGCAGCGGAAATTCAACGTAAATAGAACATGTTTAATGCCACATAATCATCATTAATTAAATAGAGTGATAACAAATAATAAAACAAATAACGACAAGCGTTTCAAGTCCCTAGTGTTACACATCAGAGCAGACACCGACACAACGAAATAAAAGAGAAGACTCTGTCTTCACTAACTCCAACTCCGCACTAATCTCGATTATCTGTACGTTACTCACATAGAGGTAACATTCAAACAAAAGGGGTGAGATTCTCAAATCAACAAAAGAAACGCATAATATAAATATAAGAGCATAAAACATTACACAATTCACCCTGTCATCACAACATCAGTACAAATACAATTCCCACACAAGCAGATAATCATATACACCACAACACCACACAATGTAATGCAATGAGACCCACGACTTGAATCAATGCATGTGGTACCATTTCGATCCCTTTTTCATGATCATAATTCCCGTCGGAATTTCCATATAGGTCGTTCACACCCCACATGGGCACACAACACCCGTAATCGCTCACACCCCACATGGGCACACGACTACCTCAACAACAACAACAACAACAACAATACGATTCCATTTCAAGGAATCCGGATAAGACGCTCGCACCCCACATGGGCACACGACTTATCTCATAACTTATGCAACATAACATGCATACAACGGCCACAAAATGCATATGACTAACAATAAGCCAATACAATACACCAAAATTATCCAACACACATCATATACCTGCCAAAGCATGCAACAATCGCGATCCACCGCTACAACACGCATTCACACAATCGAATTCACCATTTCAACACGCAACACATAACAACATCCACAAAAACCCAATTAATGCATCGAATAGTTGGAATTCTGGTATTGAGATTAATTTTAACAAAGGGTATTTGAAACTAGCTTTCCAACGATTCGAACGGCGACTGAAACGGACCTACGGATCAAAAGATACGAAGTTTTAAAGTTTTAGAAAGTTCTGTTCGACTCAGCTCTGCTCGCCTGATACTCGCCCAGCGAGGCACTAGCGAATCCACTTTCGCCTGGCGAAATCTCCCTTTGCCTGGAGAATTCCCTTTTCGCCCCATGCTCACCTGGTAGAGCAGAGGCGAATTTCCTTCCCCCATACAAATTCCAGAAACCCCTATTTTCACCCCTCGCTCGCCTCTCAGTTCGCCTGGCGACCTCCAAGCGAGGTCACCTTCGCCTGGCGAAACACCCCATTCGCCTGGAAAAACCGCGTGAATTAGTAATCCTGCGATTGCGATTCTGCACGATTCAGACCCCAATCCTTCTCCGATTTCACTCACAATCAGTCCCAAAAATACACATATAATCACAGGTTAACATACAAATAAGTAGGAATACATAAGCCACGTTTCAACCGATAAATTTATGCATTTTTCCTATTATCAAAACTTCCGACTCGCAAAAACCCCAACCCCAAATCAACACAAACAACACATAGGGATGATCCTAATGGTTTATCTACCCTCATACAAACATTATGCAACCCTTAAGAGGTTAAAGAACCCCACCCTTACCTTAGTGACGATTCTTCAAAGGTTCTCTAAGCCCTAGCTCTGCTCCTCTGTTTCGTTCCTCTTTTCTCCTAGAATGCGATTGTCTCCAAACTGATTCCCCCTTTCCAATTTTCTCTTTTTCCTACTATAACCCTTAGACCCTTATTATGCTTTTCCTTCCTTAACCTCACTAACCACCATGAATGGACCACTTTGCCCTCCCTATTTCTTGTTTTTACATTATATTATTATTATTATCTCATTATTATTATTATTATTATTATTATTATCTTACTAATTAAATAATAATAATAATATTTCTTAATAATTCACGTTAATATTGTTAATCAATATTCCTAATATTAATTAACTAATTACTAACCACACCACTCCTTCCTACACCTTAATCTCTATAATTCTAAGGCCACTACCCCATACCACGGGCAACCCAAAACACGACCAAAACACGCATAATCACACACAAATACACAACATCATGTAATTCTAATTACGAAAATAATAAAATATATCGGGGTGTTACAACTCCCCCCCACTTAGAATATTTTCGTCCTAAAAAATTTACCTCATACGAACAACTCCGGATACGATTCTCGCATCCTGTTCTCTAACTCCCAAGTCATATTTCCACCGGCAGCGCCTCCCCACACTACCTTTACAAGGGTGATCTCTTTACCTCTCAATTGCTTTACTTTACGATCTTCAATCCGTATTGGTAAAGCCTCAATCGTAAGGTTATCCCTTACTTCCACATTATCCATCGGAATCACATGCGATGAATTCAGAACATACTTCCGAAGCTGTGACACATGGAACACATCATGCAAATTCGACAAATTGGGTGGCAACGCCACTCTGTAGGCCACGGGTCCAACTCTTGTGGAAATCTAATATGGACCAATAAACTGAGGAGTAAGCTTCCTCGACTTCAATGCACGTCCAACACCAGTCACCGTAGTGACTCTCAAAAACACATGGTCTCCTTCTTGAAACTCAAGATATTTCCTCCTCTTATCATGGTAGCTCTTTAACCGACTCTGCGAAGCTTTTATCCTTTCTCGAATCAGCTTCACCTTTTTAGTAGTCTGCTGAATAATCTCAGGTCTAAGTACTTCAGTCTCTCCAGATTTGTGCCAACACAAAGGCGTCCGACACCTCCGACTATACAAAGCTTCAAAAGGCGCCATCCCAATACTGGAATGATAACTGTTATTATAAGTGAACTCAATCAACGGCAAATGGCTATCCCAAGCACCTCCTTGTTCAAGCACACAAGCCCTCAACAAATCCTTTAAAGATTGTATAGTTCTCTCCGCCTGTCCATCCGTCTGTGGGTGATAAGCAGAACTCAATCTCAATTTCGATCCCAAAGATTTTTGCAAATTCTCCCAAAATCTGGAAGTGAACCTTGGATCTCTATCCGACATAATACTCAACGGAACTCCATGCAACTTTACAATCACCTGAATATAAATCTCTGTTAGCTTCTGCAAAGGAAAGCTGATATTAATCAGAATAAAATGTGCCAATTTCTTCAGCCTATCCACTACCACCCAAATGGAATCATGTCCTCTTTGCGTATTAGGCAACCCGATCAAAAATCCATAGAAATGCTGTCCCACTTCCACTCTGGAATATCTAACGGTTGCATCAAACCAGTAGGCTTCTGATGTTCCACCTTCGACTTCTGACAAGTCAAACAAGCATACACAAACTTAGCTACATCACGCTTCAATCCAGGCCACCAAAATATCTTCTTCAAGTCTTGATACATCTTCGTAGCTCTTGGATGGATACTCAAACTACTCCTGCGACTTTCTTCTAGAATCATTTTTTTCAATTCAGGATCATCAGGAATGCAGATCCTATCACGGAACCTCAACACACCTTGTCCATCCACTTTGAACTCATTACTTTTGGTCAGCTCATTTCCAGTCATCAAATCCACCAGTTTCACATCCAACTTCTGACCTTCTCTGATACTATTAAGAAATTCATTGTTGATCTTCAGCATATCCAGCATCACACTATGTGGTGTCTGTTCATAAGCTAAACTCATATCTTTGAACTGTTCAATCAATTTCAACTCTTTAACCATCATAGCCGGCATATGCAAAAACTTTCGACTTAGAGCATCAGCCACGACATTCGCTTTACCAGGATGATAGTTCAAGCCAAAATCATAATCCTTTAAGAATTCTAGACACCTTCTCTGTCTCATATTCAACTCCTTCTGATCGAACAGATACCTTAGGCTCTTATGATCACTATACACTTCAAATTTGGAACCATAAAGATAGTGCCTCCAAATTTTCAATACGAATACCACTGTAGCTAATTCCAAATCATGAGTTTGATAATTCCTCTCATGGACCCTTAACTGTCATGAAGCATAAGCCACAACCTTACCATCCTGCATTAACACACCTCCTAAACCCATCAAAAAAGCATCGCAATACACCACAAACGGTTCATTTGGTTCGGGTAGAATCAAAACTGGAGCTGTAGTCAATCTTTTCTCCAGCTCAATGAAACTCTTCTTGCAGTGAACATCCCACACAAACGCTTTACCTTTGCAAGTCAACTGAGTCAACGGGAGTGCCAACTTCGAAAAGCCTTCAATAAATCTACGGTAGTAACCAACCAAACCCAAAAAGCTTCTAATCTCAGTTACCGACTTCGGAGCCTCCCGCTGTATAACTGCATCTACCTTGGATGGATCCACAACAATACCATCACTTGAAATAACATGACCAAGAAAGCTCACCTCTCTCAACCAGAATTCGCACTTAGACAACTTGGCATATAACTTATTTTCCTTTAACACTTGCAGCACGATTCACAAATTCTCAGCATGTTCCTCTTCTGACTTAGAATAGATTAGAATATCGTCAATAAAGACAACCACAAATTGATCCAAGTAAGCATGAAAAATTCAATTCATATATTCCATGAATACACCAGGTGCATTAGTAACTCCGAACGCCATCACCACATACTCATAATGCCCATATCGAGTTCTGAAGGCCGTCTTCTGAATATCTTCATCCTTTACCCGTATCTGATGATAACCTGACCTCAAGTAAATCTTGCTAAACACCCGTGCAACGACTAACTGATCCATCAAGTCGTCTATTCTTGGAAGTGGATACTTGTTCTTAATTGTCACTTTATTTAGCTGTCTATAGTCTATACATAACCTCATACTGCCATCCTTCTTCTTCACCAACAACACCGGAGCTCCCCAAGGCGATACACTTGGTCTAACAAATTTCTTTTCTAATAACTCTTCTAGTTGAATCTTTAAATCCGTTAATTCTGATGCCGACATCCGATATGGTGCCATAGAAATAGGTCTGGTACCAGGGACAAGATCAATAGCAAACTCCACTTCTCTCTCTGGTGGCACATCCGTAATATCATTCGAAAACACCTCAGGAAATTCACACACCACCTGCAATTCATTAATCACCGACTCACTCTCCACTGACAAGGATGCAAACAATGCAAGCATCTGTGCTTCTCCTTCTAAGAGCTTTCTCAACTCTCTAGCAGATAGAAAACCAAATTCTTCTCCTTCTTCAGGAGCAAGAAATTGCACCGACTTGTAAAAACAGTTAATATGGACGTGATTGAACTCCAACCAATTCATACCCAAGATCACAACGAGATTTTCCAATTGAAAGCAAATCAGATCCACACCAAAGTCCTTATCAAAGATCGATAGTGGACAATTCAAACAGACTAAAGAAGTTGTCACCGATCCCTTTGCAGGAGTTTCGACAACCATCTCTCCCTTCATAGGAGAAACAATAAGGCCTAGCCTTCTCGCACAATCAGCAGCAATAAAAGAGTGAGTAAGACTAGTATCAATAATAGCAATCAAAGGCGTATTATTAATATAGCATGTACCTCTGATTAGTCTGTCATCACTAGAAGTCTGAGTCCCTGTCAAAGCGAACACCTTTCCTCCAATCGGAGATTGCTTTGGTTTATGGCAACGAGTACTAATATGGCACTATTCTACACAGTTGTAACAAGTCACCACATTAACTTTGCAGTCAGCAATCAAATGTCTTGCCTGTCCACACTTGAAGCATTTCTTCACATCACTCGTGCACTCACTGACACAATGACTTAACTCACCACACCTGTAACACTTAAGAGGAGCAGGGGCACCTCCCCCACTTGGCTTCTTGCCATCAGCGTGTTTCTGTCCACTTTTCTCAGCTGGAGCTGCGTAAGGCTTCCCACGGTTCATCGGTTGTTTTCCCCTCCTCTCGGCCAGCCCTTTGTAGTGAGCCGATCGAGCCTTGCTATCTTCCTCAAAGATCCTACAACAATCCACCAAATCTGGAAACCTTCTGATCCGCTGATAACCAATTACCTGTTTGATCTCAGGCCTTAATCCATTCTCAAAATAGACACATTTCGAGAACTCAGCGGTTGCCGCATTGTAGTGAGGGTAAAACTTAGCCAGATATGAGAATTTGGCAGCATAGTCTGTAACTGTCATATTACCATGCTTCAGTTCCAAAAACTCAATCTCTTTCTTTCTTCGGACATCTTCAGGAAAATATTTTCTCAAGAACTCCTTACTGAACACAGCCTAAGTGATTGCCTCTCTTGTTGCTCCCAACAATTAACGAGTGTTAACTCACCAATCAACAGCCTCCTCAGCCAACATGTGAGTACCTAACCACACCTTCTGTGCTTCAGAACATTCCATAACCTGAAATATTCTCTCGATCTCCTTGAGCCAAGCTTGCACTCCATTCGGATCATATCTTTCCTTGAAGGTAGGCGGTCTATTCTTCTGAAACTCATCATTCTCACCAGCATGAGGCGGGTTTTGTACCACCTGAGCAACAGCTTGCAAAGTAGCAACAATCGCAACATCGTTCCTTCCAGCCATTCTAAATCTGTTACGCATCAACAACAGAACACAATGGTTAAGGAAACGACATTGACAGTAATCAACTGTCACACGACAACGACTCGACAACTTGGCCGGAGGGAGCGACCTGCTCTGATACCACTATAGTAACACTCTAAACCCCTGAGACAATTAATAACAAAATATCAGAGTAAAATAAAACATACAACTTTTAGGATGCTACATTCAACAGACACTTGTTCATGCATATGATATGTAACACATAAATATCACAAATAAAAAATTCTTAATTAATCTTCTCTACGACAGCGGAAATTCAACGAAAATATAACATGTTTAATGCCACATAATCATCATCAAGTAAATAAAGTGATAACAAATAATAAAAAAATAACGACAAGCGTTCCAAGTCCCCGGTGTTACACATCAGAGCAGACACCGACACAGCGAAATAAAAGAGTAGACTTCGTCTTCACTAACTCCAACTCCGTACTAATCTTGATTATCTGCATGTTACCCACATAGAGGTAACATTCAAACAGAACGGGTGAGATTCTCAAATCAACAAAAAAAACGCATAATATAAATATAAGAGGATAAAACATTACACAATTCACCCTATCATCACAACATCAGCACAAATACAATTCCCACACAAGCAGACAATCATATACACCACAACACCACATAATGCAATGCAATGAGACCCACAAATTGGCTCAATGCATGTGGTACCATTTCGATCCCTTTTTCATGATCAAAATTCCCGTCGGAATTTCCATATAGGTCGATCACACCCCACATGGGCACACGACACCCGTAATCGCTCACACCCCACATGGACACACGATTACCTCAACAGCAACAATAACAACAACAATACGATTCCATTTCAAGGAATCCGGATAAGACGCTCACACCCCACATGGGCACACGCCTTATCTCACAACTTATGCAACATAGCATGTATACAACGACAACATACAACGACCACAAAATACATATGACTAACAATAAGCCAATACAATACACCACAACTATCCAACACACAACATATACCTGCCAAAGCATGCAATAATCGCGATCCACCACTACAACACACATTCACACAACCAAATTCACCATTTCAACACGCAACACATAACAACATCCATGAAAACCCAATTAATGCATCAAATAGTTGGGATTCTGTTATTGAAATTAATTTTAACAAAGGGTATGTAAAACCAGCTTTCCAATGATTCGAACGACGACTGAAACAGACCCACGAATCAAAAGATACGAATTTTTAAAGTTTTAGAAAGTTCGGTTCGTCTCAGCTCTGCTCACCGGATACCCGCCCAACGAGGCACCAGCGAATCCACTTTCGCCTGGCGAAATCTCCCTTCGCCTGACGAATTACCTTTTCGCGCCATGCTCGACTAGCGGAGCAGAGGCGAATTTCCTTCCCCCATACAAATTCCAGAAACCCCTATTTTTACCCCTCGCTCGCCTCTCAGTTTGCCTGGCGACCTCCAAGCGAGGTCACCTTCGCCTGGCGAAATACCCATTCGCCTGGACAAACCTCGTGAATCAGAAATCCTGTGATTGCGATTCTCCACGACTCAGACCCCAATCCTTCTTTGATTTCACTCACAATCAGTCCCAAAAACACACATATGATTACAAGTTAACATACAAACAAGTAGGAATACATAAGCCACGTTTCAACTGATAAATTCATGCATTTTTCCTCATATCAAAACTTTCGAATCGCGAAAACCCCAACCCCAAATTAACACAAACAACACATAGGGATGATCCTAATGGTTTATCTACCCTCATACAAACATTATGCAACCCTTGAGAGATTAAAGAACCCCACCCTTACCTTAGTGACGATTCTTTGAAGGTTCTTTAAGCCCTAGCTCGGCTCCTCTCTTTCGTTCCTCTTTTCTCCCAAGGTGAGATTGTCTCTAAACTGATTCCCCCTTTCCAATTTTCTCTTTTTCCTACTATAACCCTTAGACCCTTATTATGATTTTCCTTCCTTAACCTCAATAACCACCATGAATGGACCACTTTGCCCTCCCTATTTCTTGTTTTTACATTATATTAATATTATTATTATTATCTCAATATTATTATTATTATCTTACTAATTAAATAATAATAACAATATTTCTTAATAATTCACGTTAATATTGTTAATCAATATTCCTAATATTAATTAACTAATTACTAACCACACCACTCCTTCCTACACCTTAATCTCTATAATTCTAAGGTCACTACCTCATACCAAGGGCAACCCAAAACACGACCAAAACACGCATAATCACACACAAATACACAACATCATGTAATTCTAATTACGAAAATAATAAAATAAATTGGGGTGTTACAGCGAGGGCCACTGACTCCACGTTCGTCTGGGCGGTCTCGACGGACGAGAACGAGGAGGATATTGTCGACGAGGATGGCAAGATTCAGGAGTAGAGATTGTTGAGGTTCCCCTTTTGTTGGAGCGGAGACCATTTCACCATGGGGACAGATAGTTACACCGCCACCCTGGAGATGCTGAATGAGGATGACAAGGCCGAGTATGCGAAGCTGGTGGGTTTTGTCAACAATTTTACCCCTGCTCAATGCGTGACTAAGAGCGGGGAGCCAATCTACGAGGAAGATGAAGGGCTCAAGGTGGAGAGCCGTTATATCAATACGAAGGAGCACCTCGAGTGCCGCACTCGGGTTGATGCCCTAGACTTGCTGGGTAGCTTTTATTTCTTAGCTTGTTCGGATTGTTATCCTTTCTTTTTGCTAATGTGCTCGCTATGTTTTTGCAAGTAAAACGTCTTCTGCACATGAACGGATGGTGAAGAATGCCCAGGCGAAGGGCAAGGGTGGCATAACAATCGGGAAGAGCCGACTCAGCTAGCAGGGACCCCCTCCGCAAATGGGGTCGGGGACCTCCTCGTCTACTCCCCTAGCTGTCCACACGTCCCTTGTGCCTGTTATTTCGAGGCCCAAGTGCACACGGACGGGCGAGCCGGTGGACCTCAGCAAGGATGGGGATAAGAGTAGGTTCGAGCTGCCCCCGTGCCTCCGCCATAAAAGGTTCTTCAAAGGTTCTTCCTGGAGATTCCTCGGGCGGAGTCTCTTAAGCTCGAGGAGATGGATCGCCTAAGCAAAATGGCAATGCTAGCTCAGGATGCTTATGCCCTGATTAGGGTTCTTGAAATAGAGGTGGTCTACACCGAGGAGGGTTCCCGCCAGGACTCTGAGCTGAAGAAGGTGTAGGCCACGATTGCGGACCTGGAGGAGAATTTGAAGAAGTCTAGGGAGGATCAAGTCAGGGCCGTCGAGGAGGCACTGAAAAAGTCCCAAGATGCATTGACCAAAGTCAACGGGGAGAAAGACACCCTTTCCACGGAGAAGAAATCCGCGGAAGATCTGGTCGAGCAATTGAGGAGTGAAACTGCTCCTGATGAGGACGGGCAAGAGGAAGTGAAGAAGCTGAAGACTCAGGCTGAGTTGGTCGCACGCATTAATCGGGCAGAGGACGATTGCAAAGTCATCGCTGAGGACTCCTTCAACAATGCCGTGGCGCAGTTGAGAATCCTGAACCCCGAGGTCGAATTGTCCACCGAGGGGTTTGGGTTACATGGTCGAGCAAGTTCTTCCCCGTTGAGTTGTTCTAGGTAATAGGCCACATTCTATGTCTTTGTTCGAACACGATAGGTCCCTTCCCAGTTCGCGGTGAGTTTTCCTTCTCGAAAATCTTTGTGATTCCTCCTTAGGACGAGTCTGCCTACTTGGAATTCTCGTCGCATTACTTTGGCGTTGTGCCTAATTGCGATTTTTTGTTTTAGTGAGGCTTCGCAGATGGCTGCCCCTGACCGGACCTCTTCGACAAGATGGAGCTCTTCCCTTAATGCCTCGTTATTTGTCTTCTCATCCAGGGGGAATTCAGTCTGCCTGAAGTGCACGTGTATCTCAATGAGGATCACTGCCTCAGTTCCGTATACTAGACGGAAAGGGGTTTCCCCGATCGAAGAGTGGGGTGTAGTACGGTAGGCCCAAAGTACGTTGTACAACTCCTCGACTCATTGTTGCTTCGTTTCGTCCAACCTTCGTTTGAGGCCTCGTAGGATTACCCTGTTTGCTGCTTTGGCTTGCCCGTTAGTCTGGGGATGTTCGACGGACGTGAAGTGTTGCTTGGTGCCCAGTTGGGCGACGAACTCCTAAAACTTTTTGTCTGTGAATAGCGTCCCGTTGTCGGTGACGATTGCTTGGGGAATGCCGAAGCAGGGAAAGATGTTCCGCTTGTAGAAGTGGAGTATGTTGTGGGCCTTTATTTTGGCCAGAGCCTCTGCTTCTATCCACTTAGTAAAGTAGTCAACGCCCACTATCAGGTACTTATTCTTATTTGACCCCACGACGAATGGTCACAGGATATCCAGACCCCACCATGTGAAGGGTCACGGGGAGGACATTGCTTTGATTTCATTGGTCGATACCAAGTGCATGTACCCGTATCGTTGGCATTTGTCGCATTTCTTCACATGCTCTTTCGCGTCATGCTGCATGGTTGGCCAATAACATCTTGCTCGTAGGGCCTTCTTGGCGAGGGATCTCCCCTCGAGGTGTTGGGCGTTAATCCCCTCGTGGATCTCGCGCAGGACGTGGGCGACCATCTCTTCCTCGACACATTTTAGTAGAAAGATGGAGAACCCTCTCCTGTAGAGCTTATTTTTGACCAGGACATAGGAGCGAGCTTTACGCCTGACTACGATGGCCTCCTTGGGGTCGGACGGTAGTTCTTCCTTGGCGAGGTAGTTGTAGACGGGGGTTATCCCGTAGTTGTTGTCGCCGACGACGTGCACGTCGAGGGTCGTGGAATCTGTCTTGATGCTGGGTCGAGGAAGTACTTCATGGATGACAGATTTGTTTCCGCTCTTTTTCTTCATGCTCACCAGCTTTGAGAAAACATCTGCTCTGACATTATGTTCACGGGGAACATGTTTTACTTCTACCGGTTCGAATTTCGTCATCTTCTCCTTGACGAGGGTCAAGTATTCAGACAAGTTGTCATTCTTGGCCTAATATTCTCCTCAAACCTGGAGGGCCACGAGTTGAGAATCGGTGCAGATGATGACTTCCTCAGCTCCTAGGTCTTCGGCGAGGCGTAGACCAGTGAGGAAGGCTTTGTATTCAGCCTGATTGTTGGAAGTTGGGAAAGATAAGGTATGCGAGACTTCGACGAGAAATCCTTCCTCATTTTCCAAGATGATACCTGCCCCGCTTCCTGCCGAGCTGGATGCCTTGTCGATGAAGATTGTCCATTTGCGAGTCCCGCAGATGAGGGAGTCGTGCAATGTCATCTCCGCAACAAAGTCGGCCAGCGCCTGAGCCTTGAGGGCTTTTGTGCTCTTATATTGGATGTTGAATTCAGACAATTCCAGCTACTACTTGAGCATTCTGCCGGCCATGTCTGGTCGGCCTAACAGTTGTTTCACTGGTTGGTCCATTCGTACCACAATTGTGTGGGCTAGAAAGTAGTGCCTCAGTCTCCTAGCAGCGTTGATGAGGGCTAGGGCTACTTTCTCTATCTGTTGGTATCAATACAAGAAAAAAAGTGTTTTGCGACACATAGATTGCGACAGTTCTATGAGAACTGTCCTCTTTCGTAAGTTACGACGGTTTCCACGGCGGTTTTGGACAACCGCCTTTAATTTTTTAAAATAATCTTAAAAATTTGCTACAGTTATAGGTCTTACCGTCCTAAAGTGAAGTCTACGACGGTTCTTGAATAGTCGCCCTCTTAAATATATTAAATTAACGTGCTCGTCTGGGAGAAATTTAGGGCTACGTCGGTTGAACAATAGTCGTCCCCCAAATATCCCTAATACACGCCTTGGAGAAAGAGGAATATAGTTCAAGCTGAATTTCTTCACGTTTTGCTTCCCGTATCTCTCTCTCAACCGCAAATCAAAAAAACTTCTTAGCTCTCTTTGTTCAATACAAATCCACCACGAATCTATTGAAGGTGCGAGAAAGACACAAGAAAGGGGGGTTTGAATTGTGTATTTACTCTTTCTGTAACTTTTCGCATCTTGTTAAT